>CM056733.1:35643582-36955495 GCA_029844215.1 Przewalskia tangutica
CCTGGAGAAGGTGGTAAAGCAGGGGGTATAACGTCTTGGGGCTTGCCCCTCATTTATACTCTTACCCTGGAGAAGGTGGTATAACGTCTTGGGGCTTGCCCCTCATTTATACTCTTACTCTATCTCGACCGGTCGTCAAACAACACATAAAGCAGGTGGTACAGCGTCTTGGGGATTTACCCCTCACTTATACTCTTACCCCGGAAGGTGGTATAACGTCTTGGGCTTGCCTCATTTATACTCTTACCCTATCTCGACCGACCATCAAACAAGACATAAGCACTACCATGTCTTTTATAAAACCCGAATTTAACCCAAGTACTACAAATAACTAAGCATACCCGTGGAATCCCACATCACCGCTTGCGACGCCCAAGTACTTACAACAAGACAAATGACTCCAACCGAGAGTCGCGGCATCGTAATAAAACATAATACTTGCACTCAAAGGCTATCACCAGCACACATAGGCTAATTCTCAATTAATCAAGCCAAAGTACTAATCAAGGCATCACATAGAATTATTCTCAATTAACAAGCCAAAGTACTTATCAAGGCACATTTAGACTAATTCTCAATTAATCAAGCCAAAGCACTTATCGGGGCACAAATAGAATAATTCTCATTTAACAAGCCAAAGTACTTATCGGGGCACAAATAGAATAATTTTCATTTAACAAGCCAAAGTACTTATCGGGGCACAAATAGAATAATTCTCATTTAACAAGCCAAAGTACTAATGAAGGCATCACATAGAATTATTCTCAATTAACAAGCCAAAGTACTTATCAAGGCACATTTAGACTAATTCTCAATTAATCAAGCCAAAGCACTTATCGGGGCACAAATAGAATAATTATCATTTAACAAGCCAAAGTACTTATCGGGGCACAAATAGAATAATTCTCATTTAACAAGCCAAAGTACTTATCGGGGCACAAATAGAATAATTCTCATTTAACAAGCCAAAGTACTTATCAAGGCATCACATAGAATTATTCTCAATTAAACAAAGCAAAGTACTACGACGCATTCTTTCAAAAGACTCCTTTCCAAATAAAACTTCCCCGATACTAACAACCGTAGTATCAAGTCCTATCCACCTTTCAAGACAAGTCACAATACCTTTTTAGAAATACAATTACCGGCTTCTAAATCAAGTGACTTCTTTATTAAAAACCTTAAGCAATTGGTACCTTTAAAACAATTTGCCCTTTCTTAACACAAGTTATTTCTTTGATTACTTTATTAGGGAAAACCATTCTCTTAACCTTCCATAAAGCCGTTATAACCAACTTCCCATAAAGCCATTATAACCCTTTATGGTTTAGACCAACCGTTCCTTTTATAACCAAGAGACTTCTACTTTTTGAAACCAAGTATTAAATACTTTCAAATCAATTCTCATAACTTTCAAAAATACAATTAGTCTCTTAACCTTTAGAAAACAAGTGACTCCTTTTATTATAAAACCTTAGGCAATTAATGCCTTAAAAACAAGTGGCCTTTTCACTAAAATCAAGTCATTTTTCTTTCCATAAAGCAAATATAACCAACTCCCCATAAAGTCGTTATATTCACTTTATGCCTTAGCCAAAAATATAATTTCCTATCCAAGGGACTTATACGTCTAAAACGGAACAAGTATCACATACTTTAAAACTCTTCAAGTCCCTTAACTTTAAATAAAACTTAAGACATCCTTTATACTTTCAAAGAAACGAGTTAATCTCCTAACTCACCCGACTTGGCCATTCAATAAACTAGTAAAGGATATCAAGGTGTCAGACGCTCACCGTACTGCACACGTGCAACTAGTCATGCTCAAAGATAGGAAAAGTTCTACATAGAGTAAATCACCCAACTACCTCTTAACTTCTAAGAGTAGAAGGAAACATGAAATGATACCACAAGTATATTCCATACATAGAATCATGCCAAAGGAAGGAAGAGGTTCACATACCTCGCGACGATTGTCGACAAGTAGCAAAATGCTCCAAAGTACTTCAACCTTGAGCTATTCCATTCTTCAAGTAGGATACGCTATACTTAGTACTTCAACCTATAATGGTCACCATACGTCCATTAACCTCTTATTTCAAACGTAGAATATTCTAGGTGCTAAGTCACTAAATTCTACGGAAAATCGGACAACACCTCCTTTGTTTTTACTTACTTTGCCACCTTTTTCAAGGCCGAATACAATAACCAAACAGCCCCAATTGGCTCACCACAATCTATAAGGTAGTCCAATACAAATAATTAACTATACAGCCCCAATTGGCTCACCAAAATATAGAAGGTAGTCCAATACATATGAATAACAAACTATTACAAACCACAAGTACAAATTCGGCCACCTTGAGTTCAACAATACTATCACGACCCGATCCCGGGCCCGTGACTGGTGCCTTACCCCGGGCACCCTAGTGATACAACATCAGAGAAAACCAGCGGAATATAAAACTTAAACAAGAAACAAGATATATGATCATAAAACAGGCCAACCAAACGGTTACCTTCCAATAAAATATATATAAACAACTCTTTTAAAACGAACAGTTTAATCCTTTACAAACCCTGCCCACAACAAAGATTTCTGCACTCTAAGAGTTTTTATACAACATGACGACAGGGCCCGTCATACCCTGAATGTACAAGAACCTACAACTCGGGGTAACATACCAAAAGATAAGCCTCCGAGAACGGAGCTTCCCAATCTGTTGAATCGTGATCCTATGAGCGGGGATCCACTACCGATGTACTCCTACTGCAGATGAACGCAGCCCCAAGGAGGTCGATAACAGTACCAAGTATGTGAAATCAGAATATATCAGAAATGAAATCATAATACTATATAAAAACAGAGACATGTATGATAACAAAACTACGATTCACAACATAAAAGCGATATGTCAAGTCGTGACTCACGCCTCAAGTCATCACTCAAATATAACTATGGGTCTCACGCCCACAACATCAATCGTGTTCGATCACGGCCGCATGCCCCGAATTCGTGCATCGGTATAGACATGCCCATGATGCAACAATAATAACAATGCCCCATGGCCACATGCCCCGACCGTGACGGTGTAGACACGCCCAAGTGACATTATCAACAATAATATCGGTGATTAACCCCGCCGCACGGCCACACGCCCGAATCTGCAGACGGTGTAGACATGTCCATGTAACCACAATAACAATATATCGTAATCAACCCCGCCAGATGGCCACATGCCCCTGACCAGATCGGTGTAGACCTGTTCATGTGACATCAACAACAATATACCGCACAACCAGGCTATCACAAACAAGCTCAAGCAAATTACCATAATTCTAGACTTTTATAAAAAGATCCACTCCTTCCCAAGAAGTCACCTGATATCAACACTTGCACAACAAAGGCTATCACAACAAGCATAGGCGAATTACACAACAACAAGCATAGGCAAGTTACACACAACTCAAGGTACTTCTATTTCAGATCAAAGTCCGGTTTTAACCCTAAAGTACTACGTACGTTAAATTCCTTTTTAAGAGATCCATTCCTTTCATAAAGGTCACCCGATACCCGTAGTATAAAAATAGAGTGACTTACATTTTTAGGTAAACCAAAATACTTCCCTTTTGTAAAATCAAGTAACAACATTATTTTCCAAACGTTCAAGTTTGCTTAATTTCAAATGCTCAAGTTTCTCATTTTTAGAAGGGTTTCATAACTCATAGTCTTAATCTCTTTTAAAACAATTGAGTAACATATGTCTTGTACGTGAGCCGTTTATTCTTGTTTACAACAATCTTGATACATCAGCCATGATCTAGGAAATGTAATACAATTTTGTCTTATCTTAGCTTCTATGCAGATGGAGGTTTCTTACTGGTTTTAATAACAATTAGTTAATTGTCAATACACCTTCCTTTATTAGCGCTGCTGTGGTTTTCTCGACACTTATTCTCATTTCCAAATCAAGAAACATTATTCTTTTTAAAACCAAGTACTCATTACTCGCGAATGAGGTTTCACAACACATTTAACAAAATGTTAATAACCAAGTAAAACAAGTTAAGTCCCTTATCTTTCAAGATCAAGTCTCTTAACTTCTACAATCAATAAACCAATCTTTTACCTACATAGAGTCGTTATAACTAACTTCCCATAAAGCTATTATAACACCCTATGTTTTAAACCAACCAACTCATTTAGCACATGACGCTCACCGTATACATAGTTTACAAAACATCATGCTAGAAGGATAGGAAGAGGTTCACATACCTCGCGACGATTATCGACAATAAGCAAAACGCTCCACAGTACTGTAACCTGGCTAGCCGTTCCACTCTTCAAGTAGAATACGCTACACGTAGTACTCCCACCTATAAAGCCATAAACGTCTATTAACTTCTAACCGCACGGTTCCATATTCTACAGAAAATTCGGAGAAGACCTCCCCGCAACAACAGAAATCTCCTCTCTATCGAGGCCGCTACCAAGCCAACCAGTGGGGTTTGCACGCCTAACCGACGTGTACAATTCTACAACACAAAGAATGCTACACAAGTCTCATCTGATACACCCTATGTAATTACGTCGCTTCTCTTTAAATTCAGGCTTAAGTCAAAAGACATTGCCGCAAGCTATGTTCAGTTCTATATATAGTATACTTCAACTATATAATCCTACAACATGTAATTTCCAATTACAATAAGGGGACAAGAATATTTACCTCGACAAGCCCAAAATTATCCAAGTTATAATGTCGATCCTGAGCAAGGTTTAGCTCCAACTCCGTGCGCTCCAAACCACTCCAAACAACCCTTAGAAGTTCTAACCAACTTCTACTCAAATACTTCAACCAACTATGAAGATTTCCTTAGGGTTTCGGTTTGAGACTAAAAGGACAAAAGGTAGTATTTCCGGGCTCTACGTATGGAGGTAACTTTTGAAATACAACAAGGTAAAGGCTAAGGTATTTTGGTCATTATAACAATACTTGGAAGACAATTTTCTACCAAGGGGTACCTCGGCCACACCACTAGGAGGGGGAGGGGGACCTCTCGGCCACAAGGCCACTCAAAGGGGGAGGGGGGGAAAGCTTAGGACGAGAACACTCAAGAGGGGAGGGAGAGTTTTCAAGGCTAGACAAAGTGAGGAGTGGATGAATAAGTTCATCACTAAGGGGGGGTATTTATAGGAAAACCAAAAGCCAACCAATGGCCAAGATCAAGCCATGTGCAAGGCAAGTGTAAGGCCTTGATCAAGCCAAGTGCACCCTAACCCCTACTCCACAAAACAAGCCACAAAACATTGCACAAAACATTGCACAAAACAAGGCCATAACAAGGCACCAATCGGCCAAGGCCAACCGCTTCTAAGCGTCACTGAGGTCACAAGTGCCACCCTCTGGTTGGTCAAAAAACTTTCGTCTCTCGTAAAACTCCCCAAAAATTAAAAAGTAAATCCCCGGATTTTGCCGTTCGAAAGCTTTGTAAAACGTTTCGTCGAAAAACGACTCTAACCGGGTGTTGTGCACAATTTCGAACCTATGCCAAACTTTAAGTCTCAAATTTTCGTACGTACGTCTCCACGTACATACTCTGGAAATACGGGGTATAACATTCTCCCCTCCTTAGAAACATTCGTCCCGAATGTTCCTTCTCAAGACGGATATCGATGAAGTTCCTCTAACAAGTTGCCAATGCCACGGCAGCCACGAAAATAACACACGTTCCTTCATTCCTTACTCGTCGTGCGATACCACTTTTGTCACTTTGTCGCGAGGTTCTAGTGTCACCAGACGTGCCATACTTCACCATCGCCTGGGCTTCAAAACTGTGGAGTCACTACCTCCAAACTTGGTCATCTTACTAACCTCAATCTTCTTTAAGGCCATTCCCGGCCTTCACGAACCGCTTCTGGTCGAACATATCCACGAACTCATACGATGGTCAACTAAACTGGGGCCTAGCATCCTCGTGACCCTACCACCTGGAGGGACCACCCAGAATTGACCCCACCCAAAACCGGGCTGCGGGTCGACCCGCGAGCGGCAATCAACCCGACCCACAATCGCGCCAATACTTGCTCCTCGAAACGGAACAATCTTACCTAATCAAGTCATGAAAGCTACAACTTCCATCTCACACTACCCATGGACTTATCACACAAATAATTCCCACGTATACTACGGACTCTGATAAAGATCAAACATGAAATAAATCTTTTACTCAAGATGACTTTACCTCTAAGGTCTCAATCGTGAAATAGTCTAAGGTTCACACTTACCATGCCCCCATACTTATCCTTCCAACAAACCATGTTTTCTAACTTACAATTAACACAACGCTATCCGTACATAGATCACAATAACAAGATCATAATAACAAGCATACCAAAACTCTAGAGGGTTAAGGATATACCTGTCTCTACCGCTTTTCTAATCACAGTCCTGCCCTGCAGGGCGCATAGCTAGTGAAGGTGATGAACCAGCCACTGATCCTGAAGGCTGAGTCGTAACATCCGTGCTACCCTTGGTCGATTCCTCGCCAAAATGGGCCCGCTGGCCGCAAAAATAACAAGCTCCTGGCACCACGACACTCCAAATGCGGTCTACCACATCGACCACACCGAGGTAGGGTGACCGCGATCCGCCAACACCCTTACTTCCCGAAACTCAACCTCGAGCCCACGACCGCCTCCGAATACTGGATGCTCAAGGTTGTGGAGGACCACTCGCACCGGGCGGAGGTACAAAACTAGTATCTTTCGAGGCGGTCCGCCTCGAAAGTCACCAAAGGACCTCGTTGTTCTCGCCTCTTCGCTGATCTTGGTCATTCCGTCGACCTCTCCGTGCCTCACACCCAGCATGAGCTCGCATGCGGCAATGTCCATGCCCTGAAGAGCTACACTCGAACAAGCCTCTGTCAAGTAATCATCAAGCCCGGTGACGTAGCGGTGCACTCTATCCTCCATGGTTGCCACTAAAGCGGGGACATACCGAGCCAACGAGTCAAACTCCACGTTGTACTCCCGAACCGTACGTCCACTCTGTCTCAACATCATAAATCTGTCGGCCCGTGCCCTCCTCATCTACGGAGGCAAGAAGTGAGTGAGGAATGCCTCTGAGAACTCGTCCCATACTGCTGGAAGCGCATGCTCTCCCCGGGACAACTCCCACGAATCAAACCAGTCGACTGCGGTATCACGCAGCCGATGCGAACCTAAGACCACCGACTCGGTCTCCGAAGCCTTGATCACTCATGACCAGAATCGCCGGATGAACTCCTCGGATCATCCTCGTGCCTCGACCCATAAAACTCGCGGGCTACAACTCGAAAGTCCCGTAGCCTCAAACTATCTCGCCGGGGTGAACCATCGGTGCATCGAATCGAATCCCAGGCATCCGGCTTATCCTCATATCGGCCACGACCAAGCCAAGAATCGGGCCATCTCCTTGTACCCCATCTCATCTGCTCCATGTGGACCGGAGGCTCAGTGATGGTCTCAGCAGCCATCGCCGCTCTAAACTCTTTGGGCCGGGCGGCGCAAAACTCGCCGTCAAGCACAACTCGTGTCTTGTCCCGGCTGCGCCTCGTACTCCTCAGATCTCACTAGCGGCTCTCGGCCGCCTTGCCCTTCGGCTCACGGTTGCCATGCGCGAGGCATAATCGTAAAAACGAGATACGTCGGAGGGTCCAACTTACAACACGACTCTAAGGCACGATCTCGTAATGAGAAGAATGGAAACCAATCCTAAATGTCTGCAGCCTCACGATTATAGATGTGGTGCACAACACATCGATAATCAAGACTCTACTAGACACGGTCAGACACTTTCCGAGGATTAATCGCTCGATAGCACTTTTGTCACGACCCGATCCCGGGCCCGTGACTGGTTACTTACCCCGGACACCCTAGTTATACAACATCAGAGAAAACCAGAGGAATATAAAACTTAAACAAGAAACAAGATATATGATCACAAAACAAAGCCAACCAAACGGTTACCTTCCAATAAAATATATATAAACAACTCTTTTAAAACGAGCAGTTTAATCTTTACAAACCCCGCCCACAACGATTTCTGCACTCTAAGAGTTTTTATACAACATGGCGACAGGCCCCGTCATATCCTGAATGTACAAGAACCTACAACTCGGTGGTAACATACCAAAAGATAAGCCTCCGGAGAAGCGGAGCTTCCCAATACGCTGAATCGTGATCCTATGGCGGGGATCCACTACCGATGTACTCCTACTGCGGCATGAACGCAGCCTCGAGCGAGGTCGATAACAGTACCAAGTATGTGAAATCAGAAAATATCAGAAATGAAATCATAACATATATAAAAACAGGAGACATGTATGATAACAAAACTACGCTCACAACATAAAAGCGATCATGTCAAGTCGTGACTCACGCCTCAAGTCATCACTCAAATATAACTATGGGTCTCACGCCCACAACATCAATCGTGTTCGCATCATGGCCGCGTGCCCGAATTTCGTGCCGGTAGACATGCCCATGATGCAACAATAATAACAATGCCCCACGGCCACATGCCCCGGAATTGCGCCGGTGTAGACACGTCCAAGTGACATTATCAACAATATCTTGGGTGATTAACCCCGCCGCACGCCACACGCCCGAATCTTCATCGGTGTAGACATGTCCATGTAACCACAATAACAATATATCGGTAATCAACCCCGCCAGATGGGCCACATGCCCCGGACTGCGATAGGTGTAGACCTGTCCATGTGACATCAACAACAATATACCGCACAACCAGGCTATCACAAACAAGCTCAAGCAAATTACCATAATTCTAGACTTTTATAAAAAGATCCACTCCTTCCCAAGAAGTCACCTGATATCAACACTTGCACAACAAAGGCTATCACAACAAGCATAGGCGAATTACACAACAACAAGCATAGGCAAGTTACACACAACTCAAGGTACTTCCATTTCGTATCAAAGTCTGGGTTTTAACCCTAAAGTACTACGTACGTTAAATTCCTTTTTAAGAGATCCATTCCTTTCATAAAGGTCACCCGATACCCGTAGTATAAAAATAGAGTGACTCACATTTTTAGGTAAACCAAAATACTTCCCTTTTGTAAAATCAAGTAACAACATTATTTTCCAAACGCTCAAGTTTTCCTAATTTCAAATTCTCTTGTTTCTCTTTTTTAGAAGTGTTTCATAACTCATAGTCTTAATCTCTTTTAAAACAATTGAGTAACATATGTCTTGTACGTGAGCCGTTTATTCTTGTTTACAACAATCTTGTTACAGCAGCCATGATCTAGGAAATGTAATACAATTTTGTCTTATCTTAGCTTCTATGCAGATGGAGGTTTCTTACTGGTTTTAATAACAATTAGTTAATTGTCAATACACCTTCCTTTATTAGCGCTGCTGTGGTTTGCTCGACACTTATTCTCATTTCCAAATCAAGAAACATTATTCTTTTAAAACCAAGTACTCATTACTCGCGAATGAGGTTTCACAACACATTTAACAAAATGTTAATAACTATAAAACAAGTTAAGTCCCTTATCTTTCAAGATCAAGTCTCTTAACTTCTACAATCAATAAACCAATCTTTTACCTACATAGAGTCGTTATAACTAACTTCCCATAAAGCTATTATAACACCTTATGTTTTAAACCAACCAACTCATTTAGCACGTATGCGTACTACATAGTTTACAAAACATCATGCTAGAAGGATAGGAAGAGGTTCACATACCTCGCGACGATTATCGATAATAAGCAAAACGCCCACGATCAGAATCGCCAGCCGTTCCACTCTTCAAGTAGAATACGCTACACGTAGTACTCCCACCTATAAGGCCACAAACGTCTATTAAATTCTAACCGCACGGTTCCATATTCTATAGAAAATTCGGCGACCTCCCCGCAACAAGCGTAAATCTCCTCCTCTATCGAGGCCGCTACCAAGCCAACCGGGGGTTTGCACGTCTAACCGGGCGTGTACAATTCTACAACACAAAGAATGCTACACAAGTCTCAGAATACACCCTATGTAATTACAGTTCAGTTCTCTTCTTTAAATTCAGGCTTAAGTCAAAAGACATTGCCGCAAGCTATGTTCAGTTCTATATATAGTATACTTCAACTATATAATCCTACAACATGTAATTTCCAATTACAATAAGGGGACAAGAATATTTACCTCGACAAGCCCAAAATTATCCAAGTTATAATGTCGATCCTGAGCAAGGTTTAGCTCAACTCCGTGCGCTCCAAACCACTCCAAACAACCCTTAGAAGTTCTAACCAACTTCTACTCAAATACTTCAACCAACTATGAAGATTTCCTTAGGGTTTCGGTTTGAGACTAACAGGACAAAAGGTAGTATTTCTGGGCTCTACGTATGGAGGTAACTTTTGAAATACAACAAGGTAAAGGCTAAGGTATTTTGGTCATTATAACAAGCCTTTGAAGACAATGTTCTACCAAGTGGGTACCTCTACCACACCACTAGGAGGGGGACCTCTCGGCCACAAGGCCACTCAAAGGGGGAGGGGGGGAAGGCTTAGGACGAGAACACTCAAGAGGGGAGGGAGAGTTTTCAAGGCTAGACAAAGTGAGGAGTGGATGAATAAGTTCATCACTAAGGGGGGGTATTTATAGGAAAACCAAAAGCCAACCAATGGCCAAGATCAAGCCATGTGCAAGGCAAGTGTAAGGCCTTGATCAAGCCAAGTGCACCCTAACCCCTACTCCACAAAACAAGCCACAAAACATTGCACAAAACATTGCACAAAACAAGGCCATAACAAGGCACCAATCGGCCAAGGCCAAACCGCCCCTAAGGCGTCCACTTGAGGGTGACAAGTGTCACCCTCTCGTTGGTCAAAAACATTTCGTCTCTCGGAAAAATCCGCAAAAATTAAAAAGGACATAGCCGGAATTTACCCTTCGCAAGCTTTGTACAACGTTTCGTCGAAAAACGACTCTAACCGGGTGTTGTGCACAATTTCGAACCTATGCCAAACTTTAAGTCTCAAATTTTCGTACGTACGTCTCCACGTACATACTCTGGAAATACGGGGTATAACAAATACCAATTCTTATCCAATTTCCATTTCAATCCAAATTGGTAGCATAACATTGTCACGACCCGAATCTGGGCCCGTGACTGGTGCCTTACCCCGGGCACCCTAGTGATACAACATCAGAGTAATCAGCGGAACATAAAACACATACATGAAACAAATGAAGTACAAAACAAGAACTGAGAAAACTTGCCTTTCGCATATATATAAATAACAACTCCTACAAATGAACAGTTTAATCCTTTTTACAACCCTGCCCACAACAGTACTACAGACCTCTAAGAAATGATACGACAACAATGGCGGGACAGGGCCCCGCCATACCCCTGAATGTAAATACCTACAACGACAGGGGACTATACCAAGATAAGCCTCCGGAGAAACGGAGCTTTCCCAAACGCCGAATCGTGACCCTAAGAGCGAGGATCAACGATCGTGTACCTTTACTGCGGCATGAACGCAGCCCCGGGCGAGGTCAAGACAACAGTACCAAGTATGTGAAACTGAAAATAAATACTGTAAATGAAATCATAGTAGTCTATATAAAGCAGGAGACATGTATGATAACCAAACTACAGTTCACAATAAATAAGAAGTCATGTCAAGTCAGGGACTCACGCCCTCAAAGTTATCACAATAAAACCGTACGGGGCAAGTACGAAGGCATAGCCGACTACTAAGACCCACGTACCAAAAATACCACAAAGCGTATCCCGAGGTCTTTCTAGACCGCACTACATGATCGAGCCGCCACTCGCCCGCAATATCAATGTCGCGTCTATCCTCGAACTCTCGCAGCCCGCATAGGTCACCCATGCACCGCGTGAGGTATTCCTCGAATCATGGTCCTGCATCACCGAGGTATACCCCGTGATCGGGCGGCTAACCCTCGGTATCCGCCTAGGCTCCCGCAGCCCGCATAGTCTCAAAAGACCGCGTAGTCTCAACGGACCGCATAGGAATCCCGCGTCGGGCTAAACACCCGAATGATCAATCACGAGCTACCGACCGCGTAGTCACAAGGATCGCATAGCCGTATAGACCCGCGTCAAGGGTGGCAAGCCCTGTATAATAAGTCGGGGTATGTGATACAATAACAAGATAACGGGCTTAACGCTTGACAACGTAAGCACAACAAGAGTGACCCCTTACACAATAATCACAAGATACTAACACACGTAGCATCCTAACATGCTTACTTATCAAATCAACAAGAAAGTATTACAAGGCTATCACAAACCAATACAATCAAGTTATTCACACAAGGTACTTTCTACTAACAAGTTCGGGTACCTATCCCCAAAGTACTTCATACATTAAATCTTTAAAAGATACGTTACTTCACAAAAACCACAAAATACCTGTAGTATATGAAAATAGAGTGATTATCTTTTTAGAGTAAATCAATTACTTCTCTTTGTAAAATCAAGTAGCCACATTCTTTTCCAATGTTCAAGTTTGCCTAATTTCCAATGTTCAAGTTTGCCTAGTTTCCAATGTTCAAGTTTGCCTTTTTAGAAAGGTTTCGTAGTTCATAGTCTTATTCATTTAAGAATATAATTCTCCTTTAAACAATCTGAGAACATAAGCCTTATATGTGAGTAGGATATTCTTGTTTATAACAATCTTATTACAGCAGCCATGATCTAGGAAATATCATTTTGTCTCATCTTAGCTTCTATGCAGATGGAAGTTTCTACTGGTTTTAATAATACTTAATTATTAAAAACATTTCCTTTATTAACGCCGCAGTTGGTTTGTCGATACACATTCGATTTCCAAAATCAAGAAACATTCTTAAGCCGTTATACCTAACTTTCCATAAAGCTAGTATAACTCTTAAGTTTTCTAAAAAAAATCAAGTACTACCTCCTCTTTCAAAATGATTCAAAAATCTTTTGAAATACTTCAAGTTCTTTATTATCACATAACAAGCCAGTTATAGTTCAAATCGCTACCTTTTAAAACCACAAGTATTTTCTTACCAACATAAAGCTGTTATAACCAACTTCCCATAAAGCCGTTATAACACTTTATGTTTTAAACCAATCAAATACATTTAGCACATGTACGTCTACCGTACTACATAGTTCACACATATCATGCTACAAGAGATAGGAAGATGTTCACATACCTCGCGACGAGTATCGACTAATAGCAAAACGCTCCAAGTACTTCCAACTGTCGGCTACTCCTTTAAGCCAATTAGATCGCGCCACACGTAGTACTTCAACCTATAAGGACACAAGGCGCTCATTAACATTTAGATCCCTTCGTAGAACATTCTACGTAAAATTCGAAGATTCCCCGCAACAAACAGAAATCTCCTCTTCTATCGGGCCGGCTACCAAGCCAACCAGTGGGGTTATACGTTAATCCAGACGCGCACAATTCTACCTCACCAAAAGCTACACAAGTCTACTGTAATACACCCATGTAAATACAGCCAAGATTTTCTTTCAAAAGGTTTCTTATTATTCAAAGCTTAAGTCAAAATACATCACGATAACAACGTTCAAGACTATATATAGTATACTTCAACTATATAATCTAACAACATGTAATTTCCAATTACAATAGGGGACAAGATATTTACCTCGATAAGCCCATAATTATCCGAGTTTAAATGTCGATTTCTGAGCAAGGTTTAGCTCCTACTCCGTGCGCTCAGGCCGCCTCCAAACAACCCTTAGAAGTTCTAACCAAATTCTACTTATAACTTAATCTTCGTGTGAAGATTTACTTACGGTTTCGTTTTTTTGACTGAAGGTAAGTATAATTGTATTTCTTGGCTTTTTTTAAAGGTATAACCTTAGAATACTACAAGGTATATGGCTAAGGTAATTTGGGCATTTTAAAAATACTTTGAGAGTATTTCTAACAAGAGGGGGTATTATACGAAGACAACTAGGCTAGTGGGTACTCTCGGCTAGCACCCCTAGGGGGGGGTGCTCTCGGCCACAAGGGGGAGGCCCGTGGCCGAACTCAACACAAGGGGAGGGAGAAGGAGAGCTTTCAAGACTTAGGCAAATTTATGGATGAATTAGTCTTCAAAGGGGTGGGTATTTATAGGCCAAGTGAAGGCCAACCAATGGCCAAGATCTTGCCAAGTGCACCCTAACCAACTACACACAAAATATCCTACCAACCCTTGACCAATTTAACCACACTTTCGGCCACCCCTTTACCGCCCAAGCCTAACCAATGAGAGGGTGACAAGTGTCGCCCTCTTGTTGGTCCAAAATGTTTCGTCTCTCGGAAAAATCCGTAAAAATTAAAAATGACATAGCCGGAAATTCCCCTACGAAAGCTGTGAAAACGTTTTAAAACCGACTCTAACCGTGTTGTGAACAAAGTTAATTCGCCAAGCCTAATTCTCAAGTTCAAATTTTCTACGCACGCCCTACGCATATACGGAAATACGGGGTATAACATTCTCCCCTCCTTAGAAACATTCGTCCCGAATGTTCCTTCTAAGTCTCAAAACAAACGTGCGCCAGTATAGTCTTCACTACTATGCTTACGAGAATCAATCCTGCCACACCTGGCCACAGAAACAACTTGCGCAAAATTCTTACATCCAAGTCCACGAGGAACACCTCTAACATCACCAAAATGATACCACTTTTGTCACTTTGCCTGAGGCATTAACCTTCCAGCGACCCAACAAATGGTACCGGCCGCATGCGATCACCGGTTGTCGTACATTCGAACTCTTACCACATTTCGAAATCGCCCGATCCAAAACTCGGGTTATCATCTTCAACTTGGTCATCATTAGTCGAATACTGCGGATGGATCTCCGATTTCCTTCTCGAATATAACACGAAAAGATCGACGACCGCCTTCCTAAGTCGGACGGCAAATGCTAACATATAGGCAACCTGGCCTATTCTTCACATGAACTCAAAGGCCCAAAGTAACTCGGGCTAAGTTCCCTCTGTATTCCAAAACTCATCACACCCAACCCGGGGTGGTACTTTCAAGAAGACCGACCGTCAACCTGAACTCTAAGCGTCGTCGCCGATTATCCGCACGATTTCTCTGAGCTGCCAGAACCTCTTCTAGACAAGCTTTACTCTATCCACAGTCTGCTGGAACAAGCCTGAACCAACTATCTGAATCCTGCCAACATCGAACCAATCGACCGGCGACTCACACATCCGCCCCTACAAGGCTTCATAAGGCGACATCCGAACACTGAAATGGTAGCTTAAACACTCCTTCAACAGGAGACAACAATTCTCGCAACTATCCCTGAAATCCAAACACCGCCCGAGGGCGAATGTGATTCTGAGACTTACTTGAGTTCCTAACCTTGCCTGGTAAAACCTCCAGAAAAGAAACAGCCGAAACCTGGGCTCCACTGTCTGACATAAGGTGAAGGTAGGCACCTCGTGCAGCCTTACAACCTTTCTGATATAACATCTCGCATAACCCTCTGCCGAGTAAACGGTCTTTGCTAGAAGACAAGACGGCTGACCTCCTCGGCCCGACCATCGGTCGAATCGTCCACGACCAGACGTTGGTTAACTAAACTCGCCTAACACCTCGTGGTTCTACCTCAAGGCGACCACCACAACCGACCCACCATACATGCCGCGGGTTGACCCGCAACGTGGCCTCAACCCGACCCAAGAACGCCGCAAAACGCTAGCTCCTCAAGGAAAACTCTCACTAATCACGTTACGAAAACCTAGCGGTCTTCTTAGCTCAACTACCCTCTTTCATTCCACACTACTCGGGACTAATCCCACAAACATAACTCACGTGCACTATGCACTCCTATAAGTCAAACATAAACAATACATCTTTTACTCGAGATGGCCTTACCTCTAAGGTCTCTACGTATAACACTCTAAGGCTCACACTTTCTCTATCCCCAAATCTTACTTGGTTAACTAACCAAGATTTCTAATCACCATTTACACAATGCTATCGGAATAAACACTTAAGGTATACTCACCTTATCACACATACTAAACCCTGAGGGTTAAAGATCTATATGTATCTCATTGTTTCACTCCCTTAGTCGTTCTAATCAAACCTGCCCCGTAGGGCGCATAGCTAAGGAAGATGACGAACTACCCACCGATCCTGAAGGCTAAGTCCTCCCGCAAGGACACTCTTTCGACATCGCACTCGGCGGTCATAGGTACAACAAGTACCAACTAAAAGGCGACATTCCCTGAGATGACGCCTGCCACACTGTGAACACTGAGAAAAACTGAATCCAGATGGCTGGAACCTTCGTGTGATGATGAACCGGAAGCTCTGGAGCTCTGACCAACTCCTCGCATACCGAACGCCCCGAACCCCGTGGAGGACCTTTCAGACCGGGTGGATGCGCATAATCTAATTCACGTGAGGCGACTCGCCTCGAAAGTTACCAAAGGACCTTGCCGCTCGCCCTTCTCGCCCGTTAACCCGTCGATCTCTACGCTTTCGCCGCGCATAAGCCCGCATACGTGCCATGCTCAAGCCCAATCAAGAATTACTCTTGCACAACCTTCTCGTTGATATTCATCAAGACTCGCAGACATCGGTATACTCTGGTAGTCAAATCCATAGTTAGTACAGTGGTCGCCTTGAAATCTATATTCTCTGTTCGGCCGTGGGCGAAGGTTCAAATATCATGGCCGCAGTAGGAACTGCTGCCGCCGTGCTAAACTCTGCTGGGGCTAGTGACGTCGCAGAACTCCCCGAATGAAGCACCACCCAAGGTGATAATTGGGCCTGTGCCCACGTAACCCTCTGTACTCTACTCGCAGCTCCCTCGGCTGCCTTGCCCTCCTGGGCCGGGTTGCCCTACGCGGAGGCATAACGGTAAGGGAAAGAAATACGTTAGAGGGTCCAACTTACAACACAGCTCTAAGGCACGATCTCCGAGTGAGAAGAAATAGAAACCAATCCTAAATATCCTATAGCCTCCTGATTATTGGTGTGGTGCACAACACACCGATAATCAAGACTCTACTGGATACGGTCTGTAGACACTTTCCGAGGATTAACTGCTCTGATACCACTTTTGTCACGACCCGAATCTGGGCCCGTGACTGGTGCCTTACCCCGGGCACCCTAGTGATACAACATCAGAGTAATCAGCGGAACATAAAACACATACATGAAACAAATGAAGTACAAAACAGTAATCTGAGGAAAACTTGCCTTTCGGCATATATATAAATAACAACTCTTACAAATGAACAGTTTAATCCTTTTTACAACCTCGCCACAACAAGATTACTGCACTCTAAGAAATGATACGACAACAATGGCGGGACAGGGCCCCGCCATACCCCTGAATGTAAATACCTACAACGACAGGGGACTATACCAAGATAAGCCTCCGGAGAAACGGAGCTTTCCCAAACGCTGACCTGTGACCCTAAGAGCGAGGATCAACGACTGGTGTACCTTTACCTGCGGCATGAACGCAGCCCCCCGAAGGAGGTCAGTACAACAGGTACCAAGTATGTGAAACTGAAAATGAAATCATAGTAGTCTATATAAAACAGGAGACATGTATGATAACCAACTACAGTTCACAATAAATAAGCAAATATGTCAAGTCGTGACTCACGCCTCAAAGTTATTACAATAAAACCGTGACGGCAAGTACGAAGGCATAGCCGACTACTAAGACCCACGCACAAAAATACCACAAACTGTATCCCGAGGTCTTTCTAGACCGCACCACATGATCGAAGCTGGCCACTCGCCCGCAATATCAATGTGCGCGTCTATCCCTGGAACTCTCGCAGCTCCGCATAGGTCACCCACAGACCCGCATGAGGTATTCCTCGAATCATGGTCCCAGACCGCCTGAGGTATACCCCGCATCGGGGGCAGCTTAACCCCCGGTATCCGCCTAGGCTCCCGCAACCCGCATAGTCTCAAAAGACCGCATAGTCTCAACGGACCGCATAGAATCCCGCATCGGGCTAAACACCCGAATGATCAATCTCGAGCTACCGCGACTCGCATAGTCACAAGGACTGCATAGGCCGTATAGACCCGCATCAAGGGTGGCAAGCCCTCGGTATAATAAGTCAAGGGGGTATGTGATACAATAACAGTACAACGGGCTTAACGTTTGACAACGTAAGCACAACAAGAGTGACCCCCTTACACAATAATCACAAGATACTAACACACGTAGCATCCTAACATGCTTACTTATCAAATCAACAAGAAAGTATTACAAGGCTATCACAAACCAATACAATCAAGTTATTCACACAAGGTACTTTCTACTAACAAGTTCGGGTACCTATCCCCAAAGTACTTCATACATTAAATCTTTAAAAGATACGTTACTTCACAAAAACCACACAATACCTGTAGTATATGAAAATAGAGTGATTATCTTTTTAGAGTAAATCAATTACTTCTCTTTGTAAAATCAAGTAGCCACATTCTTTTCCAATGTTCAAGTTTGCCTAATTTCCAATGTTCAAGTTTGCCTAGTTTCCAATGTTCAAGTTTGCCTTTTTAGAAAGGTTTCGTAGTTCATAGTCTTATTCATTTAAGAATATAATTCTCCTTTAAACAATCTGAGAACATAAGCCTTATATGTGAGTAGGATATTTGTTTATAACAATCTTATTACAGCAGCCATGATCTAGGAAATATCATTTTGTCTCATCTTAGCTTCTATGCAGATGGAAGTTTCTACTGGTTTTAATAATACTTAATTATTAAAAACATTTCCTTTTATTAACGCCGCAGAGTTTGTCGATACACATTCTCGATTTCCAAAATCAAGAAACATTCTTAAGCCGTTATACCTAACTTTCCATAAAGCTAGTATAACTCTTAAGTTTTCTAAAAAAATCAAGTACCTCCTCTTTCAAAATGATTCAAAAATCTTTTGAAATACTTCAAGTTCTTTATTATCACATAACAAGCCAGTTATAGTTCAAATCAGTTACCTTTTAAAAACCACAAGTATTTTCTTACCAACATAAAGCTGTTATAACCAACTTCCCATAAAGCCGTTATAACACTTTATGTTTTAAACCAATCAAATACATTTAGCACATGTACGTCTACCGTACTACATAGTTCACACATATCATGCTAGAAGAGATAGGAAGAGGTTCACATACCTCGCGACGAGTATCGACTAATAGCAAAACGCTCCAAGTACTTCCAACTGTCGGCTACTCCTTTAAGCCAAGTAGATCGCGCCACACGTAGTACTTCAACCTATAAGGCCACAAGGCGCTCATTAACATTTAGATCCCTTCGTAGAACATTCTACAGAAAATTCGGCAGCACCTCCCCCCCGCAACAGCGTAAATCTCCTCCTCTATCGGGGCCGGCTACCAAGCCAACCAGGGGGGGGGGGGGGTTATACGTTTAATCCGGACGTGCACAATTCTACCTCACCGAAAAGCTACACAAGTCTACTGTAATACAGTCCTATGTAAATACAGTTCAGTACTCTTCTTTCGAAAAGGTTTCTTATTATTCAGGCTTAAGTCAAAAGACATTGCCGATAACAACGTTCAGTACTATATATAGTATACTTCAACTATATAATCTAACAACATGTAATTTCCAATTACAATAGGGGGACAAGATATTTACCTCGATAAGCCCATAATTATCCGAGTTTAAATGTCGCTCCTGAGCAAGGTTTAGCTCCTACTCCGTGCGCTCCGACCCGCTCCAAACAACCCTTAGAAGTTCTAACCAACTTCTACTTATAACTTCAACTACGGGTGAAGATTTACTTAGGGTTTCGGTTTTGTGACTGAAGGGAAGTATAATAGTATTTCTGGGCTTTTTGTAAAGGTATAACCTTAGAATACTACAAGGTATATGGCTAAGGTAATTTGGGCATTATAACAATACTTTTGAGAGTATTTCTAACAAGAGGGGGGGTATTATACGAAGACAACTAGGCTAGGGGTACACTCGGCTAGCACCCTAGAGGGGGTGCTCTCGCCACAAGGGAGGCCTCACCGAACTCAACACAAGGGGAGGGAGAAGGAGAGCTTTCAAGACTTAGGCAAATTTATGGATGAATTAGTCTTCAAAGGGGTGGGTATTTATAGGCCAAGTGAAGGCCAACCAATGGCCAAGATCTTGCCAAGTGCAAGGCAAGTGTAGGGCCAAGATCTTGCCAAGTGCACCCTAACCAACTACACACAAAATATCCTACCAACCCTTGACCAATTTAACCACACTTTCGGCCACCCCTTTACCGCCAAGCCTAACCAATGAGAGGTGACAAGTGTCGCCTCTTGTTGGTCCAAAATGTTTCGTCTCTCGAAAAATCCGTAAAAATTAAAAATGACATAGCCGAAATTCCCTACGAAAGTCGTGGAAAACGCTTTCGAAAATCGACTTAACCGTGTTGTGAACAAAGTTAATTCGGCCAAGCCTAATTCTCAAGTTCAAATTTTCTACGTACGTCCTTACGTACATACTCTGGAAATACGGGGTATAACAAACATGATATCAAGTCGCATTTGATTATAACAACCATAATCTTTAAGTAAGTGACATGCGACGATTTCTAATAAACGACCAATTAGTAATCAAATTTTCAAGTGGCTTATATAACATTTCGGATTTAGCTACAAGCACTCCATAATACTTATAACTTCAACATATCAACTTCATGCTAGCAACAAGTAAAGCTAACAACAACAATATAAATATATAATCTTGTAACACCTTTAAAAGACAAGATTATACCTTAACGAGTCTTAATCCAATTCCAATCCGAAGTCACTCCTTAGTAGTTTAGAGTCTCTCCAAGACACTTCAATCCGCTTGTTGAGACCCTTAGAACCACACCAACAACTTTCCTTCAAGCTTCCAATCCAAAACCTAGAAAGCCACTAGGTTTTCACTTTGCGACTAATACGAAAACTCTCTTTTTCCGGGGTTTTTCTATTGAGATATGCTTACTATACACTCAAGGACCTTGGGTTAAAGTTTGGAGCTTAATGGACAAGTAACGGAAATTTTTCTTCCTTTTTCTTGATGAAGCCGAGAGCTAAGCTCTAGCTCTTCCAATTCTCTTGAAATTTTTTTGTAAGTGTGGACTTGTCTCACTACTACTAGTATTATATAGGGACATGGAGGGTCAAGATGTAACCAATTGGGTGGCTTGGATGAAGTCTTTCTAAATATCAAGACTAAGTGGGGTCATTGACTTGGTCAATGTTGTCAAGCTCTAAGGCTAGCAAGACTTGGTCTTTTAAATTAGGGTCAAATGACCATTTTCTCCATCACATTTTCGTCCAAGACCATTAAGGGGGGTGACACGTGTCGCCCTCCCGCTCGTCGCAATATTTCGTTTTCCGACAAATTCCAAAATTCCGATAAATTTTAACTCGTCTCAAACCTTAACCTTTGAGTTCTTACGTACGTTCTTAAAACATGTCTTGTAAATACGGGGTGTAACAAGTTATACGCCAAGTTTTCCAAATGTGAGTTTTGGTTAGCTTCGGTGGCTTTTCTTGGGCATATTGTCGGGGCCGATGGTATTCAGGTGGATACGGCCAAGATCGAGGCAGTCAGGACTTGGCCTAGACCTACTACTCCGACAGAGGTGCGCAGCTTTCTGGGCCTTGCAGGTTACTATCGGCGGTTCGTGGAGAAGTTTGCTTCTATCTCTGCACCATTGACTCGGCTGACTCAGAAGGCAGCTAAGTTTCAGTGGACTGATGCTTGTGGCGTGGTTTCCGATTCTTGGAGAGATCGACGACCTCCCGTTCTTACTCTTCCGCAGGGTCCGCACGGCTATGTCGTGTATTGTGATCGTCGGGCATCGGGTTGGGATGTGTTGATGCAGGGCAAGGTTATAGCGTATGCATCCCGGCACCGAGAAACACGAGAGGAACTACCCCACCCATGATTGGAGTCGGCGGTGATTCACGCCTTGAAGATCCGAGGCACTATTTGTATGGGTTCATGTGGATATTTATACGCACCACAAGAGCCTCCAAATATATTCAGCCAGGAGCCGAACTTACGGCGAGAGACTAGTTAGAGCCGCCAAGGATTATGATGTTGACATCCCGTACCACCCGGGAAGGCCAATGTTAGGCGTATGCTCTTAGTCGTAGGTCGATGGGAGTCTATCGATGTGCAATGGAGAGGAGGCCTGGTTCGCGATTTGCATCGATTAGCGAGCCTTGGTGTCCGCTTGATTGATTCCGATAGTAGCGGGTTCGAGTTCGAGAGGTTGCCGAGTCTTCCATCATCGAGGAGGTGAAGAGGCAACAGTTTGAGGATCCGGTTTTGATTCGGTATCGTGATACGGCTCTTCGTGAGGGCAAGGGTCCTTTTGAGGTAGCACCTAATGGGGTGCTAAGGTTTGAGGACAGGTTGTGTGTTCCAGATGTTTCAGGACTTCGGCAGCAGGTTCTTGGGGAAGCACACAGCGCGCGTTACTCTATCCATCCGTGGTCCAATATGTACCACGACCTTAGGTCTATGTATTGGTGGGATGGCTTGAAGAGGACGTTGCGAGTTCGTAGCTCGGCCCGTGTTGTCGCAGTGAAGGTAGAGCACCAGAGGCCTGGTGGTTTGTTGCAGACGATAGAGATCCCGACCTGGAAGTGTGAGGTGATCAACATGGACTTTATCACAGGATTGCCTCGCACTCAGAGGAGACATGATTCTATATGGGTTATCGTCGACAGGCTGACGAAATCAGCCCACTTTCTTCCCGCTGTGGCGACTTTTTCTGAGGATTATGCCGAACTTTACATCCGAGATCGTCGATCGCATGGAGTCCCTATTTCGATCATATCGCATGCAGGAGCCCGGTTTACGCTAACTTCGGAGGTCTTTCCGAAGGGTTTAGGGACGCAGTGAGCACGAGTAATCGCATTCCATCCACGCATTGACGGACAGCCGAGCGCACTATCCGCACTCTTGAGGATATGTCGCGAGCCTGTGTTATCGACTTCGTGGGTAGCCGGGAGGATCATTTGCCTCATT
Organism: Przewalskia tangutica; assembly: GCA_029844215.1. Taxonomy (NCBI): domain Eukaryota; kingdom Viridiplantae; phylum Streptophyta; class Magnoliopsida; order Solanales; family Solanaceae; genus Przewalskia; species Przewalskia tangutica. Next base: position 35,666,645 of record CM056733.1, read on the forward strand.
TGAGTTTGCATATAATAATAGCTACCACTCCAGATTCGATGGCGCCTTATGAGGCCTTGTATGAGGAAGTGCGATCGCCGATAGTGGTTCGATGTGGGCGAGGTGCGATTAGTGGGACCAGATTTGGTGCAGCAGTGCTGGATAAGGTGAAGCTTATCCAGAGCGGTTCTTGACACCGAGTCGGCGAAGTCATACGCAGATCATCGCCGTCAGATCCGGAGTTCGAGTGGGGATTGGATTTTCTCGGTGTCACCCATGGCGGTGTGATGAGATTCGGGAAGAAAGGGAAACTCACCAAGGTACATTGGGCCGATCGATTGTCCGCAGGTAGGCAAGGTTGCCTATGAGTTGATCTGCCGTCCGATCCGGAGGCGGCATCCGGTCTTTCACGCTTTCTATCCGGCGAGGTGTATCGGGATCCATCTAGGTACACCCGATTGACGATGTCCAGTGATCGAGGGTTATCGTATGGGAGATTCCCATAGCGATAATCGATCGTCGAGTTAAGCGCTCGCGACCAAGGACGTGGCTTCCGTCAAAGTCTTGTGGCGGAACGAGCTCGGGAGGAGATGACGTGGGAAGGCGGCGAGGACATGAGGCAGAAGTATCCTCACCTATTCCCCACACCTCCAGGTAATTCACTTTCCTACTTGTAAATTTTCATTGTCATATATGCCTAAGTGTTGTTTTGTGGCCGTATGTGGCATTCGTAAACTGTTTTAGTTATGAAGAACCTTATCGTTAACTGTCTTGGGAAGGAACATTCGGGACGAATGTTTCTAAGGAGGGGAGAATGTTATACCCCGTATTTCCAGAGTATGTACGTGAGGGTGTACGTACAAAAGCTTAGCCTTAGTTAGGCATTATGGACGAAAAAGTTTGTGCACAACTCACTAAAAGAATCGTTTTTCGACGAAACGTTTTACTAAACTCGCGTAGGGTAAATTACGGCTATGTCATTTCTAATTTTTGCGGATTTTTCCAAGAGACGAAATATTTTGGACCAATGGGAGGGTGACACTTGTCACCCTCATTGGACGGCAAAGTTGGGCAAAGTTGGCACGTTTTTTGTGCCTTCTCTTTAGTCAAGGAGTTGGTAGGATATTTGTGTAGTAGATGGATAAGGACACTTGCCTAAATCCTCACCCTACACTTGCATAGCACTTGGCTTCATCTTGACCATTGGTTGGCCATTTCTTGACCTATAAATACCCCCTTAAGATGAAGAGTTCTTCATCCACAAATCAAACTTTCCAAGTCTAAAATCCCTCCCTCTCCCTTTTGAGCTTCTCGTCCAAGAGCTCTCCCCCCCCCCCCCCCTCTAAAGGAGCCTAGCCGAAACACCCCTCCCTTGGTAGAAAAGTTGTCTTCCAAGTATAGTTACTATTCCTAAAATACCCTAGCCCAAATCTCGTATAGTACTTAGTAGAAGTTGTGAAGAACTTCTAAGGGTTCTTGGAGCTATCGGAGCGTACAAATTAGGAGCTAAACCTTGCTCAGGAGCGATTTTTAACTTGGATAATTTTGGGCTTATCGAGGTAATTACTCTTGTCCTTCTATTGTAATTGGATATTACATATAAGAATAGTTAAGACTTGAGTATAAGATATGAAAGAACTTTAATGAATAGAATTGAACTGTCATCACAGTAGAAGGGTATAAAAGAAGATTAAATTGAACTGTACTTACATAGGACTGTTTTCACAGTAGACTTGAGTAGCTTGGCGGGTAGGGAAGTGCTGCCCAATTTTCCGTAGAATAGAGAACCCTCTACTTAGAATCACATGCATAGTCTAGACGTTGATAGGCGTATTTGACTATTATGATCGATTCTCTGCCGCGACATATTCGACTTGGCGGTGGATTTCGCCGAGAAGGTATGTGATTCTTCCTATACTCGAGCATGATATTTTAAATATATATATAGTACGGTAGACGACGCGTGTGTTAATCGAATAATAATTACGGCAATGTCTTTTGACTTAAGCCCAATAATAAAGATCTTGAAGCATTTCAAAAGAATACTGAATCATTTTTAACAGAAGAGAAACAGTTGGTTTTTAAACAAAAGCTTAAGAGTTATACTAGCTTTATGGGAAGTTAGGTATAACAACTTAAGAAAGATAAAAAGAACTGTTTACTTATTTGCTTATAAGAACCTTGTATTGATTTCTGTAAGGTGTAGTAAGATTGATTGATAAAAAGACATATTATGATGCTACGTGTGTTAGTGTCTTGTGATGTTGTGAAAGGGGGTCATTCTTGTTGTGCTTACGTTGCTAAACGGTAAGTCAGTTGTACTGTTATTATATCACCTACCCCCTTGACTTGTTATACCGAGGGCTTGCCACCCTTGATGCGGGTCTATACGGCCTATGCGGTCTGTGAGACTATGCGAGTCAGCGGAGTCCCGTGATTGATCATTCCGGTGTTTTAGCCCGACGCGGATGCCCTATGCGATGCAGTGACTACGCGGTCTATTGAGACTATGCGGATCGCGGAGTCCGGGAGGGTATCGGGGTTAGCTACCCCGACGCGAGGAATACCTCACGCGGTCAGGTGTGACCTATGCGGATCTGGGAAGTCGAGACTAGGCACGCATAATGATACTATGGGCGATTGGCCTTTCTTCGATCATTCGCGGCCTAGAAAAGACCGGTTACAATTTACCTATTTTTGTTCTTGTTTGTGATGTGGCACTATGTGCAATTGAACTGGTTGTATTTGCAAATGGTTTTAAATGCTTTGATTTCATTTAAGTACTTTACAGTTTCGCATACTTGGTACTGTTATCGACCTCCTTGGGTGCGTTGGCCGCAGGTAAGGGCAAGGTGTGCTAGATCCACATCCTTAGGATCTCTTTGCTTTGGTGTCGTGAGCTCCATCTTCTCCTGAGGCTCGACTTTGGGTATGATCTCCCTGTTGTTGTATATAGTTTTGTACATTCAGGTATGGCGGGCCCGTCCCGCCATAGTTGTTTATCTTCTTGAGAGTGTAGTCCTATTATGCAGTTGGGATGTAATCGCAAAACTATGTTTATATATATATGCCGAAAGGCGACATTTTCTCACATAAAAGCGTGTCTCATTTTACAAATCGTTTCATGTCTTGTTTTTATATTCCTGATTACTCGATGTATGACTACTGGGTGCGGGTAGGCACGATCACGCCCGGAACGGGTCGTGACAAGGAATGGGTCGGGCAGTATACCTTTATGGGCAGACTATATGACATTACCACGTCCCAGGAATGGGTCGGGCAGTATACCTTTATGGGCAGACTATGTGACCTTACCGCGTTCCAGGATTGGGCCGGGCAGTATACCTTTATGGGCAGACTATGTGACCTTACCGCATCCCAAGATTGGGCCGGGCATTATACCTTTATGGGCAGACTATGTGACTTTATCGCGTCCCAGATTGGGCCGGGCAGTATAGGCGTCCCTCCATAAAGGGCCGGATTATGTTATGTAAGGTAAGTAAGTTATATGGTAATGAACTTGACGGTGTTTCCTAAGCATGTACGTAAGAATGTGACTATAACCTTTATTGAAAAATGGGAAAAGATAATAAGGTACGATTAAGTTCACGAGATGGTAATGACACGGTAGGATCTGGTATGTACCCTTTTTATACTTTCCCCTGTCATTCTTTTGTACAGTTATGATTTGTTTACTGTACCTTATTTTCCGTTCCATATTCTGCACTGTTGTTATCGACTTCTTCGGGGCCGTTCATGTCCGCAGGTTTAGGTACACAGTTGTGGATCCGCGAGCTTAGGATCCTGGTTCAGCATTTTGAGATGGCTCCAATGTTCCGGAGTTGTCATGGCTATGTATATTCAGGGGTACGACGGGGCCTTGTCCCGTCATAGTATTTGTTCAAATCTTAGAGGTCTGTATTCATCTGTGGGCTGGACTGGCTAGAGTTGTTTTTACATTGTTAAACAGTGTAGACCCTTCCAGGTAATTTTTATGTTATGGCAGCCTTATCGGCTTGGCCTTGGTTTAAAAAAAAAGGAGTGTTATTTATCTTCCGCAGTTTATTATGTTGTATGATTAGAAGGGTGCCCAGGTAGGGCACCAGTCGCGGCCCGGGGTCGGGTCGTGACAAAAGTGGTATCAGAGCAGTTAGTCCTCGGAAAGTGTCTACAGACCGTGTCTAGTAGAGTCTTGATTATCGGTGTGTTGTGCACCACATCTATAATCAGGAGGCTGCATGACATTTAGGATTGGTTTCCATTCTTCTCACTCTGAGATCGTGCGATAGAGCTGTATCGTTAGGGTTGTCTCTCCCTAACGAGTTATGTTGATTGTAGCTACGAGCAGGGCAACAGTGACCCAGGAAGGACTATGTGGATTGCGTATCCAGGTTGGTAATGATTATAGTATAGTTGGTATTATGAGAAGTTTTTGTACCCGTTTACTGGGGGACTGGTAAGGTAGGCTTGGAGCATGGAAATTGCGAGCCTAAGAATATTGATGACCGCTGAGACCTTAGATGTACAAGATCTTCTCGGGTAGAAATATTTATTATAGACCAAGAATAAGTGTTAAGCGCGACGGTGGGATGGGGTGAGGACCTATTGCGGGTCGCCCCATAGCCTGAAATGGAGTGGTATCAGTTGGTAGTAGTTCCGCTACGTGACAGGGTCACGAGAGTGCAAGGCCCAAGTCTAGTTAATTGTTTTACGGGTTCGTGGACGCGTTCCACCGGAACCAGGTTGTGAGAGCCGGAAATGGCCTTATGTTGTTTAAAAGAGTGACTCCAAAAGATTGGGGGCCAGAATCGGTATGGGGGTTATGTATGTATGCTAGTATGAGTTGGAAGTACGGAAAGGGTACGACCAGTAAGAAATATAACAACCAAGTGTAAAGGGATAGAGCCTGAATCCGTAAGGACCTTTCGAGGTAACTACACCCATAAGTGTTTGGGGTGGTAGCTGAGTGGGTATATGAGATTTGTCCGGTGATGATACAGTCGTCAGACCCTAGTAGACCTAGTAGAGATGATTACGACAGACTTTGAGGTCATTATGAGTATGGACTAGTTGGCTTCGTGAGTGTCAAGGTTGACATCTTAGTATAAGTATTGTTATGTGGCCATGGGTGGCATATGTTGTATGAAGGGTGTAGTAAAAGGAGACTATGTCGCTATCTAATTAGATTGGACTCCGAAAGAACATTCAGGGACGAATGTTTCTAAGGGGGGAAGAATGTTACACCCCGTAAGTCCATTACATGTTTAAGAGAATGTAAGTAAGGAACACAAGACTTGAAAAGGGTACGAAAGGAAGAATTGTTTTTCCGACGGAAAATCTTCCGAACGTCGGAAAGGAGAGATGTTCGTTGAGGAGAATTGGATTCTCAAAATGCATTAATTGAGGATTATGGAATGTATTATCATTATGGAAATTTATTTTTAGTATTTGGTCACGTGGGGCCCACCCGAGGAATTTTACGTTTTGTGGGGCCCACGAGGGTTGCGGAATTTTATGGACGAATGGGAGGGCGACACGTGACACCTCCCCAACATGGCTTGGACAAAATATTTAAGGGTAAAATGGTCATTGACCATTGAAGATGAACAAACTCTTGCTAGCTTGAGATTGTTGACCAAGTCAACTTGCCACTTGGATTATTATTTAATGCCCTTCATCCTAGCCACACATATGTTGATATCTTGACCCTCCATTGTGTTTTATATAGTACCCTAGTGCAAGACAAGTCTTCACACTTAGAAAAAATTTGAGAAAACTTTAGGAGTGAGCAATGTTGCTCTCGGCTTTGAGGCATCTCCCACACAAAAAAATTCAATTGTTGTCCATTATTCACAAGACTTAAACCCAAGGTCCCTAAGGGTATTGTAAGGGTATCTCAATAGAAAGATTTCGGAAAAACAGCATTTTCACGTTAGTCGCAAGGCGAAAACCTAAGTGGTTTCCCTAGTTTTGGATTGGAAATGGAAGAGAAGTTGGTTGTGAAATTCTAAGGGCTTCAAATAGCGGATTGGAGCATAAAGGAAAGGAGCTAAGAATTGCTAAGGAGCGACTTTGAATCTTGGAAATTTTAAGGGCTTGTAAAGGTATAATTCTTGTCGTTTTAGTAATTAAGATTACTTATTGTTGTAGCTATGGATATTAGCATGTATGAGATATATATTATGAAGTTGATAATTGTTATGGATATTGGAACCCTAATCCGAAAACTAGTATGTTTAGCCTTGAGATTTCAATTCAATTGGATTATTAGTTTAATCGTCACATGTTATATAAAGAAGGAATTATAATTGTTAAGTTGTTTATGACTATATAACATGTTAGGCCTAAGAAGTTGGATTGAAAAAGAATTGGAAAAGGACTTTGTGTTGTTGTATATGTTTAGCCATGAATGGCTTTAAATATGGAACTAGTTTCAGATAATTTGTGGGGCGGAATTTTACACGTCCTGTTAAGGCGTGTAATCCCCTTTGGTTAGCTGAATTGTTGGGCCTTAAATGTGGCGTGTTTGGTTATTGAATTCGGCCTTGAAAAGGTGGCAAAGTATGTAGAAACAAAGGAAGTGTTGTCCGATTTTCCGTAGAATTTAGTGACTTTGCACTTAGAATATTCTACGCTCGTTTCAGAGGTTAATGGACGATATGGCCATTATAGGTGGAAGTACTAAGTATAGCGTGTTCTACTTGAAGGATGGAATAGCTATCAAGGTTGAAGTACTTTGGAGCATTTTGCTATTTGTCGATAATCGTCGCGAGGTATGTGAACCTCTTCCTTCTTTTGACATGATTCTATGTATGGAATATACATGTGGTATTATTTCACGATTCCTTCTACTCTTAGAAGTTAAGAGGTATGTATGTTGATTTACTCTACGTAAGGGTTATGTCTAAGTTATCCTAAGTTCTTACCAAGTCTTATGGGGGATGTTGGTAAGAGTCGTTAGGAGGTATTTTGGAGCCAAGTTGACTTGGCTATGTTACGGCACAAATGAGAATAAGTATCGAACAAGCCACTGCAGCGTTAATAAAGGAAAATGTAATGACAACCAACTAAGTTAAAATGAGTAGAATTCTCCATCTGCATAGAAGCTAAGATAAGACAAAATTGTATTACATTTTCTAGATCATGGCTACTTGATTAAGATCGTTATAAATAAGTATAACTTATTCACAACTGTTATACCCCGTATTTCCAGAGTATGTACGTAAGGGTGTACGTACAAAAGTTTTGCCTTAGTTAGGCATTATGGACGAAAAAGTTTGTGCACAACTCACTAAAAGAATCGTTTTTCGACGAAACGTTTTACTAAACTCGCGTAGGGTAAATTCCGGCTATGACATTTATTATTTTTGCGGATTTTTCCGAGAGACGAAACATTTTGGACCAACGGGAGGGTGACACTTGTCACCCTCATTGGACGGCAAACATGGGCCAAGGTTGCACGTTTTTTTGTGCCTTGCACAAAGTCAAGGAGTTGGTAGGATATTTGTGTAGTAGATGGATAAGGGCACTTGGGTGAATCTCCACCCTACACTTTCCTTGCACTTGGCATCATCTTGGCCATTGATTGGCCATTTCTTGACCTATAAATACCCCCCTTAAGATGAAGAGTTCTTCATCCACAAATCAATTTCCAAGTCTTGAAAAATCCCTCCCCTCTCTTGTTGAGTTTTCTTCCAAAGCCTCCTCTCTCCCCCCCCCCCCCTTGAGTGAAGCTTAGCCGAAACAACCCTCGTCCCCCTCTAGACTAGTCGAAACCTACCCCCCCCCCCCCCCCTTGGTAGATAGTTGTCTTCCTAAATACCCTAGCCCAAATCCCTTAGTACTTAGTAGAAGTTGTGAAGAACTTCTAAGGGTTCTCGAGCTATCGAGCATACAAATTAGGAGCTAAACCTTGCTCAGGAGCGACTTTTAACTTGGATAATTTTGGGCTTATCGAGGTAAATACTCTTGTCCTTCTATTGTAATTGAATATTACATATAAGAATAGTATAGACTTGAGTATAAAATACTTAGAAGGATATTACAGAATAGAATTGAACTGTTATCACAGTAGAAGGGTTTAAAAGAAGAATAATTGAACTATACTTACTTAGGACTGTTTTCACAGTAGACTTGAGTAGCTCGACGGGTAGGGAAATGCTGCCCAATTTTCCATAGAATAGAGAACCCTCTACTTAGAACTGTTTACAGAATAGTCTAGACGTTGATAGACGTATTTGACTATTATAGACTGATTCTCTGCGCGCGACATATTCAACTTGGCAGGTGGATTTTCGCCGAGAAGGTATGTGATTCTTCCTATACTCTTGAGCATGATATTTTAAATATATATATAGTACGGTAGACGTACGCGTGTTAACTGAATAATAATTATGGCAATGTCTTTTGACTTAAGCCTGAATAATAACTACGGCAATGTCTTCTGACTTAAGCCTGAATAATAAAGATCTTGAAGCATTTCAAAAGAATACTGAATCATTTTTAACAGAAGAGAAACAATTGGTTTTTAAACAAAAGCTTAAGAGTTATACTAGCTTTATGGGAAGTTATGTATAACAACTTAAGAAAGATAAAAAGAACTGTTTACTTATTTGCTTATAAAAACCTTGTATTGATTTTTGTAAGGTGTAGTAAGATTGGTTGATAAATAGACATATTATGATGCTACGTGTGTTAGTGTCTTGTGATGTTGTGAAAGGGGGTCATTCTTGTTGTGCTTACATTGCTAAACGGTAAGTCAGTTGTACTGTTGTTTTATCACCTACCCCATTGACTTGTTATACCGAGGGCTTGCCACCCTTGATGCGGGTCTATACGGCCTATGCGGTCTGTGAGACTATGCGGAGCTGCGGGAGCTCCATGATTGATCATTCCGGGTGTTTTAGCCCGATGCGGGGATGCCCTATGCGGTCTGTGTGACTATGCGGTCTATTGAGACTATGCGGACTACGGGAGTCCAGGAGGGTACCGGGGGTTAGCTACCCCCGATGCGAGGAATACCTCATGCGGGTCTGTGTGTGACCTATGCGGACTGCGGAAGTCCAGGATTAGGCACGCATAATGATACTATGGGCGATTGGCCTTGCTTCGATCATTCGCGGCCTAGAAAAGACCTGTTACAGTTTACCTATTATTGTTCTTGTTTGTGATGTGGCACTATGTGCAATTGAACTGATTGTATTTGCAAATGGTTTTAAATGTTGTGGTTTCATTTAAGTACTTTACAGTTTCACATACTTGGTACCTGTTGTACTGACCTCCTTCGGGGGGCTGCGTTCATGCCGCAGGTAAGGGCAAGCAGGTGCTAGATCCACATCCTTAGGATCTCTTTGCTTTGGTGTCAGGAGCTCCATCTTCTCCGGAGGCTCGACTTTTGGGTATGATCTCCCTGTTGTTCAAGTTGCTTCGCTCTTTTCCCTGCGGTCAAGTTGCTTCGCTCCTTTCCTTGCTTATAGTCAAGCAAGTGGCTTTCACGCCTCTCCTTAACAGGAGAGAACTCCAAGATCTGACTCCCCTCGTGTAGGAGTTCGGGAAGGCCAGAAGTAAACAAAGAGCGGTAGAAGAGAATAAAGTGTTGCGCCCATTCTTTTCTTTCATAGCTGGAGCAAATGGAAGGAGACGTCGTGCAAGCCGAAGACTTTGACAGGTGGTCGCTTTAGTTTCATGTCCGCCTTGCTTGCCATAGCCTTTATATGATATGGATCGGGTTTGCCCAACTTCATCCGCAGTGCGCCGTACATCTATGTTGTCAGTTCCTTGATTCTTACAAGAATCCGTTTTTCGATCCGATTTCTCACTTGAATGAGTCAACCATAATTTCTTCTCCTACGAGATTTCTATGCTCCCTGTCCGCCTTTCTTCTATTTTTGAGGCTTCTTTCAGTTTCTTAGTAAGAATGGGTGAGGGGCGCTCATCCGCTGCTTGTTGCGCAACGGCTTTCGCGCTAGTGCGCTCATCCGTTGCTTGTTGCGCAACGGCTTTCGCGCTAGTGAGCCGTTGCTTGTTGCGCAACGGCTTTCGCGCTAGTGCGCTCATCCGCTGCTTGTTGCGCAACGGATTTCATGCTAGTGCGCTCATCCGCCAAGCCATTTTTTATTAACATAATGACACCGGGCCCTTATTGCAGCACACTCTACTGAATCAGCTGCTTTATTTTTGGTACCAACAATTAAGAATTGTTTTCCCCAGTCTTCCGGATCGATCGAAGAGGGAGGTGAAAAGATTTGAGTATATCATAGTTGACCGCAGGTTGGATAATATCCGCTTGCAACGAAGAGGCTCTTTTCCACGAAGGCAAACTCACTCTTGCATTCAAGATCTTCACACAGGTTTGGAACCCTGTCCTATCACCTTTATCAAATCCCTAGCTCAGTGAAATTCGTTGCTACGCTGTTCTAAGAAAACTATTAGTTGCAGTTCTTCTTATTCCCCTCTCCTTCCTATTCGTTGCGTAGTTGTTCTAAGTTTATAGTCTCGTTGCTTCAGCACTTAAAGTTAAGTAATTGATTATTCTTAATCGACAAAAGTGAAATGAGCTTCTCCGATTCCCAGGCGTTCTTTTGATTTGAGATCCAAGAAGGGGTAAGACGTCAAGAAGTGAAGATGGAGTTGGTGGGGAAGGCTTTCCGGGGCGGCGAACGAGGAGATAGGATGTTTGGCCAGGTTTCGATACATGTTTTTGGTCTAGTTGGCGCAGTTGGAAGTTGCTTGGGAGGATCTGTGCTGGCTTTACGCAATCGATCGGATTAGATAGATATCCCTTCAACATAGGTCATCGAAAGGATCTCGGAGACCCACCAAAGTACGAAAGCCAGGATCTTTCAGAAAACGGATTCCTATTCAAAGAGTGCATAACCGCATGGATAAGCTCACACTAACCCGTCAATTTGGGATCCAAATTCGATATTTTCCTTGGGAGGTATCGGGAAGGATTTGGAATGGAATAATATCGATTCATACAGAAGAAAAGGTTCTCTATTGATTCAGGTCGGTGTGAATGATAAAGTCTTAAGGCAGTCTTTCTGGAACGCCACATCCTAGAATAGCAACATCCTTCTTATTACAGCACAAACCACAAAAATGGAATTGCCTATAGAGAGGAAGTAGGCTTTAGACAAAAAGTGCCTCTTGTGCCCCTAGTAGGGAAAGAAGCTTCGTCCGGATCTCTTCCCGGGTCAACCCACTCAATATCCGAGAGAGGGTAGGCTTTTGGCGGCCGCAGAGACGGCGGATAACGCAGCGGATGATACGTACTTGGAAGAGTAGTTGATCCCGACCCTTGCCGGTAAAGAAGCTTCTTTAAGACACTGAGTTGCGTCAGGAAGAGTAGAGTCAGAAGAAGAGCTAAAAGCTTGAGTTGAATCAGCTGAGAGTTCAAGCCCCTTTTCTTTATAATAAGCTTCCACTTTTTCTTTCGTCCAATTTGCTCATGGCATAGGTAAAAGGGAACGAGGAGGCAAGCCCCCCCATCTTCCGCATATCTTGCTCATCCGACATGGCATGAATCACCGAACCTGCACTCAGGAATAGTAATGCTTTGAAAAAGGCGTGATTCATTAAGTGAAAGACGCTAACCGAATAGTTAGAGATGTTTTGTACATTCAGGGTATGGCGGGGCCCTGTCCCGCCATAGTTGTTATCTTCTTAGAGGTATGTAGTCCTATTGTACAGTTGGGATGTAACTGCAAAAACTATGTTTATATATAACTATGCCGAAAGGCGACATTTTCTCACATAAAACTGTGTCTCATTTTACAAATGTTTCATGTCTTGTTTTTATATTCCGCTGATTTCTCTGATGTATGACTACTTGGGTGCCCGGGTAAGGCACCAGTCACGGGCCCCGGAACGGGTCGTGACAACAACGCACCAAAGTATATGTTACTTAATTTATAAGAATTTACGTATGAAGTTTTAAGACTATGGACCTCAAATTTTTTAAAAGATTAAGGGACTTTATTTTTCAAGTTATGGGACTTGATTCTTAAAGGGAGAAATGAATTGATTTAAAAGTAAAGAATACTTGATTTGGAAAGTATTAATTTCTTGCCATTCTAAAGTTAAGAAACTTGTTTTCTTAAAAGTTAAGAGACTTGAAGTATTTTGAAAGCTATGTGATTTGATTTGAAAGTATAAGTCTCTTGGTTATAAAAGGAATGAATTTGTCTAAGACATAAAGACTTATAACGACTTTATGGGAAGTTGGTTATAACAACTTTATGGAAGATTAAAAGAATGGTTTTCTTCAGTAACGTAAGCAAAGAAATGATTTGAAATAAAGAAGGGCAAATTGTTTTAAAGGTACCAATTTCTTAAGGTTTTAAAGAAAGAAGTCACTTGATTTAGAAGCCTATAAATGTATTTCTAAAAGGTATTGTGACTTGTCTTGAAAAGTAGATATGTCTTGATACTACGGTAGTTAGTATCTTGGAAGTTTTATTTGAAAGAGAATCATTTTAAAGGAGTAGAGGCACGTAGTACGTTGGGTTAAATTCCCGGATTTCATATGACATTACCGCATCCCAGAAATGGGCCGGGCAGTATACCTTTATGGGCTGACTATATGACATTACCGCGTCCCAGGAATGGGCCGGGCAGTATACCTTTATGGGCAGACTATATGACATTACCGCGTCGAGAATGGGCCGGGCAAGATACCTTATGGGCGGACTATATGACATTACCGCGTCCGTGAATGGGCCGCAAGATACCTTTACGGGCGACTATGTGACATTACCACGCCCCAGAATGGGGCCGGGCAAGATACCTTATGGGCGGACTATGTGACCTTACCGCCCCGTGATTGGGCCGCAATATACCTTTATGGGCGGACTATGTGACCTACCGCGTCCCAAGATTGGGCGGGCGTATACCTTTATGGGCAGACTATTTGACTTTACCGCGTCCCAGATTGGGCCGGGCAGTATAGGCGTCCCTCTATAAAGGGTCGGATTATGTTATGTAAGGTAAGTAAGTTATATGGTAATGAACTTGACGGTGTTTCCTAAGCATGTACGTAAGAATGTGACTATAACTTTTATTGAAAAATGGGAAAAGATAATAAGGTACGATTAAGTTCACGAGATGGTAATGACACGGTAGGATCTGGTATGTACCATTTTTATACTTTCCCCTGTCATTCTTTTGTACAGTTATGATTTGTTTACTGTACCTTATTTTCCGTTCCATATTCGTACTGTTGTACCGACTTCTTCGGGCTGCGTTCATGTCCACAGGTTTAGGTACACAGTTGTGGATCCGCGAGCTTAGGATCCTGGTTCAGCATTCTGAGATGGCTCTAATGTTCCGGAGTTGTCATGGCTATGTATATTCAGGGGTACGACGGGCCTTTGTCCCATCATAGTATTTGTTCAAATCTTAGAGGTCTGTATTCATCTGTGGGCTAGACTGGCTAGAGTTGTTTTTACATTGTTAAACAGTGTAAACCCTTCCGGGTAATTTTTATGTTATGGCAGCCTTATCGGCTTGGCCTTGGTTTAAAAAAAAAGAGTGTTATTTATCTTCCGCAGTTTATTATGTTGTATGATTAGAAGGGTGCCCAGGTAGGGCACCAGTCGCGGCCCGGGGTCGGGTCGTGACAAATACCCCCTTGATGCAAGACTTTATTCATCCCACACTTAAAGATTTCCAAGGCAAAAATATACTCCGTCCCTTTAGTTGCTCTCGTCCACCCCCCCCCCCCTTTTGTAGAAAATACTTCAATTGTTGTTGTGTAATCCCAAATACGTTAGCCTAGTATCCCTAGTAGAATTCTAAAGTAATCCCAACATAAGAGCCCGAAAATACTACTTTATTCCTTTAGTCGCAAAACGAAACCCTAGAAAAATCTTCATAGCTTGGATGAAGTGTTAAGAGAAGTTGTTTAGAAACTTCTAAGGGTTGCTTGGAGCGGATTGGAGCGTAAGGAATAGGATCTAAACGTTGCTCAGGATCGACTTATAAATCTTGGATAATTTTGGGCTTATCGAGGTAATGATCTATGTCCTTCTATAGTAATTGGATATTACATATTGTAGTAGTTTATAATTGCGTATAAGATATATGGAAGGATGTTTAAAAAGAATTGAATTGTATTTACATTGGACTGTATTTACAGTAGACTTGTAGTATTATTGTGGGGCAGAATTGTACACGTCCGGTTAGACATATAATCCCCTTGGAGTTGTTGGCTTGGTAGCGGGCCTTGATATAGGAGGATATTGACGTGGTTACGGGGGGGGGGGGGGGGGCGGTGCGGCCCAATTTTCCATAGAATAAGGAACTGTATACTTAGAATATGCTACGAAGAGAACTAGAAGTTGATAGTTATGTTGTGGTTATTATAGGTGGATTGTCTACGCGCGGCATACTCGACTTGGCTTGTGGATTAAGCCGAAGAGGTATGTGATTCTTCCTATACTCTTGAGCATGATTGTTGTGAACTATATTGTTACACCCCGTAATTTTAGGACATGTTTTAAGAACGTAAGTAAGAACTCACAATGTTAAGATTTGAGACTTGTAAAATTTTGTCGGAATTATGAAATTGTCGGAAAGCGTAGTGTTATGACGAATGGGAGGGCGACACGTGTCACCCCCCTTACTATGCCTTGGACGATTTTTATTAGCAAGGGCATAAGGGTCATTTGACCTTTGTTGCAAGACAAGTCTTGCAACTTGAGGCTTGATATTATTGACTAAGGTCAAAGGTCCCACTTGGTCTTGATTTTAATGTAAGACTACATCTTAGCCATCCATGTGTTCTTATCATAACCCTCCTTTGCACTATATAATACTAGTAGTGCTAGTGTGAGCTTAACACTTAGAAAAATTCTTGAAAACTTTGAAGAGCATATAGAGGGGTCTCGGGTTTGCCACAAGGAAGAAGAGAAATTTTTTTGTTTCTTGTTCATTCCACTCCCCACTTTAAACCAAGGGTCTTAGGTGTATTGTAAGCCTTTCTCAATAGAAAAATCTTGGAAAAAGATTGTTTTCGGGTTAGTCGCAAATGAAAACCTAAAGGGTCTTTCTAGGTTTTGCTTGGAGTTTTGAAGGAAAATTGTTGGTATTGTTCTAAGGGTCTCAACAAGCGGTTGGAGGTGTCTTGAAGAGGTTCTAATCTTCTAAGGAGCGACTTCGAATTGGAGTTGGATTAAAAATCGTTAAGGTATAATCTTGTCTTTTAAAGGTGTACAAGATTGCATATTATATTGTTGTTGATAGCTTTGTATGTTGCGAGCATGAAGTGTTATATAGAGGTTATAAGAATTATGGATTGGTTATAGCCTTGGAAATCCAAAATGTAATGTAAGCCATGACTAGTTGAATTACAATTTAATCGTTGTTAGAACCGTCGCATGTCATTGACTTAAGGATTATGGTTATTATAATCAAATGCGACTTGATGTCTTGTTATGCTACTAAATTGGATTGAAATGGAAATTGGATAAGAATTGGATTTGTTGAATCAAGGTGGCCGAATTTGGAATGTAGTTTGTATTGGTTGGTTATTCAATTGTATTGAACTACTTTCTATATAATTGTGAGCCAATTGGGTCATGTAGTTATTCAATTGTATTGAACTACTTTCTATATAATTGTGAGCCAATTGGGGCTGTGTAGTTATTCAATTGTATTGAACTACTTTCTATATAATTGTGAGCCAATTGGGGCTGTTTGGTTATTGTATTTTCGGCCTTGAAAAAGGTGGCGAAGTGAGTAAATACAAAGGAGGTGCTGCCCGATTTTCCGTAGAATTTAGAGACTTAACACTTATGATATTCTACGATTGAAGTAAGGCTTTAATAGACGTATTGTGAATATTATAGGTTGACATACTACGGGCGGGACTTTGTACTTGGCAAGTGGTTTGACCCGACGAGGTATGTAGAACTTTTCCTATCTTTGAGCATGACTAGTTTCACGTATATAGTACGCAGAGACGTCAAGACTTGACATTCTTTACTTGTTTTATGAAATGCCAAGTCGGGTGAGTTAGGAGATTAACTCACTTCTTTGAGAATATTAAAGATGTCTTAAGTCTTGTTAAAGATAAGGGACTTGAAGAATTTTAAAGTATGTAATACTTGTGTCGTTTTAATCGTATAAGTCCCTTGGATAGGAAAATGTACTTGACTAAGGTATAAAGTGAATATAACGACTTTATGGGGAGTTGGTTATATTGACTTTATGCAAAGGTATATGGCTTGTGTTAATAAGAGGCAAATTGATTTTAAGGTATCAATTGCCCAAGGTTTAATAAGAAAATGAGTCACGATTTAGAAACACGCTTTAAATTCTAAAGGTATTGGATCGGTCTTGAAATGTAATTTGGACTTGATACTATGGTTACTAGTGTCTTGGAAGCTTTCTACTAAAATGAGTCATTTGTTTAAGGAGTAGAAGTACGTGGTACTTGGGGTTAAATTCCCGGATTCTTATAAAAGACATGATAGTGCCTTAAGTAAACTAAAATGAGAGTGTAGATGAATAAGACTAATAAGAAGTTAGGGGATTGCTAACTTGCTTAATTATTGTATGACGGCCGGTTGTGAGATAGGGTAAGAGTATCAGTGAGGGGCAAACCCCCAAGACGCTATACCACCTTCTCCAGGATAAGAGTATAAATGAGGGGTAAGCCCCCAAGACGTTATACCACCTGCGTTACTATCTTCTTCAGGGTAAGAGTATAAATGAGGGGCAAACCCCCAAGACGTTATACCACCTGCTTCAGGGTAAGAGTGTAAATGAGGGGTAAGAACTCCAAGACGTTATACCACCTGCTTTTATGGGTTCGCTACCCATGATTTGATTGCGAGACTGCTATTATGATGTTGTAAGTATTCTCTTGATTTACTCTCATTGTTAGTAAGGCACTGTGTACTGTAATTTTGTTATCATACATGTCTCCGGCTTTCTATAAACTTATGTTGTAATTACGATTTTCCAGATTTACATACTTATTACATATTGTGTAATCGACTTCTTCTGGGCCGCGTTCATGCCGCAGAAAGGGTAAGGTGGCGCATCCACATTCTTAGGATCACCTATCGACGCCTAAGCTCCAGTCTCCGGAGGCTTGTCTTTCTTTGGTACGATCTTTCCACGATGTTGTAGATATATTTACATTCAGGTGTATGGAGGGGCCCTGTCCCGCCGAAGTTGTTATTCCTAGATGTCAGTATTCACGTATGTGGTTGGGCTGTAAGAACTAAGTTGTAAGTTGTACTTTTGACTTTGTTTATATTATGGAAGGCGACCTTATCGGTTAGCTTGTGTTGTATATTGTTTACATATGTGTTTATGTTGTGTATGTTCCGCTGCTATTCTCTGATGTATACAACAGGTGCCCGGGTAGGCACGATCGCGGCCGGCTCGGGCCGTGACAAAAGTGGTATCGAGCGATTAGTCCTCGGAAAGTGTCTACGCATCTGTCTAGTAAGCCTTGATTATCGGTGTGTTGTGCACCACATCTATAATCAGGAGGCTGCAGGACATTTAGGATTGGTTTCCATTCTTCTCTCTCTGAGATCGTGCATTAGAGCTGTCTTATTAGGTTGAATCCTCTCTGACCTCTTCTTATGAAAGCCTATGCCTCCACGGAGGCTACCAGGCCCGAGAGGCAAGGCAAAGCGGCGAGGCGCTAGCGGTACTCGAGGGTTACACGGCTCGAGCACGACTATGCACGAGGTAGGCGGTCGGCTAGTTCAGCCACGCTGCAGCTTAGAGAGAGCCGAGAGCGGCGGTAGCTCGAGGTTCCGATACTGCACTCTCCGCCCACACCACCGCCGAGTATAGAGACTACGGGGAACAGATTCGAGTGTTGACCGAGATAGTAGTCGCCGGCAACACGCGAGCAAACCACCCTAGAGCCGACAGTTTGCGGATTAGGGATTTTCTGGGATGTCATCCACCTGAGTTTTATGGTTCGAGGTCTGATGAGGATCCGCAGGAGTTCGTTCGACAGCTACATCGGACCATACAGGTCCTTAGGGCTTGAGACGAGTGCATTACACTAGCCTCTACCGGCCTGCGCGATATTGCGTTGAACCGGTTTGAGTCATGGTTGCTTTCGAGAGGTGATCTTTGCTCTTCCACCTGTTTGGGAGGAGTTTACTGAGGCTTTCATGGATCACTTTTGCCTCCCGAGATGAGAAGAGCCCGAGTAGACAGATTTTTGACCTTGGCGAAGCGGGAGGATCACAGGAGTACACTGAGTTTGACTCTTTGGCCAGGCATGCTCACACTATTGTAGCTAGCATGGCGGATAGAGTTCATCGTTATGTGATGGGGCTAGACCGTCATATGATTACAAAGATGCTTGGGGTGGCTCTTCACCAGTATGGACATCGCCGGATGCGAGCCTATGCACAGAGGATAGAGGATAGAGAGAGGAGGACCAGATTGACGCAGCCACCCAAGAGGCGAGACATCGGGGTCTCGGGGCGATTTCGAGGCGGACAGCCTAAGCGGCCAGTAGGTCCACATTCCACCAAAGACAGGCGCTCCGTCACGGTTTTACGGCAAGAGGTCCGACCACCAGCCGAGCAGTGTCGGGCTCGGGGACTATAGGATTTCGGGAGGCAGAACCACACCGTCGGGACCACCCACACCTCGGTGTGCTCGATGCGTAGGTTCCACGAGCGAGTGTCGCGAGCCGGGAGCTTGTTACTCGTGTGGCGGCAGGCCATTTGAAGAGGATTGTCCGTCAGAGGCGATGGGTGGTACAAAGACAGATGGGATCGATTCTTTGGGTCTTCTTCTCCTTCGTGGTTATGCACCGGAGGCGTGGTACTCACGGACAGGCAGGCCGCGGTAGAGGTCGAGGTGGTGGTTCTAGTTCTAGCGGTCCTCAGAACCGCATATACTCTCTAGCCAGCCGCCAGGATCAGGAGGCTTCCCCTGACGTCGTCACAGGTACATTACTGATTTCAGGCTGTGATGTTTATGCATTGATAGATCCAGGTTCTACCTTGTCCTATGTGTCCCCTCTTATTGCGGGTAGAATCGGGATAGAGCCGGTGTCGATAGAGCCGTTTGAGGTAGCTACACCAGTGGGTGATTCGGTGTTAGCTGAGCGGGTGTATAGAGGTTGTCCGGTATTTATTTACAGTCGTCAGACCCTTGCAGACTTGATAGAGCTGGAGATGACAGATTTTGATGTCATTATGGGTATGGACTGGTTGGCTTCTTGTTACGCCAACGTGGACTGTAGGGACAGGTTGGTTCGGTTCGATTTCTGGCGAGCCGATTATCGAGTGAGAGGCAACACAAAGATCGCCGGCGGTAGGTTTATTTCTTACCTCAAGGCTAGGAAGATGGTGCAGAAGGGTTACGTCTATCATCCGTTCGGTATTTGATACTGGCCGAGGTGCCGTTCTTGATCGGTGCGGTGGTTAGGGAGTTTCCAGATGTGTTCCCAGATGATCTTCCGGGTATCCCTCCTGAGAGGGAGATCGAGTTTTGTATTGACACGTTGCCAGACACTCGACCTATTTCCATTCCGCCATACAGGATGGCACCTGCTGAGTTAAGGGAGCTGAAAGACCAGCTGAAAGATTTGCTGGAGAAAGGCTTTATCAGGCCTAGTGTATCTCCCTGGGGAGCGCCGGTGTTGTTTGTAAAGAAGAAGGATGGGGCCAGATGCGTATGTTGACTACAGCGGTGAATAAGGTAACCATTAAGAATAGGTACCCTCCCGGGATTGATGATTTGTTTGACCATTTGCGAGTGCGAGGTTTTTTCAAAGATAGACTGCGATGCAGTTATCATCAGGTTCGAGTTCGAGAGGCAGATATCCCAAAGACTGCATTCAGGACCCGGTATGGGCACTATGAGTTCAGGGTTATGTCTTTCGGTTTGACCAACGCTCCAGCGGTATTTATGGATTTAATGAACCGGGTGTTCAAGCAATTTTTGGATACGTTTGTGATTGTATTCATCGATGACATCCTGGTTTATTCACGGACAGAGCAGGAGCATGCTGACCACTTGAGGACGGTACTCGGGGTTCTCCGGAATCGGCAGTTATTCGCCAAGTTCTCCAAGTGTGAGTTTTGGTTGGCCTCAGTGGCATTTCTGGGGCATATTATTGGGGCTGATGGGGTTCGGGTAGATACGACAAAGATTGAGGCAGTCAAGTCTTGGCCGAGACCTACTACTCCGACCGAGGTGCGCAGCTTAGACCGGCGAGTTATTATCGCGAGTTTGTGGAAGCGGTTCGCCGATTTCAAAGACCGCTGACTAGGTGACTCGAAGGCGCAAGTTCCGAGCCGACGAGGCTTGAGAAGGGTTTCCATTGTTGAAGGAAAGGTTGACTACAACTCCGCTTACTCTTCCGGAGGGGTTAGATGGTTACGTGATCTATTGTGATGCCTCGGGTATCGGGCTAGGGTGTGTGTTGATGCAGCACGGCAAGGTCATAGCCTATGCTTCCCGGCAGTTACGGAAGCATGAGAGGAATTACCCTACCCATGACTTGGAGTTGGCCGCAGTTATTCATGCCTTGAAGATTTGGAGACATTATTTGTACGGGGTTCATGTGGATATTTATACAGACCACAAGAGCCTCCAGTATATCTTCAGGCAGAGGGAGCTGAACCTGAGACAGAGACGGTGGTTAGAGTTGCTGAAAGATTATGATGTTGATATTCTCTACCATCCGGGGAAAGCCAACGTAGTTGCTGATGCCTTGAGTCGTAGGTCGATGGGGAGCCTATCAGAGGTACAGCCAGAGAGGCAGGACATGGTCCGTCAGATCCACCAGTTAGCGAGCCTTGGGGTTCGATTGATCGATACCGACGATAGTGGGGTACGGGTTCGTGAGGTTGCCGAGTCTTCCATCATTGATGAGGTGAAGATCAGCGGCTTGAGGACCCAGTGTTGATACGGTATCGGGATGCAGCTCTTCGGGAGGAGAAGAGTCTATTCGAGGTAGCGCCTGATGGGGTGCTGAGATTTGAGGGCCGGTTGTGTGTTCCCGATGTGGCAGGACTCCGACAGCAGATTCTGGGGGAGGCACACAGTGCTCGATATTCTATTCATCCGGGGTCGACCAAGATGTACCATGACCTCAGATGTTTGTATTGGTGGGATGGCACGAAGAGGGCGTGGCGTTTTGTTGCCGCATGTCCTAATTGCCGAGTCAAGGTCGAGCACCAGAGGCCCAGTGGTTTATTGCAGTCTATTGAGATTCCGACTTGGAAGTGGGAGATAATCAACATGGACTTTGTTACAGGGTTACCTCGTACTCAGAGGAAGTACGACTCCATTTGGGTTATTGTTGACAGGCTGACGAAATCAGTCCATTTCCTTCCGCCAGACGACGCCACCGAGGACTATGCAGATTGTACATCGGGAGATTGTAAGGTCGCACGTGTCCCAAAGGTCGATTATTTCGATAGGAGCCCGCCACGCTAACTTTGGAGGTCTTTCCGAAGGGTTTGGGGACACAGTGAGTCTCGACAAAGATTTCATCCTCGGGATCGACGGCAGATCGCACTATCCGAACACTTGAGGATATCTTGCGAGCTGCGTGATTGATTTCGTGAGTAGCCGGGAGGATCATTTGCCTCTTGGAGTTTGCTTACAACAACGGCTACCATTCCAAAGATACGATGGCGCCATACGAGGCTTTATATGGGCGGAAATGTAGATCGCCGATTGGTTGGTTCGGCGGGCGAGGTACAGTTGGTTGGCCCAGACTTGGTACAGCAGGCTGTGGATAAGATGAAGCTTATCCAGGAGAGACTGTTAGCAGCTCAGAGTCGGCAGAAGTCATATGCGGATAATCGGCGTCGGCATTTGGAGTTTCGTGTAGCGATTGGGTCTTCTTAGGTGTCACCCACGGCGGTGTGATGAGATTCGGTAAGAAGGGGAAACTCAGCCCAAGGTACATTGGGCCCTACCAGATCGTCCGTAGAGTGGGACAGGTTGCTTATGAGTTGGATCTGCCATCAGAGTTAGAGGCGGTACATCCGGTCTTCCATGTTTCTATGTTGCGGAAGTGTATCGGTGATCCAGCGAGAGTTTTCCCTACTAGTGAGGTCCAGGTGACAGAGGGGTTATCGTATGAGGAGAGTCCCATAGCGATACTCGATCGCCAGTCAGCGATCATGACCAAGGATGTAGCTTCCGTCAAAGTCCTGTGGAGAAATGATAACCGGGAGGAGATGACTTGGGAAGCGGAGGAGGACATGTTGAGGAGGTATCCTCACTTATTTCCTATACCTTCAGGTATTTCATTTTTCCTTACTTGTCAGGTTTTAATTGAAGCGTTTCTTTTGCTTAAATGCTTTTAAGTGGCCATTAGTGGCATTTTTGGTATGTCGGGGCTGTGAAAGGAAACTATGTCGTTAATTTAGTTTGACTCCGAAAGAACATTCGGGGACGAATGTTTCTAAGGGGGGAAGAATGTTACACCCCGTAATTTCAGGACATGTTTTAAGAACGTAAGTAAGAACTCACAATGTTAAGATTTGAGACTTGTAAAATTTTGTCGGAATTATGAAATTGTCGGAAAGCGTAGTGTTATGACGAATGGGAGGGCGACACGTGTCACCCCCCTTACTATGCCTTGGACGATTTTTATTAGCAAGGGCATAAGGGTCATTTGACCTTTGTTGCAAGACAAGTCTTGCAACTTGAGGCTTGATATTATTGACTAAGGTCAAAGGTCCCACTTGGTCTTGATTTTAATGTAAGACTACATCTTAGCCATCCATGTGTTCTTATCATAACCCTCCTTTGCACTATATAATACTAGTAGTGCTAGTGTGAGCTTAACACTTAGAAAAATTCTTGAAAACTTTGAAGAGCATATAGAGGGGTCTCGGGTTTGCCACAAGGAAGAAGAGATTTTTTTTTTGTTTCTTGTTCATTCCACTCCCCACTTTAAACCAAGGGTCTTAGGTGTATTGTAAGCCTTTCTCAATAGAAAAATCTTGGAAAAAGATTGTTTTCGGGTTAGTCGCAAATGAAAACCTAAAGGGTCTTTCTAGGTTTTGCTTGGAGTTTTGAAGGAAAATTGTTGGTATTGTTCTAAGGGTCTCAACAAGCGGTTGGAGGTGTCTTGAAGAGGTTCTAATCTTCTAAGGAGCGACTTCGAATTGGAGTTGGATTAAAAATCGTTAAGGTATAATCTTGTCTTTTAAAGGTGTACAAGATTGCATATTTATATTGTTGTTGATAGCTTTGTATGTTGCGAGCATGAAGTGTTATATAGAGGTTATAAGAATTATGGATTGGTTATAGCCTTGGAAATCCAAAATGTAATGTAAGCCATGACTAGTTGAATTACAATTTAATCGTTGTTAGAACCGTCGCATGTCATTGACTTAAGGATTATGGTTATTATAATCAAATGCGACTTGATGTCTTGTTATGCTACTAAATTGGATTGAAATGGAAATTGGATAAGAATTGGATTTGTTGAATCAAGGTGGCCGAATTTGGAATGTAGTTTGTATTGGTTGGTTATTCAATTGTATTGAACTACTTTCTATATAATTGTGAGCCAATCTGTGTAGTTATTCAATTGTATTGAACTACTTTCTATATAATTGTGAGCCAATTGGGGCTGTAGTTATTCAATTGTATTGAACTACTTTCTATATAATTGTGAGCCAATTGGGGCTGTTTGGTTATTGTATTTTCGGCCTTGAAAAAGGTGGCGAAGTGAGTAAATACAAAGGAGGTGCTGCCCGATTTTCCGTAGAATTTAGAGACTTAACACTTATGATATTCTACGATTGAAGTAAGGCTTTAATAGGCGTATTGTGAATATTATAGGTTGACATACTACGGGCGGGACTTTGTACTTGGCAAGTGGTTTGACCCGACGAGGTATGTAGAACTTTTCCTATCTTTGAGCATGACTAGTTTCACGTATATAGTACGGTAGACGTACAAGACTTCGACATTCTTTACTTGTTTTATGAAATGCCAAGTCGGGTGAGTTAGGAGATTAACTCACTTCTTTGAGAATATTAAAGATGTCTTAAGTCTTGTTAAAGATAAGGGACTTGAAGAATTTTAAAGTATGTAATACTTGTGTCGTTTTAATCGTATAAGTCCCTTGGATAGGAAAATGTACTTGACTAAGGTATAAAGTGAATATAACGACTTTATGGGGAGTTGGTTATATTGACTTTATGCAAAGGTATATGGCTTGTGTTAATAAGAGGCAAATTGATTTTAAGGTATCAATTGCCCAAGGTTTAATAAGAAAATGAGTCACTTGATTTAGAAACCTGCTTTAAATTCTAAAGGTATTGTGACTGGTCTTGAAATGTAATTTTGACTTGATACTATGGTTACTAGTGTCTTGGAAGCTTTCTACTAAAATGAGTCATTTGTTTAAGGAGTAGAAGTACGTGGTACTTGGGGTTAAATTCCCGGATTCTTATAAAAGACATGATAGTGCCTTAAGTAAACTAAAATGAGAGTGTAGATGAGTAAGACTAATAAGAAGTTAGGGGATTGCTAACTTGCTTAATTATTGTATGACGGCCGGTTGTGAGATAGGGTAAGAGTATCAGTGAGGGGCAAACCCCCAAGACGCTATACCACCTTCTCCAGGATAAGAGTATAAATGAAGGGTAAGCCCCCAAGACGTTATACCACCTGCGTTACTATCTTCTTCAGGGTAAGAGTATAAATGAGGGGCAAACCCCCAAGACGTTATACCACCTGCTTGTGGTAAGAGTGTAAATGAGGGGTAAGAACTCCAAGACGTTATACCAACTGCTTTTATGGGTTCGCTACCCATGATTTGATTGTGAGATCGCTATTATGATGTTGTAAGTATTCTCTTGATTTACTCTCATTGTTAAGGCAATCGTGTAATCGTAATTTTGTTATCATACATGTCTCCGGCTTTCTATAAACTTATGTTGTAATTACAGTACTTTCCAGTTTTACATACTTAGTACATATTGTGTACTGACCCCCTTCCTCGAGGGCCGCGTTCATGCCGCAGAAAGTGGTAGCGGCGATCCACATTTTTAGGATCACCTATCGACGCCTAAGCTCCATTCTCCGGAGGCTTGTCTTTCTTTTGGTACAATCTTTCCCTGATGTTGTAGATATATGTACATTCAGGGGTATGGCGGGGCCCTGTCCCGCCACAGTTGTTATTCCTAGAGGTCTGTATTCACGTATGTGGTTGGGCTGTAAGAACTAAGTTGTAAGTTGTACTTTTGACTTTGTTTATATTATGGAAGGCGACCTTATCGGTTAGCTTGTGTTGTATATTGTTTACATATGTGTTTATGTTGTGTATGTTCCGCTGCTATTCTCTGATGTATACCTGAACAGGGTGCCCAGGTAGGGCACCAGTCGCGGCCCGGGGTCGGGCCGTGACATATATAGTACGGTAGACGTACGTGTGTGAAATAAATTTGGTTTATTTAAAACATAAAGTGTTATAATAGCTTTATGGGAAGTTAGTTATAACGACTTTATGAAGATAATATAGAGACTTGATTTTGAAAGATACGAGACTTTACTTATAAACGGCTTGATTTCGGAAAAGGAGAAGTAACTTGATTTAAGTATGGGTTACTTGTTTTGAAAAGAGTAAGTTATGGGGTTTTAAAAGTATACTTGATGTTATCTTAAAACTGTAAAGCACTTGGTTTAAAAAGTATAGAGTACTTGATTTTAAAAGCCTTGTAAAGATTTTCTAAAGGTGTAGTAATTTGGTTTGAAAAGAAAACGTGTTTTGATACTACGAGTGATAGTATCGTGTGGCTTTTTACGTAAAAAGAGGTCTTTTTGAAAGAATGAAAGTAAGTAGTATTTTGGGGTTGAAACCCGGATTGATGACATAAAATGAAAGTACGTTGAACTTGCCTATGCTTGTTGTGATAACTTTATTGTGCAAGTGTTGTATTTCTATGCTACCGCGTCTCTCGATGGAGGGCCGGTTATCTGATTGATTGCTTGGACATACTGACGCGTTGGATGGTCCACAGGTATGCGTCCACATTGAGTATTATCTTGTTGTTTCTTTTGGACATACTGACACGTTGGGTGGCCCACGGGTATGCGTCCACTTTGAGTATTATCTTGTTATTTCCTTGGGACATACTGATACGTTGGATGGTCCACGGGTATGCATCCACTAGGATGGTTCCATGGCCATGCTTATACCGAGGTAAGATGCCGGGGCATGCGGTCATTGCGAGGGTTAAATTCCCAGGTTATGTTATTAGTCCATGGACCGCTAATCCATGAAGCTTGCCGCGGTGACGAGCGATCACAGGCTTGATTTGTACATATGGTTACAGGCACAATTTAGATACTTGTCCTGGTCATTTCTCGTGTATCGGCAGGCTCTGGTAGATAGCTTAAGATACTTGCCTCGGTCATATCTCGTGAGACGGTAGGCTCTGGTACGTTAGCTTAAGATACTTGCCTCGGCCAGTTGCGTGGCTAGTTTTTGGATCTGGTAGTTGGCTTCCGTACTTGGCCCGTGAAGTTTTATGACTAGCTTTCGGATCTGGTAGTTGGCTATTCTACTTGGCCCGATCGGTTTGATGACGCAGGCAGGATCTAGTGTTCATGTACACATATGGGTGTTATTTTACATCATGTACTGCCGGCAGTGAGGAAGGAGTTCCATGGGCATGATTGATATTGTGGGCGTGAGACCCATAGTTATGTGTGAGTGATGATTTTGAGGACATGCGTCCCTTACTTGATATAACTGTTTACTTATTGCGAAATGGTTTTATAAAATGATGAAATGTGATTTCATTACAGTATTTTCAGTTTCACATACTTGGTACCTGTTGTACTGATCTCCTTCGGGGGGCTGCGTTCATGCCGCAGGTAGAGGTACACCAGTTGTTGATCCTCGCTCATAGGATCGCAGTTCAGCGTTTGGGAAGCTCCGTTTCTCCGGAGGCTTTTCTTTGGTATGATTCCCTGATATTGTAGGTTCTTGTACATTCAGGGGTATGGCGGGGCCCTGTCCCGTCATTGTTGTTATAAAACTCTTAGAGGTCTGTAGTACTGTTGTGGGCAGGGTTTGTAAATGATGTAACTGTTCAAGTTTTTAATTTATATACCGAAAGGTGACCGTTTTGGTTAGCCTGTTTTCTTATGTTATATCTTGTTTCCTGTTTATGTTTTTATTTCCGCTGATTTTCTCTGATGTTGTATCACTAGGGTGCCCGGGGTAAGGCACCAGTCGCGGGCCCGAGGTCGGGTCGTGACACTTGAGACCTCTTAGCACTGATTCAAGGAAATTCCAGGAGACCGTGTCAAATGCTTTCCGAAGATCCACCATAAGCATACACCTTGGCGAGACTCTAGTTCTATTATAACCTCTCACAAGTTCTTGGGCAATGAAGACATTATCCACCATGTTCCTTTCTTCACAAAAGCGCATTGGCATTTATCAACAAGTGTAGGAAGAAACATTGCCATCCGGTTAGCTAGGATCTTTGTTATGATCTTGTAGACCACATTGGTCAATCCAATAGGTCTAAAGTCACTCACCTTGGGGTCCCGATCAGTTTTGGGTAGGAGGGTGAGTATTGTATGGTTCACTTGCTTCAATAGCACACCGGAAGAGAAAAATTCTTGTATACTCCTTACTACATCATGTCCCACATCCCTCCATCTTTTCTTGAAGAAGGCGGTTGAAAAACCATCCGGGCCAGGTGCTTTGTCATTGCCAATATCGGAGAGAGCATCCCAAACCTCCTTTGGTGAGACAGGATGTAAAAGGAATATGCAATCCTCCTCCCCTAGCTTCGGACCACAATCCAGTACGACGTGATCAATGTTGGTTGCGGGCCGAGAAGAGCCAAGAAGTCCTTTATAAAACTCAACAAGCATGCCTATTACTTCTCCGGGAGATGTTGTGGTATTACCGTTGTCCTTTACAAGATAGGTAATAGAGTTCTTAACATTGCTCCTCTTGATCAAGCTATGGAAGTATTTGGAGCACATATCACTTCCAATCAAGTGTTTTTGTCTCGCCTTTTGTCTTATGAAGTGTCTCTCGGATTCAAGTAGGTGATTAGCTTTAGCTCTTAGGGACTTGACCTTGGCTTTTAATTCTTCATCAAAGGGATCCTCCATATGCACATTTATAGCCTCCTTAAACTCCATGTTTGCCGCATTTGCTCTTTGTGCAATACTCCAAAATTCACTAGCGTTCAAATCTCGCAATGACTGAGAAACTTGAGCTAGGCATAAGAATGCTCTCGGATTTTCTCTTAAAGAAGAAGATTTTTTTTTTCGTTTATGGTTCAATAATCCCAATACTTTAAACCATGGTTCCTAGAGGTATTGTAAGGTTATCTCAATAGAAAGATCCCGGAAAAACCACGTTTTTACGTTAGTCGCAAGGTGAAAACCTAAGGTGTTCTTCAACTTTGAAGTTGGAAATTGAAGAGAAGTTAATTGTGAACTTCTAAGGGTTGCTTGGAGTGGATTGGAACGTCAAGAAGAGGAGCTAGAGTTGCTAAGGATCGACTTTAGGTTTTGGATAAGATTTGGGCTTAAAGAGGTAATAATCTTCGTTTTACTATTGTAATTGAAGATTCCATGTTATGATAAGTTAGAAATGATCATGTGAAATATATTATAAAGATTGATAATTGTTATGGAATATTTGGATGGAATCCGAAAGTTGCATGATTTAGCCTTTAAGATTGTAACTCAATTTAGTTACTAGTTTAGTCGTCGCATGTTATCTAAAGAGTTGATTAAAGTGGTTATAATTGTTACAACTAGTTGTGACTATATGACATGTTAGACGTAACAACTTAGATTGAGAAGGAATTGGATAAGACTTTGTAGTATGATACATTATAGCCGAGAATGGCATAGAATTATTGGATTGTTTTGTATTATTGTGGGGCAGAATTTTACACGTCCTGTTAAGGCGTGTAATCCCCTTTGGATAGCTGAATTGTTGGGCCTTAAATGTGGAATGTTTGGTTGTTAAATTCGGGCCTTGAAAAAGGTGGAAAAGTACGTAGAAACAAAAGAAGTGCTGTCCGATTTTTCGTAGAATTTGGTGACTTTACACTTAGAATATTCTACATTTGAAGCTAGAGGTTAATAGACGTATTATGGTCATTATAGGTTGAAGTACTACGTATAGCGTATTCCACTTAAAGGATGGAATAGCTATCAAGGTTGAAGTACTTTGGAGCATTTTGCTACTTGTCGATAATCGTCGCGAGGTATGTGAACCTCTTCCTTCTTGGGCATGATTCTATGTATGAAATATACATGTGGTGTTATTTCATGATTCCTTCTACTCTTAGAAGTTAAGAGGTATGTATGTTGATTTACTCTCTGTAAAAGTCATGTCTAAGTTATCCTAAGTTCTTACCAAGTCGTGTGGGGGATGTTGGTAAGAGTCGTTAGGAAGTATTTGGAGTCAAGTTGACTTTTCTAATTTACTGCACGAATGAGAATAAGTATCGAACAAGCCATTGCAGCAGTAATAAAAGAAAATGTATCGACAATCAATTATATTAAAATGAGTAGAATTCTCCATGTGCATAGAAACTAAGATAAGACAAAATTGTATTACATTTTCTAGATCATGACTGCTTTAATAGGATCGTTATAAACGAGTATAACCTATTCACAACGCATAAAAGTATATGTCACTTAATTTAAAGAGTTTACGTTATGAAGTTTTAAGACTATGAACCTTGAATCCTTAAAAGGTTAAGAGACTTTATTTTTCAAGTTATGGGACTTGATTCTTAAATGAAGGAATGACTTGTTTTAAAAGTATAGAATACTTGATTTGGAAAGTATTGATTTCTTGATATTCTAAAGATAAGAGACTTGATTTCTAAAGTTAAGGAATTTGATTTCTAAAGATAAGAGACTTGAAGTATTTTGAAAGTTATGCAACTTGATTTGAAAGTATAAGTCTCTTGGTTATAAAAAGAATGAATTTATCTAAACCATAAAGAGTTATAACGGCTTTATGGAAAGTTAGTTATAACGACTTTATGGAAGGTTAAGAGAGTTGTCTATTTTTGATTGATAGGCATGAGTTGCCTAGGTCGTGAAATTGGAAGTTACTTGGTTTCAAAGTCTTGAAATGAATTTCTAAAGATTTAGTAACTTAATTTGAAAAATAGACATGCCTTGATACTACGGGTGTTAGTATCTTGGGGATTTATATGAAAATGAGTCTTTTGAAAAGAATGGAAGCACGTAGTACTTGGGGTTAAATTCCCGGATTTTTATGTGACACGAAAGTGCCTTAAGTTTATAAAATGAAGTTCATGTTTGTATGTTAATGAAAGTCTAAACGATTTTATGAACTTGCATATGCTTACTTGCGATAGCCTCTGAGTGCAAGTATTATATTTTCACGCTGCCGTAACTCTCAGCTGGAGGACAGTGATGGATTAGTTGATATAAATTGTGGGGCAGAATTTTACACGTCCTATTCGGCGTGTAATCCCCTTTTGTTATCTACATTGTTGAGCCTTAAATGTGGCATGTTTGGTTATTGAATTTGGGCCTTGAAAAAGGTGGAAAAGTGCATAGAAACAAATGAAGTGTTGTCCGATTTTCCGTAGAATTTAGTGACTTTACACTTAGAATATTCTACGTTTGAAGTTAGAAGTTAATAGACGTATTATGGTCATTATAGGTTGACATACTACGTACGGCATATTGGACTTAGCAAGTGGATTGAACCGAAGAGGTATGTGGAACTTTCTTATCTCTTGAGCATGAGTAGTTGTAAATATATAGTACGGTAGACGTACGAGATTTTGACGAATCTAGTTTCATTTGATATCCTTGACTTGTCTTAAGAATGTCCAAGTTGGTTGAGTTAGGGTGTCACGACCCGATCCCGGGCCCGTGACTGGTGCCTTACCCGGGCACCCAAGTAGACATACATCAGAGTAATCAGCGGAATATAAAAATAAGACATGAAACAATTATAGAATGAGAACAATTTATCGAGAGAAGATTGCCTTTCGGCATGTATATATATAAAAGCTTGAACAGTTACATCCCTTTTACAACTCTGCCCACAACAGTACTACAGACCTCTAAGATTTTTACAACAACTATGACGGGACAGGGCCCCGCCATACCCCTGAATGTACAAGAACTTACAAACTCGGGGAAAACATACCAAAAGATAAGCCTCCGGAGAAAACGGAGCTTCCCAATACGCTGAACTGTGATCCTAAGAGTGAGGATCAACCGATGTACCTCTACCTGCGGCATGAACGCAGCCCCCCGAAGGAGGTCGATAACATGTACCAAGTATGTGAAATCGAAATATCAGAACGAAATCATAACAGTCTAAAATAAAACAGGAGACATGTATGATAACAACTACAGTTCACAACATAAAAGCAGTTATGTCAAGTCAGGGACTCACGCCCTCAAGTCATCCCTCATGCCCGTGGAACTCCTTCCTCACTGCCGGCAGTCTAGGATATAAACCGTATAACATGTCTCGGCCCATCCCATGGGAATCGATGTGAAAGCGTGTGGAATACATGTCCCGGCCCATCCCATGGGACTCGGTGAAAGAATCGTATGGAATACATGTCCCGGCCCATCCCATGGGACTCGGTAAAGAATCGTATGGAATACATGTCCCGGCCCATCCCATGGGACTCGGTAAAGAATCGTATGGAATACATGTCCCGGCCCATCCCATAGGACTCGGTAAAGAATCGTATGTAATACATGTCCCGGCCCATCCCATGGGACTCGGTAAAGAATCGTATGGAATACATGTCCCGGCCCATCCCATGGGACTCGGTAAAGAATCGTATGGAATACATGTCCCGGCCCATCCCATGGGACTCGGTAAAGAATCGTCCATAACATTTAAACCCTCTTTTAAGACAGATTAAGACAATACCATGCCTTCATTTTAAACCAACACATTTTTCCTTTTGAAAGTCAAGTAACAACATTCTTTTCCAAAAGTTCAAGTTGCATATTTTTAAATACTTAAGTCTCTTATTTTTGAAAGATTTCATAGTTCATAGTCCTAACAACGTAATTTCTTCTTTTAACAAAATTGAGTAACATATATCTTATGTGTGAGTAGTTCATTCTTGTTTATAACAATCTTATTAAAGCAGCCATGATCTAGGAAATGTAATACAATCTTGTCGTATCTTAGCTTCTATGCAGATGGAGGTTTCTACTGGTTTTAATAAAATTAATTTTTCAATATATTTTCCTTTATTAGCGCTGCAGTGGTTTGTCGGCTTATTCTCATTTCCGAAATCAATACAAGGCTTTCATAAACAATTAAGAAGACCGATCCTTTTTCTCTCTTAAGTCGTTATACCTAACTTTCCATAAAGCTAGTATAACTCTTAAGCTTTTAAAACTAAGTATTACTCTTCTTTAAAAAACGATTCATACTTCTTTTGAAATACTTCAAGATTTTTATTATTTAAAACTCAAGTCAAAAGACGTCAAGTAAAACCATGTTCAGTTAACACACGTACGTCTACCGTACTATATATATATTTTAAAATATCATGCTCAAGAGGATAGGAAGAATCACATACCTCCTCGGCGAAATCCACCTGCCAAGTCGAGTATGTCGCGCGCAGAGTATCAACCTATAATAGGCAAATACGTCTATCAACGTCTAGACTACTCTGTAGAATAATCTAAGCAGAGGGTTCTCTATTCTACGAAAAATCGGGCAGGACTTCCCTACCCGTTAAACTACACAAGTCTACTGTAAATACAGTCCTATGTAAGTACAGTTCAATTCTCTTCTTTTATACCATCCTTCTATACGTCTTATACTCAATTATATACTACTACAGTATGTAATCTCTAATTACAATAGAAGAACAAGATATTTACCTGGACAAGCCCAAAATTATCCTAGATTAAAGTCGATCCTGAGCAAGGTTTAGCTCTGTCACATGCGCTCGATTCGCTCCAAGAAACCCTTAGAAGTTCTATCCAACTTCTACTTAATACTTCAACCAACAATGAATATTTTCCCTAGGGTTTCGTTTTGTGACTAATGGATATAAGGTAGTATTTCTGGGCTTTTAGTGTAGAGGTAACTTAGGAATACTACAAGGTATTTGGCTAAGGTATTTTGGAATAACAACAATACTTGGAGAATATTTTTCTACCAAGGGGGGGGGGTATTTCGACAAGAACAACTAGGAAGGGGGGGGTGTTTCGGCCGAGGGCTTCACAAAGGGGGAGGGGGAGTTTGGACGAGAGCTTTCAAGAGGGGGAGAGGGATTTCGAGACTTGGAAAATGTTTAAGGGATGAAGATTTAGTCTTGCACTTGAGGGGTATTTATAGGCCAAACAATGGCCAAGATCAAAGCAAGTGGAGGGTGAAGATTGGATAGCTTGTGTGAGTGGAGTCTTCCACCAAGTGTCCACCACAACCTTGGGACATATGTCCACCACAACATTGGGACATATGTCCCCCACAACAAAGAGCCATGTGGCCTTCCACTAGCACACAAAAATCGTCCAAGGCAAGCCTCCCATTTGCCCAAAAAAACGCCCCTACCTACTCCCACTCACCCAAAGAAAATATCTTCCAAGACTTGACCATTTGACTTGTCCACTAGGCCACCATTTCGTCCAACCCATGCCAACTAAGGGTGACACATGTCGCCCTTCTATTGGTCCAAAATATTTCGCCTCTCGGAAAAATCCGCAATCGGTTAAAATATTAAAAACGTAGAATTTCCTTCACAAGGTTCGGAATCTTTTCCGTTGAAAGTTCACAATTCCATCCTTAACCTAATTAGGGTTTGTACAAATGTACGTACGTCCTCACATACATACTCTGGAAATACGGGGTATAACATTCTCCCCTCCTTAGAAACATTCGTCCCGAATGTTCCTTCTCAAGACAGATAACGATAAAGTTCCTCATAACTTAAACAGTTTGCAAATGCCACACATGGCCACAGAATAACACACGCGCAAATACTTACATCCAAGTCCACGAGGAATCACCTCTAACATCACAAAAGCTCCCACCGTCAACCTGAACTCCAAGTGTCGACGCCGACTATCCGCACGACTTCTGTTGACTCTGAGCTGCCAATAACCTCTTCTGGATAAGCTCCACCTTATCCACACCCTGCTGGATCAAGTTTGGACCAACTATCTGAACCTTGCCAACATCGAACCAATCGACCGGCAACCTACACTTCCGCCCATACAAGGCTTCATAAGGCGACATCCGAATACTGAAATGGTAGTTTTAATGATACTCACTCAACAAGAGGCACATAATCCTCGCTGCTACCCCTAAAATCAAAAACACTGGCCCGAGGGTGAATGCACTACTGAGACTCACCTGAGTTTCTAACCCCGCCTGGTAAAACCTCCAGAAAAAGAAATAGCCGCAAACTGGGCTCCACTGCCTGTCATAAAGTAAAAGTAGGAACCCCGTGCAGTCTTACAACCTTCCTGATATATAACATCTCGCATAATCCTCTGCCGAGTAAACAGTTCTGACTGAAAGACAAAATGGGCTGACCTCATCGGCATGGCTATTGGTCGAACGCATCCACGAACTCGTACAACGATCATCTAAACTTGGGCCTAGTGCCCTCGTGACCCTACCACCTGGCGGGACCACCTCGAACTGACCCCACCACCTTACCGGCCGCGGGTTGACCCGCGATCGGTCCTCAACCAGACCCGCTATCGCGCCAAACTCTTGTTCCCCCGATCCGGAACAATCTCACTAATCAAGTCACGAAAACCTAGTGGTCTCCTTAGCTCAACTACCCTCTTTCATTTCATACCACTCAGGGACTTATCACGCAAATATATCCCACGTATACTATGCACTCCGATAAAGGTCAAACATAAAATAAATCTTTTACTTAAGATGGCCTCGCATCTAAGGTCTCTACGTATAAAATTCTAAGGCTTACAATTTCCCTGTCCCCAATCTTACCCTTTTAACTAACCTTGTCTTCTAAACGCAATTAACACAATGCTATCTGAACATAACACTTAATCAAGATCATCATATCAAGCATACTAATCTCTAGAGGTGTAAGAATATACCTGTATCATCTGCTTCATTTTCCCTTCGTCGCTTTAATCCTAATCCTGCCCTGCCGGGCGCATAACTATATAAGGTGATGAACTCAACATCGACTTGAGAAATTCGAGTCATTCGCTGCATCCTTCCTATTAGGACAGTTTCTCGTCACATGTCCCTGACGTCCGTAGGCAAAACAAGCACCGATAAAGACGACATTCCCGGGATGGCGCCGCATCGCGTGCACCGAGAAACATGAACCCGATCGCTAGAACCCGTATACTGTGAACGAAGCCACGGAGCTCAGGCCGGCTCGAATACCCGAGCGTCACGAAGGCGCGGAGGACCACTCTGCATTGGCGGAGGTGCATAACTAACCTGCTGCTGAGGCGGTTCGCCTCGAAAGTTACCAAAGGACCCTGCTGTTCTGGCCCTCTTCTGCTGATCTCGGTCATTCCGTCGACCCCTCCGCTCCTCACATCCAAGTGCATAAGCCTGCATGCGGGCAATGTCCATGCCCGGCTGAAGGGCTACACCCGAACAAGCCTCTGCCAAATAGTCATCGAGCCCGGTGACGTAGCGGTGCACTCTGTCCTCCATGTCGGCTACTAATGCGGGGACGTACCGAGCTAATGAGTCAAACTCCACATTGTACTCCCGGCAAATGCGCCGTGCGCCTCAACGTCAAAAATCTATCGGCCCGAGCCCTTCTCATCTGTGGAGGCAAGAAATGTGCAAGAAATGCCCCTGAGAACTCGTCCCATACTGCTGGAAGTGCATACTCTCCCCGGGACAGCTCCCATGAATCAAACCAGTCAACTGCAGTATCACGCAGTCGATGCGAACCTAAGACCATCGACTCGGTCTCCGAAGCCTTGATCACTCTCATGATCCGCTGTAACTGTCGGATGAACTCCTGCAGATCGTCCTCGGGCCTCGACCCATAAAACTCTGGCGGGCTACAACTCAGAAAATCCCGTAGTCTCAAACTGTCCGATCTCGGGTGAACCACGGGTGCTACTGGAACTGCTGCATCCAGCCTATCCTCATGTATGGCCACGATCCTGGCCAGTAACTGGGCCATCTCTTTGTACCCCAACTCCTCTTCTCCAGGCTGTGGGACTGGGGGCTCAGGTACTGTGGTCTCAGCAGCCACTGCTGCGGCTCTAAACTCTGCTGGGGCTGGCGGCATCGCAAAACTCGCCGTCTGAAGCACTATCTCAGGTAATGACCGGGCCTGCGCCCTCGTACTCCTCTGTATCCTACTAGCAGCTCCCTCGGCTGCCTTGCCCATCTGGGCCCGGGTTGCTTTGCGCGGATGCATAATTGGTAAAAACGAAATACGTCAGAGGGGTCCAACTTATAACACAACTCTAAGGCACGATCTCAGAATGAGAAGAATGGAAACCAATCCTAAATGTCCTGCAGCCTCCTGATTATAGATGTGGTGCACAACACATCGATAATCAAGACTCTACTAGACACGGTCTATAGACACTTTCCGAGGATTAACTGCTCTGATACCACTTTTGTCACGACCCGATCCCGGGCCCGTGAATGGTGCCTTACCCGGGCACCCAAGTAGACATACATCAGAGTAATCAGCGGAATATAAAAATAAGACATGAAACAATTATAGAATGAGAACAGTTTATCGAGAGAAGATTGCCTTTCGGCATGTATATATATAAAAGCTTGAACAATTACATCCCTTTTACAACTCTGCCCACAACAAGATTACTGCACTCTAAGATTTTTACAACAACTATGACGGACAGGCCGCCATACCCTGAATGTACAAGAACTTACAAACTCGGGAAAATATACCAAAAGATAAGCCTCAAGAAAGCGGAGCTTCCAATACGCTGAATCGTGATCCTAAGAGTGAGGATCAACCGATGTACCTCTCTACTGCGGCATGAACGCAGCCGGGCGAGGTCGATAACAGTACCAAGTGTGTGAAACGAAATCAGAACGAAATCATAATCTTAAAATAAAGCAGAGACATTTATGATAACAACTACTGATTCCATGACATAAAAGCGATTATGCAGTCGTGACTCACGCCTCAAGTCATCCTCATGCGTGGAACTCTTCCTCACCGCGATCTAGGATATAAACCATATAACATGTCTCGGCCTATCCCATGGGAATCGATGTGAAAGCGTGTGGAATACATGTCCCGGCCCATCCTATGGGACTCGGTGAAAGAATCGTATGGAATACATGTCCCGGCCCATCCCATGGGACTCGGTAAAGAATCGTATGGAATACATGTCCCGGCCCATCCCATGGGACTCGGTAAAGAATCTTATGGAATACATGTCCCGGCCCATCCCATGGGACTCGGTAAAGAATCGTCCATAACAACCCTCTTTTAAGACAGATTAAGACAATACCATGCCTTCATTTTAAACCAACACATTTTCCCTTTTGAAAGTCAAGTAACAACATTCTTTTCCAAAAGTTCAAGTTGCATATTTTTAAATACTTAAGTCTCTTATTTTTGAAAGATTTCATAGTTCATAGTCCTAACAACGTAATTTCTTCTTTTAACAAAATTGAGTAACATATATCTTATGTGTGAGTAGTTCATTATTGTTTATAACAATCTTATTAAAGTAGCCATGATCTAGGAAATGTAATACAATCTTATCTTATCTTAGCTTCTATGCAGATGGAGGTTTCTACTGGTTTTAATATAATTAATTTTTCAATACATTTTCCTTTATTAGCGCTGCAGTGGTTTGTTCGATGCTTATTCTCATTTCCGAAATCAATACAAGGCTTTCATAAACAATTAAGAAGACCGATCCTTTTTCTCTCTTAAGTCGTTATACCTAACTTTCCATAAAGCTAACTACCAGATCCAGCCTGTCGTCATGAGATATGACCGAGGCAAGTGCGAAAGCTATCCACCGGAGCCTACCGTACCAAACTGTGCAATAGA
Organism: Przewalskia tangutica; assembly: GCA_029844215.1. Lineage (NCBI taxonomy): Eukaryota > Viridiplantae > Streptophyta > Magnoliopsida > Solanales > Solanaceae > Przewalskia > Przewalskia tangutica. The sequence goes on from CM056733.1 coordinate 35,704,627, forward strand.
ACTGACGGGGGCAAGTGTGAAAACTCTCTACCAGTCCATCCTACGAAAGCCACTGACCGGGGCAAGTACGAAAGCTCTCTACCAGACCATCCTGCGTCACTAAATCTCTTGGAGGGCTAGTCCATGGAATAACAATATCCCACATGGTCGCATGCCCCGGAATCCCACATCGTATAAGCATGTCCATGGGGTAATACAAACAAATCCGGGAATCTAACCCGCCTCCTGGTCACATGCCCCGGAAACCCACATCGTATAATCATGTCCAAGGAGTAATAAAACAATCCGGGAATCTAACCCGCATCCTGGTCGCATGCCCCAGAATACCACATCGTATAAGCATGTCCAAGGATCAATCATAATGGAAGCATACCCGTGGAATCCCACATCACTGTCGGTACGTCCAGGTAAACTCACAATAAGATAGCCGACCCTTCAACTGAGAGTCGCGACAACGTTAAAATATAATACTTGCACTCAAAGGATATCACAAGCACACATAGGCCAGTTCATAAAATCTTTATACTTTCATTATCATACTAAAATGAATTTCATTTTATAAAGTCGTTATAACCAACTTCCCATAAAGCCGTTATAACCCTTTATGGTTTTAGACAAATTCATTCTTTTTGTAACCAAGAGACTTATACTTTTAAAACCAAGTTACATGACTTTCAAAATACTTCAAGTCTCTTAACTTTAGAAATCAAGTAACTTAACTTTAAATCCCAAGTAACTCACACCTTTAAAACAAGTTACTTCTCTTTAAACCATGTCATTTCTCCTCTTTTAAAATCAATTAAGTAAATCACTCCTTTGACTTCCCTAAAGTCGTCATAACAACCTTTAGATTTTGGAACTAAGGCACCATCCAAAAGAATTTGGAAACTACTTCCTTTTCAAGACTCTATGTACTTCCAGTAGAACACTTTCGCTTTTGAAAATCCAAATTTCATCAAGGTAATGGATTGTAACAACTTCCAATTTAAACATCCAAAGTACAATCAATGAAGTATTGTTATACCACGTAGTTCCAGGGTATGTATGTGAGGACGTACGTGCAAGAATACGACAGTAATTTTGGGAAGAAAGAAAGATGTGATTTTTCGACGGAAAAGTTTCCGGATTTTGTAAAGGAAAAAGGTTCGTTAATGGGAATTGGATTCCCAGATTTGGTATTTGGACTTCTTGGATTATATTAGAATTTTGGGATTTTATTTTCGGAAATGGTCACGTGGGGCCCACGGGAGAAATTTATGGTTTTGTGGGGCCCGCTTTGTTTTTGGGATTTTCGATATTTTGGATATTTTCGGAAGAAGAAATATTTTGGACGAGTAGGGTGGCGACACTTGTCACCCCCATGTGGCACCTTGGCCGAATTGGAGGAGACAGTGTCAGCACTGTCCCTCGGCGAAATGGCCTTCCAAGTGGCAAGCCACTTGTCTTGTTTTTTGTTGGCCATGTGGTGTGGTGGGACCCACACACACATGGCCCAATATTGACCACCCACTTGCTATGATCTTAACCCTTGAATTCTCTATAAATACCCCCTTAGTGCAAGAGTAATTTCATCCCACACTTGAAGCTTTCCAAGGCAAAAATTTCCCCCCCTTTAGCTTGTATTTTCGTCCCTCCCCCCCCCCCCACTTGTGTAGAAAATACTCTAAGTATTGTGGTATAATCCCAAATACCTTAGCCTAGTATCCCTAGTTGTATTCCAAAGTTATTTCAATACTAGGGCAGAAAATACTACTTTACTCAATAGTCGCAAAACGAAACCCTAGAAAAATCTTCATAGCTTGGTTGAAGTGTTTAGAGAAGTTGTTTAGAAACTTCTAAGGGTCGCTTGGAGCGGGTTGGAGCGTAAGGATTTGGAGCTAAACGTTGCTCAGGATCGACTTATAATCTTGCAAAATTTTGGGCTTATCGAGGTAATGATCTATGTCCCCCTATTATAATTGGATATTACATATTGTAGTAGTTTAGAACTGAGTATTAGATATATTGGAAGGATGATTATAAAGGATTGAACTGTATTTACATTGACCGTATTCTGATGAACTTGTAGTATTATTGTGAAGCGATTTGAACACGTCCGGTTAGGCGTGTAATCCCATGAGTTGTTGGCTTGGTAGCGAGGCCTTGTTGGGGAGGTTATTTATGTGTTTGCGGGGAGGTCTTTGCGAATTTTCCGTAGAAAAGGGAACTGTTTACTTAGATTATACTACGAAGAGAATTAGAGGTTGATAGATTGTTGTGATTATTATAGGTGGATCTTCTATGCGCGGCATACTTGACTTGGCTTGTGGTTTAAGCTAAAAAGGTATATGATTCTTCCTATACTCTTGAGCATGATTGTTGTGAACTATATAGTACGGTAGACGTACGTGTGTGAAATGAATTTTGTTGTTTAAAACATAAAGTGTTATAATGGCTTTATGGGAAGTTAGTTATAACGACTTTATGAAGATAAAAGAAAGATTTGATTTTGAAAGATAAACGACTGGTTTTAAAAGATAAGAGACTTGACTTATAAACAACTTGATTTCAGAAAAAGAGAAGTAACTTTATTTAAGTATAGGTTACTTGTTTTGAAAAGAGTAAGTATTTGAGTTTTAAAGAGTATACTTGATGTTGTTTTAAAAGAAAGGCACTTGGTTTAAAAAGTATAGAGTACTTGATTTTAAAAGTCTTGTAAAGGTTTTTACGAAAGTAAAGTAATTTGGTTTGAAAAGGAAATGTGTTTTTGATACTACGAGTATTAGTATCTTTTACGTAAAAAGAGGTCTTTTTGAAAGAATGGAAGTAGGTATTATTTTTGGGTTTGAAACCCGTATTGTTGACATAAAATGAAAGTACGTTGAACTTGCCTATGCTTGTTGTGATAGCCTTTGTTGTGCAAGTGTTTGATTGTGTGCTACCGTGTCTCTCGGGGAGGGCCGACTATCTGATTGATTTCTTGGACATACTGACACGTTGGATGGTCCACGAGTATACGTCCACTATTGAGTATTATCTGGTTATTTCTTTTGGACATACTGACACGTTGGATGGTCCACGAGTATGCGTCCACTTTGGGTATTATCTTGTTATTTCCTTTGGACATGCTGACACGATGGATAGTCCACGGGCATGCGTCGATAGGATGGTTTCATGGCCATGCTTTCCAGGTAAGATCTTGGGGCATGCGGTCATTGTGAGGGTTTTGTTATTAGTCCATGGACCTCTAATCCATGAAGCTTGCCGCGGTGACGAGCGATCACAGGCTTGATTTGTACATGTGGTTCAGGCACACTTTAGATACTTGTCCTGGTCATTTCTCGTGTATCGGCAGGCTCTGGTAGATAGCTTAAGATACTTGCCTCGGTCATATCTCGTGAGACGGTAGGCTATGGCACGTTAGCTTATGGTACTTGCCTCGGCGATTCGTGGCTAGCTTTTGGATCCGTAGTTGGCTTTCGTACTTTGCGTGAAGTGTTATGACTAGCTTTTAGGCGGTAGTTGGCTATTCTACTTGGCGTCGGTTTGATAGCGACGCAGAGATCTAGTGTTCAGGTTCACATATGGGTGTTGTTTTACATCATGTACTGTCGGCAGTGAGGAATGAGTTCCACGGGCATGATTGATATTATGGGCGTGAGACCCATAGTTATGTGTAAGTGATTATTTTGGGGGCATGCGCCCCCTTACTTGACATAACTGTTTACTTATCGCAAAATGGTTTTATAAAATGATGAAATGAGATTTCATTACAGTATTTTTCAGTTTCACATACTTGGTACCTGTTATCGACCTCGCCCGAAGTGCGTTCAATCTGCGGTAGGTACACGATTGTTGATCCTCGCTCATAGGATAGCAGTACAGCGTTGGGAAGCTCCGTACCTCCGGAGGCTTAACTTTTTGAATAGTCCCCTGTCATTGTAGGTACTAGTACATTCAGGGGTATGGCGGGGCCCTGTCCCGTCATAGTTGTTGTTACATTCTTAGAGGTCTGTAGTACTGTTGTGGGCAGGGTTTGTAAATGATTGTAACTGTTCGGTGTTATGTATATACATGAAGGTAACCATTTTTTGTTAGCCTGTTTTATTATGTTGTCTCTTGTTTCCTGTTTAAATTTTATTTCCGCTGATTTTCTCTGATGTTGTTATCACTAGGGTGCCCGGGGTAAGGCACGATCGCGGGCGAGATCGGGTCGTGACAAAAGTGGTATCAGAGCAGTTAATCCTCGGAAAGTGTCTACAAACCGTATCTAGTAGAGTCTTGATTATCGGCGTGTTGTGCACCACCCCTATAATCAGGAGACTATGGGATATCTAGGATTGGTTTCTATTTCTTCTCACTCTGAGATCGTGCCTTAGAACTGTGTCGTAAGTTGGACTCCTTCTGACGTATTCTTTTATGCCAGTTATGCCTCGCGAAAACAACGAGCCCGGAAGGGCAAAGCGGCAAGGAGGCTGCGAGTAGAAGCGGCAGCGATCTCACGAGGCCACGATGCACGAGCCTCCATCCACGGCTGGAGCAGAGGAGATGGGTTACAAGGAGATGGCCCAGTTATTGGCCAGGATAGTGTGTTATACCTCGTATTTCCAGTGTATGTACGTAAGGGAATACATACAAAAGTCTAGCCTTAAAGTTTAGGCACAAGACGTTTTTTTGGGCACAACTCACAAAACGAATAGTTTTCGGCGAAAGCGTTTCCACGGCTTTCGTAGGGTAAATTCCGGCTATGCCATTTCTAATTTTGCGGATTTTCTAAGAGGCGAAACATTTTTGGACCAACGGGAGGCGACACTTGGCACCTCCAATTGGTGGACTTGAAATCGCCCATTGGGCCGAATTGGACAAGGAGTTGCACGTTTTTTGTGCCTTTGCACAAGTCAAGGATTAGGTAGGATATTTTGTGTGCAAGTTGGCCAAGGACACTTGCCCTAATCTTGACCTTACACTTGCCTAGCACTTGGCTAAATCTTGGCCCTTGGTTGGCCATGTCTTGACCTATAAATACCCCCTTAAGATGAAGAGTTCTTCATCCACAAATTCCTTTCCAAGTCTTAAAAATCCGCTCCTCTCTCCTTGTAGCCTTTTTAGTCCAACACCCCTTTTTTAGTGAGCTTGGCCGAGGCAACCCCTCCCTAGCCTAGCCGAAATCTACCCCCTCCCTTGGTAGAACAGTTGCCTTCTTGTATTGTGAGAATGCCCAAACTACCCTAGCCCAAATCCCTTCGTACTTAGTAGAAGTTGTGAAGAACTTCTAAGGTTTCCTTGGAGCATACAACTTAGGAGCAAACCCTTGCTCAGGCGCGACTTTATCTAGGATATTATTGGGCTTACCGAGGTAACTAATCCTAACCCTCTTTTGAATTAGAGAATACTTCCGTAGTAGTATAAGAGTAAGTATAAAATACTTAGAAGAATATTGCGAGAATAGAATTGAGCTGTTATCACGGTGAAGGGTTTAAAGAAGAATAAAGCGTACTTACATAGAATTTGTTTTCCTGATGAACTTATATAGCTCACGGGTAGGAAGTCTGCCCGACTTTCCATAGAATTGTGAACCCTCTGTTTAGAATGACCTTGAGTAGTCTTTGATAGATGTGCGTGACTATTATAGGTGATTCTCTGCGTAGCGACATATTGACTTGGCGGTGGTTTTATTTGAGAAGGTATGTGATTCTTCCTAAAGCATGATATTTTACAATATATATGTAGTACGGTAGGCGTACATGTGTTAATCGAATAATAACTACGGCAATGTCTTTGACTTAAGCTGAATAATACTTACGGCAATGCCTCACGCTTAAGCTTTGAATAACACTTACGGCGATGCCTCACGCTTAAGCTTTGAATAATAAAGAAGCGAAAGCATTTCAAAAGAATCTTGAATCATTTTTATGAGAAGAGAACTAATTGGTTTTAAAGCGAAGCTTAAGAGTTATACTAGCTTTATGGGAAGTTAAGTATAACCACTTAAGAATGATAAAAGAAAGCAGTTTGCCTATGTGTTTATAACAGACTTATATTGAATTGTGAAAAGAATAAAAAGATGGTTTGATAAGTAGACATGATATGATGCTATGTGTGTTAGTGTCTTGTAACGTTTGTATGAGAGAGTATTCTTGTTGTGCTTATGTTGTTTAAAGATAAGCTGTTATGTTAGTGTACTATCACTCACCTCTTGACATATCTGGGGTTAAGTCGCCTCCGATGCGGGGTAGACTCGAGTGATGCAGGACCATGATTCGAGAATACCTCATGCGGGTCCGGGACCTATGCGAGCTACGGAGTTCGAGGTTAGTGATGCGGGGTTATACCTCATGCGGTCTATGTGGCCATGCGGACTACGAGTCGGGGCGATGCGAGGAGTAGCTACCCTCGATACGGGGTTATGTACCCTATGCGGGCCTATGTGAGTGGCCTATGCGGACTACGAGAGTCCAGGATTGGGCTTGCATGGTGATACTATGGGCAATTGGCCCTGCTTCGATCATTCGTAGCCTAGAAAAGACACATTCTGATTTACCTATTGTTGCTCTTGTTTATGATGTGGCACTATGCGGTCCCTTGGTTGTTTCATACATACTTGCAAAAGCGATTCTAAAATGATATGTTTTCATTTAAGTATTTCTGATTTCATATACTTAGTACTGTTGTCTTGACCTCCTTGAGGCTGCGTTCATGCGGTAAGAGCGGCAGTGCTAGATCCACATTCTTAGGATCTCTACGTTGGTGTCGGGAGCTCCATCTTTTCCGAGGCTCTACTTTTGGGTATGATCTCCTGTTGTAGATAGTTTTGTCTGATCGGGGTATGGCGGGGCCATCGCCATAGTTGTATATTTCCTTAGAGTGCAGTAGTCATGTTATGCGATATCGGATGTAAATGCTAAACCATGTTTATATATATATGCTGAAAGCGGCGTTTTCTCACATAAAGCGTGTCTTATTTTATAAAGCTGTTTCATGTCTTGTTTTATATTTCCCGATTACTCGATGTATGACTACTTGGGTGCCCGGTAAGGCACGATCCACGCCCCGAAATGGGTCGTGACAAAAGTGGTATCGAAGCGATTAATCCTCGGAAAGTGTCTGACCGTATCTAGTAGAGTCTTGATTATCGGTGTGTTGTGCACCACACCAATAATCAGAGGCTATAGGATATTTAGGATTGGTTTCCACTTCTTACTCGAGATCGTGCTTTAGAGGCGTGTTAAAGTTGGACCCCTCTAACGTATTCATTTTACCATGCAGATTATGCCTCACGTAAGGCAACCGGGCCTGAAGGGCAAGCGGCCATGAGGCTGCTAGTGGGACACCTAGAGTCACGAGGGCTCGGGCCGGTCTATACGAGGCGGCGAGTTCTACGACGCCGCCGGCCCAGCGAGACCACGGTACCCACACCTCGCCCCACGGCACGGGCGGAGAGTTAGGCGTGAGAGATAGCCACCTCGGCGGGATCGTGGCGAACATGAGGCAGGCTGGATGCAGATTCGATCCAGCCCGGTCGTACCGTGGTTCACCCGAGGCGAGATTTTGAGGCTACGAGACTTCCCGAGTTGTAGCCGCGAGTTTTACTGGTCGAGGCGGAGGATGATCGCGAGGAGTTCATCCGTCACCTGAGAGGATTCTCGAGTGATCGGGCGTCGGAGACGGTCGTGATCTTTGGTTCACATAGGCTGCGTGATACCGCGATCGATTGGTTTGATTCATGGGAGTTATCCGGGAGAGCACGCGTCCCAACTACTGGGATGAGTTCTCGAGGCTTTCCTCACTCACTTCTTGCCTCGCGGATGAGGAGGCGCGGCCGATAGATTTTTACGCTGAGGCGAGAGGGACCTTGTCGGAGTACAATGTCGAGTTTGATTAATTGGCTCGATATGTCCCAGCGTTAGTAGCGATTATGGAGGATAGGGTGCACGCCACGCCACCGGCTAGATAACTATATGGCCGAGTCATGTGCGGGTGTTTCTCTTCAGCCGGGTATGGACATTACCCGCATGCAGGCTCATGCTCTTGGATGTGAGGAACGTAGAGACCGCGGGTTGTGACAGCGAGAAGAAGACCGGGGCGGCGAGGTCTTTTGGTGGCTATCGTGGTGGCGGCCTCGGCAGCAGATCTGGGTGCACCACAGCCCGGCTCGAGCACTCCTGCACGTCCTCGGCCACGGCCGAGATATTCGAGGCGCACCGGGGCCCCGGGACTTGAGCGTCGAGCAAAGATAGGTCTCGGCGTCAGGACCACCCCGCCGGTGTGGCCGTCTGGCGGATCCCACTTCGGGAGTTGTGGTACTACGGGAGCTTGTTTCAGTTGTGGCCAGCAGGGTCACTATGCGAGGAACTGTCCGACCAAGGCGATCTTGATGGTAAGTCGGCTACGAGTTCTTTCGTCGGTCTTCTTCATCCCAGCGATTTACTCGCCGGAGGGCAAGGTACTCATGGACCAGCAGTCGCGGCGGAGGTCGTGGCGCGGTCGATTCTAGCGGTCCTCGAGAACGCATTTATGCTTTGTCCGGCCAGCGAGGATCGTGAGGCCTCACGATGTAAATCACAGTACCTTATCGGTTTCGGGTTTGATGTTTATGCCTTGATAGATCGGGTTCTACTCATCTATATATCTCCCTTGTTGCTAGTAGGATAGGGATAGAGCACGAGTCCATAGACCACTTTCGAGGTAGCTACGCGATGGGTGATTCGGTGGTAGCTCGGCGGGTATATAGAGCTTGTCTGTGACCATTTGATCGTCGGACCCTGCCGACTTGATAGAGTTGGAGATGATTGACTTCGACGTGATCATGGGGATGGATTGGCTAGCTTCTTGCTACGCCAATGTAGAAGCAGAGAGAGAGTAAATGCAGTTCCGGTTTCTGAGGAGCCGGTTGTTGAGTGGGAGGAGCACGGTATCGCCGAGGTAGGTTTATTTCCTACCTCAAGGCTAGGAAGATGGTGCGAAGGGTATATCTACCATCTCGTTGGTGTTTGATCTGAAGGCTGCGGTACCAGATTTTCCGTCGATTCGGTGGTGAGAGAGTTCCCAGCGTGTTTCGGGCGACCTCGGGTATCCTCCCGAGAGGAGATTGAGTTTTGTATAGACATATTGCGGACACTCGGCCTATTTCCATTCGCCATACGAATGGCACTGCCGATTTGAGAGTTGAAGGATCGGCTTAGGGATTTCTTTGGAGAAGGGCTTCATCGGGCCTAGTGTTTCTCCCCCGGAAGCGCCGGTATTGTTCGTAAAGAAGAAGGGCGGGGCCAGCTGCGCATGTGTGTTGATTACAGCAATCAACAAGGTTACCATTAAACAGATACCCCCTTCCGGGATTGATGATTTGTTCGACCGGTTGCGAGTGCGAGATGTTTCTCAAGATTGATCTGCGATCGGGCTATCATCAGTGCGAGTCGAGAGGTGGATGTCCCTAGATCGCATTCGGACCGATGCACGCATTATGAGTTGGTCATGTCTTTTGGGTTGACCAATGCTCGGCGGTATTCATGGATTTGATGAACCGAGTGTTCAAACCATTTTTGGACACGTTTGTGATAGTGTTCATTGATGATATCTTGGTTTATTCTCGCTCGAAGCGAGAGCATGCGGAGCATTTGAGGATCTTGTGATTCTCGGGACCCAGCTTGTACGCCAAGTTTTCCAAATGTGAGTTTTGGTTGACTTGATGGCGTTTCTTGGGCATATTGTGGCTGATGGCATTCGAGTGGATACGACCAAGATCGGCGATCGAGACTTGGCCTAGACCTACCACTCCGACGAGGTTCGCGATTTTACGGGCCTTGCGAGATATTATCGGCGGTTCGTGGAGAAGTTTGCTTCTATCTCGCACCATTGACTAGGCCGACTCGTAAAGCGGCCAAGTTTGATGGTGATGCTTGTGGCGGGGTTTCGATTCTTTGAAAGAAGGCGGCGACCGCCCCGTTCTTACTCTTCCGGAGGTCGGATGGTTATGTCGTGTATTGCGATCGTCGGGCATCGGGTTGGGATGTGTGTTGATGCAGCATGGCGGGGTTATAGCATATGCATCGGCGGTGAAGAAACACGGAGGAACTACCCCCATGATTTGGAGTTGGCGGTGTGATTCACGCTTTGAAGATCTGGAGGCACTATTTGTATGGGGTTCACGTGGATATTTTACGGACCACAAGAGCCTCCAAAGATATCTTCAGACGGAGGAGTGAACTTACGGCGAGACGGTGGTTAGAGTTGCTTAAGGATTACGATGTTGATATCTGTACCACCGGGAAGGCCAATGTTGTGGCGTATGCTCTTGAGTCGTAGGTCGATGGGAGCCTATCGGATGTGCGGCTAGAGAGGAGGACATGGTTCGTGATTTGCATCGATTAGCGAGCCTTGGTGTCCGCTTGATTGATTACGATAGCGGTGGGGTTAGAGTTAGTGAGGTTGCGAGTCTTCCATCGTCGAGGAGGTGAAGAGGCTTGATTCGAGATCGGCTTTGATTCGATATCGTGATCTGACTCTTCGTGAGGGCAAGGGTCCTTTTGGTAGCACTTGATGGGGTGCCAAGGTTTGAGGCGAGTTGTGTGTTCCGGATGTTTGGGACTTGGCCTGAGTTCTTGGGGAAGCACACAACGCGTTACTCTATCCATCCGGTCGACCAAGATGTACCACGACCTTAGATCCGTGTATTGGTGGGATGGCTTGAAGAGGGCGTTGCGAGTTCGTAGCTCGGTGCCCGTGTTGTCGGCGGTGAAGGTAGAGCACGAGGCACAGTGGTTTTATTCTGACGATTGAGATCCCGACCGGAAGTGGGAGGTAATCAACATGGACTTTATCACGAGATTACCTCGCACTCGTAAGAGACATGATTCTATATGGGTTATCGTTGTGGTGTGAAATCAGCCCACTTTCTTCCCGTCGGGGCGACTTTTTCTACGAGGATTATGCGGCATTTACATCAGAGATCGTCGGTGCATGGAGTCCCTATTTCGATCATATCGCAGATGAGCCCGGTTCGGCTAACTTCCGGAGGTCTTTCGAGAGGTTTAGGGGCGCAGTGAGCTGAAATCGCATTCCATCCACGAGCAGACGGACAGGCGGCGCACTATCCGCACTCTTGAGGATATCTTTGCGAGCTGTGTTATCGACTTCGAGTGGCCGGAGGATCATTTGCCTCTAGTTGAGTTCGTGTACAATAATAGCTACCACTCCAGTATTCAGATGGCGCCTTATGAGGCCTTGTATGGGAGGAAGTGCAGGTCGCCTATAGGTTGGTTCGATGTGGGCGAGTGCGGCTAGTGGGACGATTTGGTACAGTGACGATGGATAAGGTGAAGCTTATCGAGAGCGGCTATTAATGACTCGAGTCGGCCAGTCGTATCACGGATCATCGTCGTCGGCATCTTGAGTTCGAGGTTCATGATTGGGTTTTCTAAAGGTGTCACCCATGAAGGGTGTGATGAGATTCGGGAAGAAGGAAACTCGGCCCAAGGTACATTGGGCCGTTTCGTGTCCGCAGGTAGGCAAGGTTGCCTATGAGTTGGATCTGTCGTCCGTCTGGAGGCGGTGCATCCGGTTTTCACGTATCTATCTTTGAGAGATGTATCGGGATCCATCTAGGGTGCACCGATTGACGATGTCCGGTGTGAGGGGTTATCGTATGAGGAGGTTCCCATAGCGATAATCGATCGTCGGAGTTAGGCGTCTGCGGACGGGGCGTGGCTTCCGTCAAAGTCTTGTGGCGGAACGAGCTCAGGGAGGAGATGACTTGGGAAGCCGAGGAAGACATGAGGCAGAAGTATCCTCACCTATTCCCCACACCTCCAGGTAATTCACTTTTCCTACTTGTAAATCTTCATTATCGTTTATGCCTAAGTGTTGTTCTGTGGCCGTGTGTGGCATTTGCAACTGTTTAAGTTATGAAGAATCTTATCGTTAACTGTCTTGGGAAGGAACATTCGGGACGAATGTTTCTAAGGGGGGGAGAATGTTATACCCCGTATTTCCAGTGTATGTACGTAAGGGAATACGTACAAAAGTCTAGCCTTAAAGTTTAGGCACAAGACGTTTTTTTGGGCACAACTCACAAAACGAATAGTTTTCCGACGAAACGTTTCCACAGCTTTCGTAGGGTAAATTCCGGCTATGCCATTTCTAATTTTTGCGGATTTTTCCGAGAGACGAAACATTTTGGACCAACGGGAGGGCGACACTTGGCACCCTCCAATTGGTGGACTTGAAATCGTCCATTGGACGAATTGGACAAGGAGTTGCACGTTTTTTGTGCCTTTGCACAAGTCAAGGATTAGGTAGGATATTTTGTGTGCAAGTTGGCCAAGGACACTTGCCCTAATCTTGACCTTACACTTGCCTAGCACTTGGCTAAATCTTGGCCCTTGGTTGGCCATGTCTTGACCTATAAATACCCCCTTAAGATGAAGAGTTCTTCATCCACAAATTCCTTTCCAAGTCTTGAAAATCCTATCCTCTCCCTTGTAGCCTTTTTCGTCCAACACCCCCCCCCCCCTTTTTAGTGAGCTTGGCCGAGGCAACCCCTCCCCCTAGCCTAGCCGAAATCTACCCCCCCTCCCTTGGTAGAAAAGTTGCCTTCTTGTATTGTTATAATGCCCAAAATACCCTAGCCCAAATCCATTAGTACTTAGTAGAAGTTGTGAAGAACTTCTAAGGTTTCCTTGGAGCATACAACTTAGGAGCAAAACCTTGCTCAGGCGCGACTTTATCTAGGATATTATTGGGCTTACCGAGGTAACTAATCCTAACCCTCTTTTGAATTAGAGAATACTTACTGTAGTAGTATAAGAGTAAGTATAAAATACTTAGAAGAATATTGCAGAATAGAATTGAACTGTTATCACGAGTAGAAGGGTTTAAAGAAGAATAATCAAACTGTACTTACATAGAATTTGTTTTCTGATGAACTTATATAGCTCACCGGTAGGGAAGTGCTGCCCGACTTTCCATAGAATTGTGAACCCTCTGTTTAGAATGACCTTCGAGTAGTCTTTGATAGATGTGCGTGACTATTATAGGTGATTCTCTGCGCGACATATTGACTTGGCGGTGGTTTTATTTGAGAAGGTATGTGATTCTTCCTAAAGCATGATATTTTACAATATATATGTAGTACGGTGAGCGTACATGTGTTAAGCGAATAATAACTACGGCAATGTCTTTGACTTAAGCTGAATAATACTTACGGCAATGCCTCGCTTAAGCTGAATAACACTTACAGCATGCCTCACGGCTTAAGCTGAATAATAAAGAAGCGAAAGCATTTCAAAAGAATCTTTGAATCATTTTTATGTAAGAGAACTAATTTGTTTTTAAAACAGAAGCTTAAGAGTTATACTAGCTTTATGGGAAGTTAAGTATAACCACTTAAGATTGATAAAAGAAACAGTTTGCCTATGTGTTTATAACAGACTTATATTGAATTATGAAAAGAATAATAAGATGGTTTGATAAGTAGACATGATATGATGCTATGTGTGTTAGTGTCTTGTAACGTTTGTATAAGAGAGTATTCTTGTTGTGCTTCTGTTGTTTAAAGATAAGCTGTTTTGTTAGTGTACTATCACTCACCTCTTGACATATTACCGGGGGTTAAGCGCCTCCGTCTGGGGGTAGACTCGGTGATGCAGGACCATGATTCGAGAATACCTCATGCGGGTCCAAGGGACCTATGCGAGCTCTGGGAGTTCGGTGTTAGTGATGCGGGGTTATACCTCATGCGATACATGTGGCCATGCGGACTACGAGTCGGGGCGATGCCGAGGAGTAGCTACCCTCGATGCGGGGTTATGTACCCTATGCGGGCCTATGTGAGTGGCCTATGCGGACTACGAGTCGAGATTAGGCTTGCATGGTGATACTACGGGAAATTGGCCTGCTTGATCATTCGCAGCCTAGAAAAGACCATTCTGATTTACCTATTGTTGCTCTTGTTTATGATGTGCACTATGTGCGGTCCCCTTGGTTGTTTCATACATACTTGCAAAACCGATTCTAAAATGATATGTTTTCATTTAAGTATTTTCTGATTTCATATACTTAGTACTGTTATCGACCTCCTTGAGGCTGCGTTCATGCCGCGAGTAAGAGGCCAGTGCTAGATCCACATTCTTAGGATCTCTACGTTGGTGTCGGGAGCTCCATCTTTTCCGGAGGCTCTACTTTTGGGTATGATCTCCCTTCGTACTTACCCTGTACTGTTTTATTTGGACACAGGTGGGACCTGGTGTTCATGTGTATTCCTTGGTGCTTTTCTATCATAGACTGCCGGCAGTGAGGAAGGTATTCCACGGGCATGATTGATGTTGTGGGCTTGAGACCCATAGTTATATTCGAGTGATGACTTTGAGGGCGTGAGTCCCTGACTTGACATGACTGCTTATTTATTGTGAACTGTAGTTTGGTTATCATACATGTCTCGCTTTATAGACTATTATGATTTCATTTCTGATATTTTTAGTTTCACATACTCGCACTGTTATGCGACCTCGCCCGGGGCGCGTTCATGCCGCGAGTTGAGGTACGATCGTTGATCCTAGCTCTCGAGTCACGATTTTGGCGTTTGGGAAGCTCCGTTTCTCCGAGGCTTATCGGTGTCTGATCCTGTCGTCGTAAGTGTTTACATTCGGGGGTTTGGCGGGCCCGCCCCGCCATTGTTGTCGTATCATCCTTAGAGGTGCGTAATCTTTGTTGTGGCGGGGTTTGTAAAAAGGATTAAACTGCTCATGTTGAAAAAGTTGCTATTTATATATATCTGAAAGGTACCGTTTTTGGTTTGCTTTGTCTTATTTCACCGTCTTATTACCTTGGTTTCATGTATTGTCTTTATGTTCGATTACTCGATGTATGTCTACTTGGGTGCGGGGTAAGGCACGATCACGGGCCGGTTGGTCGTGACAAAAGTGGTATCGAGCGATTAATCCTCGGAAAGTGTCTGACCGTATCGATGTAAGTCTTGATTATCGGTGTGTTGTGCACCACACCAATAATCGTGAGGCTATAGGGTATTTAGGATTGGTTTCTATTCTTCTCACTCGAGATCGTGCCTTAGAGTTGTGTTGTAAGTTGGACCCTCCGACGAAATTATTTCCACTTATCGTTATGCCTCCGCGTAGGCAACCCGGGCGGGAGGGCAAAGGCGAGGAGGCTGCGAGTAAGTCTGAGGGTTACGTGGGCACGAGCCCAATTATCACCTTGGGTGGTGCTTCATTCGGGAGTTTTGCGGCGTCACTAGCCCGGCAAGAAGTTTAGCACGGCGGCGATTCCTCTGCGACCATGATATTTGAACCTTGATTCCACGGCCAGAATAGTGAATATAGATTGCAAGGAGCGACCACATTACTAACTATGGATTTGACTACCGGAGAGTATACCGATGTACGCGAGTCTTGATGACTATCAACGAGAAGGTTGTGCAAGAGTAATTCTTGATTGGGCTTGAGCATGGCACGTGGTCGGGCTAATCGCAGCGGCGAAAGCGTGCAATCGGCAGGTTAACGAGGGCGAGAAGAGGGCGAGCGGCAAGGTCCTTTGGTAACTTTCGGCGAGTCGCCTCGCGGCGAATTAGATTATGCGCATCCACGGTCTGCGAAAAGGTCCTCCGGGGTTCGGGGCGTTCGGGGTATGCAGGAGTTGGTGAGCTCGAGCTTCGGTTCACGATCCACGAAGGTTCGGCCATGCCGATTCGATTTTCTCGGTGTTCGCGGTGGCGTCATCTCGGGAATGTCGTCTTTTAGTTGGTACTTGTTGTACCTATGACCGTCGAGTGCCGTGTCGAAAGAGTGTCCTTGCGGGAGGACTTAGCCTTCGGGATCGGTGGGTAGTTCGTCATCTTCCTTAGCTATGCGCCCTACGGGGCAGGTTTGATTAGAACGACTAAGGGGAGTAAAGCAGTAGATACAGATAGATCCTTAACCCTCTAGAGATCTGTATGTGTGTTAAGGTGAGTATACCTCAAGTGCTATGTTCTTATAGCAGTGTGAGTGTTGTGATTAGAAATCATGGTGGGTTAACCGAGTAAGATTTTGGGGGATAGAGAAGGTGTGAGCCTTAGAGTTTTATACGTAGAGACCTTAGAGGTAAGGCCATCTCGAGTATAGACGTATTGTTTATGTTTGACCCTTATAGGAGTGCATAGTGCACGTGAGTTATGTTTATGGGATTAGTCCCTGAGTAGTGTGGAATGAAAGAGGGTAGTTGAGCTAAGAAGACCGCTAGGTTTTCGTAACGTGATTAGTGAGATTGTTCCGGTTCGGGGAGCTAGTATGGTGCGCGTTGCCGGGTCGGGTTGAGGCCACGTTGCGGGTCAACCCGCGGCATGTTTGGTGGTGGGGTCAGTTTGTGGTGGTCCCGTCTTGTGGTAGGGTCACGAGGGTGTTAGGCCCGAGTTTAGTTAACCAGCGTCTGGTCGTGGATGCATTCGACCGATGGTCGGGCGAAGGAGGTCACCGTCTTGTCTTAGCAAGGACCGTTTACTCAAGCAATGTTGATGTTATCAGAAAGGTTGTAAGGCTGCACGGGGTGCCTACCTTCACCTTATGGCAGACAGTGGAGTCCGTGGCACGGTGTTTTGGTTTGGAAGTTTTACCAGCGAGGTTAAGAACTCGTGAGTCTCGGAATCGCGTTCGCCTCGGGCGGTGTGCGTATTTCGGGGTAGTTGTGGAGATTGTTGTCTCGGTGGAGGGAGTGTTTAAGCTACCATTTCAGTGTTCGGATGTCGCCTTATTAAGCCTTGTAGGGGGCGGATGTGTAAGTTGCCGGTCGAGTGGTTCGATGTTGGCAAGGTTGAACGATTGGTTGAGCTTGTTCCAGCAGATCGTGGATAGTGAAGCTTGTCTAGAAGAAGTTACGGCGGCTCGGAGGAA
This sequence comes from Przewalskia tangutica, assembly GCA_029844215.1. Taxonomy (NCBI): domain Eukaryota; kingdom Viridiplantae; phylum Streptophyta; class Magnoliopsida; order Solanales; family Solanaceae; genus Przewalskia; species Przewalskia tangutica. The sequence goes on from CM056733.1 coordinate 35,721,483, forward strand.
ATCGTGCGGATAATCGGCGGCGCCTTAGAGTTCAGTTGTGGTCGGTCTTCTTGAAAGTACCACCCCGGATTGGGTGTGAGCTTTGGAAAAAGCAGAGGAAACTTGGCGAGTTGTTTTGGGCCTTTTAAGTTCATGTGAAGAATAGGCGGGTTGCCTATATGTAGCTTTTGCCGTCCGACTTATGAGGCAAGACGTCCAGGTCTTTCGTATTGTTATGTTCGGAAAGTATCGGAGATCCATCCGAGTGTTCCCGATTAATGATGACCACGTTAGAGATAGTAACCGAGTTTTGGAAATGAGCGATGTCGAAATGTGGTAAGAGTTCGAGTGTCGTCGACCTCGTGGATCGCATGCAGCCCGGTACCATTTGTTGGGTCGCCGGAGTGAACCTCGCGGCAATGTGACAAAAGTGGTATCATTTCTTTTGTAAAGAGAAGGTGCGAAGGAAGTATATTTTAGACCCGGAGAGGTGTTTGTGGTGATGTTAGAGGTGTTTCCTCGTGGACTTGGATATAAGTATTTTCTTGTGATTGTTTGATGGCCATGTGTGGCAGGATATTTCTCGTAAGTATAGTAGTGAAGACTATACTGGCGCACGTTTGTTTCGAGACCTAGAAGGAACATTCGGGACGAATGTTTCTAAGGAGGGGAGAATGTTATACCGTATTTCAGTATATGCGTGGGGCGTGCGTAGAAAATTTGAACTTAAGAGTAAGGCTTGGACGATTTTCACTTTGTTCACAACACCCGATTAGAGTCGTTTTTTCGAAAACGTTTTCCACACCTTTGTAGGAAAATTTCGGCTATGTTATTTTTATTTTTGCGGATTTTTCGAGGCGGAATATTTTGGACCAACGAGAGGCGACACTTGTCACCCTCAAGTTGGCGTTTCTGGCCGAAAGTGGGACGTTTTGGCTAGCTTTCTTGGCCTTGTTTTGTGCCTTGTTTTGTGCCTTGTTTTGTGCCTTGTTTTGTGCCATGTTTTGTGGAGTAGGGATAGGGTGCACTTGGCTTGATCTTGGCCTTACACTTGCCTAACACATGGCTTGATCTTGTCCATTGGTTGGCCCTTGGCTTCCCTATAAATACCCCTCCCCTTTGATGAACTTCTTCATCCAAAATCTCTAAGTCTTGAAAGCCTCTTCCTCCCCTTAGTGTAGTGCCTTGGCGAGAATCCTCTCCCTTTGAGAAGGCCTTGTGGCCGAGAGTTCTTCCCCAGCCGAGAGTTTCCCCACAGTGGGGTAGGCGAGGTATACCTCTTGGGGTGTTGTCTCGTATATATACCTCCCCCTCTTGTTAGAAATACTCTCAAAAGTATTGTTATAATGCCCAAATTACCTTAGCCGTATGCCTTGTAGTATTCTAAGGTTATACCTTTACAAAAAGCCGATTATACTATTATACTTCCCGTCAGTCCAAACCGAAACCACAGGAAAATCTCCATAGTTAGTTGGAGTATTAAGTAGAAGTTGGTTAGAACTTCTAAGGGTTGCTTGGAGGGTCGGAGCGCTGAGTAGAGCTAAACCTTGCTCAGGATCGACATTTAAACTCGGATAATTATGGGCTTATCGAGGTAAATATCTTGTCCCTCTATTGTAATTGGAAATTACATAATTGTTAGATTATATAGTGGAAGTATACTATATATAGAACTGAACGTAGTATCGGCAATGTCTTTTGACTTAAGCCTGAATAATAAGAAACCTTTTCGAAAGAAGAGTACTGAACTGTAATTACATAGGACTGTATTACAGTAGACTTGTGTAGTAGTACTGTGGAGTAGAATTGTACCCGTTCGGGTTAGGCGAATAACCCCTTGGTTGGCTTGGTAGCGGCCAGATAGAGGAAGAGATTTACTGTGTTGCGGGGAGAGTCTTTGCCGAATTTTACGTAGAATGTTCTCTGAAGGGATCTAAATGTTAATAAGCGCCTTGTGGCCTTATAGGTTGAAGTACTACGTATGGCGCGATCTCTTGGCTAAGGAGTAGCCGACGGTTTGAAGTACTTGGGCGTTTTGCTATTAGTCGATACTGTCGCGAGGTATGTGAACCTCTTCCTATCTCTTCTAGCATGATATGTGTGAACTATGTAGTACGGTAGACGTCATGTGCTAAATGTATTTGATTGGTTTAAAACATAAAGTGTTATAACGGCTTTATGGGAAGTTGGTTATACGACTTTATGTTGGTAAGAAGATACTTGTGGTTTTAAAAGGTAATCGGTTTGAACTATAAGCGGCTTGTTATGTGTTAATAAAGAACTTGAAGTATTTCAAAAGATTTTTGAATCATTTTGAAAGAAGTAATACTTGGTTTTTGAAAACTTAAGAGTTATACTAGCTTTATGGGAAGTTAGGTATAACGGCTTAAGAATGTTTCTTGATTTGGAAATCGGAATGTGTATCGACAAACCAACTGCGGCGTTAATAAAAGGAAATGTTTTGTGATTAAGTATTATTAAAACCGGTAGAAACTTCCATCTGCATAGAAGCTAAGATGAGACAAAATGATATTTCCTAGATCATGCTTTGTAATAAGATTGTTATAAACAAGAATATCCTACTCACTTATAAGACTTATGTTTCTCATATAGTTTAAAAGAGAATTATATTCTTAAATGAATAAGACTATGAACTACGAAACCTTTCTAAAATAAGAAACGTGAACATTTGAAATTAGGCAAACTTGGACGTTTGGAAAATAATGTCGTTACTTGATTTTACAAAGGTAAGTGTTTTGGTTTACTTAAAGGATAATCACTCTATTTTCACATAACTACGGGTATTGTGTGACTTTTGTGAAATTAACGTATCTTTTAAAGATTTAATGGTTGAAGTAGTTTGTGGATAAATACCCGAACTGGTTGACATATAGTAGATAGTACCTTGTGTGTATAACTTGATTGTGTTGGTTTGTGATAGCCTTGTAATACTTTCTTGTTGATTGATAAGTAAACATGCTAGGATGCTATGTGTGTTAGTATCTTGTGATGTTAGTGTTAAGGGTTTCCTCGATCGTGCTTAAAGTTGTTTGACTATCACCGTTATGTTGGTATTGTACCACTCACCTTGACTTATTTCCGGAGGTTAAGGCGCCTCCGATGCGGGTAGACTCGGCGATGCAGGACCATGATTCGAGAATACCTCATGCGGGTCCGAGGATCCATGCGGAACTACGGAGTTCGTGTTAGTGTGCGGCCTTTATGGTCATGCGGTCTATGTGGCCATGCGGTCGCGAGTCGGGGCGATCTGGGAGTAGCTACCCTCGATGCGGGGTTATACCTCATGCGGGCCTATGAGGTTGGCCTATGCGGAGCTGCGGGAAGTTCGAGGCTAGACGCGCATTTGATCTGCGCGCGAGTGACCGGCTTTGATCATGTGACTGGTGCAGACAGATATCATGATACAATTTATGACCTTGTTAGTCGTGGGTGTTAGTAGTCGGCTATGCCTTACTTACCTGCTGTCTTGTTTTATTTGGACACGAGTGGGACACGGTGTTCATGTGTATTCCTTGGTGCTTTTCTATCATAGATCGCGGTGAGGAAGGTACTCCACGGCCATCATTGATGTTGTGGGCTTGAGACCCATAGTTATATTCGAGTGATGACTTTGAGGCGTGAGTCCACGACTTGACATATGCTTATTTATTGTGAGCGTAGTTTGGTTATCATACATGTCTCTGCTTTATAGACTATTATGATTTCATTTACGATATTTTTAGTTTCACATACTGCACTTTTTGTTGTCGACCTCGCTTGGTGCGTTAAATGCCGCAGTTGAGGTACACGATCGTTGATCCTAGCTCTCGGTCACGATTTCAGCGTTTGGGAAGCTCCGTTTCTCGGAGGCTTATCGATGGTACAGTCCGCCGCGTCGTAAGTGTTTACATTCGGGGTTTGGCGGGGCCCCGTCCCGCCATTGTTGTCGTATCATCCTTAGAGTGTAATCTTGTTGTGGCGGGGTTTGTAAAAAGGATTAAAGCTGTTCATGTTGAAAAAGTTGCTATTTATATATATCGAAGGTAACCGTTTTTAGTTGCTTTGTCTTCTTATTTCACTGTCTTATTACACTGGTTTCATGTATTGTCTTTATGTTCCGCTGATTACTCTGATGTATGTCTACTTGGGTGCCCGGGGTAAGGCACCAGTCACGGGCCCGGGTTCGGGTCGTGACAAAAGTGGTATCAGAGCAGTTAATCCTCGGAAAGTGTCTACAGACCGTATCCGATGGAAGTCTTGATTATCGGTGTGTTGTGCACCACACCAATAATCAGGAGGCTATAGGGTATTTAGGATTGGTTTCTATTCTTCTCACTCTGAGATCGTGCCTTAGAGCTGTGTTGTAAGTTGGACCCTCTGACGAAATTATTTCCCTTATCGTTATGCCTCCGCGTAGGGCAACCCGGGCCCAGGAGGGCAAAGCGGCGGAGGCTGCGAGTAAATCTGAGAGGGTTACGTGGGCACAGGCCCAATTATCACCTTGGGTGGTGCTTCATTCGGGGAGTTTTGCGACGTCACTAGCCCCAGCAAAGTTTAGCACGGCGGCGGCAGTTCCTACTGCGGCCATGATATTTGAACCTTCAGTTCCACGACCGAGAATAGTGAATATAGATTGCAAGGAGGCGACCCTGTTACTAACTATGGATTTGACTACCAGAGAGTATACCGATGTACCGCGAGTCTTGATGACTATCAACGAGAAGGTTGTGCAAGAGTAATTCTTCAGTTGGGCTTGAGCATGGCCTGTGGTCGGGCTTATGCGCAGCAGGCCGAGAAACGTAGCAATCGACGGGTTAACGAGGGCGAGAAGAGGGCGAGCGAGTCCTTTGGTAACTTTGGCGAGTCGCCTCAAAGCGAGATTAGATTATGCGCATCCACGGTGCGAAAGGTCCTCGCGGGGTTCGGGGCGTTCGGGGTATCACGAGAGTTGGTCGAGCTCGAGCTTAGGTTCCACGATCCTGCGAAGGTTCGGCCATGCAGATTGATTTTCTCGGTGTTCACGATGTAGCGGCGTCATCTCGGGAATGTCGTCTTTTAGTTGGTACTTGTTGTACTATGACCGTCGAGTGCAGTGTCGAAAGAGTGTCCTTGCGGGAGGACTTAGCCTTCAGGATCGGTGGGTAGTTCGTCATCTTCCTTATCGCCTACGGGCGAGTTTGATTAGAACGACTAAGGGAGTAAAGCGATGAATCTGAGATAGATCCTTAACCTCTGCAGAGATCTGTATGTGTGTTAAGGTGAGTATACCTCAAGTGCTATGTTTTTATAGCAGTGTGAGTGTTGTGATTAGAAATCATGGTGGGTTAACCGAGTAAGATTTTGGGGGATAGAGAAGGTGTGAGCCTTAGAGTTTTATACGTAGAGACCTTAGAGGTAAGGCCATCTCGAGTATAGGCGTATTGTTTATGTTTGACCCATAGGAGTGCATAGTGCACGTGAGTTATGTTTATGGGATTAGTCCCGAGTAGTGTGGAATGAAGAGGGTAGTTGAGCTAAGAAGACCGCTAGGTTTTCGTAACGTGATTAGTGAGATTGTTAGGTTCGGGAGCTAGTATGGTGCGCGCGTTGCGGGTCGGGTTGAGGCCACGTTGCGGGTCAACCAGCGGCATGTTTGGTGGTGGGGTCGGTTGTGGTGGTCCCGTCTTGTGGTAAGGGTCACGAGGGTGTTAGGCGAGTTTAGTTAACCAGCGTCTGGTCGTGGATGCATTCGACCCGATGAGTCGGGCGAAGGAGTCGGCCGTCTTGTCTTCTAGCAAGGACCGTTTACTCGGCAATGTTGATGTTATCGGAAAGGTTGTAAGGCTGCGGGTGCCTACCTTCACCTTATGGCGACGGTGGAGTCGAGTGCGGCTGTTTTTGGTTTGGAAGTTTTACCAAGCGGTTAAGAACTCGGTGAGTCTCGGAATCGCGTTCGCCCTCGGGCGGTGTGCGTATTTGAGTAGTTGTGGAGATTGTTGTCTCGGTGGAGAGTGTTTAAGCTACCATTTCGGTGTTCGGATGTCGCCTTATTAAGCCTTGTAGGGGCGGATGTGTAAGTTGCGGTCGAGTGGTTCGATGTTGGCAAGTTGACAGATTGGTTGAGCTTGTTCCAGGCCGTGGATAGTGAAGCTTGTCTAGAAGAAGTTACGGCGGCTCGGAGAAATCGTGCGGATAATCGGCGACGACGCTTAGAGTTCAGGTTGACGGTCGGTCTTCTTGAAAGTACCACCCCGGATTGGGTGTGACGAGCTTTGGAAAAAAACAGAGGAAACTTGGCCCGAGTTGTTTTGGGCCTTTTTAAGTTCATGTGAAGAATAGGCCAGGTTGCCTATATGTAAGCTTTTGCCGTCCGACTTATGAGGCAGTACGTCCGGTCTTTCGTATTGTTATGTTCGGAAAGTATCGGAGATCCATCCAGAGTGTTCCCAGTTAATGATGACCACGTTAGAGATAGTAACCCCGAGTTTTGGAAAGCGGGCGATGCTCGAAATGTGGTAAGAGTTCGAGTGTACGTCAGCCTCAGGGATCGCATGCAGCCCGGTACCATTTGTTGGGTCGCCGGAGTGAACCTCGCGGCAATGTGACAAAAGTGGTATCATTTCTTTTGTAAAGAGAAGGTGCGAAGGAAGTATATTTTAGACCCCGGAGAGAGGTGTTTGTGGTGATGTTAGAGGTGTTTCCTCGTGGACTTGGATATAAGTATTTTGCGCAGTTGTTTCGATGGCCATGTGTGGCAGGATATTTCTCGTAAGTATAGTAGTGAAGACTATACTGGCGCACGTTTGTTTCGAGACCTAGAAGGAACATTCGGGACGAATGTTTCTAAGGAGGGGAGAATGTTATACCCCGTATTTCCAGAGTATGTACGTAAGGACGTACGTAGAAAATTTGAACTTAAGAGTAAGGCTTGGACGATTTTCACTTTGTTCACAACACCCGATTAGAGTCGTTTTTCGACGAAACGTTTTCACAGCTTTTGTAGGGAAAATTTCGGCTATGTTATTTTTATTTTTTGCGGATTTTTCCGAGAGACGGAATATTTTGGACCAACGAGAGGGCGACACTTGTCACCCTCAAGTTGGCGGTTTGCTTGGCCGAAAGTGGGACGTTTTGGCTAGCTTTCTTGGCCTTGTTTTGTGCCTTGTTTTGTGCCTTGTTTTGTGCCATGTTTTGTGGAGTAGGGATAGGGTGCACTTGGCTTGATCTTGGCCTTACACTTGCCTAACACATGGCTTGATCTTGTCCATTGGTTGGCCCTTGGCTTCCCTATAAATACCCCTCCCCTTTGATGAACTTCTTCATCCAAAAATCTCTAAGTCTTGAAAGCCTCTTCCTCCCCCTTAGTGTAGTGCCTTGGCCGAGAATCCCTCTCCCCCTTTGAGAAGGCCTTGTGGCCGAGAGTTCTTCCCCCAGTCGAGTTTCCCCCCCTAGTGGGGTAGGCCGAGGGGTATACACCCCCCCTTGGGGTGTTGTCTCGTATATATACCTCCCCCTCTTGTTAGAAATACTCTCAAAAGTATTGTTATAATGCCCAAATTACCTTAGCCGTATGCCTTGTAGTATTCTAAGGTTATACCTTTACAAAAAGCCCAGTTATACTATTATACTTCCCGTCAGTCACAAAACCGAAACCCTAAGGAAAATCTCCATAGTTAGTTGGAGTATTAAGTAGAAGTTGGTTAGAACTTCTAAGGGTTGCTTGGAGCGGGTCGGAGCGCACGGAGTAGGAGCTAAACCTTGCTCAGGATCGACATTTAAACTCGGATAATTATGGGCTTATCGAGGTAAATATCTTGTCCCTCTATTGTAATTGGAAATTACATGATTGTTAGATTATATAGTGGAAGTATACTATATATAGAACTGAACGTAGTATCGGCAATGTCTTTTGACTTAAGCCTGAATAATAAGAAACCTTTTCGAAAGAAGAGTACTGAACTGTAATTACATAGGACTGTATTACAGTAGACTTGTGTAGTAGTACTGTGGAGTAGAATTGTACCCGTTCGGGTTAGACGAATAACCCCCCCCCCCCTGGTTGGCTTGGTAGCCGGCCCCGATAGAGGAAGAGATTTACGCTGTTGTTGCGGGGAGTCTTTGCCAATTTTACGTAGAATGTTCTCTGAAGGGATCTAAATGTTAATAAGCGCCTTGTGGCCTTATAGGTTGAAGTACTACGTATGGCGCGATCTCTTGGCTGAGAGTAGGCGGTTTGAAGTACTTGGAGCGTTTTGCTATTAGTCGATACTCGTCGCGAGGTATGTGAACCTCTTCCTATCTCTTCTAGCATGATATGTGTGAACTATGTAGTACGGTAGACGTACATGTGCTAAATGTATTTGATTGGTTTAAAACATAAAGTGTTATAACGGCTTTATGGGAAGTTGGTTATAACAGCTTTATGTTGGTAAGAAGATACTTGTGGTTTTTAAAAGGTAAGCTGGTTTGAACTATAAGCGGCTTGTTATGTGTTAATAAAGAACTTGAAGTATTTCAAAGATTTTGAATCATGTTGAAAGAAGAAGTAATACTTGGTTTTGAAAACTTAAGAGTTATACTAGCTTTATGGGAAGTTAGGTATAACGGCTTAAGAATGTTTTACTGATTTCGGAAATCAGAATGTGTATCGACAAACCACTGCAGCGTTAATAAAAGGAAATGTTTTGACAGATTAAGTATTATTAAAACCAGTAGAAACTTCCATCTGCATAGAAGCTAAGATGAGACAAAATGATATTTCCTAGATCATGGCTGCTGTAATAAGATTGTTATAAACAAGAATATCCTACTCACTTATAAGACTTATGTTTCTCAGATAGTTTAAAAGAGAATTATATTCTTAAATGAATAAAACTATGAACTACGAAACCTTTCTAAAATAAGAAACGTGAACATTTGAAATTAGGAAAACTTGGACGTTTGGAAAATAATGTCGTTACTTGATTTTACAAAGGTAAGTGTTTTGGTTTACTTAAAAGGATAATCACACTATTTTCACGTAACTACGGGTATTGTGTGACTTTTGTGAAAGTAACGTATCTTTTAAAGATTTAATGTATGAAGTACTTTGGGGATAAAAACCCGAACTTGTTGACATATAGTAGAAAGTACCTTGTGTGTATAACTTGATTGTGTTGGTTTGTGATAGCCTTGTAATACTTTCTTGTTGATTGATAAGTAAACATGCTAGGATGCTATGTGTGTTAGTATCTTGTGATGTTAGTGTAAAGGGGTTTTCCCCTCGACTGTGCTTAAAGTTGTTTGACTATCAGCCGTTATGTTGGTATTGTACCACTCACCTTGACTTATTTCCGGAGGTTAAGGCGCCTCCGTCTGCGGGTAGACTCGGTGATGCAGGACCGTGATTCGAGAATACCTATGCGGGTCGGGGATCCATGCGGAACTACGGGAGTTCAGGTTAGTGTGCGGCCTTTATGGTCATGCGGTCTATGTGGCCATGCGGACTGCGAGTCCAGGACGATGCCGGGGAGTAGCTACCCTCGATGCGGGGTTATACCTCATGCGGGCCTATGAGGTTGGCCTATGCGGAGCTGCGGGAAGTTCGGGGCTAGGCGCGCATTTGATCTGCGAGCGAGTGACGGCTTTGATCATGTGGCGGTCAGAGCCAGATATCATGATACAATTGTCACGACCGATTCGGGCGCGTGGTGCCTTACCCCGGGCACCCTAGTGATACAACATCAGAGTAATCAGCGGAACATAAAACAATACAAGACATATTATGAAATATGAAACAATAATCTGAGAAAAACTTGCCTTTCGGCATAAATATATAAATAACAACTTTTTCCAACATGAACAGTTTTAATCCTTTTTACAAACCCTGCCCACAACAGTACTACAGACCTCTAAGAAATGATACGACAACAATGGCGGGACAGGGCCCCGCCATACCCCTGAATGTAAACATCTACAACAACAGGGGACTATACCACTGATAAGCCTCCGGAGAAACGGAGCTTTCCCACACGCTGAACTGTGACCCTAAGAGCGAGGATCAATGGCTGGTGTACCTTTACCTGCGGCATGAACGCAGCCCCCCGAAGGAGGTCAGTACAACAGGTACCGAGTTTGTAAAACTAAAAATACTGTAAATGAAATCATAATAGTCTATAAAGCAGGAGACATGTATGATAACCAAACTACAGTTCACAATAATAAGCAGTCATGTCAAGTCAGGGACTCACGCCCTCAAGTCATCACTCAACTATAACAATGGGTCTCACGCCCACAACATCAATCATGCCCGTGGAATACCTTCCTCACTGCCGGCAGTTTATGATATAAAAGCACCAAGGAACACACATGAACACGGGTCCCACTGTGCCATAATAACACGTCTGAGGTAAATGCGAAGGCATAGCCGACTACTAACACCCAGCAGTACCAACAAGGTCATGAAGCGTATCATAAGATCTGTCTGGACCGTCACATGATCAAAGCGACCACTTGCCCGCGATATCTAATGTGCGCGTCTAGCCTGGAACTTTCGCGACTCGCATAGGCCAATCAGATCGGCCCGCATGAGGTATAACCCGCATCGAGGGTAGCTACTCCCGGCGTCTGGACTCGCCGTCGCGTAGCGCGAGACCGCATGACCACAAGGGCGCGTCTAACTCGAACTTCGCGATTCCGCGCATAGGCCTGGACCGCATGAGGTAGTCTCGAATCATAGGTCCATCGACCGCTGAGTCTACCCGCGTCGGAGGGCTTAACCCGGAATCATCTCGAGATGAGTGATGTAAAATACTAACACAACAACTTATCGTTAAGCAACATAAGCACAACAAAAACCCCTTTACACAACATCACAAGATACTAACACACGTAGCATCCTAGCATGTTTACTTATCAATCAACAAGAAAGTAGTACGGCTATCACAAACCAACACAATCAAGTTATACACAAGGTACTTTCTACTATATGCCAACAAGTTCGGGTTTTATCCCCAAAGTACTTCATACATTAACTTTTTAAAGATCGTTACTTTCACAATGTCACACAATACGTAGTATAAAATAGAGTGACTATCCTTTTAAAGTAAATCAATTACTTCTCTTTGTAAAATCAAGTAGCAACATTCTTTTCCAATGATCAAGTTTGCCTAATTTCCAATGTTCAAGTTTCTCATTTTAGAAAGGTTTCGTAGTTCATAGTCTTATTCATTTGAGAATGTAATTCTCCTTTAAACTATCTGAGAAACATAAGTCTTATGTGTGAGTAGGATATTCTTGTTTATAACAATCTTATTACAGCAGCCATGATCTAGGAAATATCATTTTGTCTCATCTTAGCTTCTATGCAGATGGAAGTTTCTCTTGGTTTTAATAATACTTAATTAGTCAAAACATTTCCTTTTATTAACGCTGCGATGGTTGGTCGATACACATTACGATTTCGAAATCAATAAAACATTCTTAAGCCGTTATACCTAACTTCCCATAAAGCTAGTATAACTCTTAAGTTTTTCAAAAACCAAGTATTACTTCTTCTTTCAAAATGATTCAAAAATCTTTTGAAATACTTCAAGTTCTTTATTAACACATAACAAGCCAGTTATAGTTCAAATCAGTTACCTTTTAAAAACCACATGTCATAAAGCCGTTATAACCAACTTCCCATAAAGCCGTTATAACACTTTATGTTTTACACCAATCAAATACATTTAGTACATGTACGTCTACCGTACTACATAGTTCACACATATCATGCTAGAAGAGATAGGAAGAGGTTCACATACCTCGCGGCAGTATCGACTAATAGCAAAAGCGCTCAACAATCGGCTACTCCTTAAGCCAAGTGGATCATTCCACACGTAGCACTTCAACCTATAAGGCCACAGCGCATTAACATCGTAGAACATTCTCTGAGAAAATTGGCGACTCACCCGCCATAGCGTAAATCTCCTCTCTATCGGTGGCTACCAAGCCAACGGGGGTTATACATCTAACGAGCGGTACAATTCTACTATCCGTAATACTACCACAAGTCTCTTATGTCTGATCCTATGTAATTCTGATTCGATTCGATTCCTTATTCTTGTGCTTAAGTCAAAAGACATTGCCAACTACGTTGATTCTATACATGGTATACATTAACTATATATTAAAACAACATGTAATATCCAATTAAAATAGGGGCACAAGATAATTACCTCGATAAGCCCATAATTATCCAAGTATAAAGTCGATACTGGGCAATCGTTTAGCTCGACTCAGCGCTCCAACCCGCTCTAAACCACACCCTTAGAAGTTCTAACCAACTTCTACACAAAACTCAACGGACTATGGAGATTTTCCTAGGGTTTCGGTTTGTGGTAGTGGGAAGTATAATAGTATTTCCGGGCTTTTCGTATAGGTATAACCTTAGAATACTACAAGGTATAAGGCTAAGGTATTTGGGCATTATAACAATACTTTTGAGAGTATTTCTCAACAAGGGGGGGGGTACCCCACGAGAACACCCCAAGGTAGGGGGGTGCTCTCGGCCGAAGGGCCTACTAGGAAGGGGAGAGGGTGCTCTCGGCCACAAGGCCACATGAAAGGGGGAGGGGAGGCTCTTGGACGAGAGTCAACAAGAGGGAGGAGAGGGGTTCTCAAGACTTAGAGATTTGAGGGATGAAGAAGTCTTCAAAGGGAGGGGGGTATTTATAGGGTAAGCAAAGGCCAACCAAGGGCCAAGATCTAGCCAAGTGCTATGCAAGTGTAGGGCCAAGATGTGCCCAATTGCCCCCTAGTCCCTACTCCACAAATCCCTCACAAAATATCTCACCAACTTGACCCTTCAAACGTCGAGGGTGGCGTCGACTCCACTGACTTGAGGGTGACAAGTGTAAGCCCTCGTTGGTCCAAAACATTTCATCTCTCGGAAAAATCCGCAAAAATAAGAAAAGACATAGCGGAATTTTCCTCGCAGTTATGTAAAGCGTTTAGTCGAAAACGACTCTAACCGGGTGTTGTGCTCAAATGCCAATTCGGCCAAGCCACTAGGCGGGGTGACACGTGTCACCCTCCTATTGGCCCAAATAAAACATCTTCCAAAATATCCACAATGGCCAAAATCTCGAAAACAAAGTGGGCCCCAAAACCAGTAAATTTCTCCGTGGGCCCACGTGACCATTTCGAAAATAAAATTCCATAATTCTCTAATATTCCGGGAAGTCCGAATACCAAATCTGGGAATCAATTCCCATTAACGAACCTTTTTCCTTCACAAAACCGAAACTTTTCCGTGGAAAATCGCCTCTTCTTCTTTCCAATCTTTCATCGTATTCTCGCACGTGCGTCCTCGCATACATACCACGGAACTACGGGTATAACATTCTTCCCTTAGAAACATTCGTCCCGAATGTTCCTTCTAAGTCTCAAAACAACGTGCGGATGTAGTCTTTACTACTATACTTACGAGAACAATCTCGCCATACGGCCCCGAAACAATGCGCAAAAAAATGCTTACCTCAAGTCACGGGAAACACCTCTAACATCACCAAAGTGATACCACTTTTGTCACTTTGCACGAGGCATTAACCTTCTCAGCGACCCAACAAATGGTGCCGGATCGCGTGCGATCACCGGTATCGCGCGCTCGAACTCTTACTACATTTAAATCGCCAGATTCAAAACTCGGGTTACTATCTCTAACGTGGTCATTATTACGAGGAACACTGATGGATCTTGATACTTCCCGAACATAACAATCTGAAGGCCGAGCGTCTTTGCCTCCTAAGTCGGACGGCAAATGCTAACCTATAGGCACCCGCCTATTCTTCACATGAACTCAAAAGGCCCAAAGTAACTCGGGCTAAGTTCCTTCATTTCCAAAACTCGTCACACTGTCCGGTGGTACTTTCAAGAAGACCGACCGTCGGCACGAACTAACTCTGGCGTCGTCGCCGATTATCCATACGATTCCTCCGAGCCGCGTAACTTCTTCTAGATAAGCTTCACTATCCATGATCTGGAACAAGATCAACCAACTATCGAACCACGCCAACATCGAACCAATCGGCCGTGACTTACACTTCTGCCCCTACAAGGCTTCGTAAGGCGACATCCGAACACTGAAATGGTAGCTCAAACGCTCCCTCCACAGGAGACAACAATCCTCTCAACTACCCCTGAAATCCACGCACTGGCCCGAGGGCGAATGCGATTCTGAGACTCACCTGAGTTCTTAACACATGCTTGGTAAAACTTCCAGAAACAAAAACAGCCGTAACACAGGCTCCATGCTGTCATAAGGTGAAGGTAGGCACCCGTGCAGCCTTACAACCTTTACGATAAATCAATATCGCCAAGTGAGCGGTCGGCCGAAGAACACGATGGGCTGCCCCATCGGCCGACCACCGGTCGAACGCATCCACGAACTTCGTCGTTGGTTAACTAAACTTGGGCCTAGCACCCTCGTGACCCTACCACAAGGCGGGACCACCACAGACCCGCGCCATACATGCCGCGGGTTGACCCGCAACGTGGCCTCAACCCGACCCGGCAACGCGCACAATACTAGCTCCCGATCGGAACAATCTCACTAATCACGTTACGAAAACCTAGCGGTCTTCTTAGCTCAACTACCCTCTTCATTTCACACTACTTAGGGACCTATCCCAAACACAGCTCACGTGCACTATGCACTCCTATAAGGGTCAAACATAAACATACGTCTCTACCTGAGATGGCCTTACCTCTAAGGTCTTTGCGTATAAAGCTCTAAGGCTCACACTTTGTCTATCCTCCAAAATCTTACTCGGTTAACCCACCATGATTTCTAATCACAACTAACACACTGCTATCAGAACATAGCACTTAAGGTATACTCACCTTGAAAGTTACCGAAGGACACCTTCGCTACGGCCTCTTCTGCTGTCCTTGGTTAACCCGTCGATCTCTACGTTTCTCGGCCTGCTGCGCATAAGCCCGTACACAGGCCATGCTCAAGCCCAACTGAAGAATTACTCTTGCACAACCCTCTCTTAGGTAGTCATCAAGACTCGCGGTACATCGGTATAATCTCTGGTAGCCAAATCCATAGCTAATGTGGTCGCCTCTTTGCAATCTATATTCACTGTTCGGTCGTGGGCGGAGGTTCAAATATCATGGACGCAGTAGGAACTGCCGCCGCCGTGCTAAACTCTGCTGGGGCTAGTGACGTCGCAGAAAATCCCCGAATGAAGCACTACCCTAGGTAATGATTGGGCCTGTGCCCTCGCAACCCTCTGTATTCTACTCGCAGCTCCCTCGGCTGCCTCTGGGCGGGTTGCCTGCGGAGGCATAACGGTGAGGAAAGAAATACGTTTAGAGGTCCAACTTAAAACACGACTCTAGGCACGACCTCGAGTGAGAAGAATAGAAACCAATCCTAAATATCCTATAGCCTCACGATTATTGGCGTGGTGCACAACACACCGATAATCAAGACTCTCTTGGATACGATGCGTAGACACTTTCCAGGATTAATCGCTCGATACCACTTTTGTCACGACCGATTCGGACGTGGTCGTGCCTACCGGGCACCCTAGTGATACAACATCGAGTGTCAGTGAACATAAAACAATACAAGACATATTATGAAATATGAAACAATAATCTGAGAAAAACTTGCCTTTCGGCATAAATATATAAATAACAACTTTTTCCAACATGAACAGTTTTAATCCTTTTTACAAACCACACTTGGCGATTACTCTGGACCTAAGAAATGATACGACAACAATGGCGGGACAGGGCCGCCATACCCACGAATGTAAACATCTACAACAGGACTATACATCGCTAAGCCTCGAGAAAGCGGAGCTTTCCATGTAATCGTGACCCTAGAGCGAGGATCAATGGTGGTGTACCTTTACTGCGGCATGAACGCAGCCCCGAAGAGTCGATCTGGCAGTGCAGAGTATGTGAAACTAAAAATACTGTAAATGAAATCATAATAGTCTATAAAGCAGGAGACATGTATGATAACCAAACTAAAGTTCACAATAATAAGCAGTCATGTCAAGTCAGGGACTCACGCCCTCAAGTCATCACTCAACTATAACAATGGGTCTCACGCCCACAACATCAATCATGCCCGTGGAATACCTTCCTCACTGCCGCGATTTATGATATAAAAGCACCAAGGAACACACATGAACACCAGGTCCCACCTGTGCCATAATAACACGTACAGGGTAAGTACGAAGGCATAGCCGACTACTAACACCCACAGTACCAACAAGGTCATGAACTGTATCATAAGATCTGTCTAGACCGTCACATGATCAAAGCTGACCACTTGCCCGCAGTATCTAATGTGCGCGTCTAGCCACTGAACTTTCCGCGACTCGCGTAGGCCAATCAGATCGGCCCGCATGAGGTATAACCCGCATCGGTAGCTACTCCGGCGGCGTCTGGACTCGCCGTCCGCATGGCCACAAGGACCGCATGACCACAAGGGCGCGTCCTAACACGGAACTTCGCGATTCCGCATAGGCCCCTGGACCGCGTGAGGTAGTCTCGAATCATAGGTCCATCGACCTTTGAAGTCTACCCGCGTCGGAGGCGGCTTAACCGGAATCATCTCAAGAGATGAGTGATGTAAAATACTAACACAACAGCTTATCGTTAAGCAACATAAGCACAACAAAGGAAACCCCTTTACACAACATCACAAGATACTAACACACGTAGCATCCTAGCATGTTTACTTATCAATCAACAAGAAAGTAGTACCAGGCTATCACAAACCAACACAATCAAGTTATACACACAAGGTACTTTCTACTATATGCCAACAAGTTCGGGGTTTTATCCCCAAAGTACTTCATACATTAACTTTTTAAAAGATACGTTACTTTCACAATGTCACACAATACCCGTAGTATAAAATAGAGTGACTATCCTTTTAAAGTAAATCAATTACTTCTCTTTGTAAAATCAAGTAGCAACATTCTTTTCCAATGATCAAGTTTGCCTAATTTCCAATGTTCAAGTTTCTCATTTTAGAAAGGTTTCGTAGTTCATAGTCTTATTCATTTGAGAATGTAATTCTCCTTTAAACTATCTGAGAAACATAAGTCTTATGTGTGAGTAGGATATTCTTGTTTATAACAATCTTATTACAGCAGCCATGATCTAGGAAATATCATTTTGTCTCATCTTAGCTTCTATGCAGATGGAAGGTTCTCGGTTTTAATAATACTTAATTAGTCAAAACATTTCCTTTTATTAACGCTGCAGTGGTTGGTCGATACACATTCTGATTTCCGAAATCAGTAAAACATTCTTAAGCCGTTATACCTAACTTCCCATAAAGCTAGTATAACTCTTAAGTTTTTCAAAAACCAAGTATTACTTCTTCTTTCAAAATGATTCAAAAATCTTTTGAAATACTTCAAGTTCTTTATTAACACATAACAAGCCAGTTATAGTTCAAATCGAGTTACCTTTTAAAACCACACGTCATAAAGCCGTTATAACCAACTTCCCATAAAGCCGTTATAACACTTTATGTTTTACACCAATCAAATACATTTAGTACGTATGCGTCTACCGTACTACATAGTTCACACATATCATGCTAGAAGAGATAGGAAGAGGTTCACATACCTCGCGGCAGTATCGACTAATAGCAAAACGCTCCAAACAGTCGGCTACTCCTTAAGCCAAGTGGATCATTCCACACGTAGCACTTCAACCTATAAGGCCACAAGGCGCTTATTAACATCGTAGAACATTCTACAGAAAATTCGGCAGCACCTCCCCCCCCCGCCACAGCGTAAATCTCCTCCTCTATCGGTGGCTACCAAGCCAACGGGGTTATACATCTAACGACGAGTGTACAATTCTACTATACCGTAATACTACACAAGTCTCTTTATGTCTGATCTATGTAATTCAGATTCGATTCGATTCCTTATTCTTCAGCTTAAGTCAAAAGACATTGCCAACAACTACGTTCGATTATACATGGTATACTTTAACTATATATTCTAACAACATGTAATATCCAATTACAATAGGGGGACAAGATAATTACCTCGATAAGCCCATAATTATCCAAGTATAAAGTCGATCCTGGGCAATCGTTTAGCTCCAACTCCGAGCGCTCCAACCCGCTCTAAACCACCCTTAGAAGTTCTAACCAACTTCTACACAAAACTCCAACGGACTATGGAGATTTTCCTAGGGTTTCGGTTTTGTGGTGACGGGAAGTATAATAGTATTTAAGGCTTTTAGATAGGTATAACCTTAGATTACTACAAGGTCTACGGCTACGGTATTTGGGGATTATAACAAGACGTTTGAGAGTCTTTCTCAACAAGGGGTACCACGAGAACACCCAGTAGGGGGTGCTCTCGTAGAAGGGCCTACTAGGAAGGAGAGGGTGCTCTCGGCCACCACGCCACCTCACAGGGGGCGGGGAGGCTCTTGGACGAGAGTCAACAAGAGGGAGGAGAGGGGTTCTCAAGACTTAGAGATTTGAGGGATGAAGAAGTCTTCAAAGGGAGGGGGGTATTTATAGGGTAAGCAAAGGCCAACCAAGGGCCAAGATCTAGCCAAGTGCTATGCAAGTGTAGGGCAAGATGTGCCCAATTGCCCCTAGTCCCTACTCCACAAATCCTCACAAAATATCTCACCAACTTGACCCTTCAAACGTCGAGGGTGGCGTCAACTCCACCAACTTGAGGGTGACAAGTGTCGCCCTCTCGTTGGTCAAAACATTTCATCTCTCGGAAAAATCCGCAAAATAAGAAAAGACATAGCCGAATTTTCCCTCAAGTTATGTAAAGCGTTTAGTCGGCGACTCTAGCAGGGTGTTGTGCTCAAATGCCAATTCGGCCCAAGCCACTGGCGGGGTGACACGTGTCACCCTCCTATTGACCCAAAATAAAACATCTTAGAAAATATCCACAATGGCCAAAAATCTCGAAAACAAAGTGGGCCCACAAAAGCCGTAAATTTCTCCGTGGGCCCACGTGACCATTTCAGAAAATAAAATTCCATAATTCTCTAATATTCCAGAAGTCCGAATACCAAATCGGAATCAATTCCCATTAACGAACCTTTTTCCTTCACAAAAACCGGAAACTTTTCCGTGGAAAAATCGCCTCTTTCTTCCTTTCCAATCTTTCTGTCGTATTCTCGTACGTACGTCCTCGCATACATACCCTGGAACTACGGGGTATAACAACAATTTATGACCTTGTTAGTACTGTGGGTGTTAGTAGTCGGCTATGCCTTCGTACTTACCCTGTACTGTTTTATTTGGACACATGTGGGACCTGGTGTTCATGTGTATTCCTTGGTGCTTTTCTATCATAGACTGCCGGCAGTGAGGAAGGTATTCCACGGGCATGATTGATGTTGTGGGCTTGAGACCCATAGTTATATTCGAGTGATGACTTTGAGGGCGTGAGTCCCTGACTTGACATGTTGCTTATTTATTGTGATCGTAGTTTGGTTATCATACATGTCTCCTGCTTTATAGACTATTATGATTTCATTTACAGTATTTTTAGTTTCACATACTCGGTACCTGTTGTACTGACCTCCTTCGGGGGGCTGCGTTCATGCCGCAGGTTGAGGTACACCAGTCGTTGATCCTAGCTCGAGTCGCGATTTGACGTTTGGGAAGCTCCGTTTCTTGAGGCTTATCGGTGATACGATCCGCGTCGTAAGTGTTTACATTCGGGGTTTTGGCGGGGCCCTGTCCGCCATTGTTGTCGTATCATCCTTAGAGGTGCAGTAATCTTGTTGTGGGCGGGGTTTGTAAAAAGATTAAAGCTGTTCATGTTGAAAAAGTTGCTATTTATATATATCTTGAAGGTAACCGCTTTTAGTTGCTTTGTCTTCTTATTTCACTGTCTTATTACACTGGTTTCATGTATTGTCTTTATGTTCCGCTGATTACTCTGATGTATGTCTACTTGGGTGCCCGGGGTAAGGCACCAGTCACGGGCCCGGGTTCGGGTCGTGACATAGCGGTCCTTGGAACCGCCTATTTGATTTCAGGTATATCCTTCACCCTCTAGAGACTAGTATGTATTGATGATATGATGATGTGCTAGGTATTATGTTAAATTGTGATTTAGAGGCCTGGTTAGTAAAAGGGAAGTTGGGTACATAGAGATTGTGAGCCTTAGAATATTATACGTGGAGACCTTAGAGGCGAGGCCGTCTGAAGTAAAAGATTTTGTTTACGATTTGACCTTTGTCGGAGTGCATAGTATACGTGGGGTAATTGTGTGATAAGTCCCTGAGTGGTGTGAATTATAAGAGGGTAGTTGAGCTAAGAAGACCACTAGGTTTTCGTGACTTGATTAGTGAGATTGTTCCGGATCGCGGAACAAGAGCTTGGCGCGGTAAATTGGTCGGGTTGAGGCAAGGTCGCGGGTCAACCCGCAGCCCGGTTTGGGGTGGGATCAATTTGTCGTAGTCCCGCTATGTGATAGGGTCACGAGGGTGCTAGGCCCAAGTTTAGGTAACCATCGTACAGGTTTGTGGATGCGTTCGACCATAATCGGATCGTGAAGGTCGGGAATGGCCTTAGAGGAAATTGAAACTAGTAAGATGACCAAGTTTGGAGGTAGTAACTCCAGGGTTGTGGAAATTGAAGCGGTAACTGAAGTATGGAACGTGTACTATAGAGAGTTCGGGTGTACGAGAAGGGTACGACGAGTAAGAAAAGAAGCGGACGCGTGTTATGAAAACAGAAGTGATCATTTCTTTTGAAAAGTGAAAATGCGAAGGGAGTATCCTTTAGACCGTGAGTGGGAGCTTTTTGTGCTGTTAGAGGTGATTCCTCGTTGGCTTGGATTTGAGTTTTGCGCACATGTTATATTCTGGCCATTGGTGGCATGATCGGTTTTGTAAGTGTAGTAGTGGAGACTATACCGGCGCAAGTACGTTTTGTCACGACCGGTCGGGCGTGGTCGTGCCTTACCCCGCACCCTGGTGATACAACATCAGTAATCGTGAACATAAACGATACAAGACATATTATGAAATATGAAACAATAATCGAGAAAAACTTGCCTTTCGGCATATATATAAATGACAACTTTTTCAACATGAACAGTTTAATCCTTTTTACAAACCCTGACCACAACAGTAATACACACCTCTAAGAATGATATGACAACAATGGCGGGACAGGGCCCGCCAAACCCCGAATGTAAACACTTACTACGACAGGACTATACCATGATAAGCCTCCGAGAAACGGAGCTTCCTAACGCCAAATCGTGACACGAGAGCTAGGATCAACGATCGGTGTACCTCAACTGCGGCATGAACGCACTTCCGGGAGGTCGATAACAGTGCAGAGTATGTGAAATCAAAATATCAGAATGGAATCATAGTAGTCTATATAAAGCAGAGACATGTATGATAACAAAACCACGCTCACAATAAACAAGCGATCATATCAAGTCGTGGACTCACGCCTCAAAGTCATCACTCAAACATAACAATGGGTCTCACGCCCACAACATCAATCATGCCCGTGGAATACCTTCTCACCACGGCGTTTATGATATAAAAGCACCAAGGAACACACATGAACACCGTGTCCCACGTGCCATAATAACACCGCACGGTAAGTACGAAGGCATAGCCGACTACTAACACCTACGCACCAACAAGGTCATGAATCGTATCATAAGATCCGCCTGCATCATTACATGATCAAAGCTGGCCACTTGCCCGCAGTATCTAATGTGCGCGTCTAGTCCTGGAACTTCCCGCAGCTCCGCATAGGCCAATCTCATCGGCCCGCATGAGGTATTCCCCGCATCGGGGGTAGCTACTCCCCGGCATCGTCCTGGACTTCGCAGTCCGCATGGCCACATGGACCGCATGCCCATAAAGGACGCACACTAACCTGGAACTCTCGTAGCTCCGCATAGGCCCCTGGGACCTGCATGAGGTATTCTCGAATCATAGGTCCATCGACCCGCCTGAGTCTACCCCGCATCGGAGGGCAGCTTAACCCCCGGAATCATCTCAAGAGATGAGTGATGTAAAATACTAACATAACAGCTTATCGTTAAACAACATAAGCACAACAAAGGAAAAACCCCCTTTACACAAACATCACAAGATACTAACACACGTAGCATCCTAGCATGTTTACTTATCAATCAACAAGAAAGTATTACAAGGCTATCACAAACCAACACAATCAAGTTATATACACAAGGTACTTTCTATTATATGCCCACAAGTTCGGGGTTTTATCCCCAAAGTACTTCATACATTAATTCTTTAAAAGATACGTTACTTT
Source organism: Przewalskia tangutica (assembly GCA_029844215.1). Lineage (NCBI taxonomy): Eukaryota > Viridiplantae > Streptophyta > Magnoliopsida > Solanales > Solanaceae > Przewalskia > Przewalskia tangutica. The sequence continues at coordinate 35,743,744 of CM056733.1, forward strand.
CACAATGTCACACAATATCCGTAGTATAAAAATAGAGTGACTATCTTTTTAAAGTAAATCAATTACTTCTCTTTGTAATATCAAGTAGTAACATTCTTTTCCAATGTTCAAGTTTGCCTAATTTCCAATGTTCACGTTTCTTATCTTAGAAGGTTTTGTAGTTCATAGTCTTATTCATTTAAGAATATAATTCTCTTTTAAACTATCTGAGAAACATAAGCCTTATATGTGAGAAGGATATTCTTGTTTATAACAATCTTATTACAAAGCCCATGATCTAGGAAATATCATTTTGTCTCATCTTAGCTTCTATGCAGATGGAAGTTTCTACCGGTTTTAATAATACTTAATTATTCAAAACATTTTCCTTTTATTAACGCTGCAGTGGTTTGTCGATACACATTCTGATTTCCAAATCAAGAAACATTCTTAGGCCGTTCTACCTAACTTCCCAGAAAGCTAGTATAACTCTTAAGTTTTTTAAAACCCAAGTATTACTTCAAGTTCTCTATTAACACATAACAAGCCAGTTATAGTTCAAATCAGTTACCTTTTAAAAACCACAAGTATTTTCTTACCAACATAAAGCTGTTTATAACCGACTTCCCATAAAGCCGTTATAACACTTTATGTTTTAAACCAATCAAATACATTTAGCACATGTACGTCTACCGTACTACATAGTTCACACATATCATGCTAGAAGAGATAGGAAGAGGTTCACATACCTCGCGACGAGTATCGACTAATAGCAAAACGCTCCAAGTACTTCCAAACGTCGGCTACTCCTTAAGCCAAGTAGATCGCGCCACACGTAGTACTTCAACCTATAAGGCCACAAGGCGCTTATTAACATTTAGGTCTAATCGTAGAATATTCTACAGAAAATTCGGCAGCACCTCCCCCCCCCCGCAACAGCGTAAATCTCCTCCTCTATCGAGGCCGGCTACCAAGCCAACCAGGGGGGGGTTATACATCTAACCCTAACGGGTACAATTCTACTTCACGGTACTACTACACAAGTCTACTGTAATACAGCCCTATGTAATTACAGTTCAGTATTCTTCTTTAAATTCAGGCTTAAGTCGCAAGACATTGCCGTAAGTTTTATTCAGGCTTAAGTCGCAAGACATTGCCGATAACTATGTTCAGTACTATATATAGCATACTTCAACTATATAATCTAACAACATGTAATTTCCAATTACAATAGAGGGACAAGATATTTACCTCGATAAGCCCATAATTATCCAAGTATAAAGTCGATCCTGGGCAATCGTTTAGCTCCAACTCCGAGCGCTCCAACCCGCTCTAAACCACCCTTAGAAGTTCTAACCAACTTCTACACAATACTCCAACGGACTATGGAGATTTTCCTAGGGTTTCGGTTTTGTGACTGACGGAAGTATAATAGTATTTCTGGGCTTTTCGTATAGGTATAACCTTAGAATACTACAAGGTATACGGCTAAGGTAATTTGGGCATTATAACAATACTTTTGAGAGTATTTCTACCAAGAGAGGGGGGGTATATACGAAAGCAACTAGGCTAGTGGTACCCCACTACCACACTACTAGGAGGGGTATACCTCGCCAAGGCCTCTAGGCGAGGGGGAGGCCTCTTGGCCGAACTCAACCCAAAGGGGAGGGAGAAGATTTAACACTTAGGAACATTTAGGAATGGATGAATAAGTCTTCAAAGGGATGGGTATTTATAGGCCAAGTGAAGGCCAACCAATGGCCAAGATTGAGCCAAGTGCTACACAAGTGTAAGACCAAGATTCACCCAAGTACACCTTATCCATCTACCACACCAACCAACACAAAATATCCTACATACTCCCTTAAGCCCAAATCGTCCATAATGCCGTCCAAGGTGTTCCAATGAGAGGTGACAAGTGTCGCCTCTTATTGGTCCAAAATGTTTCGCCTCTCGGAAAAAATCCGCAAAATAAAATATGGCATAGCCGAAATTCCCTACGAAAGTCGTGGAAAACGTTTACTAAAAACGACTCTAACCGGGTGTTGTGCACAAAATTAAATCGGCCAAGCCTACTTGAAGTTCGAATTTCCTACGCACGTCCTCGCGTACATACTGGAAATACGAGGGTATAACATTCTCCTCCTTAGAAACATTCGTCCGAATGTTCCTTCTAAGTCTCAAAACAAACGCCACGCGGATAGTCCTCACCGCTATACTTATGAAAACAATCTCGCCACGCATGGCCACTTTAACCAACTTGCGCAAAGTACTTACCTTCAAGTCCACGAGGACACACCTCTAACATCACAAACGCTCCCATCCAAGGGTCTAAAATATAATTTCTTCGCACTTTCTCCACACAAAAGAAATGATCACATCTACGCCGCCATACACGCCGCTTCTTCCCTTACGTGTCGCACTTTCTCGTACACTCGAATTCTTACCACATGATACCACTTTTGTCACTTTGCCCGAGGCATAAACCTTCTCAGCGACTCCAACAAATGGTACCGGATCGCATGTGATCATCGCTACCGTCAGACACCCAAACTTCGATATCGCTCAGCTCAAACTCGGGGTTACTATCTCTAACGGGTCATCATTAATCGGGAACACTCTGGATGGATCTCTGATACTTTCCCGAACATAACAATACGAAAGACCGGACATACTGCCTCCTAAGTCGGACGGCAAAAGCTAACATATAGGCAACCTGGCCTATTCTTCACATGAACTCAAAAGGGCCCAAAACAACTCGGGCTAAGTTCCCTCTGTTTCCAGAACTCGTCACACCCGACCCGGGGTGGTACCTTCAAGAAGACCGACCGTCAACCTGAACTCTAAGCGTCGTCGCCGATTATCCGTACGATTTCCTCTGAGCTGCTAGAACTTCTTCTAGACAAGCTTCTCACTAACCACAGTCTGCTGGAACAAGCCTGAACCAACTGTCTGAACCTTGCCAACATCGAACCAATCGACCGGCAACTTACACTTCCGCCCTTACAAGGCTTCATAAGGCGACATCCGAACACTGAAATGGTAGTTAAAAACATTTCCCTCTCCAGGAGACAACAATCCCCACAACTACCTCTGAAATCCAAACACTGGCCCGAGGGCGAATGCGATTCTGAGACTCACCTGAGTTCTTAACCTTGCCTGGTAAAACTTTCCAGAAACAAAAACAGCCGCACTGGCTCCACCGTCACATAAGGTGAAGGTAGGCACCTGCAGCCTTACAACCTTTCTCGTAAAATCAAAATCACGAGTAAACCGCCTTTGCTAGAAGACAAGACGGCCGACTCTCGGCCCGACCATCGGTCGAACGCATCCACGAACTCGTATGCTGGTTACCTAAACTTGGGCCTAACACCCTCACAACCCTAACACAAGGCGGGACCACCACAACCTGACCCCACCACCAAAGCTACCGCGGGTTGACCCGCAACGTGGCCTCAACCCGACCCGGCAACGCGCACAATACTAGCTCCCCGATCCGGAACAATCTCACTAATCACGTTTCGAAAACCTAGCGGTCTTCTAGCTCGACTACCCTCTTTCAAATCACGCTACTCAGGGACTTATCCCACAAACATAGCTCACGTGCACTATGCGCTCCGATAAGGATCAAACATAACACTACACCTTTACTCGAGACGGCCTTACCTCTAAGGTTTCTACGCATAAAACTCTAAGGCTCACACTTTCTCTATCCCCCAATCTTCCCTACTAACCATGATTTCTAATCACAAATATTAACACATCGCTATCAAAACATAGCACTTATGCTATACCCATCTTATCACACATACCGAACTCTGTAGGGTTAAGGATATGCTCGACCCATCGCTTCACTCCCTAGTCGTTCTAATCAAACTGCCTGCAGGCGCATAGCTAAGGAAGGTGACGAACTACCCACCGATCCTCGGCTAAGTCCTCCTACCAGACACTCTTCGACATCGGACACGACGGTCATAGGTACAACAAGTACGAACTAAAAGACGACATTCCCGATGACGCCCGCCAAATCAGGAACCTAAGCCACCGAGTTCTAACCAACTCCTGCATACCCCGAACGCCCCGAAATTCGTGGAAGACCACTCTGCATTGTGGATGTGCATAATCAAATCCACGTGAGGTGACTGCCTCGAAAGTTACCAAAGGACCTTGCCGCTCGCCCTCTTCTCGCCTTGGTTAACCCGTCGATCTCTATGTTTCTCGACTGCGTGTATAAGCTCGCATACGTGCCATGCTCGCCTAAGCGAAGAACTACTTGCACAACCCTCTCGTTGATATTCATCAAGACTCGCGTACATCGGTATACTCTCGGTAGTTAAATCCATAGCTAGTAACAGGGTCGCCTCTTTGCAATCCATATTCTCTGTTCCTGGTCGTGGAACTGAAGGTTCAAATATCATGGCCGCAGTAGAACCGCCGCCGCTAAACTTTATCGGGCTAGTGATATCGCAGAATCCCGAATGAAGCACCTAACTCGGTGATGATTGGGCTGTGCCCTCGTAACCCTCTCGAACTCTACTCAGCCTCCTCGCGCTTGCCCTCCTGGGCGGGTTTGCCTACGCGAGGCATAACGATAAGGAAATAATTTCGTCGAGGGTCCAACTTACAACACACTCTAAGGCACGATCTCGAGTGAGAAGAATAGAAACCAATCCTAAATACCCTATAGCCTCCTCGATTATTGATGTGGTGCACAACACACCGATAATCAAGACTCTGAATCCGGATACTTCAGAGACACTTTCCGAGGATTAATCGCTCGATACCACTTTGTCACGACCCGATTCCGCCCGTGATCGTGCCTTACCCCGCACCCTAGTGATACAACATCGAGTAATCAGAACATAAACGATACAAGACATATTATGAAATATGAAACAATAATCTGAGAAAACTTGCCTAAGATATATATAAATGACAACTTTTTCAACATGAGCAGTTTAATCCTTTTTACAAACCCCGCCCACAACAAGATTACTGCACTCTACGAATGATATGACAACCATGGCGGGACAGGGCCCCGCCAAACCCCTGAATGTAAACACTTACTACGACAGGGGACTATACCACTGATAAGCCTCCGGAGAAATGGAGCTTCCCAACGCTGAAATCGCGGACCGAGAGCTAGGATCAACGATCGGTGTACCTCAACTGCGGCATGAACGCAGCCGGCAAGGAGGTCGATAACAAAAAGTATGTGAAATCAAAATACGTAAATGGAATCATAGTAGTCTATATAAAGCAGAGACATGTATGATAACAAAACCACGATTCACAATAAACAAGCAAATATATCAAGTCGTGACTCACGCCTCAAAGTCATCACTCAAACATAACAATGGGTCTCACGCCCACAACATCAATCATGCCCGTGGAATACCTTCCTCACTGCCGACAGTTTATGATATAAAAGCACCAAGGAATACACATGAACACCGTGTCCCACTGCCATAATAACACCGCACGGTAAGTACGAAGGCATAGCCGACTACTAACACCTACAGTACCAACAAGGTCATGAATCAGATTATAAGATCTGCCTGCACCGTCACATGATCAAAGCCGCCACTTGCCCGCAGATCTAATGTGCGCGTCTAGTCCTGGAACTTCCCGCACTCGCATAGGCCAATCTCATCGCCCGCATGAGGTATTCCCGCATCGGGGTAGCTACTCCCAAGATCGCATCGACTTCGCAGCCGCATGGCCATATGGACCGCATGCCCATAAAGGACGACACTAACACGAACTCTCGTAGCTCGCGATAGGCCCTCAGGACTGCGTGAGGTATTCTCGAATCATAGGTCCATCGACCACTTTGAGTCTACCCCGCATCGGAGGGCAGCTTAACCCCCGGAATCATCTCAAGAGATGAGTGATGTAAAATACTAACATAACAGCTTATCGTTAAACAACATAAGCACAACAAAGGAAAACCCCCTTTACACAAACATCACAAGATACTAACACACGTAGCATCCTAGCATGTTTACTTATCAATCAACAAAAAAAGTATTACAAGGCTATCACAAACCAACACAATCAAGTTATATACACAAGGTACTTTCTATTATATGCCCACAAGTTCGGGGTTTTATCCCCAAAGTACTTCATACATTAACTCTTTAAAAGATACGTTACTTTCACAATGTCACACAATACCCGTAGTATAAAAATAGAGTGACTATCTTTTTAAAGTAAATCAATTACTTCTCTTTGTAATATCAAGTAGTAACATTCTTTTCCAATGTTCAAGTTTGCCTAATTTCCAATGTTCACGTTTCTTATCTTAGAAGGTTTTGTAGTTCATAGTCTTATTCATTTAAGAATATAATTCTCTTTTAAACTATCTGAGAAACATAAGCCTTATATGTGAGAAGGATATTCTTGTTTATAACAATCTTATTACAGCAGCCATGATCTAGGAAATATCATTTTGTCTCATCTTAGCTTCTATGCAGATGGAAGTTTCTACTGGTTTTAATAATACTTAATTATTCAAAACATTTTCCTTTTATTAACGCTGCAGTGGTTTGTCGATACACATTCGATTTCAAATCAAGAAACATTCTAAGCCGTTATACCTAACTTCCCATAAAGCTAGTATAACTCTTAAGTTTTCAAAACCAAGTATTACTTCAAGTTCTCTATTAACACATAACAAGCCGCTTATAGTTCAAATCGATTACCTTTTAAAACCACAAGTATTTTCTTACCAACATAAAGTCGTTATAACCGACTTCCCATAAAGCCGTTATAACACTTTATGTTTTAAACCAATCAAATACATTTAGCACATGTACGCTCACCGTACTACATAGTTCACACATATCATGCTAGAAGAGATAGGAAGAGGTTCACATACCTCGCGACGAGTATCGACTAATAGCAAAACGCTCAAGTACTTCCAAACGTCGGCTACTCCTAAGCCAAGAAGATCGCGCCAAACGTAGTAATTCAACCTATAAGGACACAACGCGCTTATTAAAATTTAGGTCTAATCGTAGAATATTCTACGTAAAATTCGAAGACTCTCCCGCAACAACAGAAATCTCCTCCTCTATCGAGGCCGCTACCAAGCCAACCAGGGGTTATACATCTAACCCTAACTGTACAATTCTACTTCACGGTACTACTACACAAGTCTCACCGTAATACTCATGTAATTACAGTCAAGATTCTTCTTTAAATTGTGCTTAAGTCGCAAGACATTGCCGTAAGTTTTATTCAGGCTTAAGTCGCAAGACATTGCCGATAACTATGTTCAGTACTATATATAGCATACTTCAACTATATAATCTAACAACATGTAATTTCCAATTACAATAGAGGGACAAGATATTTACCTCGATAAGCCCATAATTATCCAAGTATAAAGTCGATCCCGGCAATCGCTTAGCTCAACTCCGAAGCGCCCAACCCGCTCTAAACCACCCTTAGAAGTTCTAACCAACTTCTACACAATACTCCAACGGACTATGGAGATTTTCCTAGGGTTTCGGTTTTGTGACAGACGGGAAGTATAATAGTATTTCTGGGCTTTTCGTATAGGTATAACCTTAGAATACTACAAGGTATACGGCTAAGGTAATTTGGGCATTATAACAATACTTTTGAGAGTATTTCTACCAAGAGAGGGGGGTATATACGAAAGCAACTAGGCTAGGGGGGGGGTACCCCACGGCCACACTACTAGGAGGGGGGGTATACCCCTCGGCCAAGGCCTCTAGGAGAGGGGGAGGCCTCTTGGCCGAACTCAACACAAAGGGGAGGGAGAAGATTTAACACTTAGGAACATTTAGGAATGGATGAATAAGTCTTCAAAGGGATGGGTATTTATAGGCCAAGTGAAGGCCAACCAATGGCCAAGATTGAGCCAAGTGCTACACAAGTGTAAGGCCAAGATTCACCCAAGTACACCTTATCCATCTACCACACCAACCAACACAAAATATCCTACCTACTCCCTTAATGTTATACCCCGTATTTCCAGAGTATGTACGTAAAGGAATACGTACAAAAAGTTTGGTCTTAAAGTTAGGCCTTGGACGATTTTTTAGGCACAACTCTCAAAGCGAACAGTTTTCCGACGAAACGTTTCCACAGCTTTCGTAGGATAAATTCCGGCTATGTCATTTCTAATTTTTGCGGATTTTTCCGAGAGACGTAACACTTTGGACCAATGAGAGGGCGACACTTCCCACCCTCTCATTGGTGGACTTGTCACGGCAATAGGGCCGATTGGATGACAATCCTTGTCATAAAGTTGGATAGATATTTTTGTGTGCAAGTTGGCTAGGTACACATGCCCTAATCCTCACCCTACACTTGCCTTGCACTTGTCTTAATCTTGGCCATTGGTTGGCCATGTCTTGACCTATAAATACCCCTCTTGAGATGAAGAGTTCTTCATCCACTAAAGCTTTCAAGTCTTGAAAAATCCTCCCCTCTCCCTTGTGAGCAATTCGTCCAAACACCCCTCCCCCTTTGAGTGAAGTCTTGGCCGAGGCTACCCCACCCCCTAGCCTAGCCGAAACCTACCCCCCCTCCCTTGGTAGAAAAGTTGCCTTCTTGTATTGTTATAATGCCCAAAATACCCTAGCCCAAATACCTTAGTACTTAGTAGAAGTTGTGAAGAACTTCTAAGGTTTCCTTGGAGCATACAACTTAGGAGCAAAACCTTGCTCAGGCGCGACTTTTTCTAGGATATTATTGGGCTTACCGAGGCTGACTCTCTTCGCGCGACATATTCAACTTGGCAGGTGGTTTTCGCTGAGAAGGTATGTGATTCTTCCTAAAAGCATGATATTTTACAATATAACTACGGCAATGTCTTTGACTTAAGCCTGAATAATACTTACGGCAATGCCTCACGGCTTAAGCCTGAATAATACTTACGGCAATGCCTCACGGCTTAAGCCTGAATAATAAAGAACTGAAAACATTTCAAAAGACTACTGAATCATATTAACAGAAGAGAACTAATTGGTTTTTGAAACAGAAGCTTAAGAGTTATACTAGCTTTATGGGAAGTAAGTATAACCACTTAAGATTGATAAAAGAAACAAGTTTGCCTATGTGTTATAACAGACTTATATTGTGAAAAGAATAATAAGATGGTTTGATAAATAGACATGATATGATGCTATGTGTGTTAGTATCTTGTAACGTTTGTATAGGTGAGTATCCTTGTTGTGCTTATGTTGTTTAAAGATAAGTTGTTATGTTAGTATACTATCACTCACCTCTTGAGCTGATACCGGGGGTTAAGCTGCCCTCCGATGCGGGGTAGACTCAGCGATGCAGGACCATGATTCGAGAATACCCTACGCGGTCCGAGGGGCCTATGCGAGCTACGAGTTCCGTGTTAGTATGCGGGGTTATGCCTCATGCGGTCACGTGGCCATGCGGACAATGAGTCCAGATGATGCCGAGGAGTAGCTACCTCGATGCGGGTTACACCTCATGCGGGCCCACGTGAGTGGCCTATGCGACTCGGGAGTTCAGATTAGGCTTGCGGAATGATGATATGGGCGAGTGGCCTGTTTCGATCATTCGCAGCCTAGACAAGACCTATTACAGTTACCTATTGTTGATCTTGTTTATGATGTGACACTACGTGCGGTTTCTTTGGTTGTTTCATACATATTTGTAAACTGGTTTTAAAAATGATATGTTTTCATTTAAGTACTTTACAGTTTCGCATACTTAGTACCTGTTGTACTGACCTCCTTCTGGGTTCTGCGTTCATGACGCAGGTAAGGGCAAGCAGGTGCTAGATACGCATCCTTAGGATCTCTACGTTGCTGTCAGGAGCTCCATCTCTTCCGAGGCTCTACCTTTGGTATGATCTCCGTTGTAGATAGTTTTTGTACAGTGGTATGGCGGGCCCTGTCCCGCCATAGTTGTATATTTCCTTAGAGTGCAGTAGTCATGTTGTGCATTGTCGGATGTAATCGCTAAAACATGATTATATATATATTCCGAAAGGCGATGTTTTCTAACATAATATTTTTATTGTTTTATAAACTTGTTCATGTCTTGCTTTATGTTTCCGCTGACACTGGATGTATGACTACTGGGTGCCCCAGAGGCACGATCCACGCCCCGAACGGGTCGTGACAAAAGTGGTATCAGAGCAGTTAATCCTCGGAAAGTGTCTACAGACCGTATCTAGTAGAGTCTTGATTATCGGTGTGTTGTGCACCACACCAATAATCAGGAGCCTATAGGATATTTAGGATTGGTTTCCGTTCTTCTCATTTTGAGATCGTGCTTTAGAGCTGTGTTATAGATTGGACCCCTCTAACGTATTCCTTTCCTGTAACAGTTATGCCTCCACGTAAGGCAACCCGGGCCCAGAAGGGCAAGGCAGCCGAGGGAGCTGCTAGCAGGACACCCAGAGTCACGAGGGCTCAGGCCCAGTCTATACCAGAGACGGCGAGTTCTATGACGCCGCCAGCCCCAGCAGAGACCACAGTACCCACACCTCCTGTCCCACAGCCTGGGGCGGAGGAGTTAGGGCACAAGGAGATGGCCCACTTTTGGCTAAAGTCAGGCCCGACACGAGGAGAGATCGACGCGATTCAGCTCCAGCTCAGCTCCAGTCGCACCCGTGGTACACCCGAGGGCAGAGAGTTTGAGGCTACGAGACTTCTTGAGTTGTAGCCCGCCGGAGTTTTATGGGTCGAGGCCGGAGGATGATCCGCAGGAGTTCATCCGTCAGCTTCAGAGGATTTTGAGAGTGATCAGGGCGTGAGACCGAGTGCATGATCTTTGGTTCACATAGGCCGCGTGATACCGCGATGATTGGTTTGATTCATGGGAGTTATCCCGGGAGAGCACGCGCCCCGCCTACTTGGGATGAGTTCTCGAGGCTTTCTCACTCACTTCTTGCCTCGCATGATGAGGGCGCGGGCGAATAGATTTTTACCATCGAGGCGAGAGGGCGACCGTCGTGGAGTACAATGTCGAGTTTGATTCATTAGCTCGATATGTCCCAAAGATTGGTAGCAGATATGAGGATAGGGTGCACCGCTATGTCACCGCTAGACGACTATATGGCCGAGTCATGTGCGGGGTTTCTCTCCACCGTATGGACATTACCCGCACGCAGCTCACGCCTCGATGCGGCGAGCGCAGAGGTCGGCGAGTGGACAAGCAGCAGGAAGGCCGTGACGAGGGTCTTCGGTGGTTATCGTGGTGGCGGCCTCGGCAGCCTAGATTCGCACCACGCCAGACAGAGCACTCCCGCACCGCCCTCAAAGACCCACGCTTTCGAGGGCGCACCAGGCCCCGTGGCTTCGACGCCCAGTAGCAGAGGTATCGGCGATCGACCACCCCCGGTGGCCGATGTAGATCCCATTACGGGAAGTGTGGTACTACTTTTGGATCTTGTTACGCTTGTAGCCGGCAGGTCACTTTGCGAGGACCGTCCGACCGGGGCACGGTGGTAGGCTCACCTTCAGTTCTGCTGCCGCTCATCATCTCCTACGATTACTCGCCCCGAGGCGTGGTGCTCGTGGGTCAGCAGGTCGCGGCAGGTCGTGGCTCGTGTCCCGATTCTAGCGGTCCTCGAACCGCATTTATGCTTTGTCCACCGACAGATCGTGAGGCCTCACCGATGTCGCCACGGTACCTTATCGGTTCGGGTTTGATGTTTATGCCTTGATAGATCCGGTTCTACTGGCCCCATATATCTCCCTTGTTGCTAGTAGGATAGGGATAGAGCACGAGTCCATAGACCCTTTCGAGGTAGCTACGCCAACTGGTGATTCGGTGGTAGCTCGGCGGGTATATAGGGCTTGTCTGTGACCATTTACGTCGCCGACCTCAGCCGACTTGATAGAGTTGGAGATGATTGACTTCGACGTGATTATGGGGATGGATTGGCTAGCTTCTTGCTATGCCAATGTAGACCGCAGAGAGAGAGTAATGCGGTTCCATTTCTCGGCGAGCCGTTGTTGAGTGGGAGGAGCACCAGACGCCGAGGGTAGGTTTATTTCCTACCTCAAGGCTAGGAAGATGGTGCGAAGGGTATATCTACCATCTAGTTCGGTGTTTGATACCGAGGTCATGTACCAGATTTTCATCGGTCCTCGTAGTCACGAGTTCCCGCACGTGTTCCCGGATGACCTTCCGTATCCTCCCGAGAGGAGATTGAGTTTTGTATTGACATATTGCGGATACTCGCCTATTTCCATTCCGCCATACGTAATGGCACTGCCGAGTTGAGAGAGTGAAGGATCGGCAGGGATTTGCTAGAGAAGGGCTTCATTAGGCCTAGTGTTTCTCCACAGGGGCGCCGGTATTGTTCGTGAAGAAGAAGGACGACGCCGCGCACGTGTTGATTACGAGCGGTGAACAAGGTGACCATTAAGAACAGATACCCTCCCGGGATTGATGATTTGTTCGACCCGCAGGTGCGAGATGTTTCTCCAAGATTGATCTGCGATCGGGCTATCATCAGTGCGAGTCGAGAGGTGGATGTCCCTAGGATCGCATTCGACCCGACGCATTATGAGTTCGTGGTCATGTCTTTGGGTTGACCAATGCTCCGTGGTATTCATGGATTTGATGAACCGAGTGTTCAAACCATTTTGGACACGCTTGTGATAGTGTTCATTGATGATATCTTGGTTTATTCTCGCCAGAGCAGGAGCACGCGAGCATTTGAGGATCTTGTGCTTCTCCAGACAGCAGCTTGTACGCCAAGTTTTCCAAATGTGAGTTTTGGTTGACTTGATGGCGTTTCTTGGGCATATTGTCGGGCCGATGGCATTCGAGTTGATACGGCCAAGATCGGCGATCGAGACTTGGCCTAGACCTACTACTCCGGCGAGGTTCGCAGCTTACGGGCCTTGCAGGTATTATCGGGCGTTCGTGGAGAAGTTTGCTTTATCTACGCACCATTGACTAGGCCGACTCGAAGGCGCCAAGTTTCGATGGACTGATGCTTGTGGCGAGGTTTCGATTCTTGAAAGAGACCGACGACCGCCCCGTTCTTACTTCCGGAGGTCCGGATGGTTATGTTGTGTATTGCGATGCGTCGCATCGGGTTGGGATGTGTGTTGATGCGGCATGGCAGGTTATAGCATATGCATCCCGACAGTTGAAGAAACACGAGAGAACTACCCCACCCATGATTTGGAGTCGTAGTGATTCACGCTTTGAAGATCTGGAGGCACTATTTGTATGGGGTTCACGTGGATATTTTTACAGCACCACAAGAGCCTCCAAGATATCTTCAGCAGAGGAGCCGAACTTACGGCGAGACGGTGGTTAGAGTTGCTTAAGGATTACGATGTTGATATCCTGTACCACCCGGGGAAGGCCAATGTTGTGGCAGATGCTCTTAGTCGTAGGTCGATGGGGAGCCTATCAGATGTGCAGCTAGAGAGGAGGGACATGGTTCGTGATTTGCACCAGTTAGCGAGCCTTGGTGTCCGTTTGATTGATTCTGATAGCAGTGGGGTTAGAGTTCGTGAGGTTGCCGAGTCTTCCATCATTGAGGAGGTGAAGAGGCAACAGTTCGAGGATCCAGCTTTGATTCGATATCGTGATACAGCTCTTCGTGAGGGCAAGGGTCCTTTTGAGGTAGCACCTGATGGGGTGCTAAGGTTTGAGGGCAGGTTGTGTGTTCCAGATGTTTCAGGACTTCGGCGGCAGGTTCTTGGGGAAGCACACAATACAAGCGTTACTATCCATCCGGGTCGACCAAGATGTACCACGACCTTAGATCCGTGTATTGGTGGGATGGCTTGAAGAGGACGTTGCGAGTTCGTAGCTCGGCCCGTGTTGTCGCAGTAAGGTAGAGCACCAGAGGCCCGGTGGTTTGTTACAGGCGATAGAGATCCCGACCTGGAAGTGGGAGGTAATCAACATGGACTTCATCACAGGATTACCTCGCACTCAGAGGAGACATGATTCTATATGGGTTATCGTCGACAGGCTGACGAAATCAGCCCACTTTCTTCCCGTCAGGACGACTTTTTCGGCTGAGGATTATGCCAGACTTTACATCCGAGAGATCGTCAGACTGCATGGAGTCCCTACTTCGATCATATCGCATGCAGGAGCCCGATTACGCTAACTTCCGGAGGTCCTTCCGAGGGGTTTAGGACGCAGTGAGCACGAGTAATCGCATTTCATCCACGAGCAGACGGACAGCAGAGCGCACTATCCGCACTTCGAGGATATCTTTGCGAGCCTGTGTTATTGACTTTAGTGGTAGTTGGGAGGATCATTTGCCTCTAGTTGAGTTCGCATATAATAATAGCTACCACTCCAGTATTCAGATGGCGCCTTATGAGGCCTTGTATGGGAGGAAGTGCAGATCGCCTATAGGTTGGTTCGATGTGGGCGAGGGACAGCTAGTGGGACCAGATTTGGTGCAGCAGGCAGTGGATAAGGTGAAGCTTATCCGAGAGCGGCTATTGATACCGTAGTCGACAGAAGTCGATGCAGATCGTCGCCGTCGACATCCGAGTTTGCAGCTGATGATTGGGTTTTCTGAAGGTGTCACCCATGAAGCGGTGTGATGAGATTCGGAAGAAGGAAACTCACCAGCGTACATTGGGCGTTTGATTGTCCGCAGGTAGGCAAGGTTGCCTATGAGTTGGGTCTGCCGTCCGATCCGAGGCGGTCGTCCATGTTTCACGTTTCTATCTTTGAGGAGATGTATCGGGATCCATCTAGGTACATCCGATTGACGATGTCCGTGTGACCGGGGGTTATCGTATGAGGAGATTCCCATAGCGATAATCGATCGTCGGGTTAGGCGTCTGACGAAGGACGTGGCTTCCGCAAAGTCTTGTGGCGGAACGAGCTCGAGGAGGAGATGACGGGAAGCCGAGGAGGACATGAGGCAGAAGTATCCTCACCTGTTCCCCACCCCTCCAGGTAATTCACTTTCCTACTTGTAAATCTTCATTATCGTTTATGCCTAAGTGTTGTTTATGGGCGTGGGTGGGTTTTGGCAACGGTTTAAGTTTTGATGAACCTTATCGTTATCCTGTCTGGAAGGAACATTCGGGACGCCTGTTTCTACGGAGGGGAGAATGGTAGACCCCGTCTTTCCAGCGTATGTACGTAAAGGAATACGTACAAAAAGTTTTGTCTTAAAGTGAGGCCTTGGACGATTTTTTAGGCACAACTCTCAAAGCGAGCAGTTTTCCGGCGAAGCGTTTCCACACTTTCGTAGGATAAATTCCGCTATGTCATTTCTAATTTTTGCGGATTTTTCCGAGAGACGTAACACTTTGGACCAATGAGAGGCAACACTTCCCACCCTCTCATTGGTGGACTTGTCACGGCAATAGGGCGATTGGATGACAATCCTTGTCATAAAGTTGGATAGATATTTGTGTGCAAGTTGGCTAGCTACACATGCCCTAATCCTCACCCTCCACTTGCCGTGCACTTGTCTTAATCTGGGCCATTGGTTGGCCATGTCTTGACCTATAAATACCCCTCTTGAGATGAAGAGTTCTTCATCCACTAAAGCTTTCAAGTCTTGAAAAATCCCCTCTCCCTTGTGAGCAATTCGTCCAAACACCCTCCCCTTTGGTGAAGTCTTGCCGAGGCTACCCCACCCCTAGCCTAGCCGAAACCTACCCCCTCCCTTGGTAGAAAAGTTGCCTTCTTGTATTGTTATAATGCCCAAAATACCCTAGCCCAAATACCTTAGTACTTAGTAGAAGTTGTGAAGAACTTCTAAGGTTTCTCGAGCATACAACTTAGAGCAAAACCTGCTCAGCGCGACTTTTCTAGGATATTATTGGGCTTACCGAGGTGACTCTCTTCGCGACATATTCAACTCGCGGTGGTTTTCACGAGAAGGTATGTGATTCTTCCTAAAAGCATGATATTTTACAATATAACTACTGAATGTCTTTGACTTAAGCCCGAATAATACTTACTGGAATGCCTCACTGCTTAAGCCCGATAATACTTACTACGATGCCTCACGCTTAAGCCCGAATAATAAAGAACCAAAACATTTCAAAAGACTATGAATCATATTAATGTAAGAGAACTAATTGGTTTTGAAATGAAGCTTAAGAGTTATACTAGCTTTATGGGAAGTAAGTATAACCACTTAAGATTGATAAAAGAAACAAGTTTGCCTATGTGTTATAAATGGACTTATATTGTGAAAAGAATAATAAGATGGTTTGATAAATAGACATGATATGATGCTATGTGTGTTAGTATCTTGTAACGTTTGTATAGGTGAGTATCCTTGTTGTGCTTATGTTGTTTAAAGATAAGTTGTTATGTTAGTATACTATCACTCACCTCGAGCTGATCACGGGTTAAAGTCGCCTCCGTCGCGGGTAGACTCAGCGTGTGCAGGACCATGATTCGAGAATACCTATGCGGGTCCAGGGGCCTATGCGGAGCTACGAGTTCCGAGTTAGTATGCGGGTTATGCCTCATGCGGTGCAGTGGCTACGCGACAATGAGTCGGGGCGATGCCGAGGAGTAGCTACCACGCGGGGTTACACCTCATGCGGGCCCATGTGAGTGGCCTATGCGGACTCCGGGAGTCCAGGATTAGGCTTGCAGAATGATGATATGGGCGAGTGGCCCTGTTTCGATCATTCGCAACCTAGACAAGACCTATTACAGTTACCTATTGTTGATCTTGTTTATGATGTTGCACTACGTGCGGTTTCCTTGGTTGTTTCATACATATTTGTAAACCGGTTTTAAAATGATATGTTTTCATTTAAGTACTTTACGCTTCGCATACTTAGTACCGTTGTCTCGACCTCCTTCGGGGCCGTTCATGCCGCAGTAAGGGCAAGCAGTGCTAGATCCGCATCCTTAGGATCTCTACGTTGGTGTCGAGCTCCATCTCTTCCGAGGCTCTACCTTTGGTATGATCTCCCGTTGTAGATAGTTTTGTATGCGATCGGGTATGCGGCCCTGTCCCGCCATAGTTGTATATTTCCTTAAGGTCTGTAGTCATGTTATGCAAGGTCGGATGTAACTGCTAAAACATGATTATATATATATGCCGAAAGGCGATGTTTTCTCACAAAATCTGTGTCTTGTTTTATAAACTATTTTATGTCTTGCTTTATGTTTCCGCTGATTACTCTGATGTATGACTACTTGGGTGCCCCGGTAAGGCACCAGTCACGGGCCCCGGAATGGGTCGTGACACTTAAGCCCAAATCGTCCATAATGTCGTCCAAGGTGTTCCAATGAGAGGGTGACAAGTGTCGCCCTTTTGTTGGTCCAAAATGTTTCGTCTCTCAGAAAAAATCCGCAAAAATAAAATATGGCATAGCCGGAAATTCCCCTACGAAAGCTGTGAAAACGTTTCGCCGAAAAACGACTCTAACCGGGTGTTGTGCACAAAATTAAATCGGCCAAGCCTACTTGAAGTTCGAAATTTCCTACGTACGTCCCTGCGTACATACTCTGGAAATACGGGGTATAACACGTTTGGAGACTTAGAAGGAACATTCGGGACGAATGTTTCTAAGGGGGGAAGAATGTTATACCCCGTAGTTCCAAGGTATATATGTGAGGAAGTACGTGCAAGAATACGACAGTAATTTCGGGAAGAAAGAAAGATGTGATTTTTCGACGGAAAAGTTTCTGGATTTTGTAAAGGAAAAAGGTTCGTTAATGGGAATTGGATTCCCAGATTTGGTATTTGGACTTCTTGGATTATATTAGAATTTTGGGATTTTATTTTCGGAAATGGTCACGTGGGGCCCACGGGAGAAATTTACGGTTTTGTGGGGCCCGCTTTGTTTTTGGGATTTTCGATATTTTGGATATTTTCGGAAGACGAAATATTTTGATTTAGCAGGGGCGACACGTGTCACCCCATGTGGCACCTTGGCGAATGGAGGGTCGAGTGTCTAGCCACTGTCCCTGGCCGAATGGCCTTCAGTGGCAAGCCACTTGTCTTGTTTTTTGTTGGCCATGTGGTGTGGTGGGACCCACACACCGCCACGACCGAACCTGCCCGTGATCGTGCCTTACCCCGCACCCTAGTGATACAACATCGAGTAATCGAATATAAAACAAGACATGAAATAATAAGAAGTGCAGCTTTATTCGAGGAAAATTGCCCTTCGGCGTATATATATAAAAACTTAAATCCGAACAGTTACATCCCTTTACAACTCGCCCATACAAGATTACTGCACTCTAAGAATGATATGACAACAATGGCGGACAGGGGCCGCCATACCCTGAATGTAAGTACCTACAACTACAGGGACTTTACCATCGATAAGCCTCCGAGAAACGGAGCTTCCCAAACGCCGAATCGTGATCCTAAGAGCGAGGATCGACGATCGTGTACCTCTACTGCGGCATGAACGCGGCCAAGGAGGTCGATAACAGTACCAAGTATGTGAAATCAAAATATCAGAAATGAAATCATAGTAGTCTATATAAAGCAGAGACATATATGATAACCAAACTACGCACAATAAATAAATAGCGATCATGTCAAGTCGTGACTCACGCCCTCAAAGTCATAACTCAAATACAACTATGGGTCTCACGCCCACAACATCAATCATGCCCGTGGAATACCTTCCTCACCGCAGCCATGATATAAAAGCACCAAGGAATACACATGAATACCAGGTCCCACCTGTGTCCTAATAAAACCGTACAGGGTAAGTACGAAGGCATAGCCGACTATTAAAACCCACAGTACCAACAAGGTCATAAACTGTATCATGAGATCTGTCTAGACCGCCACATGATCGGCCGCCACTCGCCGCAGATCTAATGCGCGTCTAGTCCTCGAACTTCCCGCAGCCCGCATAGGCCACCTACATAGCCCGCATGAGGTATTCCTCGCATCGAGGGTAGCTACTCCCGCATCGCCCCGACTCGCATCCGCGTGGCCACATAGACCGCATGACCATAAAGGCCGCACACTAACCCTGAGCTCGTAGCTCGCATAGGTCCCCGGACCCGCATGAGGTAGTCACGAATCATGGTCCTGCATCACGCTGAGCTATACCCCGACGGAGGCGACAACCCCGGGATCAAGTCAAGGTGAGTGATATAATACTAACATAACAGCTTATCGTTAAACAACATAAGCACAACAAGGGAAACCTGTTATACCCCGTATTTCCAGAGTATGTACGTGTGGACGTACGTACGAAATTTGAGCCTTAAGTTAGGCATAGGACCGAAATTTGGGCACAAGTGCCGAATAGAGTCGTTTTTCGACGAAACGTTTCCACAGCTTACGTAGGGAAAATTCCGGCTATGTCATTTACTATTTTTGCGGATTTTTCCGAGAGACGAAACATTTTGGACCAACGGGAGGGTGACACTTGTCACCCTCATGGTGGACGGATTGGTGGCCGATTGGCTCACGTCTTGTGCCTTATTGGTGCCTTGTTTTGTGCCTTGTTTTGGCCTTGTTTTGTGCATTGTTTTGAGCCATGTTTTGTGGAGTAGGGGATAGGGTGCACTTGGCTTGATCAAGGCCTTACACTTGCCTTGCACATGGCTTGATCTTGGCCATTGGTTGGCTTTTGGCTTTCCTATAAATACCCCCCCTTAGAGATGAACTTCTTCATCCACTCTTCACTTGTCTAAGTCTTGAAACCCTCTCCTCCCTCTTGTTGGCTCTCGTCCAACTCCCCCCCACCACCTTTGTGAGGCCTTGAGCCGAGAGTTCCCCCTCCCTTGTCAAGGCCCTTTGGCCGAGAACCCCCCCTATCTTGGAGTGTTTTCGTGAGGTACCCCCCCTTTGTGGTATTGAAATACTCTCCAAGTATTGTTATAATGCCCAAAATACCTTAGCCTTTACCTAGTAGTATTTCAAAAGTTACCTCTATACGTAGAGCCCGGAAATACTACCTTTTGTCCTTTTAGTCTCAAACCGAAACCCTAAGGAAATCTTCATAGTTGGTTGAAGTATTTGAGTAGAAGTTGGTTAGAACTTCTAAGGGTTGTTTGGAGTGGTTTGGAGCGCACGGAGTGGAGCTAAACCTTGCTCAGGATCGACATTATAACTTGGATAATTTTGGGCTTGTCGAGGTAAATATTCTTGTCCCCTTATTGTAATTGGAGATTACATGTTGTAGGAATATATAGTTGAGGTATACTATATATAGAACTGAACATTATTGTGCGGCAATGTCTTTTGACTTAAGCCTGAATTTAAAGAAAAGAACTGAACTGTAATTACATAGGACTGTATTACAGTAGACTTGTGTAGCATTGTTGTGTAGTAGAATTGTACACGTCCGGTTAGACGTGTAAACCCCCCCCTGGTTGGCTTGGTAGCCGGCCTCGATAGAGGAGGAGATTTACGCTGTGGCGGGGGGGGGAGGTGCTGCCGAATTTTCTGTAGAAAGATGGAAACTTGTGTTTAAGATTTAATAGACGTTTGTGGCCTTATAGGTGGAAGTACTACGAGTAGCGTATTCTACTTGAAGAGTGGAAAAGGCTAGCCGGGTTACAGTACTGTGGAGCGTTTTGCTTCTTGTCGATAATCGTCGCGAGGTATGTGAACCTCTTCCTATCCTTCGAGCATGATGTTTTGTAAACTATGTAGTACGGTAGACGTACATGTGCTAAATGAGTTTGGTTGGTTCCAAACATAGGGTGTTATAATAGCTTTATGGGAAGTTAGTTATAACGACTCTATGTAGGTAAAAGATTGGTTCATTGATTGTAGAAGTTAAGAGACTTGATCTTGAAAGATAAGAGACTTAACTTGTTTTACTTGGTAATTAACATTTTGTTAAAAGTATTGTGAAACCTCATTCGTGAGTAATGAGTGCTTGGTTTTAAAGAATAATGTTTTACTGATTTCGGAAATGAGAATAAGTGTTTAACAAACCACAAAGAAATAAGCAAATAAAGGAAAGTGTATTGACAAATAACTAATTGATATTAAAACCAGTAGAAACCTCCATCTGCATAGAAGCTAAGATAAGACAAAATTTTATTACATTTCCTAGATCATGGCTGCTGTAACAAGATGGTTATAAACAAGAATAAACTGCTCACATAAGACATATGTTACTCAATTGTTTTAAAAGGGGATTAAGACTATGAGTTATGAATCTTTTCTAAAAAGAGACTGGAGTAATTGAAATTAGGCAAACTGGAACTCTAGGGAAAAGGAAGGCATTGTTTGTCTTAAAATGGTTTAAAACATAAAGTGTTATAACAGCTTTATGGGAAGTTTAGTTATAACGACTTTATGAAAAAGGGTTTATCATTGATTTTAATGTGGTAACTTGACTTTAAAAGAAAAGTGTTTTGGTTTACCTAAAAATGTAAGTCACTCTATTTTTATACTACGGGTATCGGGTGACTTTTATAAAAGGAATGGATCTCTTTTAAAAAGGTATTTAAAGTACGTGGTACTTTAGGGTTAAAACCCGGACCTTGACATAAAATGAAAGTACTTTGAGTTGTTGTAAAACTTGTCTATGCTTGTTGTTGTGAACTTGCCTATGCTTGTTGTTGTAAACTTGCCTATGCTTGTCGTGATAGCCTTTGTTGTGCAAGAATTGTGTTTCTATACTACCGCGCCTCTCAATGGAGGGTCGGTTGACTTGTTGAGAACTTACTTGGACATGCCAAGCGACGAGAAATTCCACAGCACGTTCTCGCTGATTGTGTTACTTTTGCTAATCGCTTTGGACATACTGACACGATGCGTAGCGCACGGGTATGCTTCCATTTTGATACTGCTTTATTGTTTCCCTTTGGGCATACTGACACGATGCGTAGCGCACGGGTATGTTTCCATTTGGAATGCTGTCTTATTGTTTCCTTTTGGACATACTGACACGATGCGTAGCGCACGGGTATGCTTCCATTTTGATTGCTGTCTTGTGGTTCCCTTTTTGGACATACTGACACGATGCGTAGCGCACGGGTATGCTTCCATTGGAATTGTTAATACAGCTTTGGCATCAGGTAGGACTTGGTGTGCAGGTGTACTTCTTGGTGTTATCATATCATAGACTGCCGGCAGTGAGGAAGGCATTCCACGGGCATGATTGATGTGAAGGGCGTGAGACCCTGACTTGATATAACTGATATATGTGTGTACTGTAGTTTGGTTATCATTCATGTCTCCTGCTTTATATAGACTGCTATGATTTCATTTACAGTATTTTACAGTTTCACATACTTGGTACCTGTTATCGACCTCTCGAAGCTGCGTTCATGCCGCAGGTCGAGGTACATCGGTCGTGGATCCTCGCTCTTAGGATCACAGTTCAGCGTATTGGGAAGCTCCGTTTCTCCGGAGGCTTATCTTTTGGTATGTGTTCCCTGAGTTGTAGGTTCTTGTACATTCAGGGGTATGGCGGGGCCCTGTCCCGTCATAGTTGTTGTAAATCTTAGAGGTCTGTAGCACTGTTGTGGGCAGGGTTTGTAAAAAGGATAACTGTTCGGGTTTTATGTATATATACTGAAGGCAACTGTTGGGTTGGCCTGTTTATTTATTATGTCTCTCATTTCATGTGTAAAGTTTTTATTTCCGCTGGTTTTCTCTGATGTTGTATCACTAGGGTGCCCGGGGTAAGGCACCAGTCACGAGCCCGGGTTCGGGGCGTTACAAAACCCCTTTACACAAACATCACAAGACACTAACACACGTAGCATCCTAACATGTTCACTTATCAAATCGACAAGAAAGTATTACAAGGCTATCACAAACCAACACAATCAAGTTAATCGCACAAGGTACTTTCTACTTTATGTTAACAAGTTCGGGTTTTTATTCCCAAAGTACTTCATACATTAACTCTTTAGAAGATCCGTTTCTTTCACAAAAGTCACACAATGCCCGTAGTATAAAGATAGAGTGACTATCTTTTTAAGTAAACCAAAACACTTTCCTTTGTAAAATCAAGTAACAACATTATTTTCCAAACGTTCAAGTTTGCCTAATTTCAAATGCTCAAGTTTCTCATTTTTCGAAAGGTGTCATAGTTCATAGTTTTAATCACTTAATGATATAATTCTTCTTTAAAACAATTTGAGAAACATATGCCTTGTATGTGAGTAGGTTATCTTTGTTTATAACAATCTTATTAAAGCAGCCATGATCTAGGAAATGTAATATCATTTTGTCTCATCTTAGCTTCTATGCAGATGGGGGTTTCTACTGGTTTTAATAATACTTAATTAGTCAATACATTTCCCTTATTAACGCTGCAAAGGGTTTGTTCTAGACTTATTCGATTTCCAAATCAAGAAACATTATTCCTTTTAAAACCAAGTACTCATTACTCACGAATGAGGTTTCACACTTTTTAACAAAACTCATATTAATTTAATTAAGTCAAGTCTCTTATCTTTTAAGATCAAGTCTCTTAACTTCTAAAATCAATAAATCATTCTTTTTATCTCTCTTAAGCCGTTATACTAACTTCCCATAAAGCTAGTATAACTCTTAAGCTTTTAAAACCAAGTATTACTCTTCTTTCAAAAAGGTTTCTTAATTCTCTTGAAATACTTCAAGATTCTTATTATTCAGGCTTAAGTCAAAAGACATTGCCAATAACTACGTTCAGTTAACACACGTACGTCTACCGTACTATATATATATTCTTTAAAATATCATGCTCAAGAGGATAGGAAGAATCACATACCTCGCGACGATTATCGACAATTAGCAAAACGCTCCACGACTATAACCCGGCTAGCCTTGTCCACCTTTCAAGTAGAATACGCTACTCGCAGTACTTCAACCTATAACGGTTACACAAGTCTATCAAAGTCTAGACTACTCGGTAGAATAAATCTAGATACAAGATTCTACGGAAAATTGGGCAGCACTTCCTACCCACAAACTTCACAAGTTCATCAGAATACAAATTCTATGTAAGTACAGTTCAATCTTCTACTTAATATTCTTCTGATGTGATTTCAGTTCGAGTCTTATCTGTAATATCCTTCTATTACAGTTCAATTCTCTTCTATGAATCTTATATTCATTTCTATACTACTATAGTATGTAATCTCCAATTACAATATAAGGACAAGAGTATTTACCTCGATAAGCCCAAAATTATCCAAGATTTAATGTCGATCCTGAGCAACGTTTAGCTCCTACTCTGGGCGCTCCAACCCGCTCCAAACAACCCTTAGAAGTTCTACGCAGCTTCTTCTTAATACTTCAACCGACTATGAAGATTTTCCTTAGGGTTTCGTTTGTGTGATTGAAGGAAAGTATAATAGTATTTCTGGGCTTTTAGTATAGGGATAACCTTGGAATACTACAAGGTATTTGGGCCAAGGTATTTTGGAATAGTAACAATACTTGGAGAATTATTTTCTACCAAGGGGGAGGGGGGTATTTATACGAGACAACACTCAAGAGAGAAGGGGGGGTACTCTCGGCCGAAAGGCCTCACAAAGGGGGAGGGGTTTCGGCCAAAGGCCTTCTCAAGGGGGAGGGGGTGCTCTTGGACGAGAGCTTCAAGAGGGAGGGGGAGGATTTCAAGACTTAGAAAGTGAGGAGTGGATGAAGAAGTCTTCAACTAAGGGGGGGTATTTATAGGCCAACCAATGGCCAAGATTGAGACAAGTGGGAGGCAAGTGTAAGGTGTGGATTTGGACAAGTGTTGTGTGGGTCCCACTTACTCATCTACCACACAAATATCCTACCAACCATTGACCAAATGTTTAAGGCAAAATAAACACAAAAAACGTGCCAAAGATTTCCCTCACCAACCGTCCACTTGAGGGTGACAAGTGTCGCCCTCTCGTTGGTCCAAAATATTTCATCTCTCGGAAAAAATCCGCAAAAATTATAAATGACATAGCCGTAATTTTCCCTTCGCAAGTTTTGTAAAACGTTTCGTCGGAAAATGATTCTTTTCGGTAGTTGTGAACAAAATTTCGTCCTTGCCTAACTTTAAGGCTCAAACTTTTCTACGTACGTCCTCACGTACATACTCTGAAAATACGGGGTATAACATTCTCCCCTCCTTAGAAACATTCGTCCCAAATGTTCCTTCTCAAGACGAATAACGTTGAAGTTCCTCTTAACTTAAACAAGTTGCCAATGCCACACATGGCCATAAAATAACACACGCTCCAATACTAAATCCAAGTCTACGAGGAATCACCTCTAACATCACAAAAGCTTCCACCCAAGGTCTAAACGATACTCCCTTAAGAAACGATCACTTCTATCCTCTTAACACATGTTCACTTCTTCCCTTACTCGTCGTACCCTTCTCGCACACTCGAACTCCTTCTCATAACTTACCACATTTCTGTTACTGCCTCAGTTTCCAAATCTCGGGGTTACTATCTCCAACTTGGTCATTATTACTGGGAACAATCTGGATGGATCTCCGATACCTTTCCGAACATAACAACATGAAAGACCGGACGTACTGCCTCCCACGTCGGACGTCAATGCTAACCATAGGCAACCTGGCCTATTCTTCACATAACCTGAAAAGGCCCAAAGTAACTCGGGCTAAGTTTCCTCTTTTTTCCACAACTCGTCACTCCCCTTTCCGGGGTGGTACCTTCAAGAAGACCCACCGTCTACGAACCTGCCGCCGCCGATTATCCGCACGACTTCTGTTGACGCTGAGCTGCCAATAACCTCTCCTGGATAAGCTTCACCCTATCCACATCCTGCCGAAACAAGTATGAACCAACCATCTGAACCTTGCCAACATCGAACCAATCGACTGGCAACTTACACTTCCGCCCCTACAAGGCGTCATAAGGCGATATCCGAATACTGATATGGTAGCTTATTATAATACACACTCAACCAAACGGCGAATAATCCTTACAGCTACCTCTGAAATCAAAAACACCGGCCCGAGGGTGAATGCGATACTGAGACTCACCTGAGTTCCTAACCCTGCCTGGTAAACTTCCAGAAAAAGAAATACCCGTAACCTGGGCTCCACTGCCTGCCATAAGGTGAAAGTAGGCACCTCGTGCAGCCTTACAACCTTCCTGATACAACATCTCGCATAACCCTCTGCCGAGTAAACGGTCTTGACTAAAAGACAAGATGGGCTGACCCCATCGGCCCGACTACTGGTCGAACGCATCCACGAACTCGTACGATGGTTAACTAAACTTGGGCCTAACACCCCCGTGACTCCACCACCTGGCGGGACCACCTCGAACTGACCCCACCACAATGCAGGCCGCGATTTGACCGTGTCGGTCCAAGAATCCCGACCGCCATCGCAAGAAAACTCTTGCTCCCCGATCCGGAACAATCTCCTCATCGAGCCACGAAAACCTAGTGGTCTTCTTAGCTCAACTACCCTCTTTCATTTCATACCACTCAGGGACTTATCACACAAACATATCTCACGTGTACTATGCACTCCGATAAGGGTCAAACATAAAAATACATCTTTTACTCGAGATGGCCTTACCTCTAAGGTCTCTACGTATGAAACTCTAAGGCTCACACCTTCCCTATCCCCAATCTTACCCTTTTAACTAATTCTGAATTCTAATCACAATTAACACCATGCTATCATAGCACTTAAGATACACTCATTTTATCACACATACAATCTCTAGAGGGTTAAGGATATACCGATCTCATCGTTTACCCCTTCGCTGCTCTAATCAATCCTCGCTGGGCGCATAGCTAGGAAGGTGATGAATCGTCATCGGTCCCGAATCCGAGTCTCTACATCCGCGCCACCTCTGGCCGGACAATTTCTCGTGAAATGGCCCTACTGGCCGCAAGCATAACAAGCTGTCGAAGAAGCATGACACTCCCCACAATGACACCTACCACAACGGTCATATTGTGAATACTGAGGAAGAACTGAACTCGGCTGGCTAGAACCTACGTGTATCTGTGAACTAAGCCCCGAGCTCACCAACTCCGCATACTCAACGCCCCGAACCCCGCGGAGGTGCATATCTAATCTGCTGCTGAGGCGGTCCGCCCAGAAAGTTACCAAAGGGCCCTGCCGACCGCCCTCTTCGCCGACCTTGGTTAACTCGCCGATCTCTACGCCTTCTCGGCCGCGCATAAGCTCGCACGCAGCCATGCTCATGCTCGATCAAGAGCTACTCTTACACAACCCTCTCTGGTTGCTAACTCCCTTAGCTAGTAACAGGGCCGTCTCTTCGCAATCTATACTTTCCGTTACTGGTCGTGGAAATGAAGGTTCAAATATCATGGCCGCAGAGGAATCGCCGCCAGGCTAAACTCACTGGATCCGCGCCGCTGTAACTCCCGAATGAAGCACCACCCTAGGTGATGATTGGGCCTGTGCCTCAGAACCTCTCAGATTTACTCGCAGCCTCCTACGCTTTGCCCTTCTAGGTCCGGTTTGCCTTACGCGGAGGCATAACGGTAAGGGAAAGAATTACGTTAGAGGGGTCCAACTTATAACACAGCTCTAAGGCACGATCTCGGAGTGAGAAGAATGGAAACCAATCCTACATATCCTATAGCCTCCTGATTATTGGTGTGGTGCACAACACACCGATAATCAAGACTCTACTGGATACGGTCTGTAGATACTTTCCGAGGATTAACTGCTCTGATACCACTTTTGTCACGACCCGAACCCGGGCCCGTGACTGGTGTCTTACCCCGGGTACCCTAGTGATACAACATCAGAGTAATCAGCGGAATATAAAACAAGACATGAAATAATAAGAAGTTCGAAACAGTTTATCTGAGGAAAATTGCCCTTCGGCATATATATATATAAAAACTTAAATCCGAACAGTTACATCCCTTTTTACAACTCTGCCCATAACAGTACTACAGACCTCTAAGAATGATATGACAACAATGGCGGGACAGGGCCCCGCCATACCCCTGAATGTAAGTACCTACAACTACAGGGGACTTTACCACTGATAAGCCTCCGGAGAAACGGAGCTTCCCAAACGCTGAACTGTGATCCTAAGAGCGAGGATCGACGACTGGTGTACCTCTACCTGCGGCATGAACGCAGCCCCCCGAAGGAGGTCAAGATAACAGTACCAAGTATGTGAAATCAAAATATCAGAAATGAAATCATAGTAGTCTATATAAAGCAGAGACATATATGATAACCAAACTACGCCACAATAAATAAGCGATATGTCAAGTCGTGACTCACGCCTCAAAGTCATCACTCAAATACAACTATGGGTCTCACGCCCACAACATCAATCATGCCCGTGGAATACCTTCCTCACCGCGAGCCTATGATATAAAAGCACCAAGGAATACACATGAACACGTGTCCCACTGTGTCATAATAAAACCGTCACGGTAAGTACGAAGGCATAGCCGACTACTAAAACCTACGCACCAACAAGGTCATAAATCAGATTACATGAGATCTGTCTAGACCGCCACATGATCGGCGGCCGCCACTCGCCGCGAGATCTAATGTGCGCATCTAGTCCTCGAACTTCCCGCACTCCGCATAGGCCACTCACATAGGCCCGCATGAGGTATTCCTCGATCGAGGGTAGCTACTCCCAAAGATCGCCCCGACTCGCAGTCCGCATGGCCACATAGACCGCATGACCATAAAGGCCGCACACTAACACGAACTCGTAGCTCCGCATAGGTCCCCTGGACCCGCATGAGGTAGTCTCGAATCATGGTCCCAGACCGCCTGAGCTATACCCCGCATCGGAGGGCAGCTTAACCCCCGGGATCAAGTCAAGGTGAGTGATATAATACTAACATAACAGCTTATTGTTAAACAACATAAGCACAACAAGGGAAACCCCTTTACACAAACATCACAAGACACTAACACACGTAGCATCCTAACATGTTCACTTATCAAATCGACAAGAAAGTATTACAAGGCTATCAAAAACCAACACAATCAAGTTAATCACACAAGGTAATTTCTACTTTATGTTAACAAGTTCGGGTTTTTATTCCCAAAGTACTTCATACATTAACTCTTTAGAAGATCCGTTTCTTTCACAAAAGTCACACAATGCCCGTAGTATAAAGATAGAGTGACTATCTTTTTAAGTAAACCAAAACACTTTCCTTTGTAAAATCAAGTAACAACATTATTTTCCAAACGTTCAAGTTTGCCTAATTTCAAATGCTCAAGTTTCTCATTTTTCGAAAGGTGTCATAGTTCATAGTTTTAATCACTTAATAATATAATTCTCCTTTAAAACAATTTGAGAAACATATGCCTTGTATGTGAGTAGGTTATCTTTGTTTATAACAATCTTATTAAAGCAGCCATGATCTAGGAAATGTAATATCATTTTGTCTCATCTTAGCTTCTATGCAGATGGGGGTTTCTACTAGTTTTAATAATACTTAATTAGTCAATACATTTCCCTTATTAACGCTGCAGTGGTTTGTTCTTGATTTATTCTCGATTTCAAATCAAGAAACATTATTCCTTTTAAAAACCAAGTACTCATTACTCACGAATGAGGTTTCACACTTTTTAACAAAACTCATATTAATTTAATTAAGTCAAGTCTCTTATCTTTTAAGATCAAGTCTCTTAACTTCTAAAATCAATAAATCATTCTTTTTATCTCTCTTAAGCCGTTATACCTAACTTCCCATAAAGCTAGTATAACTCTTAAGCTTTTAAAACCAAGTATTACTCTTCTTTCAAAAAGGTTTCTTAATTCTCTTGAAATACTTCAAGATTCTTATTATTCAGGCTTAAGTCAAAAGACATTGCCGTAAAACTACGCTCGATTAACACACGACGCTCACCGTACTATATATATATTCTTTAAAATATCATGCTCAAGAGGATAGGAAGAATCACATACCTCGCGACGATTATCGACAATTAGCAAAACACTCCACGACTATAACCCGGCTAGCCTTGTCCACCTTTCAAGTAGAATACGCTACTCGTAGTACTTCAACCTATAACGGTTACACAAGTCTATCAAAGTCTAGACTACTCGGTAGAATAAATCTAGATACAAGATTCTACGGAAAATTGGGCAGCACTTCCCTACCCGTCAAACTTCACAAGTCTACTGTAAATACAGTCCTATGTAAGTACAGTTCAATCTTCTACTTAATATTCTTCTGATGTGATTTCAGTTCGAGTCTTATCTGTAATATCCTTCTATTACAGTTCAATTCTCTTCTATGAATCTTATATTCATTTCTATACTACTACAGTATGTAATCTCCAATTACAATATAAGGACAAGAGTATTTACCTCGATAAGCCCAAAATTATCCAAGATTTAATGTCGATCCTGAGCAACGTTTAGCTCCTACTCTGGGCGCTCCAACCCGCTCCAAACAACCCTTAGAAGTTCTACGCAACTTCTTCTTAATACTTCAACCGACTATGAAGATTTTCCTTAGGGTTTCGTTTGTGTGACTGAAGGAAAGTATAATAGTATTTCTGGGCTTTTAGTATAGGGATAACATTGGAATACTACAAGGTATTTGGGCCAAGGTATTTTGGAATAGTAACAATACTTGGAGAATACTTTTCTACCAAAGGGGGGGTATTTATAGGCCAACCAATGGCCAAGATTGGGACAAGTGGGAGGCAAGTGTAAGCTGTGGATTTGGACAAGTGTTGTGTGGGTCCCACTTACTCATCTACCACACAAATATCCTACCAACCATTGACCAAATGTTTAAGGCAAAATAAACACAAAAAACGTGCCAAATATTTCCCTCACCAACCGTCCACTTGAGGGTGACAAGTGTCGCCCTCTCGTTGGTCCAAAATATTTCATCTCTCGGAAAAAATCCGCAAAAATTATAAATGACATAGCCGTAATTTTCCCTTCGCAAGTTTTGTAAAACGTTTCGTCGGAAAACGATTCTTTTCGGTAGTTGTGAACAAAATTTCGTCCTTGCCTAACTTTAAGGCTCAAACTTTTCTACGTACGTCCTCACGTACATACTCTGGAAATACGGGGTATAACACACACATGGCCCAATCTTGACCACCCACTTGCTATGATCTTAACCCTTGAATTCTCTATAAATACCCCCTTAGTGCAAGAGTAATTTCATCCCACACTTGAAGCTTTCCAAGGCAAAAATTTCCCTCCCTTTAGCTTGTATTTTTGTCCCTCCCCCCCCCACTTGTGTAGAAAATACTCTAAGTATTGTGGTATAATCCCAAATACCTTAGCCTAGTATCCCTAGTTGTATTCCAAAGTTATTTCAATACTAGGAGCCCGAAAATACTACTTTACTCCAATAGTCGCAAAACGAAACCCTAGAAAAATCTTCATAGATTGGTTGAAGTGTTTAGAGAAGTTTTTTAGAAATTTCTAAGGGTCGCTTGGAGCGGGTTGGAGCGTAAGGATTTGGAGCTAAACGTTGCTCAGGATCGACTTATAATCTTGGAAAATTTTGGGCTTATCGAGGTAATGATCTATGTCCCCCTATTGTAATTGGATATTACATATTGTAGTAGTTTAGAACTGAGTATTAGATATATTGGAAGGATGATTATAAAGGATTGAATCAGATTTACATCGACCGTATTTACGAGACTTGTGTAGTATTATTGTGAAGCGATTTGAACACGCCCGTTAGACGTGTAATCTCACACGACCCGCCCGGTTCGCGATCGTGCCTTACCGGCACCCAAGTAGTCATACATCGAGTAACCAGGAATATAAAACAAGACAGAAACAGCTTTATAAAATAAGACACGCTTTATCTCGATGAAAAGCTTGCCTTTCGCATAATATAAATAACTCAAGTTTTGCGCTACATCCCAACTGCATAATAGTACTACTGCACTCTAAGGAAGTAACAACTATGGCGGACAGTATTCCGCCATACCCTCGATCAGACAAAACTATCTACAATACAGGAGATCATACCCAAAAGTAGAGCCTCCCGAGAAGATGGAGCTCCCGACACCAACGCAAAGATCCTAAGGATGTGGATCTAGCACTGCCGCTCTTACCGCGGATGAACGCACTTCCAAGGAGGTCAAGACAACAGTACCAAGTATGTGAAACTATAAAGTACTTTAAAATGAAATCAAAGTATTTAAAACCTTTTCACAAATACAATCGCTCAATTGCACATAGTGCCACATCACAAACAACAACAATAATAGGAAAATCAGAATAGTCTATTCTAGGCCGCGAATGATCGGGCAAGGCCAATCGCCCATAGTATCATTCTCGCGTGCCTAGTCCTCGACTTCCGCACTCGCATAGGTCCCACACGCACTGCATGAGATATTTCTCGCATCGGGGCAGCCAACCCCAGATCCGCCTAGGCTCCCGCACCCGCATAGCCTCAAAAGACCGCATAGTCTCAACATCGCATAGTGAGTCCCTCGCATCAAAGCAAACGCCCGAATGATCAATCCCGAGCATACCGCTGCTCGCATAGTCTCACAGACCGCATAGCCGATAGACCCGCATCAAGCGGGCAAGCCCTCGTATAACAATCGAGGGTAGGTGATACAATAACAAAGACAATCGACTTACCGGTTAGCAACGTAAGCACAAGAATGACCCCTTACACAAAGATTACAAGACACTAACACAGTAGCATCATAACATGTCTACTTATCAAACAATCTTACTACACTTAATGTAAATCAATACAAGGCTTTTATAAACAAACAAGTAAATAGCCTTTTATCTTCTTAAGTTGTTATACCTAACTTCCCATAAAGCTAGTATAACTCGTAGCTTTTGTTTTAAAACCAAATATTTATCTTCTGTTAAAAATGATTCAAGATTCTTTTGAAATGTTTTCGCTTCTTTGTTATTCAGTGCTTAAGCCAGGCATCACGTAAGTATTATTCAAAGCTTAAGCCGAGGCATTGCCATAAGTATTATTCAGCTTAAGTCAAAGACATTGCCGTAGTTATTATTCGCTTAACACACGTACGCTCACCGCACTATATATTGTAAAATATCATGCTTTAGGAAGAATCACATACCTTCTCAAATAAAACCACCGCCAAGTCAATATGTCGCGCAGAGAGTCACCTATAATAGTCACAAATATCTATCAAAGACTACTCGAGGGTCATTCTAAACAGGGGTTCATAATTCTACTGAAAGTCAAAGACAACCCTACCCTGAGCTATGTAAGTTCATCAGTGAAAACAAATTCTATGTGAGTACAGCTCAATTATTCTTCTTTTAAACCCTTCATCGTGATAACAGCTCAATTCTATTCTGTGATATTCTTCTAAGTATCTAATACTTATTCTAATACTACAACAAGAAGTATTCTCTAATTCAAAAGAGGTTAGGATTAGTTACCTCGGTAAGCCCAATAATATCCTAGATAAAGTCGCGCTGAGCAAGGTTTAGCTCCTAAGTTGTACGCTCCAGAGTCTAAGAAACCTTAGAAGTTCTTCACAACTTCTACTAAGGACTAAGGGATTTGGGCTAGGGTATTTTGGGCATTATAACGATACTAGAAGACAACTTTTCTACCAAGGAGGGGTAGATTTCTAGGCTAGTGGGGGTAGGCTCGCCACACTACACAAGAGGAGGGAAGAGGTGTTGACGAAAAGCTTAAGGGAGAGGAGAGGATTTTTAGACTTGGAAGATAACTTTGTGGATGAATAACTCTTCATCTCTAAGGGGTATTTATAGCTCAAGCCTTGGCCAACCAATGGCCAAGATGAAGACAAGTGCAAGGCAAGTGTAGGGTGAGGATTAACTAAACACAAATATCCTACCAACCTCGATTTGTGCACAAGGCACAAAAACGTGCCTTGTTTCTCCAATTTCGTCCATGGATCGATCAAGTCCACCAATGGAGGGTGCTGTGTTGCCTCCCGCTGGTCCAAAATGTTTCGCCTCTGAAAAATCCGCAAAAATTAGTAATGGCATAGCCGAATTTTCCCTACGAAAGTCGTGGAAACGCTTTCGCCGAAACGATTCTTTGCCGAGTTGTGTACAAAAACGCCCAAGGCTAACTTTAAAGCCAACTTTTGACGTATTCCCACGCATACTGAAATACGGTATAACATTCTCCTCCTTAGAAACATTCGTCTCCGAATGTTCCTTCTCAAGACGCTTATCGAAGCTTAAACAGCTAGCAAATGCCACACACGGCCACAAAACAACACTTAGGCATAAATGATAATGGAAATTTACAAGTAGGAAAGTGAATTACCCGGAGGTGTGAATAGTGAGGATACTTCTGCCTCATGTCCTCCCTGGCTTCCCACGCCATCTCCTCTTCGAGCTCGTTCCGCCACAAGACTTTGACTGCCACGCCCTTCGTCCGCAGACGCCTAACTCGACGATCGACTATCGCGCATGGGAATCTCCTCATACGATAACCCCTGGCCACCGACATCGCCAATCGGGTGTACCCTAGATGGATCCCCGATACATCTCCTCAAAGATAGATACGTGAAACACCGGATGCACCGCTTCCAGACGGACGGCAGATTCAACTCGTAGGCAACCTTGCCTACCTCGCGACATCCAAACGCCCAATGTACTGGCCGAAGTTTCTTCTTCCGAATCTCATCACACCCTTCATGGGTGACACCTTTAGGAAAACCCAATCATCTATCGCGAACTCCGATGCCGACGACGATGATCTGCATACGACTTCGCCGACTCAGTCGCCAATAGTCGCCTGATAAGCTTCACCTTATCCATCGCTCGCCGCACCAACCGTCCCACTAGCCGCACTCGCCCACATCGAACCAACCTATAGGCGATCCGCACTTCCTCCCATACAAGGCCTCATAAGGCGCCATCAATACCGGAGTGGTAGCTATTATTATACGCAAACTCAACTAGAGGCAAATGATCCTCCCAACTACCATCGGTCAATAACACAGCTCGCAGATATCCTCAAGAGTCCGATAGTGCGCTCGCCTCGTCCTGCTCGTGGATGAAATGCAAGATTAAAGCTCACCAAGGCCCCTAAACCCCTCGAAGGACTCTGAAGTTAGCCAGAACCGGGCTCTCATCGATATGATCGAGGTAGGACTCCATGCAGCCGACGATCTCTCTGATGTAAAGTTCGCATAATCCTCACCAAAAGTCGCCCCGACGGAAGAAAGTGGGCTGATTTCACACCGCCGACGATAACCCATATAGAATCATGTCTCCTCCGAGTGCGAGGTAATCCCGATGAAGTCCATGTTGATTACCTCCCACTTCCGTGCCGGATCTCAATCGTCAGAATAAACCACCGTGCCTCCGTGCTCTACCTTCACCGCCGACAACACTGCACCGAGCTACGAACTCGCAACGCCCCTCTTCAAGCCATCCCACCAATACACAGATCTAAGGTCGTGGTACATCTTGGTCGACTCGATGGATAGAGTAACGCGCTAGCAGGCTTTCCCAAGAACTCGCCAAGTCCTCAAACATCCGAACACATACCGCTCAAACCTTAGCACCCCATCGTGCTACCTCAAAGGACCTTGCCTCACGAAGAGTCAGATCACGATATCGAATCAAAGCGGGATCCTCGAATCGGCCTCTTCACCTCCTCAATGATGGAAGACTCGCAACCTCACGAACTCTAACCCCATCGCTATCGTAATCAATCAAACGGACACCAAGGCTCGCTAATCGATGCAAATCACGAACCATGTCCTCCTCTCTAGCTGCACATCCGATAGGCTCCCATCGACCTACGACTAAGAGCATCCGCCACAACATCGCCTTCCCGTGGTACAGATATCAACATCGTAATCCTTAAGCAACTCTAACCACCGCCTCGCCGCAAGTTCACTCCCTCTGGTCAAGATATACTTGGAGGCTCTTGTGGTCCGTATAAATATCCACGTGAACCCCATACAAATAGTGCCTCCAGATCTTCAAAGCGTGAATCACTACCGCTAACTCCAAATCACGCGGGTAGTTCTCTCGTGTTTCTTCACCGCTGACGCATATGCTATAACCCCGCCATGCCGCATCAACACACATCCCAACCCGATGCCCGACGATCACAATACACGACATAACCATCCGACCTCCGAAGAGTAAGAACGGGCGCTGCCGCCTCTCTTTCAAGAATCGAAACCTCGCCACAAGCATCACCATCAAACTTGGCCGCTTCCGAGTCACCCTAGTCAATGGTGCAGATAGAAGCAAACTTCTCCACGAACCGATAATATCCTGCAAGGCCTGAAATCGCGAACCTCGCCGAGTAAGAGGTCAGGCCAAGTCCCGATCGCCGATTGGCCAGATCCACTGAATGCCATCACCCACAATATGCCCAAGAAACGCCATCAAGTCAACCAAAACTCACATTTGGAAAACTTGGCGCATAATCACTGGTCCCGAGAATCACAAGACAAATTTCAAATGCTCCGCATGCTCCTCGCTCGAGCGAATAAACCAAGATATCATCAATGAACACTATCACAAACGCGTGTCCAAAATGGTTTGAACACTCGGTTCATCAAATCCATGAATACCACGAGCATCGTCAACCCAAAAGACATGACTCAACTCATAATGCCCGTGACGGGTCCCGAAAGCGATCCTGTGGACATCCACCTCTCGACTCGCACTGATGATAGCCCGATCGCAGATCAATCTTGAGAAACATCTCGCACTCGCAATCGTCGAACAAATCATCAATCCCGGGAAGGGTATTCGTTCTTAATGGTCACCTTGTTCACCGCTCAGAATCAACACACACGCGCAGCTGGCCCCGCCCTTCTTCTTTACGAACAATACCGGCGCCCTCGTGAGAAACACTAGGCCCGATGAAGCCCTTCTCCAAAGAAATCTCTAAGCCGATCCTTCACTCTCTCAACTCGGCAGTGCCATTCGTATGGCGGAATGGAAATAGGCCGAGTGTCCGCAATATGTCAATACAAAACTCAATCTCCTCTCGTGAGGATACCAGGAGGTCATCCGAAACACGTCTGGGAACTCGTGACCATCGAATCGATCAAAATCGTACCGCAGCCTTCAAAGATCAAACACCCGAACGAGATGGTAGATATACCCTTCTCGCACCATCTTCCTAGCCTTGAGGTAGGAAATAAACCTACCTCTACGATACCGTGCTCTCCCACTCAACAACCGGCCTCCTCAGAAATCGAACTGCATTACTTCTCTCTCAGCCTACATTGGCGTAGCAAGAAGCTAGCCAATCCATCCCCATAATCACGCCGGTCAATCATCTCCAACTCTATCAAGTCGCCAGTGGTCCGACGATCAGAATGGTCACAGACAAGCTCTATATACCCGCCGAGCTACCACCGAATCACCCATCGCGTAGCTACTCGAAGTGGTCTATGGACTCGTGCTCTATCCCTATCCTACTAGCAACAAGGGAGATATATAGACAGAGTAGAACCCGATCTATCAAAGCATACACATCAAACCCAGAACCGATAAGGTACCGTGACGACATCGTGAGGCCTCCCGATCCCGCTTACCGGACAAAGCATATATGCGGTTACGAGGACCGCTAGAATCGACTCGCGCCACGACTCTGCCGCGACCCGATCCATGTGTACCTTGCCCTCCGGCGAGTAATCGCTTGGGATGGGAAGCGCAATGCACTCGTAGCCGAGCCCTACCACCAGCCGCCCGGCCGACAAACTCGCAGTGACCGCTGCCACAAGTATAGCAAGCTCCCGAGTACGCCCTGTAATGGTATTCGCCACAACGGGCACACCGAGCAGACTCAACGGTTAGCACTCGCTACTCGAAATCAAGTCCTCGGGCCCCGACCGCCTCGATCGCTCGCCGCGGCCGAAAATGAGGTAGAGCGCTCGCGC
Organism: Przewalskia tangutica; assembly: GCA_029844215.1. NCBI lineage: Eukaryota > Viridiplantae > Streptophyta > Magnoliopsida > Solanales > Solanaceae > Przewalskia > Przewalskia tangutica. The sequence continues at coordinate 35,781,408 of CM056733.1, forward strand.
CGGCCGTGGTGCACCGACTTCACGATGCCGCCACCCGAGGACCACCAAAGAACCGCCGCTCGCCTTCTTCTCGCTGCTGATATCGCTTCTACCCGCGGCTCTACGCCTCACATCCTAGCGCATGATCCTGCATACGGGTTATGTCCATGCTCGTCAAGCGGACACACCCGCACAAGACTCGCCATGTAATCATCTAGCCCGATGACATAGCGATGCACTCGCCCTCCATCTCTCGCACACAAGGCAGGACATATCGAGCCAAAGAATCAAACTCGACATTGTACTCCTCACTGCATGCGCCCTCCCCGCCTCAAAGAACAAGAATCTATCACCGTGCCCTCCTCATCCGCGGAGGCAAGAAGTGTGAGAAAAGCCTCAAAACTCATCCCATACACTGGAGGTGCATGCTCTCCCGAAAGCTCCTATGAATCAAACCAATCGATCGCGGTATCACGCACCGACGCGAACCGAATGTCACACCTTCGCCTCAAGCCACGATCACCCGTGATAATCTCTGCGGTGACGGATGAACTCGCGGATCATCCTCCCGCCACCAGAAAACTCAAGGCTACAACTCAAGAAATCTCAGAGCCTCAAACTATTCGCCTCGTGCACTACGGGTGCGACGAGCCGAGCTGAACTGTCGCATCCAAATTTCTCCTCGACGGGCCACAACTTTAGCCAATAGTCGGGCCATCTCTCAGGCCCTAACTCTCCGCCCAGCCGTGGGATGCGAGGTGTGGTACTGTGGTCTCGCCGCCGCCGCGCCATAGAACTCGCCGCTCGTATAGATCGGCCCGAGCCCTCGTAACTCGGGTGTCTCGCTAGCGCCTCACCGCTTGCCCTTCTGGTCCGGTTGCCTTACGCGAGGCATAATCAGTAGAAAGGAATACGTTAGAGGTCCAACCTATAACACGCCTCTAAAGCACGATCTCGTAATGAGAAGAATGGAAACCAATCCTAAATATCCTATAGCCTCGATTATTGGTGTGGTGCACAACACACCGATAATCAAGACTTACTAGATACGGCTCAGACACTTTCCGAGGATTAATCATTGTGATACCACTTTTGTCACGACTGCCCGGCCCGTGGATCGTGCCTTACCGGCACCCAAGTAGTCATACATCGAGTAACGGCAGGAATATAAAACAAGACAGAAAGCTTTATAAAATAAGACACGCTTTATCTCGATGAAAAGCTTGCCTTTCGCATAATATAAATAACTCAAGTTTTGCGCTACATCCCAACTGCATAATAGTACTACTGCACTCTAAGGAAGTAAACAACTATGGCGGGACAGGCCGCCATACCTCGATCAGACAAAACTATCTACAATACAGGAGATCATACCCAAAAGTAGAGCCTCCTAGAAGATGGAGCTCACGACACCAACGCAAAGATCCTAAGGATGTGGATCTAGCACTGCCTTCACCTGCGGCATGAACGCACCCCGAAGGAGGTCGATAACAGTACCAAGTATGTGAAACTATAAAGTACTTTAAAATGAAATCAAAGTATTTAAAACCTTTTCACAAATACAATCAGTTCAATTGCACATAGTGTCACATCACAAACAACAACAGTAATAGAAATCAGAATAAAGTCTATTCTAGGCCGCGAATGATCGGGCAAGGCCAATCGCCCATAGTATCATTCGTGCGTGCCTAGTCCCGACTTCCGCACTCGCATAGTCCCACATGCACTGCATGAGATATTTCGCATCGGGGCAGCCAACCCCAGATCCGCCTAGGCTCCCGCAGCCCGCATAGCCTCAAAGACCGCATAGTCTCAGCGGACCGCATAGAGTCCTCGCGTCAAGCTAAACGCCCGAATGATCAATCTCGAGCATACCGCTGCTCGCATAGTCTCACAGACCGCATAGCCGTATAGACCGATCGCGGGCAAGCCTCGTATAACAAATCGAGGGTAGGTGATACAATAACGATAATCGACTTACCGGTTAGCAACGTAAGCACAGCAAGAATGACCCTTTACACAAAGATTACAAGACACTAACACAGTAGCATCATAACATGTCTACTTATCAAACAATCTTACTACACTTAACAAATCAATACAAGGCTTTTATAAACAAACAAGTAAATTGCCTTTTATCTTCTTAAGTTGTTATACCTAACTTCCCATAAAGCTAGTATAACTCGTAGCTTTTGTTTTAAAACCAAATATTTATCTTCCGTTAAAAATGATTCGAGATTCTTTTGAAATGTTTTCGCTTCTTTGTTATTCAAGCTTAAGCCGAGGCATCGCAGTAAGTATTATTCAGCTTAAGCCGAGGCATTGCCATAAGTATTATTCAGCTTAAGTCAAAGACATTGCCGTAGTTATTATTCGATTAACACATGTACGCTCACCGTACTATATATTGTAAAATATCATGCTTTAGGAAGAATCACATACCTTCTCAAATAAAACCACCGCCAAGTCAATATGTCGCTACAGAGTCACCATAATAGTCACAAATATCTATCAAAGACTACTCGAGGGTCATTCTAAACAGGGGTTCATAATTCTACTGAAAGTCGGGCAAGACAACCCTACCCTGAGCTATGTAAGTCTCATCAGAAAACAAATTCCTATGTGAGTACAACAATTATTCTTCTTTAAACCCTTCATCGTGATAACAGTTCAATTCTATTCTCGTGATATTCTTCTAAGTATCTAATACTTATTCTAATACTACAACAGTAAGTATTCTCTAATTCAAAAGAGGGTTAGGATTAGTTACCCTGTAAGCCCAATAATATCCTAGATAAAGTCGCTACCGAGCAAGGTTTAGCTCCTAAGTTGTACGCTCCAGAGTCTAAGAAACCTTAGAAGTTCTTCACAACTTCTACTAAGGACTAAGGGATTTGGGCTAGGGTATTTTGGGCATTATAACGATACTAGAAGACAACTTTTCTACCAAGGGAGGGGTAGATTTCGGCTAGGCTAGGGGGTAGGCTCTCGCCACACTACACAAGTGAGGGAAGAGGTGTTGACTAAAAGCTTAAGGGAGAGGAGAGGATTTTTAGACTTGGAAGATAACTTTGTGGATGAATAACTCTTCATCTCTAAGGGGTATTTATAGCTCAAGCCTTGGCCAACCAATGGCCAAGATGAAGACAAGTGCAAGGCAAGTGTAGGGTGAGGATTAACTAAACACAAATATCCTACCAACCTTGACTTGTGCACAAGGCACAAAAACGTGCCTTGGCTCTCCAATTTCGTCCATGGACGATTCAAGTCCACCAATGGGAGGGTGCCAAGTGTTGCCCTCCCGTTGGTCCAAAATGTTTCGCCTCTCGAAAAATCCGCAAAATTAGTAATGGCATAGCCGAATTTTCCTACGAAAGTCGTGGAAACGTTTCGTCGAAACGATTCTTTAAGCGAGTTGTGTACAAAAACGTCCAAGGCTAACTTTAAAGCCAACTTTTGTACGTATTCCTTACGCATACTCTGAAATACTGGTATAACAAATCCCTCGAGTTTTTGGCTTGGTAGCAGGCCTTGTTGGGGGGAGGTTATTTATGTGTTTGCGGGGAGGTCACGAATTTTCCGTAGAAAAGGGAACTGTTTACTTAGATTATACTACAAAGAGAATTAGAGGTTGATAGATTGTTGTGATTATTATAGGCGGATCTTCTACGCGCGGCATACTTGACTTGGCTTGTGGTTTAAGCTAAAAAGATATATGATTCTTCCTATACTCTTGAGCATGATTGTTGTGAACTATATAGTACGGTAGACGTACGTGTGTGAAATGAATTTTGTTGTTTAAAACATAAAGTGTTATAATGGCTTTATGGGAAGTTAGTTATAACGACTTTATGAAGATAAAAGAAAGATTTGATTTTGAAAGATAAACGACTGGTTTTAAAAGATAAGAGACTTGACTTATAAACAACTTGATTTCAGAAAAAGAGAAGTAACTTGATTTAAGTATAGGTTACTTGTTTTGAAAAGAGTAAGTATTTGAGTTTTAAAGAGTATACTTGATGTTGTTTTAAAAGAAAGGCACTTGGTTTAAAAAGTATAGAGTACTTGATTTTAAAAGTCTTGTAAAGGTTTTTACGAAAGTAAAGTAATTTGGTTTGAAAAGGAAATGTGTTTTTGATACTACGAGTATTAGTATCTTTTACGTAAAAAGAGGTCTTTTTGAAAGAATGGAAGTAGGTATTATTTTTGGGTTTGAAACCCGTATTGTTGACATAAAATGAAAGTACGTTGAACTTGCCTATGCTTGTTGTGATAGTCTTTGTTGTGCAAGTGTTTGATTGTGTGCTACCGTGTCTCTCGGGAAGGGCCGGCTATCTGATTGATTGCTTGGACATACTGACACGTTGGATGGTCCACGAGTATGCGTCCACTATTGAGTATTATCTGGTTATTTCTTTTGGACATACTGACACGTTGGATGGTCCACGAGTATGCGTCCACTTTGGGTATTATCTTGTTATTTCCTTTGGACATGCTGACACGATGGATGGTCCATGGGCATGCGTCCAGTAGGATGGTTTCATGGCCATGCTTTCCGAGGTAAGATGCCGGGGCATGCGGTCATTGTGAGGGTTTTGTTATTAGTCCATGGACCGCTAATCCATGAAGCTTGCCGCGCGACGAGCGATCACGCTTGATTTATACATGTGGTTCGCACACACTTTAGATACTTGTCCTGGTCATTTCTCGTATCGCGTGCTCGTAGATAGCTTAAGATACTTGCCTCGGCCATATCTCGTGAGACGGTAGGCTATGGTACGTTAGCTTATGGTACTTGCCTCGGCTAGTTGCGTGGCTAGCTTTTGGATCTGGTAGTTGGCTTTCGTACTTTGCCCGTGAAGTTTTATGACTAGCTTTTGAACCGTAGTTGGCTATTCTACTTGGCCCGACGGTTTGATAGCGACGCAGTGATCTAGTGTTCGGTTCACATACGGGTGTTGTTTTACATCATGTATCACGGCATGAGAATGAGTTCCACGGCATGATTGATATTGTCAAGACCAACCCGGCCCGTGGATCGTGCCTTACCCCGCACCCTAGTGATACAACATCGAGAAAACCAATGAAATAAAAACCTTAAACATGAAATGAGACATGATAGATAAACAGCCAACCAAAACAAATTGCCTTCAGATATATACATAAAAACCCGACAGCTTATCCTTTTACAAAACCCTTCCTACAACAAAGGCTGCACTCTAAGATTTACAACAACAATGACGGACAGTGGCGCCATACCCCGAATGTACAAGAGACTACAACTCGTGGAAACCTACCAAAGATAAGCCTCCAAGGAACGAGCTTTCCAACACAGTAATGTGATCCTAAGAGCGAGGATCCACGACCGATGTACCTCACCGCATGAACGCAGCCCCAAGGAGGTCAAGATAACAGTACCAAGTTTGTGAAATCAGAATATCGTAAATGAAATCATAATAGTCTATATAAAGCAGAGACATGTATGATGACCAAACTACGACATAACATATAACGATTACATCAAGTCGTGACTCACGCCTCCAAATTATCACTGCGTGCGTGGAATTTCTTCCTCATCGCCGCAGCTTTATGATATAACAATACCAAGGTGTATACATGAACACCGTGTCCCACGTGTCATAAAAACCGTCACAGACAAGTATAACTACCAGATCCGACCGTACCAATAATACAATGCAACCAAAAACACGAAGCTGACACGGGGCAAGTGCGAGAGCCGACTACCAGATACCAAGGCCGGTCACGTAGCTGACCGGGGCAAGTACGAGGGCTAACCACCGAGTACCAAGGCCGTATCACGAGACTTCGTCACTACACTGAACGGGGCAAGTGCGAGGGCTAACTACCGGGTACCAAGGACGAATCAGCCATGAGACGGGGCAAGTACGAAAGCCGACCACCGGGTACCAAGGCCGAACAGTAAGAAAACCTCATGGAGAGCTAGTCCATGGAATAACACTATCAACAGGGGCATACCCGTGGAATTTTCCGTCACTGCCGGTACGTCCAAGTAAGTCCTCAACAAGTCAACCGGCACTCCATTGAGAGACGCGGTTAAATAGAACACAATTCTTGCACAACCAAGGCTATCATCACAAGCATAAGCAAGTTACACAACAACAAGCATAGGCAAGTTACACAACAACACGTATAGGCAAGTTACACAACTCAAGGTACTTTCATTTTTATGCCAAAGTCCGGGTTTTAACCCTAAAGTACTACGTAAGTTAAGTTCCTTTTAAAGATCCATTCCCTTTTATAAAAGTCACCGATACCCGTAGTATATAAAAAAAATGAGTGACTTATATCTTTTAAGTAAACCAAAATGCTTTCCTTTGTAAAATCAAGTAACAACCTTATTTTCCAAACGTTCAAGTTTGCCTAATTTCAAATGCTCAAGTTTCTCATTTTAGAAAAGGTTTCGTAGTTCCTAGTTTTAATCCTTTAAAACATAATTCTCCTTTAAACGTTTTGAGAAACATATGTCTTATATGTGAGTAGGTTATTCTTGTTTATAATCAATCTTATTAAGCAGCCATGATCTAGAAAATGTAATATCATTTTGTCTCATCTTAGCTTCTATGCAGATGGAGGTTTCTACTGGTTTTAATGATACTTAATTATTCAATACATTTTCCTTTATTAACGCTGCAGTGGTTTGTCGATACACATTCTCGATTTCCAAATCAAGAAACATTATTCCTTTCAAAACCAAGTACTCATTACTCACGAATGAGGTTTCACACAAAATTCATATTAATTTAATTTAATTAAGTTAAGTCTCTTATCTTATAAGATCAAGTCTCTTAACTTCTAAAACCAGTAAACCATTTTCTTTACCTCTCTTAAGACGTTATACCTAACTCCCATAAAGCTAGTATAACTCTTTTAAAACCTTTTCAAACTAAGTGTTATTCTTCTTCCAAAATGGTTTCTTAACTTTTGACACACTTCAAGTTCCTTATTATCACACATCAAATCGGTTATAAGTCAAATCGCTACCTTTCAAAACCATGGCATTTTCTTACCTACATAAAGTCGTTATAACCAACTTCCCATAAAGCCGTTATAACACTTTATGTTTTAAACCAATCAAATACATTTAACACATGTACGCTCACCGCACTACATAGTTCACCCATATCATGCTAGAAAAGATAGGAAGAGGTTCACATACCTCGCGACGAGTACCGACTAATAGCAAAACGCCCAAGTACTTCAAACCGCTCTACTCCTTAAGCCACGTGATCGCACCACACGTAGTACTTCAACCTATAAGGCCACAAGGCACTTATTAACATCTAGATCTCATCGCTCCAAATTCTACGTAAAATTCGAGACTTCCCCGCAACAACGTAAATCTCCTCCTCTATCGAGGCCGCTACCAAGCCAACCAGGGGGTTAACACGCCTAACCGACGTGTACAATTCTACCACACAAGAATGCTACACAAGTCTATCAGAATACACCCCTATGTAATACGAGCTTCTTCTCTTTAATACCCTTCTATGTGATTCTTTGCTCAATTCTTATTCAGGCTTAAGTCAAAAGACATTGCCGAAGAACTACGCTTAGTTCCAATCAATATCATTCTATATATAGTATACTTCAACTATATATTCAACAAACATGTAATTTCCAATTACAATAGGGGGACAAGATATTTACCTCGATAAGCCCAAAATTATCCGAGTTTATATGTCGATCCTGAGCAAGGTTTAGCTCCTCACAAGGCCCAACCCGCCTCCAAACAACCCTTAGAAGTTCTACACAACTTCTACTTATAACTTCAACTACGGGTGAAGATTTACTTAGGGCTTCGTTTTGTGGCTAAAGGGAAGTATAATAGTATTTTCCGGGATTTCGTAAAAAGGGTACTTTGGAAAGTACTACAAGGTATTTAGCTAAAGTATTTTGGGCATTATAACAATACTTGAAGAGTATTTCTATACCACAAAGGGGGGGTATTTATACGAGACAACTAGGCTAGTGCTCGGCCAAAGGGGGGGCGGGGGTGTGGTGGACGAAACTCAAGAGGGAGGGAGTAGTTTGAGACTTAGATAGATTGCTCAAGTTTAGGATGAAGAATGTCTTCAACTAGAGGGGTATTTATAGGTCAAGTGAAGGCCAATCAATGGCCAAGATGAAGACAAGTGCATAGCAAGTGTAAGGCCAAGATTTAGCCATGTGCTACCTTATCCATCTACCACAAAAATATCCTACCTAACCCTTGACCAAGGGAAAGGCACAAAAATCGTCCAACCTAGCCCATTGTTGCCGTCCACTCTTCCAATTGTAGGGTGACAAGTGTCGCCCTCTGGTTGGTCCAAATTGTTTCGTCTCTCGTAAAAATCCGCAAAAATTATTAATGACATCGCCGTATTTTTCCCTACTAAAGGTGTGTAACCGTTTCGTCGAAAAACGACTCTAATCGGGTGTTGTGTACAATTTTCGAAACTAGCCAATCCTTAAGGCTTAAATTATTATACGACGCCTCACGTACATACTGGAAATACGGTATAACATTCTTCCTCTTAGAAACATTCGTCCCGAATGTTCCTTCTCGCCTCAAACAAACACGCGTCAGATAGCCTTCACAACTATACTTACGAAACCAAACATGCCACACCGCCACAAAAATAACATGCGCGAAAACCCAAATCCAAGCCAACGAGGAATCACCTCTGTTTACCTCAAAAGTCCCCACCAAGGTCTAAAAATATAATCTCTTCGCACCTTCATTTCTCAAAAGAAACGATCACACATGTTCACTTCTCCCCTATCTCGTTGTACCCTTCTCGAACACTCGAACTCTTTCTAGTATACGTACCATACTTCAGTTTCCAAAACTTTGGAGTCACTACCTCCAACTTGATCATCTTACTAGCCTCAATCTCCTCTAAGGCCATTCTCGCCTTCACGAACTGATTCTCGTTGAACGTATCCACGAACTCATACGATGGTCATCTAAACTGGGCCTAGCACTGCGTGACTTCGCCACGCGGGACCACCTGAGCTGACCCCACCTCGAACAGCCGCGGGTTGGCCCGCAACATGGCCCCAACCCGACCCACTATCGCGCCAACTCTTGCTCGCCGACACGGAACAATCTAGCTTAAAACACATCATGAAAGCTACCACTTTCATTTACCCAACCAGGACTTATCACACAATACATTCTAGGCATAAAATGCACTCTGACAAGGTTCACTCGGAAAATCTTGTACTCACGTTGGCCTTACATCTAAGGTCGCTACTGTAATTTTCTTAGGTTCACACTTTCTCATCCCAGTGCTTACCCTTTTACACTAACCGTGTTTCAATCACATTTTTGCACAAAGCTATCCGAACATAACACTAAACACATCATCAACATCAATACATATAAGTCTCTGAGGTTAAGGATATACCAAAATAAAGGCTCAAAGGACCGCTAAAATCGAACTCCCACCGCGACCTCTACCGGGCTCGCGGTACGAACATCCTGCTGGCTATGGAAGGTGAAGAACCCGCAATCGCTTAGTAGTCCATGCTATCCTACCAAGCTACCGGTCGGACGATCTCTTGCCGATGGCCTGTTGGCCGCAAGAATAACAATCTCCCGAGTCAAGACGACACTCTCCTTTATGAAGTTTTCCACAACGCCACACCGAGACAAGGGCAACCTTATCCGCGAGCACTCGCTTCCCGAAAATCTGAAACACAGGAGCCCCGACCGCTCCCCAATATCTCGAAGGTCCCGGCGCCGCGAGACCACTCAGATCTTGGCGGGGCGCATAATCGCTCACACGAGGCGGTCCGCCGAAAGTCACCAAAGGACCTGCTCGCCTCTTCATCGACTTGGTCATTCCGCCGATTTATCCTCTCTCACATCCCAGCATAAGCTCGCATGCGCGGCAATGTCCATGCCCGATCAAGAGCTACACCGTAACAACTTCTCGCCAGGTGATTATCGAGCCTCGTAACATATCGGTGCACTCGATCCTCCATACTAGCTACCAACGCGGACGATCGCCAATGAGTCGAACTCCACATTGTACTCCAACCGCACGCCTGCTCGCCGCAACACCAAAAATCTGTCGCCCGAGCCCTCCTTATCTGCGAGGCAAGAAATGTGCAAGGAATGCCTCCGAGAACTCGTCCCATATACCGGAAGTGCATTCTCTCCCGGGACAGCTCCTACGAATCAAACTACCGATCATTTGGTATCACGCACGGGATGTGAACCTAGGACCACCGACTCGGTCTCCGATGCCCACGACATTTCATGATCCGTCAGAATCGCCGGATGAACTCTGCGGATCATCCTCGTGCCTCGACCCATAAAACTCGCGGTTTACAACTCGAAAATCCCGTAGCCTCGAACTATCTCGATCTAGGTGAACCATCGTGCATCGAACCGCCGCGCCCAACTTATCTCAAGTTCGCCACAACCCGGCCATTAATCGCCTACTCTTGTGACTCATCTTCTCTCGCTTCCGCATCGGGGACCGAGGCTCGTGTATCAGGTCTCGCCACGTTTACTCGCAGCCTCCTCACGCTTTGCCCTTCGGGCCCGGTTGCCTTACGCGAGGCATAATCGTAAAACGGTATGTCGAGGGTCCAATCTTATCACACACTCTAAGGCACGATCTCGTAATGAGAAGAATGGAAACCAATCCTAAATGTCTCGCAGCCTCTCGATTATAGATGTGGTGCACAACACATCGATAATCAAGACTTACTAGACACGGTGCAGACACTTTCCGAGGACTAATCGCTCGATACCACTTTGTCAAGACCGAACCTGCCCGTGATCGTGCGCCTTACCCTGCACCCTAGTGATACAACATCGAGAAAACCAGGAAATAAAAACCTTAAACATGAAATGAGACATGATAGATAAACAGCAACCAAAACAAATTGCCTTCAAGATATATACATAAAACCCGAACAGTTATCCTTTTTACAAAACCCTTCCCACAACAAAGGCATGCACTCTAAGATTTACAACAACAATGACGGACAGTGGCCCCGCCATACCCCTCGAATGTACAAGAGACTACAACTCGTGGAAACCTACCAAAGATAAGCCTCCAAGGAACTGAGTTTCCAACACGTAATGTGATCCTAAGAGCGAGGATCCACGGCCGATGTACTCTACCGCGGCATGAACGCACTTCGGGCGAGGTCAAGATAACAGTACCAAGTTTGTGAAATCAGAATATCAGAAATGAAATCATAATAGTCTATATAAAGCAGAGACATGTATGATGACCAAACTACGATATAACATATAACGATTACATCAAGTCGTGACTCACGCCTCCAAATTATCACTCGTGCGGGTGGAATTTCTTCCTCACCGCCAGCTTTATGATATAACAATACCAAAGAGTATACATGAACACGTGTCCCACTGTGTCATAAAACCGTCTGAGACAAGTATAACTACCAGATCCGACCGTACCAATAATACAATGCAACCAAAACACGAAACTGACACGGGGCAAGTACGAAAGCCGACTACCAGATACCAAGGCCGGCCACGTAGCTGACCGGGGCAAGTACGGTGGTGACCACCGAGTACCAAGGTCAGACACGAGACTTCGTCACTACACCGAACCCGGCAAGTGCGAGGGCTAACTACCGTACCAAGGACGAATCAGCCATGAGACGGCAGTACGAAGCCACCACCGGTACCAAGGCCGAACAGAAGAAAACCTCATGGAGAGCTAGTCCATGGAATAACACTATCAACAGGGGCATACCCGTGGAATTTTCCATCACTGCCGGTACGTCCAAGTAAGTCCTCAACAAGTCAACCGGCACTCCATTGAGAGACGCGGTTAAATAGAACACAATTCTTGCACAACCAAGGCTATCATCACAAGCATAAGCAAGTTACACAACAACAAGCATAGGCAAGTTACACAACAACACGTATAGGCAAGTTACACAACTCAAGGTACTTTCATTTTTATGCCAAAGTCCGGGTTTTAACCCTAAAGTACTACGTAAGTTAAGTTCCTTTTAAAGATCCATTCCCTTTTATAAAAGTCACCCGATACCCGTAGTATATAAAAAAAATGATTGACTTATATCTTTTAAGTAAACCAAAATGCTTTCCTTTGTAAAATCAAGTAACAACCTTATTTTCCAAACGTTCAAGTTTGCCTAATTTCAAATGCTCAAGTTTCTCATTTTAGAAAAGGTTTCGTAGTTCCTAGTTTTAATCCTTTAAAACATAATTCTCCTTTAAACGTTTTGAGAAACATATGTCTTATATGTGAGTAGGTTATTCTTGTTTATAATCAATCTTATTAAGCAGCCATGATCTAGAAAATGTAATATCATTTTGTCTCATCTTAGCTTCTATGCAGATGGAGGTTTCTACTGGTTTTAATGATACTTAATTATTCAATACATTTTCCTTTATTAACGCTGCAGTGGTTTGTCGATACACATTCTGATTTCCGAAATCAGTAAAACATTATTCCTTTCAAAAACCAAGTACTCATTACTCACGAATGAGGTTTCACACAAAATTCATATTAATTTAATTTAATTAAGTTAAGTCTCTTATCTTATAAGATCAAGTCTCTTAACTTCTAAAACCAGTAAACCATTTTCTTTACCTCTTAAGACGTTATACCTAACTCCCCATAAAGCTAGTATAACTCTTTTTAAAACCTTTTCAAACTAAGTGTTATTCTTCTTCCAAAAATGGTTTCTTAACTTTTGACACACTTCAAGTTCCTTATTATCACACATCAAATCAGTTATAAGTCAAATCAGTTACCTTTCAAAACCACTGGCATTTTCTTACCTACATAAAGTCATATAACCAACTTCCCATAAAGCCGTTATAACACTTTATGTTTTAAACCAATCAAATACATTTAACACACGACGCTCACCGCACTACATAGTTCACCCATATCATGCTAGAAAAGATAGGAAGAGGTTCACATACCTCGCGACGCAATCGACTAATAGCAAAACGCCCAAGTACTTCAAACCGCTGGCTACTCCTTAAGCCACGTGATCGCACCACACGTAGTACTTCAACCTATAAGGCCACAAGGCACTTATTAACATCTAGATCTCATCGTTCCAAATTCTACGTAAAATTCGCAAGACTCTCCCGCAACAACAGCGTAAATCTCCTCTATCGAGGCCGCTACCAAGCCAACCGGGGGTTAACACGTCTAACCGGACGTGTACAATTCTACCACACAGTAATGCTACCCAAGTCTCATCTGAATACGCTCAGATTCTTCTCTTTAATACCCTTCTATGTGATTACTGTTCAATTCTTATTCAGGCTTAAGTCAAAAGACATTGCCGAAGAACTACGCTTAGTTCCAATCAATATCATTCTATATATAGTATACTTCAACTATATATTCAACAAACATGTAATTTCTAATTACAATAGGGGGACACGATATTTACCTCGATAAGCCCAAAATTATCCGAGTTTATATGTCGATCCTGAGCAAGGTTTAGCTCCTACTCCGCGCGCTCCAACCCGCTCCAAACAACCCTTAGAAGTTCTACACAACTTCTACTTATAACTTCAACTACGGGTGAAGATTTACTTAGGGCTTCGTTTTGTGGCTAAAGGGAAGTATAATAGTATTTTCCGATTTCAGTAAAGTGGTACTTTGGAAAGTACTACAAGGTATTTAGCTAAAGTATTTTGGGCATTATAACAATACTTGAAGAGTATTTCTATACCACAAAGGGGTATTTATACGAGACAACTAGGCTAGGTGGGGAAGCTCTCGCCAAAGGGGAGTGTGGTGGGACTAAACTCAAGAGGGAGGAGTAGTTTGAGACTTAGATAGATTGCTCAAGTTTAGGATGAAGAATGTCTTCAACTAGAGGTATTTATAGGTCAAGTGAAGGCCAATCAATGGCCAAGATGAAGACAAGTGCATAGCAAGTGTAAGGCCAAGATTTAGCCATGTGCTACCTTATCCATCTACCACAAAAATATCCTACATAACCCTTGACCAAGGGAAAAGCACAAAAATCGTCCAACCTAGCCCTTTGTTGCCGTCCACTCCTTCCAATTAGAGGGTGACAAGTGTCGCCCTCTCGTTGGTCCAAAATGTTTCGTCTCTCGGAAAAATCCGCAAAAATTATTAATGACATAGCCGGAATTTTCCCTACGAAAGCTGTGGAAACGTTTCGTCGAAAAACGACTCTAATCGGGTGTTGTGTACAATTTTCGAAACTAGCCAATCCTTAAGGCTTAAATTATTATACGTACGCCCTCACGTACATACTCTGGAAATACGGGGTATAACAGATATTATGGGCGTGAGACCCATAGTTATGTGTGAGTGATTATTTTGGGGGCATGCGTCCCCTTACTTGACATAACTGTTTACTTATCGCAAAATGGTTTTATAAAATGATGAAATGAGATTTCATTACAGTATTTTTCAGTTTCACATACTTGGTACCTGTTGTACTGACCTCCTTCGGGGGGCTGCGTTCATGCCGCAGGTAGAGGTACACCAGTTGTTGATCCTCGCTCATAGGATCGCAGTTCAGCGTTAGGAAGCTCCGTTTCTCCGGAGGCTTATCTTTTGGTATAGTCCCCTGTCATTGTAGGTACTTGTACATTCAGGGGTATGGCGGCCACCGCCCTTCATAGTTGTTGTTACATTCTTAGAGGTGCATAGTAATCGTTGTGGGCGGGTTTGTAAAGGATTGTAATCGCTCGTTTTATGTATATACATGAAGGTAACCGCTTTTAGTTGCTTGTTTTATTATGTTGTCTCTTGTTTCCTGTTTAAATTTTATTTCCGCTGATTTTCTCTGATGTTGTTATCACTAGGGTGCCCGGGGTAAGGCACCAGTCGCGGGCCCGAGATCGGGTCGTGACAAGTATATAGAACAACTTCTATATCAGGCAATCCATGTATAATCAAGGAGTGGATCATTTAAGGAGTATGATTTACTTACTTTACCAAAAGGAATCATGCTAGCAGAAGAGGAGATGGTTCACATACCTTTCCGGCTTAATCCACAAGCTAAGTCGAATACGCCGAGCGTAGAATTGTCAACCTATAATGGCCACAACACGACTATCAACTTCTAGTTTCTAACGTAGAATAATACTAAGTATACAATCTCTTATTCTACGGAAAATCGGGAAGTACCTCCTTTGTTTCTACATACTTTTCCACCTTTTTCAAGGCCCGATAATCAATAACCAACATGCCACATTTAAGGCTCAACACACCAACCAATCAAAGGGGATTATACGCCTTACAGGACGTATACAATTCTGCCCCCACAATTCATATAAAACAGTCCAATATTAAATATCATTTCGACTACAAGGTACAACCGCATAAAATCTTTTCTAATTCATTTTTAATCCATATAATCGTTCTCACATGTTATATAGTCGCAACCAATCTCAACAACTATAATCACTTATTTAGACAACATGCGACGATTATAACTATCGACCAATTTGAATTTCAATCTCAAAGGTTAACAAGGTCATTTTCGGATTTAGGCTTCCAACATCCATAACACTTATAAAACTCCAATATACAATTCACATGATCAATATCAACTATTTCATGTATCTTAATTTACTTCCAAGAGGAGAGGGAATTTTACCTTTAGGATTTCTCCCACTATAGCCCTTTTTCTGCAACTCCTTTTATTTTCAAAATCATGCACACGAACCCTCTACAAGAATATCAACACTTTATCTTCTTGCCGCCTCACCAAAAAATTCACTAGGCTTAGGGTTCTTAAAAATTTTAGGGAGAAGAGAAGAGGAATTCCTTTAGGATGAATCTTTGCAAATGACCAAGTCTTGCAAGACTTGGTCAATATATAAGACCTTTCTTGGTCCACAAGATGGGAGGGACACTTGTCGCCCTCCCATGGGCCTTTACACAAATATCTTTTGATTTTTCCCCATTTTTCGCGAAAAATCCCGCCTCGGCCTTGCGGCTGCGTGGCGCCGCAACTCGTAACACTCAAGATTTACGCCGCGCCATGTAGCCGGCGCCGTGGCGCTGTGGCGCCTGACTGAAAACATTTTCCTGTTCAACTGCCCACTGAACTTGTAACGTCCATAACTTTCTACTCCGATGTTCTATCGACGAGCGATTGGTTGCGTTGGAAACAAGACTTACCGAACCTCATATTAGGCCTTTGAAATACCCAAAAACTCCTAATATACCTTTATATATACTGCTCCAAAGTTGACTAAAAATTTGTCCAAAACATTCCGCCAACTTATCTTCCCAGATTCAAATCTTATTTCTTTCGTAAGTTCTTAAATACATGCCCTGAAATTTCGGGGTGTAACATTCTTCCCCCCTTAGAAACATTCATCCCCGAATGTTCTTAGTCGGTTGTCAAGCTATACAAACTCCGGCATAGTCTCTTTACTATGCCTATCAATTAATACTCCACAAGACCAATGATGCCACACATGGCCAGCATATAACATATGTATACATATCAATGGACCTTTCATCCGCGGTCCCTTCTTAAAAAACTCGAATGTTACAGTCTTCAAAACGGGATCCTTAGAGGTTCCTTTCTTTTTCTTTCATGTCATACTTTCTCGTACTTCCAAACTTATTTAGTACACGTACAAAATTTCAAATATTGTTTCTGTTCTCCAATCCTTGGAGTTACTATCCGAATTTGGCCATTATGCTACTTGCATTTCCACTAAGGCTCTTCTCGGACCTTACGACCTGGTTCCGGTAGAACGCATCCACAAACTCGTACAACGATTAACTAGACTTGGGCCTTGCATCCTCGTGACCCTATCATATAGCGGGACCATATCCAACGGACATCACCCCATTATATACTATCGGCTGACCCGAAATGAGTCCATAACCCGACCCATCGTCATACTTAACTTCTCATTCTTAGTCTGAAATAAATCTCTCTCTTATCTCAAGGTACTTCTTACCCTATCCCCCTATTCACTAGAGGTTCGTCACATAGGCCGAAGTATTTCTACTGTACATTCTTCCCTATCGGTCTTCACACTGTTATGGGGTAATTACATCTTGTGAATCCTACACAACTATAGTCTCAATTCGCTTTAGCATTCTTGTCAACCTTCTTATCTTTTCACTTTACTAACCAAAGTATCCATACCCCTGGTGGTGCTATCAATTTACCACTACTAGCAACAAAGGGAAAATATATACGCTAGGGAGAAATCTCATCACACGACCAACCGGGCGTGGATCGTGCCTTACCCGGCACCCAAGTAGACATACATCGAGTAACCAGAATATAAAACAAGACATGAAACAATATGAAGTGAGAAACAGTTTATTCGAGAAAAGTTGTCGGCATATATATATATAAAAACTTGAAGTTACATCCTTTTACAACACCCGCCACAACAAGATTACTGCACTTCTAAGAATGTTATAACAACAATGGCGACAGGGGCCCGCCATACCCCGAATGTAAGTACCTACAACGACAGAGACTATACGAAAGATAAGCCTTCGAGACGCGAGCTTCCCAAAACGCTGAAATCGTGACCATGGCGAGGATGAACAATCGTGTACCTACCTGCGGCATGAACGCAGCCCAAGGAGGTCGATAACAGTACCAAGTATGTGAAATCAAAATATCAGAATGAAATCATAATAGTCTATATAAAATGACATATATGATAACCAATGTACGATACACAATATGTAAGCAGTCATGTCAAGTCAGGGACTCACGCCCTTAAAGTCATCACTCAAATATAACCATGGGTCTCATTCCCACAATATCAATCATGCCCGTGGAATTCCTTCCTCGCTACCGGCAGTCCATGATATAAAAGCACCAAGGAATACACATGAACACCAAGTCCCACCTGTGTCATAATAAAACTGTACGGGGTAAGTACGAAGGCATATCCGACTACTAAAACCCACAGTACCAACAATGCTATAAAACTGTATCACGAGGTCTTTCTAGACCGCGCCACATGATCGGCCGCCACTCGCCTCGGTATCAATGCGCGTCAAATCTGGAACTCACCGCACCCGCATAGCCACCTAGGCCCGCATGAGGTATTCCCGCATCGAGGGTAGCTACTCGGCATCGCCCCGACTCTCGTAGTCCGCATGGCCACATAGACCGCATGAGGTATTCCCCGCACACTAACCTGGAACTCCCGTAGCTCCGCATAGGTCCCATGGACCCGCATGAGGCATCCCTCGCATCGGGGGGCAGCTTAACCCCCGGTATATCATGTCAAGAGGTGAGTGGTACAATACTAACATAACGGCTTATCGTTAAACAACATAAGCACAATCAAGGGAAACCCCTTTACACAATCATCACAAGACACTAACACACGTAGCATCCTAACATGTTTACTTATCATACCAACAAAAAAGTATTACAAGGCTATCACAAACCAACATAGTCAAGTTTTTCACACAAGGTACTTTCTATTTTATGTCAACAAGTTCGGGTTTTATCCCCAAAGTACTTCATACATTAACTCTTTAAAAAGATCCGTTTCTTTCACAAGAGTCACACGATAACCGTAGTATAAAAATAGAGTGACTATCTTTTTAAGTAAGCCAAAACAATTTCCCTACCTTCTTTTTGAACCAACTTAAGACAAAAGCATGCCTTCCTTTTTAAACGAAAACACTTCAAATTTTCAAGTCTTTGTCTTTTTATAAATCAAGTCCTTACTTTGAAATTTTAAGAAAATCAAAACTTGTTTATTAATGTTATACCCCGTATTTCCAGAGTATGTACGTAAGGACGTACGTACGAGAATACGACAGAAAGATTGGAAAGGAAGAAAGAGGTGATTTTTCCACGGAAAAGTTTCCGGTTTTTGTGAAGGAAAAAGGTTCGTTAATGGGAATTGGATTCCCAGATTTGGTATTCGGACTTCCTGGAATATTAGAGAATTGTGGAATTTTATTTTCGGAAATGGTCACGTGGGGCCCACGGGAGAAATTTACGGTTTTGTGGGGCCCGCTTTGTTTTCGAGATTTTGGCCATTGTGGATATTTTTTCGAAAGACGTTTTATGAGGGCCAATAGGAGGGTGACACGTGTCACCCCCGCCTAGGTGGCTTGGCCGAAGTTACCTTTGTGCACAACACCCGGTTAGAGTCGTTTTTGACTAAACGCTTTCACGTAACTGCGAAGGGAAAATTCCGGCTATGTCGTTTTGTATTTTTGCGGATTTTTCCGAGCGGCGAACATTTTGGGCCAACAAGAGGGTGACACTTGTCACCTCGCCGACGCCAAGTCGGTTTGGCCTTGGCCGATTGGTGCCTTGTTGTGGCATTGTTTTGTGCAATGTTTTGTGCAATGTTTTGTGGCTTGTTTTGTGGAGTAGGGACTAGGGTGCACTTGGCTAGATCTTGGCCATTGGTTGGCCTTTGGTTTTGCTATAAATACCCCCCCTTATGTTGATGAACTCTTCATCCACAAATGAAACCTTCCAAGCCTAAAATCCCTCCCTCCTCTAGTGTTGAGTTCGTCCAACTCATCCCCTCGAGTGGCCTTATGGCGAGAGCCTCCTCCCCTCATGGTGCTAGCTGGGGTACCCCCCTAGCCTAGTTGTTTCGTATAATACACCCCCCCTCTTGGTAGAAATACTCTCCAAGTATTGTTATAATGCCCAAAATACCTTAGCCTTGTACCTTGTAGTATTCCAAAGATACCTCTATACGTAGAGTCCGGAAATACTACCTTTTGTCCTTTTTAGTCTCAAACCGAAACCCTAAGGAAATCTTCATAGTTGGTTGAAGTATTTTGAGTAGAAGTTGGTTAGAACTTCTAAGGGTTGTTTGGAGCGGATTGGAGCGCACGGAGTAGGAGCTAAACCTTGCTCAGGATCGACATTATAACTTGGAAAATTTTGGGCTTGTCGAGGTAAATATTCTTGTCCCCTTATTGTAATTGGAGATTACATGTTGTAGGATTATATAGTTGAAGTATACTATATATGGAACTATACTTAGTATTCGGCAATGTCTTTTGACTTAAGCCTGAAGAATAAAGAAAAGAACTGCACTGTATTTACATAGATCAGATTGCAAGAGACTTGTGTAGTATTCTGAGTAGAATTGTACACGTCCGGTTAGGCGTGTAAAACCCCCGGTTGGCTTGGTGGCGGCCTCGATAGAGAGGAGATTTACGCTGCCATGTGTGTGGAGAATTTTCTCAGTAGAAAGATAGAAACTTGTGTTTGGGGTTAATAGACGTTTGTGACCTTTATAGGTGAAAGTACTAAGAGTAGCGTATTCTACTCGAGTGGAAAGGGCTAGCAAGGTTGTAGTACTTGGAGCATTTTGCTTATTGTCGATAAATCGTCGCGAGGTATGTGAACCTCTTCCTATCTTTTCTAGCATGATTGTTGTGAACTATGTAGTACGGTAGACGCATACGTGCTAAGTGATTTGGTTGGTTTAAAACATAGGGTGTTATACTAGCTTTATGGGAAGTTAGTTATAACGACCTTATGTAGTGAAAATGGTTTCTTGATGTTAGAAGTTAAGAGACTTGATCTTATAAGATAAGAGACTTAACTTATTTGTTTTAATGTGGATGTTTGTGTGAAACCTCATTCGTGAGTAATGAGTACTTGGTTTTAAAGGGATAATGTTTTACGATTTGGGAATCGAATGTGTATCGACAGAGACCATTGCAGCGTTAATAAAGGAAAATGTATTGAATAATGATGTTGTATTAAAACCAAGAGAAACCTCCATCCGCATGAAGCTAAGATAAGACAAAATGATATTACATTTTCTAGATCATGGCTGCTGTAATAAGATCGTTATAAACAAGAATAAACTACTCACATATATGACATATGTTACTCAATTGTTTTAAAAGAGATTAAGACTATGAGTTATGAAACCTTTCTAAAATAAGTGACTTGAGCATTTGAAAATGAGAAGCTTGAGTAATGAAACTAGGCAAACCGAACTTAGGAAAAGAATGTTGTTACTTGATTTTGAAAAGGAATGTGGGTTGGTCATTCTAATACTACGGGTATAGGGTGACTTTTATAAAAGTAATGGATCTCTTTTAAAAAGAACTTAACGTATGTAGTACTTTGGGGTTAAAAACCCGGACTTTGGCATAAAATGAAAGTACTTTGAGTTGTGTGAACTTGCCTATGCTTGTTGTTGTGAAACTTGCCTATGCTTGTTGTTGTGAAACTTGCCTATGCTTGTGATGATAGCCTTTGTTGTGCAAGTGTGGTATTTCTGTGTTACCGCGTCTCTCGATAGAGGGTCGGTCGACTTGTTGAGAACTTACTTGGACGTGCTGGCAGTGATGGAGAATTCCACGGGTATGTTTCCATTTTGATTACTGTCTTGTTGTTGATGTCACATGGACATGTCTACACCGATGCAGTATTCCGGGGGCATGCGGCCATGCGGCCGGGTTAATTACCCGATATATTGTTATTGTGGTTACATGGACATGTCTACACCGAGGTAGAATTCCGGGGGCATGTGGCCATGCGGCAGGGTTGATCACCCAGTATATTATTGTTGATGTCACATGGACGTGTCTACACCGAGGTTGAATTCCGGGTGCTTGTGGCCATGGGGCATTGGTATTATTGTTGCATCATGGACATGTCTACACCGATGCAGAATTCCGGGGGCATGCGGCCATGATGCGAACATGATTGATGTTGTGGGCGTGAGACCCATAGTTATATTTGAGTGATGACTTGAGGGCGTGAGTCCCTGACTGGACATGACTGCTTTTATGTTGTGAACTGTAGTTTGGTTATCATACATGTCTCCTGCTTTATATAGACTAGTATGATTTCATTTCAGTATTTTACAGTTTCACATACTTGGTACCTGTTGTACTGACCTCCTTCGGCCGCGTTACGCCGCAGGTAGAGGTACATCGGCCGTGGATCCTCGCTCTTAGGATCTCAGTTCAGCGTTTTGGGAAGCTCCGTTTCTCCGGAGGCTTATCTTTTGGTATGTGTTCCCTGAGTTGTAGGTTCTTGTACATTCAGGGGTATGGCGGGGCCCTGTCCCGTCATAGTTGTTGTAAATCTTAGAGGTCTGTAGTACTGTTGTGGGCAGGGTTTGTAAAAAAGGATTAAACTGTTCGTTTTGTAAGAGTTGTATTTATATATGTTATTGGAAGGTAACCGTTGGGTTGGCCTGTTTTATGATCATATATCTTGTTTCTTGTTTAAAGTTTTATTTTCCGCTGGTTTTCTCTGATGTTGTGTCACTAGGGTGCCCGGGATAAGGCACCAGTAACGGGCCCCGGGACGGGTCGTTACAAAAGTGGTATCAGAGCAGTTAATCCTCGGAAAGTGTCTACAGACCGTGTCTAGTAGAGTCTTGATTATCGATGTGGTGCACAACACATCGATAATCGGAGGTCGCAGGACATTTAGGATTAGTTTCCATTCTTCTCATTACGAGATCGTGCCTTAGAGATGTGTTGTAAGTTGGACCCTCCGACGTGTCTCGTTTTACCGATTATGCCTCCGCAAGGCAACCAGAGCCCGAGAAGGCGGGCAGCCGAGGAGCCGCTAGTGAGATCTGAGAGTACGAGGCGCAGCCCTGGCCTGCACTGAGATTGTGCTTCAGACGGCGAGTTTTGCGACGCCGCCAAATTTCAAAGAAAGTTTAGAGTCGCAGATGGTCTGCCGAGACCACATGACTGAACCTCCGCCTCACACCGGAGCGGATGAGACGGGTACGAGATGGCCCGATTTTGGCCGGTCGTGGCGAGCATGAGATAAGCCGGATCAGCAGCCAGTTCGATGACCAGTGGTTCACCCCGAGCAGATAGTTTGAGGCTACGGGACTTTCTCGAGTTGTAGCCCGCCAGTTTTATGGGTCGAGGCACGAGGATGATCCGCAGGAGTTCATCCGGCGATTCTGACGGATCACGCGGTGATCAAGGCTTGAGACCGAGTCTGTGACCTTTGGTTCGCATCGGCCGCGTGATACCGCATGATCGATTGGTTTGATTCATAGAGCTTTCCGGGAGAGCATGCACTCAGCAGTATGGGATGAGTTTTCGGGGCTTTCTCACGCACTTCTTGCCTCCGCAGATGAGGAGGCACGCCGGCAGATTTTTGATGCTTAGACGAGGCGGGCGTGCGGTTCGGGAGTACAATGTGGAGTTCGACTCATTGGCGTGCGTCCCAGCGTTGGTAGCTAGTATGGAGGATCGAGTGCACCGATATGTTACTGGCTCGATGATTACATGTCGAGGCATGTTCGTGAGTAGCTCTTCACCGCATGGACATTGCCCGCACGCAGCTCATGCACCGATGTGAGGCACGAGAGGTCGACGGAATGACCAAGATCGGCAGAAGAGGCCGAACAACGTGGTCCTTGGTGACTTTCGAGGCGGACCGCCTCGAAGATACTAGTTTTGTACCTCCGCCAAGCAGAGTGGTCCTCCACAACCTTGAGTATTCGGAGCGATTCGGGGCTCGAGGATCAGTTTCGAGGAAGTAAGGGTGTTGGCCAGATGCGGTCACCCCTACCTCGGTGTGGTCGATGTGGTAGACCGCATTTCGGGGAGTGTCGTGGTGCCAGGGGAGCTTGTTATTTTTGCGGCCAGCATGGCCATTTTGCGAGGAACTGTCCGACCAAGGGTAGCACGAATGTTACGACTCAGCCTACCGGATCGGGCTGTTCATCGCCTTCATACTATGCCTGCAGTGTGCCTATGATTAGAGTGGAGCGGTAGCTTCAGGTATATCCTTAACCCTCTAGAGTTTTGGTATGCTTGTTATGATGGTCTCATTATTGTGTGCTATGTACGAATAGCGTTGTGTTAATTGTGAGTTAGAAAACATGCTTAGTTGGGAGGATACGTATGGGGGCATGGTAAGTGTGAACCTTAGACTATGTCGCGACTGAGACCTTAGGGGTAAGGTCGTCTTGAGTTAAAGATTTATTTTATGTTTGACCCTATTCAGAGTAGTGGTATACGTGGGATTTATTTGTGTGATAAGTCCACGGGTAGTGCGAGATGGAAGTGTTAGCTTTCATGACGCGTGTGTTAGTTAGATTGTTCCGTGTCGGGAACAAGAGTTTAGCGCGGTTGGGGGTCGGGTTGAGGACCATTTGCGGGTCAACTCGTAACCCGGTTTGGGGTGGGGTCAGTTCTGGGTGGTCCCGCCAGGCGGTAGGGTCACGAGGATGCTAGGCCCAAGTTTGTATGACCATCGTATGAGTTGGTGGATATGTTCGACCAGAAGCGGATCGTGGAGGCCGGGAATGGCCTTAAGGGAGATTGAAGTTAGTTTGATGACCAAGTTTGGAGGTAGTAACTCCAAAGGTTGGTAACAGAAGCATTGACGGGTGTGGTACGGATACTAGAAAGAGTTCGAGTGTTCGAGAAGCGGTACAACGAGTTAGGGAGAAGAGAACGCGTGTGTTAGTTCGTGGCGTGGCGTCGGCAACTTGTTAGAGGAACTTTATCGTTATCCGACTTGAGAAGGAACATTCGGGACGAATGTTTCTAAGGAGGGGAGAATGTTATACCCCGTATTTCCAGAGTATGTACGTAAGGACGTACGTACGAGAATACGACAGAAAGATTGGAAAGGAAGAAAGAGGTGATTTTTCCACGGAAAAGTTTCCGGTTTTTGTGAAGGAAAAAGGTTCGTTAATGGGAATTGGATTCCCAGATTTGGTATTCGGACTTCCTGGAATATTAGAGAATTGTGGAATTTTATTTTCGGAAATGGTCACGTGGGGCCCGCTTTGTTTTCGAGATTTTGGCCATTGTGGATATTTTTTCGAAAGACGTTTTATGAGGGCCAATAGGAGGGTGACACGTGTCACCCCCGCCTAGGTGGCTTGGCCGAAGTTACCTTTGTGCACAACACCCGGTTAGAGTCGTTTTTCGACGAAACGTTTTGCGTAACTTGCGAAGGGAAAATTCCGGCTATGTCGTTTTGTATTTTTGCGGATTTTTCCGAGCGGCGGAACATTTTGGGCCAACAAGATGGTGACACTTGTCACCTCTGCCGACGCCTTAGTCGGTTTGGCCTCGCCGATGGTGCCTTGTTGTGGCATTGTTTTGTGCAATGTTTTGTGCAATGTTTTGTGGCTTGTTTTGTGGAGTAGGGACTAGGGTGCACTTGGCTTGATCTTGGCCTTACACTTGCCTTGCACTTGGCTAGATCTTGGCCATTGGTTGGCCTTTGGTTTTGCTATAAATACCCCCCCTTATGTTGATGAACTCTTCATCCACAAATGAAACCTTCCAAGCCTAAAATCCCTCCCTCCTCTAGTGTTGAGTTCGTCCAACTCATCCCCCCCCTTGAGTGGCCTTATGGCCGAGAGCCTCCCCCTCCCCCCTTTGTGGTGCTAGCATGGTACCCCCTAGCCTAGTTGTTTCGTATAATACACCCCCTCTTGGTAGAAATACTCTCAAGTATTGTTATAATGCCCAAATTAACTTAGCCTTGTACCTTGTAGTATTCCAAATATACCTCTATACGTAGAGTCCGGAAATACTACCTTTTGTCCTTTTTAGTCTCAAACCGAAACCCTAAGGAAATCTTCATAGTTGGTTGAAGTATTTTGAGTAGAAGTTGGTTAGAACTTCTAAGGGTTGTTTGGAGCGGATTGGAGTAGGAGCTAAACCTTGCTCAGGATCGACATTATAACTTGGATAATTTTGGGCTTGTCGAGGTAAATATTCTTGTCCCCTTATTGTAATTGGAGATTACATGTTGTAGGATTATATAGTTGAAGTATACTATATATGGAACTATACTTAGTATTCGGCAATGTCTTTTGACTTAAGCCTGAAGAATAAAGAAAAGAAGCGCATTTGTATTTACATAGGATCAGTATTGCGAAGAGACTTGTGTAGTATTGCTGAGTAGAATTGTACACGTCCGGTTAGGCGTAAACCCCCGGTTGGCTTGGTGGCGGGCCTCGATAGAGGAGAGATTTCTGTTGTGTGTGAGGAGTTTGCCGAATTTTCTGTAGAAAGATAGAAACTTGTGTTTTGGGGTTAATAGACGTTTGTGACCTTTATAGGTGAAAGTACTAAGAGTAGCGTATTCTACTCGAGGAGTGGAAAGGGCTAGCAAGGTTGTAGTACTTGGAGCATTTTGCTTATTGTCGATAAATCGTCGCGAGGTATGTGAACCTCTTCCTATCTTTTCTAGCATGATTGTTGTGAACTATGTAGTACGGTAGACGTACATGTGCTAAGTGATTTGGTTGGTTTAAAACATAGGGTGTTATACTAGCTTTATGGGAAGTTAGTTATAACGACCTTATGTAGGTGAAAATGGTTTACTGATGTTAGAAGTTAAGAGACTTGATCTTATAAGATAAGAGACTTAACTTATTTGTTTTAATGTGGATGTTTGTGTGAAACCTCATTCGTGAGTAATGAGTACTTGGTTTTAAAGGGATAATGTTTTACTGATTTCGGAATCGTAATGTGTATCGACAGCACTATCAGCGTTAATAAAGGAAAATGTATTGAATAATGATGTGTTGTATTAAAACCAGTAGAAACCTCCATCCGCATGAAGCTAAGATAAGACAAAATGATATTACATTTTCTAGATCATGGTCTTTGTAATAAGATCGTTATAAACAAGAATAAACTACTCACATGTATGACATATGTTACTCAATTGTTTTAAAAGAGATTAAGACTATGAGTTATGAAACCTTTCTAAAATAAGTGACTTGAGCATTTGAAAATGAGAAGCTTGAGTAATGAAACTAGGCAACCGGAACTTAGGAAAGAATGTTGTTACTTGATTTTGAAAAGGAATGTGGGTTGGTCATTCTAATACTACGGGTATAGGGTGACTTTTATAAAAGTAATGGATCTCTTTTAAAAGAACTTAACGATGTAGTACTTTGGGGTTAAAAACCCGGACTTTGGCATAAAATGAAAGTACTTTGAGTTGTGTGAACTTGCCTATGCTTGTTGTTGTGAAACTTTCCTATGCTTGTTGTTGTGAAACTTGCCTATGCTTGTGATGATAGCCTTTGTTGTGCAAGTGTGGTATTTACGTTACCGCGTCTCGATGCAGGCCTCGACTTGTCGAGAACTTACTTGGACGTCTTTGGCGGTGATGGAGAATTCCACGTATGTTTCCATTTTGATTCTTGTCTTGTTGTTGATGTCACATGGACATGTCTACACCGTCGCAGATTCCGGCACGCGCCACGCGGCGGGTTAATTACCCGATATATTGTTATTGTGGTTACATGGACATGTCTACACCGAGGTAGAATTCGGGGCATGTGGCCGCGCGTGGTTGATCACCCAAGATATTATTGTTGATGTCACATGGACGTGTCTACACCGAGGTAGAATTCCGGGCATGTGGCCATGGGGCACTGGTATTATTGTTGCATCAAGGACATGTCTACACCGATGCAGAATTCCGAGGCACGCGCCGTGATGCGAACATGATTGATGTTGTGGGCGTGAGACCCATAGTTATATTTGAGTGATGACTTGAGGCGTGAGTCCTCGATCGACATGATTGCTTTATGTTGTGAATCAGTAGTTTGGTTATCATACATGTCTCACGCTTTATATAGACTAGTATGATTTCATTTCAGTATTTCTGATTTCACATACTTGGTACTGTTGTCTTGACCTCCTTCTGGGCCGCGTTCATGCCGCAGGTAGAGGTACATCGGTCGTGGATCCTCGCTCTTAGGATCTCAGTTCAGCGTTTTGGGAAGCTCCGTTTCTCCGGAGGCTTATCTTTTGGTATGTGTTCCCTGAGTTGTAGGTTCTTGTACATTCAGGGGTATGGCGGGGCCTTGTCCCGTCATAGTTGTTGTAAATCTTAGAGGTCCAGTAATCTTACAAGCGTGGTTTGTAAAAAAGGATTAAATTGTTCGTTTTGTAAGAGTTGTATTTATATATGATATTGGAAGGTAACTGTTGGGTTGACCTGTTTTATGATCATATATCTTGTTTCTTGTTTAAAGTTTTATTTTCCGCTGGTTTTCTCTGATGTTGTGTCACTAGGGTGCCCGGGATAAGGCACCAGTAACGGGCCCCGGGACGGGTCGTTACAATTAATGATCTTATTAAAGCAGCCACGATCTAGGAAATGTAATACAATTTTGTCTTATCTTAGCTTCTATGCAGATGGAGGTTTCTACTGGTTTTAATAATACTTAATTAATCAATACATTTTCCTTTATTAGCGCTACAGTGGTTTGTTCGATACTTATTCTCATTTCCGAAATCAATACAAGGCTTTCATAAATAATTAAGTAGACCGTTCCTTTTATCTCTCTTAAGTCGTTATACCTAACTTCCCATAAAGCTAGTATAACTCTTAAGCTTTTAAAACCAAGTATTACTCTTCTTTCAAAAACGATTCTTAATTCTTTTGAAATACTTCAAGATTCTTATTATTTAAAACTCAAGTCAAAAGACATCGAAGTAAAACCACGTTCAGTTAACACACGTCGCTCACCGTACTATATATATTCTTTTAAAATATCATGCTCAAGAGGATAGGAAGAATCACATACCTTCTCGGCGAAATCCACCTGCCAAGTCGAATATATCGCGCGCAGAGTATCAACCTATAATAGTCAAATACGTCTATCAACGTCTAGACTACTCTGTAGAATATTCTAAGCAGAAGGTTCTTAATTCTACGGAAAATTGGGCAGCACTTCCCTACCCGTCCACTACTCAAGTCTACTGTAAATACAGTCCTATATAAGTACAGTTCAATTCTCTTCTTTAATATCCTTCTATATCTTATACTCATTTCTATACTACAATAGTATGTAACCTCCAATTACAATAGAAGGACAAAGATATTTACCTCGATAAGCCCAAAATTATCCAAGATTAAAGTCGATCCTGAGCAAGGTTTAGCTCGTATTCTGTACGCTCCAATTCGCTCCAAGAAACCCTTAGAAGTTCTAAACAACTTCTACTTAATACTTCAACAAACTATGAAGATTTTCCTAGGGCTTCGTTTTGTGACTAAGGGATATAAAGTAGCATTTCCGGGCTTTTTGTATAGAGATAACTTGGAATACTACAAGGTATTTAGGCTAAGGTATTTTGGAATAACAACAATACTTGGAGAATATTTTTCTACCAAGGGGGGGGGGGGTGTGTCTCAGCGAGAACATAAGGAGGGGGGGGGGGGGAGAGTGTTGGACGAGAGCCTTACTAAGGGGGAGGGAGTTTTGAGACTTGGAAAAATGTTTAAGGGATGAAGAATAAGTCTTGAACTTAAGGGGTATTTATAGTCCAATCAATGGCCAAGATCAAAGCAAGTGGAGGGTGAAGATTTGGACAAGTGTTGTGTGGGTCCCACCTTATCTATCTACTCCACAAATATCTACAAAACATTGACCAAATGTTTTAGGGCTTTAAAATGAAAAAAGCGTGCCAACTATTTCGTCCACCAATCCGCCCACTTGAGGGTGACACATGTCGCCCTCTTGTTTGTCCAAAATATTTCATCTCTCGGAAAAATCCAAAATAAATAAATTCTTGAAAACGTAAAATTCCCTTACAAGGTTCGGAAAATTTTCCGTCGGAAAAACAATTCTTTTTCGTGGATGTGCACAATTTCGTCCTTAACAATAATTCGGGCTTACAAAATTGTACGTACGTCCTCACATACATACTCTAGAAATGCGGGGTATAACATTCTTCCCCCCTTAGAAACATTCGTCCCGAATGTTCCTTCTAAGTCTCAAAACACGCTAGCGCCGGTATAGTCTTCACTAATATACTTACGAAACCAATCATGTCGTACCTGTCCATAACATAACACACGCGCAAATACTTAACTCCAAGTCCACGAGGAATCACCTCTATCATCACAAAATCTCCCACCCAAGGGCTAAAAGATACTCCCTTTCGCACCTTTACTTCACAAAAGAAATGATCACTTCTATTCTCTTAACACATGTTCACTTCTTCCCTTACTCATCGTACCCTCCTCGTACACTCGAACACTTCCTAAATAAACTTACCACCTTTCTGTTATTGCTTCAGTTTCCAAAATCTCGGGGTTACTATCTCCAACTTGGTCATCACTAACCGGGAACACTCTGGATGGATCTCCGATACTTTTCCGAACATAGAAACATGAAAGACCTGACGTACTACCTCCTAAGTCGGACGACAATGCTAACTTATAGGCAACCTGGCCTATTATACAACCGATCTGCAAAGGCTCAAAGTACCTCGGGCTAAGTTTTCCTCGCTTCCGAATCGTCACACCTTCCGGTGGTACCTTCAAGAAGACCGACCACAACTCAACTCCAAGTATCGACGCAGATTATCCGCACGACTCCTGTTGACTCTGAGCTGTCAATAACCTCTCCTGGATAAGCTTCACCCTATCCACATCCTGCTGAATCAAGTATGAACCAACTATCTGAACATTGCCAACATCAAACCAATCGACCGGCAACCTACACTACCGCCCCTACAAGGCTTTATAAGGCGACATCCGAATACTGAAATGGTAGCTATAATGATACTCACTCAACAAGAGGCACATAATCCTCGCTGCTACCCCTGAAATCAAAACACCGGCCCGAGGGTGAATGCAATACTGAGACTCACCTGAGTTCCTAACCCTGCCTGGTAAAACCTCCATAAAAAGAAATAGCCGTAAACTGGGCTTCACTGCCTGTCATAAGGTAAAAGTAGGAACCCCGTGCAGTCTTACAACCTTTCTGATATATAACATCTCGCATAACCCTCTGCCGAGTAAACAGTTCTGACTGAAAGACAAGATGGGCTGACCTCATCGCCCGACCATCGGTCGAACGCATCCACGAACTCGTACGATGGTTAACTAAACTTGGGCCTAACACCCTCGTGACCCTATCACAAAGCGGGACCACCACAATTTTTCCTTACTTCAAACCGGGCTGCGGGTTGACCCGCAATCTGGCCTCAACCCGACCCATTTATCGCGCCAAGCTCTTGTTTTCCGATCCGGAACAATCTCACCATCGAGTCACGAAAACCTAGTGGTCTTCTTAGCTCAACTACCCTCTTTCATTTCACACTACTCAGGGACTTATCACACAAATATATCTCACGTATACTATGCACTCCGATAAGGGTCAAACATAAAAATAAATCTTTTACTCAAGATGGCCTCGCCTCTAAGGTCTCCACGTATAATATCCTAAAGCTCACAAATTTCCCTATCCCCAATCTTACCCTTTTAACTAACCATGATTTCTAATCACAATTAACACAATGCTATCTGAACATAACACTTAAGATATACTCATCTTATCACACATACTAATCTCTAGAGGGTTAAGGATATACCTGTATCTACTGCTTCACTCCCCTTTGTCGTTCTAATCAATCCCGCTCATTACGATAGCTAGGGAAGGTGATGAATCGCCACCGATCCTGAAGGCTAAGTCTCTACATCCGCGCCACTGGTCGGACAATTTCTCGCAAATGGCCCCGCCGCAAGCATAACAAGTCGTCGAAGAAGTACGACACTCCCACAATGACACCTACCACAACGCCACACCGAGGGTGGCCTCTCAGCTAACACCCTTTCTCTCGAACCACCGAATCCGCAACTAATCGTAGGTGAGTCCTCCTACTTGCATCCTCCTACTTGAACATTCTCTCACACGCCTCGACGGCCGCAGTAAAACAAGCACCAACAAAGACGACATTCCCGATGGCGTTTGCCACACTGCGGAACACCGAGGAAAATCAATCCGGTGGCCGAACCTACGTGTATCTGTGAACCAGAAGCCCTGGAGCTCTGACCAACTCCTGCATACCCCGAACGTCCTGAAGTCTGTGGAGGACCACTCTGTACTGGCGGAGGCGCATAACCGCCTCGCCGAGAAGGTCCGCCTCGAAAGTTACCAGGACCGTTGTTACGCCTCTTCTGCTGATCTTGGCTAACCCGTCGATCCCTACGTTTCTCGGCCTGCTGCGCATAAGCCCGTACGCAGGCCATGCTCATGCCTGACTGAAGAGCTACTCTTGCACAACCCTCTCTTAGATAGTCATCAAGACCCGTGATAAATCGGTACATAATATACTCTCTGGTTGCTAAATCCCTAGCTAGTAACAGGGTCGTCTCTTTGCAATCCATACTTTCTGCTACTGGTCGTGGAACTGAAGGTTCAAATATCATGGCCGCAGATGAATCGCTGCCGCCGTATAGACTGGGCTGGCGACGTCGCAGAACTCCCCGAATGAAGCACCACCTCAGGTGATGATTGGGCCTGTGCCCTTGTAACCCTCTGTGCTCTACTCGCAGCTCCCTCGGCTGCCTTGCCCTTCTGGGCCCGGGTTGCCTTGCGCGGAGGCATAACTGGTAAGGGAAGGAATTACGTTAGAGGGGTCCAACTTATAACACAGCTCTAAGGCACTCAGAGTGAGAAGAATGGAAACCAATCCTAAATATCCTATAGCCTCCTGATTATTGGTGTGGTGCACAACACACCGATAATCAAGACTCTACTAGATACGGTCTGTAGACACTTTCCGAGGATTAACTGCTCTGATACCACTTTTGTCACGACCCGAACCCGGGCCCGTGACTGGTGCCTTACCCGGGCACCCAAGTAGACATACATCAGAGTAACCAGCGGAATATAAAACAAGACATGAAACAATATGAAGTGAGAAACAGTTTATCTGAGAAAAGCTGTCTGTCGGCATATATATATATATAAAAACTTGAACAGTTACATCCCTTTTACAACACCTGCCCACAATAAGATTTCATGCACTCTAAGAATGTTATAACAACAATGGCGGGACAGGGCCCCGCCATACCCCTGAATGTAAGTACCTACAACGACAGGGGACTATACCAAAGATAAGCCTCCGGAGACACGGAGCTTCCCAAAACGCTGAACTGTGACCCTATGAGCGAGGATCAACAACTGGTGTACCTCTACCTGCGGCATGAACGCAGCCCCCCGAAGGAGGTCAGTACAACAGGTACCAAGTATGTGAAACTGAAAATACTGTAAATGAAATCATAATAGTCTATATAAAACAGAAGACATATATGATAACCAATGTACGATACACAATATGTAAGCAGTCATGTCAAGTCAGGGACTCACGCCCTTAAAGTCATCACTCAAATATAACCACGGGTCTCATTCCCACAATATCAATCATGCCCGTGGAATTCCTTCCTCGCTACCGGCAGTCCATGATATAAAAGCACCAAGGAATACACATGAACACCAGGTCCCACCTGTGTCATAATAAAACTGTACGGGGTAAGTACGAAGGCATATCCGACTACTAAAACCCACAGTACCAACAATGCTATAAAACTGTATCACGAGGTCTTTCTAGACCGCGCCACATGATCGAAGCTGGCCACTCGCCTCGTATCAATGCGCGTCAAATCTCGAACTCACCGCAGCTCGTGATAGCCAACTAGGCTGCGTGAGGTATTCCCCGCATCGAGGGTAGCTACTCGGCATCGCCCCGACTCTCGTAGTCCGCATGGCCACATAGACCGCATGGTATTCCCGCACACTAACACGGAACTCCCGTAGTTCCGATAGTCCCATGGACCCGCATGAGGCATCCTCGTGACGGTGTCACGACCGTTCGGCCCGTGGATCGTGCCTTACCGGCACCCAAGTAGTCATACATCGAGTAATCACGAAACATAAAGCAAGACATGAAACAGCTTTATAAAACAAGACATACGACATGTGAGAAAACATCGCCTTTCTAAGATATATATATATCATGTTTTAGCGAGCATCCGATTAATCGCATAACATGACTACGCACCTCTAAGGAAATATACAACTATGGCGGACAGGCCCGCCATACCCCGATCAGACAAAAACTATCTACAACAGTGAGATCATACCAAAAGTAGAGCCTCGGAAGAGATGGAGCTCACGACACCAACGTAGAGATCCTAAGGATGCGGATCTAGCACTGCCGCTTGCCCTTACCTGCGGCATGAACGCAGCCCAAGGAGGTCAAGACAACAGTACTAAGTATGCGAAATCAGAAAGTACTTAAATGAAAACATATCATTTTTTTAAAACCGGTTTACAAATATGTGTGAAACAACTGGAAACCGCACATAGTGCCACATCACAAACAAGAGCAACAATAGGTAATCAGAATACGTCTTGTCTAGGCCGCGAATGATCGAAACAGGCCACTCGCCCACATCCTCATTCTGCAAGCCTAATCACGACTCCCGAGTCCGCATAGGCCACTCGCGTGGGCCCGCATGAGGTATAACCCCGCATCGAGGGTAGCTACTCCTGCATCGTCCTGGACTCGTCCGCATGGCCACATAGACCGCATGAGGCATAACCCCGCATACTAACTGGAACTCGTAGCTCGCATAGGCCCTGGACCCGCATGAGGTATTCTCGAATCATGGTCCTGCATCGCTCGAGTCTACCCGCGTCGGAGGCGCTTAACCCCGGATCATCTCAAGAGGTGAGTGATAGTATACTAACATAACAACTTATCTTTAAGTAACATAAGCACAACAAGGATACTCACCTATACAAGCGTTACAAGATACTAACACACATAGCATCATATCATGTCTACTTATCAAACCATCTTATTATTCTTTTCACAATATAAGTCTATTATAAACACATAGGCAAACTTGTTTCTTTTATCAATCTTAAGTGGTTATACTTACTTCCCATAAAGCTAGTATAACTCTTAAGCTTCGCTTCAAAACCAATTAGTTCTCTTCTGCTTAATAAATGGTTCAAGAGTCCTTTGAAATGTTTTCGATTCTTTATTATTCGTGCTTAAGCCGAGGCATTCACAGACGTATTATTCAAAGCTTAAGCCGAGGCATTGCCGTAAGTATTATTCGATTAACACATGTACGCTCACCGCACTATATACATATTGTAAAATATCATGCTTTAGGAAGAATCACATACCTTCTCGGCGAAATCCACCTGCCAAGTCGAGTATGTCGCGCGCAGAGAATCAGCATATAATAGTCACAGATATCTATCAAAGTCTAGACTATTCTCTAGGTAATTCTAAAAAGAGTGTCCTCAATTCTACGGAAAGTCGGGCAGCACAACCCTACCCTGAGCTATATAAGTTCATCAGTGAAAACAAATTCCCATGTAAGTGCAGTCAGATATTCTTCTTTTATACCCTTCTAAGGTGTTACTTCAATTCTATTCCTTAACAACCTTCTAAGTATTTATACTTATTCTTATTCTACAACAAGAAGTATTCTCTAATTACAAAAGAGGGTTAGGATTATATACCTCGATAAGCCCAATAATATCCAAGTAAAAGTCGATCCTGAGCGAGGTTTAGCTCCTAATCCAAAGCTCCAAGCGCTCAAGAATCCTTAAGTTTCCCACAACTTCTACTAAGTACTAAGGAATTTGGGCTAGGTTAAATTGGGCATTATAACAATACTAGAAGGCAACTTTCCTACCAAGGGAGGGGTAGGTTTCGGCTAGGCTAGAGGAGGGCCTCGCCAAAACTTCACCAAAGGGGAGGGGTGTTTGGACGAATTGCTCACAAGGGAGAGGAGGATTTTTCAAGACTTGAAAGCTTTAGTGGATGAAGAACTCTTCATCTCAAGAGGTGTATTTATAGGTCAAGACATGGCCAACCAATGGCCAATATTTAGCCAAGTGCTAGGCAAGTGTAAGGTCAAGATAAGGGAAAGTGTACCTAGACAACTTGCACACAAAATATCTATCCAACTTTATGACAAGGATTGTCATCCAATCGCCCTATTGCGTGACAAGTCCACCAATGAGAGGGTGGAAAGTGTCGCCTCTCATTGGTCCAAAGTGTTACGTCTCTCGGAAAAATCCGCAAAAATAAGAAATGACATAGCCGAATTTATCCTATGAAAGCCGTGGAAACGTTTTCGGAAAACCAATCGTTTTGTGAGTTGTGCCCAATAATTTTCGTCCAAGCCTAACTTTTAAGGCTAACCTTTTATACGTATTCCTTACGTACATACCTGAAATACGGTATAACATTCTCCTCTTAGAAACATTCGTCCCAATGTTCCTTCCCAAGACGATTAAAGATAAGGTTCTTAACAACCTAAGCCGCAAAAAAAACACTTAGCACATAAGTCAATTGAATCAATAAGTAGGAAAGTAGGTTACCCGGAGGTGTGGGAATAGGTGAGGTATCTCGCCTCATGTCCTCCTCGCTTCCCACGTCATCTCCTCCCTGAGCTCGTTCCGCCACAAGACTTTGACGGAAGCCACGTCCTTCGTCCGCAGACGCCTAACCTGACGATCGATTATCGCTATGGGAATCTCCTCATACGATAACCCCTCGATCACCTGGACATCGTCAATCGGATGTACCCTAGATGGATCCCCGATACATCTCCTCAGCATAGAAACGTGAAACACCGGATGCACTGCCTCCAGATCGGACGGCAGATCCAACTCATAGGCAACCTTGCCTACCTCGCGACACGAAACGGCCCAATGTACTGGCTGAGTTTCCCCTTCTTCGCGAATCTGATCACACCATTCTTGGGTTAGACCTTCAGGAAAAACCAATCATATAATACAAACTCGAGATGTAGACTTTGATGATGTGCATACGAATTCTTTCGACTCGAAATATCGATAGCCGCCTCGGATAAGCTTCACCTTATCCATCGCTGCCGCACCAAATCTGGTCCCACTAGCCGCACTCTCGCCCACCTCGAACCAACCTATAGGCGACCGCACTTCCTCCCATACAAGGCCTCATAAGGCGCCATCTGAATACTGGAGTGGTAGCTATTATTATACGCGAACTCAACTAGAGGCAAATGATCCTCCCAACTACCACTGAAGTCAATAACACAGCTCGCAAAGATATCCTCAAGAGTCGGATAGTGCGCTCTGCTGTCCGCTGCATGCGTGGATGAAATGCGATTGTGCTCACTGCGCCCCTAAACCCTCTGGAAGGACCTCCAGTTGGCGTAAATCGGGATCCTCTGCGATATGATCAGTAGGGACTCCATGCGATCCGACGATCTCTGATGTAAAGTCCGCATAATCCTCGGTAGAAAAAGTCGCCCCGACGGAAGAAAGTGGGCTGATTTCGTCACCGTCGACGATAACCCATATAGAATCATGTCTCCTCCGAGTGCGAGGTAATCCCGTGATGAAGTCCATGTTGATTACCTCCCACTTCCGTGCGGGATCTCTATCGCTCAGAACAAACCACCGTGTCTCGAGCTCTACCTTCACCGCCGACAACACGCATCGAGCTACGAACTCGCAACGTCCTCTTCAAGCCATCCCACCAATACAGTATCTAAGGTCGTGGTACATCTTGGTCGACCCGGATGGATAGAGTAACGCGCGCCGTGTGCTTCCCCGAGAACTCTGCCAAGTCCTCAAACATCCGAACACACAACTCGCCTCAAACCTTAGCACCCCATCGTGCTACTCGAAAGGACCTTTGCCTCACGAAGAGTCAGATCGCGATATCGAATCAAAGCCGATCTCGAATCGTTGCCTCTTCACCTCCTCAACGATGGAAGACTCGGCAACCTCACGAACTCTAACCCTATTGCTATCAGAATCAATCAAACGGACACCAAGGCTCGCTAACTGGTGCAAATTACGAACCATGTCCCTTCTCTCTAGCTGCACATCTGATAGGCTCCCCATCGACCTACGACTAGGCATACGCCACAACATGGCCTTGCCGGTGGTACAGGATGTCCACATCGTAATCCTTAAGCAACTCTAACCACCGCCTCGCCGTAAGTTCGGCTCCTCCGTGAAGATATACCGAGGCTCTTGTGGTCAGTAAAAATATCCACGTGAACCCCATACAAATAGTGCCTCCAGATCTTCAAAGCGTGAATCACACCGCCAACTCCAAATCATGGGTGGGGTAGTTCCTCGTGTTTCTTCACCGCGGGATGCATATGCTATAACTCGCCATGCCGCATCAACACACATCCCAACCCGATGCCCGACGATCACAATACACGACATAACCATCCGACCCTCCGGAAGAGTAAGAACGGGCGGTCGTCGCCTCTTTTCAAAGAATCGAAACCACGCCACAAGCATCGGACCATCAAACTTGGCCGCTTCCGAGTCACCCTAGTCAATGGTGCGAGATAGAAGCAAACTTCTCCACGAACCGCCGATAATACCTGCAAGGCCCGAAATCGCGAACCTCGCGGAGTAGTAGGTCTAGGCCAAGTCTCGATCGCTTCGATTCGCCAGACAACTCGAATGCCATCACCCGGCACAATATGCCCAAGAAACGCCATCGAAGTTAACCAAAACTCACATTTGGAAAACTTGGCGTCATAATCGCTGGTCTGGAGAATCACAAGATCCTCAAATGCTCGCATGCTCCTCGCTCGAGCGAATAAACCAAGATATCATCAATGAACACTATCACAAACGTGTCCAAAAATGGTTTGAACACTCGGTTCATCAAATCCATGAATACCGCCGGAGCATTGGTTAACCCAAAAGACATGACCCTGAACTCATAATGCCCGCACGTCCGAATGCACCCTAGGGACATCCACCTCTCTCGACTCGCACTGATGATAGCCCGATCGCAGATCAATCTTGAGAAACATCTCGCACTCGCAATCGGTCGAACAAATCATCAATCCTAGGAAGGGGTATCTGTTTAATGGTCACCTTGTTCACCGCTCGTAATCGACACACATGCAGGCCCCGCCCTTCTTCTTCACGAACAATCCCGGCGCTCCCCCAGGGAGAAACACGCGGCCTCATGAAGCCCGTCTCTAGCAAATCCCTCAGCTGATCCTTCAACTCTCTCAACTCGGCAGGTGCCATTCTGTATGGCGGAATGGAAATAGGCCGAGTATCTTGCAACACATCTATACAAAACTCGATCTCTCGGGAGGATACCCGGAGGTCATCCGAAACACGCTGGGAACTCACGACTACCGAATCGACGAAAATCGCACCGCAGCCTTCAGATCAAACACCCGAACGAGATGGTAGATATACCCTTCGCACCATCTTCCTAGCCTTGAGGTAGGAAATAAACCTACCTCTGCGATACCGTGCTCCTCCCACTCAACAACCGGCTCCTCAGAAACCGAACTGCATTTATTCTCTCTGCGTCTACATTGGCGTAAGGAAGCTAGCCAATCCATCCCCATGATCACATCGGTCAATCATCTCCAACTCTACCAAGTCGCCGTGGTCCGACGATCAAATGATCACAGACAAGCTCTATATACCCGCCGAGCTACCACCGAATCACCCATGGCGTAGCTACCTCGAAAGCGGTCTATGGACTCGTGCTCTATCCCTATCCTACTAGCAACAAGGGAGATATATAGGGCCAGTAGAACCCGGATCTATCAAAGCATACATATCAAACCCGAACCGATAAGGTACCGTGGCGACATCGGTGAGGCCTCCGATCATGTCTACCGACAAAGCATAAATGCGTTCGAGGACCGCTAGAATCGACCGAGCCACGGCCTCGCGACCTGGCCGACCCATGAGCACTCGCCCGGGCGAGTAATCGTAGGAGATGATGAAGCGCAACGAACTCGGCGTGAGCCCTACCACCGCCACGCCTTCGGCCGGACAAGCCGCAAAGTGACCGCCGCTACAATCGTAACAAGATCCAAAAGTAGTACCACACTTCCGTAATGGGATCTACCGACGGCCACACCGGGTGGTCCCGATCGCCGCACTCTGCTACTCGACGCTCAAGCCTGGGCCCCGGGTTCGCCAAAATCGCGGGTCGGCTGGCGACGGCAGGAGTGCTCGCGGCCGGCCGTGGTGCGAATCTAGATCGGCCGAGGCCGCCACCACGATAACCACCGTAAGACCCTCCCGCCCCGGCCTTCTTCTCGCCGTCGGCCCACTCGCCGACCTTCGCGCCTCGCATCCAAGGGCGTGAGCTCGCACGCGGTAATGTCCATACCCTACCGGAGAGAAACCCCGCACATGACTCGCCATATAGTCGTTTCAGCCGGTGACATAGCGGTGCACCCTATCCTCCATATTCGCTACCAAGGCCGGGACATATCGAGCCAATGAATCAAACTCGACATTGTACTCCCGACAGGCCTCTCCTCGCCTCGCAGTAAAAATCTATCACCCGCGCCTCCTCATCCGTGGAGGCAAGAAGTGAGTGAGAAAGCCTCCGAGAACTCATCCCAGTAGGCGGGACGCGTGCTCTCCCGATAACTCCATGAATCAAACCAATCGATCGCGGTATCACGCAGCCTATGTGAACCAAAGATCACGGACTCGGTCTCCGACGCCCGATCACTCTCAAAATCCTCTGCCGACGGATGAACTCCTGCGGATCATCCTCCGCCTCGATCCATAAAACTCCGTGCTACACCAAGAAGTCTCGTAGCCTCAAACTCTCTCGCCTCGGGTGAACAACGGGCGCGACCAGATCGAGCTGAATCGAATCGCCGATCCAGCCTTCTCTCAGACGGGCCACAACTTTAGCCAAAAGTGGGCTATCTCCTTGTCCTAACTCCTCCGCCTGCATCGCGGGATGAGGTGGTACTGTGGTCTCGCTGGGCCGGCGTCATAGAACTCGCCGTCTCGGTATAGATCGGGCCCGAGCCCTCGTGACTCGTGTCTCGCTAGCACTCTGTTATACCCGTATTTCCGCAGTATGTACGTGAGGCGCACGATAAATTTTGTGCCTTAAGAATTGGCTTTGGTTCGAAATTTGGGCACAAGTGCCGA
Organism: Przewalskia tangutica; assembly: GCA_029844215.1. Classification (NCBI taxonomy): domain Eukaryota; kingdom Viridiplantae; phylum Streptophyta; class Magnoliopsida; order Solanales; family Solanaceae; genus Przewalskia; species Przewalskia tangutica. Next base: position 35,822,125 of record CM056733.1, read on the forward strand.
ATAGAGTCGTTTTCTGACGAAACGTTTCCACAGCTTACGTTGGGAAAATTCCGGCTATGTCATTTAGTATTTTTGCGGATTTTTCCGAGCGACGGAACATTTTTGGACCAACGGGAGGGTGACACTTGTCACCCTCATTGGACGGCAAAGAGGAGGCTTGGCCTTGGCCGATTGGTCCCTCCTTTTGTGCCTTGTTTTGTGGCTTGTTTTGTGGAGTGTTTTGTGGAGTGTTTTGTGGGTGCACTTGGCTTGATCTTGGCCTTACACTTGCCTAACACATGGATGGATCTTGGCCATTGGTTGGCCTTTGCTTGGCCTATAAATAGCTCACTTTGTGAAGACTTTCTTCATCAACAAATTGCCTAAGTCTTGAAGTTCTCTTCCTCCTCCCTTGTGAAATTGGCCCACCACACCCCTTTCCCCTTTGCCGAAAGCTTTCCTCATGGTGTGCTCGTGGGGTACCCCTAGCCGAGATGGTTTCGGATAATACCCTTTGTTGTGGTATAGAAATACTCTCCTAAGTATTGTTATAATGTCCAAAATACTTTAGCCCAAATACCTTGTAGTACTTTCCAAAGTACCCTTTGTACGAAAAACCCGGAAAATACGATTATACTTTCCTTAGCCTCTACACGAAACCCTAAGGAAAATCTTCACCCGTTGTTGAAGTATGGAGTAGAAGTTGCGTAGAACTTCTAAGGGTTGTTTGGAGCACTCGGAGGAGGAGCTAAACCTTGCTCAGGAGCGACTTTAAACTCGGATAATTTTTGGGCTTATCGAGGTAAATATCTTGTCCCCCTATTGTAATTGGAAATTACATAAGTGTTGAATATATAGTGTTATATACTATATATAGAACTGAACTTAGTATTATGGCAATGTCTTTTGACTTAAGCCTGAAGAATGAAGAATTGAACAGTAATCACATAGAAGGATAATAAAGAGAAGAACTGAACTGTAATTTACCTAGGGTTGTATTACAGTAGACTTATGTAGCATTACTGTGTAGTAGAATTGTACGCGTCCGGTTAGACGTGTTAACCCCCCCCCCTGGTTGGCTTGGTAGCCGACCTCGATAGAGGAGGAGATTTACGCTGTTGCGGGGAGAGTCTTGAATTTTCTGTAGAAAGATGGGAACGTGTGTTTAAGATTTAATAGACGTTTGTGGCCTTTATAGGTGAAAGTACTAAGAGTAGCGTATTCTACTCGAGGAGTGGAAAGGGCTAGCAAGGTTGTAGTACTTGGAGCATTTTGCTTATTGTCGTTAAATCGTCGCGAGGTATGTGAACCTCTTCCTATCTCTTCTAGCATGATATGTGTGAACTATGTAGTACGGTGACGCGTACGTGTTAATCGTGTTTGATTGTTCTTAAAACATAAAGTGTTATAACGGCTTTATGGGAAGTTGGTTATAACACTTTATGTAGGTAAGAAAATACTTTGTGGTTTTAAAAGGTAATCGATGTGAATTATAATCGCTAGTTATAATAAAGAACTTGATGTATTTCAAAAGATTTCTAAATCGTTTTGAAGGGAGAGTAACACTTGGTTTTAAAGGTTTTAAAAAGAGTTATACTAGCTTGATGGGGAGTTAGGTATAATGTCTTAAGAAGGGTAAAGAAAATGGTTTACTGATGTTAGAAGTTAAGAGACTTGATCTTATAAGATAAGAGACTTAACTTATTTGTTTTAATGTGGATGTTTGTGTGAAACCTCATTCGTGAGTAATGAGTACTTGGTTTTATTTAAAGGATAATGTTTTACTGATTTCGGAAATCAGAATGTGTATCGACAGACCACTGCAGCGTTAATAAAGGAAAATGTATTGAATAATGATGAATTGTATTAAAACCAGAAGAAAACTCAATCTTCATAGAAACTAAGATAAGACAAAATGATATTAAAATATCTAGATCATGGTCGTAATAAGAATGTTGTAAACAAGAATAACCTACTCTCACGTGAGACTTATATTACTCAATTGTTCTAAAACGGAACCAAGTGATTAAGTTTATGAACTATGAAACCATTTGAAAATGAGAAGCTTGAGTAATTGAAACTAGGCAAACTGGAACTTAGGAAAAGAATGTTGTTACTTGATTTTGAAAAGGAATGTGGGTTGGTCATTCTAATACTACGTATCGGGTGACTTTGATAAGTAATGGATCTCTTTAAAGAATTTAACGACGTAGTACTTTAGGTTGAAACCCGGACTTTGGCATAAAATGAAGGTACTTTGAGTGATGTGAAACTTGCCTATGCTTGTTGTGGTGAAACATTCCTATGCTTGTTGTTGTGAAACTTGCCTATGCTTGTGATGATAGCCTTTGTTGTGCAAGTGTGGTGTTTCTGTGTTACCGCGTCTCTCGATAGAGGGCGATTGGTAGTTGAGGTTTCTTCTTGTTCGCCCGGTATCCGGTGGTCGGCTCGCACCGCCCGCCTCGTGGACCGATTCGGCCTTGGTATCGGTAGTCACCGCACTTGCCCCGCTCAAGATAGTGACGGTTTCGTGATCTGACGCTTGGTCCCCGGTGGTCACCAGATTTGCTTGCCACCGGTGCGTGACCGGCCTCGTATCCGATGAGTCGGCTCGCACTTGCCCCAGACGGCTTCGTGTTTTGGTTGCATTGTATTATTGGTACGGTCGGATCTGGTAGTTATACTTGTCCTGTACGGTTTTTATAACACAGGTGGGACATGGTGTTCATGTATAATCCTTGGTATTGTTATATCATAAACTGCCGGCAGTGAGGAAGAAATTCCACGGGCACGAGTGATAATTTGGAGGGCGTGAGTCCCTGCCTTGATGTAACTGGTTATATGTTATATACTGTAGTTTGGTCATCATACATGTCTCCTGCTTTATATAGACTATTATGATTTCATTTACGATTTGTGATTCACATACTTGTACTGTTATCGACTCTCCTTCGGCCGTTCACGCCGCAGTAAAAGGTACATCGGCCGTCGATCCCCGCTTAGGATCACCTTTCAGTATTGAAAGCTCCGTTCCTTCGAGGCTTATCTTTTGGTATGTTACCACAGTGCGTAGATGCTTATACATTCGTGGTATGGCGGGCCCCGCCCCGTCATAGTTGTTGTAAATCTTAAGTGCAGAGTAATCACAAGTGGGCGTGGTTGTAAAAGGATTAAACTGTTCGGGTTTTATGTATATACTGAAGGCAACTGTTTTGGTTGGCCTGTTTATTTATTTCATGATTCATGTTTTATTTTCCGTAAGTTGTTTATAAGGAGTTAGAGAGAAGTTTCTCTCACTAAGAAAACGCTCTCAACGTTTCCCCTTAGTTGCTCCTTCGGTTTTTCCTCTTCTTCCCCTTAGATTTTCGTTTGTTTCACAATGGTTTAATTGTTATTGTTCACAATATGAAGAAGTCTAAACGCTACACACGTTCTAGCAATGATTCAGGAGGTTCAGGCAGTTTGGCTAAAACTAGAACAAGGAAGAAAAAAAAGAGTGGAGGCAGTCCAACAATTGCCGAGGAAAATCTTATTCCGGCAATCTCGGACCCGTCTGTATTGGTTCATGTCACGCCAGACTCGCGATTTCCATTAGAAAATGTAGTAGATGATTCTATGCTACAAAAGATACATGAATGGGGCAAAAATATAGAAATTGAAAGCTTGGACATTAGTGAATTTGAAGGCAAAACTTCCGGCAAGCAGTGTCTTTTTCCGATAGCCATTGACGCCTCTAATACTTCTATGGTGGTCGACCATTCCATGGGCCAATTAGTTGGTAATGGGATCATTTCGGAAGAACAAGACAGTCACTCTAGCATTAGTACCTCGTCACTACCTGGAAATTCACTCAGGTTAGCCGGAAAAGGGCTTAATTCTGGGCCTGACATTGCTGTTGGAGGAACAAGGTACGATGGCATTCTTGGGTCTAAACCGGGTCAGGACGTGGGTCAGGAGTTCATGGCGGGTCGGGCAGGTGTTCATGGGTCCAAGAGTAATCACGTCTTGCTTGATTCAAAGTCAGTTGAGAGCATTGAAGGTAGTCCTATACCCAAGAAGTTTAACGCGGGTGTCAAGAAAAGGAACTTTAATGCCCCGGGAAACGATGTGTCTCCTCCTATTACGGGTCGGGGCTTGGGTCAGATGGACAAGGCGGGTCAGGAGGTTATCAATGAAACTAGGAATATGAACTCTATGCATGGATCTAAGTCAGACGTGGGATACCAAGGGGTTTCTACACCCAAGGACTCTAACGTTATTTTTGAAGGTGCCGAGGCGTCACACATTAATGTGGCGGGTACCAAGGATACACTCACAACCACGGGCCTTTATGATGGACTGATTTCCAAGACGGGACAAGGGGATAACCTAGGGACATTAACTACTCCCGTTATACAAAGAGTCAAGCCAGTTGAGAGTTCTAACGTTATTATTGAGGGTGCCGAGGCGTCACTCATTAATGCTGCGGGTACCAATGTTTCACTCACTAGCACGGGACTTTATGATGGTCTGATTGCCAAGACGGGCCAGGGGCATAACCAAGGGACATTGAATATTCCCGTTATACAAGGAGCCAAGTCAATTGTGAGAAACAAAGCTAAGTCTATTTCCAAGGAGCCTAGGAACTACATGGCCATTAATAACGCAAGAACCGAGGGGTCTGCCTTGAATGATGCGGGAACCAAAGAGCCCTCTCGTGTATTAAGACAACAACCACTGATTCCTTTTAATGTCACAAATGAAGCCTTCCCTACTTTAGCTAGCTTGCTAAGTGGAGTCAATCTCCAGAACCAAAATAAGCCTTTCGTCTTTAATTCTCCCCCAGATTCGAGTAAAGTCTTTAACTTACCTCCTCTCTCATCTAATAACACTTCACTACTTTCTGGAAAACAAAACACTCCACCCCTTCTACCTACTCTTCCTTCTTTTCCTCCAGAAACCCAACACAAATTCCCTTCCCTTCCAAATGGCACGCGAATCATCCTCCTATCGCGCACTAGCTCTTTCCTTATACCCATCCCCCTCTGCCTATACCTCCAGAAATACCCACCAATGATTTACACACTAATGCATCTTCTAAACCACATCATATTCCTACCACGGCTACAACTCATAACAACCCTTCCCCAAACCATGGCAAAGGTACCCTCCCTCCCAAAAGGACTTACGCCGAGTCATGGGAACCAGATTGAGGCTAAAGGCATGAAGTTACAATTTATTGAACAACAAGGGGCGGAAGTAGATATAGAAGCTGAGGATGAAGTCCCTTTCATAGAAACTTGGGGCTATTGCTTAATAGGATGCTTCACTGGTCCTTTCCTGAAGAGAAGCATTGAATACGATTGTGAAAGGATGGGAGTTAAATGCCGATTATACCATATGGCAAAGGTGGATGTTGTTCAAATTCATGACGGAGGAGGAGCGCACTAATGTACTTCACGGAGGCCCTTATATGGTTTACGGGAAAACCATGATGCTTAAGGCTATCAATAAAGGAGTTCTTATAACGGATGATTTGTTTATGGACATTCCTATTTGGGTCACTTTCTCGGACATTCCCTTTCTATTTGGAGTGCCACTGCCTTAGTAAGATTACTTCACGTGTAGGAAAACCTCTTTACACTGACCAATATACTAAGGAAAGGTCTAAAATGAACTATGCAAGAGTTCTAGTGGAAGTGGATGTTAGCAAGGAGCCGATAATGGATTTTGTCGTCAATCTCCCCGATAACAAAAGGTATACTCAAAGGGTAAACTATGAGAATTACCCGACTTTTGCTATCATTGTGCGGCTTTGACACAACCATTTGAAGTGTAGGAAGGCGAGGATGATGTCAACAATGAAGAAGCTCCAAAACACGCAATCGAGATACCCCTAACAACAAGGATGATTCTACTCGTTTGAAGGTCAACAAAGGTACGGGTGGAACCAACCCTCCTCCTCCTCATCCACCAACTTCTCAACATCCCGTAGATGCTGATCACTTGATGGACATTGAACAAACCGAGCACATAACACCTCCCGTACCTAAGCTTGGGTGAATTATCACACGCCGCGGTCCTCCGGCTGGGTCATTCCGCCCATCATGTTTCATGGATTCTCTTGCCAAGTCCTCACTGCCTAATTCTCACAATGGCAGTTCACAACATGTTAGGATGAGGGGTAAGGATTCTGAAATGCCTATGATCCCGCCACCTTCATTAGAGGAAGTTACATACAACGGTGCTACGGATAAGGCTCAGCTTGTGTCAAGTAACGTTAACTTTGAACGCGGGGAGCATAGCTTGGCCGGGTACACAAGTTATGGCTTCCAAAGAACAAGGATGATGGATGGCAAGAGGTTTTGTCCAAAAAGAATGGGCCGAAAAGCAGTGGGAAAGCGAAGGCAGCTAAGCGCGGAGGTGCTAATAAAACCTCCTTTGTTCCCTAATGAAAATACTTTGTTGGAATGTCCGTGGTTACAAGTCCTTGTCTAGAATCAGAAGGACTTAAAACTACTATGATCTTATCCCCTCTTGTAATGGCACCTTTGAGTGACCACTGCACCCCTCCCCCATTTCTTGTTTGCTTAAACGTTGAGGATTGAGAACCCTCAATGACTGATTGTATCCATCTTTATTTCCGTTATTAGTAATAATATTTGCATTTACCTAAAAAAAAAATGTTTTATTTTCCGCTGGTTTTCTCTGATGTTGTATCACTAGGGTGCCCGGGGTAAGGCACCAGTAACGGGCCCGGGTTCGGGGCGTTACAAAGTGGTATCGAGCGATTAATCCTCTGAAAGTGTCTATGCATCGCGGTCTAGTAGAGTCTGGATTATCGGTGTGTTGTGCACCACATCTATAATCAGGAGGCTATAGGACATTTAGGATTGGTTTCCATTCTTCTCATTCTGAGATCGTGCCTTAGAGCTGTGTGATAAGATTGGACCCCTCTGACGTGTTTCGTTTTACCGCTTATGCCTCGCGAAGGCAACCCGCCCGTGGCGAAGGGCAAGCAGAGGATCTGCGAGTAGAGCAATGCGCAGAGACCACAAGACTGAGCCTCCATCCGCACCGGAGCAGAGGAGATGAGTTACGCGAGTGGCCTGGCGATGGCCGTGGTCAGGCTGACTTGAGGATAGGCCGACGCAGCAGCCTCGAGAGCACCGTGGTTCACCCTAGATCCGATAGTTCGAGGCTACGGATTTTCTCGAGTCAGAAGCCGCCAGAGTTTTATGGGTCGAGGCCCGAGGATGATCCGCAGGAGTTCATCCGGCGATTCTGGATCGTAGAGTGATCAAGGCATCGGAGATCGAGTCGGTGGCCTAGGTTCACATCAATCGCGTGATACCGCAATGATCGTTTGATTCTTGGGAGCTGTCCAGGGAAGAGCATGCACTTCCAGCGGAATGGAACGATTTCTCAGAGGCTTATCTATCAAATTTCTTGCCTCCCAAGATGAGGATGGCTCGGGCCTACAGATTTTTGGTGTTACGCAGAATCCGCGCACGTTCGAGTACAATGTGGAGTTCGACTCATTGGCCAGACGCCCCGCGTTAGGAGCTAGTATGGAGGATCGAGTGCACCGATATGTTACAGGGCTCGTTGATTGCCTTGCAGAGAGTTGTTCGGTTGTAGCTCTTCAGCCGGGCATGGAAATTGCCCGCATGCAGGCGTATACACTTGGATGTGAGGAGCGGATAAATCGACGGAATGACCAAAGTCAGCAGAAGAGGCCGAACAGCAGGTCCTTTGGTGACTTTCGAGGCGGACCGCCAAAGCCAGACTAGTTATGTACCTCCGTCGATGCAGTGGTCCTCCCGCCTTTCGGGACCTTCGATATTCGTGAGCGGTCGGGGCTCCTGTGTTTCAGATTTTCAGGAGCAGAGTGCTCCGGATGAGGTTGCCCTTGTCTCGGTGGCGTTGTGGAAAGCTTCATAAGGGAGAGTGTCGTACTAACTCGGGAGATTGTTATTTTTGCGCCCAGGCCATCCGCAAGAGATCGTCCCACTGCGGGTAGCACCGGTAGGATAGCATGGACTACTAGAGCGATTGCGGGTTCTTCACCTTCCGTAGCGAGCGCAGATGCTGCACACCGGAAGGCCCCAGAGGTCGCGGTGGGAGTTCCCGCTTTAGCGGTCCTGAACCGCCTAGTTTCGTGTATATCCTTAACCTCTGAGTTTTGTTGTATTGATGTTGTTGATGTGTTTAATGTTATGTTTGGATAGCTTTGTGCAAAAATGTGATTTAGAAACACAGTTAGTGAAAAGGGTAAGTCCTGGGTAGTGTGAGATGGAAGTGGTAGCTTTCATGAAGTGAAATAGTAAGATTGTTCCGATCGGGAACAAGAGTTGGCGCGATTGGGGTCGGGTTGAGGACCATTTGCGGGTCAACCCAGAACCCGGTTTAGCGGGGTTCTCGTGGTCCCGCCAGTGGTAGGTCACGAGGGTGCTAGGCCCAAGTTTATATGACCATCGATGAGTTCGTGGACGCGTCGATCGTAATCAGTTCGTGAAGGCCGGAATGGCCTTAGGGAAATCGAGGTTAGTGAGATGACCAAGTTTGGAGGTAGTGACTCGAGGTTGGAAACGAGCGTTGATGAAGTGTGGTACGGATACTAGAACGAGTTCGAGTGTTCGTGACGCAGTACTACGAAAGGGGAAAAGTGAACGTATGTTTTGTGGCAGTGTGGCATGATTGTTTTCACGTATAGCAGCGTTGAAGACTATAATCGACGCCGTTGTTTTGAGACTTGAAGGAACATTCGACGAATGTTTCTAAGGGGATGAATGTTATACCGTATTTCCGCAGTATGTACGTGAGGCACGATTAAATTTTGCCTTAAGAATTGGCTTTGGTTCGAAATTTGGGCACAAGTGTGCGAATAGAGTCGTTTTCGACTAAACGCTTCCACAACTACGTTGGGAAAATTCCGGCTATGTCATTTAGTATTTTGCGGATTTTTCCGAGCGACGGAACATTTTTGGATTAACGGAGGGTGACACTTGTCACCTCATTGACGGCAAAGAGGAGGCTTGGCCTCGCCGATTGGTCCCTCCTTTTGTGCCTTGTTTTGTGGCTTGTTTTGTGGAGTGTTTTGTGGAGTGTTTTGTGGGTGCACTTGGCTTGATCTTGGCCTTACACTTGCCTAACACATAGATGGATCTTGGCCATTGGTTGGCCTTGCTTGGCCTATAAATAGCTCCCTTTGTGAAGACTTTCTTCATCCACAAATTGCTTAAGTATGAAGTTCTCTTCCTCCCTCCCTTGTGAAATTCGTCCACCACACCCTTTCCCCTTTGCCGAAAGCTTTCCCCATGTGGTGCCTTGGCCGTGGGTACCCCTAGCCTAGTTGTTTTCGTATAATACCCTTTGTTGTGGTATAGAAATACTCTCCTAAGTATTGTTATAATGTCCAAAATACTTTAGCCCAAATACCTTGTAGTACTTTCCAAAGTACCCTTTGTACGAAAAACCCTAAAATACGATTATACTTTCCTTAGCCTCTACACGAAACCCTAAGGAAAATCTTCACCCGTTGTTGAAGTATGGAGTAGAAGTTGCGTAGAACTTCTAAGGGTTGTTTGGAGCGGATTGGAGCACTTCGGAGGAGCTAAACCTTGCTCAGAGCGACTTTAAACTCGGATAATTTTTGGGCTTATCGAGGTAAATATCTTGTCCCCTATTGTAATTGGAAATTACATAAGTGTTGAATATATAGTGTTATATACTATATATAGAATCGAACTTAGTATTATGGCAATGTCTTTTGACTTAAGCTCAAGAATGAAGAATTGAACAGAATCACATGTAGGATAATAAAGAGAAGAATCGAATCGTAATTTACCTAGGGTTGTATTACAGTAGACTTATGTAGCATTACTGTGTAGTAGAATTGTACGCGTCCGGTTAGACGTGTTAACCCCCCCCCCTGGTTGGCTTGGTAGCCGACCTCGATAGAGGAGGAGATTTACGCTGCGGGAGAGTCCGAATTTTCTGTAGAAAGATGGGAACGTGTGTTTAAGATTTAATAGACGTTTGTGGCCTTTATAGGTGAAAGTACTAAGAGTAGCGTATTCTACTCGAGGAGTGGAAAGGGCTAGCAAGGTTGTAGTACTTGGAGCATTTTGCTTATTGTCGTTAAATCGTCGCGAGGTATGTGAACCTCTTCCTATCTCTTCTAGCATGATATGTGTGAACTATGTAGTACGGTAGACGCATACGTGTTAATCGTGTTTGATTGTTCTTAAAACATAAAGTGTTATAACGGCTTTATGAGAAGTTGGTTATAACAGCTTTATGTAGGTAAGAAAATACTTTGTGGTTTTAAAAGGTAACTGATGTGAATTATAACTGGCTAGTTATAATAAAGAACTTGATGTATTTCAAAAGATTTCTAAATCGTTTTGAAGGAGAGTAACACTTGGTTTTAAAGGTTTTAAAAAGAGTTATACTAGCTTGATGGGAGTTAGGTATAATGTCTTAAGAAGGGTAAAGAAAATGGTTTACTGATGTTAGAAGTTAAGAGACTTGATCTTATAAGATAAGAGACTTAACTTATTTGTTTTAATGTGGATGTTTGTGTGAAACCTCATTCGTGAGTAATGAGTACTTGGTTTTAATTAAAGGATAATGTTTTACTGATTTCGAAATCGTAATGTGTATCGATGCACTGCGCAGCGTTAATAAAGGAAAATGTATTGAATAATGATGAATTGTATTAAAACCATAGAAACCTCCATCCGCATAGAAACTAAGATGAGACAAAATGATATTACATTTTCTAGATCATGGTCATTGTAATAAGAATGTTGTAAACAAGAATAACCTACTCACGCGAGACTTATATTACTCAATTGTTCTAAAACGGAACCAAGTGATTAAGTTTATGAACTATGAAACCATTTGAAAATGAGAAGCTTGAGTAATTGAAACTAGGCAAACCGAACTTAGGAAAAGAATGTTGTTACTTGATTTTGAAAAGGAATGTGGGTTGGTCATTCTAATACTACGTATCGGGTGACTTTGATAAGTAATGGATCTCTTTTAAAGAATTTAACGACGTAGTACTTTAGGGTTGAACCCCGGAATTTGGCATAAAATGAAGGTACTTTTAGTGATGTGAAACTTGCCGATGCTGGTTGATGTGAAACATTCCTATTCTTGTGGTTGTTAAACTTGCCTATGCTTGTGATGATAGCCTTTGTTGTGCAAGTGTGGTGTTTCGTGTTACCGCTGCTCTCGATAGAGGCCGATTGATCGTTGAGGTTTCTTACCGCTCGCCCGTATCCGGTGGTCGCTCGCACCGCCTCGTGATCGATTCGGCCTTGGTATCTGGTAGTCAGCACTAGCACTTGCCCCGTTCAGTATAGTGAAGAAGTTTCGTGATACGACCTTGGTCCCCGGTGGTCACCTCAGATTGCCCCGGCCACCGCGTGACCGCCTTGGTATCCTGTAGTCGGCCTCGCACTTGCCCCGTGACGGCCGTGTTTTGTTGCATTGTATTATTGATACGGTCGGATCTCGTAGTTATACTTGTCTGCACGGTTTTTATAACACAGTGGGACATGGTGTTCATGTATAATCCTTGGTATTGTTATATCATAAATCCGCTAGTGATGAGGAAGAAATTCCACGCACGAGTGATAATTTGGAGGCGTGAGTCCTCGTCTTGATGTAATCGTTATATGTTATATATCGTAGTTTGGTCATCATACATGTCTCCCGCTTTATATAGACTATTATGATTTCATTTACGTGATTTGTGATTTCACATACTTGGTACTGTTAGATCGACCTCCTTCGGGGCTGCGTTCATGCCGCAGTAAAAGGTACATCGCATTGTCGATCCCCGCTTTTAGGATCACCTTTCAACAGATTGAAAGCTCCGCCTTCTGAGGCTTATCTTTTGGTATGTTACCCCGAGTCCAGATGCTTATACATTCGTGGTATGGCGGCCCGTCCGTCATAGTTGTTGTAAATCTTAGAGGTCCAGAGTAATCGCAAGGCGTGGTTGTAAAAGGATTAAACTTGGGTTTTATGTATATACAAGGCAACTGCTTTGGTTGGCCTGTTTATTTATTATATCTCTTGTTTCATGATTCATGTTTTATTTTCCGGTTTTCTCGATGTTGTATCACTAGGGTGCCCGGTAAGGCACCAAGAACGGGCCCGGTTCGGGCGTTACAAGCTCCTACCGCCTGCCCTTCTGGGCCCGCTTTACGCGAGGCATAATCAAGCATAGAAAGGAATACGTTAGAGGTCCAACCTAAAACACAGCTCTAAAGCACGAAATCAGAATGAGAAGAAAGGAAACCAATCCTAAATATCCTATAGCCTCACGATTATTGGTGTGGTGCACAACACACCGATAATCAAGACTCTACTAGATACGATGCGTAGACACTTTCCGAGATTAATCGCTCGATACCACTTTTGTCACGACTGCCTGGCTCGTGGATCGTGCCTTACCGGCACCCAAGTAGTCATACATCGTAGTAATCGGAAACATAAAGCAAGACATGAAACAGTTTTATAAAATAAGACACAGACATGTGAGAAAACATCGCTTTCTAAGATATATATATATCATGTTTTAGCGAGCACATCCGACAATGCATAACATGACTCTGCACTTAAGGAAATATACAACTATGGCGGACAGTGGCCCCGCCATACCTCGATCAGACAAAAACTATCTACAACAGGAGATCATACCAAAAGTAGAGCCTCCAAGAGATGGAGCTCCCGACACCAACGTAGAGATCCTAAGGATGCGGATCTAGCACCGCTGCTCTTACTGCGGCATGAACGCAGCCCGGGCGAGGTCAAGATAACAGTACTAAGTATGCGAAATCAGAAAGTACTTAAATGAAAACATATCATTTTTTTAAAACCGTTTACAAATATGTGTGAAACAACCAAGGAAACCGCACATAGTGCCACATCACAAACAAGAGCAACAATAGGTAATCAGAATACGTCTTGTCTAGGCCGCGAATGATCGAAACAGGCCACTCGCCACATCCTCATTCTGCAAGCCTAATCCTGGACTCCCGGAGTCCGCATAGGCCACTCGCATGGGCCCGCATGAGGTATAACCCCGCATCGAGGGTAGCTACTCCTCGGCATCGTCCTGGACTCGCTGTCCGCATGGCCACATAGACCGCATGAGGCATAACCCCGCATACTAACCTGGAACTCTCGTAGCTCGCGTAGGCCCCCGACCCGCATGAGGTATTCTCGAATCATGGTCCTGCATCACCGAAGTCTACCCCGCGTCGGAGGCGCCTTAACCCCTGATCATCTCAAGAGGTGAGTGATAGTATACTAACATAACAACTTATCTTTAAGTAACATAAGCACAACAAGGATACTCACCTATACAAACGTTACAAGATACTAACACACATAGCATCATATCATGTCTACTTATCAAACCATCTTATTATTCTTTTCACAATATAAGTCTGTTATAAACACATAGGCAAACTTGTTTCTTTTATCAATCTTAAGTGGTTATACTTACTTCCCATAAAGCTAGTATAACTCTTAAGCTTCTGTTTCAAAAACCAATTAGTTCTCTTCTGTTTAATAAATGGTTCAAGAGTCCTTTGAAATGTTTTCGATTCTTTATTATTCAGCTTAAGCCGGAGGCATCACGACGTATTATTCAGGCTTAAGCCGTGAGGCATTGCCGTAAGTATTATTCAGTTAAAACATGTACGTCTACCGTACTATACACATATTGTAAAATATCATGCTTTAGGAAGAATCACATACCTTCTCGGCGAAATCCACCTGCCAAGTCGAGTATGTCGCGCGCAGAGAATCAAATCTATAATAGTCACAGATATCTATCAAAGTCTAGACTATTCTGTAGGTCATTCTAAACAGAGGGTCCTCAATTCTACGGAAAGTCGGGCAGCACAACCCTACCCGGTGAGCTATATAAGTTCATCGTGAAAACAAATTCTATGTAAGTACATTCAGATATTCTTCTTTTATACCCTTCTAAGGTGTTACTGATTCAATTCTATTCCTTAACAACCTTCTAAGTATTTATACTTATTCTTATTCTACAACAGAAGTATTCTCTAATTACAAAAGAGGGTTAGGATTATATACCTCGATAAGCCCAATAATATCCAAGTAAAAGTCGATCCCGAGCGAGGTTTAGCTCCTAATCCAAAGCTCCAAGGCGCTCAAGAATCCTTAGAAGTTTCCCACAACTTCTACTAAGTACTAAGGAATTTGGGCTAGGTTAAATTGGGCATTATAACAATACTAGAAGGCAACTTTCCTACCAAGGAGGGGGTAGGTTTCGCTAGGCTAGAGGGAGGGCCTCGGCCAAAACTTCACCAAAGGGGAGGGTGTTTGGACGAATTGCTCACAAGGGAGAGGAGGATTTTTCAAGACTTGAAAGCTTTAGTGGATGAAGAACTCTTCATCTCAAGAGGGGTATTTATAGGTCAAGACATGGCCAACCAATGGCCAAGATTTAGCCAAGTGCTAGGCAAGTGTAAGGTCAAGATTAGGCAAGTGTACCTAGCCAACTTGCACAAAATATCTATCCAACTTTATGACAAGGATTGTCATCCAATCGGCCCTATTGCCGTGACAAGTCCACCAATGAGAGGGTGGAAAGTGTCGCCCTCTCATTGGTCCAAAGTGTTACGTCTCTCGGAAAAATCCGCAAAAATAAGAAATGACATAGCCGGAATTTATCCTATGAAAGTTGTGGAAACGTTTCGTCAGAAAACCAATCGTTTTGTGAGTTGTGCCCAATAATTTTCGTCCAAGCCTAACTTTTAAGGCTAACCTTTTGTACGTATTCCCTTACGTACATACTCTGGAAATACGGGGTATAACAATCGGGGGGCAGCTTAACCCCCGGTATATCATGTCAAGAGGTGAGTGGTACAATACTAACATAACGGCTTATCGTTAAACAACATAAGCACAATCAAGGGAAAACCCTTTACACAAACATCACAAGACACTAACACACGTAGCATCCTAACATGTTTACTTATCATACCAACAAGAAAGTATTACAAGGCTATCACAAACCAACATAGTCAAGTTATTCACACAAGGTACTTTTTATTTTATGTCAACAAGTTCGGGTTTTTATCCCCAAAGTACTTCATACATTAACTCTTTAAAAAGATCCGTTTCTTTCACAAGAGTCACACGATACCCGTAGTATAAAAATAGAGTGACTATCTTTTTAAGTAAGCCAAAACAATTTCCCTACCTTCTTTTTGAACCAACTTAAGACAAAAGCATGCCTTCCTTTTTAAACGAAAACACTTCAAATTTTCAAGTCTTTGTCTTTTTATAAATCAAGTCCTTACTTTGAAATTTTAAGAAAGTCAAAACTTGTTTATTAATGATCTTATTAAAGCAGCCATGATCTAGGAAATGTAATACAATTTTGTCTTATCTTAGCTTCTATGTAGATGGAGGTTTCTACTGGTTTTAATAATACTTAATTAATCAATACATTTTCCTTTATTAGCGCTGCAGTGGTTTGTTCGATACTTATTCTCATTTCCGAAATCAATACAAGGCTTTCATAAATAATTAAGTAGACCGTTCCTTTTATCTCTCTTAAGTCGTTATACCTAACTTCCCATAAAGCTAGTATAACTCTTAAGCTTTTAAAACCAAGTATTACTCTTCTTTCAAAAACGATTCTTAAGTCTTTTGAAATACTTCAAGATTCTTATTATTTAAAACTCAAGTCAAAAGACATCTAAGTAAAACCACGTTCAGCTAACACACGACGCTCACCGCACTATATATATTCTTTTAAAATATCATGCTCAAGAGGATAGGAAGAATCACATACCTCCTCGCGAAATCCACCGCCAAGTCGAATATGTCGCGCAGAGTATCAACCTATAATAGTCAAATACGCCTATCAACGTCTAGACTACTCAGAGAATATTCTAAGGAAGGTTCTTAATTCTACGAAAAATTGGGCAGACTTCCTACCCACAACTACTCAAGTCTCATCAGAATACACCCATGTAAGTACAGTTCAATTCTCTTCTTTAATATCCTTCTATATCTTATACTCATTTCTATACTACAATAGTATGTAACCTCCAATTACAATAGAAGGACAAAGATATTTACCTCGATAAGCCCAAAATTATCCAAGATTAAAGTCGATCCTGAGCAAGGTTTAGCTCCTATTCTGTACGCTCCAATTCGCTCCAAGAAACCCTTAGAAGTTCTAAACAACTTCTACTTAATACTTCAACCAACTATGAAGATTTTCCTAGGGCTTTGTTTTGTGACTAAGGGATATAAAGTAGCATTTCCGGGCTTTTTGTATAGAGATAACTTGGAATACTACAAGGTATTTGGCATAAGGTATTTTGGAATAACAACAATACTTGGAGAATATTTTTCTACCAAGGGGGGGGGTGTCTCGGCGAGAACACAAGGAGGGGGGGGGTGTGTCTCGGCGAGAACACAAGGAGGGGGGGGAGAGAGTGTTGGACGAGAGCCTTACTAAGGGGGAGGGAGTTTTGAGACTTGGAAAAATGTTTAAGGGATGAAGAATAAGTCTTGAACTTAAGGGGTATTTATAGGCCAATCAATGGCCAAGATCAAAGCAAGTGGAGGGTGAAGTTTGGACAAGTGTTGTGTGGGTCCCACCTTATCTATCTACTCCACAAATATCTACAAAACATTGACCAAATGTTTTAGGGTTTTAAAATGAAAAAAACGTGCCAACTATTTCGTCCACCAATCCGCCCACTTGAGGGTGACACATGTCGCCCTCTTGTTGGTCCAAAATATTTCATCTCTCGGAAAAATCCAAAATAATTAAATTCTTGAAAACGTAAAATTCCCTTACAAGGTTCGGAAAATTTTCCGTCGAAAAAACAATTCTTTTTCGTGGATGTGCACAATTTCGTCCTTAACAATAATTCGGGCTTACAAAATTGTACGTACGTCCTCACATACATACTCTGGAAATGCGGGGTATAACATCTACGTTTATCAATATGTGTAAGATTCAAAAGAATCGAAATATACATGTAACCCCATGCGATGCTGCCTCTTGATCCTCCCTAGTAGCCACATCCTCTATGCGGTTCGAAGGACCGCCATAACTATAAACTTCACCCTGACCTCTACCACGACTGGCTGACATCTGAATACCTCGCCCTGGGGGGCGCACAGCCGTAGGGGGAAAGGAACCAAGCACCGACCTCATAGGCTGAGCCACCTCACCAGTGCTCTTTCTAAAAGGACATTCGCACTTCTTATGGCCCGGACGGTCACAATAATAACAAACACCTATGACAAAATGACATTTCCCCATATGCCGCTTACTACATCGGAAACACTGAGGAATAAGTGGCCTCGACTGAGAAAATCCTCTGCTCCTCTGAGAACTTCGAACCCTGGAGCTCGGACCGACTCCTAAATACCTTGTGGGGTCCAATATCCCACATGTGAGCTGCGGGGGTATGTCTTGGGTAGGCTGGGACGAATATCTTACTCGTTGCTGAGGCTGCTCGTCCAAAAACTCACCGGGATAACCAACCGGTCTAGCCCTCTTACGTTGATCTCCGCGTTAGCCCTCTACCCTCTGTACACATGTGTTATACCCCGTAGTTCCAGGGTATGTATGTGAGGACGTACGTACGAGAATACGATAGAAATTTTGGAAAGAAAGAAAGATGTGATTTTTCGACGGAAAAGTTTCCGGGTTTTGTGAAGGAAAAATGTTCGTTAATGGGAATTGGATTCCCAGATATGGTATTTGGACTTCTTGGATTATATTAGAATTTTGGGATTTTATTTTCAGAAATGGTCACGTGGGCCCCACAGGAGAAATTTACGGTTTTGTGGGGCCCGCTTTGTTTTTGAGATTTTCGGTATTTTGGATATTTTCGGAAGACGAAATATTTTGGACGAGTAGGGGGGCGACACGTGTCACCCCCATGTGGCACCTTGGCCGAATTGGAGGGACAAGTGTCTTGCCACTTGTCCCTTGGCCGAAATGGCCATGACACTTGGATATGATTTTCGTTGGCCATGTGGTGTGGTGGGACCCACACACACATGGCCCAATCTTGACCACACACTTGCTAAGATCTTGACCCTTGAATTCTCTATAAATACCCCCTTAATGCTAGACTTATTCTTCATCCACACTTAAGCTTTCCAAGGCAAAATATCCCCTCCCTTTGTAGTTGATTTCGTCCACCTCCCCCATTTATGTAGAAAATACTTCAAGTATTGTAGTATAATCCCAAATACCTTAGCCTAGTATCCCTAGTTGTATTCCAAAGTAATTTCAATACTAGGAGCCCGGAAATACTACTTTATTCCAATAGTCGCAAAACGAAACACTAGAAAAATCTTCATAGCTTGGTTGAAGTGTTAAGAGAAGTTGTTTAGAAACTTCTAAGGGTCGATTGGAGCGGGTTGGAGCGTAAGGTGTTGGAGCTAAACGTTGCTCAGGATCGACTTATAATCTTGGATAATTTTGGGCTTATCGAGGTAATGATCTATGTCCCCCTATTGTAATTGGATATTACATATTGTAGTAGTTTAGAACTGAGTATATGATATATTGGAAGGATGAATATAAAGGATTGAACTGTATTTACATTGGACTGTATTTACAGTACACTTATGTAGTATTATTGTGAGGCAGAATTGTACCCGTCCGGTTAGACGTGTAATCCCCTTGGGGTTGTTGGCTTGGTAGTAGGCCTTGTTAGGGGAAGGTTATTTATGTAATTGTGGGAGGTGCTGCCAATTTTCCGTAGAATAAGGAACTGCATTTAGAATATTCTACAAGAGAACTAGAAGTTGATAGATGTATTGTGAATATTATAGGTGGATCTTCACGCGGCATACCGACTGCTTGTGGATTGCCAAGAGGTATGTGATTCTTCCTATACTCTTGAGCATGATTGTTGTGAACTATATAGTACGGTAGACGTACGTGTGTGAAATGAATTTTGTTTGTTTAAAACATAAAGTGTTATAATGGCTTTATAGAAAGTTAGTTATAACGACTTTATGAAAATAATAGAAAGATTTGATTTTGAAAGTTAATAACTTGATTTTGGGAAAGGAGAAGTAACTTGATTTAAGTATAGGTTACTTGTTTTGAAAAGAGTAAGTTATTTGAGTTTTAAAGAGTATACTTGATGTTGTTTTAAAAGAAAAGCACTTGGTTTAAAAAGTATAGAATACTTGATTTTAAAATTCTTGTAAAGATTTTTACGAAAGTGAAGTAATTTGTTTTGAAAAGGAAACGTGTTTTGATACTACGAGTATTAGTATCGTGTGGCTTTTACGTAAAAAGAGGTCTTTTTAAAAGAATGAAAGTAGGTAGTATTTTGGGGTTGAAACCCGGATTGTTGACATAAAATGAAAGTACGTTGAACTTGCCTATGCTTGTTGTGATAGCCTTTGTTGCGCAAGTGTTTGATTCTGTGCTACCGTGCCTCTTGGGGAGGGCCGGCTATCTGATTGATTATTTGGACATACTGACACGTTGGATGGTCCACGGGTATGCGTCCACTTTGAGTATTATCTTGTTATTTCCTTTGGACATACTGACACGATGGGTGGCCCACGGGTATGCGTCCAGTAGGATGGTTTCATGGCCATGCTTATACCGAGGTAAGATGCCGGGGCATGCGGTCATTGTGAGAGTTATGTTGTTAGTCCATGGACCGCTAATCCATGAAGCTTGCCGCGGTGACGAGCGATCACGGGCTTGATTTGTACATGTGGTTACAGGCACACTTTAGATACTTGTTCTGGTCATTTCTCGTGTATCGGCAGGCTCTGGTAGATAGCTTAAGATACTTGCCACGGTCATATCTCGTGAGACGGTAGGCTATTGTACGCTAGCTTTAGATACTTGCCTCGGCCAGTTGCGTGGCTGGTTTGGCCAGTAGTTGGCTTCCGCACCTTGCGTGAAGTTTTATGACTAGCCTTGACCGGTAGTTGGCTATTCTACTTGGCCCGATCGGTTTGATGACGCAGGCAGGATCTAGTGTTCAGGTTCACATATGGGTGTTGTTTTACATCATGTACTGCCGGCAGTGAGGAATGAGTTCCACGGGCATGATTGATATTATGGGCGTGAGACCCATAGTTATGTGTGAGTGATCATTTTGGGGATATGCGTCCCCTTACTTGACCTAACTGTTTACTTATTGCGAAATGGTTTTATAAAATGATGAAATGTGATTTCATTACAGTATTTTCAGTTTCACATACTTGGTACCTGTTATCGACCTCGCCTTGGGCCGCGTTCATGCCGCAGTAGGTACACGCTTGTCGATCTCCTCGCCATGGATCGCGATTCGGCGTTGGGAAGCTCCGTTTCTCCGGAGGCTTATCTTTTGGTATAGTCCCCTGTCATTGTAGATACTTGTACATTCAGGGGTATGGCGGGGCCCTGTCCCGTCATAGTTGTTGTTACATTCTTAGAGGTCTGTAGTACTGTTGTGGGCAGGGTTGTAAAGGATTTTAACTGTTCAGTTATATGTATATACATGAAGGTAACCGTTTTGGTTAGCCTGTTTTCTTATGTTGTCTCTTGTTTCCTGTTTAAATTTTATTTCTGCTGATTTTCTCTGATGTTGTTATCACTAGGGTGCCCGGGGTAAGGCACCAGTCGCGGGCCCGAGATCGGGTCGTGACAAAAGTGGTATCAGAGCAGTTAATCCTCGGAAAGTGTCTACAGACCGTATCTAGTAGAGTCTTGATTATCGGCGTGTTGTGCACCACATGTTATACCCCGTATTTCCAGAGTATGTACGTGAGGGCGTACGTATAAAAGTTTTAGCCTTAAGATAGGCAAGGATCGAAAAATTTGTTCACAACTACCGAAAAGAATCGTTTTCCGACGAAACGTTTTCCAAAACTTGCGTAGGGAAAATTACGGCTATGTCGTTTATAATTTTTACGGATTTTTCCGAGAGATGAAATATTTTGGACCAACGAGAGGGCGACACTTGTCACCCTCAAGTGGACGGTTGTGGTGGCCGAAAGTGGGGCGTTATTTGTGGCTTGTTTTGTGGCCTAAAACTTGGGTCAATGTTTGTGAGGGATTTGTGGAGTAGGATAGGGTGCACTTGTGCAAATCTCCACCATACACTTGCCTACCACTTGGCTTGATCATGGCCATTGAATTCCCTATAAATACCCCTCCTTTGTTGAAGACTTTCTTCATCCCTCAAACACTTTCTAAGTCTTGAAAACCCTTCCCCCCTTTGTGTAGTTCTCGCCCAAGCCTCCCCCTCCCCCTTGAGAAGGCCTTGGCCGAAACCACCCCCTCCCCCTTTGTAGTGTCATAGCCGAGACACACCCCCCCTTCCCTTGGAAATTGCTCTCGTCCAAACATACCCCCCCTCTTGAGAGTTGTTCTCGTAAAACACCCCCCCCTTGGTAGAAAAGTATTCTCCAAGTATTGTTACTATTACAAACTACCTTAGCCTTATACCTTGTAGTATTCCAAAGTTACCTCTATACATAGAGCCCGAAAATACTACCTTATGTCCTTTTAGTCTCAAAACGAAACCCTAAGGAAAGTCTTCATAGTTGGTTGAAGTGCTAAGTAGAAGTTGTTTGGGAACTTCTAAGGGTTGTTTGGAGCGGGTTAGAGCGCCCAGAGTAGGAGCTAAACGTTGCTCAGGATAGACATTTAATCTTGGATAATTTTGGGCTTATCGAGGTAAATATCTTGTCCCCCTTTTGTAATTAAAGTTTACATACTGTTGAAGTATAAGAATTAAGTATAAGTTATATACAAGGAAGGTATATAAGAAGAGAATTGAATCAGACTTACATAGGATTTGTATTCTGATGAACTTGTGAAGCTTGACGGGTAGGGAAGTGCTGCCCAATTTTCCGTAGAATCTTGTATCTAGATTTATTCTACCGAGTAGTCTAGACTTTGATAGACTTGTATAACCGTTATAGGTTGAAGTACGGCGAGTAGCGTATTCTACTCGAAGGGTGGAAAAGGCTAGCATGATTCTGATGCTTTGGAGCTATTTGCTAATAGTCGATAAATCGTCGCGAGGTATGTGATTCTTCCTATCCTCTTGAGCATGATATTTTAAAAGAATATATATAGTACGGTAGACGTACGTGTGTTAACTGAACGTGGTTTTACTGCGATGTCTTTTGACTTGAGTCTAAATAATAAGAATCTGAAGTATTTCAAAAGAGTTAAGAAACCTTTTTGAAAGAAGAGTAACACTTGGTTTTAAAAGTTTTAAGAGCTTAAGAGTTATACTAGCTTTATGGGAAGTTAGGTATAACGACTTAAGAAAGATAAAAAGAATGGTTTATTGATTTTAGAAGTTAAGAGACTTGATCTTAAAAGATAAGAGACTTGACTTAATTAATTTAATATGAATTTTGTTAATAAGTGTGAAACCTCATTCGTGAGTAATGAGTACTTGGTTTTTCAAAGGAATAAGGTTTTACTGATTTCGGAAATCAGAATAAGTATCGAACGAACCACTGCAGCGTTAATAAAGGGAAATGTATTGACTAATTAAGTATTATTAAAACCAGTAGAAACCTCCATCTGCATAGAAGTTAAGATGAGACAAAATGATAGTACATTTCCTAGATCATGGCTGCTTTAATAAGATTGTTATGAACAAGAATAACCTACTCACACATACGACATATGTTTCTCAAATTGTTTTAAAAGAGAATTATATTCTTAAGTGATTAAGACTATAAACTACGAAACCTTTCGAAAAAGAGAAACTTGAGCATTTGAAATTAGGCAAACTTGAACGTTTGGAAAATAATGTTGTTACTTGATTTTACAAAGGGAAGTGTTTTGGTTTACTTAAAAAGATAGTCACTCTATTTTTATACTACGGGTATTGTGTGACTTTTGTGAAAGAAACGGATCTTTTAAAGAGTTAGTGTATGAAGTACTTTGGGGATAAAAACCCGAGCTTGATTGACATAAAGTAGAAAGTACCTTGTGTGAATAACTTGACTATGTTGGTTTGTGATAGCCTTGTAATACTTTCTTGTTGGTTTGATAAATAAACATGTTAGGATGCTACGTGTGTTAGTGTCTTGTAATGTTGTGTAAGGGGGTTTCCCTTGATTGTGCTTATGTTGTTTAACGATAAGCCGTTATGTTAGTATTATATCACTCACCTTGACTTGATCCCGGGGGTTAAGCTGCCCTCCGATGCGGGGTATAGCTCAGGCGGTCTGGGACCATGATTCGAGAATACCTCATGCGGGTCCAGGGGACCTATGCGGAGCTACGAGAGTTCCAGGTTAGTGTGCGGCCTTTGTGGTCATGCGGTCTATGTGGCCATGCGGACTGCGAGTCCAGGACGTTGCCGGGGAGTAGCTACCCTCGATGCGGGGAATACCTCATGCGGGCCTATGTGAGTGGCCTATGCGGAGCTGCGGGAAGTTCCAGGACTAGACGCGCACATTAGATACTGCGGGCGAGTGGCCAGCTTCGATCATGTGGCGGTCTAGACAGATCTCATGATACAGTTTATGACCTTGTTGGTACTGTGGGTTTTAGTAGTCGGCTATGCCTTCGTACTTACCCCGTACGGTTTTATTATGACACAGGTGGGACCTGGTGTTCATGTGTATTCCTTGGTGTTTTTATATCATAGGCGCAGCGTGAGGAAGGTATTCCACGGGCATGATTGATGTTGTGGGCGTGAGACCCATAGTTATATTTGAGTGATGACTTTGAGGGCGTGAGTCCCTGAATTGACATGACTGCTTATTTATTGTGAACTGTAGTTTGGTTATCATATATGTCTCCTGCTTTATATAGACTACTATGATTTCATTTCTGATATTTTCGTTTCACATACTTGGTACTGTTGTCGACCTCCTTGCCCGCGTTCATGCCGCAGGTAGAGGTACACCAGTCGTTGATCCCCGCTCTTAGGATCACAGTTCAGCGTTTTGGGAAGCTCCGTTTCTTCGGAGGCTTATCTGGAGCTCTGACCCGCTCCCGAATACCCCGAACATCCTGAAGACTGTGGAGGACCACTCTGCACTGGCGGAGGTACATAACTAGTCTGCTGCTGAGGCGGCCCGCCTCGAAAGTTACCAAAGGACCCTGCTGTTCTGGCCCTCTTCTGCTGATCCTGGTCATTCCGTCGACCTCTCCGTGCCTCACATCCAAGTGCATGAGCTTGCATGCGGGCAATGTCCATGCCCGGCTGAAGAGCTACACCCGTACAAGCCTCTGCCAAGTAATCATCTAGCCCGGTGACGTAGCGGTGTACTCTGTCCTCCATATCAGCTACTCTGACGGGAACATACCGAGCTAATGAGTCGAACTCCACATTGTACTCTCTAACCGTCCGCCCGTCCTGCCTCAACGTCAAAAATCTGTCGGCCCGAGCCCTCCTCATCTGTGGGGGCAAGAAATGTGCAAGGAAAGCCCTTGAGAACTCGTCCCAAATGGCTGGAGGTGCATGCTCTCCTCGGGACAGCTCCCACGAATCAAACCAGTCGACTGCAGTATCACGCAGCTGATGCGAACCCAATACCACCGACTCTGCCGCTGAGACTCTGATCACTCTCATGATCCGCTGCAGCTGTCGAATAAACTCCTGAGGGTCATCCTCAGCTCTCGATCCATAGAACACTGGCGGGCTCTGACTCGTAAAGTCCGTAGCCTTAAAGCTGCGCTCGGGGTGAACTACGGTGCTACTGGATCGGCTGCTGCGTCCGACCTCTCCTCATATCTGCCACGACCACGGCGATCGTGCCATCTCCTTGTACCCATCTCATGCTCCAGTGTGGGGTGGAGGCTCAGTCTTGTAGTCTCGGACCAGCTGCTGCGGCTCTAAACTCTGCCGGTGCTGGCGGCGCCGCGAAACTCGCCGTCTGAAGCACAATCTCAGTCTTGGATCGGGCTGCGCCTCGTACTCCTCTGTATCTCACTAGCAGCTCCCTCGGCTGCCTTGCCAACCTGGGCGGGTTGCCTTGCGCGGAGGCATAACTGGTAAAAACGAAATACGTCAGAGGGGTCCAACTTATCACCTGACTCTAAGGCACGATCTCGTAATGAGAAGAATGGAAACTAATCACGAATGTCCTGCGACCTCACGATTATAGATGTGGTGCACAACACATCGATAATCAAGACTCTACTAGACACTGCAGTAGACACTTTCCGAGGACTAATCGCTCGATACCACTTTTGTCACGACCAACCGGGCGTGGCGTGTCTTACCCCGGGCACCCTAGTGATACAACATCAGAGAAAATCAGCGGAAATAAAAACACGAACATGAATTAAGAGACATGATAAATAAACAGGCCAACCAAAACAGTTGCCTTCAGTATATATACATAAATACCCGAACATTTATCCTTTTTACAAACTCTTTACAACAAGATTACGCACTTAAGAAGTGACAACAACTATGACGGACAGGGCCGCCATACCACGAATGTACAAGAACCTACGGACTCGTGGTAACATACCAAAAGATAAGCCTCGAAGGAACGGAGCTTCCAATCTGCTGAAATGTGATCCTGGCGGGGATCGACAGTAGATGTACCTCTACTGCGGCATGAGCGGCCGAAGGAGGTCGATAACTGGTACCAAGTATGTGAAACTGTAAAATACGTAAATGAAATCATAATAGTCTATATAAAGCAGGAGACATGTATGATAACCAAACTACAGTTCACATCATAAAACCAGTCACGTCAAGTCAGGGACTCACGCCCTCAAAGTCATCCCTCATGCCCGTGGGACTCCTTCCTCACTGCCGGCAGTCTAGGTACAAACCATGTGATACATATAACATATCTCGGCCCATCTCATGGACCCAGTATAGAAACATGTGGAATACATTCCCGGTTCATCTCATGAACTCGGTAGTCGGATGGAATACATTCCCGGTTCATCTCATGAACTCGGTAGTCGGATGGAATACATTCCCGGTTCATCTCATGAACTCGGTAGTCGGATGGAATACATTCCCGGTTCATCCCATGAACTCGGTAGTCGGATGGAATACATTCCCGGTTCATCCCATGAACACGGTAGTCGAGTGAAATACATTCCCGGTTCATCCCATGAACACGGTAGTCGAGTGGAATACATTCCCGGTTCATCCCATGAACACGGTAGTCGAGTGGAATACATTCCCGGTTCATCCCATGAACATGGTAGTCGAGTGGAATACAGTGCTTGCATAACAAGGCTATCACATGCAAACATAGGCAAGTTACACACAACTTAAGGTACTTTCATTTTATGCCAAAATCCCGGTTCTGACCCTAAAGTATTACATACATTAACTCTTTTAAAAAGATACGTTTCTTTCACGAAAGTCACACAATGCTCGTAGTATAAAATAGAGTGACTATCTTTTAAGTAAACCAAAACACTTCCCTTGTAAAATCAAGTAACACATTATTTTCCAAACGTTCCAGTTTGCCTAATTTCAATTGCTCAAGTTTCTCATTTTCGAAAGGTTTCATAGTTCATAGTTTTAATCCTTTAAAACATAATTCTCTTTTAAACAATTTGAGAAACATATGCCTTATACGTGAGTAGGTTATTCTTGTTTATAATCAATCTTATTAAGCAGCCATGATCTAGGAAATGAAATATCATTTTGTCTCATCTTAGTTTCTATGCAGATGGAGGTTTCTACTGGTTTTAATAATACTTCATTATTCAATACATTTTCCTTTATTAACGCTGCAGTGGTTTATCGATACTCATTCTGATTTCCGAAATCAGTAAAACATTTTTCCTTTTAAAAACCAAGTACTTATTACTCACGAATGAGGTTTCACACTAACATCCATATTAAGTCAAGTCTCTTATCTTTTAAGATTAAGTCTCTTAACTTCTAAAAATCAGTAACCCATTCTCTTTATCTCTCTTAAGACGTTATACCTAACTTCCCATAAAGCTAGTATAACTCTTCTTTCAAAACGGTTTCTTAATTCTTTTGAAATACTTCAAGATTCTTATCATCACACATCAAGTCAGTTATAAGTCAAATCAGTTATCTTTAAAAACCACAAAGCATTTCTTACTTACATAAAGCTGTTATAACCAACTTCCCATAAAGCCGTTATAACACTTTATGTTTTAAACCAATCAAATACATTTAACACATGTACGTCTACCGTACTACATAGTTATACACATATCATGCTAGAGAAGATAGGAAGAGGTTCACATACCTCGCGACGATTATCGACTAATAGCAAAACGCTCCAAGTACCTCAAACCGTCGGCTACACCTTAAGCCAGGCAGCTCACGCCACACGTAGTACTTCAACCTATAGAGGCCACAAGGCGCCTGTAACATCTAGATCTCAACGTAGAATATTCTACGTAAAATTCGGCACCTCCCCGCGGCCGCGTAAATCTCCTCTCTATCGAGGCACGCTAACAGCCAACAACTCCCTAGAGGGGGGTTGTGCGTCTAGGACGGACGTGTACAATTCTACTTCACGATGTGCTACACAAGTCTCATGTAATATAGTCCTATGTAATTACGATTCGATTCTCTTCTTTAAATTCGGGCTTAAGTCAAAAGACATTGCCGCAATTATGTTCGATTCTATATATAGTATACTTCAACTATATATTCTTACAACATGTAATTTCCAATTACAATAGAAGGACGATAGTATTTACCTCGATAAGCCCAAAATTATCCAAGTTTAAATGTCGATCCTGAGCAAGGTTTAGCTCTACTCCAATGCGCTCCAACCCGCTCCAAACAATCCTTAGAAGTTCTAACCAACTTCTACTCAAATACTTCAACTAACAGTGAAGATTTCCTTAGGGTTTCGTTTTGTATTTGGGAAAGTATAATAGTATTTTAAGACTTTACGTATAGAGGTAACTTTGGAAAGTACTACAAGGTATTTGGGCTAAAGTATTTGGGCATTATAACAATACTAGAGAGTATTTCTATACCACAAAGGGGGTATTATACGAAAACAACTAGGCTAGGGGTACCCACGGCTAGCACCTCAAAGGGGGAGGGGGAGGCCCTCTCGGCCAAAGCTTCTCAAGGGAGGGGGGAGGGGCTTTGGACGAAAGCACACAAGAGGGAGGGAGTATTTAGAGACTTAGAAAGATTGCTCAAGTTTTGGATGAAGAAAGTCTTCAACTTAGAGGGGTATTTATAGGTCAAGGAATGGCCAACCAATGGCCAAGATCCATCCAAGTGTAAGGCAAGTGTAGGGCTAGATTTTAACCATGTGGACCTTATCCATCTACCACACCAACTTGCACAAATATCCTACCTAACCCAAGGCACAAAAAACGTGCCATGGTCTAGCCTTTGCCGTCCACTTGCTTCCAATGTGAGGGTGACACATGTCACCCTCCCGTTGGTCCAAAATGTTTCGTCTCTCGGAAAAATCCGCAAAAATTCTCAATGACATAGCCGGAATTTTCCCTTCGCAAGTTTAGTAAAACGTTTCGTCGAAAAACGATTCTTTTCGGCACTTGTGCCCAAATTTTCGAACCTAGCCAAACCTTAAGGCTTTTTATACGTACGCCCTTACGTACATACTCTGGAAATACGGGGTATAACATTCTCCCCTCCTTAGAAACATTCGTCCCGAATGTTCCTTCTCAAGACGGATAACGATAAAGTCCTTCTAACAAGTTGCCAACGCCACGCCTGGCCACGAAATAACACATGCGCGCAAATACTTAAATTCACGCCAACGAGGAACCACCTCGATGATGCAAAACAATACCAACTCTCGCTCTTGGTCCAAGGGACACTCCCTTCGCACATTCATTTCTAAAAAAAAAAATGATTACTTCCATCTTCCAGCACAAGTTCACTTCCTTCCTTACTCGTCGTACTCTTCTCGAACACTTGAACTCTTCTAGTATACGTACCACACTTCAGTTAATGCTTCTGTAGCTAAAACTTTGGAATCACAACCTCCAAACTTGGTCATCTTACTAGCTTCACTCTGCTCTAAGGCCATTCCCGGCCTTCACGATCCGCTTCTGGTCGAACATATCCACGAACTCATACGATGGTCATCTAAGCTTGGGCCTAGCACCCTCGTGACCCTACCACCTGGCGGGACCACCCAGAGCTGACCCTACCTCGAAACAGGCCGCGGGTTGGCCCGCAACATGGCCCCAACCCGACCCACTAACGCATCAAGCTCTTGTTTCCCGATCCGAAACAATCTTACCTATACAGGTCATGAAAGCTACCACTTCCATTTTACACTACCCACAATTACTCCACGTATACTTATACATTCTGACAAGGATCACCCGAAAAAAAATCTTGTACTCACGACGGCCTTACATCTAAGGTCTTAACTGTAATATTCTAAGGTTCATCATTTTGTCATCCCCAGGTTCTAAATCACATTTTAGCACAAAGCTATCCGAACATAACACTTAACACATTATCATCACATCAATACATACAAGTCTCTAGAGGGTTAAGGATATACCTGTATCTACCGCTTCACTCTAATCATAGGCACATACTGCAGGCGCATAGTCGTAGAAGGCGAGGAACACGCCACGATCCGGTAGGCGCGTCATGCCGCCGCACCCTCCTATAAGCACGATCTCGTCACATGGCCTCGACGGCGCGGTGAAACAAGCACCGAGAAAAAAGCGACATTCCGGGATGGCGCCGCATCGTGCACCGGGGACATGAATCCTGCTGGCTAGAACTCACGTATACCTGTGAAACGAAGCCACGAGCTCGACCGCTCCGAATACCGAACGTCACGAAGGCGCGGAGGACCACTCTGCACTGGCGGAGGTACATAACTAGTCTGCTGCTGAGGCGGCCCGCCTCGAAAGTTACCAAAGGACCCTGCTGTTCTGGCCCTCTTTTGCTGATCCTGGTCATTCCGTCGACCTCTCCGTGCCTCACATCCAAGTGCATGAGCTTGCATGCGGGCAATATCCATGCCCGGCTGAAGAGCTACACCCGTACAAGCTTCTGCCAAGTAATCATCTAGCCCGGTGACGTAGCGGTGTACTCTGTCCTCCATATCAGCTACTACAGCGGGAACATACCGAGCTAATGAGTCGAACTCCACATTGTACTCTCTAACCGTCCGCCCGTCCTGCCTCAACGTCAAAAATCTGTCGGCCCGAGCCCTCCTCATCTGTGGGGGCAAGAAATGTGCAAGGAAAGCCCTTGAGAACTCGTCCCAAATGGCTGGAGGTGCATGCTCTCCTCGGGACAGCTCCCACGAATCAAACCAGTCGACTGCAGTATCACGCAGCTGATGCGAACCCAATACCACCGACTCTGCCGCTGAGACTCTGATCACTCTCATGATCCGCTGCAGCTGTCGAATAAACTCCTGAGGGTCATCCTCAGCTCTCGATCCATAGAACACTGGCGGGCTACAACTCAGAAAGTCCCGTAGCCTCAAACATGCGCTCGGGGTGAACTACGGTGCTACTGGAATGGGCTAGCTGCGTCCGGCCTCTCTCATATCGGCCACGACCACGGCGATGGCGCCATCTCCTTGTACCATCTCATCTGCTCCGGTGTGGGGTGGAGGCTCAGGTACTGTAGTCTCAGCAGCCACTGCTGCGGCTCTAAACTCTGCCGGCGCTGGCGGCGTCGCAAAACTCGCCGTCTGAAGCACAATCTCAGGTACTGACCGGGCCTGCGCCCTCGTACTCCTCTGTATCTCACTAGCAGCTCCCTCAGCTGCCTTGCCCACCTGGGCCCGGGTTGCCTTACGCGGAGGCATAACTGGTAAAAACGAAATACGTCAGAGGGGTCCAACTTATCACACAGCTCTAAGGCACGATCTCAGAATGAGAAGAATGGAAACCAATCCTAAATGTCCTGCAGCCTCCTGATTATAGATGTGGTGCACAACACATCGATAATCAAGACTCTACTAGACACGGTCTGTAGACACTTTCCGAGGACTAACTGCTCTGATACCACTTTTGTCACGACCCGAACCCGGGCCCGTGACTGGTGCCTTACCCCGGGCACCCTAGTGATACAACATCAGAGAAAATCAGCGGAAATAAAAACACGAACATGAATTAAGAGACATGATAAATAAACAGGCCAACCAAAACAGTTGCCTTCAGTATATATACATAAATACCCGAACAGTTATCCTTTTTACAAACTCTGCCCACAAAGATTACTCTGCACCTCTAAGAAGTGACAACAACTATGACGGACGGGGCCCCGCCATACCACGAATGTACAAGAACCTCTGACTCGTGGTAACATACAAAGATAAGCCTCGAAGGAACGGAGCTTCCCAATACGCTAAAATGTGATGCCATGGCGGGGATCGATACCGATGTACCTACTGCGGCATGAACGCAGCCCCGGCGAGTCGATAACAGTACCAAGTATGTGAAATCAGAAATACGTAAATGAAATCATAATAGTCTATATAAAGCAGGAGACATGTATGATAACCAAACTACAGTTCACATCATAAAACCAGTCATGTCAAGTCAGGGACTCACGCCCTCAAAGTCATCCCTCATGCCCGTGGGACTCCTTCCTAACTGCCGGCAGTCTAGGTACAAACCATGTGATACATATAACATATCTCGGCCCATCTCATGGACCCAGTATAGAAACATGTGGAATACATTCCCGGTTCATCTCATGAACTCGGTAGTCGGATGGAATACATTCCCGGTTCATCTCATGAACTCGGTAGTCGGATGGAATACATTCCCGGTTCATCTCATGAACTCGGTAGTCGGATGGAATACATTCCCGGTTCATCTCATGAACTCGGTAGTCGGATGGAATACATTCCCGGTTCATCCCATGAACTCGGTAGTCGGATGGAATACATTCCCGGTTCATCCCATGAACACGGTAGTCGAGTGAAATACATTCCCAGTTCATCCCATGAACACGGTAGTCGAGTGGAATACATTCCCGGTTCATCCCATGAACACGGTAGTCGAGTGGAATACATTCCCGGTTCATCCCATGAACACGGTAGTCGAGTGGAATACAGTGCTTGCATAACAAGGCTATCACATGCAAACATAGGCAAGTTACACACAACTTAAGGTACTTTCATTTTATGCCAAAATCCCGGTTCTGACCCTAAAGTATTACATACATTAACTCTTTTAAAAAATACGTTTCTTTCACGAAAGTCACACAATGCTCGTAGTATAAAATAGAGTGACTATCTTTTAAGTAAACCAAAACACTTCCCTTGTAAAATCAAGTAACACATTATTTTCCAAACGTTCAGGTTGCCTAATTTCAATTGCTCAAGTTTCTCATTTTGAAAGGTTTCATAGTTCATAGTTTTAATCCTTTAAAACATAATTCTCTTTTAAACAATTTGAGAAACATATGCCTTATCGTGAGTAGGTTATTCTTGTTTATAATCAATCTTATTAAGCGACCATGATCTAGGAAATGAAATATCATTTTGTCTCATCTTAGTTTCTATGCAGATGGAGGTTTCTCTTGGTTTTAATAATACTTCATTATTCAATACATTTTCCTTTATTAACTGCAGTTGGTTTATCGATACTCATTCGATTTCAAATCGAAGAAACATTTCTCCTTTTAAAAACCAAGTACTTATTACTCACGAATGAGGTTTCACACTAACATCCATATTAAGTCAAGTCTCTTATCTTTTAAGATTAAGTCTCTTAACTTCTAAAAATCAGTAACCCATTCTCTTTATCTCTCTTAAGACGTTATACCTAACTTCCCATAAAGCTAGTATAACTCTTCTTTCAAAACGGTTTCTTAATTCTTTTGAAATACTTCAAGATTCTTATCATCACACATCAAGTCGCTTATAAGTCAAATCGCTTATCTTTAAAAACCACAAAGCATTTCTTACTTACATAAAGTCGTTATAACCAACTTCCCATAAAGCCGTTAAAACACTTTATGTTTTAAACCAATCAAATACATTTAACACGTACGTCACCGCATCGTTATACCGTATTTCAGTATATGCGTGGGGCGTGCGTAGAAAAGTTTGGACTTTAAAGTGGCTTGGCGATTTATTTTTGTGCACAACACCCGATTAAGTCGTTTTTACGTGAAAGCGTTTCCCTGACTTTCGTAGGGAAAATTACGGCTATGTCATTTCTAATTTTTGCGGATTTTTCCGAGAGACGAAACATTTTGGACCAACGGGAGGGCGACACTTGTCACCCTCCAATTGGTGGACGTATGGGGCGGATTGGATGAATTGGTCTTGGCTTTTTTGTCAAGTAGTTGGTAGGATATTTTTGTGGTAGATGGATAAGGTGCACTTGGCATGATCTTTCGCGAGTAATGAGTACTTGATTTTAAAAGCAATAATGTTTTACTGATTTCGAAAATCAGAATAAGTATCGAACAAACCACAGCAGCGCTAATAAAGGGAAATGTTTTGACTAATAATGTATTAGTAAAACCAGTAGAAACTTCCATCTGCATAGAAACTAAGATGAGACAAAATGATGTTACATTTCCTAGATCATCGCTTAAATAAGATTGTTATAAACAAGAATAACCTACTCACGACGGACATATGTTTCTCAAATTGCTTTTAAGGAGAATTATATCATTAAGTGATTAAAATTATGAACTACGAAACCTTTCAAAATGAGAAACTTGAGTAATTGAAATTAGGCAAACTTGAAACATTTGGAAAAGAATGTTGTTACTTGATTTCTGAAGAGAAGTGTTTTGATTTACTTCAAAAGATAATCACTCTATTTTCATATACTACGTATTGTGTGACTTTTGTAAACGTAACGTATCTTTTAAAGAGTTAATGTATGAAATACTTTGGGGATAAAAACCGAACTTGTTGACATATAGTAGAAAGTACCTTGTGTGTATAACTTGATTGTGTTGGTTTGTGATAGCCTTGTAATACTTTCTTGTTGATTGATAAGTAAACATGCTAGGATGCTACGTGTGTTAGTATCTTGTGATGTTAGTGTAAAGGGTTTTCCTCGATTGCGCTTAAAGTTGTTTGACTATCACCGTTATGTTGGTATTGTACCACTCACCTTGACTTATTTCCGGAGGTTAGGCCCATCCGATGCGGGGTAGACTCAGCGATGCAGGACCATGATTCGAGAATACCTCATGCGGGTCAAGGATCCATGCGGAACTACGGAGTTCGAGGTTAGTTTGCGGCCGCGTGGTCACGCGGTCTCTGTGGCCATGCGGATCGCGGGTCGGGCGATGCCGAGAGTAGCTACCCTCGATGCGGGGTTACATACCCTATGCGGGCCTATATGAGTGGCCTATGCGGACTACGGAGTCGAGATTAGGCTTGCATGGTGATACTACGGGCAATTGGCCTGCCCGATCATTCGCGGCCTAGAAAAGACACATTCTGATTTACCTATTGTTGCTCTTGTTTATGATATGGCACTATGTGCGGTTACCTTGGTTGTTTCATACATACTTGCAAAACTGATTTTAAAATGATATGTTTTCATTTAAGTACTTTCTGATTTCACATACTTGGTACTGTTATCGACCTCCTTCGGCTGCGTTCATGCCGCAGGTTGAGGTACACCAGTCGTTGATCCTAGTTCTCGGGGTCACAGTTCAGCGTATGGGAAGCTCCGTTTCTCCGGAGGCTTATCAGTGGTATAGTCCCCTGTCGTTGTAGGTATTTACATTCAGGGGTATGGCGGGGCCCTGTCCCGCCATTATTGTCGTATCATTCTTAGAAGTGCAGTAATCTTGTTGTGGCGAGTTGTAATGGTATGTAACTGTTCTGTTTTAAAATTGATTTATATATTTGTCGTACGGCAAGTTTTGTCCGATTACTGTTTTCTTACTTCTTAATATTTTCATGTCTTGTTTTATGTTCCGCTGATTACTCTGATGTTGTATCACTAGGGTGCCCGGGGTAAGGCACCAGTCACGGGCCCGGGTCGTGACAAAAGTGGTATCAGAGCAGTTAATCCTCGGAAAGTGTCTACAGACCGTATCCGATGAAGTCTTGATTATCGGTGTGTTGTGCACCACAATAATCGAGGAGGCTATAGGATATTTAGGGTTGGTTTCTATTCTTCTCACTCGAGATCGTGCCTTAGAGGCTGTTGTAAGTTGGACCTCTCACGTATTTCTTTTCCTTACCGTTATGCCTCCGCGTAGGGCAAACCCAGCCCAGAGGCAAGCGATCGAGGAGGCTGCGAGTAGAGTTCAGAGGGTTCTGAGGCACAGCCCAACCATCACTGAGTTAGGTGCTTCGTTCGGGAGTTATGCTCGTCACGGCCCAGCGAGTTTAGCACGGCGATTCCTACTGCGGCCACGACATTTGAACCTTCAGTTCCACGACCGGAAACAGAGAATATAGATTGCGAAAAGACAACCCTGTTACTAGCTATGGATTTGGCTACCAGAGAGCATACCGATGTACCGCGAGTCTTGATGAATATCTTAGAAAGGGTTGTGCGAGAGTAATTCTTCAGTTAGGCTTGAGCATGGCACGATGCGGGCTTGTGCGGCGAGCCAAGAAAGCGTAGAGATCGACGGGTTAAAGGGCGGCAAAATAGGGCGAGCGGCAAGGTCCTTTAGTAACTTTTGAGGCGAGTCGCCTCACGGTGATTAGATTATGCACATCCACCAGTGCAGAAAGGTCCTCCACAGGGTTCAGGACGTTCGGGGTATGCAGGAGTTGGTCAGAGCTCCAGAGCTTCCGGTTCACAGCTACACGTAGGTTCCAGCCAGCCGGATTCAGTTTTTCCCCCAGTATTCACAGTGTGACAGACGTCATCCCGGGGAATGTCATCTTTTAGTTAGTACTTGTTTTACCTACGACCGTCAGGGTCTGATGTCGAAAGAGTGTCCTTGTAGGAGGACTTAGCCTTCAGGATCGATGGGTAGTCGTCACCTTCCTTAGCTATGCGCCCTACGGGGCAGGTTTGATTAGAACGACTTAAGGGAGTGGAGCGATGAATCTGTGTTTATCCTTAACCCTCTAGAGATTAGTAGCGTATGATGAGATGAGTATATCTTAAGTGCTATGTTCTGATAGCAGTGTGTAATTTGTGATTAGAAATCATGGTTCAGTAACCGGGGAAGATTGGGGGATAGAGAAAGTGTGAGCCTTAGAGTGTTATACGTAGAGACCTTAGAGGTAAGGCCATCCCGAGTAAAAGATGTATTGTTTATGTTTGACCCTTATAGGAGTGCATAGTGCACGTGAGTTATGTTTGTGGGATAAGTCATGAAAGAGGGTAGTTGAGCTAAGAAGACCGCTAGGTTTTCGTAAAGTGATTAGTGAGAGTTTTCCGGTTCGGGGAGCTAATGTCTTGCGCGTTGCCGGGTCGGGTTGAGGCCACGTTGCGGGTCAACCCGCGGCATGTTTGGTGGTGGGGTCAGTTTGTGGTGGTCACTTGTGCTAGGGTCATAAGGGTGTTTGGCCCAAGTTTAGTTAACCAAATGTCTGAGTTCGTGGATGCGATTCGACCGATGGTCGGGCCGAGAGGTCGATCGTCTTGTCTTAGCAAAGACCGCTTACTCGGCGGTGTTGATTTATCGGAAGGTTGTAAGGCTGCAGGGTGCCTAACTTTACCTTATGGCGCACAATGGAGCCAGTGGCACGGCTGTTTTGTTTCTGGAAGTTTTACCAAGCAGGGTTAAGAACTCAGGTGAGTCTCAGAATCGCATTCGCCCTCGGGCCAGTGTGTGGATTTCAGGGGTGGTTGTGGGGATTGTTGTCTCCTGTGGAGGGAGTGTTTAAGCTACCATTTCATTGTTCGGATGTCGCCTTATGAAGCCTTGTAGGGGCGGATGTGTAAGTCGCGGCCGATTGGTTCGATGTTGGCAAGATTCGGATAGTTGGTTCAGCTTGTTCCGGTAATGTGGATAGGGTAAAGCTTGTCTAGAAGAGGTTCGCGGCTCGGAGAAATCGTGCGGATAATCGGCGGCACGCTTAGAGTTCGAGTTGATGGTCGGTCTTCTTGAAAGTACCACCCGGGTTGGGTGTGACGAGTTTTGGAAAGCAGAGGAATTTAGCGAGTTACTTTGGGCCGCACGAGTTCATGTGAAGAATAGGCGGGTTGCCTATATGTTAGCTTTTGCCGTCCGACTTAGGAGGCAATACGTCCGGTCTTTCGTATTGTTATGATCGGGAAAGTAGATCCATCCAGAGTGTTCCCAGTTAATGATGACCACGTTAGAGATAATAACCCCGAGATTTGGAAACTGAAGCAGTGACAGAAGTGTGGTAAGAGTTCGAGTGTACGAGAAGTGTACGACATCCTCAGGGATCGCATGCAGCCCGGTACCATTTGTTAGGTCGCCGGAGTGACACAAGAACCTCGCGGCAAAGTGACAAAAGTGGTATCACGACGAGTAAAGGGAGAAGCGAGCATGTATTGCGAGCAGAGATGTGACCATTTCTTTTGTATGGAGAAATTGCGAAGGAATTATATTTTAGACCCTTGGATGGGAGCGGTTGTGATGTTAGAGGTGTTCCTCGTGGACTTGGATGTAAGAATTTGCGCAGATGTTTCTGTGGCGGTGTGGCGTGATCGTTCTCGTAAGTATAGTAGTGAAGACTATCTTTGGCGCGTTTGTTCGAGACTTAGAAAGAACATTCGAGACGAATGTTTCTAAGGAGGAGAATGTTATACCCGTATTTCAGTATGTGCGTGGGGCGTGCGTGAAAAGTTTGGACTTTAAAGTGGCTTGGCGATTTTTTTGTGCACAACACGATTAGAGTCGTTTTTGTGAAAACGTTTCCCACGACTTTCGTAGGAAAATTATGGGGATGGCATTTCTAATTTTTTCGGTTTTTTCCGAGAGACGAAACATTTTGGACCAACGGGAGGGCGACACTTGTCACCCTCCAATTGGTGGACGTATGGGGCGGATTGGACGAATTGGTCTTGGCTTTTTTGTCAAGTAGTTGGTAGGATATTTTTGTGGTAGATGGATAAGGTGCACTTGGCATGATCTTGGCCCTATACTTGCACCACACTTGGCATGATCTTGGCCATTGGTTGGCCTTGGCTTGTACTATAAATACCCCCCCTTTTTGAAGACTTCTTCATCCATTCCTAAAATTCTCTAAGTGTTAAAATCCTCCCCCTCTCCTAGTAGTGTTCTCGTCCAACACCATTCCCTCCCCTTTGAGAAAATCCTTGGCGAAACCCCCTTGCCTAGTGGTTCTGGCGAGAACCCCCTCCCCCTAGCCTAGTTGTGCTAGTCGAAATACTACCCCCACCTTGGTAGAAATACTCTCAAAAGTATTGTTACTATACCCAAAATACCTTGGCCCTTATACCTTGTAGTATTCCAAGGTTATACTTATACTAAAAGCCCCGTAATACTATTATACTTCCCGTCAGTCACCAAACCGAAACCCTAAGGAAAATCTCCATGGTTAGTTGGAGTAGTATGTAGAAGTTGGTTAGAACTTCTAAGGGTAGTTTGGAGGCGGTCGGGAGGACGGAGTTGGAGCTAAACGTTGCTCAGGAGCGACATTAAACTCGGATAATTTTGGGCTTGTCGAGGTAAATATTCTTGTCCCCCTATTGTAATTGGAAATTACATGTTATTAGAATATATAGTTGAAGTATACTATATATAGAACTGAACGTAGTTAGCGGAAATGTCTTTTGACTTAAGCCTGAATAATTAGAAACCTTTTCGAAAGAAAGTCTTGATCTGTAATTACATAGGGTGTATTCTGATGGACTTGTGTAGCTTTTACGTGAGGTAGAATTGTGTACGTCGGATTAGGCGTATAACCCCCACTGGTTGGCTTGGTAGCGGCCGATTGAGAGGAGATTTCTGTTGTTGCGGGGAGGTCGAATTTTACGTAGAATGTTCTACGATTAGACCTAGATGTTAATAAGCCTTGTGGCCTTATAGGTTGAAGTACCGTGCGTGGCGCGATCTACTTGGCTTAAGGAGTAGCCGACGGTTTGAGGTACTTGGGGCGTTTTGCTATTAGTCGATAATCGTCGCGAGGTATGTGAACCTCTTCCTACCTTTTCTAGCATGATATGTGTATAACTATGTAGTATGCGGTGACGTCGTGTGTTAACGTATTTGATTGGTTTGAAACATAAAGTGTTATAACGGCTTTATGGGAAGTTGGTTATAACAGCTTTATGTAAGTAAGAAAATGCTTTATGGTTTTAAAAGGTAACTGGTTTGACTTATAACTGACTTAATGTGTAATAATAAAGAATCTTGAAGTATTTCAAAGAATCTTTGAATCATTTTTATGAAGAATAATACTTGATTTTGAAAACATAAGAGTTATACTAGCTTTATGGGAAGTTAGGTATAACGTCTTAAGAATGGTAAAATGAATGGTTTATTGATTTTAAAAGTTAAGAGACTTGATCTTAAAGGATAAGAGACTTAACTTGTTTTACTTGGTAGTTAACATTTTATTAAAAAATGTTGTAAAACCTCATTCGCGAGTAATGAGTACTTGATTTTAAAAGCAATAATGTTTCTTGATTTGAAAATCGAATAAGTATCGAACAAACCACAAGGCGCTAATAAAGAAATGTTTTGACTAATAATGTATTAGTAAAACCGTAGAAACTTCCATCTGCATAGAAACTAAGATGAGACAAAATGATGTTACATTTCCTAGATCGTATTGCTTAAATAAGATTGTTATAAACAAGAATAACCTACTCACGTATCGGACATATGTTTCTCAAATTGCTTTTAAGGAGAATTATATCATTAAGTGATTAAAATTATGAACTACGAAACCTTTGAAAATGAGAAACTAGAGTAATTGAAATTAGGCAAACTTGAAACATTTGGAAAAGAATGTTGTTACTTGATTTTCTGAAGAAGTGTTTTGATTTACTTCAAAAGATAATCACTCTATTTTCATATACTACGGTATTGTGTGACTTTTGTAAACGTAATGTATCTTTTAAAGAGTTAATGTATGAAATACTTTGGGGATAAAAACCGAACTTGTTGACATATAGTAGAAAGTACCTTGTGTGTATAACTGGATTGTGTTGGTTTGTGATAGCCTTGTAATACTTTCTTGTTGATTGATAAGTAAACATGCTAGGATGCTACGTGTGTTAGTATCTTGTGATGTTAGTGTAAAGGGTTTTCCTCATTGCGCTTAAAGTTGTTTGAATATCACCGTTATGTTGGTATTGTACCACTCACCTTGACTTATTTAGGAGGTTAGCCGCACTCCGTCGCGGGTAGACTCGGTGATGCGAGACCATGATTCGAGAATACCTCATGCGGGTCCAGGATCCATGCGGAACTACGGAGTTCGAGTTAGTTTGCGGCCCTTGTGGTCACGCGGTCTCTGTGGCCATGCGGTGCGGGTCGGGGCGATGCCGAGAGTAGCTACCCTCGATGCGGGGTTACATACCCTATGCGGGCCTATATGAGTGGCCTATGCGGACTACGGAGTCGATTAGGCTTGCATGGTGATACTACGGGCAATTGGCCTGCTTGATCATTCGCGACCTAGAAAAGACCATTCTGATTTACCTATTGTTGCTCTTGTTTATGATATGGCACTATGTGCGGTTACCTTGGTTGTTTCATACATACTTGCAAACTGATTTTAAAATGATATGTTTTCATTTAAGTACTTTCTGATTTCACATACTTGGTACTGTTATCGACCTCCTTGAGGCTGCGTTCATGCGCGAGTTGAGGTACACGATCGTTGATCTAGTTCTCGGGTCACGATTCAGCGTATGGGAAGCTCGTTTCTCGGAGGCTTATCGGTGGTATAGTCCCACATCGTTGTAGGTATTTACATTCGAGGGTATGGCGGGCCCTGTCGCCATTATTGTCGTATCATTCTTAAGTGCAGTAATCTTGTTGTGGCGAGTTGTAATGGGATGTAATCGTTCGGTTTAAAATTGATTTATATATATGTCGTAAGGCAAGTTTTCTCCGACATCGTTTCTTACTTCTTAATATTTTCATGTATTGTTTTATCTTCAGCTGATTACTCTGATGTTGTATCACTAGGGAGCCAGGGGTAAGACACCAGTCACGGGCCCGGGGTCGGGTCGTGACAAAAGTGGTATCGAGCGATTAATCCTCGGAAAGTGTCTCTGAGCCGTATCGATGAAGTCTTGATTATCGGTGTGTTGTGCACCACACCAATAATCGTGAGGCTATAGGATATTTAGGGTTGGTTTCTATTCTTCTCACTCGAGATCGTGCCTTAGAGTGTGTTGTAAGTTGGACCTCTCACGTATTTCTTTCCTTACCGTTATGCCTCGCGTAGGGCAAACCGGGCGGGAGGGCAAAGCGATCGAGGAGGCTGCGAGTAGAGTTGAGAGGGTTACGAGGGCCTGAGCCCAACCATCACTGAGTTAGGTGCTTCGTTCGGGAGTTATGCTCGTCACGGCCCAGCAGAGTTTAGCACGGCGGCAGCAGTTCCTACTGCGGCCACGACATTTGAACCTTCAGTTCCACGACCGGAAACAGAGAATATAGATTGCGAAAAGACAACCCTGTTACTAGCTATGGATTTGGCTACCAGAGAGTATACCGATGTACCGCGAGTCTTGATGAATATCTTAGAAAGGGTTGTGCGAGAGTAATTCTTCAGTTAGGCTTGAGCATGGCACGAAATGCGGGCTTGTCGCGGCGAGCCAAGAAACGTAGAGATCGACGGGTTAACGAAGGGCGACGAGAAGAGGGCGAGCGGCGAGTCCTTTAGTAACTTTTGGCGATCGCCTCGCGTGAATAGATTATGTACATCCACGGTCACGAAAGGTCGCGAGTCGGACGTTCGGGGTATGCAGGAGTTGGTCAGAGCTCCAGAGCTTCCGGTTCACAGCTACACGTAGGTTCCAGCCAGCCGGATTCAGTTTTTCCCCCAGTATTCACAGTGTGACAGACGTCATCCCGGGGAATGTCATCTTTTAGTTAGTACTTGTTTTACCTACGACCGTCAGGGTCTGATGTCGAAAGAGTGTCCTTGTAGGAGGACTTAGCCTTCAGGATCGATGGGTAGTCGTCACCTTCCAGCTATCGCCTACAGGCGAGGTTTGATTAGAACGACTTAAGGGAGTGGAGCGAAGAATCTGAGTTTATCCTTAACCCTCTAGAGATTAGTAGCGTATGATGAGATGAGTATATCTTAAGTGCTATGTTCTGATAGCAGTGTGTAATTTGTGATTAGAAATCATGGTTCGATGAAGGGAAGATTGGGGATAGAGAAAGTGTGAGCCTTAGAGTGTTATACGTAGAGACCTTAGAGGTAAGGCCATCCAGGAGTAAAAGA
Source organism: Przewalskia tangutica (assembly GCA_029844215.1). Classification (NCBI taxonomy): domain Eukaryota; kingdom Viridiplantae; phylum Streptophyta; class Magnoliopsida; order Solanales; family Solanaceae; genus Przewalskia; species Przewalskia tangutica. The sequence continues at coordinate 35,864,356 of CM056733.1, forward strand.
TGTATTGTTTATGTTTGACCCTTATAGGAGTGCATAGTGCACGTGAGTTATGTTTGTGGGATAAGTCCATGAGAAGTGTGGAATGAAAGAGGGTAGTTGAGCTAAGAAGACCGCTAGGTTTTCGTAAAGTGATTAGTGAGAGTTTTCCGGTTCGGGGAGCTAATGTCTTGCGCGTTGTCGGGTCGGGTTGAGGCCATGTTGCGGGTCAACCCGCGGCATGTTTGGTGGTGGGGTCAGTTGTGGTGGTCGCCTTGTGCTAGGGTCATAAGGATGTTTGGCCCAAGTTTAGTTAACAGTCTGAGTTCGTGGATGCGTTCGACCGATGGTCGGGCGAGGAGTCGGCCGTCTTGTCTTCTAGCAAAGACCGTTTACTCGGCAGTGTTGATTTATCGGAAAGGTTGTAAGGCTGCACGGGGTGCCTAACTTTACCTTATGGCAGACAGTGGAGCCAGTGCATCGCTTTTGTTTGGAAGTTTTACCAGCGGGTTAAGAACTGGTGAGTCTCGAATCGCGTTCGCCCTCGGGCCAGTGTGTGGATTTCAGGGGTAGTTGTGGGGATTGTTGTCTCCTGTGGAGGGAGTGTTTAAGCTACCATTTCAGTGTTCGGATGTCGCCTTATGAAGCCTTGTAGGGGCGGATGTGTAAGTCGCCGGTCGATTGGTTCGATGTTGGCAAGATTCAAATAGTTGGTTCAGGCTTGTTCCAGCAGACTGTGGATAGGGTAAAGCTTGTCTAGAAGAGGTTACGCGGCTCGGAGAAATCGTGCGGATAATCGGCGGCGCTTAGAGTTGAGTTGATGGTCGGTCTTCTTGAAAGTACCACCGGGTTGGGTGTGACGAGTTTTGGAAAGCGAGGAATTTAGCGAGTTACTTTGGGCCGCACGAGTTCATGTGAAGAATAGGCGGGTTGCCTATATGTTAGCTTTTGCCGTCCGACTTAGGAGGCAATACGTCCGATCTTCGTATTGTTATGATCGGAAAGTAGATCCATCAGTGTTCCCGATTAATGATGACCACGTTAGAGATAATAACCGAGATTTGGAAATCAAGCGATGTGAAGTGTGGTAAGAGTTCGAGTGTACAAGAAGTGTACGACAGCCTCAGGGATCGCATGCAGCCCGGTACCATTTGTTGGGTCGCCGGAGTGACACTAGAACCTCGCGGCAAAGTGACAAAAGTGGTATCACGACGAGTAAAGGGAGAAGCGAGGCATGTATTGCGGCGAGAGATGTGACCATTTCTTTTGTATGGAGAAATTGCGAAGGAATTATATTTTAGACCGCTTGGATGGGGGCGTTTGTGATGTTAGAGGTGTTCCTCGTGGAATTGGATGTAAGTATTTGCGCAGATGTTTCTGTGGCCAGGTGTGGCAGGATCGTTCTCGTAAGTATAGTAGTGAAGACTATACTGGCGCGCGTTTGTTTCGAGACTTAGAAAGAACATTCGGGACGAATGTTTCTAAGGAGGGGAGAATGTTATACCCCGTATTTCAGTATATGCGTGGGGCGTGCGTGAAAAGTTTGGACTTTAAAGTGGCTTGGCGATTTATTTTTGTGCACAACACCCGATTAGAGTCGTTTTTGACTAAGCGTTTCCCACTTTCGTAGGGAAAATTACGGCTATGTCATTTCTAATTTTTGTGGATTTTTCCGAGAGACGAAACATTTTGGACCAACGGGAGGGCGACACTTGTCACCCTCCAATTGGTGGACGTATGGGGCGGATTGGACGAATTGGTCTTGGCTTTTTTGTCAAGTAGTTGGTAGGATATTTTTGTGGTAGATGGATAAGGTGCACTTGGCATGATCTTGGCCCTACACTTGCACCACACTTGGCATGATCTTGGCCATTGGTTGGCCTTGGCTTGTACTATAAATACCCCCCCTTTTTGAAGACTTCTTCATCCATTCCTAAAATTCTGTAAGTGTTAAAATCCTCCCCCTCTCCTAGTAGTGTTCTCGTCCAACACCATTCCCCTCCCCCTTTGAGAAAATGCCTTGGCGAACCCCACGCCTAGTGGTTCTAGCCGAGAACCCTCCCAGCCTAGTTGTGCTAGTCGAAATACACCCCCCACCTTGGTAGAAATACTCTCAAAAGTATTGTTACTATACCCAAAATACCTTGGCCCTTATACCTTGTAGTATTCTAAGGTTATACTTATACGAAAAGCCCAGAAATACTATTATACTTCCCGTCAGTCACCAAACCGAAACCCTAAGGAAAATCTCCATGGTTAGTTGGAGTAGTATGTAGAAGTTGGTTAGAACTTCTAAGGGTAGTTTGGAGCGGGTCGGAGCGCACGGAGTTGGAGCTAAACGTTGCTCAGGAGCGACATTAAACTCGGATAATTTTGGGCTTGTCGAGGTAAATATTCTTGTCCCCCTATTGTAATTGGAAATTACATGTTATTAGAATATATAGTTGAAGTATACTATATATAGAACTGAACGTAGTTAGCGGCAATGTCTTTTGACTTAAGCCTGAATAATTAGAAACCTTTTGAAGAAGAAGTCTTGAATGTAATTACATAGGGTGTATTACGTAGAATTGTGTAGCTTTTACGTGAGGTAGAATTGTGCGTCCGGATTAGACGTATAACCCCCCTGGTTGGCTTAGTAGCGGCCCGATTGAGAGGAGATTTACGCTGTTGCGGGAGGTCTTGCGAATTTTACGTAGAATGTTCTACGATTAGACCTAGATGTTAATAAGCGCCTTGTGTCCTTATAGGTTGAAGTACCGTGCGTGGCGCGATCTACTTTGTAAGGAGTAGCCAAGCGGTTTGAGGTACTTGGGCGTTTTGCTATTAGTCGATAATCGTCGCGAGGTATGTGAACCTCTTCCTACCTTTTCTAGCATGATATGTGTATAACTATGTAGTACGGTGAGCGTACGTGTGTTAAACGTATTTGATTGGTTTGAAACATAAAGTGTTATAACGGCTTTATGGGAAGTTGGTTATAATGACTTTATGTAAGTAAGAAAATGCTTTATGGTTTTAAAAGGTAAGCGGATTTGACTTATAACTGACTTAATGTGTAATAATAAAGAATCTTGAAGTATTTCAAAAGAATGCTGAATCATTTTTAACAGAAGAATAATACTTGGTTTTGAAAACATAAGAGTTATACTAGCTTTATGTGAAGTTAGGTATAACGTCTTAAGAATGGTAAAATGAATGGTTTATTGATTTTAAAAGTTAAGAGACTTGATCTTAAAGGATAAGAGACTTAACTTGTTTTACTTGGTAATTAACATTTTGTTAAAAAATGTTGTAAAACCTCATTCGCGAGTAATGAGTACTTGATTTTAAAAGCAATAATGTTTTACTGATTTCGAAAATCAGAATAAGTATCGAACAAACCACAGCAGCGCTAATAAAGGGAAATGTTTTGACTAATAATGTATTAGTAAAACCAGTAGAAACTTCCATCTGCATAGAAACTAAGATGAGACAAAATGATGTTACATTTCCTAGATCGAAATGCTTAAATAAGATTGTTATAAACAAGAATAACCTACTCACGTATCGGACATATGTTTCTCAAATTTCTTTTAAGGAGAATTATATCATTAAGTGATTAAAATTATGAACTCTGAAACCTTTGAAAATGAGAAACTTGAGTAATTGAAATTAGGCAAACTTGAAACATTTGGAAAAGAATGTTGTTACTTGATTTATGAAGAGAAGTGTTTTGATTTACTTCAAAAGATAATCACTCTATTTTCATATACTACGGGTATTGTGTGACTTTTGTAAACGTAACGTATCTTTTAAAGAGTTAATGTATGAAATACTTTGGGGATAAAAACCCGAACTTGTTGACATATAGTAGAAAGTACCTTGTGTGTATAACTTGATTGTGTTGGTTTGTGATAGCCTTGTAATACTTTCTTGTTGATTGATAAGTAAACATGCTAGGATGCTACGTGTGTTAGTATCTTGTGATGTTAGTGTAAAGGGGTTTTCCCCTCGACTGCGCTTAAAGTTGTTTGACTATCAGCCGTTATGTTGGTATTGTACCACTCACCTTGACTTATTTCCGGAGGTTAAGCTGCCTCCGATGCGGGGTAGACTTCAGCGATGCAGGACCATGATTCGAGAATACCTCATGCGGGTCCAAGGGATCCATGCGGAACTACGGGAGTTCCAGGTTAGTTTGCGGCCCTTGTGGTCATGCGGTCTCTGTGGCCATGCGGACTGCGGGTCCAGGACGATGCCGAGGAGTAGCTACCCTCGATGCGGGGTTACATACCCTATGCGGGCCTATATGAGTGGCCTATCACGGACTACGGAGTCGAGATTAGGCTTGCATGGTGATACTACGGGCAATTGGCCTGCCGATCATTCGCGACCTAGAAAAGACACTTACGATTTACCTATTGTTGCTCTTGTTTATGATATGGCACTATGTGCGGTTACCTTGGTTGTTTCATACATACTTGCAAAACTGATTTTAAAATGATATGTTTTCATTTAAGTACTTGACAGTTTCACATACTTGGTACTGTTATGCGACCTCGCCCGAGTGCGTTCATCTGCGAGTTGAGGTACACGATCGTTGATCCTAGTTCTCGGGTCACGATTCAGCGTATGGGAAGCTCCGTTTCTCGGAGCTTATCGGTGGTATAGTCCCTGTCGTTGTAGGTATTTACATTCGAGGTATGGCGGGGCCCCGTCCGCCATTATTGTCGTATCATTCTTAGAAGTGCAGTAAATGCTGTTGTGGCGAGTTGTAATGGGATGTATCGTTCGGTTTAAAATTGATTTATATATATGCCATAAGGCAAGTTTTCTCCGATTACTGTTTCTTACTTCATAATATTTTCATGTCTTGTTTTATGTTCCGCTGATTACTCTGATGTTGTATCACTAGGGTGCCCGGGGTAAGGCACCAGTCACGGGCCCGGGTTCGGGTCGTGACACGTACTACATAGTTATACACATATCATGCTAGAGAAGATAGGAAGAGGTTCACATACCTCGCGACGATTATCGACTAATAGCAAAACGCTCCAAGTACCTCAAACCGTCGGCTACACCTTAAGCCAGGCAGCTCACGCCACACGTAGTACTTCAACCTATAGAGGCCACTGGCGCTATTAACATCTAGATCTCAACGTAGAATATTACGAGAAAATTCGCGGCACCTCCTCCCCATGACGCGTAAATCTCCTCTCTATCGAGCCACGCTAACAGCCAACAACTCCTAGAGGGGGTTGTGCGTCTAAACCGGACGTGTACAATTCTACTTCACAAGAATGCTACACAAGTCTCTGTCTGATCTATGTAATTACAGTTCAGTTATCTTCTTTAAATTCAGGCTTAAGTCAAAAGACATTGCCGCACAATTATTGTTATACCCCGTAGTTCCAGGGTATGTATGCGAGGACGTACGTACGAGAATACGACATTGAAATTGGAAAGGAAGAAAGAGGTGATTTTTCCACGGAAAAGTTTCCGGTTTTTGTGAAGGAAAAAGGTTCGTTAATGGGAATTGGATTCCCAGATTTGGTATTCGGACTTCTTGGAATTTTAGAGAATTATGGAATTTTATTTTCGGAAATGGTCACGTGGGGCCCACGGGAGAAAATTCTGATTTTGTGGGGCCCACTTTGTTTTGAGATTTTGGCCATTGTGGATATTTTGGAAGATGAAATATTTTGGCGAGTAGGAGGCGACACGTGTCACCCCCAGGTGGCTTGGCGAATTTCACTTTGTGCACAACACCGATTAAGTCGTTTTTAAACGAAGCGTTTTACTAAACTCGCGTAGGATAAATTCCGGCTATGTCATTTCTACTTTTTGCGGATTTTTCCGAGAGACGCAACATGTTGGACCAACGAGAGGGCGACACTTGTCACCCTCTCATTGATGGATGTTACGGCGTTAGGGCGAATGGATGGCCATCCTTGTCATGTAGTTGGTAGGATATTTTTGTGTGCAAGTTGGCCAGGACACTTGCCTAAATCCTCACCTACACTTGCCTTGCACTTGGCATCATCTTGGCCATTGGTTGGTCATTTCTTGACCTATAAATACCCCCCTTGTTGAAGAGTTATGTCATCCTAAATTGAGCAATCTTTCTAAGTCTCAAATCCCTCCCTCTCCCTCTTGTTGTTTTCGTCCACCACACCCCCCTTTGAGAAGCTCTGGCGAGAGCAACCCACAGCCTAGCCGAAACCTACCCCCTCCTTGGTTGAAAAGTTGCCTTAGTATTGTTATAATGCCCAAATTACCTAGCCCAAACCCTTAGTCCTTAGTAGAAGTTGTGAAGAACTTCTAAGGTTTTCTTAGAGCTCTGAGCATACAACTTAGGAGCTAAACCTTGCTCAGTGCGACTTTTATCTAGGATATTATTGGGCTTACCGAGGTAAATAACCTTATCCTCCTTTTGTAAATAGAAAATACATCTTGTAGAAGTATAGGAATAAGTATAAATACTTAGAAGGATATTAAGAATAGAATTGAGCGATATCACGATAGAAGGGTTTAAAAGATGAATAATAGAACTACTTACATAGGGTTTTTCTGATGAGACTTGAGTAGCTCACCGGTAGGAAGTGCTGCCCAAATGTCCATAGAATAACGAACCCTCTGCTTAGAGCTTTATGCGATCTGATCTAGACGTTGATAGACGTATTTGGTCGTTATAGTCGATTCTCTGCGCGACATATTCAACTTGGCTGGTGGATTTCGCCAGAAGGTATGTGATTCTTCCTATCCTCTTGAGCATGATATTTTAAAGAATATGTATATAGTACGGTGACGTGCGTGTGTTAAGCGAATAATAATTACGGCAATGTCTTGGACTTAAGCTGAATAATAATTACGGCAATGTCTTCGACTTAAGCCGAATAAAAAGAATCAAGTAGTTCAAAAGAATTAGAAACCTTTTTAAAAGAAGAGTATCACTTGGTTTTAAAAGCTTAAGAGTTATACTAGCTTTATGGGAAGTTAGGTATAACGGCTTAAGAGTGATAAAAAGAACGATTTATTGATTTAAGGAAATCAGAGACTTGACTTATTATACTAATATGAATTTTGTTAAAAAGTGTGAAACCTCATTCGTGAGTAAATAGTATTTTTGGTTTTCAAAAGGAATGATGTTTCTGATTAGAATGAATGTCGAACAAACCACAAAGACCGCTAATAAAGGGAAATGTTTTGACTAATAAAGTATTATTAAAACCGGTAGAAACTTCCATCTGCATAGGAGCTAAGATGAGACAAAATGATATTACATTTCCTAGATCATGGTTGCTGTAATAAGATTGTTATAAACAATAATAACCTACTCACACATAAGGTATATGTTTCTCAAATTGTTTTAAAGGACTAAAACTATGAACTACGAAACCTTTCGAAAATGAGAAACTTGAGTAATTGAAATTAGGCAAACTTGAGCGTTGGGAAAAGAATGTTGTTACTTGATTTTACAAAGAGAAGTGTTCTGATTTACTTCAAAAGATAATCACTCTATTTTTATACTACGGGTATTGTGTGACTTTTGTGAAAGAAACGGATCTTTTAAAAGAGTAATACATGAAGTACTTTGGGGTTAAAAACCCGAACTTGTTAACATAATGTAGAAAGTACCTTGTGTGAATAACTTGATTGTATTGATTTGTGATAGTCTTGTAATACTTTCTTGTTGACTTGATAAGTAAACATGTTAGGATGCTACGTGAGTTAGTATCTTGTGATGTTTGTGTAAAGGGGTTTTCCCTTGTTGTGCTTAGGTTGTTTAACGATAAACTGTCATGTTGATATTATATCACTCATGATTCCGGGGGTTAAGCTGCCCTCCGTCTGGGTAGACTCAAAGGGTCTAGTGACCTATGATTCGAGAATACCTTATGCAGTGCAGTATGGCCTATCGGAGCTACGGAGTTCAGTTAGTATGCGGCCCTTGTGGTCATGCGGTCTTTGTGGCCACGCGGACGGCGAGTCGGGGCGCCTGGGAGTAGCTACCCTCGATGCGGGAATACCTCATGCGGGCCATCGGAGTGGCCCGTGCGCTACGGAAGTTCGGGGCTGACGCGCACATTAGATCTGCGGCGAGTGGCAACTTTGATCATGTGACGGTCAGACAGATCTCATGATCTGATTTACGACCTTGTTTGTCTTGTGGGTTTTAGTAGTCGGCTATGCCTTCGTACTTACCCGCACGGTTTTATGATGACTTTGAGGCGTGAGTCCACGACTTGACATGTCGCTACTTATTGTGAATCGTAGTTTTGGTTATCATACATGTCTCCGCTTATATAGACTACTATGATTTCATTCTGATATTTTGATTTCACATACTTGGTACTGTTGTCTTGACCTCCTTGGGGGCGTTCATCCGCAGTAAAGGTACTCCTACCGTTGATCCGTTCTTAGGATCACCGTTTGGCGTTGGGAAAGCTCGTTTCTCGGAAGCTTAGCATTTTGGTATGGTCCTGTCGTTGTAGATATTTGCATTCAGGGGTATGGTGGGGCCCTGTCCCGCCATTGTTGTTTTAAACTCTTAGAGGTCTGTAGACCTGTTGTAAGGTGGGATGTAACTGTTCATTTTGGGGTACTTATATACATATATGCCGAAAGGCAACTTTTTCCCAGATACTGTGTCTTATTTATACTGTTTCATATTTTGGTTGTTTTATTTTCCGCTGATTTCTCTGATGTATGACTACTTGGGTGCCCGGGTAAGGCACCAGTCACGGGCCCCGGATCGGGTCGTGACAATTATGTTCAGTTCTATATATAGTATACTTCAACTATATATTCTTACAACATGTAATTTCCAATTACAATAGAAGGACAGTAGTATTTACCTCGATAAGCCCAAAATTATCCAAGTTTAAATGTCGATCCTGAGCAAGGTTTAGCTCCTACTCCGTGCGCTCCAACCCGCTCCAAACAATCCTTAGAAGTTCTAACCAACTTCTACTCAAATACTTCAACTAACAGTGAAGATTTCCTTAGGGTTTCGTTTTGTGACTGCGGGAAAGTATAAAAGTATTTTCCGGGCTTTACGTATAGAGGTAACTTTGGAAAGTACTACAAAGTATTTGGGCTAAAGTATTTGGGCATTATAACAATACTAGGAGAGTATTTCTATACCACAAAGGGGGGGTATTATACGAAAACAACTAGGATATGGGGTACCCTACTAGCACCTCGAAGGGGAGGAGGCCTGGCCAAAACTTCTCAAGGGAGGGGGGAGGGGCTTTGGACGAAAGCAAACAAGAGGGAGGGAGTATTTAGAGACTTAGAAAGATTGCTCAAGTTTTGGATGAAGAAAGTCTTCAACTTAGAGGGGTATTTATAGGTCAAGGAATGGCCAACCAATGGCCAAGATCCATCCAAGTGTAAGGCAAGTGTAGGGCTAGATTTTAACCATGTGGACCTTATCCATCTACCACACCAACTTGCACAAATATCCTACCTAACCCAAGGCACAAAAAACGTGCCATGGTCTAGCCTTTGCCGTCCACTTGCTTCCAATGTGAGGGTGACACATGTCACCCTCCCGTTGGTCCAAAATGTTTCGTCTCTCGGAAAAATCCGCAAAAATTCTCAATGACATAGCCGGAATTTTCCCTTCGCAAGTTTAGTAAAACGTTTCGTCGAAAAACGATTCTTTTCGGCACTTGTGCCCAAATTTTCGAACCTAGCCAAACCTTAAGGCTTAAATTTTTATACGTACGCCCTTACGTACATACTCTGGAAATACGGGGTATAACATGTTTACCTCGATAAGCCCAAAATTATCCAAGTATAAAGTCGATCTTGAGCAACGTTTAGCTCCTACTCCGGGTGCTCCAACCCGCTCCAAATAACCCTTAGAAGTTCTACGCAACTTCTTCTTAATACTCCAACCAACTATGGAGATTTTCCTTAGGGTTTCGTTTTTGTGACTGAAGGGAAGTATAATAGTATTTCTGGGCTTTTCGTATAAGTGTAATCTTGGAATACTACAAGGTATACGGCTAAGGTAATTTGGGTATAATGTGATACTTTGGAGTATTTCTACCAAGAGGGGGGTATTTATATGAGACAACACCACAAGGGGGGGTGTATACCCCTTGGCCAACCCCACTAGGAGGGGGGGTACTCTCGGCTAAGGGAGGGCTCTCGGCCAAGGGGCCTCACCAAGGGGCGGACGCTAGGACCACACACTACACACAGGGGGGAGAAGAGAACTTTCAAGACTTAGCACAATTTTTGGATGAAGAAGTTCATCAAAGGGAGGGGTATTTATAGGTCAAGCCATGGCTAACCAATGGCCAAGATCAAGCCAAGTGTGGTGCAAGTGTAGGGCTAGGATTCACCCAAGTGTACCTTATCCATCTACCCACAAAATATCCTACCAACTACTTGACAAAAAAAAAACCAAGACCAATCGTCCAAACCGCCCACCTGGCCTTGATATGAGGTGACACTTGTCACCCTCCGATGGTCCAAAATGTTTCGCCTCTCGGAAAAATCCATAAAATTAGAAATGACATAGCCGTAATTTATCCTACGAGTTGTGTAAAGCGTTTCGTCAAAACGACTCTAACCGGTGTTGTGCACAAAAACGAACCTATGCCTAACTTTAAAGCCCAAACTTTTCTCGTACATCCTTACGTGCATACTCTAAAAATACGGGTATAACATTCTCCTCTTAGAAACATTCGTCCGAATGTTCCTTCTAAGTCTCAAAACAATTGTGCGCCAGTATAGTCTTCACTACTATACTTACGAGAACAATCCTGCCACAACTGGCCACAGAAACACCTGCGCAAAATACTTACATCCAAGTTCACGAGGAATCACCTCTGACATCACAAAGCCCTTGCCGAGGTCTAAAATATACTTCCTTCGCACCCTCTCCTTACAAAAGAACTGATCACCTCTATGCTCGCAATACATGCTCGCTTCTTCCCTTACGCGTCGTACCCTTCTCGTACACTCGAACTCTTTCTTACCATATCTCTGTCACTGATTCAGTTTCCAAATCTCTGGGTTACTATCTCCAACTTGGTCATCATTAACTGGGAACACTCTGGATGGATCTCCGATACTTTACCGAATATAGCAACACGAAAAGACCGGACATACTGCCTCCTAAGTTGGACGGCAAATGCTAACATATAGGCAACCTGGCCTATTTCCTCACATGATCTGAAAGGCCCAAGGTAACTCGGGCTAAGTTTCCTCAAAACTCGTCACACCCTAGCCACATTCTGCTGAAACCGGTATGAACCAACAATCTGCACCTTGCCAACATCGAACCACTCGACCGGCAACTTACACTTTCGCCCCCCAAGGCTTCATAAGGCGATATCCGCAAACTGAAATGGTAGCTATAAAACATTCCCTCAACAGGAGACAACAATCCTCACAAGTACCCCTGAAATCCAAACACTGGCCCGAGGGCGAATGCGATTCTGAGACTCACCTGAGTTCCTAATCATGCCTGGTAAAACTTCCAGAAAAAGAAACAGCTGTACCCTGGGCTCCACTGTCTGTCATAAGGTGAAGGTAGGCACCCCGTGCAGCCTTACAACCTTTCTGATATAACATCACTGCCAAGTAACGGTCCTGACTGAAAGACACGATGGGCTGACCCCATCGGCCCGGCTACTGGTCGAACGCATCCACGAACTCGTACGATGGTTAACTAGACTTGGGCCTAACACCCTCGTGACCCTACCACCTGGCGGGGCCACCACAAACTGACCCCACCATAAAACAGGTCGCGGGTTGACCCGCGGCATGGCCTCAACCCGACCCACTCTCGCATAAAACACTTGCTCCCCGATCCGGAACAATCTTACTAATCACGTTACGAAAACCTAGCGGTCTTCTTAGCTCAACTACCCTCTTTCATTTTCCCACAACTCAGGGACTTATCACACAAACATATCTCACGTGCACTATGCACTCCGATAAGGGTCAAACATAAAATACATCTTTTTCTCGAGATGGCCTTACCTCTAAGGTCTCTACGTATAAGACTCTAAGGTTCACACTTCCTCTATCCCCCAAATCTTACTCGGTTAACTAACCATGATATCTAATCATAATTTCCACTTATGTTATATGAACATAATACTTAAGATATACTCATCTTACACGTACTAATCTCTAGAGGGTTAAGGATATACAGATCTCTTGCTTCACTCCTTAGTCGTTCTAATCAAACTGCCTGAGTGGCGTAGCTAGGAAGATGATGAACGGTCGCGATCATGAAGGCTGAGTCCTTCTACTAGGACATCCTTTCGACACATGGACCTGACGGCCGCAGGTAAAACAAGTACCAACTAAAAGATGACACTCCGGGAGGGCGTCACATGCTGTGAACACCGGGAAAAGCGAATCGGTGTTTGGAACTACGTGTAGCGTGAGCGGAAACTCTGGAGCTCTGACCAACTCCGGCTTACCCCGAACGTTCTGAACCCGTGGAGGACCACTCGGCACTGGTGGATGTGCATATCCAGTCTGCTGCTGAGGCGATTCGCCTCGAAAGTTACTAAAGGACCTGCTTACGGCCTTCTTCTGTCCTTGGTTAACCGCCGATCTCGTTTCTTGGCTCGCTGCGCATAAGCCCGTGCAGGCCATGCTCAAGCCTAACTGAAGAATTACTCTTGCACAACCCTCTCTTAGATATTCATCAAGACTCGCGGTATATCGGTATACTCTCTGGTAGCCAAATCTATAGCTAGTAACAGGGTCGCCTCTTTGCAATCTCTATTCTCTGTTCCCGGTCGTGGAACTGAAGGTTCAACTTATCATGGCGCGATGAGGCTGCTGCCGCCGTGCTAAACTCTTTGGGTGGTGATGTCGCAGAACTCCCCAAATGAAGCACCGTGTCGGTGATGGTGGGCTGTGCCCGCAACCCTCGTGCTCTACTCGCCTCCTCGGCCTTGCCCTCCAGGCTCGGGTTGCCTTACACGGAGGCATAACGGTAAGGGAAAGAAATACGTTAGAGGGGTCCAACTTATCACACAGCTCTAAGGCACGATCTCAGAATGAGAAGAATGGAAACCACTCCTAAATATCCTATAGCCTCCTGATTATTGGTGTGGTGCACAACACACCGATAATCAAGACTCTACTAGATACGGTCTGTAGACACTTTCCGAGGATTAAGCGCTCGATACCACTACATCACGACCGAACCGGGCGTGGTGGTGCCTTACCCCGGGCACCCTGTGATACAACATCAGAGAAATCAGCGGAATATAAAACAATAACATGAAGTAAGAATATAATAATCTGAGAAAAATTGCCTTTCGACATGCATATATGAAAACTTAAATCCGAACAGTTACATTCCATATACAACTCTGCCCACAACAATACTACAGACCTCTAAGAGTGACATGACAACAATGGAGGGACAGGGCCCCGCCATACCCCTGAATGTAAGCACCTACTACGACAGGGGACTATACCACTGATAAGCCTCCGGAGAAAACGGAGCTTCCCAACGACGTGACCACGGCGGCTAGGATCAACGGCGGGTGTACCTCAACTGCGGCATGAGCGGCCGAAGGAGGTCGATAACAGTACCAAGTATGTGGCCCGAAATCAGTAAATGAAATCATAGTAGTCTATATAAAGCGGGAGACATGTATGATACCAAACTACGATTCCTGATAAATAGCGATCATGTCAAGTCGGGGACTCACGCCTCAAGGTCATTACTCAAATATAACAATGGGTCTCGCCCACAACATCAATCATGCGTGGAATACCTTCCTCACCGCCAGCGATCTATGATATAAAAGCACCAAGGAATACACATGAACACGGTCCCACTGTGTCATCATAACACCCGTCTGGGTAAATGCGAAGGTGTAGCCGACTACTAAAACCCACAGTACAAACAAGGTCATAAAGCGTATCATGAGATCTGTCTAGGCGTCACATGATCAAAGCCGCCACTCGCTGCGATGTATCTAATGTCGCGTCTAGCCACAGAACTTCCGCGACTCGCGCCAGCCACTCCAATGGCCCGCATGAGGTATTCCCGCATCGAGGGTAGCTACTCCCGACAAAGTCTGGACTCGCGATCCGCGTAGCCACATAGACCGCATGACCATAAAGGCGCACACTAACACGGAGCTCCGCGACTCCGCATAGGCCCGGGACTGCGTGAGGTATTCTCGAATCATAGGTCACACGCACCGCTGAGTCTACCCGCGTGAGGCGACTTAACCTCGGGATGATGTCAAGGTGAGTGGTACAATACCAACATAACGGTGATCGTTAACAACTTAAGCGCAATCGAGGAAACCCCTTTACACAATCATCACAAGATACTAAACACGTAGCATCCTAGCATGTTTCCTTATCAAATCAACAAGAAAGTATTACAAGGCTATCACCAACCAACACAATCAAATTATTCACACAAGGTACTTTCTACTATAGGATTAACAAGATCGGGTTTTATCCCCAAAGTACTTCATACATTAACTCTTTAAAAGATACGTTACTTTCAAAAGTCACACAATACGTAGTATATAAAAATAGTGATTATCTTTTGAAGTAAATCAAACACTTCTCTTTGTAAAATCAAGCAACAACATTCTTTTCCAAACGTTCAAGTTTGCCTAATTTCAAATGTTCAGGTTTCTCTTTTTTTCGAAAGGTTTCGTAGTTCATAGTTTTAATCCTTTAAAACAATTTTGAGAAACATATACCTTATGTGTGAGTAGTTTATTCTTGTTCATAAAAATCTTATTACAATGACCATGATCTAGGAAATGTAATATCATTTTGTCTCATCTTAGCTTCTATGCAGATGGAAGTTTCTACTGGTTTTAATAATACTTGATTAGTCAATACATTTCCCTTTATTAGCGCTGCTGTGGTTCGTTCGATACTTATTCTCATTTCCGAAATCAGTAAAACATTATTCTTTTAAAATCAAGTACTCATTACTCGCGAATGAGGTTTTACAACATTTTTAGCAAAATGTTACATATCAAGTCAATTAGGTTAAGTCTCTTATCTTTCAAGATCAAGTCTCTTAACTTTTACAATAAATAAACCATTCTGTTACCTACATAGAGTCGTTATAACTAACTTCCCATAAAGCTATTATAACACCCTATGTTTTGAACCAACCAAACTCATTTAGCACATGTACGTCTACCGTACTACATAGTTTACAAAACATCATGCTAGAAAGGATAGGAAGAGGTTCACATACCTCGCGACGATTATCGACAATTAGCAATACGCTCCACAGTACTGTACCCCTGCTAGCCTTTTCCACTCTTCAAGTAGAATACGCTACTCGCAGTACCTCCACCTATACGGTTATACAAGTTTATCAAAGTCTAGACTACTCGGTTCCATATTCTACAGAAAATTCGGCAGCACCTCCCCCCCCCGCAACAGCGTAAATCTCCTCCTCTATCGAGGCCGGCTACCAAGCCAACCAGGGGGGGTTTATACGTCTAACCGGACGTACACAATTTACTTCATAGCAACTACACAAGTCTACTGTAAATACAGTCCTATGTAAGTACAGTTCAATTCTCTTCTTTAAATTCAGGCTTAAGTCAAAAGACATTGCCGCACAACTATGTTCAGTTCTATATATAGTATACTTCAACTATATATTCCTACAACATGTAATTTCCAATTACAATAGAAGGTCAAGAGTGTTTACCTCGATAAGCCCAAAATTATCCAAGTATAAAGTCGATCCTGAGCAACGTTTAGCTCCTACTCCGGGTGCTCCAACCCGCTCCAAATAACCCTTAGAAGTTCTACGCAACTTCTTCTTAATACTCCAACCAACTATGGAGATTTTCCTTAGGGTTTCGTTTTTGTGACTGAAGGGAAGTATAATAGTATTTCTGGGCTTTTCGTATAAGTGTAATCTTGGAATACTACAAGGTATACGGCTAAGGTAATTTGGGTATAGTAACAATACTTTGGAGAGTATTTCTACCAAGAGGGGGGGTATTTATACGAGACAACACCACAAGGGGGGGTGTATACCCCTCGGCCAACCCCACTAGGAGGGGGGTACTCTCGGCCAAGAGGGGAGGGGCTCTCGGCCAAGGGGCCTCACCAAGGGGGGAGGGGGAGTCTAGGATGAGACACTACACAAAGGGGGGAGAAGAGAGCTTTCAAGACTTAGCACAATTTTGGATGAAGAAGTTCATCAAAGGGGAGGGGTATTTATAGGTCAAGCCATGGCTAACCAATGGCCAAGATCAAGCCAAGTGTGGTGCAATTGTAGGGCTAGGATTCACCCAAGTGTACCTTATCCATCTACCCACAAAATATCATACCAACTACTTGACAAAAAAACCAAGACCAATCGTCCAAACCGCCCACCACAACGCCCAATATGAGGGTGACACTTGTCACCCTCCCGTTGGTCCAAAATGTTTCGTCTCTCGGAAAAATCCGCAAAAATTAGAAATGACATAGCCGTAATTTATCCTACGCGAGTTGTGTAAAACGTTTCGTCGAAAAACGG
Organism: Przewalskia tangutica; assembly: GCA_029844215.1. Lineage (NCBI taxonomy): Eukaryota > Viridiplantae > Streptophyta > Magnoliopsida > Solanales > Solanaceae > Przewalskia > Przewalskia tangutica. Next base: position 35,880,836 of record CM056733.1, read on the forward strand.
CTCTAACCGGGTGTTGTGCACAAAAAACGAACCTATGCCTAACTTTAAAGCCCAAACTTTTCTACGTACATCCTTACGTACATACTCTGAAAATACGGGGTATAACACCGAGACACACCCCCCTTCCCTTGGAAATTGCTCTCGTCCAAACATACCCCCCCCCCCTCTTGAGAGTTGTTCTCGTAAAACACCCCCCCCCCTTGGTAGAAAAGTATTCTCCAAGTATTGTTACTATTCCAAAATACCTTAGCCTTATACCTTGTAGTATTCCAAAGTTACCTCTATACGTAGAGCCCGGAAATACTACCTTATGTCCTTTTAGTCTCAAAACGAAACCCTAAGGAAAATCTTCATAGTTGGTTGAAGTGCTAAGTAGAAGTTGTTTGGGAACTTCTAATGGTTGTTTGGAGCGGGTTGGAGCGCCCAGAGTAGGAGCTAAACGTTGCTCAGGATCGACATTTAATCTTCGATAATTTTGGGCTTATCGAGGTAAATATCTTGTCCCCCTTTTGTAATTAAAGTTTACATACTGTTGAAGTATAAGAATTAAGTATAAGTTATATACAAGGAAGGTATATAAGAAGAGAATTGAACTGTACTTACATAGGTGTATTCTGATGAGACTTGTGAAGCTTGCGGGTAGGGAAGTCTTGATTTTCCGTAGAATCTTGTATCTAGATTTATTCTACCGAGTAGTCTAGACTTTGATAGACTTGTATAACCGTTATAGGTTGAAGTACTGCGAGTAGCGTATTCTACTCGAAGGGTGGAAAAGGCTAGCAGGATTACAGTACTTTGGAGCTATTTGCTAATAGTCGATAAATCGTCGCGAGGTATGTGATTCTTCCTATCCTCTTGAGCATGATATTTTAAAAGAATATATATAATACGGTAGACGTACGTGTGTTAACTGAACGTGGTTTTACTGCGATGTCTTTTGACTTGAGTCTAAATAATAAGAATCTGAAGTATTTCAAAAGAGTTAAGAAACCTTTTTGAAAGAAGAGTAACACTTCGTTTTAAAAGTTTTAAGAGCTTAAGAGTTATACTAGCTTTATGGGAAGTTAGGTATAACGACTTAAGAAAGATAAAAAGAATGGTTTATTGATTTTAGAAGTTAAGAGACTTGATCTTAAAAGATAAGAGACTTGACTTAATTAATTTAATATGAATTTTGTTAATAAGTGTGAAACCTCATTCGTGAGTAATGAGTACTTGGTTTTTCAAAGGAATAATGTTTTACTGATTTCGGAAATCAGAATAAGTATCGAACGAATCACTGCAGCGTTAATAAAGGGAAATGTATTGACTAATTAAGTATTATTAAAACCAGTAGAAACCTCCATCTGCATAGAAGCTAAGATGAGACAAAATGATAGTACATTTCCTAGATCATGGCTGCTTTAATAAGATTGTTATGAACAAGAATAACCTACTCACACATACGGCATATGTTTCTCAAATTGTTTTAAAAGAGAATTATATTCTTAAGTGATTAAGACTATAAACTACGAAACCTTTCGAAAAAGAGAAACTTGAGCATTTGAAATTAGGCAAACTTGAACGTTTGGAAAATAATGTTGTTACTTGATTTTACAAAGGGAAGTGTTTTGGTTTACTTAAAAAGATAGTCACTCTATTTTTATACTACGGGTATTGTGTGACTTTTGTGAAAGAAACGGATCTTTTAAAGAGTTAGTGTATGAAGTACTTTGGGGATAAAAACTCGAGCTTGATTGACATAAAGTAGAAAGTACCTTGTGTGAATAACTTGACTATGTTGGTTTGTGATAGCCTTGTAATACTTTCTTGTTGGTTTGATAAATAAACATGTTAGGATGCTACGTGTGTTAGTGTCTTGTAATGTTGTGTAAGGGGGTTTCCCTTGATTGTGCTTATGTTGTTTAACGATAAGCCGCTATGTTAGTATTATATCACTCACCTTGACTTGATCCCGGGGGTTAACCGGCCCTCCGATGCGGGGTATAGCTCAGGCGGTCTGGGACCATGATTCGAGAATACCTCATGCGGGTCCAGGGGACCTATGCGGAGCTACGAGAGTTCCAGGTTAGTGTACGACCTTTGTGGTCATGCGGTCTATGTGGCGTGCGGTGCGAGTCGTGGCGTTGCGGGAGTAGCTACCCTCGATGCGGGGAATACCTCATGCGGGCCTATGTGAGTGGCATATGCGGAGCTGCGGGAAGTTCCAAGACTAGACGCGCACATTAGATACTGCGGGCGAGTGGCCATCTTCGATCATGTGGCAGTCTAGACAGATCTCATGATACAGTTTATGACCTTGTTGGTACTGTGGGTTTTAGTAGTCGGTTATGCCTTCGTACTTACCCCGTACGGTTTTATTATGACACAGGTGGGACCTGGTGTTCATGTGTATTCCTTGGTGCTTTTATATCATAGACTGCCAGCAGTGAGGAAGGTATTCCACGGGCATGATTGATGTTGTGGGCGTGAGACCCATAGTTATATTTGAGTGATGACTTTGAGGGCGTGAGTCCCTGACTTGACATGACTGCTTATTTATTGTGAACTGTAGTTTGGTTATCATATATGTCTCCTGCTTTATATAGACTACTATGATTTCATTTCTGATATTTTCGATTCACATACTTGGTACTGTTATCGACCTCGCCCGGGCTGCGTTCATGCCGCAGGTAGAGGTACACCAGTCGTTGATCCCCGCTCTTAGGATCACAGTTCAGCGTTTTGGGAAGCTCCGTTTCTTCGGAGGCTTATCTGTGGTATAGTCCCCTGTCGTTGTAGGTACTTACATTCAGGGGTATGGCGGGGCCCTGTCTCGCCATTGTTGTTATATCATTCTTAGAGGTCTGTAGTACTGTTGTGGGCAGAGTTTGTAAAAAGGATGTAACTGTTCGGATTTAAGTTTTTATAAATGCCGAAAGTCAACTTTTCTTCAGATAAACTGTGTCTCTTTTACATTGTTTCATGTTGTGTTTTATGTTCCGCTGATTACTCTGATGTATGTCTACTTGGGTGCCCGGGGTAAGGCACCAGTCACGGGCCCGGGTTCGGGTCGTGACACCACACCTATAATCAGGAGGCTATGGGATATCTAGGATTGGTTTCTATTCTTCTCACTCTGAGATCGTGCCTTAGAGCTGGGTTGTAAGTTGGACTCCTTCTGACGTATTCTTTTTACCAGCTATGCCTCCACGCAAGGCAACCAGAGCCCAGAAGGGCAAGGCGGCAGAGGGAGTCATGCGAGTAAAGCGGCGGTCTCTATTGAGGCCACGATCTAAGCCTCCATCCGCGGCGAGAGCAGAGGATATGGGTTATAAGGAGATGGCCCGATTACTAGCTAGGATTGTGGCTAGACACGAGGATAGGCGAGTCGGAGGTTCGATAGCACCGTAGTTCACCCTGTCGGATAGTTTGAGACTACGGGACTTTATGAGCCGCGACCACTTTGAGTTCTACGGTCGAGACTCGAGGATGATCCGAGGAGTTCATCCGAAGCGATTCTGACGGATCATGAGAGTGATCAAGGTTTCGGAGACCGAGTCGGTGGTCTTAGGTTCGCATCGGCTGTTTGATACTGCAGTCGACTGGTTTGATTCGTGGGAGCTGTCCCGGGGGGAGCATGCGCCTCCAGCTGTTTGGGACGAGTTCTCGGAAGCATTTCTCAGCTATTTCTTGCCTCCGCATATGAGGAGAAACGCGGGTAAACAATTTACGATCTTTGAGACAGAGAGGGCGTACGGTTCGGGAGTACAACGTGGAGTTCGACTGGTTGGCTCGATATGTCCCTGCGTTAGTGGCAGATATGGAGGATAGAGTGCACCGCTATGTCACCGGGCTGGATGATTACTTAGCGGAGAGTTGCTCGGGTGTAGCTCTTCAGTCGGGCATGGACATTGCCCGCATGCAGGCTTATGCACTTGGGTGTGAGGAACGGAGAGACCGACGGATCGACCAATACCAGCAGAAGAAGGCCAGGACAGCAGGGTCCTTTGGTAACTTTCGAGGCGGACCGCCTCAGCAGCAGACTAGTTATACGCCTCCGCCCGATCTGAGTGGTCCTCTGATCTTGTGGCATCCAGAGTATTCAGGAGCAGGTCAGGGCTCCAAGGGTTCAGGTTTTCGGGGGAGTTGGGGTGCTGGCCAGATGAAGCCACCCCGACCTAAGTGTAGCCAGTGTGGTAAACCCCATGTGGGGGAGTGTCACGGTATTCAGAAGGGTTGTTTTACATGCGGCCAGCAGGGCCATTTTGCGAGAAATTGCCCGACCAGGAGTAGCGCGGATATAGAGACTCGGCCTTCGGGATCAGTTGCGGGTTCTTCACCTTCAATAGCTAGGCAGAATGTTCATACACCGGCAGGCCGTGGCAGGGGTCGTGGTGGAAGTTCCCAGTTCTAGCGGTCCTTGGAACCGCCTATTTGATTTCAGGTATATCCTTGACCCTCTAGAGACTAGTATGCATTTGTGATAAGATGAGTATATTTTAAGTGTTATGTTCAGATAGCATTGTGTTAATTGTGATTAGAAAACATGGTTAGTTGAAAGGGGAAGTTGGGTACATAGAGATTGTGAGCCTTAGAATTTTGATAACAGTTGAGATCTTAGATGCGAGGCCATTTTAAGTGAAAGATTTACGGTTAACCTTTGTTGGAGTGCATAGTATACGTGGGATATATTTGTGTGATAAGTCCCTGAGTGGTGTGAAATGTAAGAGGGTAGTTGAGCTAAGAAGACCACTAGTTTTTCGTGACTTGATAGATAAGATTGTTCCGGATCGGGGAACAAGAGTTTGGCGCGATAGCGGGTCGGGTTGAGGCCAGATCGCGGGTCAACCCGCAGCCCGGATTGGGGTGGGGTCAATTTGTGGTGGTCCCGCTTTGTGATAAGGTCACGAGGGTGCTAGGCCCAAGTTTAGGTAACCATCGTACGGGTTCGTGGATGCGTTCGACCAGAATCGGATCGTGAAGGCCGGGGATGGCCTTAGAGGAATTTGAAGCTAGTGAGATGACCAAGTTTGGAGGTAGTGACTCCAAAGTTTTGGAAACTGAAGCGATGACTGAAGTGTGGTACGTATAATAGAAAGAGTTCAGGTGTACGAGAAGGGTACGACGAGTAAGAAAATGAGCGAACATGTGTTATGAGAACGGAAGTGATCATTTCTTTTGTGAAGTGAAGATGCGAAGGGAGTATCCTTTAGACCATGGGTGGGAGCTTTTTTTTTTTGAGATGTTAGAGGTGATTCCTCGTTGGCTTGGATTTGAGTTTTGCGCACATGTTATATTCTGGCCATTGGTGGCATGATCGGTTTTGTAAGTGTAGTAGTGGAGACTATAACGGCGCAAGTACGTTTGGAGACTTAGAAGGAACATTCGGGACAAATGTTTCTAAGGGGGGAAAAATGTTATACCCCGTAGTTCCAGGGTATGTATGTGAGGACGTACGTACGAGAATACGACAGAAATTTTGGAAAGAAAGAAAGATGTGATTTTTCGACGGAAAAGTTTCTGGGTTTTGTGAAGGAAAAAGGTTCGTTAATGGGAATTGGATTCCCAAATTTGGTATTTGGACTTCTTGGATTATATTAGAATTTTGGGATTTTATTTTCAGAAATGGTCACGTGGGGCCCACGGGAGAAATTTACGGTTTTGTGGGGCCCGCTTTGTTTTTGAGATTTTCGGTATTTTGGATATTTTCGGAAGATGAAATATTTTGGACGAGTAGGGGGCGACACGTGTCACCCCCATGTGGCACCTTGGCCGAATTGGAGGGACAAGTGTCTTGCCATTTGTCCCTTGGCCGAAATGGCCATGACACTTGGTTATGATTTTCGTTGGCCATGTGGTGTGGTGGGACCCACACACACATGGCCCAATCTTGAACACACACTTGCTAAGATCTTGACCCTTGAATTCTCTATAAATCCCCCTTAATGCTAGACTTATTCTTCATCCACACTTAAGCTTTCCAAGGCAAAATATCCCCTCCCTTTGTAGTTGATTTCGTTCACCTCCCCCACTTGTGTAGAAAAAACTTCAAGTATTGTAGTATAATCCCAAATACCTTAGCCTAGTATCCCTAGTTGTATTCCAAAGTTATTTCAATACTAGGAGCCCGGAAATACAACTTTATTCCAATAGTCGCAAAACGAAACACTAGAAAAATCTTCATAGCTTGGTTGAAGTGTTAAGAGAAGTTGTTTAGAAACTTCTAAGGGTCTTTTGGAGCGGGTTGGAGCGTAAGGAGTTGGAGCTAAACGTTGCTCAGGATCGACTTATAATCTTGGATAATTTTGGGCTTATCGAGGTAATAATCTATGTCCCCCTATTGTAATTGGATATTACATATTGTAGTAGTTTAGAATTGAGTATAAGATATATTGGAAGGATTATTATAAAGGATTGAACTGTATTTACATTGGACTGTATTTACAGTAGACTTGTGTGGTATATTTGTGAAGCAGAATTGAACACGTCCGGTTAGACGTGTAATCCCCTTGGGGTTGTTGGCTTAATGCTTGAGCCTTGTTAGGGAGGTTATTTATGTGATTGCGGGGAGGTCTTTGCCGAATTTTCCGTAGAATAAGGAACTGTTTACTTAGAATATGCTACGAAGAGAACTAGAAGTTGATAGATGTATTGTGAATATTATAGGTGGATCTTCTACGCGCGACATACTCGACTTGGCTTGTGGATTAAGCCGAAGAGGTATGTGATTCTTCCTATACTCTTGAGCATGATTGTTGTGAACTATATAGTATGGTAGACGTACGTGTGTGAAATGAATTTTGTTTGTTTAAAACATAAAGTGTTATAATAGCTTTATGGGAAGTTAGTTATAACGACTTTATGAAAATAAAAGAAAGATTTGATTTTGAAAGCTAATAACTTGATTTTGGGAAAGGAGAAGTAACTTGATTTAAGTATAGGTTACTTGTTTTGAAAAGAGTAAGTTATTTGAGTTTTAAAGAGTATACTTGATGTTGTTTTAAAAGAAAAACACTTGGTTTAAAAAGTATAGAGTACTTGATTTTAAAAGTCTTGTAAAGATTTTTACGAAAGTGAAGTAATTTGGTTTGAAAAGGAAACGTGTTTTGATACTACGAGTATTAGTATCGTGTGGCTTTTACGTAAAAAAATGTCTTTTTAAAATAATGAAAGTAGGTAGTATTTTGGGGTTGAAACCCGGATTGTTGACATAAAATGAAAGTACGTTGAACTTGCCTATGCTTGTTGTGATAGCCTTTGTTGCGCAAGTGTTTGATTCTCGTACTCTGCGTGCCTCTTGGGAGGGCTATCTGATTGATTATTTGGACATACTGACACGTTGGATGGTCCACGGGTATGCGTCCACTTTGAGTATTATCTTGTTATTTCCTTTGGACATACTGACACGATGGGTGGCTACTGCGGGTATCGTCGATGGATGGTTTCATGGCCATGCTTATACCGAGGTAAGATCTTGCGGCATGCGGTCATTGTGAGAGTTATGTTGTTAGTCCATGGACCGCTAATCCATGAAGCTTGCGCGGTGACGGCGATCACGGGCTTGATTTGTACATGTGGTTCTGAGCACTTTAGATACTTGTTCGTCATTTCTCGTGTATCGGCAGGCTCTGGTAGATAGCTTAAGATACTTGCCACGGTCATATCTCGTGAGACGGTAGGCTATTGTACGCTAGCTTTAGATACTTGCCTCGGCCAGTTGTGTGGCTGGTTTGGAACTGGTAGTTGGCTTCCATACCTTTCCCGTGAAGTTTTATGACTAGCCTTCGAACTGGTAGTTGGCTATTCTACTTGGCGTCGGTTTGATGACGCAGCGAGATCTACCGCTCGTGTTCACATATGGGTGTTATTTTACATCATGTCTTTGGCGGATGAGAATGAGTTCCACGGACATGATTGATATTATGGGCGTGAGACCCATAGTTATGTGTGAGTGATCATTTTGGGGATATGCGTCCCCTTACTTGACCTAACTGTTTACTTATTGCGAAATGGTTTTTTAAGATGATGAAATGTGATTTCATTACAGTATTTTCAGTTTCACATACTTGGTACCTGTTTTACTGACCTCCTTCGGGGGGCTGCGTTCATGCCGTAGGTAGAGGTACACCAGTTGTTGATCCTCGCTCATAGGATCGCAGTTCAGCGTTGGGAAGCTCCGTTTCTCCGGAGGCTTATCTTTTTGGTATAGTCCCCTGTCATTGTAGATACTTGTACATTCAGGGGTATGGCGGGAACCACTGTCATCATAGTTGTTGTTACATTCTTAGAGGTCTGTAGTACTGTTGTGGGCAGGGTTGTAAAGGATTTTAACTGTTCAGTTATATGTATATACATGAAGGTAACCGTTTTGGTTAGCCTGCTTTCTTATGTTGTCTCTTGTTTCATGTTTAAATTTTATTTCCGCTGATTTTCTCTGATGTTGTTATCACTAGGGTGCCCGGGGTAAGGCACCAGTCGCGGGCCCGAGATCGGGTCGTGACAACATGTCTGTACTGGCCGAATAACTTCCTGCTGATGAAACTGTATCACCGCTATCTTGGTCAACAACATAAACGCTTCCCTTATGACCCTATAGTCTTCCCTTAACTGAGAAACTGGAGGCTCTGGTATTGGGGCCTCAAAACCTAGCGCAGAATAACTCGCCGACTGCGGCACAATATCCGGTATACTCTGGGCACGAGCCCTATAACTCTCTGAGTCTGACTGGTAGCTCCTTCTACTGCTTTTCCCTTCTGGGCGACTGTTGCCCTCTGTGGAGGCATAGCTGTAACATAATAATACGTCAGATAGGAATTATCTTAATAACACAGCTCTATGGCACAATCTCAGAGTGAGAAGAATAGAAACCAACTCCTAAATGTCCTGTAGCCTCCTGTATATGGGTGTGGCGCGCAACACACCGATAATCAAGACTCTACTAGACACGGTCTGTAGACATTCCGAGGACTGACTGCTCTGATACCACTTTTGTCATGACCCGAACCCGAGCCCGCGACTGGTGCCCAACCTGGGAACCCCTCTACCTAACTGACACAAGTAAACCGCGGAATTTAATAACACCTCGTTTTTAAAAAAAACAAAAAAACCAACAAACGTGCAAGGGCAAAGCCGACAAGGCTTCCATATAATATACATAATCAACAGACACTACACTGTACATGAGTCCAATCCCACATATGAATACAGACCTCTAAGAGTTTTACTGAACTATGACGGGACAAGGCCCCGCCGTACCCATAACTGTACAAAAGCCTGTAATGAAGGATCTATACCAAAATGATAAACTCTTGAACAGATGGAGCTATCTAAAAACTCGGAGCAGGGTCCTACACCTGCCGATCACCAAACTGCGTACCTAAACCTGCGACATGAACGCAGCCCCCCGAAGGAGGTCAGTACGAAGAATGTACCAAGTATGTGAACTGAAAATACTGTAATGAAATCATAACAGTCTATACAGAACATGAGACATGTATGATAGCCAAACTACAGTACACAATACATAAGTAGTCATATCAAGTCAGAGACGCATGCCCTCAAAGTCATTACTCAAATATAACCATGGGTCTCACGCCTATAATATCAACCATGCCTGTGGAATCCTTCCTCACTGCCAGCAGTCCATGATATAATATAACACCAATAAGCAAACATGAACACCAAGTCCCACCTGTGTCCTAAACACTGTACGGACGAAGTAGGAAAACTGTTATACCCCGTATTTCCAGAGTATGTACGTGAGGGCGTACGTACAAAAGTTTAGCCTTAAGTAGGCATTAAGGGCGAAAATTGGGCACAACACACAAAACGAATGGTTTACCGACGAAACGTTTTACAAAACTCGCGTAGGGTAAATTACGGCTATGTCATTTCTAATTTTTGCGGATTTTTCCGAGAGACGAAACATTTTGGACCAACGAGAGGGCGACACTTGTCACCCTCTAGTTGGCGGATTTGAGGCGTCCATTTGGAGGATTTTGTGGCTTGTTTTGTCAAGGAGTTGGTAGGATATTTTTGTGTAGTAGATGGATAAGGACACTTGCCTAAATCCTCACCTTACACTTGCCTAGCACTTGGCTTCATCTTGGCCATTGGTTGGCCATTGGTTGGCCTATAAATACTCCCCTAACTTGAAGGTTTTCTTCATCCACAAATCACTCTCCATGTCTTGAAAATCCTCCCCTCTCCCTTGTGAGCTTTTCGTCCAAGCCTCCTCTCCCCTCGAGTGAAGCTTAGCCAAACAACCCTCTTCCCCTCTCGCCCTAGCAGAAACACCCCTCCCCCCCTTGGTAGATAGTTGTCTTCCAAATACCCTAGCCCAATTCCCTTATAGTATTTTAGTAGAAGTTGTTGGGAACTTCTAAGGGTTCTTGGAGCTATCGGAGCGTGCAAATTAGGAGCTAAACCTCGCTCAGAATCGACGTTTATACTTGGATAATTTTGGGCTTATCGAGGTAAATACTCTTGTCCTTCTATTGTAATTGGATATTACATATAAGAATAGTATAGACTTGAGTATATGATACACTGAAGGATATTAAAGAATAGAATTGAACTGTTATCACAGTAGAAAGGTATAAATGAAGAATAATTGAATCAGATTTACATAGACTTTTTTCTGATGAACTTGAGTAGCTTACCGGGTAGGGAAGTGCTGCCCAATTTTCCGTAGAATAGAGAACCCTCTGCTTAGAACTGTTTACAGAGTAGTCTAGACGTTGATAGACGTGTCTGACTATTATAGGTTGATTCTCTGCGCGCGACATATTCGACTTGGCAGGTGGATTTCTCCGAGAAGGTATGTGATTCTTCCTATACTCTTGAGCATGATATTTTAAAATATATATATATATAGTACGGTAGACGTACGTGTTTTAACTGAATAATAATTACGGCAATGTCTTTTGACTTAAGCCTGAATAATAATTACGGCAATGTCTTTTGACTTAAGCCTGAATAATAAGAATCTTGAAGCATTTCAAAAGAATACTGAATCATTTTTAATAGAAGAGAAATATTTGGTTTTTAAACAAAAAGCTTAAGAGTTATACTAGCTTTATGGGAAGTTAGGTATAACAACTTAAGAAAGATAAAAAGAACTGTTTACTTAATTGTTTATAAAAGCCTTGTATTGATTTCTGTAATGTGAAATCCGGAAAAAAAATAATAATAATAATATATAGTTGTGGTTGGGTTAATAAAAAATATATATATAAGAAAACAAAGAATAAGTTGCATGGGATAGAGTTAGTATTAAAGTTGGATAAATAAATATATAAAATGAAAATAAGAAAAAAAAAAAAAAAAGGAAAAAAACCATGCAAAGATTTGCACGTCCCTTACCCCTTTGCTTTCCCCTTTCCCCCCTTTTCAATTCCCCTCCACCCTTGGCCTTCCATCTCCCATAAGTTATACAATTATCTCCACTTATACATTATACTTATACACAAACAAAGTGCATACCACAAAGATTAGAAAATCAGAAAATAATCAAGTGAACAAGAAGGAAAAAAATCAAGAAAATATAAAGGGAGGAAGGAGAACAAGAAAATTAGGGAACACTAAGGAGCAAGGACCACTTGTAGCAACCGAACCACTATCCTTTCACACTTACAATGTGAGTTTTCTCACTCAGAAATTCTTGTTAACATCCTTTATTTTAAGTTCAATACATGTTAGAATAAGAATTGAGTGTTAAAAAGAAATATTGAACTTTTGATTATTTAGACGACTAGTTGCGTCATGAACTTTACGAACTGTTCTCACTGAGTTATAATTGTTAGAATTTGATGAAATTCGGAAGAGTGGTACACCTCTATAATATGATCATACAGAACCAAAAATGAGGTAAAATGGACATACGGTTTGAAAGTTATCATAGTTCAAAGTTCCTGCCTTAGATTTGGTCGAAATTCGGGAAGGCATAATTACGGACTGTTTTTATTGAGTTTTACTTATTAGAATTATATGAAAATTTACATGGTTGTAAATCTCTCTGTTACGGACAGATATATATAAAGATTTATTAAAACGGACTTACGAGTTGAGAGTTATTGTAGTTTGAAGTTGCTGCCTCGGATTCGTCGGAATCCAGAAGGGCAGGACGTTGAAACGTAAAACTGTACTAATCTGTGGGGAATATGAAAATTGTTGCTAAATGGAAGTTCTATATCTCTTTGTTGTGGACATTGTGAGACCTTACGGGGGTCTATCCGACTTACGGATTGAGAGTTATCGCTGTTTAAAGTTTCTGCCTCGGATCTATCGATATCCAGGAAGGGCAGCGAATAAAAGTGTAAAACTGTACCAAATGGTACATAATATGAAAGAATGGTTCACATGGAGACGTGTATCTCTCTGTTCTCGTCGTTTTGAGAATTTATGGGGATTGAACGGGTTTACAGATTAGGAGTTATGACTATTATAAGATTGGATGCTGTTTAATAAAAATTCTGCCGAAACAAATTTCATGTGGCTGTTTTGAGGATAAATTTGTGTTAGTTACCCAAAGTAGTTTAAATGAAATTTGATACAGTGAAATATCCCCGTCTTACCTTAGTTTCCGCTTGAGAAACACCTTAGTTGGAGTTATGGTTAAAAAGTTATAATCGTTACAAGTATGAATGACAGAATGTTAGAAAAGAGAATAGTATTTGTTCGATCTTCTGAAAATATGAAAAGTGAATACGTGTTCACATAAATATATAAATATATAATGGATCGGGTTGCGCGCAACAAAGCGTAAAGTGAATACGCGTTCACAAATACGTAAACATAATGGATCGGGTTGCACGCGCAACAAAGCGTAAAGTGAATATGTGTTCACAAATACTTAAATATAATGGATCGGGTTACACGCCGCAACAAAACGTAAAGTGAATACACGTTCACAAATACGTAAATATAATGGGTCGGGTTGCGCGCAACAAAACGTAAAGTGAATACGCGTTCACAAATACGTAAACATAATGGATCGGGTTGCGCGCAACAAAACGTAAAGTGAATACGCGTTCACAAATACGTAAATATAATGGATCGGGTTGCACGCGCAACAAAACGTAAAGTGAATACACGTTCACAAATACGTAAACATAATGGATCGGGTTGCACGCAACAAAACGTAAAGTGAATACGTGTTCACAAATACGTAAATATAATGGATCGGGTTGCACGCCGCAACAAATATGAAAGATGAATACATGTTCACCTATATATAAATATGAAAAGTGAATACGCGTTCACAAATATATAAATGTAATAAACATGTGGAAATGCAGGGGGATGTCTTAACGTATATCGAGATAAAATGAAGTGTTAGTTAAGCGAGAATTTCCTATGAGGAGTTGTTGCATATTTAAAAATGTTGTAACCTGATATGTTTTTGCAATATGCTTATTACGTTATAATGTGATTGCACTTGGAATATTGTGGTGTTACTTTGAATTGCAGGGTAAGGTTCTCACTCAGCCCCAGATGGTAGGGCTGACTCTTTATTTAACATGTTTCAGGAAAGCGTGATAGAGGCAAGGCTCCACGCCAAGGCTAGCGATCGTCCCACAACCTCTTGTCATACCAAGTCCATTGCTTCGGACTTGGTACTCGTCGAGTTCGTAATGTCGGTTCGATGTCTCGAAATGCCCGTGTGGAATGGTCTCCCTTCCAACTTAGAATAATATTTGTCAGTATGTCTATGTAGAAACAATATTTACACGAGTATGGACTCGCGTTATATTTTCAATAAAGTCATAAACAAATTTCTTTATTGTTATTTTTATTAATAGCTCCGTATTTGAATATAAGTTTAAATTTCTAAATAAAGAGAATTAAATGGTGCTCCTGGTGGAAAATAATTGTCCAGGTGCCATCACGCCCTAAGTAAAGACTTAGGAAAATTTGGGGCGTGACAAGTTGGTATCAAAGCTAAACCAGGTTAGGAGATTCTAGGAAGTTTCTTCGAGTTGGGTGTTTGAACGGTTACTTATTGCGACGGTGTGCGCGCCACCTTAGTAATAAGTTAACGGAATAACAACCTAAAGTTTCCCTTCTTTCATACTCTTCTCGTGCCTATCTTGAGTCTTTTCAAAGACTTGGTTCTCGTACTACCTCCTTCAAGGGATTGTGGAAGGGAGTGTACAATGATAAAATAACCAGATGTGACTGCACCACCGACCGAAAAGGTAGGAGAGGCACCAGATAAACTATGGGGCAAATTTTGTGAGAAGAAGGGAACATATCTATACAGGGAAGGACTACAAGTCTAACCCAATAGTATTTCTCGATGAGGTAGAAAACCTCATCGCTTACGAGGATGTGTGGAGACGCATGACGTCAATTTGGTGTCCTTGCGGTTAGTGGACGACACACGGGTGTGGTGGAGAAATTTTAGAAGAAATCATTTTCCGATGTCACCACCGATGACGTGGGGGGAGTTCAAAGCCGCATTCAGTGAAAAGTACATGCCTAACTCCCGAAAAGATGCGCTCAGACGTGAGTTTGAACTGTTGAAACAAGGAGACCGCAATGTGATAGAATACAATACCTAATTCATCCGATTGTCGATACAACGCATATTATTCCTACGAGAAAGGAGAAGGTCAAAAGTTGTTAATGGTTTAAACCCAAACTTGGAAGAGAAGGTAGTGGCATTAGCCCATTATCGGGCATACCTTGGATCGTTGGTATGACAATGAGGGTAGAAGGTTTCGCTAAAACAAAAAGAGAATATTCGCGAAGAGATTTGGACGTCGGGATGATTTAACGAGTCAAAATCGAGCGGGGAGTTTAGTAAGGGATCTTCAGACCGAACCAATCGTGGGCGTCTTATTTCAAGCCTAAGGGGCACATTGGTCTAATTACCAAGGTAGCAAGGACAAGGCCACCAACCCTAACACGGGAGGTGACAAACCGATTTGTAAGATTTGTCAAAGGAAACACAATGGAGAATGTCGGCTCTTGAAGACATGTTATAATCGTGGAGAGTCGTGCCACTATGCGAGGATTGCAAGAAGAGGACCCAAACTCAAACTATTCAGGGAGGTCGAAGCAACCACAAATGCTCTGGAAATCGTGAAACCAACCCCACGAGTCGGGAGGTCAACAACCCAACAATTCTAATCGGCTCGCTTTTCCCGGAGGAATGGCGAAGCATCTAATGCGGTGGTCACAGGTATTTTGCTAGTCTCGAGTATTTCTGCATTTGTATTGTACGATCCCGGCTCTACATTTTCATATGTGTCAATGGGCTTTGCTAAGAATTTACACGTAGAACCTTCTTATTTAAGTGAACCTTTTGAGGTTATGACACCAGTAGGGGCCTCAATTTGGGCCTCTCGGGTGGTAAATAATTTCCCATTAGAAGTGAATGGAAGGGGAACAATGGTGAACCTAGTACTACTTGATATGGTAGACTTCAACGTCATTTTGGGTATGGATTGGTTGTCGGCATGTTATGCCATGTTAGATCGTCGGCGGAAGATAGTGAGATTAACTTTTCCCGGAGAACCAGAAGTTGTTATAAGGGGTAGGATTGGAATATCCTCAGGTCAGTTTATTTCCTACCTTGGGGCTCAAAAGTTATTGAGAAGTCACACAGTGGAGTATGCATATCTGGCTAATATAGTGGATACCCAAAAGGAATCCCCAGCAGTGAATGATGTTCCTATTGTTCGAAATTTTCCGGAGGTTTTTCCTGAAGATCTTCCAGGCCTTCCTCCTGATAGAGAAGTGGAGTTTGCGATAGAGTTAATTCCGGGTACAAGACCCATTTCTATTCCTCCATATCGAATGGCCCCAGCTGAATTGAGGGAGTTAAAAGAACAATTGAAGGATCTTCTGGATAAAGGCTTTATAAGGCCTAGTGTTTCCCCTTGGGGTGAACCAGTCCTGTTTGTGAAAAAGAAAGACGGATCGCTCCGAATGTGCATCGATTATCGGCAGCTCAATAAGGTCACGATCAAGAACCGATACCCATTACCAAGAATCGATGATCTTTTTGACCAACTTCAGGGAGCTAGCTATTTTTCCAAGATTGATCTCCGTTCGGGATATCATCAGTTGAAAATAAATCCGGATGATATATCCAAAACAGCTTTTCGAACCCGATACGGCCATTATGAGTTCTTGGTCACGTCTTTTGGGTTAACCAATGCCCCAGCGGCTTTTATGGATTTAATAAACAGAAACTTCAACCCATTCTTAGATTTGTTCGTGATTGTGTTCATAGATGATATCCTAATTTACAGTAAGAGTGTTGAAGAACATGAAGAGCATATGAGGGTAGTGCTTCGAGTCTTAAAACATGAGAAACTATATGCTAAATTTTCAAAGTGTGAATTTTGGTTGGAAAAGGTAACCTTTTTGGGCCATGTTGTGTCAAGGGATGAAATTATGGTAGACCCCCAGAAGATAGAAGCAGTGAAGAACTGGCCAAAACCGCCCACTCATACAGAGGTTAGAAGTTTCTTGGGTTTGGCTGGGTATTATAGAAGATTCGTAAAAGGCTTTTCTAGTCTTGCTGCTCCCTTGACCAGGTTGACTCAAAAAAAGCGGTAAGTACCAGTGGTCAGAAGCATGTGAAGCAAGTTTTCAGAAACTAAAGGAATTGTTGACTACTGTACCAGTCCTAACCTTACCATCGGGACAAGAAGGGTTCACAGTCTATTGCGATGCCTCTAGAGTTGGGTTAGGATGTGTCTTGATGCAGTTTGGAAAGGTTATTGTGTATGCATCTAGACAATTGAAGATACATGAGAAGAATTACCCAACTCATGACTTGGAATTAGCTGCGGTGGTGTTTGTCTTACGAATATGGAGACATTATTTGTATGGTGTGCATGTGGACATATTTACAGATTATAAGAGTTTGCAGTACATAACCACGCAGAAGGATTTGAATCTCCGACAAAGAAGATGGTTAGAGTTGCTTAAGGATTATGACCTTAGTATTCTTTACCATCCTGGGAAAGCCAACGTGGTGGCTGACGCACTCAGTAGGAAATCAATGGGCATCTTGGCCCATTTGGCAATACAAAAGAGGGGTATTGTTCGGGAGGTACAAAGATTGGGAAACCTCGGGGTTAACTTAACTGAGATCGGTGAAGGTAGGGTGGTGGTACATGATACCTCGCAGTCTGCCTTAGCTTCAGAAATAAAAGAAAGTCAGTTTGAGGATACGGAGTTTGTTGGATTTCGGGAGAGGATCCAACATGGAAAACCTTCACAGTTTACATTGGGAGATAATGACGGAACCCTTCGGTATAAGGGTAGGTTATGTGTTCCTAAGGTAAAGGATCTAAGGAGGAAGATCTTAGATGAGGGTCACAACACAAGATATTCCATTCATCTATGGTCGACAAAAATGTATCAGGACCTCAAGGCAAATTATTGGTGGGACGGGATGAAGAAAGACGTTGCGGAGTTTGTCGGGAGGTGTCTTATATGTCAGCAGGTGAAAGCTGAACATCAAAAACCTGGCGGATTACTTCAGGACATTGGAGTCCCCATGTGGAAATGGGAGGCGATTCATATGGATTTCAGAATCGGTCTCAGAAAACTCGAGAAGGGTATGATTCTATTTGGGTGATTGTTGATCGCTTACAAAGTCAGCCCATTTCTTACCGGTCAAGACTACGTATCGCGCACCACAAGTACAGATTTATTTGAGGAGATTGTGCGGTTACACGGGATTCCCTTACAAATTATTTCAGATAGGGTTCCCGATTCACCTCACACTTTTGGCAAAGTTTCCAAGTGGTCTCGGACAAAAGTTAATTTAATCACGGATTTCCACCCGCAAACAGATGGGCAATCTGAGCGAACAATTCAAACACTTGAGGACATGTTGCGATCTTGTGTGTTAGATTTTCAGGGAAGCTGGTTGGATCATCTATGTCTAATTGAGTTCGCCTACAACAATAGTTTTCACTCTAGCATACAAATGGCCCTGTTTGAAGCATTATATGGACGAAAATGTAGGTCTCCACTTGGATGGTTCGAGGTGGGTGACGCAATCGTTCGGACACAAGTCATTCAAGAAACAAATGATAAGGTACAGATGATTCGGGAGCGGATCAAAATAGCTCATAGTCGTCATAAGTCCTATGCGGATCATCGGAAAAGAGATCTTGAATTCCAAGAGGGGGAGAAAGTATTTTTAAAAGTGTCCCCAATGAAGGGAGTGATGCGTTTTTGTAAGAAAGGGAAATTGAGCCCAAGGATTATTGGGCCATATGAGATCTTGCGAAGAGTGGGGAATGTGACTTACGAATTAGCACTTCCACAGAAGTCGAGGCGGTGCATCCGGTATTTCATGTGTCAATGTTACGAAAATACTTGCACGATCCAAGTCACGTCATCCTTCCCCAGGAGATAATTCTTAATGAGGAGCTTCAATATGAAGAAGTTCCGGTGGAAATACTTGATAGGAAGGTTGAGCGCCTTAGGAATAAAGATATTGCTTCCGTGAAGGTCCTATGGAGGAACCACTCCACCGAGGAAGCCACCTGGGAAGCGGAGGAGGCGATGAAAGTCAAATATCCGTTCCTATTTGACTAAGGTAATAAAAAAAAATGCATTACATAGTACTTCATATGTGTGTCATTTGCGTGTCTTTATGCATGTGTTACAACCTTACTCTCATTCGAGGACGAATGCTTCTTAAGGAAGGGAGAATGTGAAGCCCCAAATTAGTGTTACAATAACAATAAACATTATTGTGTCTATGTGATTATGTAACGACCTTATTCACATTCGAGGACGAATGTTGCTTAAGGAGGAGAGAATGTGAAATCCGGAAAAAAAAAAATAATAATAATATATAGTTGTGGTTGGGTTAATAAAAAATATATATATAAGAAAACAAAGAATAAGTTGCATGGGATAGAGTTAGTATTAAAGTTGGATAAATAAATAGATAAAATGAAAATAAGAAAAAAAAAAAAAAAGGAAAAAAAAAAAACCATGCAGCATTTGCACGTCCCTTACCCCTTTGCTTTCTCCTTTCCCCCCTTTTCAATTCCCCTCCACCCTTGGCCTTCCATCTCCCATAAGTTATACAATTATCTCCACTTATACATTATACTTATACACAAACAAAGTGCATACCACAAAGATTAGAAAATCAGAAAATAATCAAGTGAACAAGAAGGAAAAAAATCAAGAAAATATAAAGGGAGGAAGGAGAACAAGAAAATTAGGGAACACTAAGGAGCAAGGACCACTTGTAGCAACCGAACCACAATCCTTTCACACTTACAAGGTGAGTTTTCTCACTCAGAAATTCTTGGTAATATCCTTTATTTTAAGTTCAATACATGTTAGAATAAGAATTGAGTGTTGAAAAGAAATATTGAACTTTTGATTATTTAGACGACTAGTTGCGTCATGAACTTTACGAACTGTTCTCACTGAGTTATAATTGTTAGAATTTGATGAAATTCGGAAGAGTGGTACACCTCTATAATATGATCATAAAGAACCAAAAATGAGGTAAAATGGACATACGGTTTGAAAGTTATCATAGTTCAAAGTTTCTGCCTTAGATTTGGTCGAAATTCGGGAAGGCATAATTACGGACTGTTTTTATTGAGTTTTACTTATTAGAATTATATGAAAATTTACATGGTTGTAAATCTCTCTGTTACGGACAGATATATATAAAGATTTATTAAAACGGACTTACGAGTTGAGAGTTATTGTAGTTTGAAGTTGCTGCCTCGGATTCGTCGGAATCCAGAAGGGCAGGACGTTGAAACGTAAAACTGTACTAATATGTGGGGAATATGAAAATTGTTGCTAAATGAAAGTTCTAGATCTCTTTGTTGTGGACATTGTGAGACCTTACGGGGGTCTATCCGACTTACGGATTGAGAGTTATCGCTGTTTAAAGTTTCTGCCTCGGATCTATCGATATCCAGGAAGGGCAGCGAATAAAAGTGTAAAACTGTACCAAATGGTACATAATATGAAAGAATGGTTCACATGGAGACGTGTATCTCTCTGTTCTCGTCGTTTTGAGAATTTATGGGGATTGAACGGGTTTACAGATTAGGAGTTATGACTATTATAAGATTGGATGCTGTTTAATAAAAATTCTGCCGAAACAAATTTCATGTGGCTGTTTTGAGGATAAATTTGTGTTAGTTACCCAAAGTAGTTTAAATGAAATTTGATACAGTGAAATATCCCCGTCTTACCTTAGTTTCCGCTTGAGAAACACCTTAGTTGGAGTTATGGTTAAAAAGTTATAATCGTTACAAGTATGAATGACAGAATGTTAGAAAAGAGAATAGTATTTGTTCGATCTTCTGAAAATATGAAAAGTGAATACGTGTTCACATAAATATATAAATATATAATGGATCGGGTTGCACGCCGCAACAAAACGTAAAGTGAATACGCGTTCACAAATACGTAAACATAATGGATCGGGTTGCACGCTGCAACAAAACGTAAAGTGAATATGTGTTCACAAATACGTAAATATAATGGATCGGGTTGCCGCAACAAAACGTAAAGTGAATACGCGTTCACAAATACGTAAATATAATGGTCGGGTTGCACGCGCAACAAAACGTAAAGTGAATACGCGTTCACAAATACGTAAACATAATGGATCGGGTTGCGCGCAACAAAACGTAAAGTGAATACGCGTTCACAAATACGTAAATATAATGGATCGGGTTGCGCGCGCAACAAAACGTAAAGTGAATACGTTCACAAATACGTAAACATAATGGATCGGGTTGCGTCGCAACAAAGCGTAAAGTGAATACGTGTTCACAAATACGTAAATATAATGGATCGGGTTGCGTCGCAACAAATATGAAAGATGAATACATGTTCACCTATATATAAATATGAAAAGTGAATACGCGTTCACAAATATATAAATGTAATAAACATGTGGAAATGCAGGATGTCTTAACGATAATACGAGATAAAATGAAGTGTTAGTTAACCGAGAATTTCCTATGAGGAGTTGTTGCATATTTAAAAATGTTGTAACTGATATGTTTTTGCAATATGCTTATTACGTTATAATGTGATTGCACTTGGAATATTGTGGTGTTACTTTGAATTGCGAGTAAGGTTCTCACTCGGGATGGTAGAGTGACTCTTTATTTAACATGTTTGAAAGCGTGATAGAGGCAAGGCTCCACGCCAAGGCTAGCGATAAATCCGCGGCCTCTTGTCATACCAAGTCCATTGCTTGGACTTGGTACTCGTCGAGTTCGAATGTCGGTTCGGTGTCTCGAAATGTAACGACCGTTCGGGCCATCGTGCCTTACCGGGCACCCTAGTGATACAACATCGAGAAAACCAATGGAAAATAAAACATGAGTCATGAAACAAGAGATATAATAATAAACAGCCAACCAAAACGGTTGCCTTCAGATATACATAAAACCCGAGCAGTTTAATCCTTTAACCCCGCCTACAACAAGATTACGGACCTTAAGATTTACAACGACTATGACGGACAGGGCCGCCATACCCACGAATGTACAAGAACCTACAACTCGTGGAACACATACAAAAGATAAGCCTCCAAGAAAGCGGAGCTTCCCAATCTGCTGACTGTGATCCTAAGAGCGGGATCCACGGCCGATGTACCTCTACTGCGGCGTGAACGCGGCCCGAAGAGGTCGATAACAGTACCAAGTATGTGAATCAGAAAAGATCAGAATGAAATCATACTAGTCTATATAAAGCAGAGACATGTATGATAACCAAACTACGATTCACAACATAAGCGATCATGTCGATCGGGGACTCGTGCCTCAAGTCATCACTCAAATATAACTATGGGTCTCGCCCACAACATCAATCATGTTCGCATCATGGCGCGTGCCGGATTCTGCATCGGTGTAGACATGTCCATGATGCAACAATAATACCAAAGTCCCATGGCAACATGCCCCCGGAATACTACCTCGGTGTAGACACGTCCATGTGACATCAACAATAATATCTTTGGTGATCAACCTGCGCATGGCCACATGCCCCCGGAATTCTACCTCGGTGTAGACATGTCCATGTAACCACAATAACAATATATCGGGTAATCAACCCGACCGCATGGCCGCATGCCCCCGGAATTCTGCATCGGTGTAGACATGTCCATGTGACATCAACAACAAGACAGTAATCAAAATGGAAACATACGTGGAATTCTCCATCACCGCCAAAGACGCGTCCAAGTAAGTTCTCAACAAGTCGACCGACCCTCTATCGAGAGACGCGGTAACACAGAAATACCACACTTGCGCAACAAAGGCTATCATCACAAGCATATGCAAGTTTCACAACAACAAGCATAGGCAAGTTTCACAACAACAAGCATAGGCAAGTTTCACACAACTCAAAGTACTTTCATTTTATGCCAAAGTCCGGGTTCTTAACCCCAAAGTACTACATATGTTAAGTTCTTTTAAAAGAGATCCATTACTTTTATAAAAGTCACCCGATACCCGTAGTATTAGAATGACCAACCCACCTTCCTTTTCAAAATCAAGTAACAACATTCTTTTCCTAAGTTCCAGTTTGCCTAGTTTCAATTACTCAAGCTTCTCATTTTCAAATGGTTTCATAGTTCCCAAACTTAATCACTTGATTCCTTTTTAGAACAATTGAGTAACATATGTCATATATGTGAGTAGTTTATTCTTGTTTATAACGATCTTATTACAAGACCATGATCTAGAAAATGTAATATCATTTTGTCTCATCTTAGCTTCTATGCGGATGGAGGTTTCTCTTGGTTTTAATACAACACATCATTATTCAATACATTTTCCTTTATTAACGCTGCAGTGGTCTGTCGATACACATTCTGATTCCCGAAATCAGTAAAACATTATCCCTTTAAAACCAAGTACTCATTACTCACGAATGAGGTTTCACACAAACATCCACATTTAAAACAAATAAGTTAAGTCTCTTATCTTATAAGATCAAGTCTCTTAACTTCTAACATCAGTAAACCATTTTCACTTACATAAGGTCGTTATAACTAACTTCCCATAAAGCTATTATAACACCCTATGTTTTAAACCAACCAAATCACTTAGCACGTATGCGTCTACCGTACTACATAATTCACAACAATCATGCTAGAAAAGATAGGAAGAGGTTCACATACCTCGCGACGATTTATCGACAATAAGCAAAATGCTCCAAGTACTACAACCTAGCCCTTTCCACTCCTCGAGTAGAATACGCTACTCTTAGTACTTTCACCTATAAAGGTCACAAACGTCTATTAACCCCAAAACACCGATTTATCTTTCTATAGAAAATTCGGCAAGACTCTCCCGCAACAGCGTAAATCTCTCTCTATCGAGGCCGCTACCAAGCCAACCAAGAGGGTTTACGCCTAACCGGGCGTGTACAATTCTACTCGATATACTACACACGTCTCTTGCAATACATCCTATGTAAATACTGATTCGATTCGATTCTTTATTCTTCAGCTTAAGTCAAAAGACATTGCGAATACTAAGTATAGTTCCATATATAGTATACTTCAACTATATATTCTAACAAACATGTAATTTCCAATTACAATAGAGGACAAGATAATTACCTCGATAAGCCCAAAATTTATCCAAGTTATAATGTCGATCCCGAGCAAGGTTTAGCTCGCTCAGTGCGCTCAAACCACTCCAAACAACCCCAGAAGTTCTAACCAACTTCTACTCAAATACTTGACCAACTATGAAGATTTCCTTAGGGTTTCGGTTTGAGACCAAAAGGACAAAAGGTAGTATTTAGGACTCTACGTAAAGAGGTATCTTTGGAATACTACAAGGTACAAGGCTAAGGTATTTTGGGCATTATAACAATACTAGGAGAAGTATTTCAATACCACGAGGAGGGTATTATACGAAACAACTAGGCTAGTGGGGTACCCACGCTAGCACCAAAAGGGGAGGGGACTCGCCGGCCAAAGGCCTTTACTAGGGAGGGGGCTCTTGGGCGAGAGTCAAACAAGAGGAGAGGGAAGGATAGCAAGACTTGGAACATATTTGGATGAATGAAGTCTTGAGCGAGGTATTTATAGCAAAACCAAAAGCCAACCAATGGCCAAGATCAAGCCATGTGCAAGGCAAGTGTAAGGCCAAGATCAAGCCAAGTGCATCCTAGACCCTACTCCTTAAAACCCTCACAAATATCTACACAAATATCTACCACAACTTGCCCGCCGGTCGGCCAAGTGCGCCCACATGCTTCCATTGTGAGGTGACACATGTCACCCTCCGTTGGTCGAATGTTTCGTCTCTCGGAAAAATCCGCAAAAATACAAAGCGACATAGCGGAATTTTCCGCCCGCAAGTTACGCAAAACGTTTCGTCGAAAAACGACTCTAACCGGGTGTTGTGCACAAATGTAAAATCGGCCAAGGGTGCCACATGGGGGTGACACGTGTCGCCCCCCGATTCGCCCAGAATATTTCGTCTTCCGAAAATATCCAAATTACCGGAAATCTCAAAAACAAAGCGGGCCCCACAAAACCGTAAATTTCTCCCGTGGGCCCCACGTGACCATTTCCGAAAATAAAATCTCAAAATTCTAATATAATCTATGAAGTCCAAATACCAAATCTGGGAATCCAATTCCCATTAACGAACCTTTTCTTCACAAATAACCGAAACTTTTTAGTGAAAACTCACATCTTTCTTTCTTTTCAAAATTTTCTGCCGTACTCTCGTACGTACGTCCTCACATACATACCCTGCAACTACGGGGTATAACATTCTCCCCTCCTTAGAAACATTCGTCCCGAATGTTCCTTCTCAAGACGGATATCGATGAAGTTCCTCTAACAAGTTGCCAACGCCGGCTTGGCGAGATAACACACGTTATCTTCCTCCCTTACTCGTTGTACCCTTCTCAAACACTCGAACTCTCCCAGTACGTACCATACTTCAGTCATTACTTCCGTTCCCGAAAATCTCTGGAGTCACTACCTCCAAACTTGGTCATCTCACTAACCTCAAACTTCCTTAAGGCCATTCCCGGCCTTTACGAACCGTTTCTGGTCGAACGCGTCCACGAACTCATACGATGATCATACAAACTTGGGCCTAGCATCCTCGTGACCCTACCACCTGGCGGGACCACCTGCACGACCCCAAACCGGGTTACGAGTTGACCCATAAATGGTCCTCAACCCGACCCGCGCCAAACTCTTGTTCCCGATCCGAACAATCTTACTAATTCACATCATAAGCTACCACTTCCATCTCACACTACCCACGGACTTATCACACAAATAAATCCCACGTATACTACTACTCTGATAAGGGTCAAAAATAAATCTTTAACTCAAGACGACCTTACCCCTAAGGTCTCAGTCGTGACATAGTCTAAGGTTCACACTTACCATGCCCCCATACGTATCCTCCCAACTAAGCATGTTTTCTAACTCATAATTTACACAACGCTATTCGTACATAGCACATAATAATGAGACCATCATAACAAGCATACCAAAACTCTAGAGGGTTAAGGATATACCTGAAGCTACCGCTCACTCTAATCATAGGCACACTGCAGGCGCATAATCTATGAAAGCGATGAACCAGCCCCGATCCGTAGGTGAGTCGTAACATCCGTGCTACCCTTGGTGGACAGTTCCTCGCAAAATGGCCCCGTTGGCGCAAAATAACAAGCTCCCTGGCACCACGACACTTTCCCGAAATGCGGTCTACCACATCGACCACACGAGGTAGGGGTGACCGCGTCCGCCAACACCCTTACTTCCTCGAAACACAACCTCGAGCCACGACTGCTCCGAATACTCTGAAGGTTGTGGAGGACCACTCTGCCGGGCGGAGGTACAAAACTAGTATCTTTGCGAGGCGGTCCGCCTCGAAAGTCACCAAAGGACCTGTTGTTCCGCCTCTTACGCCGATCCTGGTCATTCCGCCGACCTCTCCGTGCCTCACATCCTGGTGCATGAGCTGCGCATGCGGGCAATGTCCATGCGGTGAAGAGCTCACGAACATGCCTCGACATGTAATCATCGAGCCTGTAACATATCGGTGCACTCGATCCTCCATACTAGCTACCAACGCTTGGGACGTCAAGACAATGAGTCGAACTCCACATTGTACTCCCAAACCGTCGCGCTCTGTCTAAGCATCAAAAATCTGTCGGCGTGCCCTCATCTCGCGGAGGCAAGAAGTGCGTGAGAAAGCCCGAAAACTCATCCCATCTGCTGGAGGTGCATGCTCTCCGAAAGCTCATGAATCAAACCAATCGATCGCGGTATCACGCGGCCGATGCGAACCAAAGGTCACGACTCGGTCTCGAAGCCTTGATCACCGCGTGATCGGCAGAATCGCCGGATGAACTCCTGCGGATCATCCTCGTGCCTCGACCCATAAAACTCTGGCGGGCTCTGACTCGTAAAGTCCGTAGCCTCAAACTATCTGCTCGGGGTGAACCATCGTGCTCTGGGCCCAGGCTGCTGCGTCCGGCCTATCCTCATGTCGGCGACCACGGCGGCCAAGAATCGCCATCTCCGTAACCCATCTCCTGCCGGTGTGGGGTGGAGGCTCGGTCTTGTAGTCTCATCACCATGGCTGCGCTCTAAACTCTGCTGGGCTGGTGGCGTCCTGAAACCGCCGTCAAGCACAACCTCAGTGCATGCGGGCTGCGCCCTCGTACTCCTCAGATCTCACTAGCAAGACCCGCTGCCTTGCCCTTCGGGCTCTGGTTGCCTTGGCGGAGGCATAATCGTACAAACGAGATCGTCGGAGGGTCCAACTTACAACACGCCTCTAAGGCACGATCTCGTAATGAGAAGAATGGAAACCAATCCTAAATGTCCTATAGCCTCTCGATTATAGATGTGGTGCACAACACACCGATAATCAAGACTACTGAACACGATGCGTAGACACTTTCAGAGGATTAAGCGCTCGATACCACTTTTGTAACGACCCGTTCGGGCCGTTCTTCGTGCCTTACCGGGCACCCTAGTGATACAACATCGAGAAAACCGGAAAATAAAACATGAGTCATGAAACAAGAGATATAATAATAAACAGGCCAACCAAAGCGGTTGCCTTCCGGTATATCATAAAACACGAGCAGTTTAATCCTTTACAACCACACGCCCAACAAGATTACTACGGACCTCTAAGATTTACAACGACTATGACGGGACGGGGCCCGCCATACCAGAATGTACAAGAACCTACAACTCGGGAACACATACCAAAAGATAAGCCTCCAAGAAAGCGGAGCTTCCCAATCTGTTGATCGTGATCCTAAGCGGGGATCCACGGCCGATGTACCTCTACCTGCGGCATGAACGCGGCCCGAAGGAGGTCGATCTGCAGTACCAAGTATGTGAAATCGTAAAAGATATCAGAATGAAATCATACTAGTCTATATAAAGCGGGAGACATGTATGATAACCAAACTACGATTCACAACATAAGCGATCATGTCGATCGAGGACTCAAGCCCTCAAGTCATCACTCAAATATAACTATGGGTCTCAAGCCCACATCATCAATCATCTTCGCATCATGGCGCGTGCCCCGGAGTCTGCATCGGTGTAGACATGTCCATGATGCAACAATAATACCAATGCCCACGGCCACACGTGCCCGGAATTCTACCTCGGTGTAGACACGTCCATGTGACATCAACAATAATATCTTTGGGTGATCAACCTCGCGTACGCCACATGCCCCGGAATTCTACCTCGGTGTAGACATGTCCATGTAACCACAATAACAATATATCGGGTAATCAACCCGACCGCGTGGCCGCGTGCCGGAATTCTGCATCGGTGTAGACATGTCCATGTGACATCAACAACAAGACAGTAATCAAAATGGAAACATACCCGTGGAATTCTCCATCACTGCCAGCACGTCCAAGTAAGTTCTCAACAAGTCGACCGGCCCTCTATCGAGAGACGCGGTAACACAGAAATACCACACTTGCGCAACAAAGGCTATCATCACAAGCATATGCAAGTTTCACAACAACAAGCATAGGCAAGTTTCACAACAACAAGCATAGGCAAGTTTCACACAACTCAAAGTACTTTCATTTTATGCCAAAGTCCGGGTTCTTAACCCCAAAGTACTACATATGTTAAGTTCTTTTAAAAGAGATCCATTACTTTTATAAAAGTCACCCGATACCCGTAGTATTAGAATGACCAACCCACCTTCCTTTTCAAAATCAAGTAACAACATTCTTTTCCTAAGTTCGGTTTGCCTAGTTTGATTACTCAAGCTTCTCATTTTCAAATGGTTTCATAGTTCCCAAACTTAATCACTTGATTCCTTTTAGAACAATTGAGTAACATATGTCATATATGTGAGTAGTTTATTCTTGTTTATAACGATCTTATTACAATGACCATGATCTAGAAAATGTAATATCATTTTGTCTCATCTTAGCTTTTATGCGGATGGAGGTTTCTACGGTTTTAATACAACACATCATTATTCAATACATTTTCCTTTATTAACGCCGCAGTTGGTGCTGTCGATACACATTCGATTCCCGAAATCGGAAACATTATCCCTTTAAAAACCAAGTACTCATTACTACTCACGAATGAGGTTTCACAAACATCCACATTTAAAACAAATAAGTTAAGTCTCTTATCTTATAAGATCAAGTCTCTTAACTTCTAACATCAGTAAACCATTTTCACTTACATAAGGTCGTTATAACTAATTTCCATAAAGCTATTATAACACCCTATGTTTTAAACCAACCAAATCACTTAGCACGTATGCGTCTACCGTACTACATAATTCACAACAATCATGCTAGAAAAGATAGGAAGAGGTTCACATACCTCATGACGATTTATCGACAATAAGCAAAATGCTCCAAGTACTACAACCTTGCTAGCCCTTTCCACTCCTCGAGTAGAATACGCTACTCTTAGTACTTTCACCTATAAAGGTCACAAACGTCTATTAACCCCAAAACACCGTTTATCTTCTATAGAAAATTCGGATTTTCCCGCAATGGCAGTAAATCTCCTCCTCTATCGAGGCTGCAAGCCAACCGGGGGTTTACACGCCTAACCGGGCGTGTACAATTCTACTCGATATACTACACACGCGTCTGCGCAATACGATCCTATGTAAATACGATTCGATTCGATTCTTTATTCTTGGGCTTAAGTCAAAAGACATTGCGAATACTAAGTATAGTTCCATATATAGTACACTTCAACTATATATTCTAACAAACATGTAATTTCCAATTACAATAGAGGACAAGATAATTACCTCGATAAGCCCAAAATTTATCCAAGTTATAATGTCGATCCGAGCAAGGTTTAGCTCCTCCGTGCGCTCAAACCACTCCAAACAACCCTTAGAAGTTCTAACCAACTTCTACTCAAATACTTCAACCAACTATGAAGATTTCCTTAGGGTTTGGTTTGAGACCAAAAGGACAAAAGGTAGTATTTCTGACTCTACGTAAAGAGGTATCTTTGGAATACTACAAGGTCAAAGCTAAGGTATTTTGGGCATTATAACAATACTAGGAGAAGTATTTCAATACCACGAGGAGGGTATTATCTGAAAACAACTAGGCTGGGGAGGGTACCCGGCTAGCACCACAAAAGGGGAGGGGACTCGGCCAAAGGCCTTTACTAGGGAGGGGGGGCTCTTGGACGAGAGTCAAACAAGAGGAGAGGGGAAGGATAGCAAGACTTGGAACATATTTGGATGAATGAAGTCTTCAAGCCAAGGGGGGTATTTATAGCAAAACCAAAATCCAACCAATGGCCAAGATCAATCCATGTGCAAGGCAAGTGTAAGGCCAAGATCAAGCCAAGTGCACCCTAGACCCTACTCCTTAAAACCCTCACAAATATCTACACAAATATCTACCACAACTTGCCCCCTCAATTCGGCCAAGTGCCGCCCCACATGCTTCCATTGTGAGGGTGACACATGTCACCCTCCCGTTGGTCCAGAATGTTTCGTCTCTCGGAAAAATCCGCAAAAATACAACACGACATAGCCGGAATTTTCCGCCCATGAAAGTTCTGAAAGCGTTTAGTCGGCGACTCTAACAGGGGTGACACGTGTCGCCCCTATTCGCCTGAATATTTCGTCTTAGAAAATATCCAAAATACCGTGAATCTCAAAAACAAAGCGGGCCCCAAAAAACCGAAAATTTCTCCCGTGGGCCCCACTTGACCATTTCAGAAAATAAAATCTCAAAATTCTAATATAATCTATGAAGTCAAATACCAAATCAGAATCCAATTCCCATTAACGAACCTTTTTCTTCACAAATAACCGGAAACTTTTTCGTCGAAAACTCACATCTTTCTTTCTTTTCAAAATTTCTGCCGTACTCTCGTACGTACGTCCTCACATACATACCCTGCAACTACGGGGTATAACAGGAAATGCCCGTGTGGAATGGTCTCCCTTCCAACTTAGAATAATATTTGTCAGTATGTCTATGTAGAAACAATATTTACACGAGTATGGACTCGCGTTATATTTTCAATAAAGTCATAAACAAATTTCTTTATTGTTATTTTTATTAATAGCTCCGTATTTGAATATAAGTTTAAATTTCTAAATAAAGAGAATTAAATGGTGCTCCTGGTGGAAAATAATTGTCCAGGTGCCATCACGCCCTAAGTAAAGACTTAGGAAAATTTGGGGCGTGACATGTAAAGTGTAGTAAGATTGTTTGATAAATAGACATATTATGATACTACGTGTGTTAGTGTCTTGTGATGTTGTGAAAGGGGGTCATTCTTGTTGTGCTTACGTTGCTAAACGGTAAGTCCGTTATCTTGTTATTACATCACCTACCCTCGACTTGTTATACCGAGGGCTTGCCACCCGATGCGGTCTATACGGCTATGCGATCTATGTGACTATGCGGGCTGCGGGAGTTCCGATTGATCATTCCGGTGTTTTATCCGTCACGGGGATGCCTATGCGATGCACGTGTGACTATGCGGTCTATGAGACTATGTGGTGCGGAGTCGAGGAGAAGTGCAGGGTTAGTTACCGTCACGAGGAATACCTCATGCGGTGCATGTGTGACCTATGCGGACTGCGGGAAGTCCAGGACTAGGCACGCATATGATACTATGGGCGATTGGCCTTGCTTCGATCATTCGCGGCCTAGGAAAGACCAGTTACATTATATTTATTTTGCTCTTGTTTATGTTGTGGCACTATGCGATTAAAGCTGGTTGTATTTGCAAATAGTTTTAAATACTTTGATTTTACTTGATGCTACGATTTCACATACTTAGTACATGTTGTCTTGACCTCCTTGGGCTGCGTTCATGCGCGGTAAGGGCAGCGGTGCTAGATCCGCGTCCTTAGGATCCTGCGTTGGTGTCGGGAGCTCCATCTTCTGCTGAGGCTCGACTTTTGGGTATGATCTCCTGTTGTAGTTAGTTTTATGCTGATCGGGGTATGGCGAGCCCCGTCGCCATAGTTGTTTACTTCTTTAAGTGCGTAGTCCTATTATGCAGTTGAGATGTAATCGCAAACTTTGTTTATATATATATGCGTAAAGGCACCCTTTCTCGTAAAGCGTGTATCATTTACAATTGTTTCATGTCTTGTGTTTTTATATTCCGGATTACTCGATGTATGACTACTTGGGTGCGGGTAAGGCACGATCCACGAGCCGAACAGTCGTGACAAAAGTGGTATCGAGCGATTAATCCTCGGAAAGTGTCTGAACCGTATCTAGTAGAGTCTTGATTATCGGTGTGTTGTGCACCACCAATAATCGTGAGGCTATAGGATATTTAGGATTGGTTTCCATTCTTCTCACTCTGAGATCGTGCCTTAGAGGCTGTGTTATAAGTTGGACCCTTCTAACGTATTCCTTTTACGTACGATTATGCCTCACGTAAGGCAACCGGGCCCGAAGGAAAAGCGTAGGAGGCTGCTAGTAGGACAGGGAGTTACGAGGACTCGTGCCCGATCTATACAGGGCGGCGAGTTCCATGACGCCGCCGACCCAGCGAGACCACGATGCCGCACCTCGCGTCCCCGGCTGGGCGGAGGAGTTAGGTACAAGGAGATGGCCCGGCTATTGGCGATCGTGGCGAACATGAGGGCAGTGGATCTGGCGATTCGATTCGGCCCGATAGTACCGTGGTTCACCAGGCGAGATAGTTTGAGGCTACGGGACTTCACGAGTTGTAGCCGCGAGTTTTACGGGTCGAGGCGGAGGATGATCTGCGAGTTCATCCGTCCGCTCTGAAGGATTATGAGAGTGATCGGGCGTCGGAGACCGAGTCCGTGATCTTCGGTTCGCATCGGTGCGTGATACCGCGATCGATTGGTTTGATCGTGGGAGTTATCCGGGAAACCGCGTCCCGGCTACTTGGGATGAGTTCTCGGAGGCTTTCTCACTCACTTCTTGCCTCACGGATGAGGAGGAACGGGCGACAGATTTTCTTCTTTGAGACATAGAGGCGCCGCTTAGGAGTACAATGTCGAGTTCGATTCTTTGGCTCGATATGTCCCTGCATTGGTAGCGAATATGGAGGGCGGTGCATCGCTATGTCAGGGCTAGATGATTATATGGCGAGTCTTGTGCGGGTGTGGCTCTTGACCGGGCATGGATATTACCGCGTGCGAGCTCATGCGACGGGATGCGAGGCGTAGAGACGCCGGGTCGACAAATATCAGCATTAGAAGAAGGCGAGGCACCGGATTTTTGGTAGTTCTCGGGAGGGCGGCCTCGTGACGTCTGGGTTTGCACCACGGCCCGGCTCGAGCACTCCTACATCGTTTCGGTGCAGCCCGAGCATTCGAGGGTAGGTCGGGGCCCGGGACTTGGACTTCGAGTAGCAGGGTGCTAACGATCGAGTCTGCTCGGTGTGTCCGTTGTGGTAGATTCCATTCGAGGAGGCTGTAGTACTACTCGGGAGATTGCTATACTTGTGGCGGCGGTCATTTGCGAGGCCTGTCCGGCCGGGGCGGCGGTGGTAGGATCATCCTACAGTGCATTCTTGGTTCATCATCTCCTACGATTACTCGCCCGGGCAGGTACTCATGTGCCAGTCGTGGCGAGAGGTCATGGCGCGGTCCCGATTCTAGCGGTCCTCGAATCGCATTTATGCTGTCGGTAGCGGGACGGGAGGCCTCACCTGATGTCGACACAGGTACCTTATCACTCTCCGATTATGATGTGTATGCCTTGAGAGATCCGGGTTCTTCTGTCCTAGATATCTCCCCGTGTTGCTAGTAGGATAGGGATAGAGCCTGAGTCCATGGACCACTTTTCGAGGTAGCTACGCGATGGGTGATTCGGTGGTAGCTCGGCGGGTATATAGAGCTTGTCCGGTGACTTTATGCGATCGTCGGACCACTGAACTTGATAGAAATTTGGACATGACCGATTTCAATATGATCATGGGCATGGATTGGCTAGCTTCTTGCTACGCCCGGTGTAGGCTGCGAGGAGAGAGTGAGTGCGGTTCGGTTTCTGAGGCCGGTTATTGAGTGGGAGAACACGGTGTCGTAGGGTAGGTTTATTTCCTACCTCAAGGCTAGGAAGATGGTGCGAAGGGTAGATCTACCATCTCGTTCGGGTGTTTGATCACGAGGCTGCGGTGCAGATTTTGATCGATTCGATGAGTCGAGAGAGTTCCCGGGCGTGTTTCCGCGACCTCAGGTATCCCTCCCGAGAGGAGATAGAGTTTTGTATTGATGTCTTTGCGGACACTCGGCCTATTTCCATTCCGCCATACGAATGGCACGCCGAGTTGAGAGAGTTGAAGGACCGGTGAGAGATTTCTTTGGAGAAGGGCTTCATCGACCTAGTGTTTCTCCCAGGAAGCGCGGTATTGTTCGTGAAGAAGAAGAAGGGCGGGGCTGCGCATGTGTTGATTCTGAGCGGTGAATAAGGTGACCATTAAACAGATACCCCTTCCCGGGATTGATGATTTGTTCGACCACGGTGCGAGTGCGAGATGTTTCTCAGATTGATCTGCGATCGGGCTATCATCAGTGCAGTCGAGAGAGGTGGATGTCCCTAGGATTTGCATTCTACGGACGATGCGAGCATTATGAGTTCGAGGTCATGTCTTTTGGGTTGACCAATGCTCTGGCGGTATTCATGGATTTGATGAACCGAGTGTTCAAACCATTTTGGACACGCGTTTGTGATAGTGTTCATCGATGATATCTTGGTTTATTCTCGCTCGAGCGAGGCGTATGGAGCATTTGAGGTGTCTTGTGATTCTCCAGACCAGCGATTATCGCCAAGTTTTCCAAATGTGAGTTTTGGTTAGCTTGGTGGCTTTTCTTGGGCATATTGTGGGCCGATGATATTCGGTGGATCGGCCAAGATCGAAGCGATCGGGACTTGGCCTGACCTCTTACTCGGCAGTGCGCGACTTTACGGGCCTTGCGAGTTACTATCGGTTCGTAGAAGTTTGCTTCTATCTACGCACCATTGACTCGGTGACTCGAGAAGCGGCTAAGTTTGATGGGTGATGCTTGTGGCGGGGTTTCCGATTCTTGAAGGAGAGGCCCGGCGACCGCCCGTTCTTACTCTTCCAGAGGGTCCAGACGGCTATGTCGTGTATTGTGATGCGTCAGTCATCGGGTTGGGATGTGTGTTGATGCAACAGGGCAAGGTTATAGTGTATCCCGTCAGCGGCTTAAGAAGCATGAGAGGAACTACCCCACCCATGATTTGGAGTTGGCAGCGGTGATTCACGCCTTGAAGATCTGGAGGCACTACTTGTATGGGGTTCATGTGGATATTTAAACAGACCACAAGAGCCTCCAGTATATCTTCAGCCAGAGGGAGCTGAACTTACGGCGAAGGCGGTGGTTAGAGTTGCTTAAGGATTATGGCGTCGATATCTGTACCACGGGAAGGCCAATGTTGTGGCGTATGCCGCCAGTCGTAGGTCGATGGGTAGCCTATCAGATGTGCAGCCAGAGAGGAGGGGCATGGTTCACGATTTGCATCAGTTAGCGAGCCTTGGTGTCCGTTTGATTGATTCTGATAGCAGTGGGGTTCGAGTTCGAGAGGTTGCCGAGTCTTCCATCGTCGAGGAGGTGAAGAGGCAACAGTTTGAGGATCCGGTTTTGATTCGGTATCGTGATACGGCTCTTCGTGAGGGGAAGGGTCCTTTTGAGGTAGCACGATGGGGTGCTAAGGTTCGAGGCGAGTTGTGTGTTCGGATATTGCGAGGACTTGGCGGCGGAGTTCTAGGGAAGCACCACGGCGCGCGCGTTACTCTATCCATCCAGGGTCGACCAAGATGTACCACGACCTTAGATCTATGTATTGGTGGGATGGCTTGAAGAGGGACGTTGCAGAGTTCGTAGCTCAGTGCCCGTGTTGTCAGCAGGTGAAGGTAGAGCACCAGAGGCCTGGTGGTTTGTTGCAGACGATAGAGATCCCGACCTGGAAGTGGGAGGTAATAAACATGGACTTTACCATAGGATTACCTCGCACTCAGAGGAGACATGATTCTATATGGGTTATCGTCGGCGGTGTGAAATCAGCCACTTTCTTCCGTCGGGGCGACTTTTTGGTGAGGATTACGCCGGACTTTACATCAGAGATCGTCGGTGCATGAGTCCCTATTTCGATCATATCGCATGAGGAGCCCGGTTCTGGCTAACCGGAGGTCCTTCCATAAGGGTTTAGGGACGCGGTGAGCACGATCGCATTCCATCCGCAGACAGACGGACGGTGGCGCACTATCCGAACTCTTGAGGATATCTGCGAGCACGTGTTATCGACCGAGTGGCGGGAGGATCATTTGCCTCTAGTTGAGTTTGCGTATAATAGCTACCACTCCGGATTCGGATGGCGCCTTATGAGGCCTTGTATGGGAGGAAGTGCGGATCACCGATAATTTGGTTCGATGTGGCGAGTGCAATTGGTGGGACGGTTGGTGCAGCGAGCGATGGATAAGGTGAAGCTTATCCGGAGCGGTTCTTGGCGGCTCGAGTCGGCGAAGTCATATCACGGATCATCGTCGTCGACATCTAGAGTTCGAGGTTGATGAGTGGGTTTTCCTGCCGGTGTCACCCATGAAGGGTGTGATGTGAGTCGGGACGAAAGGAAACTCGGCCAGGTACATTGGGCCTGTCAGTTGTCGCGGGGTAGGCAAGGTTGCCTATGAGTTGGATCTGCCGTCCGATCTGGAGGCGATACATCCGGTTTTCATGTTTCTATCTTTGAGGAGATGTATCGGGATCCATCTAGAGTGCATCCGATTGGCGATGTCGGTGACCGAGGGGTTATCGTATGAGGAGACTCCCATAGCGATAATCGATCGTCAGGTTAGGCGTCTGCGGACCAAGGACGTGGCTTCCGTCAAAGTCTTGTGGCGGAACGAGCTCAGGGAGGAGATGACGTGGGAAGCTGAGGAGGACATGAGGCAGAAGTATCCTCACCTATTCCCCACACATCCAGGTAATTCACTTTCCTACTTGAAAATTTTCATTGTCATATATGCTTAAGTGTTGTTTTGTGGCCGTATGTAGCATTTGCAAACTGTTTAAGCTTTATCGTTAACTGTCTTGGGAAGGAACATTCGGGACGAATGTTTCTAAGGAGGGGAGAATGTTATACCCCGTATTTCCAGAGTATGTACGTGAGGGCGTACGTACAAAAGTTTAGCCTTAAGTAGGCATTAAGGGCGAAAATTGGGCACAACACACAAAACGAATGGTTTTCCGACGAAACGTTTTACAAAGCTCGCGTAGGGTAAATTACGGCTATGTCATTTCTAATTTTTGCGGATTTTTCCGAGAGACGAAACATTTTGGACCAACGAGAGGGAGACACTTGTCACCCTCTAGTTGGCGGATTTGAGGTATCCATTTGGACGATTTTGTGGCTTGTTTTGTCAAGGAGTTGGTAGGATATTTTTGTGTAGTAGATGGATAAGGACACTTGCCTAAATCCTCACCTTACACTTGCCTAGCACTTGGCTTCATCTTGGCCATTGGTTGGCCTATAAATACTCCCCTAACTTGAAGGTTTTCTTCATCCACAAATCACTCTCCAAGTCTTGAAAATCCTCCCCTCTCCCTTGTGAGCTTTTCATATAAGCCTCCTCTCCCCCCCAGGTGAAGCTTAGCGAAACAACCCTCTTCCCCTCTAGCCTAGCCGAAACACCCCCTTTGGTAGATAGTTGTCTTCCAAATACCCTAGCCCAATTCCCTTATAGTATTTTAGTAGAAGTTGTTGGGAACTTCTAAGGGTTCTTGGAGCTATCGGAGCATGCAAATTAGGAGCTAAACCTCGCTCAGGATCGACGTTTATACTTGGATAATTTTGGGCTTATCGAGGTAAATACTCTTGTCCTTCTATTGTAATTGGATATTACATATAAGAATAGTATAGACTTGAGTATAAGATACCTGAAGGATATTAAAGAATAGAATTGTTATCACGGTAGAAGGGTATAAATGAAGAATAATTGAACGTACTTACATAGAATTTGTTTTTCTGATGAACTTGAGTAGCTTAGGGTAGGAAGTGCTGCCCAATTTTCCGTAGAATAGAGAACCCTCTGCTTAGAACTGTTTACAGAGTAGTCTAGACGTTGATAGACGTGTCTGACTATTATAGGTTGATTCTCTGCGCGCGACATATTCGACTTGGCAGGTGGATTTCGCCGAGAAGGTATGTGATTCTTCCTATACTCTTGAGCATGATATTTTAAAATATATATATATAGTACGGTGAGCGTGCGTGTGTTAAGCGAATAATAATTACGGCAATGTCTTTTGACTTAAGCCTGAATAATAATTACGGCAATGTCTTTTGACTTAAGCCTGAATAATAAGAATCTTGAAGCATTTCAAAAGAATACTGAATCATTTTTAACAGAAGAGAAATATTTGGTTTTTAAACAAAAAGCTTAAGAGTTATACTAGCTTTATGGGAAGTTAGGTATAACAACTTAAGAAAGATAAAAAGAACTGTTTACTTATTTGTTTATAAAAGCCTTGTATTGATTTCTGTAAAGTGTAGTAAGATTGTTTGATAAATAGACATATTATGATACTACGTGTGTTAGTGTCTTGTGATGTTGTGAAAGGGGGTCATTCTTGTTGTGCTTACGTTGCTAAACGGTAAGTCCGTTGTACTGTTATTACATCACCTACCCCCTTGACTTGTTATACCGAGGGCTTGCCACCCTTGATGCGGGTCTATACGGCCTATGCAGTCTATGTGACTATGCGGAGCTGCGGGAGTTCCAGGATTGATCATTCCGGGTGTTTTATCCGTCACGGGGATGCCTATGCGATGCAATGTGACTATGCGGTCTATGAGACTATGCGGTGCGGGAGTCGAGGAGAATGCAGGGGTTAGCTACCGTCGAGGAATACCTCGTGTAGTGCGTGTGTGACCTATGCGGACTGCGGGAAGTCCAGGACTAGGCACGCATAATGATACTATGGGCGATTGGCCTTGCTTCGATCATTCGCGGCCTAGGAAAGACCAGTTACATTATATTTATTTTGCTCTTGTTTATGTTGTGGCACTATGTGCAGTTAAACTGGTTGTATTTGCAAATGGTTTTAAATACTTTGATTTTACTTGATGCTACTGATTTCACATACTTAGTACTGTTATCGATCTCCTTGGCTGCGTTCATGCGCGGTAAGAACAGCAGGTGCTAGATCCGCATCCTTAGGATCCTTTGCGTTGGTGTCAGGAGCTCCATCTTCTCCGGAGGCTCGACTTTTGGGTGTGATCTCCCTGTTGTAGTTAGTTTTTTACAGTCAGGGTATGGCGGGGCCCTATCCTGCCAAACTTTGTTTATATATATATGTCGAAAGGCACCCTTTTCTCAGAAACTGTGTATCATTTACAATTGTTTCATGTCTTGTGTTTTTATATTCCGCTGATTACTCTGATGTATGACTACTTGGGTGCCCGGGTAAGGCACGATCCACGAGTTCCGGGCAGTCGTGACAAAAGCGAACCACGAATCCGGCTGCGCACCATAAAACTTGTCACGACCCGACCCCGGGCCAGCGACTGGTGCCCTACCTGGGCACCCTTATAGGTATACATCAGAGAAAATCAGCGGAACATACATGAAACTTACAAAATAAAACAACAGAAGTAAAACAAAGTTAGCGATAGGGCTACCT
The DNA here is from genome assembly GCA_029844215.1 of Przewalskia tangutica. NCBI lineage: Eukaryota > Viridiplantae > Streptophyta > Magnoliopsida > Solanales > Solanaceae > Przewalskia > Przewalskia tangutica. The sequence continues at coordinate 35,919,982 of CM056733.1, forward strand.
TCTGACATACATATATACAACCGAAGCGGTTGCCTCCTTTCCTTTACAAAGCGACCCACAATATGTAACTACTGGACCTCTAAGAGATTTACCATAACAACGATGGCGGGCGGGGCCGCCATACCACCTGAATATACATAAATCTACAACCTCAGGGAAACCGGAACCAAGAGATAAGCCTCCGGAGCAAATTGAGCTTTTTTCCCAAAAACTGAACCGAGATCCTAAGAGCAAGGATCACCAACCTGTGTACCTAAAACCTGCGGGCATGAGCGGCCCGAAGAAGTCGATAACAAGTGCGAATATGGAAACGAAATAAAGAAATGTGATCATAAGCGTACAAAAAGAATGCGAGGGCAAATATAAAAAGGGTACATACCAGATCCTACCGTGTCATTATCATATAACTTACTTATCTTTCATAACATAATCCGGCCCTTTATGGAGGGACGCATATACTACCTGGCCCAATCTGGGACGCGATCAAGTCACAAATATCAAAGCGTGCCCGTGGAATCCCGTCACTGCCGGCGGTCATAAGTGTAACATATAACCACGTGGCGCGCGTGGCATCCTCCTCCGTCGGCGTACATACACAATACATATATATATATCTCCTGCCCGTGGAATCCCACATCACTGTCGACAGCCGTAGGTGTAACATATAACCATGTGACGCGCCCGTGGCACCCTACCTCACTGTCGGCGTACACATATACAACATATATATATATATAACATGGCCGCATGCCCCGTAATCCCTCATCGTATAAGCATGGCCATAACGTGCCCTCGACATCCCTCATCGTAGGTGCAGGTCTTCATGGGGAGCTAGCCCATGGAGTAATAATATAACATGCCCCCGGAATCCCTCATCGTGGGTACATGTCTTCATGGGGAGCTAGCCCATGGAGTAATAATCGTCGTCATGCATGGTCGCGTGCCGGAATCCTAAATCGTATAAGCATGGCCATGGGTAATAAAACAAATCCGGGAATCTAACCCGCCTCCTGGTCACATGCCCCGGAATCCCACATCGTATAAGCATGTCCAAGGATCAATCATAATGGAAGCATACCCGTGGAATCCCACATCACTGTCGGTACGCCTAAGTAAACTTACAACAAGACAGCCGGCCCTCAAACTGAGAGTCACGACAACGTAAACATATAATACTTGCACTCAAAGCTATCACAAGAAAACACAGGCAAGTTCATTAAACCTTTAGACTTCCATTTTTATAAACTTATGGCACTTCCGTTTCACACATAAAAATCCGGGAATTTAACCCCAAGTACTACGCACCTCTACTCCTTTAGAAAGACTCTTTTTCAAATATAACTTCCAAGATACTAACAACCGTAGTATCAAGTCATATCTACTTTCAAGACAAGTCACAATACCTTTTTAGAAATACATTTACCGGCTTCTAAATCAAGTGACTCCTTTCTTAAAAACTTTAAGCAATTGGTACCTTTAAAACAGTTTGCCCTTCTTTATTTCAAATCATTTATTTGCTTACATTACTGAAGAAAACCATTCTTTTAATCTTCCATAAAGTTGTTATAACCAACTTCCCATAAAGCCGTTATAACTCTTTATGTTTTGGACAAATTCATTCATTTTATAACCAATAGACTTATACTTTCAAAATACTTCAAGTCTCTTAACTTTTAAGAAAACAAGTCTCTTAACTTTAGAAATCAAGTCTTTCCAAATTGAGTATTCTATACTTGTAAATCAATTCATTTCTTCCTTTAAGAATCAAGTCTCATAACTTGAAAACAAATAAAGTCTCTTAACTTTTAAGAATTTGAGATCCATAGCCTTAAAACTTCATACGTAAATTCTTATAAGTTAAGTAGCATATACTTTGGTGCGTTGTGAATAAGTTATACTTATTTATAACGATCTTATTCAAGTAGCCATGATCTAGAAAATGTAATACAATTTTGTCTTATCTTAGCTTCTATGCAGATGGAGAATTCTACTCATTTTAACATAATTGATTGTCATTACATTTTCCTTTATTAACGCTGCAATGGCTTGCTCGATACTTATTATCATTCGTGCCATAAATTAGCCAAGTCAACTTGGCTCCAAAGTACCTCCTAACGACTCTTACCAACATCCCCCATAAGACTCGGTAAGGACTTAAGATAACTTTGACATAAACTTTACATAGAGTAAATCACACACCTACCTCTTAACTTCTAAGAGTAGAAGGAAACATGAAATGATACCACCGGTATATTCCATACATAGAATCATGCCAAAGGAAGGAAAAGGTTCACATACCTCGCGACGATTATCGACAAGTAGCAAAATGCTCCAAAGTACTTCAATCTTGATAGCTAATCCATCCTTCAAGTAGGATAAGCTATACTTAGTACTTCAACCTATAATGGTCACAATACGTCCATTAACCTCTTACTTCAAACGTAGAATATTCTAAGTGCTAAGTCACTAAATTCTACGGAAAATCGGACAGCACCTCCTTTGTTTCTACTCACTTAGCCACCTTTTTCAAGGCCGAATACAATAACCAAACACGCCACATTTAAGGCCCAAACAATGCAATCAACAATAGGGGATTACACGCCTACTAGACGTGTAAAATTCCGCCCCACAAACGATATCAAATTAATACAACTTACTAGGCCAATTCGGCTAACTTGAAGTACTACAACATCAATTCTTATCCAATTTCCATTTCAATCCAAGTTATTAGCCTAACATGATATCAAGTCGCAAACGATTATAACTACTATAATCTCCAAGTAATTAACATGCGACGATTCAAATAAACGACCAATTTGTAATCCAACTTCACATGGCTTACATTACATTTCGGATTCTAAGGCTACAAGCAATCCATAACACTTATAAACTTCAACACTTATACTTCATGCTAGCAACATGTAAAGCTAACAACAATATATATAATCTTGTAACACTTTAAGAGACAAGATTATTACCTCAACGAATCTTAATCCAACTCCAAATCCGAAGTCGCTCCTTAGCAATTTAGAGCCTCTTCTAGACACTTCAATCCGCCACTTGAGACCCTTAGAACAACCCCAACAAATTTCCTTCAATCTTCCACACAAAACCTAGAAAAGCAACTAGGTTTTCACCTTGCGACTAATACGAAAACTATCTTTTTCCGGGATTTTTCTATTGAGATACACTCACAATACACTCATGAACCTTGGTTTAAAGTGTGGAGCTTAATGGACAAGAAACTAAAATTTTTCCTTTTCAAAATAGCTTGAACCCTAGAGCAACTATGGCGAGCTCTTCAATTTCTTGAAAATTTGGCTAAGTGTTAAGCTTGTCTTGCTACTACTAGTATTATATAGCGCAATGGAGGGTCAAGATGTAAAAAAATGGGTGGCTAGGATGAGGTTCTCTTAAATATCAAGCTTTGTGGACCCATTGACTAAGTCAATTTTCTCAAGCTCTACAAGTTGCAAGACTTGTCTTCCTAACAAGGGTCAAATGACCCTTGTGCCCATGCAATTTCGTCCAAGACATCAATAAGGGGGTGACACGTGTCGCCCTCCCATTCGTCACAATATTACGTTTTCCGAAAATTCCATAATTCCGATAAATTTTTACAAGTCTCTAATCTTAACATTTGGAATTCTTACGTACGTTCTTTCAAACATGCCTGCAAATACGGGGTGTAACATTCTTCCCCCCTTAGAAACATTCGTCCTCGAATGTTCTTTCTGAGTTCAGTTTATCATTCCTCGGCATAATCTCATACAACTACACTTAAATAAATCTAATTATGCCATTTATGGCCCTAATACCTCGCACACGTATATCCGTCCATCATAAGCCCAAAAGAGATTATCTTTTCGTACTTCCAACTCCTTTTAACATATACATAGTCTCAATATAATCTGTTCATGACACTTAAACATACCACAACTTTATCATGCATACAAGTTTCTAAAGGGCCAAAGACATACCTGAAATCATATAGGCGGTTCAAAGGACCGCTAAAACTGGGAACTTCCACCACGACCTCTGTCACGGCCTGCCGGTGCATAAACATCCTGCCTAGCTATGGAAGGCGAAGAACCCGCAACTAATCCGATGGCTGCGCTATCTCACGGTGCCACCTGCGGTCGGACGATCTCTCACGAAATGGCCTGGCCGCAAGCATAACAAATTTGTCAGTAGTACGATACTCCCCAAAATGGAATCTATTACAGTGACCACACCGGGGCAAATGTGGCTTCCCCTGGCTACTATTCTCAGAAATCTGTGAACACAGCCAGCCTGGAGCCCTGACACGCTCCCGAATATTCCGGCGACCAAACCTCGGCGGAAGACACGGAAGGAGCACTGCATCTTGGTGAGATGTAGACCTAGTCTGCTGTTGAGGATGTTCGCCTCGAAAGTTACCCTGGAACCCTGCCGTCCTGGCCCTCTTGGGCTGGACTGCGTCAGGCTGGTCCTCTCTTTCTCTGTCCTCGATCCCTTGTGCATAAGCCTGCGTCACAGCAATATCCATACACAGGTGAAGGGCGGCCACTCCGTGCATGCGATCATATGACGGTCTAGCCCCATCACATAGAGGTGAACTCTGTCCGCCATATCAACCACAATAGTGTACGCATACCTAGACAACGAGTCAAACTCCAGGTTGTATTCCCTGATGGTCCTCCCATTCTGCCTCAATGACAAGAACCTATCAACACGGGCTCTCCTCATTTCAGGAGGCAAAAAGTGATCAAGAAAGGCCTCCGTGAACTCATCCCAAACTGCCGGACGAGCACCCACACCTCTCGACAACTCCCAAGACTCAAACCAGTTCAACGCAATATCGCGTAACCGGTAAGAGGCTAACACCACTGACTCTGTCTCCGAGGCCCTAAGCACCTGCATAGTCCGCTGTAGCTGCCGAACGAACTCTTGAGGATCATCCTCAGATCTCGAACCATAAAACTCGGGTGGACTACAACCCAGAAAATCCTGAATCCTCAAGCGTCGGCTCTGGGTTAGCTACACCTTACATCGTGCCCTACCACTATGCTAGTCAATAGTCTGATCTGCTCTCCATAATCTCTAAACTCTTCCCCTGGCTGCGGAACTGGAGGCTCGGGTACCGGAACCTCTGGAGCTACTGCCGCTCTCGGCTCCTCTAATACCGCCGGCGTGGCTGAGCTCGCCGATCCGCCTACTACCTCAGGCATAGTCTGTGCCCGAGTCCTGGTAACCCTCTGCATACCACTAGCAGCTCCTGCTCTTTGCCTGCCACAGGCCTGGTCGCTTTCCGTGGAGGCATAACTGTTACATAAGAAGGGGTCAGAGAGGATTCAACCTACTAGGATAACTCTACTGCACGATCTCAAAGAGAGAAGAATGGAAACCAATCCTAAATGTCTTGCAGCCTCCTGATTATAGATGTGGTACACAACACACCGATAATCAAGACTCTACTAGACACGGTCTGTAGTCACTTTCCGAGGACTAACGGCTCTGATACCACTTTTGTCACGACCTGACCCCGGGCCCGCGACTGGTGCCCTACCTGGGCACCCTTACAGGTATACATCAGAGAAAATCAGCGGAACATACATGAAACTTACAAAATAAAACAACAGAAGTAAAACAACAGGTTAGCCGATAGGGCTACCTTCCTGGACATACATATATACAACCGAAGCAGTTGCCTCCTTTCCTTTACAAACTGACCCACAATATGTGACTACAGACCTCTAAGAGTTTTACCATAACAACAGTGGCGGGACAGGGCCCCGCCATACCACTGAATATACATAAATCTACAACCTCAGGGAAACCGGAACCAAGAGATAAGCCTCCGGAGCAAATGGAGCTTTTTCCCAAAAACTGAACCGAGATCCTAAGAGCAAGGATCACCAACCTGTGTACCTAAAACCTGCGGGCATGAACGCAGCCCCCCGAAGGGGGTCAGTACAACAGGTACCGAATATGGAACAGAAATAAAGTACAGTAAACAGATCATAACTGTACAAAAGAATGACAGGGGCAAGTATAAAAAGGGTACATACCAGATCCTACCGTGTCATTACCATCTAACTTACTTATCTTTCATAACATAATCCGGCCCTTTATGGAGGGACGCATATACTACCCGGCCCAATCTGGGACGCGATCAAGTCACACAAATATCAAAGCGTGCCCGTGGAATCCCCCATCATCGCCGGTCATAAGTGTAACATATAACCACGTGTGGCGCGTGGCATCCTCCCTCACCGGCGTACATACACAATACATATATATATATCTCCTGCGTGGAATCCCACATCGGCCGACGTAGTAGGTGTAACATATAACCATGTGACGCGCCCGTGGCACCCTACCTCACTGTCGGCGTACACATATACAACATATATATATATATAACATGGCCGCATGCCCCGTAATCCCTCATCGTATAAGCATGACCATAACGTGCCCTCGACATCCCTCATCGTAGGTGCAGGTCTTCAAGGGGAGCTAGCCCATGGAGTAATAATATAACATGCCCCCGGAATCCCTCATCGTGGGTACATGTCTTCATGGGGAGCTAGCCCATGGAGTAATAATCGTACATAGCATGGTCGCATGCCCCGGAATCCCTCATCGTATAAGCATGGCCATGGGTAATAAAAAAAATCCGGGAATATAACCCGCCTCCTGGTCACATCATATAAGCATGTCCAAGGATCAATCATAATGGAAGCATACCCGTGGAATCCCACATCACTGTCGGTACGTCAAAGTAAACTTACAACAAGACGGTAGGCCTCCAATTGAGTCACGACAACGTAAACATATAATACTTGCACTCAAAGCTATCACAAGCAAACACAGGAAAGTTCATTAAACCTTTAGACTTCCATTTTTATAAACTTATGGCACTTCCGTTCACACATAAAAATCCGGGAATTTAACCCCAAGTACTACGCACCTCTACTCCTTTAGAAAGACTCTTTTTCAAATATAACTTCCAAGATACTAACAACCGTAGTATCAAGTCATATCTACTTTCAAGACAAGTCACAATACCTTTTTAGAAATACATTTACCGGCTTCTAAATCAAGTGACCCATTTCTTAAAAACTTTAAGCAATTGGTACCTTTAAAACAGTTTGCCCTTCTTTATTTCAAATCATTTCTTTGCTTACATTACTGAAGAAAACCATTCTTTTAATCTTCCATAAAGTTGTTATAACCAACTTCTCATAAAGCCGTTATAACTCTTTATGTTTTGGACAAATTCATTCATTTTATAACCAAGAGACTTATACTTTCAAAATACTTCAAGTCTCTTAACTTTTAAGAAAACAAGTCTCTTAACTTTAGAAATCAAGTCTTTCCAAATCGAGTATTCTATACTTGTAAATCAATTCATTTGTTCCTTTAAGAATCAAGTCTCATAACTTGAAAAAAAATAAAGTCTCTTAACTTTTAAGAATTTGAGATCCATAGCCTTAAAACTTCATACGTAAATTCTTATAAGTTAAGTAACATATACTTTGGTGCGTTGTGAATAAGTTATACTTATTTATAATGATCTTATTCAAGTAGTCATGATCTAGAAAATGTAATACAATTTTGTCTTATCTTAGCTTCTATGCAGATGGAAAATTCTAGTCATTTTAACATAATTGATTGTCATTACATTTTCCTTTATTAACGCTGCAATGGCTTGCTCGATACTTATTCTCATTCGTGCCATAAATTAGCCAAGTCAACTTGGCTCCAAAGTACCTCCTAACGACTCTTACCAACATCCCCCATAAGACTCGGTAAGGACTTAGGATAACTTTGACATAAACTTTACATAGAGTAAATCACACACCTACCTCTTAACTTCATAGAGTAGAAGGAAACATGAAATAATACCACATGTATATTCCATACATAGAATCATGCCAAAGGAAGGAAGAGGTTTACATACCTCGCGACGATTATCGACAAGTAGCAAAATGCTCCAAAGTACTTCAACCTTGATAGCTATTCCATCCTTCAGTAGGATACGCTATACTTAGTACTTCAACCTATAATGTCCACAATACGTCCATTAACATCTTACTTCAAACGTAGAATATTCTAAGTGTTATACCCCGTATTTCCAGAGTATGTACGTGAGGGCGTACGTACAAAAGTTTAGCCTTAGTTAGGCATAGGGGGACGAAAAATTGTGCACACCTATCAAAAAGAATCGTTTTCCGACGAAACGTTTTACAAAACTTGCGTAGGGAAAATTACGGCTATGTCATTTATTATTTTTGCGGATTTTTCCGAGAGATGAAATATTTTGGACCAACGAGAGGGTGACACTTGTCACCCTCAAGTCGACGGTAACTTGGACGATTTCTTGGGCGTTTTTGTGGCTTTGCACAAGTCAAGGTTAGGTAGGATATTTTTGTGTAGTAGATGGATAAGGACACTTGGGTGAATCTCCACCCTTCACTTGCCTACCACTTGGCTTCATCTTGGCCATTGGTTGGCCTATAAATACCCCCCTAACTTAAAGGTTTTCTTCATCCACAAATTGTCTTCCAAGTCTCAAAATTCCCTCCCTTCTCTTGTAGTGTTTCGTCCACCACTCTCTCCTCTAGCCTAGTGGCTTCGGAGAGCCCCCTTGGTAGACAGTTGGCCTCCAAGTCTACTTACTAGTCCACCAGACCCTAGCCCAAATCCCTTATAGTATTTAAGTAGAAGTTGTGTAGAACTTCTAAGGGCTTCTTGGAGCTATCGGAGCGTGCAAATTAGGAGCTAAACCTTGCTCAGGATCGACATTTAACTTGGATAATTTTGGGTTTATCGAGGTAACTACTCTTGTCCTTCTATTGTAATTGGATATTACATATAAGAATAGTTAAGACTTGAGTATAAGATATAGAAGGATATTAAAGAATAGAATTGAACTGTAATCACGGTAGAAGGGTATATGAGAAGAAGAATTAAAGCTGTACTTACATGGGATTGTATTTCTGATGAACTTGGGTAGCTTGACGGGTAGGAAGTTACGCCCAATTTTTCGTAGAATAGAGAACCCTACCTTAGAACTTTATACGGTATAGTCTAGACGTTGATAGGCGTGTTGGTATTATAGGTCGATACTCTGCGCGACATATTCGACTTGGCGGTGGTTTTTCCAGAAGGTATGTGATTCTTCCTATCCTCTTGAGCATGATATTTTAAAGTATATATATATAGTACGGTAGACGTACGTGTGTTAACTGAACATGGTTTTACTTGACTTAATTCTAAATAATAAGAACCTGGAAGTATTTCAAAAGAATTATAATCATTTTTGAAAGAAGAGTAATACTTGATTTTTAAACAGAAAGCTTAAGAGTTATACTAGCTTTATGGGAAGTTAGGTATAACGACTTAAGAAAGATAAAAGGAAGCGGTTTTACTTATTTGTTTATGAAAATCTGTATTGATTTACGCAAAGTGTAGTAAGATGGTTTGATAAGTAACATGTTAGGATGCTACGTGTGTTAGTGTCTTGTGATATTGTTATTCTTGTTGTGCTTACGTTGTTAAGCGGTAAGTCCGTTATCTTGTTATTGTTATACCCGTATTTCGGAGTATGCGTGGGGCGTGCGTAGAAAATTTGAAACTTGAGAAAGTGGCTTGGCGAATTTTATTTGTGCACAACACCCGGTTAGAGTCGTTTTCGTGAAAGCGTTTTCCACGACTTTCGTAGGGAATTTCCGGCTATGACATTTCTAATTTTTGCGGATTTTTCGAGAGGCGAAACATTTTGGACCAACAAGAGGCGACACTTGTCACCCTCTAATTGGTGGGAGTGGCGGTAGTGTAGTGGGCCGACTTGGCCTTGTTGGTCAAGGGGAGTTGGTAGGATATTTTGTGTGTTAGTTGGTCAAGGACACTTGGGTGAATCTTGGCCTTACACTTGTGTAGCACTTGGCTCAATCTTGGCCATTGGTTGGCCTTCACTTGGCCTATAAATACCCATCCCTTTGAAGACTTATTCATCCATTCCTAAATAATCCTAAGTATAAAATCCCTCCCTCTCCCCTCTTGTTGACTCTCGTCCAAGAGCCCCTCTCCCCCTTTGAAAGGCCCTGGCGAGAGCCTCTACCCACTCCTCGTAGTGTGGCCGTGGGGTACCCCCCCCCCTAGACTAGTTGATTTCTTATAATACCCCCCTCTCTTGGTAGAAATACTCTCAAAGTATTGTTATAATGCCCAAATTACCTTAGCAGTATACCTTGTTGTATTCTAAGGTTATACCTATCTGAAAAGCCGGAAATACTATTATACTTCCGTCTGTCACAAAACCGAAACCCTAGGAAAATCTCCATAGTCCGTTGGAGTATTGTGTAGAAGTTGGTTAGAACTTCTAAGGGTGGTTTAGAGCGGGTTGGGCGCTCGGAGTTGGAGCTAAGCGATTGCCGGGATCGACTTTATACTTGGATAATTATGGGCTTATCGAGGTAAATATCTTGTCCTCTATTGTATTTGGAAATTTCATATTGTTAGAATATATAGTTGAAGTATACTATATATAGTCTTGAGCGTAGTTATCGATGTCTTTTGACTTAAGCTGAATAATACTTACGCGATGTCTTTGCGACTTAAGCTGAATTTAAAGAAGAATCTTGTTGTAATTACATAGGGATGTATTACGGAGACTTGTGTAGTAGTGCAGTGGAGTAGAATTGTACAGTTAGGGTTAGGCGTATAACCCCGGTTGGCTTGGTGGCCGGCCTCGATAGAGGAGGAGATTTTTTTGTTGCGGGGAGGTCTTTGCGAATTTTACGTAGAATGTACTACGAGGATCTAAATGTTAATAAAGCGCCTTGTGGCCTTATAGGTTGAAGTACTACGTGTGGCGCGATCTACTTGGCAGGAGTAGCCGACGTTTGGAAGTACTTGGGCGTTTGCTATTAGTCGATACTCGTCGCGAGGTATGTGAACCTCTTCCTATATCTTCTAGCATGATATGTGTGAACTATGTAGTACGGTAGACGTACATGTGCTAAATGTATTTGATTGGTGTAAAACATAAAGTGTTATAACGGCTTTATGGGAAGTTGGTTATAACAACTTTATGTTGGTAAGAAAATACATGTGGTTTTTAAAAGGTAACTGATTAGAACTATAACTGGCTTGTTATGTGTTAATAAAGAACGTGAAGTATTTCAAAAGATTTTTGAATCATTTTGAAAGAAGAAGTAATATTTGGTTTTGAAAACTTAAGAGTTATACTAGCTTTATGGGAAGTTAGGTATAACGGCTTAAGAATGTTTCTTGATTTGAAATCGAATGTGTATCGACAAACCCTTTGCGGCGTTAATAAAAAGGAAATGTTTTGAATAATTAAGTATTATTAAAACCAGTAGAAACTTCCATCTGCATAGAAGCTAAGATGAGACAAAATGATATTTCCTAGATCATGGCTGCGGTAATAAGATTGTTATAAACAAGAATATCCTACTCACATATAAGACTTATGTTTCTCAGATTGTTTAAAAGAGAATTATATTCTTAAATGAATAAGTATATGAACTACGGAACCTTTCTAAAATAAGAAAGCGTGAACATTTGAAATTAGGCAAACTTGAACGCTTGGAAAATAATGTGTTACTTGATTTTACAAAGGTAAGTATTTTGATTTACTTAAAAGGACAGTCACTCTATTTTTATACTACGGGTATTGTGTGACTTATGTGAAAGCAACGGATCTTTTAAAGGATTTAATGTGTGAAGTACTTTAGGGGTAGATACCCGAACTTGTTAGCATAAAGTACCTTGTGTGAATAACTTGATTGTGTTGGTTTGAGATAGCCTTGTAAATACTTTCTTGTTGATGTGATAAGTAAACATGTTAGGATGCTACGTGTGTTAGTATCTTGTATGATCGTGATGCAAGGGGGTCATTCTTGTTGGGCTTACGTTGTTAAACGTTAAGCCATTGTACTATTATTGTATCACATACCTCTTTGACTTATTATACCGAGGGCTTGCCACCCGATGCGGTCTATCGGCTATCACGGTCCTTGTGACTATGCGAGTCACGGTAGCTCGAGATTGATCATTCCGGGTGTTTAGCCTGATGCGGGGGAGTCCCTATGCGGTCTGTTGAGACTATGCGGTCTTTTGAGACTATGCGGGTTGCGGGAGCCTAGGCGGATACCGGGGGTTAAGCTGCCCTCGATGCGGGGTATACCTCGGTGATGCAGGACCATGATTCGAGGAATACCTCATGCGGTCCGTGTGGGACCTATGCGGGCTGCGAGTTCGAGGATAGACGTGCACATTGATATTGCGGGCGAGTGGCGGCCGATCATGTGGTGCGATGCAGAAAGACCTCGGGATACGGTTTGTGGTATTTTTGATGCGTGGGTCTTAGTAGTCGGCTATGCCTTCGTACTTGCCGTCACGGTTTTATTGTGATAACTTTGAGGCGTGAGTCCACGACTTGACATATTTGCTTATTTATTGTGAGCGTAGTTTGGTTATCATACATGTCTCTGCTTTATATAGACTACTATGATTTCATTTCTGATATTTATTTTCGATTTCACATACTTGGTACTGTTATGCGACCTCGCCCGGGGCTGCGTTCATCTGCAGTAAAGGTACACGATCGTTGATCCTCGCTCTTAGGGTCACATTCGTGGTTGGAAAGCTCCGTTTCTCGGAGGCTTATCTTGGTATAGTCCTGTCGTTGTAGGTATTTACATTCGGGGTATGGCGGGGCCACTGTCCGCCATTGTTGTCGTATCTTTTCTTAGAGTGCAGTAATCTTGTTGTGGGCGGGGTTTGTAAAAAGGATTAAAGCTGTTCATGTTGAAAGTTGTTATTTATATATATGCCAAAGGCAAGTTTTCCTCAGATTTTTGTTTTATACTTCTATTATCTCGTATTTGTTGTGTTTGTTCCATTGATTACTCGATGTATGTCTACTTGGGTGCGGGGTAAGGCACGATCCACGAACCGGTTGGTCGTGACAAAAGTGGTATCGAGCGATTAATCCTCGGAAAGTGTCTGACCGTATCGATGAAGTCTTGATTATCGGTGTGTTGTGCACCACACCAATAATCGTGAGGCTATAGGATATTTAGGATTGGTTTCTATTCTTCTCACTCTGAGATCGTGCCTTAGAGGCGTGTTGTAAGTTGGACCTCTAACGTATTTCTTTCCTACCGTTATGCCTCGCGTAGGCAACCGGGCCGGGAGGACAAGGCGGTGAGGAGGCTGCGAGTAGAGTTCGAGAGGGTTACGTGGGCACGAGGCCCAATTATCACCTTGGGTGGTGCTTCATTCGGGAGTTCTGCGGCGTCGCTAGCCCGAGAGTTCAAGACGGCGGCGATTCCTCTGCGGCCATGATATTTGAACGCCGGTTCCACGGCCAGAACAGAGAATATAGATTTCAAGGCGACCACTGCTACTAGCTATAGATTTGGCTACCAGAGTATACCGATGTCTGCGAGTCTTGAGGACTATCTAAAAGAGGTTGTGCAAGAGTAATTCTTGATTGGGCTTGAGCATGGCACGTATGCGGGCTTATGCGCGGCGAGAAGCGTAGATCGGCGGGTTAACGAAGGGCGAGAGGAGGGCGAGCGGCAAGGTCCTTTGGTAACTTTCGAGTAGTCGCCTCGCGGCCAATTTGATATGCACCTCGCCCGGTCGCAGTGGTCTTCCACGGATATCGGGATGTTCGGAGTATGCGAGAGTTGGTCGAACTCCGGGGCTTCCGTTCAGTGTAATGACGTCATCGGGAATGCCGTCTTTTAGTTAGTACTTGTTGTACTACGGCCGTCGAGTCGATGTCGATAGAGTGTCTTGTAGGAGGACTTAGCCTTGAGATCGGTGGGTAGTTCGTCATCTTCCTAGCTATCGCCCTACAGGCGAGTTTGATTAGAACGACTAAGGAGGAAGCGATAGATATAGATATATCTTTAACCTACAGAGATCAGTATGTGTGATAAGGTGAGTATACCTTAAGTGCTATGTTCTAATAGCGGTGTGTTAGTTGTGTTTAGAAATCATGGTGGAGTTAGCAGAGTAAGATTTTGGGGATAGATCGGTGTGAGCCTTAGAATGTTTTACGTAAAGACCTTAGAGGTAAGGCCATCTCGAGTAAAGGTGTAGTGTTATGTTTGATCCTTATAGGAGTGCATAGTGCACATGAGCTATGTTTGTGGGATAAGTCCTGAGTAGTGTGGAATGAAAGGGGTAGTTGAGCTAAGAAGACCGCTAGGTTTTAAATAACGTGATTAGTGAGAGTTTTCCTTCGGGAGCTAGTATTGTGCGCATTGCGGGGTCGGGTTGAGGCCACGTTGCGGGTCAACCAGCGGTAGGTTTGGTGGTGGGGTCGGTTGTGGTGGTCCGCCTTGTGTTAAGTCACGAGGGTGTTAGGCCCGAGTTTAGTTAGCGTCTGCGAATTCATGGATGCGTTCGACCGATGTCGGGCGAGGAGGTCACCGTCTTGTTTTCTAGCAAAGACCGTTTACTCGGCGGTGTTGTTTTATCGAGAAAGGTTGTAAGTGCAGGTGCCTACCTTCACCTTATGGCGACAGTGGAGCCAGGTAGAAATTTGTTGTTGTTTGGAAGTTTTGCCAAGCATGTGTTAAGAACTCAAGTGAGTCTCAGAATCACATTCGCCCTCGGGCCAATGTTTGGATTTCAGGGATAGTTGCGAGAATTGTTGTCTTCTGTTGAAGGAGTGTTTGAGCTACCATTTCAGTGTTCGGATGTCGCCTTATGAAGCCTTGTTGGGGCGGATGTGTGAGATGTCGGTCGATTGGTTCGATGTTGGCAAGGTTCAGACAGTTGGTTCAGGCTTGTTCCAGCAGACTGTGGATAGTGTGAAGCTTGTCTAGAAGAAGTTCTGGCAGCTCAGAGGAAATCGTGCGGATAATCGGCGGCGACGCAGAGATCGGAGTTGACGGTCGGTCTTCTTGAAAGTACCACCCCGGATTGGGTGTGGCGAGCTTTGGAAAAAGCGAGAAACTTAGCGAGTTGTTTTGGGCCTTTTAAGTTCATGTGAAGAATAGGCGGGTTGCCTATATGTTAGCATTTGCCGTCCGACTTGGGAGGCGGTCGTCGATCGTTCGTGTTATGTTCGAGATGGAAAGCAGATCCATCGAGTATTCCCGACTAATGATAACCAAGTTGAAAATGATAACCCGAGTTTTGGAAGTGACGATATCAAATGTGGTAAGAGTTCAGTGTCTGACGACCTCGGGGATCGCGTGTAGTCGGTACCATGTGTTGGGTCGCGGGTGACACTAGAACCTCGCGGCAAAGTGACAAAAGTGGTATCGGGAAGAAGCAAGCATGTATGGCGAGCATAGATGTGACCATCTCTTTTGTTTGGAAAAAGTGTGGAGGAAGTATATTTTAGACCCCGGAGAGAGGTGTTTGTGATGATGTTAGAGGTGATTCCTCGTTGACTTGGATGTAAGCGTTTTGCGCAGTTGTTGCTGTGGCCATTGTGGCAGGATTGTTTCGTAGGTATGGTAGTGAAGACTATACTGGCGCACGTTTGTTTTGAGACTTAGAAGGAACATTCGGGACGAATGTTTCTAAGGAGGGGAGAATGTTATACCGTATTTCCGGTATGTGCGTGGGGCGTGCGTAGAAAATTTGAAACTTGAGAAAGTGGCTTGGCGAATTTTATTTGTGCACAACACCGGTTAGAGTCGTTTTTTTCGAAAGCGTTTTCCACAGCTTTCGTAGGGGAATTTCCGGCTATGACATTTCTAATTTTTGCGGATTTTTCCGAGAGACGAAACATTTTGGACCAACAAGAGGGCGACACTTGTCACCCTCTAATTGGTGGGAGTGGGCGGTAGTGTAGTGGACGAATTGGCCTTGTTGGTCAAGGGGAGTTGGTAGGATATTTTGTGTGTTAGTTGGTCAAGGACACTTGGGTGCATCTTGGCCTTACACTGTGTAGCACTTGGCTCAATCTTGGCCATTGGTTGGCCTTCACTTGGCCTATAAATACCCATCCCTTTGAAGACTTATTCATCCATTCCTAAATAATCCTAAGTATAAAATCCCTCCCTCTCCCCTCTTGTTGACTCTCGTCCAAGAGCCCCTCTCCCCCGTTGTAAGGCCCTTGGCAGAGCCCTCTACCACTCCTAGTAGTGTGGCGTGGGGTACCCCACTAGCCTAGTTGCTTTCGTATAATACCCCCCTCTCTTGGTAGAAATACTCTCAAAAGTATTGTTATAATGCCCAAATTACCTTAGCCGTATACCTTGTTGTATTCTAAGGTTATACCTATACGAAAAGCCCAGAAATACTATTATACTTCCCGTCTGTCACAAAACCGAAACCCTAGGAAAATCTCCATAGTCCGTTGGAGTATTGTGTAGAAGTTGGTTAGAACTTCTAAGGGTGGTTTAGAGCGGGTTGGAGCGCTCGGAGTTGGAGCTAAGCGATTGCCGGGATCGACTTTATACTTGGATAATTATGGGCTTATCGAGGTAAATATCTTGTCCCTCTATTGTATTTGGAAATTTCATATTGTTAGAATATATAGTTGAAGTATACTATATATAGTACTGAGCGTAGTTATCGGCAATGTCTTTTGACTTAAGCCTGAATAATACTAACCGCAATCTCTAGAGACTGAAGCCTGAATTTAAAGAAGAATACTGAACTGTAATTACATAGGGATGTATTACAGTAGACTTGTTTAGTAGTACCGTGGAGTAGAATTGTACGCATTAGGGTTAGTCGTATAACCCTCCCTGGTTGGCGTGGTAGCCGGCCTCGATAGAGGAGGAGATTTTACATTTGTTGCGGGGAGAGTCTTTGCGAATTTTCTGTAGAATGTACTACGAGGGGATCTAAATGTTAATAAGCGCCTTGTGGCCTTATAGGTTGAAGTACTACGTGTGGCGCGATCTACTTGGCTTAAGGAGTAGCCGACGTTTGGAAGTACTTGGAGCGTTTTGCTATTAGTCGATACTCGTCGCGGTATGTGAACCTCTTCCTATATCTTCTAGCATGATATGTGTGAACTATGTAGTGCGGTGACGTGCACGTGTGCTAAATGTATTTGATTGGTGTAAAACATAAAGTGTTATAACGGCTTTATGGGAAGTTGGTTATAACAACTTTATGTTGGTAAGAAAATACATGTGGTTTTAAAAGGTAGCGATTAGAACTATAAGCGGCTTGTTATGTGTTAATAAAGAACGTGAAGTATTTCAAAAGATTTTGAATCATTTTGAAAGAAGAAGTAATATTTGGTTTTGAAAACTTAAGAGTTATACTAGCTTTATGGGAAGTTAGGTATAACGGCTTAAGAATGTTTCTTGATTTGAAATCGAATGTGTATCGACAAACCATCGGCGTTAATAAAAGGAAATGTTTTGAATAATTAAGTATTATTAAAACCGGTAGAAACTTCCATCTGCATAGAAGCTAAGATGAGACAAAATGATATTTCTAGATCATGGTCATGGTAATAAGATTGTTATAAACAAGAATATCCTACTCACATATAAGACTTATGTTTCTCAGTTGTTTAAAAGAGAATTATATTCTTAAATGAATAAGACTATGAACTACGGAACCTTTCTAAAATAAGAAAGCGTGAACATTTGAAATTAGGCAAACTTGAGCGCTTGGAAAATAATGTGTTACTTGATTTTACAAAGGTAAGTATTTTGATTTACTTAAAGGGCAGTCCTCTATTTTTATACTACGTATTGTGTGACTTATGTGAAAGCAACGGATCTTTTAAAGGATTTAATGTGTGAAGTACTTTGGGGGTAGATACGAACTTGTTAGCATAAAGTACCTTGTGTGAATAACTTGATTGTGTTGGTTTGAGATAGCCTTGTAAATACTTTCTTGTTGATGTGATAAGTAAACATGTTAGGATGCTACGTGTGTTAGTATCTTGTATGATCGTGATGCAAAGTCATTCTTGTTGGGCTTACGTTGTTAAGCGTTAAGCCATTGTACTATTATTGTATCACATACCTCTTTGACTTATTATACCGAGGGCTTGCCACCCTTGATGCGGGTCTATCGGCTATGCGGTCCTTGTGACTATGCGGTCACGGTAGCTCGAGATTGATCATTCGGTGTTTAGCACGATGCGGGATTCCATGCGGTCTGTTGAGACTATGCGGTCTTTTGAGACTATGCGGGTTGCGGGAGCCTGGCGGATCTGGGGTTAAAGCGCCCTCGATGCGGGGTATACCTCGAGCGATGCAGGACCATGATTCGAGAATACCTCATGCGGGTCCGTGTGGGACCTATGCGGGCTGCGAGTTCGAGGATAGGCGTGCACATTGATATTGCGGGCGAGTGGCGGCTTCGATCATGTGGTGCGGTCTAGAAAGACCTCGGGATACGGTTGTGGTATTTTTGATGCGTGGGTCTTAGTAGTCGGCTATGCCTTCGTACTTGCCCGTGCGGTTTTATTGTGATAACTTTGAGGCGTGAGTCACGACTTGACATATTGCCTTATTTATTGTGAGCTGTAGTTTGGTTATCATACATGTCTCTGCTTTATATAGACTACTATGATTTCATTTCTGATTTATTTTCGGTTCACATACTTGGTACTGTTATCTTGACCTCCTTGAAGCTGCGTTCATCTGCAGTAAAGGTACACGATCGTTGATCCTCGCTCTTAGGGTCACGATTCGTGGTTGGGAAAGCTCCGTTTCTCGGAGGCTTATCTTGGTATAGTCCCTGTCGTTGTAGGTATTTACATTCGTGGTATGGCGGGGCCCTGTCCCGCCATTGTTATCGTATCTTTTCTTAGAAGTGCAGTAATCTTGTTGTGGCGGGGTTTGTAAAAGGATTAAAGCTGTTCATGTTGAAAGTTGTTATTTATATATATCGAAAGGCAAGTTTTCCTCATTTTTGTTTTATACTTCTATTATCTCATGTTGTTGTGTTTGTTCCGATTACTCGATGTATGTCTACTTGGGTGCCGGGGTAAGGCACGATCCACGCCCGGTTGGTCGTGACAAAAGTGGTATCAGGCGATTAATCCTCGGAAAGTGTCTGAACCGTATCGATGAAGTCTTGATTATCGGTGTGTTGTGCACCACACCAATAATCGTGAGGCTATAGGATATTTAGGATTGGTTTCTATTCTTCTCACTCAGATCGTGCCTTAGAAATTTGTGTTGTAAGTTGGACCTCTAACGTATTTCTTTCCACTTACCGTTATGCCTCCGCGTGAAGGCAACCCGGGAGGACAAGGCGGTGAGGAGGCGAGTAGAGTTCGAGAGGTTACGTGGGCACAGGCCCAATTATCACCTTGGGTGGTGCTTCATTCGGGAGTTCTGCGGCGTCACTAGCTTGGCGAGAGTTCAGACCGCGGCGGCGATTCCTCTGCGGCCATGATATTTGAACCTTGATTCCACGGCCAGGAGCAGAGAATATAGATTTCAAGGAGGCGACCGCTACTAGCTATAGATTTGGCTACGGAGAGTATACCGATGTATCGCGAGTCTTGAGGACTATCTAAAGAGGGTTGTGCAAGAGTAATTCTTGATTGGGCTTGAGCATGGCACGTATGCGGGCTTATGCGCGGAGCGAAAGCGTAGAGATCGACGGGTTAACGAAGGGCGAGAGGAGGGCGAGCGGCAAGGTCCTTTGGTAACTTTCGAGTAGTCGCCTCACTGGCCGGATTGATATGCACCTCGCCCGGTCAGAGTGGTCTTCCACGGATATCAGGATGTTCGGAGTATGCAGGAGTTGGTCAGAACTCCAGGGCTTCCGGTTCACAGTGTGACAGACGTCATCCCGGGGAATGCCGTCTTTTAGTTAGTACTTGTTGTACCTACGACCGTCGAGTCGATGTCGATAGAGTGTCCTTGTAGGAGGACTTAGCCTTCAGATCGGTGGGTAGTTCGTCATCTTCCTAGCTATGCGCCTACAGGCAGGTTTGATTAGAACGACTAAGGGGAGGGAAGCAGTAGATATAGATATATCTTTAACCCTCTAGAGATCAGTATGTGTGATAAGGTGAGTATACCTTAAGTGCTATGTTCTAATAGCGGTGTGTTAGTTGTGTTTAGAAATCATGGTGGGTTAGCAAGTAAGATTTTGGGGATAGATCAGTGTGAGCCTTAGAATGTTTACGTAAAGACCTTAGAGGTAAGGCCGTCTCGAGTAAAGGTGTAGTGTTATGTTTGATCCTTATACGAGTGCATAGTTCACATGAGCTATGTTTGTGGGATAAGTCCCTGAGTAGTGTGGAATGAAAGGGGGTAGTTGAGCTAAGAAGACCGCTAGGTTTTCGTAACGTGATTAGTGAGAGTTTTCCTTCGGGGAGCTAGTATTGTGCGCATTGCCGGGGTCGGGTTGAGGCCACGTTGCGGGTCAACCCGCGGTAGGTTTGGTGGTGGGGTCAGGTTGTGGTGGTCCCGCCTTGTGTTAGGGTCACGAGGGTGTTAGGCCCAGGTTTAGTTAGCGTCTGCGAATTCATGGATGCATTCGACCAGTAGTCGGGCCGAGGAGGTCAGCCGTCTTGTTTTCTAGCAAAGACCGTTTACTCGGCAGTGTTGTTTTATCAGAAAGGTTGTAAGGCTGCACGGGGTGCCTACCTTCACCTTATGGCAGACAGTGGAGCCCAGGGTAGGGCTGTTGTTGTTTCTGGAAGTTTTGCCAAGCATGTGTTAAGAACTCAAGTGAGTCTCAGAATCACATTCGCCCTCGGGCCAGTGTTTGGATTTCAGGGATAGTTGCGAGAATTGTTGTCTTCTGTTGAAGGAGTGTTTGAGCTACCATTTCAGTGTTCGGATGTCGCCTTATGAAGCCTTGTTGGGGCGGATGTGTGAGATGCCGGTCGATTGGTTCGATGTTGGCAAGGTTCAGACAGTTGGTTCAGGCTTGTTCCAGCAGACTGTGGATAGTGTGAAGCTTGTCTAGAAGAAGTTCTGGCAGCTCAGAGGAAATCGTGCGGATAATCGGCGGCGGCTTAGAGATCGAGTTGTGGTCGGTCTTCTTGAAAGTACCACCGGATTAGGTGTGACGAGCTTTGGAAAAAGCAGAGAAACTTAGCGAGTTGTTTTGGGCCTTTTTAAGTTCATGTGAAGAATAGGCCAGGTTGCCTATATGTTAGCATTTGCCGTCCGACTTGGGAGGCGGTCGTCGATCGTTAAATGTTATGTTCGAGATGGAAAAGCAGATCCATCGAGTATTCCCGGTAATGATAACCAAGTTGAAAATGATAACCCGAAGTTTTGGAAGTGACGATTTCGGAAATGTGGTAAGAGTTCGAGTGTCACGACCTCGGGGATCGCATGTAGTCGGTACCGTGTGTTGGGTCGCGGAGTGACACTAGAACCTCGCGGCAAAGTGACAAAAGTGGTATCGGAAGAAGCAAGCATGTATGGCGAGCATAGATGTGACCATCTCTTTTGTTTGGAAAAAGTGTGGAGGAAGTATATTTTAGACCAGGAGAGAGGTGTTTGTGATGATGTTAGAGGTGATTCCTCGTTGACTTGGATGTAAGCGTTTTGCGCAGTTGTTGCTGTGGCCATTGTGGCAGGATTGTTTCGTAGGTATGGTAGTGAAGACTATCTTGGCGCCGCGTTTGTTTGAGACTTAGAAGGAACATTCGACGAATGTTTCTAAGGAGAGGAGAATGTTATACCCGTATTTCAGTATATGCGTGGGGCGTGCGTAGAAAATTTGAAACTTGAGAAAGTGGCTTGGCGAATTTTATTTGTGCACAACACGGTTAGAGTCGTTTTTCGGCGAAAGCGTTTTCCACGGCTTTCGTAGGGAATTTCCGGCTATGACATTTCTAATTTTTGCGGATTTTTGAGAGGCGAAACATTTTGGACCAACAAGAGGCGACACTTGTCACCTCTAATTGGTGGGAGTGGGCGGTAGTGTAGTGGACGAATTGGCCTTGTTGGTCAAGGGGAGTTGGTAGGATATTTTGTGTGTTAGTTGGTCAAGGACACTTGGGTGAATCTTGGCCTTACACTTGTGTAGCACTTGGCTCAATCTTGGCCATTGGTTGGCCTTCACTTGGCCTATAAATACCCATCCCTTTGAAGACTTATTCATCCATTCCTAAATAATCCTAAGTATAAAATCCCTCCCTCTCCCCTCTTGTTGACTCTCGTCCAAGAGCCCTCTCCCCTGAAAGGCCCCTGCGAGAGCCCTCTACCCCCCCTCCTAGTAGTGTGGCCGTGGGGTACCCCCCCCCCTAGCCTAGTTGCTTTCGTATAATACCCCCCTCTCTTGGTAGAAATACTCTCAAAAGTATTGTTATAATGCCCAAATTACCTTAGCCGTATACCTTGTTGTATTCTAAGGTTATACCTATACGAAAAGCCCAGAAATACTATTATACTTCCCGTCTGTCACAAAACCGAAACCCTAGGAAAATCTCCATAGTCAGTTGGAGTATTGTGTAGAAGTTGGTTAGAACTTCTAAGGGTGGTTTAGAGCGGGTTGGGCGCTCGGAGTTGGAGCTAAACGATTGCCGGGATCGACTTTATACTTGGATAATTATGGGCTTATCGAGGTAAATATCTTGTCCTCTATTGTATTTGGAAATTTCATATTGTTAGAATATATAGTTGAAGTATACTATATATAGTCTTGAGCGTAGTTATCGGCAATGTCTTTTGACTTAAGCACGAATAATACTTACGGCAATGTCTTGCGACTTAAGCACGAATTTAAAGAAGAATCTTGTTGTAATTACATAGGGATGTATTACAGAGACTTGTGTAATAGTAGTACCGTGGAGTAGAATTGTACCCGTTAGGGTTAGGCGTATAACCTCCCCGGTTGGCTTGGTAGCGGCCTCGATAGAGGAGGAGATTTTATTTGTTGCGGGAGAGTCTTTGCCGAATTTTACGTAGAATGTACTACGAGGATCTAAATGTTAATAAGCGCCTTGTGGCCTTATAGGTTGAAGTACTACGTGTGGCGCGATCTACTTGGCTTAGGAGTAGCCGGCGTTTGGAAGTACTTGGGCGTTTTGCTATTAGTCGATACTCGTCGCGAGGTATGTGAACCTCTTCCTATATCTTCTAGCATGATATGTGTGAACTATGTAAATGCGGTGAGCGTACATGTGCTAAATGTATTTGATTGGTGTAAAACATAAAGTGTTATAACGGCTTTATGGGAAGTTGGTTATAACAGCTTTATGTTGGTAAGAAAATACATGTGGTTTTAAAAGGTAATCGATTAGAACTATAACTGGCTTGTTATGTGTTAATAAAGAACGTGAAGTATTTCAAAAGATTTTTGAATCATTTTGAAAGAAGAAGTAATATTTGGTTTTGAAAACTTAAGAGTTATACTAGCTTTATGGGAAGTTAGGTATAACGGCTTAAGAATGTTTTCTTGATTTGAAATCGAATGTGTATCGACAAACCACTGCGGCGTTAATAAAAGGAAATGTTTTGAATAATTAAGTATTATTAAAACCGGTAGAAACTTCCATCTGCATGAAGCTAAGATGAGACAAAATGATATTTCCTAGATCATGGTGCAGTAATAAGATTGTTATAAACAAGAATATCCTACTCACATATAAGACTTATGTTTCTCAGTTGTTTAAAAGAGAATTATATTCTTAAATGAATAAGACTATGAACTGAACCTTTCTAAAATAAGAAAGCGTGAACATTTGAAATTAGGCAAACTTGAACGCTTGGAAAATAATGTGTTACTTGATTTTACAAAGGTAAGTATTTTGATTTACTTAAAAGGGCGATCACTCTATTTTTATACTACGGGTATTGTGTGACTTATGTAAAGCAACGGATCTTTTAAAGGATTTAATGTGTGAAGTACTTTAGGGGTAGATACCCGAACTTGTTAGCATAAAGTACCTTGTGTGAATAACTTGATTGTGTTGGTTTGAGATAGCCTTGTAAATACTTTCTTGTTGATGTGATAAGTAAACATGTTAGGATGCTACGTGTGTTAGTATCTTGTATGATCGTGATGCAAGGGGGTCATTCTTGTTGGGCTTACGTTGTTAAACGTTAAGCCATTGTACTATTATTGTATCACATACCTCTTTGAATTATTATACCGAGGGCTTGCCACCCTTGATGCGGGTCTATACGGCCTATGCGGTCCTTGTGACTATGCGGAGTGCGGTAGCTCGAGATTGATCATTCGGGTGTTTAGCCCGATGCGGGGATTCCCTATGCGATGCTGAGACTATGCGGTCTTTTGAGACTATGCGGGTTGCGGGAGCCTGGCGGATCTGGGGTTAAAGCGCCCTCGATGCGGGGTATACCTCGGCGATGCAGGACCATGATTCGAGAATACCTCATGCGGGTCGTGTGGGACCTATGCGAGCTGCGAGTTCGAGGATAGGCGTGCACATTGATATTGCGGGCGGTGGCGGCCGATCATGTGGTGCGATGCAGAAAGACCTCGGGATACGGTTGTGGTATTTTTGGTGCTGTGGGTCTTAGTAGTCGGCTATGCCTTCGCACTTGCCCGTGCGGTTTTATTGTGATAACTTTGAGGCGTGAGTCCACGACTTGACATATTTGCTTATTTATTGTGAACTGTAGTTTGGTTATCATACATGTCTCTGCTTTATATAGACTACTATGATTTCATTTACTGATTTATTTTCGTTCACATACTTGGTACTGTTATCGACCTCCTTGAAGCTGCGTTCATGCCGCAGTAAAGGTACACGATCGTTGATCCTCGCTCTTAGGGTCACGATTCAGCGGTTGGGAAAGCTCCGTTTCTCGGAGGCTTATCTTGGTATAGTCCACCATCGTTGTAGGTATTTACATTCGGGTATGGCGGGCCCTGTCCGCCATTGTTGTCGATCTTTTCTTAAGTGCATGTAATCGTTGTGGGCGGGGTTTGTAAAAGGATTAAAGCATTCATGTTGAAAGTTGTTATTTATATATATGCCAAAGGCAAGTTTTCCTCAGATTTTTGTTTTATACTTCTATTATCTCATGTTGTTGTGTTTGTTCATTGATTACTCGATGTATGTCTACTTGGGTGCGGGGTAAGGCACGATCCACGCCCCGGTTGGTCGTGGCGATTATTATATCACCTACCCGCTTGACTTGTTATACCAGGGCTTGCCACCGATGCGAGTCTATACGGCTATGCGATGTGTGACTATGCGGGCTGCGGGAGTTCGAGATTGATCATTCCGGTGTTTTATCCCGTCGCGGGATGCCTATGCGTTACGTGTGACTATGCGATGCATGTGACTATGCGGTGCGGGAGTCGAGAGAATGCAGGGGTTAGCTACCCGTCGAGGAATACCTCATGCGGGTGCATGTGTGACCTATGCGGACTGCGGGAAGTCGATGAAAGGCACGCATAATGATACTATGGGCGATTGGCCTTGCTTCGATCATTCGCGCCTAGATAAAACCGATTACATTATTTCTATTTTGCTCTTGTTTATGTTGTGGCACTATGTGCGATTAGGCAGTTGTATTTGCAAATGGTTTTAAATACTTTGATTTTACTTGATTTTCTGATTTCACATACTTGGTACTGTTATCGACCTCCTTCGGCTGCGTTCATGCCGCGGTAAGCAGCAGTGCTAGATCCGCATCCTTAGGATCTTTGCTTTGGTGTCGTGAGCTCCATCTTCTCGGAGGCTCGACTTTTGGTATGGTTCTCACGATGTTGTAGATATATGTACATTCGAGGGTATGGCGGGGCCACTGTCGCCATAGTTGTTTACATTCCTAGAGTGCGTAGTCATGTTGTAAAGTTGGGATGTAGCTGTTCACTCTTTATATATATATGCGAAAGCGACTTTTCTCGAATAAGGCGTGTCTCAATTTACAATTATTTCATGTCTTGTTTTTATATTCCGATTACTCGATGTATGTCTACTTAGGTGCCGGTATGACACGATCCACGGGAACGAATCGTGACAAAATGGTATCGAGCGATTAATCCTCGGAAAGTGTCTGACCGTATCTAGTAAGTCTTGATTATCGGTGTTTTGTGCACCACACCAATAATCGTGAGGCTATAGGATATTTAGGATTAGTTTCCATTCTTCTCATTCGAGATCGTGCCTTAGAGGTGTTATAAGTTGGACCCTTCTAACGTATCCCTTTACAGAATGATTATGCCTCCACGTAAAAGGCAACCCGCCCGAAGGGCAAGGCGGCGAGGAGGCGCTAGTAGGACACCGAGTCACGAGGGCTCGGGCCCGATCTATACCGAGGCGGCGAGTTCCATGACGTCGCCGGCCCCAACAGACCACGATGCCGCGCCTCGCCCCACGGCTGAGGCGTAGGAGTTAGGTACAAGAGATGGCCCGATTATTGGCGAGATTGTGGCGAACACGAGGATAGACGGATGCAGCGATGCAGTTCAGCCGAAGACTGCGTTCACCCGAGATCGAGCGGTTTGAGGCTACGGGATTTTACGAGTTGTAGCCGCGAGTTCTACGGTCGAGGCACGAGGATGATCCGCGAGAGTTCATCCGTCGATTCTGAAGGATTATGCGGGTGATCAAGGCTTCAGAGACCGAGTCCGTGATCTTCGGTTCGCATCGGCTGCGTGATACCACAGTCGATTGGTTTGATTCGTGGGAGCTTTCCCGGGGAGAGCATGCGCCTCCAGCAGTATGGGACGCGTTCTCGGAGGCTTTCCTCACTCACTTCTTGCCTCCGCAGATGAGGAGGGCACGAGCCGACAAGTTTTTATTCTTTGAGACAGAGGCGCCGCGATTAGGGAGTACAACGTTGAGTTCGATTCGTTGGCTCGATATGTCCCTGCATTGGTAGCAGATATGGAGGACAGGGTGCACCGCTACGTCACCGGGCTAGATGATTATATGGACGAATCTTGTGCGGGTGTTGCTCTTCAGCCGGGTATGGACATTACCCGCATGCAGGCTCATGCACTTGGATGCGAGGAGCATAGAGACCGACGGGTCGACAGATATCAGCAGCAGAAGAAGGCCAAGACGGCCGGATCTTTTGGTAGCTCTCGGGGTGGACGGCCTCAGCAGACGTCTAGATTTGCACCACAGCCAGCTCAGAGCACTCCTACATCGTTTTCGGTACAGCCAGAGTATTCGGGGGCAGGTCAGGGCCCCAGGACTTCAGATTTCCAGGGTAGCAAGGGTTCTAACCGATCGAGGTCCGCTCAGTGTGTCCGATGTGGTAGATTCCATTCGGGAGGTTGTGATACTACTTCGGGAGCTTGTTTCAGTTGTGGCGGCGAAGTCACTATGCGGCTTGTCAGACCAAGGCGATCTTGATGGTAAGTCGACTACGAGTTCTTTCACGTCTTCTTCATCCCCGACAGTTACTCGCCCTAGAGGGCAAGGTACTCATGGACCAGCAGGTCGCGGCAGAGGTCGTGGCGCGGGTCCCAGTTCTAGCGGTCCTCAGAACCGCATGTATGCTTTGTCCAGCCGACAGGATCAGGAGTCCTCACCTGATGTCGTCACAGGTACCTTATCAGTTTCTGGGTTAGATGTTTATGCCTTGATAGATCCGGGTTCTACTCATCCATATATCTCCCTTGTTGCTAGTAGGATAGGGATAGAGCACGAGTCCATAGACCGCTTCGAGGTAGCTACGCGATGGGTGATTCGGTGGTAGCTCGGCGGGTATATAGAGCTTGTCTGTGACCATTTACGATCGTCGGACCACTGTCGACTTGATAGAGTTGGAGATGATTGACTTGACGTGATCATGGGGATGGATTGGCTAGCTTCTTGCTACGCCAATATAGGCTGCGAGAGAGAGTAATGCAGTTCGGTTTCTGAGGCGGTTGTTGAGTGAGAGGAACGCAGTATCGCCGAGAGTAGGTTTATTTCCTACCTCAAGGCTAGGAAGATGGTGCGAGAAGGGTATATCTACCATCTCGTTCGGGTGTTTGATCTCAAGGCTGCGGTACCAGATTTTCCGTCGATTCCATGGTCGAGAGAGTTCCCGAGCGTGTTTCAGACGACCTCCGGGTATCCTCACGAGAGGAGATTGAGTTTTGTATAGACATATTGCGGACACTCGGCTATTTCCATTCCGCCACGAATGGCACCGCCGAGTTGAGAGAGTTGAAGGACCGGCAGGGATTTCTTTGGAGAAGCGGCTTCATCGGGCCTAGTGTTTCTCCACGGGAGCGCGGTATTGTTCGTAAAGAAGAAGGGCGGGGCCAGCTGCGCATGTGTTGATCTGACGGTGAATAAGGTGACCATTAAACGAATACCCCCTTCCCAGGATTGATGATTTGTTCGACCAGTTGCAGGGTGCGAGATGTTTCTCCAAGATTGATCTGCGATCGGGCTATCATCAGGTGCGAGTCAGAGAGGTGGATGTCCCTAGGACTGCATTCAGGACCCGATACGGGCATTATGAGTTGGTCATGTCTTTTGGTGACCAATGCTCGGCGGTATTCATGGATTTGATGACCGAGTGTTCAAACCATTTTGGACACGCGTTTGTGATAGTGTTCATTGATGATATCTTGGTTTATTCTCGCTCGAGCGAGGAGCATGCGGAGCATTTGAGGCTGTCTTGTGATTCTCGAGACCGATTATCGCCAAGTTTTCCAAATGTGAGTTTTGGTTGACTTGATGGCGTTTCTTGGGCATATTGTCGGGTGATGGCATTCAGTGGAATCTGGCGAGATCGGCGATCGAGACTTGGCCTAGACCTCTTACTCCGGCTGAGGTTCGCGATTTTGGGCCTTGCAGGATATTATCGGCGGTTCGTGGAAGTTTGCTTTATCTACGCACCATTGACTAGTGACTCGAGAAACGGCAAGTTTGATGGGTGATGCTTGTGGCGGGGTTTCGATTCTTTGAAAGAGAAGTGACGACCGCCCGTTCTTACTCTTCCGGAGGTCGGATGGTTATGTCGTGTATTGCGTCGTCGGGCATCGGGTTGGGATGTGTGTTGATGCGGCATGGCGGGGTTATAGCATATCGTCCCGGTGAAGAAACACGAGAGGAACTACCCCACCCATGATTTGGAGTTAGGTGTGATTCACGCTTTGAAGATCTGGAGGCACTATTTGTATGGGGTTCACGTGGATATTTTTCTGCACCACAAGAGCCTCGGTATATCTTCACCGGAGGAGCTGAACTTACGGCGAGAGCGGTGGTTAGAGTTGCTTAAGGATTACGATGTTGATATCCTGTACCACGGGAAGGCGATGTTGTGGCGTATGCTCTTAGTCGTAGGTCGATGGGAGCCTATCGGATGTGCATCTAGAGAGGAGGGCATGGTTCGTGATTTGCATCGATTAGCGAGCCTTGGTGTCCGTTTGATTGATTACGATAGCGGTGGGGTTAGAGTTCGTGAGGTTGCGAGTCTTCCATCGTCGAGGAGGTGAAGAGGCAACGATTCGAGGATCGGCTTTGATTCGATATCATGATCTGACTCCGTGAGGCAAGAGTCCTTTGGTAGCACCATGGGGTGCTAAGGTTTGAGCGAGTTGTGTGTTCCGGATGTTTGAGGACTTGGCGGCGAGTTCTTAGGGAAGCCTGCGGTGGCGTTACTCTATCCATCGGGTCGACCAAGATGTACCACGACCTTAGATCCGTGTATTGGTGGGATGGCTTGAAGAGGGGCGTTGCGAGTTCGTAGCTCGATGCGTGTTGTCGGCCGGTGAAGGTAGAGCACCATAGGCACAGTGGTTTTATTCTGACGATTGAGATCCCGACACGGAAGTGGGAGGTAATCAACATGGACTTTATCACGGGATTACCTCGCACTCGGAGGAGACATGATTCTATATGGGTTATCGTTGTGGTGTGAAATCAGCCCACTTTCTTCCGTCAGACGACTTTTCGGTGAGGATTATGCGGACTTTACATCAGAGATCGTCGATCGCATGGAGTCCTATTTCGATCATATCGCATGCAGAGCCCGGTTCTGGCTAACACGGAGGTCTTTCCAGAGAGGTTTAGGGGGCGGTGAGCTGAATCTGCATTCCATCCACGCAGACGGACAGCCGGCGCACTATCCGCACTCTTGAGGATATCTGCGAGCTGTGTTATCGACCGAGGTAGCCGAGGATCATTTGCCTCTAGTTGAGTTCGCGTACAATAATAGCTACCACTCCGGTATTCGGATGGCGCCTTATGAGGCCTTGTATGGGAGGAAGTGCGGTCGCCTATAGGTTAGTTCGATGTGGGCGAGAGTGCGGCTAGTGGGACGGTTGGTGCGGCGGCGATGGATAAGGTGAAGCTTATCGGGAGCGGCTATTGGCGGCTCGAGTCGGCCAGTCGTATGCAGATCATAGTCGTCGGCATCCGAGTTCGCGATTGATGATTGGGTTTTCTGAAGGTGTCACCCATGAAGGTGTGATGAGATTCGGGAAGAAGAAACTCACAAGGTACATTGGGCGTTTGATTGTCGCAGGTAGGCAAGGTTGCCTATGAGTTGGATCTGCCGTCCGATCGGAGGCGGTGCATCCGGTCTTTCACGTATCTATCTTTGAGAGATGTATCGGGGATCCATCTAGGGTACACCCGATTGACGATGTCCAGTGACCGAGGGTTATCGTGAGGAGATTCCCATGGCGATAGTCGATCGTCGAGTTAGGCGTCTGCGGACGAAGGGCGTGGCTTCCGTCAAAGTCTTGTGGCGGAACGAGCTCGGGGAGAGATGGCGTGAGTGAGGAGGACATGAGGCAGAAGTATCCTCACCTATTCCCCACACCTCCAGGTAATTCACTTTCCTACTTGTAAATTTTTCATTATCATTTATGCCTAAGTGTTGTTTTGTGGCCGTGTGTGGCATTTGCAAACGGTTTAAGTTACGAAGAACCTTATCGTTATCTGTCTTGGGAAGGAACATTCGGGACGAATGTTTCTAAGGAGGGGAGAATGTTATACCCCGTATTTCCAGAGTATGTACGTAAGGGAATACGTACAAAAAGTTTGGCCTTAAAGTTAGGCTTGGACATTTTTTTTTTGGCACAACTCACAAAACGAATAGTTTTCCGACGAAACGTTTCCACATCTTTCGTAGGGTAAATTCCGGCTATGCCATTTCTAATTTTTGCGGATTTTTCTGAGAGACGAAACATTTTGGACCAACGGGAGGGCGACACTTGTCACCCTCCAATTGATGGATGTGAGGCGTTCTTAGGGCCGAATGGATGGTCAATTTTGTCAAGTAGTTGGTAGGATATTTTGTGTGCAAGTTGGCTAGGTACACTTGCCCTAATCTTGACCTTACACTTGCCTAGCACTTGGCTAAATCTTGGCCATTGGTTGGCCATGTCCTGACCTATAAATACCCCCCTTAAGATGAAGAGTTCTTCATCCACAAATTCCTTTCCAAGTCTTGAAAATCCTCTCCTCTCCCTTAAGCCTCTTTTCGTCCAAACACCTCCCCCCCCCTTTGGAGAAGCTAGCCGAGGCTACCCCCCCTAGCCTAGCCGAAACCTACCCCCCCTCCCTTGGTAGAAAAGTTGCCTTCTTGTATTGTTATAATGCCCAAAATACCCTAGCCCAAATCCCTTAGTCCTTAGTAGAAGTTGTGAAGAACTTCTAAGGTTTCTTGGAGCTACCGGAGCGTACAACTTAGGAGCTAAACCTTGCTCAGGCGCGACTTTATCTAGGATATTATTGGGCTTACCGAGGTAAACAATCCTAACCCTCTTTTGAATTAGAGAATACATACTGTAGTAGTATAAGAATAAGTATTAAATACTTAGAAGAATATCACAGAATAGAATTGAACTGTTATCACAGTAGAAGGGTTTAAAAGAAGAATAATCAAATTGTACTTACATAGGACTGTTTTCACAGTAGACTTGAGTAGCTCACCGGGTAGGGAAGTGCTGCCCGACTTTCCATAGAATTGTGAACCCTCTGTTTAGAATGACCTTCAGAGTAGTCTTTGATAGATGTCTGTAACTATTATAGGCTGATTCTCTGCGCGCGACCTATTCAACTTGGCAGGTGGTTTTCGCTGAGAAGGTATGTGATTCTTCCTAAAGCATGATATTTTACAATATATATGTAGTACGGTAGACGTACATGTGTTAACTGAATAATAACTACGGCAATGTCTTTGACTTAAGCCTGAATAATACTTACGGCAATGCCTCACGACTTAAGCCTGAATAATAAAGATCTGAAAGCATTTCAAAAGAATACTGAATCATTTTTAACAGAAGAGAACTAATTGGTTTTTAAAACAGAAGCTTAAGAGTTATACTAGCTTTATGGGAAGTTAAGTATAACCACTTAAGAATGATAAAAGAAACAGTTTGCCTATGTGTTTATAACAGACTTATATTGAATTGTGAAAAGAATAATAAGATGGTTTGATAAGTAGACATGATATGATGCTATGTGTGTTAGTGTCTTGTAACGTTTGTATAAGAGAGTATTCTTGTTGTGCTTATGTTGTTTAAAGATAAGTTGTTATGTTAGTGTACTATCACTCACCTCTTGACATATTACCGGGGGTTAAGCTGCCCTCCGATGCGGGGTAGACTCAGGCGGTCTGGGACCATGATTCGAGAATACCTCATGCGGGTCCAAGGGACCTATGCGGAGCTACGGGAGTTCCAGGTTAGTGATGCGGGGTTATACCTCATGCGGTCTATGTGGCCATGCGGACTACGAGTCGGGGCGATGCGAGTAGCTACCCTCGATGCGGGGTTATGTACCCTATGCGGGCCTATGTGAGTGGCCTATGCGGACTACGAGTCGAGATTAGGCTTGCATGGTGATACTACGCAATTGGCCTGCTTGATCATTCGCGGCCTAGAAAAGACACATTCTGATTTACCTATTGTTGCTCTTGTTTATGATGTGGCACTATGTGCGGTCCCCTTGGTTGTTTCATACATACTTGCAAAACTGATTTTAAAATGATATGTTTTCATTTAAGTATTTTACAGTTTCATTTTTTTTTTTTTTTTAGGTAAATGCAAATATTATTACTAATAACGGAAATAAAGATGGATACAATCAGTCATTGAGGGTTCTCAATCCTCAACGTTTAAGCAAACAAGAAATGGGGGAGGGGTGCAGTGGTCACTCAAAGGTGCCATTACAAGAGGGGATAAGATCATAGTAGTTTTAAGTCCTTCTGATTCTAGACAAGGACTTGTAACCACGGACATTCCAACAAAGTATTTTCATTAGGGAACAAAGGAGGTTTTATTAGCACCTCCGCGCTTAGCTGCCTTCGCTTTCCCACTGCTTTTCGGCCCATTCTTTTTGGACAAAACCTCTTGCCATCCATCATCCTTGTTGCTGGAAGCCATAACTTGTGTACCAGCCAAGCTATGCTCCCCGCTTTCAAAGTTAACGCATTTGACACCTGGTGAGCCTTATCCGTAGCACCGTTGTATGTAACTTCCTCTAATGAAGGTGGCGGGATCATAGGCATTTCAGAATCCTTACCCCTCATCCTAACATGTTGTGAACTGCCATTGTGAGAATTAGGCAGTGAGGACTTGGCAAGAGAATCCCGCAAACATGATGGGCCAGAATGACCCAAAGCCGGAGGACCCGCGGCATGTGATAATTCACCCAAGCTTCCGGTACCAGGAGGTGTTATGTGCTCGGTTTGTTCAATGTCCATCAAGTGATCAGCATCTACGGGATGTTGAGAAGTTGGTGGATGAGGGGGAGGAGGGTTGGCTCCACCCGTACCTTTGTTGACCTTCAAACGAGTAGAATCATCCTTGTTGTTAGGGGGTATCTCAGTATTGCGTGTTTTTGGAGCTTCTTCATTGTTGACATCATCCCTCAGCTTCCTACACTTCAAATGGTTGTGTCCGAAAGCCGCACAATGATAGCAAAAGTCGGGTAATTCTCATAGTTTACCCTTTGAGTATACCTTACATTATCGGGAGATTGACGACAAAATCCATTATCGGCTCCTTGCTAACATCCACTTCCACTAGAACTCTTGCATAGTTCATTCTAGACCTTTCCTTAGTATATTGGTCAGTGTAAAGAGGTTTTCCTACACGTGAAGCAATCTTACTAAGGCGTGGCACTCAAATAGAAAGGGAATGTCCGAAAGTGACCCAAATAGGAATGTCCATAAACAAATCATCCGTTATAAGAACTCCTTTATTGATAGCCTTAAGCATCATGGTTTTCCGTAAACCATATAAGGGCCTCCGTGAAGTACATTAGTGCGCTCCTCCGTCATGAATTTGAACATCATCCAGCCTTTGCCATATGGTATAATCGGCATTTAACTCCCCATCCTTTCACAATCGTATTCAATGCTTCTCTTCCGGGAAAGGACCGTGAAGCATCCTATTAAGCAATAGCCCCAAGTTTCTATGAAAGGGACTTCATCCTCGCCTTCTATATCTACTTCCGCCCTTGTTGTTCAATAAATTGTAACCATGCCTTTAGCCTCAATCACGGTTCCCAAAGACTCAGCGTAAGTCCTTTTGGGAGGAGGGTACCTTTGCCATGGTTTGGGAAGGGTTGTTATGAGTTGTAGCCGTGGTAGGAATATGATGTGGTTTAGAAGATGCATTAGTGTGTAAATCATTGGTGGGTATTTACGGAGGTATAGGCGGAGGGGATGGGTAGAAGGAAAGAGCTAGTGCCGCGATAGGAGGGATGATTCGCGTGCCATTTGGAAGGAAGGGAATTTGTGTTGGGTTTACGGAGGAAAAGAAGGAAGAGTAGGTCGAAGGGGTGGAGTGTTTTGTTTTCCAGAAAGTAGTGAAGTGTTATTAGATGCGAGAGGAGGTAAGTTAAAGACTTTACTCGAATCTGGGGGAGAATTAAAGACGAAAGGCTTATTTTGGTTACGGAGATTGACTCACTTAGCAAACTAGCTAAAGTAGGAAGGCTTCATTTGTGACATTAAAAGGAATCGGTGGTTGTTGTCTTAATACGAGAGGGCTCTTTGGTTCCGCGTCATTCAAGGCGCACCGCCCGGTTCTTGCGTTATTAATGGCCATGTAGTTCCTAGGCTCCTTGGAAATAGACTTAGCTTTGTTTCTCACAATTGACTTGGCTCCTTGTATAACGGGAATATTCAATGTCCCTTGGTTATGCCCCTGGCCCGTCTTGGCAATCAGACCATCATAAAGTCCCGTGCTAGTGAGTGAAACATTGGTACCCGCAGCATTAATGAGTGACGCCTCGGCACCCTCAATAATAACGTTAGAACTCTCAACTGGCTTGACTCTTTGTATAACGGGAGTAGTTAATGTCCCTAGGTTATCCCCTTGTCCCGTCTTGGAAATCAGTCCATCATAAAGGCGTGGTTGTGAGTGTATCCTTGGTACCCGCCACATTAATGTGTGACGCCTCGGCACCTTCAAAAATAACGTTAGAGTCCTTGGGTGTAGAAACCCCTTGGTATCCCACGTCTGACTTAGATCCATGCATAGAGTTCATATTCCTAGTTTCATTGATAACCTCCACGACGCCTTGTCCATCCGACCCAAGCCCCAGGCAGTAATAGGAGACAAATCGTTTCCCGGGGCATTAAAGTTCCTTTTCTTGACACGCGTTAAACTTCTTGGGTATAGGACTACCTTCAATGCTCTCAATGACTTTGAATCAAGCAAGACGTGATTACTCTTGGACCCATGAACACCTGCCCGACCCGCCATGAACTCCTGACCCACGTCCTGACCCGGTTTAGACCCAAGAATGCCATCGTACCTTGTTCCTCCAACAGCAATGTCAGGCCCAGAATTAAGCCCTTTTCCGGCTAACCTGAGTGAATTTCCAGGTAGTGACGAGGTACTAATGCTAGAGTGACTGTCTTGTTCTTCCGAAATGATCCCATTACCAACTAAT
Organism: Przewalskia tangutica; assembly: GCA_029844215.1. Classification (NCBI taxonomy): domain Eukaryota; kingdom Viridiplantae; phylum Streptophyta; class Magnoliopsida; order Solanales; family Solanaceae; genus Przewalskia; species Przewalskia tangutica. Next base: position 35,955,707 of record CM056733.1, read on the forward strand.
TGGCCCGTGGAATGGTCGACCACCATAGAAGCATTAGAGGCGTCAATGGCTATCGGAAAAAGACACTGCTTGCCGGAAGTTTTGCCTTCAAATTCACTAATGTCCAAGCTTTCAATTTCTATATTTTTGCCCCATTCATGTATCTTTTGTAGCATAGAATCATCTACTACATTTTCTAATGGAAATCGCGAGTCTGGCGTGACATGAACCAATACAGACGGGTCCGAGATTGCCGGAATAAGATTTTCCTCGGCAATTGTTGGACTGCCTCCACTCTTTTTTTTCTTCCTTGTTCTAGTTTTAGCCGAACTGCCTGAACCTCCTGAATCATTGCTAGAACGTGTGTAGCGTTTAGACTTCTTCATATTGTGAACAATAACAATTAAACCATTGTGAAACAAACGAAAATCTAAGGGGAAGAAGAGGAAAAACCGAAGGAGCAACTAAGGGGAAACGTTGAGAGCGTTTTCTTAGTGAGAGAAACTTCTCTCTAACTCCTTTATTTTACAGTTTCATATACTTAGTACCTGTTGTACTGACCTCCTTCGGGGGGCTGCGTTCATGCCGCAGGTAAGGGCAAGCAGGTGCTAGATCCACATTCTTAGGATCTCTACGTTGGTGTCGGGAGCTCCATTTTTCCGGAGGCTCTACTTTTGGGTATGATCTCCCTGTTGTAGATAGTTTTGTCTGATCGGGGTATGGCGGGCCTGTCGACATAGTTGTATATTTCCTTAGAGTGCGTAGTCATGTTATGCGATGCTCGGATGTAAGCTAAACCATGTTTATATATATATCTGCGAAAGCGACGTTTTCTCACATAAAGCGTGTCTTATTTTATAAAGCTGTTTCATGTCTTGTTTTATATTTCCGATTACTCGATGTATGACTACTTGGGTGCCGGTAAGGCACGATCCACGGCCCGGAATGGGTCGTGACATAGAAAGCGACTAAGTTTGGTGGGCGATGCGTGTGGCGGGGTTTCCGATTCTTGAAGAGAGGCGACGGCCGCCCCGTTCTTACTCTTCCGGAGGTCGAGCGGCTATGTCGTGTATTGTGATGCGTCAGGCATCGGGTTGGGATGTGTGTTGATGCAGCAGGGCAAGGTTATAGCGTACGCATCCCGACAGCTTAAGAAGCATGAGAGGAACTACCCCACCCATGATTTGGAGTTGGCAGCGGTGATTCACGTCTTGAAGATCTCGAGGCACTATTTGTATGGGGTTCATGCGGATATTTATACAGACCATAAGAGCCTCCAGTATATCTTCAGCCAGAGGGAGCTGAACTTACGACAGAGACGGTGGTTAGAGTTTCTTAAGGATTATGATGTCGATATCCTATACCACCCGGGGAAGGCCAATGTTGTGGCAGATGCCCTTAGTCGTAGGTCGATGGGTAGCCTATCAGATGTGCAGCCGGAGAGGAGGGGCATGGTTCGCGATTTGCATCAGTTAGCGAGCCTTGGTGTCCGTTTGATAGATTCTGATAGCAGTGGGGTTCGAGTTCGAGAGGTTGCCGAGTCTTCCATCGTCGAGGAGGTGAAGAAGCAACAATTTGAGGATCCGGTTTTGACACGTGCCGTGATACAACCGCCGTGATGGAAATGGTCCTTTTGAGGTAGCACGATGGGGTGCTAAGGTTCGAGGCGAGTTGTGTGTTCCGGATATTGCGGGACTTGGCGAGTTCTAGGGAAGCACACGCCGCGTTACTCTATCCATCCGGTCGACCAAGATGTACCACGACCTCGGATCGTGTATTGGTGGGATGGCTTGAAGAAGGGCGTTGCGAGTTTGTGGCTCGGTGCGTGTTGTCGGCAGTGAAGGTAGAGCACGAGGCACGGTGGTTTGTTGCGGATGATAGAGATCCGACACGGAAGTGGGAGGTGATCAACATGGACTTTATCACGGGATTACCTCGCACTCGGAGGAAGCATGATTCTATCGGGTTATCGTCGACAGCCGGTGAAATCAGCCCACTTTCTTCCGTCGGGGCGACTTTTACCGAGGATTATGCGGACTTTACATCAGAGATCGTCGATCGCATGGAGTCCCTATTTCGATCATATCGCATGAGGAGCCGGTTACGCTAACTTGGAGGTCCTTCCGAAGGGTTTAGGGGCCTTGAGTGAGCACAGTCGCATTCCATCCTCGAGCAGACGGACGAGAGCGCACTATCCGCACTCTTGAGGATATCTGCGAGCTGTGTTATTGACTTGTGGGTAGCTGGGAGGATCATTTTCCTCTAGTTGAGTTTGCGTATAATAATAGCTACCACTCCAAGATTCGATGGCGCCTTATGAGGCCTTGTATGGGAGGAAGTGCGGTCGCCGATAAGCTGGTTCGATGTGGGCGAGTGCGATTAGTAGGACCAGATTTGGTGCGGCGAGCGATGGATAAGGTGAAGCTTATCCGAGAGCGATTCTTGGCGGCTCGAGTCGGCCAAGTCATATGCAGATCATCGTCGTCGGCATCTGGAGTTCGAGGTTGATGATTGGGTTTTCCTGAAGGTGTCACCCATGAGGGGTGTGATGAGGTTCGGGAAGAAGGGGAAACTCAGCCCAAGGTACATTGGGCCCTATCAGATTGTCCGCAGGGTAGGCAAGGTTGCCTATGAGTTTGATCTGCCGTCCGATCTGGAGGCAGTGCATCCGGTTTTTCACGTTTCTATTCTGAGGAGATGTATCGGGGATCCATCTAGAGTACACCTGATTGACGATGTCCAGGTGACCGAGGGGTTATCGTATGAGGAGATTCCCATAGCGATAATTGATCGTCAGGTTAGGCGTCTGCGGACCAAGGACGTGGCTTCCGTCAAAGTCTTGTGGCGGAACAAGTTCAGGGAGGAGATGACATGGGAAGCTGAGGAGGACATGAGGCAGAAGTATCCTCACCTATTCCCCACACCTCCAGGTAACTCACTTTCCTACTTGTAAATTTTCATTGTCATATATGCCTAAGTATTGTTTTGTGGCCGTATGTGGCATTTGCAAACTGTTTAAGTTATGAGGAACTTTATCATTATCTGTCTTGGGAAGGAACATTCGGGACGAATGTTTCTAAGGAGGGGAGAATGTTATACCCCGTATTTCCAGAGTATGTACGTGAGGGCGTACGTACAAAAGTTTAGCCTTAGTTAGGAATATGGGGACGAAAAATTGTGCACACCTATAAAAAAGAATCGTTTTTCGACGAAACGTTTTACAAAACTTGCGTAGGGAAAATTACGGCTATGTCATTTATTATTTTTGCGGATTTTTCCGAGAGATGAAATATTTTGGACCAACGAGAGGGTGACACTTGTCACCCTCAAGTGGACGGTAACTTGGACGATTTCTTGGGCGTTTTTGTGGCTTTGCACAAGTCAAGGTTAGGTAGGATATTTTTGTGTAGTAGATGGATAAGGACACTTGGGTGAATCTCCACCCTTCACTTGCCTACCACTTGGCTTCATCTTGGCCATTGGTTGGCCTATAAATACCCCCCTAACTTAAAGGTTTTCTTCATCCACAAATTGTCTTCCAAGTCTCAAAATTCCCTCCCTTCTCTTGTAGTGTTTCGTCCAACACTCTCTCCCCCTCTAGCCTAGTGGCTTGTGAGAGCCCCTTGGTAGAAAGTTGTCTTCCAAGTATAGTTACTATTCCAAAATACCCTAGCCCAAATCCCTTATAGTATTTAAGTAGAAGTTGTGTAGAACTTCTAAGGGCTTCTTGGAGCTATCGGAGCGTGCAAATTAGGAGCTAAACCTTGCTCAGGATCGACATTTAACTTGGATAATTTTGGGCTTATCGAGGTAACTACTCTTGTCCTTCTATTGTAATTGGATATTACATATAAGAATAGTTAAGACTTGAGTATAAGATATAGAAGGATATTAAAGAATAGAATTGAACTGTAATCACAGTAGAAGGGTATAACAGAAGAAGAATTAAAGCAGACTTACATAGAATTTGTATTCTGATGAACTTGGGTAGCTTGACGGGTAGGGAAGTGCTGCCCCATTTTCCGTAGAATAGAGAACCCTCGCTTAGAACTTTATACAAGATAGTCTAGACGTTGATAGACGTGTTGGTATTATAGGTCGATACTGCGCGCGACATATTCGACTTGGCAGGTGGTTTTCGCCAAGAAGGTATGTGATTCTTCCTATCCTCTTGAGCATGATATTTTAAAGTATATATATATAGTACGGTAGACGTACGTGTGTTAACTGAACATGGTTTTACTTGACTTGAGTCTAAATAATAAGAACCTGGAAGTATTTCAAAAGAATTATAATCATTTTTGAAAGAAGAGTAATACTTGATTTTTAAACAGAAAGCTTAAGAGTTATACTAGCTTTATGGGAAGTTAGGTATAACGACTTAAGAAAGATAAAAGGAACGGTTTTACTTATTTGTTTATGAAAATCCTGTATTGATTTCTGCAAAGTGTAGTAAGATGGTTTGATAAGTAACATGTTAGGATGCTACGTGTGTTAGTGTCTTGTGATATTGTTATTCTTGTTGTGCTTACGTTGTTAAACGGTAAGTCCGTTGTACTGTTATTATATCACCTACCCCCTTGACTTGTTATACCGAGGGCTTGCCACCCTTGATGCGGGTCTATACGGCCTATGCAGTCTGTGTGACTATGCGGAGCTGCGGGAGTTCCAGGATTGATCATTCCGGGTGTTTTATCCCGATGTGGGGGATGCCCTATGCGATGCAGTGACTATGCGGTCTATGAGACTATGCGGACTGCGGGAGTCCAGGAGGGTACCGGGGGTTAGCTACCCCCGATGCGAGGAATACCTCATGCGGGTCTGTGTGTGACCTATGAGGACTGCGGGAAGTCCAGGATTAGGCACGCATAATGATACTATGGGCGATTGGTCTTGCTTCGATCATTCGCGGCCTAGATAAGTGTAACGCCCCGAACCCGGGCCCGTCACTGGTGCCTTACCCCGGGCACCCTAGCGATACAACATCAGAGAAAACCAGCGGAAATAAAAACTTTAAACATGAAATGAGAGACATGATAAATAAACAGGCCAACCAAAAGCGGTTGCCTTGACATACATACATAAATACCCGACGCTTATCCTTTTACAAACCACCCGCCACAAATGATTCTGCACTCTAAGATTTACAACAACTATGACGGACGGGGCCCGCCATACCCCTGAATGTACAAGAACCTACAACTCAGGGAACACATACCAATAAGATAAGCCTCCGGAGAAACGGAGCTTCCCAACACGCTGAATGTGATCCTATAAGCGGGGATCGACAGTCGATGTACCTTTACCTGCGGCATGAACGCAGCCCCCCGAAGGAGGTCAGTACAACAGGTACCAAGTATGTGAAACTGTAAAATACTGTAAATGAAATCATACTAGTCTATATAAAGCAGGAGACATGTATGATAACCAAACTACAGTTCACAACATAGAAGCAGTCAAGTCAGGGACTCACGCCCTCAAAGTCACCACTCAAATATAACTATGGGTCTCACGCCCACAACATCCATCATGTTCGCATCATGGCCGCATGCCCCCGGAATACTGCATCGGTGTAGACATGTCCATGATGCAACAATAATAAACAAGATAACAATCCAAATGGGACGCATACTGCGGCGCTACGACGGTCGGTATGTCCAGAAAGGAAACAATAAGGCAACATTCCAAATGGACGATACAAATGCGCTACGCGGTCGATATGTTCAAAGGGAAACAATAGGACAGCATTCCAAATGGACGCATACTCGTGCGCTACGCATCGGGTCAGTATGTCCAAAAGGAAATCACAAGACGATAATCAAAATGGAAACATACCCGTGCGCTACGCATCGTGTCAGTATGTCCAAAGCGATTAATAACAATAATACTATCAACAGGGCGTGCAGTGGAATTTCTCCGTCAATGCCGACACGTCCAAGTAAGTTCTCAACCAGTCAACCGACCCTCCATCGAGAGACGCGATAACACAGAAATACAACGTTTTGCACAACAAAGGCTATCACAACAAGCATAGGCACGTTTCACAATAACAAGCATAGGCTAGTTTCACAACAACAAGCATAGGCAAGTATCACACAACTCAAAGTACTTTCATTTTATGCCAAAGTCCGGGTTTTTAACCCCAAAGTACTACATACGTTAAGTTCTTTTAAAAGAGATCCATTACTTTTATAAAAGTCACCCGATACGTAGTATTATAATGACCAACGCACCTTACTTTTCAAAGTCAAGTAACAATATTCTTTTCCTAAATTCCAGTTTGCCTAGTTTCAATTACTCAAGCTTCTCATTTTCAAATGGTTTCATAGTTCATAAACTTAATCACTTGATTCCTTTTTAGAGCAATTGAGTAATATATGTCTTACATGAGAGTAGGTTATTCTTGTTTACAACATTCTTATTACAATGACCATGATCTAGAAAATGTATATCATTTTGTCTCATCTTAGTTTCTATGCAGATGGAGGTTTCTCTTGGTTTTAATACAATTCATCATTATTTAATACATTTTCCTTTATTAACGCCTGCAGTGTCCTGTCGATACACATTCGATTTCAAATCAAGAAACATTATCCCTTTAGATAAAACCAAGTACTCATTACTCACGAATGAGGTTTCACCCAAACATTCACATTAAAACAAATAAGTTAAGTCTCTTATCTTATAAGATCAAGTCTCTTAACTTCTAACATTAGTAAACCATTTTCTTTACCTCTCTTAAGACATTATACCTAACTCCCCATAAAGCTAGTATAACTCTTTTTAAAACCTTTAAAACCAAGTGTTACTCTTCCTTCAAAACGATTTATAAATCTTTTGAAATACATCAAGTTCTTTATTATAACAAGCCAGTTATTATTCAAAACAGTTACCTTTTAAAAACCACAGTACTTGCTTATCCACATAAAGCTATTATAACCGACTTCCCATAAAGCCGTTATAACACTTTATGTTTTAAACCAATCAAATACATTTAGCACGTATGCGTCACCGCACTACATAGTTCACACATATCATGCTAGAAGAGATAGGAAGAGGTTCACATACCTCGCGGCAGTATCGACTAATAGCAAAACGCTCCAAACAGTCGGCTACTCCTTAAGCCAAGTAAATCGCGCCACACGTAGGACTTCAACCTATAAGGCCACAAGGCGCTTGTTAACATCTAGACCACAACGTAGAATATTCTACAGAAAATTCGGCAGCACCTCCCCCCCCCGCAACAGCGTTAATCTCCTCCTCTATCGAGGCCGGCTATCAAGCCAACCAGGGGGGGGGTTATACATCTAACCCTAACGGGTACAATTCTACTCCACGGTACTACTACACAAGTCTCATGTCTGATCCCATGTAATTACTGATTCGATTCGATTCTTAATTCTTCAGGCTTAAGTCAAAAGACATTGCCACAGTACTAAGTTCAGTTCTATATATAGTATACAACAACTATATATTCAACACTTATGTAATTTCCAATTACAATAGGGGGACAAGATATTTACCTCGATAAGCCCAAAATTATCCGAGTTTAATGTCGCTCCTGAGCAAGGTTTAGCTCCTACTCCGAGTGCTCCAATCCGCTCCAAACAACCCTTAGAAGTTCTAACCAACTTCTCTTAAGTACTTCAAACAACTATGAAGATTTCTTTAGGGTTTCGTTTAGTGGCTAAAGGAAAGTATAATCGTATTTTCTGGGCTTTTATAAGTGTAACCTTGGGAATACTACAAGGTATTTGGGCCAAGGTATTTGGACATTACAACAATACTTTGGAGAGTATTTCTATACCACAAAGGGGGTATTTATACGAGACAACTAGGCTAGGGGGGGGGGGTACCCCACGGCAAAACACCACCAAGGGGAGGGGGGGGTGGCTCTCGGCCAAGGGGGGAAAGGGAGGGCTAGGACGAGAATTCTCAAGAGGGAGGGAGAGGGGTTTTCAAGACTTAGGCAATTTGTGGATGAAAGAACTCATCAACTAATGGGGTATTTATAGGTCAAGTGAAGGCCAACCAATGGCCAAGATGAAGACAAGTGCATAGCAAGTGTAAGGCCAAGATTTAGCCATGTGCTACCTTATCCATCTACCACACAACTTGCACAAAATATCCTACCAACTAAAGTGGACCAAAATCGTCCAAGACATGCCATGTTTGCCGTCCAAGCCTTCCAATGTGAGGGTGACACATGTCACCCTCCCGTTGGTCCAAAATGTTTCGTCTCTCGGAAAAATCCGCAAAAATTATAAATGACATAGCGGAATTTTCTCTCGAAAGTTGGAAACGTTTAAATCGACGACTCTAATCGGCACTTGTGCCCAAATTTCGAACCAAGCCAATTCTTAAGGCAAAAATTTAATACGTACGCCCTCACGTACATACTCTGGAAATACGGGGTATAACATTCTTCCCCCCTTAGAAACATTCGTCCCGAATGTTCCTTCAATCTCAAAACAAATCAGCGCCGAGATAGTCTTCACTGCTATACGTACGAAAACAATCATGCCACACCTGGCCACAAAAACACACGTTCACCTCTCCCCTTTCTCGTAGAACTCGTCACGAACACTCGAACTCGTTCTAGTATCCGTACCACACTTCTGTCAACGCTTCTGTTTCCAACCCTCGAGTCACTACCTCAAACTTGGTCATCCGACTAACTTCGATCTTCTCTAAGGCGTTCGGCCTCCACGATCCAACACGGTCGAACATATCCACCAACTCATACGATGGTCATCTAAACTTGGGCCTAACACCTGGTGACCCTACTCTGGCGGGACCACCCGAGCTGACCCCACCTCAAGGCTCTGGGTTGACCCGCAAATGGTCCTCAACCCGACCCCCAACCGCGCCAAACTCTTGTTCCCCGATCCGGAACAATCTTACCAATTCCCATCACGAAAGCTACCACTTCCATCTCACACTACCCACGGACTTATCACACAAATAAATCCCACGTATACTACTACTCTGATAAGGGTCAAACATAAAATAAATCTTTAACTCAAGACGACCTTACCCCTAAGGTCTCAGTCGTGACATAGTTTAAGGTTCACACTTACCATGTATTCTAACTCATAATATCACAACGCTATCCGTACATAGCACACAATAATGAGATCATTAAAACAAGCATACCAAAACTCTAGAGGGTTAAGGATATACCTGAATCAACCGCTCCACTCTAATCATATGCACGCCTGCAGGCGCATAATGAAAGGCGATGAACCACCACGATCCGTAGGTGAGTCGTAACATCCGTGCTACCGCTTGGTGACGGTTCCTCGCAAAATGGCCCTGCTGGCCGCATGCAAAACAAACTCCCAATCTAGCACGACACTCTCCAAAATGGAGTCTACCACAATGGTCACAACGAGGTAGGGGTGGCTTCAGCTGGTTAACACCCCTGCTCTCCCGAAAATCTGAACCTCGAGCCCGACCGCTCACAAGACGGTGGAGGTACATAACTAGTCTGCTGCTGAGGCGGTGCGCCTCGAAAGTCGCCAAAATATCCGGCCGTCTTGGCCTTCTTCTGCTGAAAGCGGTCCACCCGTCGATCTCTGCGCTCGCACCCAAGTGCATGAGCACGAATGCGGGCAATGTCGTGCCGGTGAAGGAAACACCGAACAACTCTGCTAGGTAATCATCGAGCCAGTAACATATCGGTGCACTCGATCCTCCATACTAGCTACTAATGCGGGAACATACCGCCAATGAGTCGAACTCACATTGTACTCCCGAATCAGACGCGGCTCGCCTCAACATCAAAAAATCGCCGGCGAGCCCTCGCCATTTGTGGAGGCAAGAAATGTGCGGGAAGGCCCCAAAACTTCGTCCCAAGCGGTGGAAGTCGCTCTCCCGAAAGCTCCCACGAGTCAAACCAATCGATCGCGGTATCACGCGCGGCCGATGCGAACAAATGTCACAGACTCGATCTCTGAAGCCTTGATCACCGCGCGATCCTCTGCAATCGACGGATGAACTCCTGCGGATCATCCTCGGCCTCGACCAGTAAAACTCAGCGGGCTACAACTAAGAAATCCATGCACCTCAAAGCATGCGCCTCGGGTGCACTACAGTCTTCTTTGGGCTGAACCGCATCGTCGGCTGTCCTCATGTCGCCACAACTCGCCAATAATCGGGCCATCTCGCGTGACCCGTCTCCTGCTCGGTGTGGGGTGGAGGCTCGTCTTGTAGTCTCATCGCCCATCGCTGCGGCTCTAAACTCTGCTGGTCTTTGGCGGCGTCCACAAAACTTCGCCGTCGGAAGCACTACTCAGTCTTGGCCGGGCTGCGCCCTCGTACTCCTCTGAATCCCACTAGCGGCTCCTCGGCTGCCTTGCCGCCAGGCCACGGTTGCCTTCGCAGGCATAATCGGTAAAAGCGAAACACGTCGGAGGGTCGACTTACAACACGGCTCTAAGGCACGATCTCGGAATGAGAAGAATGGAAACCAATCCTAAATGTCCTATAGCCTCACGATTATAGATGTGGTGCACAACACACCGATAATCAAGACTCTACTGAACACGATGCGTAGACACTTTCCGAGGATTAAGCGCTCGATACCACTTTGTAACGCCCGAACCGGGCGTCACTGATGCCTTACCGGGCACCAGCGATACAACATCGTAGAAAACCATGGAAATAAAAACTTTAAACATGAAATGAGAGACATGATAAATAAACAGCAGCCAAAAAGCGATTTGCCTTGACATACATAAATACGACGGTTATCCTTTTTACAAACTCCGCCACAACTTGCAGCTTCTACGGACCTCTAAGATTTACAACAACTATGACGGACGGGGCCGCCATACCACGAATGTACAAGAACCTACAACTCGGGGAACACATACCAATAAGATAAGCCTCGAGAAACGGAGCTTCCCAACACGCCAATGTGATCCTATGCGGGGATCGGCGGTCGATGTACCTTTACTGCGGCATGAACGCGGCCCCGAAAGATCTGGCGTACCAAGTATGTGAAGCGAAATCAGTAAATGAAATCATACTAGTCTATATAAAGCGGAGACATGTATGATAACCAAACTACGATTCACAACATAGAAGCGATCAAGTCGTGACTCACGCCTCAAAGTCACCACTCAAATATAACTATGGGTCTCACGCCCACAACATCCATCATGTTCGCATCATGGCGCGTGCCGAATCTGCGCCGGTGTAGACATGTCCATGATGCAACAATAATAAACAAGATAACAATCCAAATGGACGATGCACAAATGCGCTACGCGCGTCGGGTCGGTATGTCGAAGAAACAATAAGGCAACATTCCAAATGGACGCATACTGCGTGCGCTACGCGTCGGTCGATATGTCGAAGAAACAATAGGACAGCATTCCAAATGGACGCATACTGCGTGCGCTACGCGGGTCGATATGTCCAAAAGGAAATCACAATACAATAATCAAAATGGAAACATACCCGCGTGCGCTACGCGCGTGTCGATATGTCCAAAGCGATTAATAACAATAATACTATCAGCGAGGGCGTGCGTGGAATTTCTCCGTCAATGCCGACACGTCCAAGTAAGTTCTCAACTACCAACCGACCTCCATCGAGAGACGCGATAACACGTAAATACAACGCTTTGCACAACAAAGGCTATCACAACAAGCATAGGCACGTTTCACAATAACAAGCATAGGCTAGTTTCACAACAACAAGCATAGGCAAGTATCACACAACTCAAAGTACTTTCATTTTATGCCAAAGTCCGGGTTTTTAACCCCAAAGTACTACATCCGTTAAGTTCTTTTAAAAGAGATCCATTCCTTTTATAAAAGTCACCCGATACCCGTAGTATTAGAATGACCAACCCACATTCCTTTTCAAAGTCAAGTAACAATATTCTTTTCCTAAATTCCAGTTTGCCTAGTTTCAATTACTCAAGCTTCTCATTTTCAAATGGTTTCATAGTTCATAAACTTAATCACTTGATTCCTTTTTAGAGCAATTGAGTAATATATGTCTTACATGAGAGTAGGTTATTCTTGTTTACAACATTCTTATTACAGCAGCCATGATCTAGAAAATGTATATCATTTTGTCTCATCTTAGTTTCTATGCAGATGGAGGTTTCTACTGGTTTTAATACAATTCATCATTATTTAATACATTTTCCTTTATTAACGCTGCAGTGGTCTGTCGATACATTCGATTTCAAATCAAGAAACATTATCCCTTTAGATAAAACCAAGTACTCATTACTCACGAATGAGGTTTCACCCAAACATTCACATTAAAACAAATAAGTTAAGTCTCTTATCTTATAAGATCAAGTCTCTTAACTTCTAACATTAGTAAACCATTTTCTTTACCTCTCTTAAGACATTATACCTAACTCCCATAAAGCTAGTATAACTCTTTTAAAACCTTTAAAACCAAGTGTTACTCTTCCTTCAAAACGATTTATAAATCTTTTGAAATACATCAAGTTCTTTATTATAACAAGCCAGTTATTATTCAAAACAGTTACCTTTTAAAAACCACAAGGTACTTGCTTATCCACATAAAGCTATTATAACCGACTTCCCATAAAGCCGTTATAACACTTTATGTTTTAAACCAATCAAATACATTTAGCACATGTACGTCTACCGTACTACATAGTTCACACATCTCATGCTAGAAGAGATAGGAAGAGGTTCACATACCTCGCGACGAGTATCGACTAATAGCAAAACGCTCCAAACAGTCGGCTACTCCTTAAGCCAAGTAAATCGCGCGCCACGTAGGACTTCAACCTATAAGGCCACAAGCGCATTGTTAACATCTAGACCACAACGTAGAATATTCTACGAAAATTCGGCGACTCCCCATGGCGTTAATCTCCTCTCTATCGAGTAGGCCATCAAGCCAACCGGGGGTTATACATCTAACCCTAACTGTACAATTCTACTCCACTGCATTACTACACAAGTCTCATGTCTGACGGTCTATGTAATTACTGATTCGATTCGATTCTTAATTCTTCAGCTTAAGTCAAAAGACATTGCCACGATTAAGTTCGATTCTATATATAGTATACAACAACTATATATTCAACACTTATGTAATTTCCAATTACAATAGGACAAGATATTTACCTCGATAAGCCCAAAATTATCCGAGTTTAATGTAAGCTCCCGAGCAAGGTTTAGCTCTACTCGAGTGCTCCAATCCGCTCCAAACAACCCTTAGAAGTTCTAACCAACTTCTCTTAAGTACTTCAAACAACTATGAAGATTTCTTTAGGGTTTCGTTTAGTGGCTAAAGGAAAGTATAATCGTATTTTCTGGGCTTTATAAGTGTAACCTTGGGAATACTACAAGGTATTTGGGCCAAGGTATTTGGACATTACAACAATACTTTGGAGAGTATTTCTATACCACAAAGGGGGGTATTTATACGAGACAACTAGGCTAGGGGGGGGGGTACCCCACGGCAAAACACCACCAAGGAGGGGTGGCTCTCGGCGAGGGAAAGGGAGGGCTAGGACGAGAATTCTCAAGAGGGAGGGAGAGGGGTTTTCAAGACTTAGGCAATTTGTGGATGAAAGAACTCATCAACTAATGGGGTATTTATAGGTCAAGTGAAGGCCAACCAATGGCCAAGATGAAGACAAGTGCATAGCAAGTGTAAGGCCAAGATTTAGCCATGTGCTACCTTATCCATCTACCACACAACTTGCACAAAATATCCTACCAACTAAAGTGGACCAAAATCGTCCAAGACATGCCATGTTTGCCGTCCAAGCCTTCCAATGTGAGGGTGACACATGTCACCCTCCCGTTGGTCCAAAATGTTTCGTCTCTCGGAAAAATCCGCAAAAATTATAAATGACATAGCCGGAATTTTCTCTCACGAAAAGCTGGAAACGTTTAAATCGAAAACGACTCTATTCGGCACTTGTGCCCAAATTTCGAACCAAGCCAATTCTTAAGGCAAAAAAAATTTAATACGTACGCCCTCACGTACATACTCTGGAAATACGGGGTATAACAATAAGACTAGTTACATTATTTCTATTTTGCTCTTGTTTATGTTGTGGCACTATGTGCAGTTGAACTGGTTGTATTTGCAAATGGTTTTAAATAATTTGATTTTACTTGATGCTACGATTTCACATACTTGGTACTGTTGTCGACCTCCTTGAGGCAGCGTTCATGCCGCGAGTAAGAGGGCAGGTGCTAGATCCGCATCCTTAGGATCTTTGCTTTGGTGTCAGGAGCTCCATCTTCTCCGGAGGCTCGACTTTTGGTATGGTTCTCCCTGATGTTGTAGATATATGTACATTCAGGGTATGGCGGGGCCCTATCCCGCCATAGTTGTTTACATTCCTAAGTGCAGTAGTCATGTTGTAAAGTTGGGATGTAACTGTTCACTCTTTATATATATATGCCGAAAGGCGACTTTTCTCAGATAAGCTGTGTCTCAATTTACAATTATTTCATGTCTTGTTTTTATATTCCGCTGATTACTCTGATGTATGTCTACTTGGGTGCCCCGGTAAGGCACCAGTCACGGGCCCCGGAACGGGTCGTGACACTAAGTGCTAAGTCACTAAATTCTACGGAAAATCGGACAACACCTCCTTTGTTTCTACTCAAATTGCCACCTTTTTCAAGGCCGAATTCAATAACCAAACACGCCACATTTGAGGCCCAATCAATGAAATTAACAAATAGGGGATTACACGCCTACTAGACGTGTAAAATTCCGCCCCACAAAAGATATCAAACTAATACAAACTACTAGTCCAATTCGGCCACATTGAGTACAATAACACCAATTCTTATCCAATTTCCATTTCAATCCAAGTTGTTAGCATAACATGATATCAAGTCGCAATCGATTATAACCACTATAATCTTCAAGTAAGTAACATGCGACGATTCTAATAAACGACCAAATTGTAATCCAACTTCACAAGGCTTAAATGACATTTCGGATTTAAGGCTACAATCAATCCATAATACTTATAAAACTTCAACACATAAACTTCATGCTAGCAAACATGTAAAGCTAACAACAATATATATAATCTTGTAACACTTTAAGAGACAAGATTATTACCTCAATGAATCTTAATCCAACTCCAAATCTGAAGTCGCTCCTTAGCAATTTAGAGCCTCTTCTAGACACTTCAATCCGCCACTTGAGACCCTTAGAACAACCCCAACAAGTTTCCTTCAATCTTCCACACAAAACCTAGAAAAGCAACTAGGTTTTCACCTTGCGACTAATACGAAAACTATATTTTTCCGGGATTTTTCTATTGAGATACACTCACAATACACTCATGAACCTTGGTTTAAAGTGTGGAGCTTAATGGACAAGAAACTAAAAATTTTCCTTTTCAAAATAGCTTGAACCTGAGAGCAACTACAGTGAGCTCTTCAATTTCTTGAAAATTTGGCTAAGTGTTAAGCTTGTCTGGCTACTACTAGTATTATATAGCACAATGGAGGGTCAAGATGTAAACAAATGGGTGGCTAGGATGAGGTTCTCCTAAATATCAAGTTTTGTGGACCCATTGACTAAGTCAATTTTCTCAAGCTCTACAAGTTGCAAGACTTGTCTTCCTAACAAGGGTCAAATGACCGCGTGCCTATCTAATTCGTCAAGACATCAATAAGGGGGGGTGAACGTGTCGCCCTCCCATTCGTCACAATATTACGTTTTCCGAAAATTCCGATAAATTTTTACAAGTCTCTAATCTTAACATTTGGAATTCTTACGTACGTTCTTTCAAACATGCCTGCAAATACGGGGTGTAATAAAACTGACCGGGGCAAGTACGAAAGCCAACTACCAGATCCAGCCTGCGTCAACAACTGACCGGGGCAAGTACGAAAGCTAACTACCAGATCCAGCATGTCGTCACGAGATATGACCGGGGCAAGTGCGAAAGCTATCCACCGGAGCCTATCGTACCAAAATGTGCAATAGAACTGACGGGGGCAAGTACGAAAGCTCTCTACCAGTCCATCCTACGACAGCCACTGACCGGGGCAAGTACGAAAGCTCTCTACCAGACCATTCTGCGTCACTAAATCTCATGGAGGGCTAGTCCATGGAATAACAATATCCCACATGGTCGCATGCCCCAGAATCCCACATCGTATAAGCATGTCCATGGGGTAATACAAACAAATCCGGGAATCTAACCCGCCTCCTGGTCACATGCCCCGGAATCCCACATCGTATAAGCATGTCCAAGGAGTAATAAAACAATCCGGGAATCTAACCCGCATCCTGGTCGTATGCCCCGGAATCCCACATCGTATAAGCATGTCCAAGGATCAATCATAATGGAAGCATACCCGTGAAATCCCACATCACTGTCGGTACATCCAGGTAAACTCACAATAAGACAGCCGACCCTTCAACTGAGAGTCGCGACAACCTAAAAATATAATACTTGCACTCAAAGGCTATCACAAGCACACATAGGCAAGTTCATAAAATCTTTAGACATTCATTATCATACTAAAATGAATTTTATTTTATAAACTAAAGGCACTTTCGTTTTATATAAAAATCCGGGATTTTAACCCTAAGTACTACGTACTTCCATTCTTTTCAAAAGACTCATTTTTATATAAAACCCCAATGTACTAACACCCGTAGTATCAAGGTATGTCTATTTTTAAAATTAAGTTACTACACCTTTAGAAATTCATTTCAAGACTTTGAAACCAAGTAACTTAAAATTTCACAACCTAGGCAACTCATGCCTATTAATCAAAATAGACAACTTTCTTAACCTTCCATAAAGCCGTTATAACCAACTTCCCATAAAGCCGTTATAACCCTTTATGGTTTTAGACAAATTCATTCTTTTTGTAACCAAGAGACTTATACTTTTAAAACCAAGTTACATGACTTTCAAAATACTTCAAGTCTCTTAACTTTAGAAATCAAGTAACTTAACTTTAAATACCAAGTAACTCACACCTTTAAAACAAGTTACTTCTCTTTAAACCATGTCATTTCTCCTCTTTTAAAATCAATTAAGTAAATCACTCCTTTGACTTCCCTAAAGCCGTCATAACAACCTTTAGGTTTTGGAACTAAGGCACCATCCAAAAGAATTTGGAAACTACTTCCTTTTCAAGACTCTATGTACTTCCAGTAGAACACTTTCGCTTTTGAAAGTCCAAATTTCAAGGTAATGGATTGTAACAACTTCCAATTTAAACATCCAAAGTACAATCAAGGAAGTATATAGAACAACTTCTATATCAGGCAATCCAAGTACAATCAAGGAGTGGATCATTTAAGGAGTAGGATTTACTTACTTTACCATAAGGAATCATGCTAGAAGAAGAGGATATGATTCACATAACTTTCCGGCTTAATCCACAAGCTAAGTCGAATACGCCGCACGTAGAATTGTCAACCTATAATGGCCACAACATGACTATCAACTTCTAGTTTCTAACGTAGAATAATACTAAGTATACAGTCTCTTATTCTACGAAAAATCGGGCAGTACCTCCTTTGTTTCTACATACTTTTCCACCTTTTTCAAGGCCCGATAATCAATAACCAACATGCCACATTTAAGGCTCAACACACCAACCAATCAAAGGGTATTATACGCCTTACAGGACGTATAAAATTCTGCCCCCACAATTCATATAAAACAGTCCAATATTAAATATCATTTCGACTACAAGGTACAACCGCATAAAATCTTTTCCAATTCATTTTTAATCCATATAATCGTTCTCACATGTTATATAGTCGCAACCAATCTCAACAACTATAATCACTTATTTAGACAACATGCGACGATTATAACTATCGACCAATTTGTATTTCAATCTCAAGGGTTACCAAGGTCATTTTCGGATTTAGGCTTCCAATATCCATAACACTTATAAAACTACAATATACAATTCACATGATCAATATCAACTATTTCATGTATCTTAATTTACTTCCAAGAGGAGAGGGAATTTTACCTTTAGGATTTCGCCCACTATAGCCCTTTTTCCGCAACTCATTTTCTTGTCAAAATCATGCACACGAACCCTCTACAAGTTTATCAACACTTTATCTTCTTGCCGCCTCACCAAAAATTTCACTAGGCTTAGGGTTCTTAAAAAATTTAGGGAGAAGAGAAGAGGAATTCCTTTAGGATGAATCTTTCCAAATGACCAAGTCTTGCAAGACTTGGTCAATATATAAGACCTTTCTTGGTCCACAAGATGGGAGGGACACTTGTCGCCCTCCTATGAGCCTTTACACAAATATCTTCTAATTTTTCTCTATTTTTCGCGAAAAATCCCGTCTCGCCACACTGCGTGTGGTGGCGCAACTCGAACACTTCATTACTTACGGTAGCGCACCTGCGGCCGTGGCTACCGATCAAAACATTTTCCTGTTCAACTGCCCACTGAACTTGTAACGTCCATAACTTTCTACTCTGATGTCCGGTTGGTTGCGTTGGAAACAAGAATCACTGAACCTCATATTAGGCCTTTGAAACACCCAAAAACTCCTAATATACCTTTATATATACTTCTCCAAAGTTGACTAAAAATTTGTCCAAAACATTCCGCCAACTTATCTTCCCAGATTCAAATCTTATTTCTTTCGTAAGTTCTTAAATACATGCCCTGAAATTTCGGAGTGTAACATTCTTCCCCCTTAGAAACATTCGTCCCCGAATGTTCTTAGTCGGTTGTCAAGCTATACTAACTCCAGCATAGTCTCTTTACTATTCCTATCAATTAATACTCCACAAGACCAACGATGCCACACATGGCCAACATATAACATACGTATACATATCAATGGACCTTCCATCCGCGGTCCCTTCTTACAAAACTCGAAGGTTACAGTCTTCAAATCGGGATCCTTAGAGGTTTCTTTCTTTTTCTTTCATGTCATACTTTCTCGTACTTCCAAACTTATTTAGTACACGTACAAAATTTCAAATATTTTTTCTGTTCTCCAATCCTTGGAGTTACTATCCGAATTTGGCTATTATGCTACTTGCATTTCCGCTAAGGCTCTTCTCGGCCCTTACGACCTGGTTCTGGTGGAACGCGTCCACGAACTCGTACAACGATTAACTATATTTGGGCCTTGCATCCTCGTGACCCTATCACATAGCGGGACCATATCCAACTTACATCACCTCATTCTATACTACCGGCTGACCCAAAATGAGTCCATAACACGACCCATCTTCATACTTAACTTCTCATTCTTTTCTGAAATAAATATATCTCTTATCTCAAGGTACTTCTTACCCTATCCCCCTATTCACTAGAGGTTCGTCACATAGGCCAAAGTATTTCTACTGTACATTCTTCCCTATCGGTCTTCATACTGTTATGGGGTAATTACATCTTGTGAATCCTACACAACTATAGTCTCAGTTCGCTTTAGCATTCTTGTCAACCTTCTTAACTTTTCACTTTACTAACCAAAGTATCCATACCCCTGGTGGTGCTATCAATTTTCCACTACTAGCAACAAAGGAAAAATATATACTCTAGGAAGAAATCTACGTTTATCAATACGTGTATGATTCAAAAGAATCGAAATATACCTGTAACCCCATGCGATGATGCCTCTTGATCCTCCCCAGTAGCCACATCCTCTATGCGGTTCGAAGGACCACCAGAACTATAAACTCCACCCTGACCTCTACCACGGCTGGCTGACATCTGAATACCTCACCCTCGGGGGCGCACATCCGTGGGGGAAAAGAACCAACCACCGGCCTCATAGGCTGAGCCACCTCACCAGTGCTCTTTCTAAAAGGACATTCCCACTGCTTATGGCCCAGACGGTCACAATAATAACAAACACCTGTGCCAAATCGGCATTTCCCCATATGACGCTTACTACATCGGAAACACTGAGGAATAAGTGGCCTCGACTGAGAAAATCCTCTGCTCCTCTGAGAACTTCGAACCCTGGAGCTCGGACCGGCTCCTAAATACCTTGTGGGGTCCAATATCCCACCTGTGAGCTGTGGGGGTATGTCCTGGGTAGGCTGGGATGAATATCTTACTCGCTGTTGAGGCTGCTCGTCCAAAAACTCACCGGGATAACCAACCGGTCCAACCCTCTTACGCTGATCTCCGCGTTGGCCCTCTACCCTCTGTACACCTGTCTGTACTGGCCGAATAACTTCCTGCTGATGAAACTGTATCACGCTATCTTGTTCAACAACATAACCGCTTCCCTTATGACCCTATAGTCTTCCCTTAATTGAGAAACTGGAGGCTCTGGTATTAGGGCCACAAAACCTGGCGCAGAAGAACTCGCCGACTATGGAACAATATCCGGTGTACCCTGGGCACGAGCCCTATCAACTCTCTGAATCTGACTGGTAGCTCCTGCTACTGCTTTGCCCTTCTGGGCGACTGTTGCCCTCCGTGGAGGCATAGCTGTAACATAATAATACGTCAGAGAGGATGTTATACCCCGTAGTTCTGGCCATACGTATGGGAGCGTACGTAGGGGATTAAGACTTAAATTTTCGAAAGATAGGTTGACGGATTGCTTCAGACGGGTTTTTGGTCAACTTTGAGGCGGGTTATGACCCGTTACATTGAGGGTCCCTAGGTGTTTCAAAGGCCTAGTGCGTATTTCGTTGAGTCTAGTTTCCAACGCAACCAACCGTTCGTCAATAGGACATCGGAGTAGAAAGTTATGGGAGTTACAAGTTCGGTGCGCAGTCGGACAGAAATGTGTTTCGGTCAGGAGCCACAGGGCCGCGGCGCCGGGTGCAGGGCCGCGGCGCCAGTTGATCTGAGGGTTCGCTGAAGTTGCAGCGCCGCGGCGCCGGGAAGCAGGGCCGCGGCGCCGGAATGTTCTGGGAGTCGGCAGAAGTTTCAGCGCCGCGGCGCCGGCTGCAGGGCCGCGGCGCCGAGGCGGGTTCTGCAAAGTTGAGTGGAAAATTCTGCACTGTTTTGTTTTAAAAGAGGCCATGGGTGGGTGACAAGTGTCCCCCCCCATCTGATTTTGCATGCACTACTTATTGACCAAGTCTTGAAGACTTGGTCATTCTTCAAACTCTCATCTCTCTCTAAAGCTAAAGCTCTCCCTTCTCTCTAGAATTCCAAGAGAAATTCAAAGCTTGAGGAAAAATCTGAAAAAGTGTGGCAAGAAGGAAGCTTGTGGCTAGATTGTAAGAGTTATTGTGGTGGTGTTCTTGGAAAGGAGGCTACAAAAGTTGTTGGAATAATTTTGGCTAAAGCTCTAAGGTAACAATTCTTCTCTTGTAGCTAGTTATTTGTGTTGCATGTGAAGAAGAAGGAACTTGTAGTAGTAAATAATGCTCTTAGATTCATTGCATGTAAGAAATATGGTTTGGATATGAAAGAATTGGATAGAAAGGTTATGTGAGCATGTTGTAGCCTAAAAACTACCTTAAACTTGTTAAGTTAATTGTTGTACCTTATGGGGCAGAATTTTACACACCCAAGTTTAGTTGTGTAATCCCCTTTGAAATGTTTGGATTGTTGGGCCTTAAATGTGGCGTTTGGATTGTTGAATTCGGCCTTGAAAAAGGTGGCAAAATATCTAGAAACAAAGGAAATGCTGCCCAATTTTTCATAGAATTTAGTGGCTTTGCACTTGGAATGTCTACATTGAAACTAGAAGTTAATAAACGTATTATGGTCATTATAGGTTGACATATTACGTGCGGTATTTTGGACTTAGCAAGTGGATTGACCGAAGAGGTATGTGGAGCTTTCTTATCTCTTGAGCATGAGTAGTTGCACCTATGTAGTACGGTAGACGTACAAGATTTGACATTCTTCACTTGTTTTAAGTATATGATACTTGTTTCGTTTAAAAGTATAAGTCCCTTGGATATAGGGAGATGTGTTTGACTAGTGTATAATGATAATATAACAACTTCATGGGAAGTTGGTTGTATTGGCTTTATGAAAGGTTAATAAGGAAAGGTTTACTCCTAGTAAAATAAGTACGGATAAAGGATTTGAATTTGTGGAAGGCAAATTGTTTTAAGGCATTAATTGCCTAAGGTTTTAAAAGAAATGAAGTCACTTGATTTTAGAAGCCTATTGTATTTTTAGAGGTAAACATGACTTGTTTTGAAAAGTTGTCGTGACTTGATACTATGGTTATTAGTATCTTGGGAGTTTTACATAAAAGGGAGTCATTTTCTTAAAAGGTTTAAGGAACGTGGTGCTTGGGTTAAATTCCCGGATTTTCTTTTAAAATGACATGTAGTGCCTTAAGTAACTAAAATGAGAGGATGTACTAGAAATGTTATTAAGAAGTTAGGAGATATTCTTAACTTGCTTACGTTATGATAAGCCGGTAGCGCTTATGTTATGTATGATAGCCGGTTGTGCTGATTTATGTATTATTATTATTATTACTATTTATGTCATGGATTTGCTACCCATGATGCGAGTGCGACGCTTGTACTCATGCGGGCCCACTGGGTCCATGCGGGTGAAATAGTCCCATGCGAGGCGGATGACCTCATGCGGGTGAAATAGTCCCATGCGAGGTAATGACCTTATGCGGGTCCACAGGACCCATGCGGGTGAAATAGTCCCAGGAGTAGGATTGCTTAATGATACTACGGGCGGGAGACCCTGTTTTGATCATGAGCCTCCTATTTTCATGCAGTAAAGTTTATACTTGTTACTCTCATTGTTAGTAAGGCACGATTATCGTATTTTTGACTCTTTTCCATGACTCCAGTTTATTTTAAACTTATGATATTATTACAGTATTTTCCAGTTTTACATACTTGGTACATATTGTGTACTGACCCCCTTCCTCGGGGGCTGCGTTCATGCCGCAGGTAAGGGTAAGCAGGTGGTGGATCCTCATTCTTAGGATCTTGCTCAGGTGTCAGGAGCTCCATTTTCTCCGGAGGCTCGACTTTTGGTACGGTTCTCCCCGGTGTTGTAGATACTTGTACATTCAGGGGCATGACGGGGCCCTGTCCCGTCATAGTGTTTACTCATTCTTAGAGGCCTGTAGTCCTGTTATAGCTTGGGTTGTTAAGGATGTAACTATTCAGCTTTGTTATATTAGAGGAAGCCATTTTGGGTTAGCCTGTTTATTTTCTATATGGGTTCTTGTTGTGAGTTTATTTTCCGCTGGTTTTCTCTGATGTTGTATCACAAGGGTGCCCGGGGTAAGGCACGATCCACGTCCGTGGTCGGGTCGTGACAAAAGTGGTATCAGAGCAGTTAATCCTCGGAAAGGGTCTACAGGCCGTATCTAGTAGAGTCTTGATTATCGGTGTGTCGTGCACCACATCTATAATCAGGAGGCTATAGGATATTTAGGATTGGTTTCCATTCTTCCACTCTAAGATCGTGCAATAGAGCTGTGTTATAGGTTGAACTCCCTCTGACATATTTTCCTGTATCAGTTATGCCTCCACGCAAGGCAACCGCGACCCAGAAGGGCAAGGCAGCAGAGGGAACTACTAGTAGGACACTGAGGGTTACGAGGCACGAGCCCGATCTTTACGGAGAGATGTTTCGGACGGCGAGTTCCACGACGTCGCCAACCCCAACAGAGTTCGGGGCGGCAGCAGCGGCTACTGAGACCGCGATACCTGAGCCTCCAGTTACACAGCCTGGAGCAGAGGATATGGGCTACAAGGAGATGGCCCAGTTATTAGCCAGGATCGTGGCTAGGCAGGAGGATAGACGGGAGGCAGCAGTTTCGGTTGTACCCGTAGCCCACCACAGAGCTGATAGTTTGAGACTGCGGGACTTTTTGAGATGCAGCCCACGAGTTCTGGTCGAGACACGAGGATGACCTCGTGAGTTTATCCAAGCGATTCTGACGGATCATAGAGTGATCGGGCTTGAGAGCAGTCGTTATTATTGGGCTCACATCGGATGCGGGATATTGCGGTTGACTGGTATGATTCATGGGAACTATCCCGGGGGGAGCATGCGCTTCCAGCTGTTTGGGAAGAGTTCTCAAAGGCGTTCCTTGGCCATTTCTTGCCTCCGCAGATGAGGAGGGCTCGGGCTGATAGATTTTTGACATTGAGACAGAGTGGGCGGACGGTCCGGGAGTACAATGTAGAGTTTGACTCGTTGGCTCGGTATGTACCCGCTTTGGTAGCAGACATGGAGGACAGGGTGCACCGCTATGTCACAGGGCTCGATGATTACTTGGCCGAGAGTTGCACGGGAGTAGCTCTTGACGTGCATGAACATTTCCGCGTGCGAGCATATGCACTTGGATGTGAGAGCAGGTAAGCCGGATTGAAAGGTATCAGCAGAAGAGGGCCAGGACATCAGGGTCCTCTGGTAGTTTTCGAGGTAGACAACCTCAGCAGTAGACCGGATTTGCACCTCAGCCGGTTCAGAGCGCTCCTCCACCATCTTCCGGACGTCAGACATTGAGGCGGGGCGGTCCTGTGGCTTGGGTTCCCGGAGGACGAGTTCCAGTCAGATGAGGCCACCTATACCTCGGTGTGGTCGATGTGGCGATTGCCATTATGGAGGGTGTCGTGTTACTCCAGGAGCTTGTTACTCTTGTGGCCAGCAGGGCCATTTGAGAAGAGATTGTCCGACTAGAGGCGGCAGGAATGTTATGGCTCGGTAAGCGAAGTCGATGGTGGATCTTCGTCTTCGATGGCGTCGCCCCGCAGGCGTGGTGTTCACGGACCAGCAGCGCGGCGAGGTCGTGGTAGGGGTCCCGATTCGGCGGTCCTCAGAACCGCATCTATGCTATGTCCAGCCGTCAGGACCAGGAGGCGTCACCAAATGTCGTCACAGGTACATTATTGATTGCATGTTGTGATGTATATGGTTTGATAGATCCAGGTTCTACCTTGTCCTATATATCTCCTCATATTGCTGGTAGAATAGGGATAGAGCCCGAGTCCATAAAACCTTTTGAGGTGGCTACGCTAGTGGGTGATTCGGTGGTAGCTGAGCGGGTATATAAGGCTTGCCCAGTGACTATAGACAGTCGTCAGACTCTAGCCGACTTGATAGAGTTGGATATGACGGACTTTGATGTGATTATGGGTATGGATTGACTAGCGTCTTGCTATGCCAATGTGGACTGTAGAGAGGCGATGCGATTTCGGTTTCTGAGGCCGATTATCGAGTGGAAGGGGAATACTGCGTCGCCGAGGGGTAGGTTTATTTCTTACCTCAAGGCTAGGAAGATGGTGCGGAAGGGGTATATTGTTATACCCCGTATTTCCAGAGTATGTATGTGAGGACGTACGTACAATTTTGTAAGCCCGAATTATTGTTAAGGACGAAATTGTGCACATCCACGAAAAAGATTTGTTTTTCCGACGGAAAATTTTCCGAACCTTGTAAAAGAATTTTACGTTTTCAGGAATTTATTTATTTTGGATTTTTCCGAGAGATGAAATATTTTGGACCAACGAGAGGGTGACATGTGTCACCTTCAAGTGGACGGATTGGTAGACGATTTTAGTGTGACACGTTTTTGTCATTTTAAAGGCCAAAAATGTTTGGTCAAAGTCTTGAAGATATTTGTGTTGTAGATAGATAAGGTAGCACATGTCCTAATCTACACCATCCATTTTCTTGAATCTTGACCCTTGATTGTTCTATAAATACCCCCCTTGATAGAAAGACTTCTTCATCACTTGAACAATTTCCAAGTCTCAAAATCCCTCTCCCCCTTTGAGTAGCTCTCGCCGAAACTCCCCCACCCCTCTTGATAGTTCTCGTCCAACACCCCTCTCCCTTAACCAAACTTGTTCGGAAATTCCTAAACTCTTAAATGTTCTTCCTTAGTGTATTAGGAAGATTATTAACCAAAAGTTAGAAAAGATTTCATACCCTAGCCCCTAAAGCCTCACCTTGGCCGAGAGTTGTGAGGACAAGAACCTTAGTGTTCTTCACTTGTTTAGGTTGGTCCTTAAGAAGGAGTTGGTTAGGAGCGTATAAGGGTTGCTTGGAGCGGGTTGGAGCGCACGGAGTAGGAGCTAAACCTTGCTCAGGATCGACTTTAATCTTGGATAATTTTGGGCTTATCGAGGTAAATATCTTTGTCCTTCTATTGTAATTGGAAATTACATATAGAAGTTTATAATTGAGTATAAGATATAGAAGGATGGTATAAAAGAAGAGAATTGAACTGTACTTACATTGGGCAGTATTCTGATGAGACTTGTGTAGCTTTACGGGTAGGGAAGTCTGCCCAATTTCCGTAGAAATAAGAACCTTACGCAGAATATTCTACGAGTAGTCTAGGCGTTGATAAACGTATTTGACTATTATAGGTTGATACTCTGTAGCGACATATTCGACTTGGCGGTGGATTTCACGAGCGAGGTATGTGATTCTTCCTATCCTCTTGAGCATGATATTTTAAAAGAATATATATAGTACGGTAGACGTACGTGTGTTAACTGAATGTGGTTTTACTTCGATGTCTTTTGACTTGAGTTTTAAATAATACGAACCTTGAAGTATTTCAAAAGAATTAAGAATCGTTTTTAAAAGAAGAGTAATACTTGGTTTTAAAAGCTTAAGAGTTATATTAGCTTTATGGGAAGTTAGGTATAACGACTTAAGAGAGATAAAAGGAACGGTTTACTTAATTGTTTATGAAAGCCTTGTATTGATTTCGGAAATGAGAATAAGTATCGAACAAACTACTGCAGCGCTAATAAAGGAAAATGTATTGACTAATTAAGTATTATTAAAACCAGTAGAAACCTCTATCTGCATAGAAGCTAAGATAAGACAAAATTGTATTACATTTCCTAGATCATGGCTTCTTTAATAAGATCATTAATAAACAAGTTTTGATATTCTTAAAATTTCAAAGTAAGGACTTGATTTATAAAAGACAAAGACTTGAAAATTTGAAGTGTTTTCGTTTAAAAAGGAAGGCATGCTTTTGTCTTAAGTTGGTTCAAAAAGAAGGTAGGGAAATTGTTTTGGTTTATTTAAAAAGATAGTCACTCTATTTTTATACTACGGGTATCGTGTGACTCTTGTGAAAGAAACAGGTCTTTTTAAAGAGTTAATGTATGAAGTACTTTGGGGATAAAAACCCGAACTTGTTGGCATAAAATAGAAAGTACCTTGTGTGAATAACTTGACTATGTTGGTTTGTGATAACCTTGTAATACTTTCTTGTTGGTTTGATAAGTAAACGTGTTAGGATGCTACGTGTGTTAGTGTCTTGTGATGTTTGTGTAAAGGGGTTTCCCTTGTTGTGCTTATGTTGTTTAACGATAAGCCGTTATGTTAGTATTGTACCACTCACCTCTTGACATGTTATACCGGGGGTTAAGCTGCCCCCCGATGGGAGGGATGCCTCATGCGGGTCCTGGGGACCTATGCGGAGCTACGAGAGTTCCAGGTTAGTGTGCGAGGAATACCTCATGCGGTCTATGTGGCCATGCGGACTACGAGAGTCGAGGACGATGCCGAGGAGTAGCTACCCTCGATGCGGGGAATACCTCATGCGGGCCTAGGTGGCTATGCGAGTCTGCGGTAAGCTCCGAGGATTAGACGCGCATTGATCGCGAGGCGGTGACCATCTTCGATCATGTGGCGCGGTCTAGAAAGACCACGTGATACGATTTATAGCATTGTTGGTACTGGGTTTTAGTAGTCGCTATGCCTTCGTACTTACCGTCAGTTTTATTATGACACGTGGGACACGTGTTCATGTGTATTCCTTGGTGCTTTTATATCATGGATGCCGGCGTGAGGAAGGAATTCCACGCATGATTGATATTGTGGGCATGAGACCCATGGTTATATTTGAAGGATGACTTTAGGCGTGAGTCCCTGACTTGACATGACCTCTTACATAGTGTGTATCGTAAATTGGTTATCATATATGTCTTCTGTTTTATCTAGACTCTTATGATTTCAGTTACAGTATTTTCAGTGTCACATACTTGGTACTGTTATCGACCTCCTTGAGTGCGTTCATCTGCGCGGTAGAGTACACCGATTGTTGATCCTCGCTCATAGGGTCACAGTTCAGCGTTTTGGAAAGCTCCGTGTCTCCGGAGGCTTATCTTTGGTATAGTCTCCTGTCGTTGTAGGTACTTACATTCAGGGGTATGGCGGGGCCCTGTCCCGCCATTGTTGTTATAACATTCTTAAAGGTGCAGTAATCTTGTTGTGGCGGGGTTTGTAAAAGGGATGTAACTGTTCAAGTTTTTATATATATATGACGACAGGCAGATTTTCTCCGATAAACTGTTTCTCATTTCATATTGTTTCATGTCTTGTTTTATATTCCATGGTTACTCGATGTATGTCTACTTGGGTGCCGGGTAAGGCACGATCACGGGCGGTTAGTCGTGACAAAAGTGGTATCGAGCGATTAATTCTCGGAAAGTGTCTACGCATCAGTATCTAGTAAGTCATGATTATCGGTGTGTTGTGCCACACCAATAATCGTGAGGCTATAGGATATTTAGGATTGGTTTCCATTCTTCTCACTCGAGATCATGCCTTAGAGGCGTGTTATAAGTTGGACCCTCTAACGTATTTCTTTCCCTTACCGCTTATGCCTCACGCAGCAACCCGGGCCCGCAAGGCAAGCGGTGAGGCTGCGAGTAGAGCACAGAGGGTTACGAGGGCACAGGCCCAATCATCACCTGAGGTGGTGCTTCATTCGGGGAGTTCTGCGACGTCGCCAGCCCCAGCAGAGTCTAGCACAGCGGCAACAGTTCCTACTGCGACCATGATATTTGAACCTTCAGTTCCACGACCAGTAGCAGAAAGTATGGATTGCAAAGAGACGACCCTGTTACTAGCTAGGGATTTAGCAACCAGAGAGTATATTATGTACCGATTTATCACGGGTCTTGATGATTATCTAAGAGAGGGTTGTGCAAGAGTAGCTCTTGATCGGCATGAGCATGGCACAACGTGCGAGCTTATGCGCAGCGGTAAACGTAGGGATCGACGGGTTAACCAAGATCAGCAGAAGAAGGCCAGATCGGCAGGGTCCTTTGGTAACTTTCGAGGCGAATCGCCTCAGCAGCAGACTGGATACGCACCTCCGCCAGTGCAGAGTGGTCCTCCACAGGGTTCAGGACGTTCGGGGTATGCCGGAGTTGGTCAGAGCTCCAGGGCTTCTGGATCACAGCTATACGTAGGTTCTAGCCACCGTTGATTTTCCTCGGTGTTCACGCGATGTGGCGGCGCCATCGGGAATGTCGTCTTTTTGTTGGTGCTTGTTTTACTGCGGCCGTCGAGGGCCGTGTGACGAAGAATGTTCAAGTAGGAGATGCAGCGGGAGGACTCACCTACCGGTCGATTGTGGATTGGTGGTTCGGAGAGGAAGGGTGTTAGCTGAGGAGGCCACCCCTTTCGGTGTGGCGTTGTGGTAGATGTCATTGTGGAGTGTCGTACTTCTTCGACGGCTTGTTATGCTTGTGGCAGCGGGGCCATTTTTGCGAAATTGTCCACCAGAGGTGGCGCGGATGTAGAGACTCAACCTTCAGATCGGTGGCTAGTTCATCACGCCACTGCTATGCGCCCAACAGGGCAGGATTGATTAGAACGACAAAGGGGAGTGAAGCAGTAGATACATGTATATCCTTAACCCTCTAGAGATTAGTATGTGTGATAAGATGAGTATATCTTAAGTGTTATGTTCAGATAGCATTGTGTTAATTGTGATTAGAAATCATGGTTAGTTAAAAGGGTAAGATTGGGGATAGGGAAATTGTGAGCTTTAGGATATTATACGTGGAGACCTTAGAGGCGAGGCCATCTCGAGTAAAAGATTTATTTTTATGTTGACCTTTATCGGAGTGCATAGTATACGTGGGATATATTTGTGAGATAAGTCCCTGAGTGGTGTGAAATGAAATAGGGTAGTTGAGCTAAAGAAGACCACTAGGTTTTTCGTGACTTGATTGTGAGATTGTTCCGGATCGGGGGACAAGAGCTTGGCGCAATAAATGGGTCGGGTTGAGGCCAGATTGCGGGTCAACCCGCAGCCCGATTTGAAGTAAGGAAAATTTGTGGTGGTCCCGCTATGTGATAGGGTCACGAGGGTGTTAGGCCCAAGTTTAGTTAACTAGCATACGAGTTCGTGAATGCGTTCGACCAGTAGTCGGGCCGATGAGGTCAGCCCATCTTGTCTTTCAGTCAGAATTGTTTACTCGGCAGAGGTTTATGCGAGAAGTTATATATCAGGAAGGTTGTTAGACTGCACGGGGTTCCTACTTTTACTTTATGACAGCATGGAGCCAGTTCTGGCTATTTCTTTTATGGAGGTTTTACCGTGCAAGGTTAGGAACTCAGGTAAGTCTCAGTATTGCGTTCACCCTCGGGCCGGTGTTTTTGATTTCAGAGGTAGCTGTAAGGATTATTCGCCTCTTGTTGAGTGAGTATTATAATAGCTACCATTTCAGTATTCGGATGTCACCTTATGAAGCCTTGTATGGGCGGTAGTGTAGGTTGCCGGTCGATTGGTTCGATGTTGGCAAGGTTCAGATTGTTGGTTCATAATTGATTCAGCAGGATGTGGATAGGGTGAAGCTTATCCAGGAGAGGTTATTGACAGCTCAGAGTCAACATGAGTCGGGCGGATAATCTGCGTCGATACTTGGAGTTCAGATTGACGGTCGGTCTTCTTGAAGGTACCACCCCGGAAGGGTGTGACGAGATTGGGAAAGCAGGGGAAACTTAGCCCGAGTTACTTTGGGCCTTTTTCAGATCATGTGAAGAATAGGCCAGGTTGCCTATATGTTAGCATTTGTCGTCCGACTTAGGAGGCAGTACGTCCGGTCTTTCGTGTTGCTATGTTCGGAAAAGTATCGGAGATCCACCCAGAGTGTTCCAAGATAATGATGACCAAGTTGGAGATAGTAACCCTGAGATTTTGGAAACTGAAGTAATGACAGAAATATGGTACGTATAGTAGGAAGATTTTGGGTACGAGAAGGGTACGACGAGTAAGGGAAGAAGTGAACATGTGTTAAGAGAATAGAAGTGATCATTTCTTTTGTGAAGTAAAGGTGCGAAGGGAGTATCTTTTAGCCCTTGGGTGGGGGCTTTTGTGATGATAGAGGTGATTCCTCGTGGACTTGGAGTTAAGTATTTGCGCGTGTGTTATGTTATGGCCAGGTACCGCATTATTGGTTTCGTAAGTATATTAGTGAAGACTATACCGGCGCTAGCGTGTTTTGAGACTTAGAAGGAGCATTCGTGTTACACCCCGTATTTCCAGAGTACGTATGTAAGGACATACGTACAAGTGTATAAACCCTAATTAGGTTATGAACGAAATTGTGAACTTTCGACGGAAAAGATTCCGAACCTTGTGAAGGAAATTCTACGTTTTTAATATTTTAACCGATTTCGGATTTTTTTTTCCGAGAGATGAAATATTTTGGACCAATAGGAGGGCGACATGTGGCACCCTTGGGTGGCATGGTTGGACGAAATGGTGGGCAAGGTGGCCAAGTCCATAAGTCAAGTCTTGCAAGTTAATTCTTTGGGATAGTGGGGTTAGGTAGGGACATTTTTTTGTGTGCTAGTGGAGGCCACATGGCTCTTTGTTGTGGGGGACATATGTCCCAATGTTGTGGTGGACATATGTCCCAAGGTTGTGGTGGACACTTGGTTGGAAGACTTCATCCATCACATGGATCCAAATCTCCACCCTACATTTGCTTGAATCTTGGCCATTGGAGGGCCTATAAATACCCCCCTTAGGTGCAAGACTTCTTCATCCACAAAAATACTTTCCAAGTGTCAAAATCCCTCCCCCTTGTTAGTAGTTCTCGTCCAAAGTTCCCCCCCCCCCGCCCTTAGTAGAAGCTCTCGTCCGAAACAAGGATGGTGTTAAACAGTTGTGAAACCGCTTTTATGAGAAATGAGTAATTGGGTTTTAAAAGGAATAATATTATATTGATTTCGGAAATGAGAATAAGTATCGAACAAACCACTGCAGCGTTAATAAAGGAAAATGTATTGACTAATTAATTACTATTAAAACCAGTAGAAACCTCCATCTGCATAGAATCTAAGATAAGACAAAATTGTATTACATTTCCTAGATCATGGCTGCTGTAATAAGAATCATTATAAACAAGCATTAATTTTCTTAAATTTCCAAAGTAAGGAACTGAATTTCTAAAGGAAAAAGAGACTTAAGAAATTGAAGAGTTTTTGGTTTAAAAGAAAGGCATGGTATTGTCTTAATTTGGTTTAAAAAGAACGTATGGAAGTTGTTTTGGTTTACTTAAAATATTAGTCACTCTATTTTGATAATACGGGCATCGGGTGACCTTTGTAAAAGAAATGGATCTTTTAAAAAGAATTTAACATACGTAGTACCTTGGGGATAAAAATCCGGATTTGTTGTAATAAAATGGAAGTCTACGAGTACGTTGAACTTGCCTATGCTTGTTGTGATAGCCTTTGTTGTGCAAGTGTTGTATTTACGTACTCTGACGTCTCTCGATGGAGGTAGGCTATCCGTTGATTGATGGACATACTGACACGATGGGTGGCCCACGGGTATGCTTCCACTATATCGATCCTTTTGGACATACTGACACGATGGGTGACCCACGGGTATGCTTCCATTAGGAGTGTTATCTTGTTATTTACTTTGGACATACTGACACGATGGGTGGCCCACGGGTATGCTTTCATTAGGAGTGTTATCTTGTTATTTGCTTTGGACATACTGACACGATGGGTGGCCCACGAGTATGCTTCCATTTTGATTGTTATCTTGTTATTTCCTTTGGACATACTGACACGATGGGTGGCCCACGGGTATGCTTCCATTAGGATGGTTCCATGGCCATGCTTATATCGAGGTAAGATGCCGGGGCATGCGGCCGTTGTGCGGGTTAAATTCCCGGGTTATATTTGAGTGATGACTTTGAGGGCGTGAGTCCTTGACTTGACATGACTGCTTTTATGTTGTGAACTGTAGCCTGGTTATCATACATGTCTCCTGTTTTATTTAGACTGTTGTGAATTTATTTTCAGTATTTTTAGTTTCACATACTTGGTACCTGTTGTACTGACCTCCTTCGGGGGGCTGCGTTCATGCCGCAGGTAGAGGTACATCGGTTGTTGATCCTCGCTCCTAGGATCACAGTTCAGCGTATTGGGAAGCTCCGTTTCTCCGTAGGGTTATCTTTTGGTATGTTTCCCTGAGTTGTAGGTTTTTGTACATTCAGGGGTATGGCGGGGCCCTGTCCCTTCATAGTCGTAGTTACATTCTTAGAGGTTTGTAGTACTGTTGTGGGCAGGGTGGTAAAGGATGTAACTGTTCAATTTCCGTATATATGCAAGAAGGCAACCGTTTTGGTTGGCCTGTTTTATTATCATATCTCTTGTTTCATGTTTAAGTTTTTATTTTCGCTGATTTTCTCTGATGTTGTATCACTAGGGTGCCCG
The DNA here is from genome assembly GCA_029844215.1 of Przewalskia tangutica. Lineage (NCBI taxonomy): Eukaryota > Viridiplantae > Streptophyta > Magnoliopsida > Solanales > Solanaceae > Przewalskia > Przewalskia tangutica. The sequence continues at coordinate 35,989,099 of CM056733.1, forward strand.
GGGTAAGGCACCAGTCACGGGCCCGGGATCGGGTCGTGACAATTCGAGACGAATGTTCCTAAGGAGGGAAGAATGTTATACCCCGTATTTCCAGAGTATGTATATGAGGACGTACGTACAATTTTGTAATCCCAAATTATTGTTAAGGACGAAATTGTGCACATCCACGAAAAAGATTTGTTTTTCCGACGGAAAATTTTCCGAACCTTGTAAAGGAATTTTACGTTTTCAGGAATTTATTTATTTTGGATTTTTCCGAGAGATGAAATATTTTGGACCAACGAGAGGGCGACATGTGTCACCCTCAAGTGGACGGATTGGTGGACGATTTTAGTGTGGCACGTTTTTGTCATTTTAAAGGCCAAAAATGTTTGGTCAAAGTCTTGAAGATATTTGTGTAGTAGATAGATAAGGTAGCACATGTCCTAATCTACACCATCCATTTGCTTGAATCTTGACCCTTGAGTGTTCTATAAATACCCCCCTTGATAGCAAGACTTCTTCATCACTTGAACAATTTCCAAGTCTCAAAATCCCTCTCCCCCTTTGAGTAGCTCTCGCCGAAACTCCCCCCCCCCCCTCTTGATAGTTCTCGTCCAACACCCCTCTCCCTTAACCAAACTTGTCCAAAAATTCATAAACTCTTAAGTGTTCTTCCTTAGTGTATTAGGAAGATTATTAACCAAAAGTTAGAAAAGATTTCATACCCTAGCCCCTAAAGCCTCACCTTGGCCGAGAGTTGTGAGGACAAGAACCTTAGTGTTCTTCACTTGTTTAGGTTAGTCCTTAAGAAGGAGTTGGTTAAGAGCGTATAAGGGTTGCTTGGAGCGGGTTGGAGCGTACGGAGTAGGAGCTAAACCTTGCTCAGGATCGACTTTAATCTTGGATAATTTTGGGCTTATCGAGGTAAATATCTTTGTCCTTCTATTGTAATTGGAAATTACATATAGAAGTTTATAATTGAGTATAAGATATAGAAGGATGGTATAAAAGAAGAGAATTGAACTGTACTTACATTGGGCAGTATTTACAGTAGACTTGTGTAGCTTTACGGGTAGAGAAGTTGTTATACCCCGTATTTCCTGACTATGTACGTGAGGGCGTACGTACAAAAAGTTTAAGCCTTAAGTTAGGCAAGGGAAGAAAATTGTGCACAACCACCGAAAAGAATTGTTTTCTGACGAAAAGTTTTCCAAACCTTGCGAAGGGAAAATTACGGTTGCGACATTTATTATTTTTGCGGATTTTTCCGAGAGATGAAATATTTTGGACCAACGAGAGGGCGACATGTGTCACCCTCAAGTTGGCAGAATTGTGGACGATTTCATGGCACGTGTTTGTCAAGAAAAATGGCTTAAACATTGGTCAAGGTTAGGTAGGATATTTTGTGATATTTTTGGAGTAGATGGATAAGGTACACATGTGTAAATCTACACCCTCCACTTGCCCTCCACTTGCCTTAATCTTGGCCCTTGAAAGTCCTATAAACACCCCCCTAAGTTGCAAAGAATTCTTCATCCACAAATATTTTCCAAGTCTTGAAAACTCCCTTCTCCCTTGTGAGCTTCTCGTCAAGCCCTCTCCCCACTAGTGAGCTAGCAGAAACACCCCCGTGGTAGAAAATACTCTCCAAGTATTGTTACTATTCCAAAATACCTTAGCCTTATACCATTGTAGTATTCGAAAGTTACCTCTATACGTAGAGCCCGGAAATACTACCTTATATCCATTAGTCACTAAACGAAACCCTAGGAGAAACTTCATAGTTGGTTGAAGTAGTAAGTAGAAGTTGTGTAGAAATTTCTAAGGGTTTCTTGGAGCGGATTGGAGCGTACAGATTAGGAGCTAAACCTTGCTCAGGATCGACTTATATCTTGGATAATTTTGGGCTTATCGAGGTAAATAATCATATCCTTCTATTGTAATTGGAGATTACATACTGTAGTAGTATAGAAATAAGTATAAGATACATAGAAGGATATTAAAGAATTGAACTGAAATCACATCAGAAGAATATAAAAGAAGAATTGAACTGTACTTACATAGGATTTGTATTCAGATGAACTTGAGTAGTTTGACGGGTAGGGAAATGCTGGCCAATTTTCCGTAGAATAGAGAACCTTCTGCTTAAAATATCCTACAGAGTAGTCTAGACGTTGATAGACGTATTTGACTATTATAGGTTGATACTCTGCGCGCGACATACTCGACTTGGCAGGTGGATTTCGCCGAGAAGGTATGTGATTCTTCCTATCCTCTTGAGCATGATATTTTAAAATATATATATAGTACGGTAGACGTACATGTGTTAACTGAACATGGTTTTACGTGACGTCTTTTGACTTGAGTCTAAATGATAAAGAATCTTGAAGTATTTCAAAAGAATTATGAATTATTTTTGAAAGAAGAGTAATACTTGATTTTTAAACAAAAAGCTTAAGAGTTATACTAGCTTTATGGGAAGTTAGGTATAACGACTTAAGAAAGATAAAAGGAACGGTTTACTTATGTGTTTATGAAAGACTTGTATTGATTTCTGGAAAGTATAGTAAGATGGTTTGATGAGTAGACATATTATGATGCTATGTGTGTTAGTGTCTTGTAAACGTTTGTATAAAGAGGTTATTCTTATTGTTCTTACGTTGTTTAACGATAAGCCGTTATGTTAGTATTATACCACTCACCTCTTGACATGATATACCGGGGGTTAAGCTGCCCCGTCACGAGGATGCCTCATGCGGGTCGGGGACCTATGCGAGCTACGAGTTCGTGTTAGTGTGCGGGGAATACCTCATGCGGTCTATGTGGCGTCACGGACTACAGAGTCGGGGCGATGCCGAGGAGTAGCTACCCTCGATGCGGGGAATGTCTCATGCGGGCCTAGGTGGCCTATGCGGACTACGGGAGTCCAGGATTAGGCATGCATAATGATACTATGGGCGATTGGCCTTGCTTCGATCATTCGCAGCCTAGAAAAGACCTGTTACAGTTTACCTATTATTGCTCTTGTTGTGATGTGGCACTATGTGTGGTTCCATTGGTTGTTTCGTACATATTTGTAAAATTGGTTTTAAAATGACATGATTTCATTTAAAGTACTTTACAGTTTCACATACTTGGTACCTGTTGTACTGACCTCCTTTGGGGGGCTTCGTTCATGCCGCAGGTAAGGGAAAGCAGGTTCTAGATCCGCATCCTTAGGATCTTTTGCTTTGGTGTCAGGAGCTCCATCCTCTCCGGAGGCTCGACTTTTGGTATGGTTCTCCCTGGTGTTGTAGATATATGTACATTCAGGGTATGGCGGGGCCCTGTCCCGCCATAGTTGTTCACTTTCTTAGAGGTCTGTAGTCCTATTGTACAGTTGGGATGTAACTGCCAGACTTGGTTTATATATATATTCTGAAAGGCGACTTTTCTCAGATAAACTGTGTCTCATTTTACATTTTTTCATGTCTTATTTTTATATTCCGCTGATTACTCTGATGTATGCCTACTTGGGTGCCCGGGTAAGGCACCAGTCACGGGCCCGAGATCGGGTCGTGACAAAAGTGGTATCAGAGCAGTTAATCTTCGGAAAGTGTCTACAGACCGTATCTAGTAGAGTCTTGATTATCGGTGTGTTGTGCACCACACCAATAATCAGGAGGCTATAGGATATTTAGGATTAGTTTCCATTCTTCTCACTCTGAGATCGTGCCTTAGAAAGTGTTATAAGTTGGACCCTCTAACGTATTTCCTTTCTTTAACGATTATGCCTCCGCACAAGGCAACCGGGCGAGAAGGGCAAAGCGGCCAGAGGCGCTTAGTACAGAGGGTCACGAGGTCGTGCCCGATCTATACCCGGGCGATACCTCGACGGCGAGTTCCACGACGCCGCCCCAGCGAGTTTAGAGCCGCAGCGATGGGCGATGAGACACACAATACCTGCACCTCGGTCCACGGCCGTAGCGAGAGGAGATGGATTACGAAGATGGCCCGATTGCGGCCGAGATTGTGGCGAACGGAGATAGGTGGATCTGGCGGATTCAGCTCAGCCAATACCGTGGTTCACCCGAGGTCGGATAGTTTGAGGCTACGGGATTTTCTGAGTTGTAGCCCGCCAGAATTCTATGGGTCGAGGCCTGAGGATGATCCGCAGGAGTTCATCCGTCAGTTGCAGAGGATCATGCGAGTGATCAAGGCTTCGGAGACCGAGTCCGTGATCTTCAGTTCGCATCGGCTGCGTGATACCGCAGTCGACTGGTTTGATTCGTGGGAGCTATCCCGGGGAGAGCATGCACTTCCAGCAGTATGGGATGAGTTCTCGGAGGCTTTTCTCAGCCACTTCTTGCCTCCACAGATGAGGAGAGCACGGGTCGACAAGTTTTTGATGCTGAGACAGAGAGGGCACACAGTTAGGGAGTACAACGTTGAGTTCGATTCGTTGTCTCGGTATGTCCCGGCATTAGTAGCGGATATGGAGGACCGAGTGCACCGCTACGTCACCGGGCTAGACGATTATTTGGCAGAGTCTTGCTCGGGTGTAGCTCTGCAGCCGGGCATGGACATTGCCCGCATTCAGGCTCATGCACTTGGATGCGAGGAGCGTAGAGGCCGACGGGTTGACAGATATCAGCAGAAGAGGGCTAGGACGGCAGGGTCTTTTGGTAGCTCTCGGGGTGGACGGCCTCAGCAGTCTAGATTTGCACCACAGCCAGCTCAGAGCACTTCTACACCGTCTTGAGGAAGACGGGGCCCGTGACGGACGTCGAGTGGTAGAGGTGCTAACCGATCGGGACCACCCCCCCTCAGTGTGGCCGATGCGGTAGATCCCATTACGGGAATTGTGGTACTGCTACGGGAGTTTGTTTCACTTGCGGCCAGCAGGGTCACTTTGCGAGGAACTGTCCGACCAAGGGCAGCGCAGAGGGTAGGGGTCAGCCTACAGGGTCTTTCGCCGGGTCTTCTTCATCTCCTACAGTTACTCGCCGGGCGAGGTACTCATAGGCGGCCAGTCGCGGCAGGTCGTGGCGCGGTCGATTCTAGCGGTCCTCGAACGCGTATATGCCTTGTCCGGTAGGCGGGACGGGGCGTCGCTGATGTCGTCACAGTACTTTATCGATTTGGTTGTGATGTGTATGCCTTGATAGATCCGGTTCTACTCATGTATATATCCCCTTATTGCTAGTAGGATAGGGATAGAGCACGAGTCCATAGACCTTTTGAGGTAGCTACGCCGATGGGTGATTCGGTGGTAGCTCGGCGGGTATATAGGGCTTGCCCGTGACTTTATGCGATCGTCGGACCTAGCCGACTTGATAGAGTTGGACATGACGATTTCGATGTGATCAAGGTATGGATTGGCTAGCTTCTGCTACGCCAATGTAGACTGAGGAGAAAGTGGTGCAGTTCGATTTCTGAGAGCCGATTATTGAGTGGGAGGAACACCGTGTGTCGTAGGGGTATGTTTATTTCCTACCTCAAGGCTAGGAAGATGGTGCAGAAGGGGTATATCTACCATCTCATTCGGGTGTTTGATACTGAGGCTGCGGTACCAGATTTTCTGTCACGACCCGAACCCGGGCCCGTGACTGGTGCCTTACCCCGGGCACCCTAGTGATACAACATCAGAGAAAAACCAGCGGAAATAAAAACTCATGAAAGAAAACAGTGAAATAAGAAAATAAGCTAACCCAAACGGTTACCTTTTTGCCCATAAATGAAAACTTGAACAGTTACATCCTTACAAACTCTGCCCACAACAGTGCTACAGACCTCTAAGAATTTTGAAACCATAATGACGGGACATGGCCCCGCCATGCCCCTGAATATACAAAAGTCTACTACTTCAGGGAACCGTACCACAGGACAAGCTTCCGGAGATATGGAGCTTTCCGAGAACCGAACATCGATCCTAAGAGTGCGGATCAGCAAGCTATGTACCTCAACCTGCGGCATGAACGCAGCCCCAGAGAGTCGGATAACAGTACCAAGTATGTGAAACGAAAAATCGTAAATGAAATCATAATAGTCTATATAAGCGGGAGACATGTATGATAACCAAACTACGATACCTGACATATAAGCGATCATGTCAAGTTAGGGACTCGTGCGTGAAATCATCACTCAAATACAACCCGAATTTAACCCGCCTGATGGCCGCATGCCGGCATCTCACCTCGGTATAAGCATGGCCCTCGAACCGTCCTAGTGGGCCCATACGTGGACCATCCAACGTGTCGGTATGCCCAAAGGAGATAACAAGATAACAATCCCGGAAGCATACGTGGGCCCCAACGTGTCGGTATGTCAATCAACTAACAAGATAACACTCACTATGGAAGCATACGTGGGCTACCCAACGTGTCGGTATGTCCAAACAAATACAAGATAATACTCACCGGACGATACTGTGGACACCCAACGTGTCGGTATGTCCAAACAAATACAAGATAGTACTCATCGTGGACGATACTCGCGCCACCCAACGTGTCGAGATGTCCAAACAAATAACAAGATAACACTCCTAATGGAAGCATACCCGTGGGCTACCCAACGTGTCAGTATGTCCAAGAGGATCGATATAGTGGAAGCATACCCGTGGGCTACCCAACGTGTCAGTATGTCCAGACAAATAACAAGATAACACTCCTAATGGAAGCATACCCGTGGGCTACCCAACGTGTCAGTATGTCCAAGAGGATCGATATAGTGGAAGCATACCCGTGGGCTACCCAACGTGTCAGTATGTCCAGACAAATAACAATATAACACTCCTAATGGAAGCATACCCGTGGGCTACCCAGCGTGTCAGTATGTCCAAGAGGATCGATATAGTGGAAGCATACCCGTGGGCTACCCAACATATCAGTATGTCCAGACAAATAACAAGATAACACTCCTAATGGAAGCATACCCGTGGGCTACCCAACGTGTCAGTATGTCCAAGAGGATCGATATAGTGGAAGCATACCCGTGGGCTACCCAACGTGTCAGTATGTCCATCAATCAACCAGATAACCGGCCCTCCATCGAGAGGCTCGGTAGCACACAATCAAACACTTGCACAACAAGACTATCACAACAAGCATAGGCAAGTTACACACAACTCAAGGTACTTTAAACACTTCTTAACACAACGTCAAGTATACCAGTAAAACCCAAGTATCTAACCCCTTTAATATCAAGGTACTCCTACCTTTTATAACCAAGCCACTTATGTTTTTCCATCACAAAGAGTTCAATATTTGAAAACAAGTTACTTCTCTATTTCCAAAAAATCAAGTTACCATTCTAAATCCAATAATGAATACATTTCTTTATTTTCCATAAAGTCGTTATAACTAACTTCCCATAAAGCTATTATAACACTTTATGTTTTAAAACAATACAAGACAAAACCATGCCTTTCTTTTAAAACAAAACACTTCCAATTCTTAAGTCTCTTTTCTTTTAGAAATCGAGTTCCTTACCTTGGGATTTTTAAGAAGATCAAAACTTGATTACAATAATTCTTATTAGAGCAGCCATGATCTAGGAAATGTAATACAATTTTGTCTTATCTTAGCTTCTATGCAGATGGAGGCTTCTATTGGTTTTAATATGATTAATTGTCATTACTTCTTTCCTTTATCGATGCTGCATTGGCTTGTTCGATCCTTATTCCCATTTCCGAAATTTGTAACATTATTCTTTTAAAAACCAAGTACTCATTTCTCACGAATGAGGTTTCACACTTTTCAACACCACTTAGGTCAATTATACGTCGATCCTCTTATCTTTTGAAATCAACAAACCATCTTTTTACCTACATAAAGTGGTTATAACAAACTTCCCATAAAGCCGTTATAACACTTTATGTTTTTAAACCAACTAATTACAACTATAAGCCCTTATGAGACCAAGAGGGCTTATTCTTTAACCACCGAGTACTTATTACTAACGAATAAGATTTTCCTACTCTTTCAACAATCAAGACCTTTACACTTCATATCAAGTCAAGGCACAACAAGGGAAATCAAATTTCTTAACACACGCGGCATCTATCGCACTATATATTTCACAAATAATCATGTTGAAGAGGATAGGAAGAATCACATACCTCGCGACGATTGTCGACAATAAGCAAAATGCTCCACAGTACTATCTCCCTTAAGTAGGATATGCTACTCATAGTACTTCAATCCTATAAGGGTCATAAAACGTCTATCAATCTCTAGCTTCGAACGTAGAATAACTAAGTGCAAGGTCCCTACATTCTACGGAAAATTTGGACAGAACTTCCTTTGTTTCTACTTACTATGCCACCTTTTTCAAGGCCGAAATTCAATAACCAACGCCACATTTAAGGCTCAATTAATTCAGCAAATACAAGGGGATTACACGCCTACTAATACGTGTAAAATTCCGCCCCACAACAACACAAAATAAACCAATAATCTCCATGCCATTCTTGGCCAACAATATAACCAATACTAACCCCTTTCAACTCTTTTCCAATTCAAGTTCTTAGGTCTAACATGATATCTAGCCTTAGACATCTTAAACAATTACAATTTCCCCCTTTACAACATGTGACGACCAAATTAGAAATCCAATTGAAGTTACAATCGTAAGGCTAACATGCCCATTTTCGGTTTCAACAAGACAACAAGATCCAAATCTATTCAAATATAACAGTCTCAGGCTCAATTCTAAACTACTAAAATATAACAAATTTCGTGCTCATTTCTAAACTACTAAAATATAACAGCCTCAGGCTCATTTCTAAACTACTAAAACAAGTATAACTCATAACCAAGAGAAGGGGAAACTTTTACCTTTGGAGAAACCCACAAAAGCCCCTTTCTTCCACTTCTTTCCACAAACTGCTACCAGCGCTCCCCACAAGTTTACCCACACTTTTCCTTCTTGCCGCCGCTCCAACAGTTTCCTCTTAAGCTAGGTTTTCTTCAAAAAACTAGAGAGAAGGGAGAGGGTTTTTCTTGGGAGGGTTTTGAAATGAAATGGCCAAGTCTTCCAAGACTTGGCCCTAAAATAGGACCACTTTCTGGTAAAAAGGATGGGAGGGACACTTGTCACCCTCCCATAGGTTTTAAACAAAATATCCCCTGTTTTCGCCCCTTTCTGCGCAAAAATCCCGCCGCTCGGCCTCAGCCGCGCGCCCACTTCCGAAAAGTTCCAAAGATTCCGGCCACGCGGCTGCAACCCTGCGAACTCCCAGTACAACCGGCGCTGCCTCAGATTCCGGCGCGCGCTGCACTTCGAACCGACAACTGCTGTTTTGCCTGACTGCGCACCAAACTTGAAACTTCCATAACTTTTGACTCCGATGTCCTATCGACGAACGGTTTGTTGCGTTGGGAACTAGATTTAACGGACTACACACTAGGCTTTTTAAACACCTCGAAATTCTTAACAACTGGGGTACAACACTCCAAGGTAGACTCAAAATCCGTCCAACACATGTTTTTCAACTTATCTATCAACTTTCAAATCTTATATTCCTTGGTATGTTCTTAACTTAACTCCTTGAATTTACGGGGTGTAACATTCTCCCCCCCTTAGAAACATTCGTCCCGCATGTTCCTTCTAAGTCTCCAAAACGCAGACGCCGGTATAGTCTTCACTACTCCACTCACAAAAGAATCAGTTATGCCACTCATGGACTTATCACCCGAAAAATACTCCCCACATACTATGTACTTCCGACAAGGATCACTGTAAAATCTTTTACTCTAGCCGGCCTTACCTCTAAGGTCTCGATTGTTATAAATTTTTAGGGTTCAAAATTTTCTCATCCTCAGACTTACCCTTTTCACTAATCAGGCTTCTAAATCACATTTTTAACACAAAGTTATCCGAACATAACACTTAACACATCACCATAACATCAATGCATACTAGTCTCCAGAGGGTTAAGAATATACCTGTAACTATTACTTCACTTCCCTTTTTGTTGTTCTACTCATGTTTCTTCCCTGCACGGTGCACAAAAGGAGGAGATGAACCAACATCGATCCCGAAGGTCGAGTCTCTACATCCGCTACCTCTGGTTGGACAATTTCTCGCAAAATGGCCCTGCTGGCCGCATGCAAAACAAACTCCCATTCCAGAACGACACTCCCCATTATGGAGCCTACCACAACGACCACAACGAGGTAGGGGTGGTCCCATCTGACTAACGTCCCTGCTCCCCCAAAAACCTGAAACCTTGGAGCCCTGACCTGCTCCTGAATCTCCCGAATGTCACAAGATCGCGTGGAGCACTGCGTCGGGCGGAGGCGCATAACTAGTCTCGCATCGAGGTTGCTCGCCTCGAAGGTCACCAGAGGACCTGCATCCCGCCCTCTTCTCGCGATCTTGGTTATTCTCGCCGACCTACGCCTCACACCCAAGTGCATAAGCCTGCATGCGGGCAATATCCATGCCCGGCTGAAGAGCTACTCCCGTGCAACTCTCTGCTAAGTAGTCATCGAGTCCTGTGACATAACGGTGCACTCTATCCTCCATATCTGCCACCAGAGCGGGGACATACCGAGCCAATGAGTCAAACTCTACATTGTACTCCCGAACTGTGCGCCCTCTTTGTCTCAAAGATCAAAAATTTGTCGCCCGTGTCCTCCTCATCCGCGAGGCAAGAAATGGCCAAGGAAAGCCTCGAGAACTCACCCCAACCACCGGAGGTGCATGCTCCCCGGGACAGCTCACGAATCAAACCCGATCATGCAGATCACGCGGCCGATGTGAACCCAAAACCACCGACTCGGTCTCCGGCCTTGATCACTCTCACGATCCGTCAGAATCGCTTGATGAACTCCTTCGGATCATCCTCGTGACTCGACCAGAACTCGTGTGGCCGCAACTCGTAAAATCCCGTAGTCTCAAACTATCCGACCTCGGGTGAACCCCGTACTCTCGAACTGAATCGCCTGATTCACTTATCCTCGTGCTAGCTACGATCCCGCCAATAATCGGGCCATCTCGCTTGTAACCATCTCCTCTCGCCCTGTGCCGTGGATCGAGGCTCAGTGCCGTGGTCTCGCAGAGACTGCCGCTTTACTCGCAGCCTCCTCTCGCCGCTTGCCCTTCGGGCTCTGGTTGCCTTGCGGGAGGCATCACCGTATACAAAGAATACGCGGAGGAGTCCAACTTATAACACGGCTCTAAGGCACGATCTCGAGTGAGAAGAATGGAAACCAATCCTAAATATCCTATAGCCTCCTGATTATAGATGGTGCACAACACACCGATAATCAAGACTTACTAGATACGGTTCGTAGACACTTTCCGAGGATTAATCGCTCGATATCACTTTGTCACGACCGAACCTCGGCCCGTGGATCGTGCCTTACCCGGGCACCCTAGTGATACAACATCGAGAAAACCAATGGAAATAAAAACTCATGAAAGAAAATGGAAATAAGAAAACAAAGCTAACCCAAACTTACCTTTTTGCCCATAAATGAAAACTTGAATTACATCCTTACAAACTCGCCACAACAAAGCATGCACTTCTAAGAATTTTGAAACCATAATGACAGACGGGGCCCCGCCATGCCCCCGAATATACAAAAGTCTACTACTTGAGGAACCATACCACAGGACAAGCTTATGGAGATATGGAGCTTTCCGAGAACCGAACAGCGATCCTAAGAGTGCGGATCAGCAAGCTATGTACCTCAACCTGCGGCATGAACGCAGCCCCCCGAAGGAGGTCAGTACAACAGGTACCAAGTATGTGAAACTGAAAAATACTGTAAATAAAATCATAATAGTCTATATAAAGCAGGAGACATGTATGATAACCAAACTACAGTACACAACATATAAGCAGTCATGTCAAGTTAGGGACTCATGCCCGTGAAATCATCACTCAAATACAACCCGGGAATTTAACCCGCACAATGGCCGCATGCCCCGGCATCTCACCTCGGTATTGTTATACCCCGTATTTCCAGAGTAAGTACGTGAGACGTACGTAGAGAAATTTGAACTTTAAAGTGGCTTGGCCGAAATATTTTTTGTGCACAACACCCGGTTAGAGTCGTTTTTCGACGAAACGTTTTACACAACTTGCGAAGGGAAAATTCCGGCTATGTCATTTCTAATTTTTGCGGATTTTTCTGAGAGTCGAAACGTGTTGGACCAACAAGAGGGCGCCACTTGGCACCCTCTCATTGGCGGAAATTGTGGGCGTCCCTTGGACGATTTTCCTTGACATTTTTGTCAAGTAGTAGGTAGGATATTTTGGTGGTAGATGGATAAGGTGCACTTGGCATAATCTTGACCCTACACTTGCATGACACTTGGCTTAATCTTGGCCATTGGTTGGCCTTGGCTTGTACTATAAATACCCCCCTTTGGAAGACTTCTTCATCCATTCCAAAATTTTTCTAAGTCTTAGAAATCCTCCCCCCTCTCTTGTGGTGTTCTCGTCCTCCCCCCTTGTGAGGCCTCATGGGCCGAGAGCCCTCCCCTCGCCGAGAGTACCCCTAGTGGGGTTGGCCGAGGTATACACCCCCTTGTGGTGTTGTCTCGTATAAATACCCCTCTGGTAGAAATACTCTCAAAAGTATTGTTACTATACCCAAATTACCTTAGCCAGATACCTTGTAGTATTCTAAGGTTATACCTATACTGAAAAGCCCCGTAATACTATTATACTTCCCACTACACAAACCGAAACCCTAAAGAAAATCTCCGTAGTTAGTTGGAGTAGTATGTAGAAGTTGGTTAGAACTTCTGGGTGGTTTAGAGCGGTTGAGCGCACTGAGTTGAGCTAAACGTTGCCGGGATCGACTTTATAACTTGGATAATTTTGGGCTTATCGAGGTAAACACTTTTGACCTTCAGTAATTGGAAATTACATGTTGTTGAATATATAGTTAAAGTATACTATATATTGAATGGAACATAGTTGTGCGGCAATGTCTTTTGACTTAAGCCTGAATAATACTTACGGCAATGTCTTGCGACTTAAGCCTGAATGTAAAGAAGAGAACTGAACTGTAATTACATAGGACTGTATTACAGTAGACTTGTGTAGCTTTTCTGTGAGGTAGAATTGTGCACGTCCGGATTAGACGTATAACCCCCCCCCTGGTTGGCTTGGTAGCCGCCCCAATAGAGAGGAGATTTACGCCATGCGGGGAGGTGCCGAATTTTCAGAGAATGTTCTACGAAGAGATCTAAATGTTAATAAGCGCCAGGCCTTATAGGTTGAAGTACTATGCGTGGCGCGATCTACTTGGCTTAAGGAGTAGCCGACGGTTTGAGGTACTTGGAGCGTTTTGCTATTAGTCGATAATCGTCGCGAGGTATGTGAACCTCTTCCTATCTCTTCTAGCATGATATGTGTGTAACTATGTAGTACGGTAGACGTACATGTGTTAAATGTATTTGATTGATCTAAAACATAAAGTGTTATAACGGCTTTATGGGAAGTTGGTTATAACAGCTTTATGTATGTAAGAAGATACTTGTGGTTTTTAAAAGGTAACTGATTTGAACTATAACTGGCTGGTTATGTGATAATAAAGAACTTGAAGTATTTCAAAAGATTTTTGAATCATTTTGAAAGGAGAGTAATACTTGGTTTTTGAAAACTTAAGAGTTATACTAGCTTTATGGGAAGTTAGGTATAACGGCTTAAGAATGTTTTACTGGTTTCGGAAATCAGAATGTGTATCGACAAACCACTGCAGCGTTAATAAAAGGAAATGTTTTGACAGATTAAATATTATTAAAACCAGTAGAAACTTTCATCTGCATAGAAGCTAAGATGAGACAAAATGATCTTTCCTAGATCATGGCTGCTGTAATAAGATTGTTATAAACAAGAATATCCTACTCACATATAAGGCTTATGTTTCTCAGATGGTTTAAAAGAGAATTATATTCTTAAATGAATAAGACTATGAACTACGAAACCTTTCTAAAATAAGAAACGTGAACATTCGAAATTAGGCAAACTTGGACGTTTGGAAAATAATGTTGTTACTTGATTTTACAAAGGTAAGTGTTTTGATTTACTTCAAAAGATAATCACTCTATTTTCATATACTACGGGTATTGTGTGGTTTTTGTGAAAGTAACGTATCTTTTAAAGAAGTTAATGTATGAAGTACTTTGGGGATAAAAACTCGATCTTGTTAATCATATAGTAGAAAGTACCTTGTGTATATAACTTGATTGTGTTGGTTTGTGATAGCCTTGTAATACTTTCTTGTTGATTTGTTAAGTAAACATGCTAGGATGCTACGTGTGTTAGTATCTTGTGATGGTTGTGTAAAGGGGTTTTCCCTTCGACTGCGCTTAAGTTGTTTGACTATCAGCCGTTATGTTGGTATTGTACCACTCACCTTGACTTGTTTCCGAGGTTGCCGCCTCCGCGGGTAGACTCGGTGATGCAGGACCATGATGCGAGGAATACCTCATGCGGGCCATTGGAGTGGCCTATGCGGAGCTGCGGAAAGTTCCAGGACTAGACGCGCACATTAGATACTGCGGGCGAGTGGCCAGCTTCGATCATGTGGCGGTCTAGACAAATCTCATGATACAGTTTATGACCTTGTTAGTACTGTGGGTGTTAGTAGTCGGCTATGCCTTCGTACTTACCCCGTACGGTTTTATTATGACACAGGTGGGACCTGGTGTTCATGTGTATTCCTTGGTGCTTTTATATCATAGACTGCCGGCAGTGAAGAAGGTATTCCACGGGCATGATTGATGTTGTGGGCGTGAGACCCATTGTTATATTTGAGTGATGACTTGAGGGCGTGAGCCCCTGGCTTGACATGACTGTTTATTTATTGTGAACTGTAGTTTGGTTATCATACATGTCTCCTGCTTTATATAGACTACTATGATTTCATTTACGATTTTCGCCACATACTTGGTACTGCCAGATCGACCTCCTTCGGGGGGCTGCGTTCATGCCGCAGGTAAAGGTACGCCAGTCGTTGATCCTCTCTCTTAGGATCACAGTTCAGCGTTTGGGAAGCTCCGTTTCTCCGGAGGCTTATCTTGGTATAGTCCCCTGTCGTTGTAGGTTTTACATTCGTGGTATGGCGGGCCCCGTCCGCCAGATGTTATCGTATTATTCCTAAGGTCCGTAGTACCGCCAGGCAAAGCCGTAAAAGGGATGTAATCGCTCAAATTGTTATTTATATATACCAAGGTAACCGCTTTTGGTTAGCTTTGTCTTCTTATTTCACCGTCTTATTACACCGTTTCATGTATTGTCTTTATGTTCCACGATTACTGATGTATGTCTACTTGGGTGCCCGGTAGGCACTACCACGCCCGGTTCGGGTCGTGACAGAGTGGTATCAGAGCAGTTAATCTTCGGAAAGTGTAGTATCCAGTAGAGTCTTGATTATCGGTGTGTTGTGCACCACACCAATAATCAGGAGGCTATAGGATATTTAGGATTGGTTTCCATTCTTCTCATTCTGAGATCGTGCCTTGAAGCTGTGTGATAAGTTGGACCCCTCTAACATATTTCTTTCCCTTACCGATATGCCTCCACGTAGGGCAAACCCGGGCCCAGAGGCGCGCAAGGCGAGCCGCGAGCAGTTCAGAGGGTTACGTGGGCACGGGCCTAATCATCACCTGGGGTGGTATTTCATTCGGGGAAGTTATGCTACGTCACCAGCCCCAGCAGAGTTTAGCACAGCGGCAGCAGTGCCTACAACGACCATAATATTTGAACCTTCAGTCCCACGACCGGGAACAGAGAATATAGATTCCAAAGAGACAACCTCACATTACTAGTATGGATGTGGCTACCCGAGAGTATACCGATGTACCGCGAGTCTTGATGACTATCTAAGAGAGGGTTGTACCAGAGTACTTCTTCGCTAGGCTTGAGCATGGCCTGTATGTGCCATGCGCAGCAGTAGAAAGGTAGAGATCGACGTTAACCGAGGACGAGAAGAGGCCGAGCAGTGAGCCTTTAGTAACTTTCGAGTCGAGTCGACTCACCAGCAGATTGATTATGCACATCCACCAGTGCAGAGTGGTCCTCCACAGGGTTCGGGGCGTTCGAGTGTGCAGTTGGTCGTGGCTCGAGTTTCCGTTCTGACTACGTAGGTTCCGGCCACCGGACTCGCTTTTTCCCGAGATTCACGGTGTGACAGCGCCAATCCGGAATGTCGTCTTTTGTTGGTACTTGTTTTACTGCGCGGACAGGGCCACGTGCGGAAAGGATGTCCTAGTAGGAAGGGTGTCCTAGCAGGAGGACTTAGCCTTCAGGATCGGTGGGTAGTTCGTCACCTTCCTTAGCTATGCGCCCTACGGGGCAAGTTTGTTTAGAACGACTAAGGAGAGTGAAGAGATACAGTATATCCTTAACCTCTAGAGATCGATGTATGATAAGATGGGTATATCATAAGTGCTATGTTCTGATAGCAGTGTGTAATTAGTGATTAGAAATCATGGTTAGTAACCGGGAAAGATTGACGGATAGGGAAGTGTGAGCCTTAGAGCTTTATACGTAGAGACCTTAGAGGTAAGGCCATCTCGAGTAAAGAAGTATTTTATGTTTGACCCTTGTCGGAGTGCATTGTGCACGTAATCTATGTTTGTGGGGTAAGTCCCTGAGTAGTGTGAACTGAAGGAGGGTAGTTGAGCTAAGAAGACCGCTAGGTTTTCGTAACGTGATTAGTGAGATCGCTCCTTCGGGGAACTAGTGTTTTGCGCGTTGCCGGGTAGGGTTGAGGCCATGTTGCGGGTCAACCCGCGGCCTGTATGGTGGTGGGGTCAGTTTGTGGTGGTCCCGCCAGGTGTTAGGGTCACAAGGGTGTTAGGCCCAAGTTTAGTTAACCATCGTACGAGTTCGTGGATGCGTGCAACCAGTAGTCGGGCCGATGGGGGCAGCCCATCGTGTTTTTCGGTCGGGACCGTTTACTCGGCAGTGTTGTTATATCAGGAAGGTGGTAAGGCTGCACGAGGTGCCTGCCTTCACCTTATGACAGACAGTGGAGCCCAGGTTACGGCTGTTTCTTTTTCTGGAAGTTTTACCAGGCAAGGTTAGGAACTCAGGTGAGTCTCAGAATCACATTCGCCCTCGGGCCAGTGTTTGGATTTCAGGGGTAGTTGCGAGAATTGTTGTCTCCTGTTGAAGGAGTGTTTTTAGCTACCATTTCAGTGTTCGGATGTCGCCTTATGAAGCCTTGTATGGGCGGAAGTGTAAGTTGCCGGTCGATTGGTTTGATGTTGGCAAGGTTCAGATAGTTGGTTCAGGCTTGTTCCAACAGGCTATGGATAGGGTGAGGCTTATCTAGAAGAGGTTTTTGGCAGCTCAGAGTTAACGGAAGTCGTGCGGATAATCGGCGTCGACGCTTGGAGTTCGGGTTGACGGTCGGTATTCTTGAAGGTACCACCCCGGATAGGGTGTAAGAGGAAACTTAGCCCGAGTTACTTTGGGCCTTTTGAGTTCATGTGAGGGATAGGCCAGGTTGCCTATATGTTAGCATTTGCCGTCCAACTTAGGAGGCAGTGCATCCAGTCTTTCGTGTTATGTTCGAGAAGGAAATCGGAGGTCCATCCAGAGTGTTCCCAGTTAATGATGACCAAGTTGAAGATAATAACCCCGAGATTTGGAAACTGAAGCAGTGACAGAAATGTGGTAAGAGTTCGAGTGTACAAGAAGTGTACGACATCCTCAGGGATCGCATGCAGTCCGTTACCATTTGTTGGGTCGCCGGAGTGACACTAGAACCTCGCGGCAAAGTGACAAAAGTGGGAAGAAGCGAGCATGTATGGCGAGCATTGATGTGATCATTTCTTTTGTAAAGAGAAAGAGCGAAGGAAGTATATTTTAGACCCTAGAGAGAGGTGTTTGTGGTGATGTTAGAGGTGTTTCCTCGTGGACTTGGATGTAAGTATTTTTTTGCGCAAATTGTTTCTGTGGCCATGTGTGGCAGGATTGTTTCGTAAGTATAGCAGTGAAGACTATACTGGCGCACGTTTGTTTTGAGACTTAGAAGGAACATTCGGGACGAATGTTTCTAAGGAGGGGAGAATGTTATACCCCGTATTTCCAGAGTATGTACGTGAGGACGTACGTAGAGAAATTTGAACTTTAAAGTGGCTTGGCCGAAATATTTTTTGTGCACAACACCCGGTTAGAGTCGTTTTTCGACGAAACGTTTTACACAACTTGCGAAGGGAAAATTCCGGCTATGTCATTTCTAATTTTTGCGGATTTTTCCGAGAGTCGAAACGTGTTGGACCAACAAGAGGGCGCCACTTGGCACCCTCTCATTGGCGGAAATTGTGGGCGTCCCTTGGACGATTTTCCTTGACATTTTTGTCAAGTAGTAGGTAGGATATTTTGGTGGTAGATGGATAAGGTGCACTTGGCATAATCTTGACCCTATACTTGCATGGCACTTGGCTTAATCTTGGCCATTGGTTGGCTTGAACTATAAATACCCCCCTGCGGAAGACTTCTTCATCCATTCCAAAAATATGCTAAGTCTAAGAAAACCTCCCCCCCTCTCTGGTGGCCTTCTCGTCCTCCCCTCGTGAGGCCCTCGCCGAGAGCCCTCCCTCGCCGAGAGTACCCCAGTGGGGTTGGCCGAGGGTATACACCCCCTTGTGGTGTTGTCTCGTATAAATACCTCTTGGTAGAAATACTCTCAAAAGTATTGTTACTATACCCAAATTACCTTAGCCGTATACCTTGTAGTATTCTAAGGTTATACCTATCTAAAAGCCCCAGTAATACTATTATACTTCCCGTCACCACAAAACCGAAACCCTAAAGAAAATCTCCATAGTTAGTTGGAGTAGTATGTAGAAGTTGGTTAGAACTTCTAAGGGTGGTTTAGAGCGGGTTAGCGCACGAGTCGAGCTAAACGCGTTGCCAGGATCGACTTTATAACTTGGATAATTTTGGGCTTATCGAGGTAAACACTTTTGACCTTCATTGTAATTGGAAATTACATGTTGTTGAATATATAGTTAAAGTATACTATATATAGAATGGAACATAGTTGTGCGGCAATGTCTTTTGACTTAAGCTGAATAATACTTACGCAATGTCTTGCGACTTAAGCTGAATGTAAAGAAGAGAATCAATCAGAATTACATAGGACTGCATTACATGGACTTGTGTAGCTTTTACGTGAGGTAGAATTGTGCACGTCCGATTAGGCGTATAACCCCCGTGGCTTGGTAGCCGGCCCGATAGAGGAGGAGATTTACGCCATGTGGGGAGTCTTTGCCGAATTTTCTATAGAATGTTATACGAAGAGATCTAAAAGTTAATAAGCGCCTTGTGGCCTTATATGTTGAAGTACTATGCGTGGCGCGATCTACTTGGCTTAAGGAGTAGCCGACGGTTTGAGGTACTTGGAGCGTTTTGCTATTAGTCGATAATCGTCGCGAGGTATGTGAACCTCTTCCTATCTCTTCTAGCATGATATGTGTGTAACTATGTAGTACGGTAGACGTACATGTGTTAAATGTATTTGATTGATCTAAAACATAAAGTGTTATAACGGCTTTATGGGAAGTTGGTTATAACAGCTTTATGTATGTAAGAAGATACTTGTGGTTTTTAAAAGGTAACTGATTTGAACTATAACTGGCTGGTTATGTGATAATAAAGAACTTGAAGTATTTCAAAAGATTTTTGAATCATTTTGAAAGGAGAGTAATACTTGGTTTTTGAAAACTTAAGAGTTATACTAGCTTTATGGGAAGTTAGGTATAACGGCTTAAGAATGTTTTACTGGTTTCGGAAATCAGAATGTGTATCGACAAACCACTGCAGCGTTAATAAAAGGAAATGTTTTGACAGATTAAATATTATTAAAACCAGTAGAAACTTCCATCTGTATAGAAGCTAAGATGAGACAAAATGATCTTTCCTAGATCATGGTCACGTAATAAGATTGTTATAAACAAGAATATCCTACTCACATATAAGGCTTATGTTTCTCAGATGGTTTAAAAGAGAATTATATTCTTAAATGAATAAGACTATGAACTACGAAACCTTTCTAAAATAAGAAACGTGAACATTCGAAATTAGGCAAACTTGGACGTTTGGAAAATAATGTTGTTACTTGATTTTACAAAGGTAAGTGTTTTGATTTACTTCAAAAGATAATCACTCTATTTTCATATACTACGTATTGTGTGGTTTTTGTGAAAGTAACGATCTTTTAAAGAAGTTAATGTATGAAGTACTTTGGGGATAAAACCCGATCTTGTTAATCATATAGTAGAAAGTACTTGTGTATATAACTTGATTGTGTTGGTTTGTGATAGCCTTGTAATACTTTCTTGTTGATTTGTTAAGTAAACATGCTAGGATGCTACGTGTGTTAGTATCTTGTGATGGTTGTGTAAAGGGGTTTTTCCCTTCGACTGCGCTTAAGTTGTTTGACTATCAGCCGTTATGTTGGTATTGTACCACTCACCTTGACTTGTTTCCGGAGGTTGTCGCCTCCGACGCGGTAGACTCGGCGATGCAGGACCATGATTCGAGAATACCTCATGCGGGTCCTGGGGACCTATGCGGAGCTACGAGAGTTCCAGGTTAGTTTGCGGACTTTATGGTCATGCGGTCTATGTGGCCATGCGGTCTGCGAGTCCAGGACGATGTCGGGGAGTAGCTACCCTCGATGAGAGGAATACCTCATGCGGGCCATTAGAGTGGCCTATGCGAGTCGCGGAAGTTCGAGGACTAGACGCACACATTAGATAATCGCGGGCGAGTGGCGGCTCGATCATGTGGCGGTCTAGACAAATCTCATGATACTGATTTATGACCTTGTTAGTACTGTAGGTGTTAGTAGTCGGCTATGCCTTCGCACTTACCTCCAGACGGTTTTATTATGACACAGTGGACCGTGTTCATGTGTATTCCTTGGTGCTTTTATATCATAGATCGCCGGCAGAAGAAGGTATTCCACGCATGATTGATGTTGTGGGCGTGAGACCCATTGTTATATTTGAGTGATGACTTGAGGCGTGAGCCCCGCTTGACATGATCGTTTATTTATTGTAATCGTAGTTTGGTTATCATACATGTCTCTGCTTTATATAGACTACTATGATTTCATTTACGATTTTCGCCACATACTTGGTACTGCATCGACTCTCGGGCTGCGTTACATGCCGCAGTAAAGGCACGCCATCGTTGATCCTCTCTTAGGATCACAGTCAGCGTTGGGAAGCTCCGTTTCTCGGAGGCTTATCTTGTATAGTCCTCGTTGTTGTAGGTTTTTACATTCGTGGTATGGCGGGCCCGCCCCGCCAGTGTTATCGTATTATTCCTGCAGGTCCGTAATCGTTGTGGGCAAAGGCGTAAAAGGGATGTAATCGCTCAAATTGTTATTTATATATACCAAGGTAACCGTTTTTGTTAGCTTTGTCTTCTTATTTCACCGTCTTATTACATCGTTTCATGTATTGTCTTTATGTTCCGTGATTAATCGATGTATGTCTACTGGGTGCCCGGTAAGGCACGATCACGCCCGGTTCGGAGTCGCGATGTATAAGCATGGCCTCGAACCGCCCTAGTGGGCCCATACCGTGGACCGTCCAACGCGTGTCGGTATGCCCAAAGGAGATAACAAGATAACAATCCACGTGGAAGCATACCCGGCCACCCAACGTGTCGGTATGTCAATCAACTAACAAGATAACACTCACTATGGAAGCATACCCGGGCTACCCAACGTGTCGGTATGTCCAAACAAATACAAGATAATACTCACCGTGGACGCTGCTCGTGGGCCACCCAACGTGTCGAGATGTCCAAACAAATACAAGATAATACTCACCGTGGACGATACTGTGGGCCACCCAACATGTCAGTATGTCCAAACAAATAACAAGATAACACTCCTAATGGAAGCATACCTGTGGGCTACCCAACGTGTCAGTATGTCCAAGAGGATCGATATAGTGGAAGCATACCCGTGGGCTACCCAACGTGTCAGTATGTCCAGACAAATAACAAGATAATATTCCTAATGGAAGCATACCCGTGGGCTACCCAACGTGTCAGTATGTCCAAGAGGATCGATATAGTGGAAGCATACCCGTGGGTTACCCAACGTGTCAGTATGTCCAGACAAATAACAAGATAACACTCCTAATGGAAGCATACCCGTGGGCTACCCAACGTGTCAGTATGTCCAAGAGGATCGATATAGTGGAAGCATACCCGTGGGCTACCCAACGTGTCAGTATGTCCATCAATCAACCAGATAGTCGGCCCTCCATCGAGAGGCTCGGTAGCACACAATAAAACACTTGCACAACAAGTCTATCACAACAAGCATAGGCAAGTTACACACAACTCAAGGTACTTTAAACACTTCTTAACACAACGTCAAGTATACCAGTAAAACCCAAGTATCTAACCCCTTTAAGATCAAGGTACGCCTACCTTTTATAACCAAGCCACTTATGTTTTTCCATCACAAAGAGTTCAATATTTGAAAACAAGTTACTTCTCTATTTCCAAAAAATCAAGTTACCATTCTAAATCCAATAATGAATACATTTCTTTATTTTCCATAAAGTCGTTATAACTAGCTTCCCATAAAGCTATTATAACACTTTATGTTTTAAAACAATACAAGACAAAACCATGCATTTCTTTTAAAACAAAACACTTCCAATTCTTAAGTCTCTTTTCTTTTAGAAATCGAGTTCCTTACCTTGGGATTTTTAAGAAGATCAAAACTTGATTACAATAATTCTTATTAGAGCAGCCATGATCTAGGAAATGTAATACAATTTTGTCTTATCTTAGCTTCTATGCAGATGGATGTTTCTACTGGTTTTAATATGATTAATTGTCATTACTTCTTTCCTTTATCGACGCTGCATTGGCTTGTTCGATCCTTATTCCCATTTCCGAAATTTGTAACATTATTCTTTTAAAAACCAAGTACTCATTTCTCACGAATGAGGTTTCACACTTTTCAACACCACTTAGGTCAATTATACGTCGAGCCTCTTATCTTTTGAAATCAACAAACCATCATTTTACCTACATAAAGTGGTTATAACAAACTTCCCATAAAGCCGTTATAACACTTTATGTTTTTAAACCAACCAATTACAACTATAAGCCCTTATGAGACCAAGAGGGCTTATTCTTTAACCACCGAGTACTTATTACTAACGAATAAGATTTTCCTACTCTTTCAACAATCAAGACCTTTACACTTCATATCAAGTCAAGGAACAACAAGGTAAATCAAATTTCTTTAACACACGTGCATCTACTGCACTATATATTTCACAAATAATCATGCTGAAGAGGATAGGAAGAATCACATACCTCGCGACGATTGTCGACAATAAGCAAAATGCTCCACAGTACTATCTCCCTTAAGTAGGATATGCTACTCGTAGTACTTCAATCCTATAAGGGTCATAAAACGTCTATCAATCTCTAGCTTCGAACGTAGAATAACTAAGTGCAAGGTCCCTACATTCTACGGAAAATTTGGACAGAACTTCCTTTGTTTCTACTTACTATGCCACCTTTTTCAAGGCCGAAATTCAATAACCAACGCCACATTTAAGGCTCAATTAATTCAGCAAATACAAGGGGATTACACGCCTACTAATACGTGTAAAATTCCGCCCCACAACAACACAAAATAAACCAATAATCTCCATGCCATTCTTGGCCAACAATATAACCAATACTAACCCCTTTCAACTCTTTTCCAATTCAAGTTCTTAGGTCTAACATGATATCTAGCCTTAGACATCTTCAACAATTACAATTTCCCCCTTTACAACATGTGACGACCAAATTAGAAATCCAATTGAAGTTACAATCTTAAGGCTAACATGCCCATTTTCGGTTTCAACAAGACAACAAGATCCAAATCTATTCAAATATAACAGCCTCAGGCTCAATTCTAAACTACTAAAATATAACAGCCTCAGGCTCATTTCTAAACTACTAAAATATAACAGCCTCAGACTCATTTCTAAACTACTAAAACAAGTATAACTCATAACCAAGAAAAGGGGAAACTTTTACCTTTGGAGAAACCCACAAAAGCCCCTTTCTTCCACTTCTTTCCACAAACTCGTCTACCAGCGCTTCCCACAAGTTTACCCACACTTTTCCTTCTTGCCGTCGCTCCAACAGTTTCCTCTTAAGCTAGGTTTTCTTCAAAAAAACTAGAGAGAAGGGAGAGGGTTTTTCTTGGGAGGGTTTTGAAATGAAATGGCCAAGTCTTCCAAGACTTGGCCCTAAAATAGGACCACTTTCTGGTAAAAAGGATGGGAGGGACACTTGTCACCCTCCCATAGGTTTTAAACAAAATATCCCCTGTTTTTGCCCTTTCTGCAAAATTCCGCCTCTGGCGCGTGGCCACTCCGAAAAAGTTCCAGCATTCCGGCGTCGCGGCCCATTCGGCCGCGGCCGCCGCAACCTGCGAACTCCCAAGACAACCGCGCCATGCATTCGAAGCCGCGGCGCTGTACCCTGAAGCAAACAGGCTGTTTTGCCCGATCGCACCAAACTTGAAACTTCCATAACTTTTGACTCCGATGTCCTATCGATGAACGATTTGTTGCGTTGGGAACTAGATTTAACGGACTACACACTAGGCTTTTTAAACACCTCGAAATTCTTAACAACTGGGGTACAACACTCCAAGGTAGACTCAAAATCCGTCCAACACATATTTGTCAACTTATCTATCAACTTTCAAATCTTATATTCCTTGGTATGTTCTTAACTTAACTCCTTGAATTTACGGGGTGTAACATTTTCAGTCAGTTCCAGTAGTCAGAGAGTTCCCAGATGTGTTTCCAGATGACCTCCCGGGTATCCCTCCTGAGAGGGAGATATAGTTTTGTATCGATGTTGCGGACACTTACTTATTTCCATTCCGCCATACAGAATGGCACCTGCCGAGTTGAGAGAGTTGAAGGACCAGCTGAGATATTTGCTGGAGAAGGGCTTCATCAGGCCTAGTGTTTCTCCCTGGGGAGCGCCGGTATTGTTCGTGAAGAAGAAGGACGGGACGCTGCGCATGTGTGTTGATTACAGGCAGCTGAACAAGGTGACCATTAAGAACAGATACCCCCTTCCCAGGATTGATGATTTGTTCGACCAGTTGCAGGGTGCGAGATATTTCTCCAAGATTGATCTGCGATCGGGCTATCATCAGGTGCGAGTTAGAGAGGCGGATGTCCCTAGGACTGCATTCCGGACCCGGTACGGGCACTATGAGTTCAGGGTTATGTCTTTCGGTTTGACCAATGCTCCGGCGGTATTCATGGATTTGATGAACCGAGTGTTCAAGCCATTTTTGGACACGTTTGTGATAGTGTTCATTGATGACATCTTGGTTTATTCCCGCTCAGAGCAGGAGTATGCAGAGCATTTGAGGACTGTGCTGAGAGTTCTCCAGGACCAGCGGTTGTACGCCAAGTTTTCAAAGTGTGAGTTCTGGTTGACTTCGGTGGCATTTCTTGGGCACATTGTTGGGGCCGATGGTATTCAGGTGGATACGGCCAAGATCGAGGCAGTCAGGACTTGGCCTAGACCTACTACTCCGACAGATGTGCGCAGTTTTTTGGGCCTCGCAGGTTATTATCGGTGGTTCGTGGAGAAGTTTGCTTCTATCTCTGCACCATTGACTAAGCTGACTCAGAAGGCAGCTAAGTTTCAGTGGACTGATGCTTGTTAGCAGGGTTTCTAGTTACTGAAGGAGAGACTGACGGCCGCCCCCGTTCTTACTCTTCCAGAGGGTCCAGATGGCTATGTCGTGTATTGTGATGCGTCAGGCATCGGGCTTGGATGTGTGTTGATGCAGCAGGGCAAGGTTATAACATACGCATCCCGACAGCTTAAGAAATATGAGAGGAACTACCCCACCCATGATTTGGAGTTGGCAGCAGTGATTCACGCCTTGAAGATCTGGAGGCACTATTTGTATGGGGTTCATGTGGATATTTATACAGACCACAAGAGCCTCCAGTATATCTTCAGCTAGAGGGAGCTAAACTTACGACAAAGACGGTGGTTAAAGCTGCTCAAGGATTACGATGTCGACATCCTGTACCACCCAGGGAAGGCCAATGTTATGGCAGATGCCCTTAGTCGTAGGTCGATGGGGAGTCTATCAGATGTATAGCTAGAGAGGAGGGGCATGGTTCTCGATTTACATCAGCTAGCGAGCCTCGTGGTCCGATTGATTGATTCTGATAGCAGTGGGGTTCGAGTTCGAGAGGTTGCCGAGTCTTCCATCGTCGAGGAGGTGAAGAGGCAACAGTTTGAGGATCCTGTTTTGACGCGGTATCGTTATACGGCTCTTCGTGAAGGGAAGGGTCCTTTTGAGGTAGCACCTGATGGGGTGCTAAGGTTCGAGGGCAGGTTGTGTGTTCCAGATATTGCAGGACTTCGGCAGCAGGTTCTAGGGGAAGCACACAACGCGCGTTACTCTATCCATCCGGGGTCGACCAAGATGTACCACGACCTCAGATCTGTGTATTGGTGGGATGACTTGAAGAGGGACGTTGCAGAGTTTGTGGCTCAGTGCCCGTGTTGTCAACAGGTGAAGGTAGAGCACTAGAGGCCTGGTGGTTTGTTGCAGACGATAGAGATCCCGACCTGGAAGTGGGAGGTGATCAACATGGACTTTATCACAGGATTACCTCGCACTCAGAGGAAGCATGATTCTATCTGGGTTATCATCGACAGGCTGACGAAATCAGCCAACTTTCTTCCCGTCAGGACGACTTTTTCGGCTGAGGATTATGCCAGACTTTACATCCGAGAGATCGTCAGACTGCATGGTGTCCCTATTTCTATCATATCAGACAGAGGAGCCCAATTTACGGCTAACTTCTGGAGGTCCTTCCAAAAGGGATTAGGGACGCAGGTGAGCCTGAGTACTGCATTCCATCCTCAGACAGACGGACAGGCAGAGCGCACTATCCAGACTCTTGAGGATATGCTGCTAGCCTGTGTTATTGACTTCAGGGGTAGCTGGGAGGATCATTTGCCTCTAGTTGAGTTTGCGTATAATAATAGCTACCACTCCAGTATTCAGATGGCGCCTTATGAGGCCTTGTATGTGAGGAAGTGTAAATTGCCGATAGGCTGGTTTGATGTAGGCGAGGTGCAGTTAGTGGGACCAGACCTGGTTCAGCAGCCAGTGGATAAGGTAAAGCTTATCCAGAGCTTCATCGACAATCCGAGTCGATGTAAGTCGACGCAGATCATCGCCGTCGGCATCCGAGTTTGAAGTTGATGATTGGGTTTTCTGAAGGTGTCACCCATGGCGGTGTGATGAGATTCGGAAGAAAGGGAAACTCACCAAGGTACATCGGGTCAGACGATTGTCCGCAGGGTAGACAAGGTTGCCTATGAATTGGATCTGCCGTCCGATCTTGAGGCAGTGCATCCGGTTTTTCATGTTTCTATGCTGAGGAGATGTATCGGGGATCCATCTAGGGTGCACCCGATTGACGATGTCCAGGTGACCGAAGGGTTATCGTATGAGGAGATTCCCATAGCGATAATCGATCGTCAGGTTAGGCGTCTGCGGACCAAGGACGTGGCTTCCGTCAAAGTCTTGTGGCGGAACGAGCTCAGGGAGGAGATGACGTGGGAAGCTGAGGAGGACATGAGGCAGAAGTATCCTCACCTATTCCCCACACCTCCAGGTAACTCACTTTCCTACTTGTAAATTTGCATTGACATATTTGCTTAAGTGTTGTATTGTGGCCATGTGTGGCATTTGCAAACTGTTTAAGTTATGAGGAACTTTATCGTTATCTGTCTTGAGAAGGAACATTCGGGACGAATGTTTCTAAGGAGGGGAGAATGTTATACCCCGTATTTCCAGAGTATGTACGTGAGGGCGTACGTACAAAAGTTTAAGCCTTAAGTTAGGCAAGGGACGAAAATTGTGCACAACCCCCGAAAAGAATTGTTTTCCGACGAAAAGTTTTCCAAACCTTGCGAAGGGAAAATTACGGTTGCGACATTTATTATTTTTGCGGATTTTTCCGAGAGATGAAATATTTTGGACCAACGAGAGGGCGACATGTGTCACCCTC
This sequence comes from Przewalskia tangutica, assembly GCA_029844215.1. NCBI lineage: Eukaryota > Viridiplantae > Streptophyta > Magnoliopsida > Solanales > Solanaceae > Przewalskia > Przewalskia tangutica. The sequence continues at coordinate 36,017,155 of CM056733.1, forward strand.
AAGTTGGCGGAATTGTGGACGATTTCATGGCACGTTTTTGTCAAGAAAAATGGCTTAAACATTGGTCAAGGTTAGGTAGGATATTTTGTGATATTTTTGGAGTAGATGGATAAGGTACACATGTGTAAATCTACACCCTCCACTTGCCCTCCACTTGCCTTAATCTTGGCCCTTGAAAGTCCTATAAATACCCCCCTAAGTTGCAAAGAATTCTTCATCCACAAATATTTTCCAAGTCTTGAAAACTCCTTCTCCTTGTGAGCTTCTCGTCCAAAGCCCTCTCCCCTCTAGTTAGCTAGCCGAAACACCCCCCCCCCTTGGTAGAAAATACTCTCCAAGTATTGTTACTATTCCAAAATACCTTAGCCTTATACCATTGTAGTATTCCAAAGTTACCTCTATACGTAGAGCCCGGAAATACTACCTTATATCCATTAGTCACTAAACGAAACCCTAAGAGAAACTTCATAGTTGGTTGAAGTAGTAAGTAGAAGTTGTGTAGAAACTTCTAAGGGTTTCTTGGAGCGGATTGGAGCGTACAGATTAGGAGCTAAACCTTGCTCAGGATCGACTTATATCTTGGATAATTTTGGGCTTATCGAGGTAAATAATCCTATCCTTCTATTGTAATTGAAGATTACATACTGTAGTAGTATAGAAATAAGTATAAGATACCTAGAAGGATATTAAAGAATTGAACTGAAATCACATCAGAAGAATATAAAAGAAGAATTGAACTGTACTTACATAGGACTGTATTTCTGATGAGACTTGAGTAGTTTGACGGGTAGGGAAATGCTGCCCAATTTTCCGTAGAATAGAGAACCTTCTGCTTAGAATATCCTACAGAGTAGTCTAGACGTTGATAGACGTATTTGACTATTATAGGTTGATACTCTGCACGCGACATACTCGACTTGGCAGGTGGATTTCGCCGAGAAGGTATGTGATTCTTCCTATCCTCTTGAGCATGATATTTTAAAATATATATATAGTACGGTAGACGTACGTGTGTTAACTGAACATGGTTTTACGTGACGTCTTTTGACTTGAGTCTAAATGATAAAGAATCTTGAAGTATTTCAAAAGAATTATGAATCATTTTTGAAAGAAGAGTAATACTTGGTTTTTAAACAAAAAGCTTAAGAGTTATACTAGCTTTATGGGAAGTTAGGTATAACGACTTAAGAAAGATAAAAGGAACGGTTTACTTATGTGTTTATGAAAGACTTATATTGATTTCTGGAAAGTATAGTAAGATGGTTTGATGAGTAGACATATTATGATGCTATGTGTGTTAGTGTCTTGTAAACGTTTGTATAAAGAGGTTATTCTTATTGTGCTTACGTTGTTTAACGATAAGCTGTTATGTTAGTATTATACCACTCACCTCTTGACATGATTCCGGGGGTTAAGGCTCCCGTCGAGGATGCCTACGCGGGTCGGGGACCTATGCGAGCTACGAGAGTTCCGAGTTAGTGTTCGGGAATACCTCATGCGGTCTATGTGGCCGTACGGACTACGAGAGTCGGGGCGATGTCGAGAGTAGCTACCCTCGATGCGGGGAATGCCTCATGCGGACCTAGGTGGCCTATGCGGACTACGGGAGTCCAGGATTAGGCATGCATAATGATACTATGGGCGATTGGCCTTGCTTCGATCATTCGCAGCCTAGAAAAGACCTGTTACAGTTTACCTATTATTGCTCTTGTTGTGATGTGGCACTATGTGCGGTTCCATTGGTTGTTTCGTACATATTTGTAAAATTGGTTTTAAAATGACATGATTTCATTTAAAGTACTTTCTGATTTCACATACTTGGTACTGTTGTCGACCTCCTTGGGCTGCGTTAAATGCGCGAGTAAGGGAAAGCAGGTGCTAGATCCGCATCCTTAGGATCTTTTGCTTTGGTGTCAGGAGCTTCATCTTCTCCGGAGGCTCGACTTTTGGTATGGTTCTCCCTGGTGTTGTAGATATATGTACATTCAGGGTATAGCGGGGCCCTGTCCCGCCATAGTTCACTTTCTTAGAGGTCTGTAGTCCTATTGTACAGTTGGGATGTAACTGCCAGACTTGGTTTATATATATATACCGAAAGACGACTTTTCTCAGATAAACTGTGTCTCATTTTACATTGGTTTCATGTCTTGTTTTTATATTCCGCTGATTACTATGATGTATGCCTACTTGGGTGCCCGGGTAAGGCACCAGTCACGGGCCGGATCGGTCGTGTGAAATCTTTGCCAAATTCCGTCCGAGAAATAAGAACCTTCGCTTAGAATATTCTCTGAGTAGTCTAGACGTTGATAGACGTATTTGACTATTATAGGTTGATACTCTGCGCGCGACATATTCGACTTGGCAGGTGGATTTCGCCGAGGAGGTATGTGATTCTTCCTATCCTCTTGAGCATGATATTTTAAAAGAATATATATAGTACGGTAGACGTACGTGTGTTAACTGAACGTGGTTTTACTTCGATGTCTTTTGACTTGAGTTTTAAATAATACGAACCTTGAAGTATTTCAAAAGAATTAAGAATCGTTTTTAAAAGAAGAGTAATACTTGGTTTTAAAAGCTTAAGAGTTATACTAGCTTTATGGAAAGTTAGGTATAACGACTTAAGAGAGATAAAAGGCAGTTTACTTAATTGTTTATGAAAGCCTTGTATTGATTTCGAAATGAGAATAAGTATCGAACAAACCATCATGCTAATAAAGGAAAATGTATTGACTAATTAAGTATTATTAAAACCGTAGAAACCTCCATCCGCATAGAAGCTAAGATAAGACAAAATTGTATTACATTTCTAGATCATGGTTGCTTTAATAAGATCATTAATAAACAAGTTTTGATTTTCTTAAAATTTCAAAGTAAGGACTTGATTTATAAAAGACAAAGACTTGAAAATTTTGAAGTGTTTTTCGTTTAAAAAGGAAGGCATGCTTTTGTCTTAAGTTGGTTCAAAAAGAAGGTAGGGAAATTGTTTTGGTTTACTTAAAAGATAGTCACTCTATTTTGATACTACTGTATCGTGTGACTCTTGTGAAAGAAACGAATCTTTTTAAAGAGTTAATGTATGAAGTACTTTGGGGATAAAAACCCGAACTTGTTGGCATAAAATAGAAAGTACCTTGTGTGAATAACTTGACTATGTTGGTTTGTGATAACCTTGTAATACTTTCTTGTTGGTTTGATAAGTAAACATGTTAGGATGCTACGTGTGTTAGTGTCTTGTGATGTTTGTGTAAAGGGGTTTCCCTTGTTGTGCTTATGTTGTTTAACGATAAGCCGTTATGTTAGTATTGTACCACTCACCTCTTGACATGTTATATCGGGGGTTAAGCTGCCCCCCGATGCGAGGGATGCCTCATGTGGGTCTAGGGGACCTATGCGGAGCTACGAGAGTTCCAGGTTAGTGTGCGAGGAATACCTCATGCGGTCTATGTGGCCATGCGGACTACGAGAGTCGGGGCGATGCGAGGAGTAGCTACCCTCGATGCGGGAATACCTCATGCGGGCCTAAGTGGCTATCGCGAGTCGCGGTAAGCTCGAGTTAGACGCGCATTGATACCGAGGCGAGTGGCGAGCTTCGATCATGGCGCGGTCTAGAAAGACCTCGTGATACGCTTTATAGCATTGTTGGTGTTATACCCGTATTTCGGTATATGCGTGGGGCGTGCGTAGAAATTTGAACTTGTGATTTAGGCTTGGCGAATTCTTTTGTTCACAACACCGATTTGAGTCGTTTTTCGACGAAACGTTTCCACGACTTCGTAGGGAATTTCCGGCTATGTCATTTTTAATTTTTGCGGATTTTTAGAGGCGAAACATTTTGGACCAACGGGAGGGTGACATGTGTCACCCTCACATTGGAAGCAAGGGGCGGCAACCCTTGGCCGAATTGGGCTACTTTATGGCCTTGATTTGTGCCTTGTTTTGTGGAGTGTTTTGTGGAGTAGGGTTAGGGTGCACATGGCTTGATCTTGGCCCTACACTTGCTATGCACTTGGCAAGATCTTGGCCATTGGTTGGCCTTGGCTTGTGCTATAAATACCCTCTCCTTTGATGAATTCTTCATCCTTTCCACAAATCTTCTAAGTGTTAAAATCCCTCCCTCTCCCCTCTTGTTGACTCTCGTCCAAGAGCCCCTCTCCCCCTTTGAAAGGCCCCCTTGGCCGAGAGCCCTCTCCCCCCCTCCTAGTAGTGTGGCCGTGGGGTACCCCCCCCTAGCCTAGTTGCTTTCGTATAATACCCCCCTTTGTGGTGTAGAAATACTCTCAAAAGTATTGTTATAATGCCCAAATTACCTTAGCCGTATACCTTGTAGTATTCTAAGGTTATACCTATACGAAAAGCCCGGAAATACTATTATACTTCCCGTCAGTCACAAAACCGAAACCCTAGGAAAATCTCCATAGTCCGTTGGAGTATTGTGTAGAAGTTGGTTAGAACTTCTAAGGGTGGTTTAGAGCGGGTTGGAGCGCTCGGAGTTGGAGCTAAACGATTGCCCAGGATCGACTTTATACTTGGATAATTATGGGCTTATCGAGGTAAATATCTTGTCCCTCTATTGTAATTGGAAATTACATGATTGTTAGACTATAATTGAAGTATTCTATATGTAGAACTGAACGTTGTTGTCGGCAATGTCTTTTGACTTAAGCCTGAATAATAAGAAACCGTTTCGAAGAAAATCTTGTTGTATTTACATAGGGTGTATTCAGATGAACTTGTGTAGCTTTTCTGTGGAGTAGAATTGTACCCGTTCGGGTTAGATGTGTAACCCCCCCGGGTCGGCTTGGTAGCCGGCCTCGATACAGGAGGAGATTTACGCCATTGCGGGAGAGTCTTCGAATTTTCGGTAGAATGTTCTGCGATGAGGTCTAAATGTTAATAAAGCGCCTTGTGGCCTTATAGGTTGAAGTACAACGTGTGGCGCGATCTACTTGGCTTAAGAGTAGCCGGTTGGAAGTACTTGGAGCGTTTTGCTATTAGTCGATACTCGTCGCGAGGTATGTGAACCTCTTCCTATCTCTTCTAGCATGATATGTGTGAACTATGTAGTACGGTAGACGTACATGTGTTAAATGTATTTGATTGGTTTGAAACATAAAGTGTTATAACGACTTTATGGGAAGTTGGTTATAACAGCTTTATGTAGGTCCGAAAATACTTTGTGGTTTTTAAAAGGTAAATGATTTGTTTATAACTGGCTTGATGTGTGATAATAAAGAACTTGAAGTATTTCAAAAGATTTCTAAATCGTTTTGAAAGAAGAGTGATACTTGGTTTCTTTTGAAAACTTAAGAGTTATACTAGCTTTATGGGAAGTTAGGTATAACGGCTTAAGAGTGTTGTACTGATTTTGGAAATCAGGATGTGTATCGACAAACCACTGCAGCGTTAATAAAAGGAAATGTTTTGAATAATTAAGTATTATTAAAACCAGTAGAAACTTCCATCTGCATAGAAGCTAAGATGAGACAAAATGATATTTCCTAGATCATGGTCAGTAATAAGATTGTTATAAACAAGAATATCCTACTCACATAAGACTTATGTTTCTCAGTTGTTTAAAAGAGAATTATATTCTTAAATGAATAAGACTACGAACTACGAAACCTTTCTAAAATAAGAAACGTGAACATTTGAAATTAGGCAAACTTGGACGTTTGGAAAATAATGTTGTTACTTGATTTTACAAAGGTAAGTATTTTGGTTTACTTAAAAAGATAGTCACTCTATTTTTATATACTACGTATTGTGTGACTTTTGACGTACCTTTTAAAGAGTTATTGTATAAAGTACTTTGGGGATTAATTCGAACTTGTTAACTTAAAGTAGAAAGTACCTTGTGTGAATAACTTGATTGTATTGAATTGTGATAGCACAGTAATACTTTCGTTGCTTTGATAAGTAATCATGTTAGGATGCTACGTGTGATAGTATCTTGTGATGTTTGTGTAAAGGGTTTTCCCTTGATTGTGCTTCTTAACTATCGATCGTTATGATAGTATTGTGCCACTCATCGTGACATATTCCGAGGTTGCGCCTCCGATGCGGGGTAGACTCAAAGGGTCGATGGACTATGATTCGAGAATACCTTATGCGGTCAGTAGGGCTATCGCGGAATCGCGGAGTTCCAGGTTAGTGTGCGACCCTTGTGGTCATGCGGTCCTTGTGGCCATGCGGACGGCGAGTCCAGGACGCTGCCGGGGAGTAGCTACCCTCGATGCGGGGTTATACCTCATGCGGGCCTATGAGTTTGGCCTATGTGGAGCTGCGGAGTTCGAGGTTAGACGCGTACATCGATCTGCGGGCAAGTGGCGGCTTTGATCATGTGACGGTCTGACAGATCTTATGATACGATTCGCGGCACGGTTGGTGCGTAGGTTTTTAGTAGTCGGCTATGCCTTCGCACTTACCGTCTGATTTTATTATGACACGAGTGGGACACGTGTTCATGTGTGTTCCTTGGTGCTTTTATATCATAGACTCACCGGTGAGGAAGGTATTCCACGCATGATTGATGTTGTGGGCACGAGACCCATTGTTATACTTGAGTGATGAATTGAGGCGTGAGTCCACGACTTGACATGCTTTGTTGTAAATCGTAGTTTGGTTATCATACATGTCTCTGCTTTATATGAGCTATGATTTCATTCTGATGTTATTTTAGTTTCACATACTGCATTTTTGTTGTCGACCTCGCCCGAAGTGCGTTCATCCGCGAGTAAAGGTACACGATCGTTGATCCTCGCTCTTAGGGTCACGTTCAGCGTTTGGGAAAGCTCGTTTCTCGGAGGCTTATCGTGGTATAGTCCCTGTTGTTTTAGGTGCTTACATTCGGGGTATGACGGGGCCACTGTCCGTCGTTGTTGTCATATCATTCGTAAGTGCATGTAATCTTGTTGTGGGCGGGGTTTGTAAAAGGGATTAAACTGCTCATTTGTAAGAGTTGTTATTTATATATATGCGAAAGACAAGTTTTCCTCGATTCGTTTTGTACTTCATTTGTTTCATGTATGAGTTTTATGTTCCGATTACTCGATGTTGTATCACTAGGGTGCGGGTAAGGCACGATCCAGCCCGAGTTGGTCGTGACAAAAGTGGTATCGAGCGATTAATCCTCGGAAAGTGTCTACTGACCGTATCGATGAAGTCTTGATTATCGGTGTGTTGTGCGCACCAATAATCGTGAGGCTATAGGATATTTAGGATTGGTTTCTATTTCTTCTTACTCGAGATCGTGCCTTAGAAAATTTGTTGTCACGCCGAAAATCGGGCCGTGATCGTGCCTTACCCCGCACCTAGCGATACATACATCGAGAGAAAAATCAGCGGAACATAAAACATGAGTCATTTAACAAGAGATTTATTATTTAAACATGCCAACCAAAGCTGTTGCATTCAGTATATAGATAAAACCTGAACAGTTTAATCCTTTTACAACACTGCCCACTACAGTAATTCAGACCTCTAAGATATACTGATGACTATGACGGGCGGGGCCCGCCATACCACGAATGTACAAGAACTTACAACTCGGGAACACTGCAAAAGATAAGCCTCGGAGAAACGGAGCTTCAAATCTGTTGGCTGTGATCCTAAGAGCGAGGATCCACGACCGATGTACCTCACTGCGGCATGAACGCGGCCACGAGGTCGAGATAACAGTACCAAGTATGTGAAGCATAATCTTGTAAATGAAATCATACTAGTCTATATAAAGCGGGAGACATGTATGATAACCAAACTACGATTCAACATAAAACAATCATCACTCCAATATAACTATGGGTCTCACGCCACAACATCAATCGTGGTCGCATCGTGGCGCGTGCCCGAGAATCTGCATCGGTGTAGACATGTCCATGTGACCTCAACAACAAGACAGCAATCCGGATGGAAGCATACCCGTGCGCTACGCGCGTCGTGTCGGTATGTCCAAGGAAACAATAAGACAACTTTCCAAATGGACGATACGTGCGCTACGCGTCGTGTCGATATGTCGAGAGAAACAATAGGACGGCATTCCCAAATGGACGCATACCCGTGCGCTACGCATCGTGTCAGTATGTCCAAAATGAAAACAAAAGGAGATAATCAAAATGGAAACATACCCGTGCACTACGATCGTGTCGATATATCCAAAGCGATTAACCACAAGACCTTAACCAAAATGGAAGCATACCCGTGCGCTACGCATCGTGTCAGTATGTCCAAAGTGATTAACAACAATAATACTATCAACAGGAACGTACCCGTGGAATTTCTCCGTCACTGCCGGCACGTCCAAGTAAGTTCTCAACAAGTCAACCGACCTCCATCGAGACGCGGTAACCGTAAATACAACGCTTTGCACAACAAAGGTTATCACATAAGCATAGCCAAGCTTCACAACAAGCGTAGGCAAGTTTCACAACAACACAAAGTACTTTCATTTTATACCAAAGTCCGGTTTTAACCCCAAAGTACTACATACGTAAGTTCTTTTAAAGAGATCCATTTCTTTTATAAAAGTCACCCGATACGTAGTATTAGAATGACCAACCCACCTTCCTTTTCAAAACCAAGTAACAACATTCTTTTCCTAAGTTCCGGTTGCCTACTTTCAATTACTCAAGCTTCTCATTTTCAAATGGTTTCATAGTTCCCAAACTTAATCACTTGATTCCTTTTTAGAACAATTAAGTAATATATGTCATACGTGAGTAGTTTATTCTTGTTTATAACGATCTTATTACAAAGACCATGATCTAGAAAATGTAATATCATTTTGTCTTATCTTAGCTTACATGCGGATGGAGGTTTCTTGGTTTTAATACAACACATCATTATTCAATACATTTTCCTTTTATTAACGCCGCAGGTGATGCCGATACACATTCGATTCCCGAAATCGATGAAACATTATCCCTTTAAAAACCAAGTACTCATTACTCACGAATGAGGTTTCACACAAACATCCACATTAAAACAAATAAGTTAAGTCTCTTATCTTATAAGATCAAGTCTCTTAACTTCTAACATCGATAAACCATTTTCACTTACATAAGGTCGTTATAACTAACTTCCCATAAAGCTATTATAACACATGTTTTAAACCAACCAAATCACTTAGCACGTATGCGTCTGCCGTACTACATAGTTCACAACAATCATGCTAGAAAAGATAGGAAGAGGTTCACATACCTCGCGACGATTTATCGACAATAAGCAAAATGCTCCAAGTACTACAACCTTGCTAGCCCTTTCCACTCGGTAGAATACGCTACTCATAGTACTTTCACCTATAAAGGTCACAAACGTCTATTAACCCCAAAACACAAGTTTTCTATCTTTCTATAGAAAATTCGCAAGACCTCCCAACAGCGTAAATCTCCTCTCTATCGAGGCCGGCTACCAAGCCAACCAGTGGAGGGTTTACACGCCTAACCTGACGTGTACAATTCTACACAAGTCTCTTCGCTGATACCTATGTAAATACTGATTGATTCGATTCTTTATTCTTGGGCTTAAGTCAAAAGACATTGCGAATACTAAGTATAGTTCCATATATAGTATACTTCAACTATATATCCTAACAAACATGTAATTTCCATTACAATAGAGGACAAGATAATTACCTCGATAAGCCCAAAATTATCGAGTTTAATGTCGCTCACGAGCAAGGTTTAGCTCACTCACGCGCTCCAAACCACTCAGACAACCCTTAGAAGTTCTAACCAACTTCTACTCAAATACTTCAACCAACTATGAAGATTTCCTTGGGTTTGGTTTGAGACTAAAAAGGACAAAAGGTAGTATTTTCGGGCTCTATGTAAAGAGGTATCTTTGGAATACTACAATGTACAAGGCTAAGGTATTTTGGGACTTATAACAATACTCTGGGAGTATTTCTATACAACACCAAGGGTATTATACGAAACAACTAGGCTGGGGTACCCACGGCTAGCACCATGAGGGGAACCGCTTCTCGGCCAAAGGCCACAAGGAGGAGGGAGGGGCTTAGGACGAGAGCTACTAGAGGGAGGGGAGGGATTTCAAGACTTAGACAAAGTGAGGAGTGAATGAATAAGTCTTCACAAGGGAGGGGTATTTATAGCAAAGCCAAAGGCCAACCAATGGCCAAGATCTAGCCAAGTGCTACACAAGTGTAAGGCCAAGATCAAGCCAAGTGCACCTAACCTACTCCTTAAAACCTCACAAATATCTACACAAATATCAAGCCCAACTTGCCCGATCCATTCGGCCACTGGCCACTTCAAGTCCACCAACGAGAGGGTGCCAGTGTTGCCTCTCGTTGGTCCAAAACGCTCGCCTCTCGGAAAAATTCGCAAAAATACAAAATGACATAGCGGAATTTTCCTTCGTAAGCTTAGTAAAGCGTTTAGTCGAAAAACGACTCTGTCGGGTGTTGTGCACAATAAATATTTCGCCAAGGGTGCCACGTGGGGTGACACGTGTCGCCCCGATCGCCAGAATATTTCGTCTTAGAAAATATCAATTCTGAAATCTCAAAAACAAAGCGGGCCCAAAAGCAGTAAATTTCTCCCGTGGGCCCACGTGACCATTCCGAAAATAAAATCTCAAAATTCTAATATAATCTATGAAGTCCAAATACCAAATCAGGAATCAATTCCCATTAACGAACCTTTTTCTTCACAAATAACCGGAAACTTTTAGTCGAAAACTCACATCTTTCTTTCTTTTCAAAATTTTCACAGTACTCTCAAATGCGTCGTCCTCACATACATACCCGCAACTACGGGTATAACATTCTCCCTCCTTAGAAACATTCGTCCGAATGTTCCTTCTCGAGACGGATATCGATGAAGTTCCTCTAACAAGTTGTCAGCGCCACGGCAGCGCGAAATAACACACGTCCTCTTCTTTCCTTACTCGTCGTGCCCTTCTCGAACACTTGAACTCTCGGTATGTACCATACTTCAGTCATTACTTCCGTTCACGAAAATCTGCGGAGTCACTACCTCAAACTTGGTCATCTTACTAACCTCAAACTTCCCAAGGCCATTCCGGCCTTTACGAACCGCTCGGTCCAACGCGTCCACGAACTCATACGATGATCATACAAACTTGGGCCTAGCATCCTCGTGACCCTACCACCTGGCGGGACCACCCAGAACTGACCCACCTTAATCAAGACTCTGGGTTGACCCGTATCACGTCCTCAACCCGACCAGCGGCCGTGCCAAACTCTTGTTCCCGATCCTAACAATCTTACTAATTCACATCATGAAAGCTACCACTTCCATCTCACACTACCCATGGACTTATCACACAAATAAAACCCACGTATACTACTCACCCTTATAAGGGTCAAACATAAAGCGAATCTTTTACTCAAGATGACCTTACCTCTAAGGTCTCGATCGTAAAATAGTCTAAGGTTCACTTACCATGCCTCCATACGTATCCTTCCAACTAACCATGCATTCTAATTCACACATATCACAATGCTATCCGCGCATAGCACACAATAATGAGATTATCATAACAAGCATACCAAAACTCTAGAGGTTAAGGATATACACGGCTACCGCTCACTCTAATCATAGGCTGCCTGCAGGCATAGTATGAAGGTGATAAACCGACCCACAGATCTGAAAGGTGAGTCGTAACATCCGCGCTTCCCTTGGTCGGACAGTTCCTGCAAAATGGCCTGCTGTCGCATGCAAAACAAACTCCCAATCTAGCACGACACTCTCCAAAATGGAGTCTACCACAATGGTCACAACGAGGTAGGGGTGGCTTCACCGTTAACACCTGCTCTGCCGAAAATCTGAACCCTCGAGCCACGACCTGCTCACGAAGGCGGTGGAGGACCACTCTGCATGCCGGTGGGGTATATAACTAACTTTCTTCTGGAGGCGGTCCGCCTCGAAATCCACCTAAGGACCCTGCCGTACTGGACCTCTTCTGCTGATCCGGTCATTCGTCGACCCCTCGTGCCTCACATCCTAGTGCGTGAGCTGCGTGCGGGCAATGTCCATGCGGTGAAGAGAAACACCGCGCAAGATTCGCCATATAATCATCAAGCGGTGACGTAGCGATGCACCTATCCTCCATATCTGCAACTAAGCGCAGGACATATCGAGCAAAGAATCGAACTTCGACATTGTACTCCACGGCGGTCGCCCTCTGTCTCGATAACAAAAATCGCCGGCGTGCCCTCCTCATCTGCGGAGGCGAAGTGCGTGAGAAAGCCCGAAAACTCATCCCATACTGCTGGAGTGCATGCTCTCCCGGGAAAGCTCCGTGAATCAAACCAATCGATTGCGGTATCACGCGGCCGATCTGAACCAAAGGTCCGCAGACTCGGTCTCTGAAGCCTTGATCACCCGCGTGATCGGCAGAATCGCCGGATGAACTCCTGCGGATCATCCTGCAGCCTCGACCCATAAAACTCGGGCTACAACTCGTAAAGTCCGTAGCCTCAAACTATCTCGCTCGGGGTGAACGGCGGTGCTCTGGGCCAGGCTGCTGCGTCCACCTATCCTCATATCTCGCCTGACCTCGGCAATAATCGGGCCATCTCTCGTGACCCGTCTCCTGCTCGGTGTGGGGTGGAGGCTCGTGTCTTGTAGTCTCATCCCATCGCTGCGGCTCTAAACTCTTTGGTCTTTGGCGGCGTCGTGAAACTCCGCCGTCTGAAGCCTCAGTCTCGTGCGGGCTGCGCCTCGTACTCCTCTGTATCTCACTAGCGGCACCCTCGTGCCTTGCCCTCTGGGCTCTGGTTGCACTGCGCGGAGGCATAATCGGTAAAAGCGAGATACGTCGGAGGGTACAACTTACAACTGACTCTAAGGCACGATCTCGGAATGAGAAGAATGAAACCAATCCTAAATGTCCTATAGCCTCACGATTATAGATGTGGTGCACAACACACCGATAATCAAGACTCTACTAGACACGGTGCAGTAGACACTTTCCGAGGATTAATCGCTCACGATACCACTATGTCACGCCCGAAAATCGGGCGTGGTCGTGCCTTACCGGGCACCTAGCGATACATCGTGAGAAAAATCAGCGGAACATAAAACATGAGTCATTATACAAGAGATATAATAAATAAACAGGCCAACCAAAGCGGTTGCCTTAGTATATACATAAAACTCGAACAGTTTAATCCTTTTACAACCCCCACACACAAGATTACTCTGCACCTCTAAGATATACAATGACTATGACGGACGGGGCCACGCCACCACAGATGTACAAGAACTTACAACTCGGGGAACACCTACTAAAAGATAAGCCTCCGAGAAACGGAGCTTCAATCTGTTGGCGTGATCCTAAGAGCGAGGATCCACGACCGATGTACCTCTACTGCGGCATGAACGCGGCCCGAAGAGTCGATAACAGTACCAAGTATGTGAAAGCATATGCAATCGTAAATGAAATCATACTAGTCTATATAAAGCGGGAGACATGTATGATAACCAAACTACGATTCCCAACATAAACGATCATCACTCAATATAACTATGGGTCACGCCCACAACATCAATCGTGGTCGCGTCGTGGCGCGTGCCGAATCTTGCATCGGTGTAGACATGTCCATGTGACCTCAACAACAAGACAGCAATCGGATGGAAGCATACCCGTGCGCTACGCATCGTGTCAGTATGTCCAAAGGGAAACAATAAGACAACTTTCCAAATGGACGCATACCCGTGCGCTACGCATCGTGTCAGTATGTCCAGAGGGAAACAATAGGACGGCATTCCCAAATGGACGCATACCCGTGCGCTACGCATCGTGTCAGTATGTCCAAAAGGAAATCACAAGGCGATAATCAAAATGGAAACATACCCGTGCGCTACGCATCGTGTCAGTATATCCAAAGCGATTAACCACAAGACCTTAACCAAAATGGAAGCATACCCGTGCGCTACGCATCGTGTCAGTATGTCCAAAGTGATTAACAACAATAATACTATCAGCGAGGACGCGTGCGTGGAATTTCTCGCCACCGCCGACGCGTCAAGTAAGTTCTCAACAAGTCAACCGACCTCCATCGAGACGCGGTAACACGTAAATACAACGCTTTGCCTGACAAAGGTTATCACAATAAGCATAGCCAAGCTTCACAACAACAAGCATAGGCAAGTTTCACAACAACACAAAGTACTTTCATTTTATACCAAAGTACGGGGTTTTAACCCCAAAGTACTACATACGTAAGTTCTTTTAAAGAGATCCATTTCTTTTATAAAAGTCACCCGATACGTAGTATTAGAATGACCAACCCACCTTCCTTTTCAAAACCAAGTAACAACATTCTTTTCCTAAGTTCCAGTTTGCCTACTTTCAATTACTCAAGCTTCTCATTTTCAAATGGTTTCATAGTTCCCAAACTTAATCACTTGATTCCTTTTTAGAACAATTAAGTAATATATGTCATACATGTGAGTAGTTTATTCTTGTTTATAACGATCTTATTACAGCAGCCATGATCTAGAAAATGTAATATCATTTTGTCTTATCTTAGCTTATGCGGATGGAGGTTTCTACCGGTTTAATACAACACATCATTATTCAATACATTTTCCTTTTATTAACGCGGTGGTGCTGTCGATACACATTCCGATTCCGAAATCGAAGAAACATTATCCCTTTAAAAACCAAGTACTCATTACTCACGAATGAGGTTTCACACAAACATCCACATTAAAACAAATAAGTTAAGTCTCTTATCTTATAAGATCAAGTCTCTTAACTTCTAACATCAGTAAACCATTTTCACTTACATAAGGTCGTTATAACTAACTTCCCATAAAGCTATTATAACACCCTATGTTTTAAACCAACCAAATCACTTAGCACATATGCGTCTACCGTACTACATAGTTCACAACAATCATGCTAGAAAAGATAGGAAGAGGTTCACATACCTCGCGACGATTTATCGACAATAAGCAAAATGCTCAAGTACTACAACCTTGCTAGCCCTTTCACTCCTCGAGTAGAATACGCTACTCATAGTACTTTCACCTATAAAGGTCACAAACGTCTATTAACCCCAAAACACAAGTTTTCTATCTTTCTATAGAAAATTCAAGACTCTCCCCGCAACAACAGAAATCTCCTCCTCTATCGAGGCCGGCTACCAAGCCAACCGGGAGTGGGTTTACACGCCTAACCTGACGTGTACAATTCTACACAAGTCTACCGCAATACACCCTATGTAAATACAGTTCGATTCGTTCTTTATTCTTCAGCTTAAGTCAAAAGACATTGCGAATACTAAGTATAGTTCCATATATAGTATACTTCAACTATATATCCTAACAAACATGTAATTTCCCATTACAATAGAGGACAAGATAATTACCTCGATAAGCCCAAAATTATCCGAGTTTAATGTCGCTCCCGAGCAAGGTTTAGCTCCACTCCGCGCTCAAACCACTCAGCACAACCCTTAGAAGTTCTAACCAACTTCTACTCAAATACTTCAACCAACTATGAAGATTTCCTTAGGTTTTGGTTTGAGACTAAAAAGGACAAAAGGTAGTATTTTCGGGCTCTATGTAAAGAGGTATCTTTGGAATACTACAAGGTACAAGGCTAAGGTATTTTGGGCATTATAACAATACTAGGGGAGTATTTCTATACCACAACAAGGGGTATTATACGAAACAACTAGGCAGTGGGTACCCCACTACTAGCACCACAAAGGGGGAACCCTTCTCGCCAAAGGCCACAAGGAGGAGGAGGGCTTAGGACGAGAGCTACTAGAGGAGGGAGGATTTCAAGACTTAGACAGTGAGGAGTGAATGAATAAGTCTTCACAAGGAGTGGTATTTATAACAAAGCCAAAGGCCAACCAATGGCCAAGATCGAGCCAAGTGCTACACAAGTGTAAGGCCAAGATCAAGCCAAGTGCACCCTAACCCTACTCCTTAAAACCCTCACAAATATCTACACAAATATCAAGCCCAACTTGCCCGATCCATTCGCCTGGCCGACTTTTCAAGTCCACCAACGAGAGGGTGCCAAGTGTTGCTCCTCGTTGGTCCAAAACGCCCGCCTCTCGAAAAATTCGCAAAAATACAAAATTACATAGCCGTATTTTTCCTTTCGTAAGCTTAGTAAAACGTTTCTTCTAAAAACGACTCTGTCCAAAGTTGCCACAATAAATATTTCGCCAAGGGTGCCACATGGGGTGACACGTGTCGCCCGATTCGCCTGTATTTCGTCTTCCGAAAATATCCAATTTACCGGAAATCTCAAAAACAAAGCGGGCCCCACAAAACCGTAAATTTCTCCCGTGGGCCCCACGTGACCATTTCCGAAAATAAAATCTCAAAATTCTAATATAATCTATGAAGTCCAAATACCAAATCTGGGAATCCAATTCCCATTAACGAACCTTTTTCTTCACAAATAACCGGAACTTTTCCGCCGAAAACTCACATCTTTCTTTCTTTTCAAAATTTTCTGCCGTACTCTCGTACGTACGTCCTCACATACATACCCTGCAACTACGGGGTATAACAGCTGTGTTGTAAGTTGGACCCTCTAACGTATTTCTTTCCCTTACCGATATGCCTCCGCGTAGGGCAAAACCCGGGCCAGGAGGGCAAGGCAGCCGAGGGAGCTGCGAGTAGAGTTCAGAGGGTTACGTGGGCACAGGCCCAATCATTACCTAGGGTAATGCTTCATTCGGGGATTTCTGCGACGTCACTAGCCCCAGCAGAGTTTAAGATCGCGGCGGCCTTACTGCGGCCATGATATGTGAACCTTCAGTTCCACGACCGGGAACAGAGAATATAGATTTCAAGGAGGCGACCCTGTTACTAACTATGGATTTGACTACCAGAGAGTATACCGATGTACCGCGAGTCTTGATGAATATCAACGAAAAGGTTGTGCAAGAGTAAGTTCTTCAGTTAGGCTTGAGCATGGCCTGTGTACGGGCTTTTGCGCAGCAGGCCGAGACGTGTAGAGATCGACGGGTTAACGAAGGACAGTAGAAGAGGGCCAGAGCAGCAAGGTCCTTTGGTAACTTTCGAGGCGAGTCGCCTCACCAGCAGATTAGATTTGCACATCCACCAGTGCAGAGTGGTCTTCCACGGATTTCAGGACGTTCGGGGTATGCAGTAGTTGGTTAGAACTCCAGGGCTTCCGGTTCATAGTTTGACAGACGTCATCCCGGGGAATGTCGTCTTTTAGTTGGTATTTGTTGTACCTATGACCGTCAGGGTCTGATGTCGAAAGAGTGTCCTGGTAGAAGGACTTAGCCTTCAGGATCGGTGGGTAGTTCGTCACCTTCCTTAGCTATGCGCCCTACGGGGCAGGTTTGATTAGAACGACTAAGGAGTGAAGCAGATATAGATATATCCTTAACCCTCAGAGATCTGTATATGATAAGGTGAGTATACCTTAAGTGCTATGTTCGATAGCGGTGTTAGTTGTGATTAGAAATCATGATGGGTTAACCGAGTAAGATTTTGGGGGATAGAGAAGGTGTGAGCCTTAGAGTTTTATACGTAGAGACCTTAGAGGTGAGGCCATCTCGAGAAAAGGTATAGTGTTATGTTTGATCCGTATCGGAAGTGCATAGTGCACGTGAGCTACGTTTGGGATAGGTCCCTAAGTAGTGTGGAATGAAAGGGGGTAGTTGAGCTAAGAAGACCGCTAGGTTTTCGTAGCGTGATTAGTGAGAGTTTTTCTTCGTGGAGCTAGCATTGTGCGCGTTGCCGGGTCGGGTTGAGGCCACGTTGCGGGTCAACCCGCGGCAGGTTTGGTGGTGGGGTCAGTTTGTGGTGGTCCCGTCTTGTGTTAGGGTCACGAGGGTGTTAGGCCCAAGTTTAGTTGACCAGCGTACGAGTTCGTGGATGTGTTCGACCAGTGGTTGGGCCGATGGGGGCAGCCCATCGTGTTCTTCGGTCGGGACCGTTCACTCGGCAGTGTTATTTTAACAGAAAGGTTGTGAGGCTGCACGGGGTGCCTACCTTCACCTTATGGCAGACAGTGGAGCCAGTGGTACTACTGCTTTTGTTTCCGGAAGTTTTACCAAACATGTGTTAAGAACTCAGTGAGTCTCGACCGCATTCGCCCGGGCGGTGCTTGGATTTCGTGGATAGTTGTGGGGATTGTTGTCTCGTGGAGGAGTGTTTAGGCTACCATTTCGGTTCGGATGTCACCTTTGAAGCCTTGTAGGGCGGAAGTGTAAAGTTGCCGGTCGATTGGTTCGATGTTGGCGCGTTCGATAGATTGGTTCAGCTTGTTCCAGCAGATCGGATAGTGTGAAGCTTGTCTAGAAGAAGTTCGCAGCTCGAGGAATCGTGCGGATAATCGGCACGACGCTAGAGTTCGTTGACGGTCGGTCTTCTTGAAATTACCACCCCGGACAGGGTGTGACGAGCTTTGGTAAACAGAGGAAACTTAGCCCGAGTTACTTTGGGCCTTTGAGAGTTCATGTGAAGAATAGGCCAGGTTGCCTATATGTTAGCATTTGTCGTCCGACTTAGGAGGCAGGACGTCCGGTCTTTCGTATTGTTATGTTCGGGAAAGTATCGAAGATCCATCCGAATGTTCCCGATTAATGATGCCCACGTAAAGAGATAGTAACCCGAGTTTTGGAAACTAAAGCGATGTAAATGTGGTAAGGGTTCGAGTGTACGATACCTTCTGATCGTGACGCAGCCGGTACCATTTGTTGGGTCGTCGGAGCAAGGCTCGCGACAAAGTGACAAAAGTGGTATCATTTTGGTGATGTTAGAGGTGTTTCCTCGTGGACTTGGATGTAAGTTTTTATGCGCGGTGTTTCGCGTGGCGGATGTGGCAGGTTGGTTCTCGTAAGTATAGTAGTGAAGACTATACTGGCGCACGTTGTTTTGAGACTTAGAAGGAACATTCGGGACGAATGTTTCTAAGGAGGGGAGAATGTTATACCCCGTATTTCCAGAGTATGTACGTAAGGACGTACGTAGAAATTTGAACTTGTGATTTAGGCTTGGCCGAATTCTTTTTGTTCACAACACCCGATTTGAGTCGTTTTTCGACGAAACGTTTCCACAGCTTTCGTAGGGGAATTTCCGGCTATGTCATTTTTAATTTTTGCGGATTTTTCCGAGAGACGAAACATTTTGGACCAACGGGAGGGTGACATGTGTCACCCTCACATTGGAAGCAAGGGGCGGCAACCCTTGGCCGAATTGGGCTACTTTATGGCCTTGATTTGTGCCTTGTTTTGTGGAGTGTTTTGTGGAGTAGGGTTAGGGTGCACATGGCTTGATCTTGGCCCTACACTTGCTATGCACTTGGCAAGATCTTGGCCATTGGTTGGCCTTGGCTTGTGCTATAAATACCCTCTCCCTTTGATGAATTCTTCATCCTTTCCACAAATCTACTAAGTGTTAAAATCCCTCCTCTCCTCTCTTGTTGACTCTCGTCCAAGAGCCCTCTCCCTTTGAAAGGCCCCCTTGGCAGAGCCCTCTCCTCCTAGTAGTGTGGGCGGGTACCCCTGCCTAGTTGCTTTGTATAATACCCCCTTTGTGGTGTAGAAATACTCTCAAAAGTATTGTTATAATGCCCAAATTACCTTAGCCAGATACCTTGTAGTATTCTAAGGTTATACCTATACTGAAAAGCCCTGAAATACTATTATACTTCCGTCACTACAAAACCGAAACCCTAGGAAAATCTCCATAGTCCGTTTGGAGTATTGTGTAAGTTGGTTAGAACTTCTAAGGGTGGTTTAGAGCGGGTTGGGCGCTGAGTCGAGCTAAACGATTGCCCAGGATCGACTTTATACTTGGATAATTATGGGCTTATCGAGGTAAATATCTTGTCCCTCTATTGTAATTGGAAATTACATGATTGTTAGACTATAATTGAAGTATTCTATATGTAGAACTGAACGTTGTTGTCGGCAATGTCTTTTGACTTAAGCCTGAATAATAAGAAACCGTTTCGAAAGAAGAGTCGAATCAGTATTTACATAGACCGTATTACGAGACTTGTGTAGCTTTTCTGTGGAGTAGAATTGTACCGTTCGGGTTAGATGTGTAACCCCCCCCCTGGTTGGCTTGGTAGCCGGCCTCGATAAAGGAGGAGATTTACGCTGTTGCGGGGGGGGGAGGTGCTGCCGAATTTTCGGTAGAATGTTCTGCGATGAGGTCTAAATGTTAATAAGCGCCTTGTGGCCTTATAGGTTGAAGTACTACGTGTGGCGCGATCTACTTGGCTTAAGGAGTAGCCGACGGTTGGAAGTACTTGGAGCGTTTTGCTATTAGTCGATACTCGTCGCGAGGTATGTGAACCTCTTCCTATCTCTTCTAGCATGATATGTGTGAACTATGTAGTACGGTAGACGTACACGTGTTAAATGTATTTGATTGGTTTGAAACATAAAGTGTTATAACGGCTTTATGGGAAGTTGGTTATAACAGCTTTATGTAGGTCCGAAAATACTTTGTGGTTTTTAAAAGGTAAATGATTTGTTTATAACTGGCTTGATGTGTGATAATAAAGAACTTGAAGTATTTCAAAAGATTTCTAAATCGTTTTGAAAGAAGAGTGATACTTGGTTTCTTTTGAAAACTTAAGAGTTATACTAGCTTTATGGGAAGTTAGGTATAACGGCTTAAGAGTGTTTTACTGATTTTGGAAATCAGGATGTGTATCGACAAACCAACTGCGGCGTTAATAAGGAAATGTTTTGAATAATTAAGTATTATTAAAACCGAGAAACTTCCATCTGCATAGAAGCTAAGATGAGACAAAATGATATTTCCTAGATCATGGTCAGTAATAAGATTGTTATAAACAAGAATATCCTACTCACATAAGACTTATGTTTCTCAGTTGTTTAAAAGAGAATTATATTCTTAAATGAATAAGACTACGAACTACGAAACCTTTCTAAAATAAGAAACGTGAACATTTGAAATTAGGCAAACTTGGGCGTTTGGAAAATAATGTTGTTACTTGATTTTACAAAGGTAAGTATTTTGGTTTAATTAAAAGATAGTCACTCTATTTTTATATACTACGGGTATTGTGTGACTTTTGACGTACCTTTTAAAAGAGTTATTGTATAAAGTACTTTGGGGATTAATTCGAACTTGTTAACTTAAAGTAGAAAGTACCTTGTGTGAATAACTTGATTGTATTGAATTGTGATAGCACGTAATACTTTCTCGTTGCTTTGATAAGTAATCATGTTAGGATGCTACGTGTGATAGTATCTTGTGATGTTTGTGTAAAGGGGTTTTCCTTGATTGTGCTTCTTAACTATCGATCGTTATGATAGTATTGTGCCACCATCGTGACATATTCGAGGTTAAGTCGCCTCCGACGCGGTAGACTCAGCGGTCGATGGACCTATGATTCGAGAATACCTTATGCGGGTGCAGAGGCCTACGCGAATCGCGGGAGTTCCATATTAGTGCGGCCTTGTGGTCATGCGGTCCTTGTGGCTATGCGGACGGCGAGTCCGTGACGCTGCCGGGAGTAGCTACCTCGATGCGGGTTATACCTCATGCGGGCCTATGAGTTTGGCCTATCGCGAGTCAGCTGGAGTTCCGTGGTTAGACGCGTACATTGATCTGCGGGCAAGTGGCGGCTTTGATCATGTGACGGTCTAGACAGATCTTATGATACGATTCATGACTGTTGGTACTGTGGGTTTTTAGTAGTCGGCTATGCCTTCGCACTTACCCCGCAGATTTTATTATGACACAGTGGACTGGTGTTCATGTGTGTTCCTTGGTGCTTTTATATCATAGATCGCGGTGAGGAAGGTATTCCACGCATGATTGATGTTGTGGGCCCGAGACCCATTGTTATACTTGAGTGATGAATTGAGGCGTGAGTCCACGACTTGACATGATCGCTTTGTAAATCGTAGTTTGGTTATCATACATGTCTCCTGCTTTATATGATCGCTATGATTTCATTTACGATTTATTTTCAGTTTCATACTGCACTGTTGTATCGACCTCGCGGGCTGCGTTCATGCCGCAGTAAAGGTACACGGTCGTTGATCCTCACTCTTAGGGTCAGTCATTCAGCGTTTGGGAAAGCTCCGTTTCTCGGAGGCTTATCGTGGTATAGTCCCCTGTTGTTTTAGGTGCTCACATTCGGGGTATGACGGGGCCCCTGTCCGTCGTTGTTGTCATATCATTCGTAGGTGCATGTAATCTTGTTGTGGCGGGGTTTGTAAAAGGGATTAAACTGTTCATTTGTAAGAGTTGTTATTTATATATATGCCAAAGGCAAGTTTTCTCGACATCGTTTTGTACTTCATTTGTTTCATGTATGAGTTTTATGTTCCCGATTACTCGATGTTGTATCACTAGGGTGCCCGGTAAGGCACACCACGCCCAGTTCGGTCGTGATTGGTACTTGTGGGTTTTAGTAGTCGGCTATGCCTTCGCACTTACCCGTCATAGCTTTATTATGACACAGCTGGGACCTGGTGTTCATGTCTATTCCTTGGTGCTTTTATATCATGGACTGCCGGCAGTGAGGAAGGAATTCCACGGGCATGATTGATATTGTGGGCATGAGACCCATGGTTATATTTGAAGGATGACTTTAAGGGCGTGAGTCCCTGACTTGACATGACCGCTTACATATTGTGTATTGTAAATTGGTTATCATATATGTCTTCTGTTTTATATAGACTATTATGATTTCATTTACAGTATTTTCAGTTTCACATACTTGGTACTGTTATCGACCTCTTTGAGTGCGTTCATGCCGCAGTAGAGGTACACCGATTGTTGATCCTCGCTCATAGGTCACAGTTCAGCTTTGGGAAGATCCGTGTCTCGAGGCTTATCTTTGGTATAGTCCCCGTCGTTGTAGTACTTACATTCGTGGTATGGCGGGCCACATCCCGCCATTGTTGTTATAACATTCTTAAAGGTCCAGTAATCTTGTGTGGCGGGTTTGTAAAGGGATGTAACTTGTCACGACCGAACCGGCCCGTGGATCGTGCCTTACCCGCACCCTAGTGATACAACATCGAGTAATCGTGGAATATAAAACAAGACATAAAATAATATGAATGAGAAGCAGTTTATCGAGAAAATTTGCCTTTCGCTTATATAAAAACATGAAACCAACAGTTACATCCCTTTACAAACTCGCCACAACAAGATTACACTTCTAAGAATGATTTAACAACAATGGCGGGACAGGGCCCCGCCATACCCCTGAATGTATAAGAACCTACACTCTCAGGGAATCATACCACAAGATAAGCCTCCGGAGAAACGGAGCTTCCCAAAACGCTGAACTGTGATCCTATGAGCGAGGATCAACAACTGGTGTACCTCTACCTGCGACATGAACGCAGCCCCCCGAAGGAGGTCAGTACAACAGGTACTAAGTATGTGAAACTGAAAATACTATAAAATGAAATCATAGTAATCTATATAAAGCAGGAGACATGTATGATAACCAACTACAGTTCACAATAAATAAGCAGTCATGTCAAGTCAGGGACTCACGCCCTCAAAGTCATCACTCAGATATAACTATGGGTCTCACGCCCACAACATCAATCATGCCCGTGGAATACCTTCCTCACTGCCGGCAGTCTATGATATAAAAGCACCAAGGAATACACATGAACACCAGGTCCCACCTGTGTCATAATAAAACCGTACGGGATAAGTACAAAGGCATAACCGACTACTAAAACCCACAGTACCAACAAAGTCATAAACTGTATCACGAGGTCTGTCTAGACCGCCACATGATCGAAGCTGGCCACTCGCCCGCAGTATCAAATGTGAGCGTCTAATCCTGGAACTTCCCGCAGCTCCGCATAGGCCACTCACATAGGCCCGCATGAGGTAATCCCCGCATCGAGGGTAGCTACTCCCCGGCATCGTCCTGGACTCGCAGTCCGCATGGCCACATAGACCGCATGACCACAAAGGCCGTACACTAACCTAGAACTCTCGTAGCTCCGCATAGGTCCCCTGGACCCGCATGAGGTATTCTCGAATCATGGTCCTGCATCACCGAGTCTACCCCGCGTCGGAGGCGACAACCCCGGTATCATGTCAAGAGGTGAGTGATATAATACTAACATAACAGCTTATCGTTAAACAACATAAGAACAACAAGGGAAACCCCTTTACACAAACATCACAAGATACTAACACACGTAGCATCCTAACATGTTTACTTATCAAATCAACAAGAAAGTATTACAAGGCTATCACAAACCAACACAATCAAGTTATTCACACAAGGCACTTCCTACTTTATGTCAACAAGTTCGGGTTTTTATCCCCAAAGTACTTCATACATTAATTCTTTAAAAGATCTGTTTCTTTCACAAAAGTCACACAATACCCGTAGTATAAAAATAGAGTGACTATCTTTTTAAGTAAACCAAAACACTTCCCTTTGTAAAATCAAGTAACAACATTATTTTCCAAACATTCAAGTTTGCCTAATTTCAAATGCTCAAGTTTCTCATTTTCGAAAGGTTTCGTAGTTCATAGTCTTAATCATTTAATAATAAAATTATCTTTTAAAACAATCTGAGAAACATATGCCTTATATGTGAGTAGGTTATTCTTGTTTATAACAATCTTATTAAAGCAACCATGATCTAGGAAATGTAATATCATTTTTGTCTCATCTTAGCTTCTATGCAGATGGAGGTTTCTACTGGTTTTAATAATACTTAATTAGCCAATACATTTCCCTTTATTAGAGCTGCAGTGGTTTGTTCGATACTTATTCTCATTTCCTGAAATCAATACAAGGCGTTTATAAACAATTAAGTAAACCGTTCCTTTTATCTCTCTTAAGTCGTTATACCTAACTTCCTGTTATACCCCGTATTTCCAGAGTATGTACGTAAGGGAATACGTACAAAAGTCTAGCCTTAAAGATAAGCCTTGGACGTTTTTTATTTGTGCACAACTCACTAAAAGAATCGTTTTCCGACGAAACGTTTCCACAGCTTTCGTAGGGTAAATTCCGGCTATGCCATTTCTAATTTTTGCGGATTTTTCCGAGAGACGAAACATTTTGGACCAACGGGAGGGCGACACTTGGCACCCTCCAATTGGTGGACTTGAATCGTCCATGGGACGAATTGGAATGGGATTGGCACGTTTTTGTGCCTTGCTCAAAGTCAAGGAGTTGGTAGGATATTTGTGTATAGTTAATCTTCACCCTACACTTGCCTTGCACTTGTCTTAATCTTGGCCATTGGTTGGCCACTTCTTGACCTATAAATACCCCCCTTAAGATGAAGAGTTCTTCATCCACAAAAGCTTCCAAGTCTAAAAATCCTCTCCTCTCCCTTTGTAGCCTTTTCGTCCAAACACCTCCCCCGCCCCTTGTGAAGGCCCTTGGCCGAATACCCCCCCCTCTAGCCTAAGTAGTTTGGCCGAGGCCTCCCCCTAGCCTAGCCAAAACCTACCCCCCCTCCCTTGGTAGAAAAGTTGTCTTCTAGTATTGTTATAATGCCCAAAATACCCTAGCCCAAATCCCTTAGTCCTTTGTAGAAGTTGTGAAGAACTTCTAAGGTTTCTTGGAGATACCGGAGCATACAACTTAGGAGCTAAACCTTGCTCAGGCGCGACTTTATCTAGGATATTATTGGGCTTACCGAGGTAAATAATCCTAACCCTCTTTTGAATTAGAGAATACTTACTGTTGTAGTATAAGAATAAGTATTAAATACTTAGAAGAATATCACAGAATAGAATTGAACTGTTATCACAGTAGAAGGGTTTAAAAGAAGAATAATCAAATTGTACTTACATAGGACTGTTTTCACAGTAGACTTGAGTAGCTCACCGGGTAGGGAAGTACTGCCCAACTTTCCGTAGAATTGTGAACCCTCTGTTTAGAATGACCTTCAGAGTAGTCTTTGATAGATGTCTGTGACTATTATAGGCTGACTCTCTGCGCGCGACATATTCAACTTGGCAGGTGGTTTTCGCTGAGAAGGTATGTGATTCTTCCTAAAGCATGATATTTTACAATATATATGTAGTACGGTAGACGTACATGTGTTAACTGAATAATAACTACGGCAATGCCTCACGGCTTAAGCCTGAATAATAACTACGGCAATGCCTCACGGCTTAAGCCTGAATAATAAAGAACTGAAAGCATTTCAAAAGAATACTGAATCATTTATTAACAGAAGAGAACTAATTGGTTTTTAAAACAGAAGCTTAAAGAGTTATACTAGCTTTATGGGAAGTTAAGTATAACCACTTAAGGTTGATAAAAGAAACAGTTTGCCTATGTGTTTATAACAGACTTATATTGAATTGTGAAAAGAATAATAAAATGGTTTGATAAGTAGACATGATATGATGCTATGTGTGTTAGTGTCTTGTAAACGCTTGTGTAAAGAGGTCAGTCTTACTTATGCTTATGTTGTTTTGAACTATAAGCTGTTGTGTTAGTACTATATCACTCACCTCTTGAGATGATACAGGGGTTGTCGCTCTCCGTCGCGGGTAGACTCAGCGATGCAGGACCATGATTCGAGAATACCTCATGCGGGTCCAGGGGGCCTATGCGGAGCTACGAGAGTTCCAGGTTAGTATGCGGGGTTATACCTCATGCGGTCTATGTGGCCATGCGGACAACGAGTCCAGGACGTTGCCGAGGAGTAGCTACCCTCGATGCGGGGTTATACCTGCACGCGCCTATGTGAGTGGCCTATGCGGACTCCGGGAGTCCAGGATTAGGCTTGCAGAATGATAATATGGGCGAGTGGCCCTGCTTTGATCATTCGCAGCCTAGAAAAGACCTGTTACAGTTTACCTATTGTTGCTCTTGTTTATGATGTGGCACTATGTGCGGTCCCCTTGGTTGTTTCATACATACTTGCAAAACTGATTTTAAAATGATATGTTTTCATTTAAGTATTTTACAGTTTCATATACTTAGTACCTGTTGTACTGACCTCCTTCGGGGGGCTGCGTTCATGCCGCAGGTAAGGGCAAGCAGGTGCTAGATCCACATTCTTAGGATCTCTACGTTGGTGTCGGGAGCTCCATCTTTTCCGGAGGCTCTACTTTTGGGTATGATCTCCCTGTTGTAGATAGTTTTGTACAGTCAGGGTATGGCGGGGCCCTGTCCCGCCATAGTTGTATATTTCCTTAGAGGTCTGTAGTCATGTTGTACAGTATCGGATGTAACTGCTAAAACCATGTTTTTATATATATATGCCGAAAGGCGACGTTTTCTCACATAAACTGTGTCTTATTTTATAAACTGTTTCCTGTCTTGTTTTATATTCCGCTGGTTACTCTGATGTATGACTACTTGGGTGCCCCAGAAGCACGATCATGGGCCCCGAACAGTCGTGACAAAAGTGGTATCAGAGCAGTTAATCCTCGGAAAGTGTCTACAGACCGTATCTAGTAGAGTCTTGATTATCGGTGTGTTGTGCACCACACCAATAATCAGGAGGCTATAGGATATTTAGGATTGGTTTCCACTCTTCTTACTCTGAGATCGTGCTTTAGAGCTGTGTTAAAGTTGGACCCCTCTAACGTATTCCTTTTCTGTAACAGTTATGCCTCCACGTAAGGCAACCCGGGCCCAGAAGGGCAAGGCAGCCGAGGGAGCTGCCAGTCGGACACCGAGAGTTACGAGGGCTCAGGCCCAGTCTATACCGCAGACGGCGAGTTCTATGACGCCGCCGGTTCCAGCAGAGACTACAGTACCCGTACCTCCTGTCCCACAGCCTGGGGCGGAGGAGTTAGGGTACAAGGAGATGGCCCAGCTATTGGCTAGAGTTGTGGCCAGATACGAGGATAGGCTGGATGCGGCAGTTCCAGTTCCAGCTCCAGCGCCGGTCGCACCCGTGGTACACCCGAGGGCAGATAGTTTGAGGCTACGAGATTTCTTGAGTTGTAGCCCGCCAGAGTTTTACGGGTCGAGGCCGGAGGATGATCCGCAGGAGTTCATCCGTCAGCTACAGAGGATCATGCGGGTGATCAAGGCCTCAGAGACAGAGTCTGTGACCTTCGGTTCGCATCGGCTGCGTGATACCGCAGTCGATTGGTTTGATTCATGGGAGTTATCCCGGGGAGAGCACGCGTCCCCAGCTACTTGGGATGAGTTCTCAGAGGCTTTCCTCACTCACTTCTTGCCTCCACAGATGAGGAGGGCGCGGGCTGATAGATTTTTACTGCTGAGGCAGAGAGGACGCACTGTCAGGGAGTACAATGTCGAGTTTGATTCATTGGCTCGATATGTCCCAGCGTTGGTAGCAGATATGGAGGATAGGGTGCACCGCTACGTCACCGGGCTAGATGATTATATGGCCGAGTCATGTGCGGGTGTTTCTCTCCAGCCGGGTATGGATATTACCCGCATGCAGGCTCATGCCCTTGGATGCGAGGAGCGCAGAGGTCGACGAGTGGACAGACAGCAGCAGAAGAAGGCCAGGACGGGAGGGTCTTCTGGTGGCTATCGTGGTGGGCGGCCTCGGCCTAGATTTGCACCACGGCCTCGAGCACTCCTGCACCATCCTCAGCACAGCCAGAGTATTCGAGGCGCGCACTCAGGCCCTGTGGCTTCGGACTTCCGAGTAGCAGAGGCATCGCCGATCGACCACCCCCGGTGTGGCCGATGCGGTAGATCCCATTACGGAAGTGTGGTACTACTTTTGGAGCTTGTTACGCCAGGCCGCAGGTCACTGCGAGGATCTGTCCGACCGGGGCCACGGTGGTAGGCTCACCTTCGTTCTCGTTGCCGCTTCATCATCTCCTACAGTTACTCGCCCCGGAGGGCAGGGTACTCATGGGTCAGCAGGTCGCGGCAGAGGTCGTGGCTCGTCCCAGCCTAGCGGTCCTCGAACCGCATTTATGCTTTGTCCACCGACAGATCGTGAGGCCTCACCGATGTCGCCACAGTACCTTATCGGGCTCGGGTTTGATGTGTATGCTTTGATAGATCCGGTTCTACTGGCCCTATATATCTCCTTGTTGCTAGTAGGATAGGGATAGAGCCTGTGTCCATAGACCCTTTCGAGGTAGCTACGCCAGTGGGTGATTCGGTGGTAGCTCGGCGGGTATATAAAGCTTGTCCTGTGACCATTTACAGTCGTCGGACCCTAGCCGACTTGATAGAGTTGGAGATGATTGACTTCGACGTGATCATGGGGATGGATTGGCTAGCTTCTTGCTACGCCAATGTAGACTGCAGAGAGAGAGTAGTACGGTTCCAGCTCGGCGAGCTTGTTGAGTGGGAGGAGCACCAGACGCCGAGGGTAGGTTTATTTCCTACCTCAAGGCTAGGAAGATGGTGCGAAGGGTATGTCTACCATCTCGTTCGGGTGTTTGATACTGTAGCTGCGGTACCAGATTTTCCGTCGATTCGATGGTCGAGAGTTCCCACGTGTTTCCGCACGACTCCCGTATCCTCCCGAGAGGAGATCGAGTTTTGTATAGATGTGTTGCGGACACTCGGCTATTTCCATTCCGCCATACGTAATGGCACCGCCGAGTTGAGAGTGAAGGACCACCGAGAGATTTGCCGAGAAGGGTTTTATCGGACCTAGTGTTTCTCCCGGGGCGCCGGTATTGTTCGTGAAGAAGAAGGGCGGACCACGCTGCGCATGTGTTGACTACTGACGTGAACAAGGTGACCATTAAGAATGATACCCTTCCCGTGATTGATGATTTGTTCGACCAGTTGCAGGCGCGAGATGTTTCTCCAAGATTGATCTACGGGCTATCATCAGTAGTCGAGAGGTGGATGTCCCTAGGATCGCATTCCGGACCCGCAGACGCATTATGAGTTCGTGGTCATGTCTTTTGGGTTGATCAATGCTCCGCGGTATTCATGGATTTGATGAACCGAGTGTTCAAACCATTTTTGGACACGCTTGTGATAGTGTTCATTGATGATATCTTGGTTTATTCTCGCCAGAGCGAGAGCATGCGGAGCATTTGGCGATCGGCCGGTGATTCTCCAGACCAGCATTGTACGCCAAGTTTTCCAAATGTGAGTTTTGGTTGACTTGATGGCATTTCTTGGGCATATTGTCGGGCCGATGGCATTCGAGTGGATACGCCAAGATCGAGCGCCATGACTTGGCCTAGACCTACTACTCCGGCGAGGTTCGCAGCTCGGGCCTTGCAGATATTATCGGCGGTTCGTGGAGAAGTTTGCTTTATCTCGCACCATTGACTAGGCCGACTCGTAAGGCGCAAGTTTCAGATGATCGATGCTTGTGGCGTGGTTTCGATTCTTTGAAAGAGAGACCGACGACCGCCCGTTCTTACTCTTCCGGAGGTCCGGATGGTTATGTCGTATTGTGATGCGTCGGGCATCGGGTTGGGATGTGTGTTGATGCAGCATGGCGGGGTTATAGCATATGCATCCCGACACCAAGAAACACGAGAGGAACTACCCCACCCATGATTTGGAGTCGCACCGTGATTCACGCCAAGATCCGAGGCACTATTTGTATGGGGTTCACGTGGATATTTTTACGCACCACAAGAGCCTCCAGATATCTTCATCCGTAGGAGCTGAAATTACGACAGAGACGGTGGTTAGAGTTGCTTAAGGATTACGATGTTGATATCCTGTACCACCCGGGGAAGGCCAATGTTGTGGCAGATGCTCTTAGTCGTAGGTCGATGGGGAGCCTATCAGATGTGCAGCTAGAGAGGAGGGACATGGTTCGTGATTTGCATCAGTTAGCGAGCCTTGGTGTCTGTTTGATTGATTCTGACAGCAGTGGGGTTAGAGTTCGTGAGGTTGCCGAGTCTTCCATCGTCGAGGAGGTGAAGAGGATCCAGTTTTGACACGTTATCGTGATACAGCTCTTCGTGAGGGCAAGGGTCCTTTTGAGGTATCACCTGATGGGGTGCTAAGGTTTGAGGGTAGGTTGTGTGTTCCATGTTTCGTGACTTGCAGATTCTTGGGAAGCACACACAAGCGTTACTCTATACATCCTGGTCGACCAAGATGTACCACGACCTTAGATCTGTGTATTGGTGGGATGGCTTGAAGAGGGACGTTGCAGAGTTCGTAGCTCAGTGCCCATGTTGTCAGCAGGTGAAGGTAGAGCACCAGAGGCCTGGTGGTTTGCTGCAGACGATTGAGATCCCGACCTGGAAGTGGGAGGTAATCAACATGGACTTCATCACAGGATTACCTCGCACTCAGAGGAGACATGATTCTATATGGGTTATCGTCGACAGGCTGACGAAATCAGCCCACTTTCTTCCCGTCAGGACGACTTTTTCTACCGAGGATTATGCCGCACTTTACATCCGAGAGATCGCCGATCGCATGGAGTCCCTACTTCGATCATATCGCATGCAGGAGCCCGCCACGCTAACTTCTGGAGGTCCTTCCAGAGGGGTTTAGGGACGCAGGTGAGCCTGAGTACTGCATTTCATCCACAGACAGACGGACAGGCAGAGCGCACTATCCAGACTCTTGAGGATATGCTGCGAGCCTGTGTTATTGACTTCAGTGGTAGTTGGGAGGATCATTTGCCTCTAGTTGAGTTCGCGTATAATAATAGCTACCACTCCAGTATTCAGATGGCGCCTTACGAGGCCTTGTATGGGAGGAAGTGCAGATCGCCTATAGGTTGGTTCGATGTGGGCGAGGTGCAGCTAGTGGGACCAGATTTGGTGCAGCAGCGAGGATAAGGTGAAGCTTATCCGAGGCGGCTATCGACACTCGAGTCGATGTAAGTCGATGCAGATCATCGTCGGCATCTTGAGTTCGAGGTTCATGATTGGGTTTTCCTAAGGTGTCACCCATGAAGGGTGTGATGAGATTCGTAAGAAGAAACTCACCAAGGTACATCGGGCCGTTTGATTGTCCGCAGGTAGGCAAGGTTGCCTATGAGTTGGATCTGTCCGATCCGGAGGCGCGCATCCGGTTTTTCACGATCTATCCGAGGAGATGTATCGGGGATCCATCTAGTGGTACATCCGATTGACGATGTCCAGTGATCAGGGGTTATCGTATGAGGAGATTCCCATAGCGATAATCGATCGTCGGGTTAGCGTCTGCGACCAGGACGTGGCTTCCACAAAGTCTTGTGGCGGAACGAGCTTAGGGAGGAGATGACGTGGGAAGCTGAGGAGGACATGAGGCAGAGGTACCCTCACTTATTCCCCACACCTCCAGGTAATTCACTTTCCTACTTGTAAATTTTCGTTAACATTTTTTTGCCTAAGTGTTGTTCTGTGGCCGTGTGTGGCATTTGCAACTGTTTAAGTTATGAAGAATCTTATCGTTAACTGTCTTGGGAAGGAACATTCGGGACGAATGTTTCTAAGGGGGGGAGAATGTTATACCCCGTATTTCCAGAGTATGTACGTAAGGGAATACGTACAAAAGTCTAGCCTTAAAGATAAGCCTTGGACGTTTTTTATTTGTGCACAACTCACTAAAAGAATCGTTTTCCGACGAAACGTTTCCACAGCTTTCGTAGGGTAAATTCCGGCTATGCCATTTCTAATTTTTGCGGATTTTTCCGAGAGACGAAACATTTTGGACCAACGGGAGGGCGACACTTGGCACCCTCCAATTGGTGGACTTGAATCGTCCATGGGACGAATTGGAATGGGATTGGCACGTTTTTGTGCCTTGCTCAAAGTCAAGGAGTTGGTAGGATATTTGTGTATAGTTAATCTTCACCCTACACTTGCCTTGCACTTGTCTTAATCTTGGCCATTGGTTGGCCACTTCTTGACCTATAAATACCCCCCTTAAGATGAAGAGTTCTTCATCCACAAAAGCTTCCAAGTCTAAAAATCCTGTCCTCTCCCTTTGTAGCCTTTTCGTCCAAACACCTCCCCCTCCCCTTGTGAAGGCCCTTGGCCGAATACCCCCCCCTCTAGCCTAAGTAGTTTGGCCGAGGCCTCCCCCTAGCCTAGCCAAAACCTACCCCCCCTCCCTTGGTAGAAAAGTTGTCTTCTAGTATTGTTATAATGCCCAAAATACCCTAGCCCAAATCCCTTAGTCCTTTGTAGAAGTTGTGAAGAACTTCTAAGGTTTCTTGGAGCTACCGGAGCATACAACTTAGGAGCTAAACCTTGCTCAGGCGCGACTTTATCTAGGATATTATTGGGCTTACCGAGGTAAATAATCCTAACCCTCTTTGGAATGAGAGAATACTGACTAGTGTAGTATAAGAATAAGTCTTAAATACGTAGAAGAATATCACGTAATAGAATTGAATCATATCACGATAGAAGGGTTTAAAAGAAGAATAATCAAATTGTACTTACATAGGACTGTTTTCACAGTAGACTTGAGTAGCTCACCGGGTAGGGAAGTACTGCCCAACTTTCCGTAGAATTGTGAACCCTCTGTTTAGAATGACCTTCAGAGTAGTCTTTGATAGATGTCTGTGACTATTATAGGCTGACTCTCTGCGCGCGACATATTCAACTTGGCAGGTGGTTTTCGCTGAGAAGGTATGTGATTCTTCCTAAAGCATGATATTTTACAATATATATGTAGTACGGTAGACGTACATGTGTTAACTGAATAATAACTACGGCAATGCCTCACGGCTTAAGCCTGAATAATAACTACGGCAATGCCTCACGGCTTAAGCCTGAATAATAAAGAACTGAAAGCATTTCAAAAGAATACTGAATCATTTATTAACAGAAGAGAACTAATTGGTTTTTAAAACAGAAGCTTAAAGAGTTATACTAGCTTTATGGGAAGTTAAGTATAACCACTTAAGGTTGATAAAAGAAACAGTTTGCCTATGTGTTTATAACAGACTTATATTGAATTGTGAAAAGAATAATAAAATGGTTTGATAAGTAGACATGATATGATGCTATGTGTGTTAGTGTCTTGTAAACGCTTGTGTAAAGAGGTCAGTCTTACTTATGCTTATGTTGTTTTGAACTATAAGCTGTTGTGTTAGTACTATATCACTCACCTCTTGAGATGATACCGGGGGTTAAGCTTCCCTCCGATGCGGGGTAGACTCAGGCGGTCTGGGACCATGATTCGAGAATACTTCATGCGGTCCGGGGGCCTATGCGAGCTACGAGAGTTCCGAGTTAGTATGCGGGTTATACCTCATGCGTCTATGTGGCCATGCGGACAACGAGTCCGGGGCGTTGCCGAGGAGTAGCTACCTCGATGCGGGTTATACCTCACGCGCCTATGTGAGTGGCCTGCGCGACTCCGAGTCCGAGATTAGGCTTGCGGAATGATAATATGGGCGAGTGGCCTCCTTTGATCATTCGCATCCTAGAAAAGACTCATACGCTTACCTATTGTTGCTCTTGTTTATGATGTGGCACTATATGCGGTCCCCTTGGTTGTTTCATACATACTTGCAAAACTGATTTTAAAATGATATGTTTTCATTTAAGTATTTTACAGTTTCATATACTTAGTACCTGTTGTACTGACCTCCTTCGGGGGGCTGCGTTCATGCCGCAGGTAAGGGCAAGCAGGTGCTAGATCCACATTCTTAGGATCTCTACGTTGGTGTCGGGAGCTCCATCTTTTCCGGAGGCTCTACTTTTGGGTATGATCTCCCTGTTGTAGATAGTTTTGTACAGTCAGGGTATGGCGGGGCCCTGTCCCGCCATAGTTGTATATTTCCTTAGAGGTCTGTAGTCATGTTGTACAGTATCGGATGTAACTGCTAAAACCATGTTTTTATATATATATGCCGAAAGGCGACGTTTTCTCACATAAACTGTGTCTTATTTTATAAACTGTTTCCTGTCTTGTTTTATATTCCGCTGGTTACTCTGATGTATGACTACTTGGGTGCCCCGGTAAGGCACCAGTCACGGGCCCCGGAACGGGTCGTGACACTTCCCATAAAGCTAGTATAACTCTTAAGCTTTTAAAACCAAGTATTACTCTTCTTTCAAAAACGGTTCTTAATTCTTTTGAAATACTTCAAGATTCTTATTATTAGACTCAAGTCAAAAGACATCGCAGTAAAACCACGTTCAGTTAACACACGTACGTCTACCGTACTATACATATTCTTTTAAAATATCATGCTCAAGAGGATAGGAAGAATCACATACCTCGCGACGATTATCGACTATTAGCAAAACGCTCCTCGGCTATAACCCGGCTAGCCTTGCCCACCTTCCGAGTAGAACACGCTACTCGCAGCACTTTCAACCTATAAAGGCCATATACGTCTATCAACGTCTAGACTACTCTGTAGAATATTCTAAGCAGAGGGTTCTCTATTCTACGGAAAATCGGACAGCACTTCCCTACCCGTTAAACTACACAAGTTCATCAGAATACAAATTCTATGTAAGTACAGTTCAATCTTCTTCTTTAATATTCTTCTGACGTGATTTCAGTTTAATTCTCTTCTCTTATACCATCCTTCTATATATCTTATACTCATTTCTATACTACAGTATGTAATTTCCAATTACAATAGAAGGTCAAGAGTATTTACCTCGATAAGCCCAACATTATCCAAGTTTAAATGTCGATCCTGAGCAACGTTTAGCTCCAACTCTGGGTGCTCCAACCCGCTCCGAACAACCCTTAGAAGTTCTACGCAACTTCTTATTAATACTTCAACCAACTATGAAGATTTTCCTAAGGGTTTCGTTTTGTCACTGAAGGAAAGTATAATAGTATTTCTGGGCTTTTAGTATAGGGGTAACCTTGGAATACTACAAGGTATTTGGGCCAAGGTATTTTGGAATAGTAACAATACTTGGAGAATACTTTTCTACAGGGGTGTTTCACGAGAACAACACTCAAGAGGGGGTAATCTCGGCTAGCACCACTAGAAAGGGGTACTCTCGGCCAAGGGCCTCACAAAGGGGGAGGGGGAGGCTTGGACGAAAGCCTTACAAAGGGGGAGAGGGATTTCAAGACTTAGAAAAGTGTTTGAGGGATGAAAAAAGTCTTCAACTAAGGGGGGGTATTTATAGGGAAACCAATGGACAAGATCAAGACAAGTGGTGGGCAAGTGGAGGGTGAGGATTTGTACATGTGCACCCTAGCCATCTACTCCTCAAATCACTCCAAAGATTGACCCATGTTTTAGGCCCCAAAATCGTCCAAACCGTGGCCTCAATGCCGCCCACTTGAGGGTGACAAGTGTCCCCCTCTCGTTGGTCCAAAATATTTCAACTCTCGGAAAAATCCGCAAAAATTATAAATGACATAGCCGTAATTTTCCCTACGCAAGTTTTGGAAAACGTTTCGTCGAAAAATAATTCTTTTCGGGGGTTGTGCACAAATTTCGACCCTTGCCTAACTTAAGTCTTAAACTTTCATTGTGAACTGTAGTTGGTTATCATACATGTCTCCTGCTTTATATAGACTACTATGATTTCATTTTACAATATTTTCAGTTTCACATACTTAGTACCTGTTGTACTGACCTCCTTCGGGGGGCTGAGTTCATGTCGCAGGTAGAGGTACACCAGTTGTTGATCCTCGCTCATAGGATCACAGTTCAGCGTTTTGGAAAGCTCCGTTTCTCCGGAGGCTTATCTTGTGGTATGATTCCCTGAGAGTGTAGGTTCTTATACATTCAGGGGTATGGCAGGGCCCTTTCCCGTCGTTGTTGTTATAAAACTCTTAGAGGTGCAGTAATCTTTGTTGTGGCGGGGGTTTGTAAAAGGGATGTAATCGCTCAAGTTTTTATTTATATATCTGAGAAAGGTAACCGTTTTGGTTAGCCTATTTTCTTATTTCACTGTTTATCTTTTATGAGTTTTTATTTCCGCTGATTTTCTCTGATGTTGTATCACTAGGGTGCCCGGTAAGGCACGATCCACGGGCAGTCGGGTGGTCATGACAAAAGTGGTATCAGAGCAGTTAATCCTCGGAAAGTGTCTACAGACCGTATCTAGTAGAGTCTTTATTATCGGTGTGTTGTGCACCACACCTATAATCAGGAGGCTGCAGGATATTTAGGATTGGTTTCCATTCTTCTCACTCTGAGATCGTGCCTTAGAGCTATGTTATAAGTTGGACTCCCTCTGGCATATTCGTTTGTGCTAGTTATGCCTCTACGCAAGGCAACCAGGGCCCAGTTGGGCAAGGCAGCGGAGGGAGCTATGAGTAGAACACGGAGGGTTACCAGGGCACGGGCCCAGTCAATATCTGAGACAGCGCTTCATTCGGGGAGTTCTGCGATGCCGCTAGCCCCAGGAGAGTTTAGAGCGTGCGGTAGCTCACGAGACCACGATACACGAGCCTCTAGTCCGCGGCCGAGGAGCAGAGGATAGGAGTTACAAGGAGATGACCCGATTACTAGCTAGTCGGTGGTGGGAATGAGGACGAGCGAGCCGGTGGTTCCAAGCGGTACGATGGTTCACCCTAGATCCGATAGTTTTGAGATTTGGGACTTCTTGAGTTCTGATCCACCCGAGTCCTATGGATTGAGGAGGCGAGGAAGATCATCAGGAGTTTATTCGACAGTTGCAGCGGATCATGAAAGTGATCAAGACCTCAGAGGCATTTCTTACACACTTCTTGCCCTCGCAGATGAGGAGAGCTCGGGCAGATAGATTTATGAGGTTGAGGCAGAACGGGTGGACGGTTCAGGAATACAGTATAGAGTTTGACTTATTGGCTCGTTATGTCCCCGCGTTAGTGGCAGACATGGTGGATAGAGTGCACCGATATGTCACAACACATGACGATTATCTAACAGAGAGTTGTACAAGAGTAGATCTTCAGTCAGACATGGACATTGCCCGCGTCTGAGCTTACGCGTGAGCATCGAGGAACGTAGAGATCGACGGATTAACAAGATCAGCGAGGAGGGCGAGCAGCGAGGTCCTTTGGTAACTTTCGAGGCGGATCTTCTCGGCGTGACGGGTTATGCGCCTCCGCCCGATCGCAGTGGTCCTCGCGTGCTTGGGGCGTTCGGGGTATGCGGGAGTTGGTCGAACTCCGTGGTTTTCGTTCACGATTTACATAGGTTCGGCCCGGCCAGTTGATTTCCCTCAGTGTTCACTATGTGGTAGACGTCATCTCGGGAAATGTCGTCTTTTTACTAATGCTTGTTTTACCAGCCGTCGAGCCATGTGAGAGAGAATGTCCTAGTAGGAGGATACAAGTGGGATGACTTAGCCTACCAGTCGATTCACGGTCAGTGGTTCGGAGAGGAAGGGGTGTTAGCCAGAGGAGGCCACCCCCACCTCGGTATGGCCGTTGTGGTAGGTGTTCTTATGGGGAGTGTCGTACTACTTAGATAGCTTGTTAGGCTTGCGGCCAGCAGGTCCTTTTTGCGAGAAATTGTCCGAACATAGGTGGCGCGGATGTTACGACTCAGCCTTCGGGATCAGTGGCTGGTTTATCACCGTCTGTAGTTATGCGCCCAGCAGAGCAGGATTTGATTAGAGCGGCAAAGGGAAAGTGAGACAGTAGTTACAGAGATATCTTCAGCCTTAAGAGACTTGTTTAGGTCGTTATGGTAGATGCATGTGGAGAGCTATGTTCGGTTAGCATTGTGTAAGTTGTGATTAGAAAACATGGGTAGTTGAAAAGGGTAAGTCTGGGGACGAGAAAATGGGGAGCCTTAGAATTTATAACAGTTGGGACCTTGGATGCAAGGCCGTCCTGAGGGGATGTTACGGTTGTGTCATGACCCGACCCCGGGCCCGCGACTGGTGCCCTACCTGGGCACCCGTACAGATATACATCAGAGAAAATCAGCGGAACATACATGAAACTTATAAAATAAAACAACAGAAGTAAAACAACAGGTTAGCCGATAAAGCTACCTTCCTGGACATATAAATACAACCGAAGCAGTTGTCTCCCTTTCCTTTACAGACTGACCCACAATATGTGACTACAGACCTCTAAGAGTTTTAACATAACAACTGTGGCGGGACAGGGCCCCGCCATACCCCTGAATATACATGAATCTACAACCTCAGGGAAAACCGTACCAAAAGATAAGCCTCCGGAGCAAATGGAGTTTTTTCCCAAAACTGAACCGAGATCCTAAGAGCAAGGATCACCAACCTGGGTACCTAAAACCTGCGGGCATGAACGCAGCCCCCCGAAGGTGGTCGATAACAGTGCGAATATGGAGCAGAAATAACGTCTGATGCAGATCATAACTGTACAAAAGAATGACAGGGACAAGTATAAAAGTACATACCAGATCCTGCCGTGTCATTACCTCTTATGAACTTAATCGTACCTTATTATCTTTTCCCATTTTTCAATAAAAGTTATAGTCACATTCTTATGTACATGATTAGGAAAAATCATTAAGTTCATTACCATATAACTTACTTAACTTTCATAACATAATCCGCCCCTTATGGAGGGACGCATATACTACCCGATGATCGGGGCCGATCAAGTCACACAAATATCAAAGCGTGCTCGTGGAATCCCCCATCACTACCGACAACTATAAGTGTAAAATATAACCATGTGACGCGCCCGTGGCATCCCACCTCACTGTCGGCGTACACATACACAACACATATATATATATATATCTCGCGTGGAATCCACATCACTTGCCGTAGTAGGTGTAACATATAACCATGTGACGCGCCCGTGGCATCCTACCTCACTGTCGGCGTACACAGACACAACATATATATATATATATATATATATATATATATATATATATATAACGCGGCCGCATGCCTCGGAATCCCACATCGTATAAGCATGTCCATAACGTGCCCTCGACATCCCTCATCGTAGGTGCAGGTCTTCATGGGGAGCTAGCCTATGGAGTAATAATATAACATGGTCGCATGCCCCGGAATCCCACATCGTATAAGCATGGCCATGGAGTAATAAAACACGCGGACATCTAACCCGCATCCTGGCTGCATGCCCCGGCATCCCTCATCGTATAAGCATGGCCAAGATCAATCACAATGGAAGCATACCCGTGGAATCCCCGTCGCTGCCGATGCGTCAATAAAATGTCCGGCATCTAACTGCATCCTGGTCACATGCCGGAATCCCACATCGTATAAGCATGTCAAGGATCAATCATAATGGAAGCATACGTGGAATCCACATCACCGCTTCGATGCGTCCAAGTAAACTTATAACAAGACAAGACCTCCAACTGAGAGTCACGACAACGTAACATATAATACTTGCACTTAAAGCTATCACAAGCAAACACCGGCAAGTTCATTAAACCTTTAGACTTCCATTTTTATAAACTCATGGCACTTCCGTTTCTCACATAAAAATCCGGGAATTTAACCCCAAGTACTACGCACCTCTACTCCTTTAGAAAGACTCTTTTTTCAAATAAAACTTCCAAGATACTAACGACCATAGTATCAAGTCATATCTACATTCAAAACAAGTCACGATACCTTTTTAGAGATACATTTACCGGCTTCTAAATCAAGTGACTTCATTCTTAAAAACTTTAAGCAAGTGATACCTTTAAATCAAATTGCCCTTCCTTAAATCAAGTTATTTCTTTGATTACCTTATTAGAGAAAACCATTCTCTTAACCTTCCATAAAGCCGTTATAACCAACTTCCCATAAAGCCGTTATAACCCTTTATGGTTTTAGACAAACTCATTCCTTTTATAACCAAAAGACTTATACTTTTTAAAACCAAGTATTAAATACTTTCAAATCAATTCTCTTAACCTTTAAAAATACAATTAGTCTCTTAACTTTCAAGAAAACAAGTTTCTTAACTTTTGAAATCACGTCTTTCCAAATCGAGTATTCTATACTTGTAAATCAAGTAAATCAATTCATTTCTTTCTTTAAGAATCAAGTCTCCTAACCTGAAAAATAAAGTCTCTTAACCTTAAGAAATCAAGTCATTTATCTTGCCATAATGAAAATATAACCAACTTCCCATAAAGTCGTTATATTCACTTTATACCTTAGCCAAAATATAATTTCCTATCCAAGGGACTTATACGTTTAAAACGGAACAAGTATCACATACTTTAAAACTCTTCAAGTCCCTTAACTTTAATAAAACATTAGACATCCTTAATACTTTCAAAGAAGTGAGTTAATCTCCTAACTCACCCGACTTGGCTATTTATAAAACTAGTAAAGGACA
Organism: Przewalskia tangutica; assembly: GCA_029844215.1. Taxonomy (NCBI): domain Eukaryota; kingdom Viridiplantae; phylum Streptophyta; class Magnoliopsida; order Solanales; family Solanaceae; genus Przewalskia; species Przewalskia tangutica. Next base: position 36,058,195 of record CM056733.1, read on the forward strand.
TCAGGTGTGATGCGTTTCGTACTACATACGTGCAACTAGTCATGCTCAAAAGATAGGAAAAGTTCTACATAGAGTAAATCACACAACTACCTCTTAACTTCTAAGAGTAGAAGGAAACATGAAATGATACCACCGGTATATTCCATACATAGAATCATGCCAAAGGAAGGAAAAGGTTCACATACCTCGCGACGATTATCGACAAGTAGCAAAATGCTCCAAAGTACTTCAATCTTGATAGCTAATCCATCCTTCAAGTAGGATAAGCTATACTTAGTACTTCAACCTATAATGGTCACAATACGTCCATTAACCTCTTACTTCAAACGTAGAATATTCTAAGTGCTAAGTCACTAAATTCTACGGAAAATCGGACAGCACCTCCTTTGTTTCTACTCACTTAGCCACCTTTTTCAAGGCCGAATACAATAACCAAACACGCCACATTTAAGGCCCAAACAATGCAATCAACAATAGGGGATTACACGCCTACTAGACGTGTAAAATTCCGCCCCACAAACGATATCAAATTAATACAACTTACTAGGCCAATTCGGCTAACTTGAAGTACTACAACATCAATTCTTATCCAATTTCCATTTCAATCCAAGTTATTAGCCTAACATGATATCAAGTCGCAAACGATTATAACTACTATAATCACCAAGTAATTAACATGCGACGATTCAAATAAACGACCAATTTGTAATCCAACTTCACATGGCTTACATTACATTTCGGATTCTAAGGCTACAAGCAATCCATAACACTTATAAACTTCAACACATATACTTCATGCTAGCAACATGTAAAGCTAACAACAACAATATATATATAATCTTGTAACACTATTAAGAGACAAGATTATACCTCAACGAATCTCAATCCAACTCCAAATCCGAAGTCGCTTCTTAGAAACTTAGAGCCTCTTCAAGATACTTCAATCCTCTAGTTGAGACCTTTAGAACCATACCAACAACTTTCCTTCAAACTTCCAATCCAAAACCTAGAAAGCAACTAGGTTTTCACTTTGCGACTAACCCGAAAACTATCTTTTTCCGAGATTTTTCTATTGATATATTCTTACAATACACTCAAGAACCTTGGTTTAAAGTGTGGAGCTTATAGGACAAGAAACAAAAAAAAAATCTTTTCAAGTGCCATGAACCCGAGAGCAAAGCTAGAGCTCTTCAAATTTTGTGAAAATTTTCTAAGTGTTTGGACAATGTCTTTCTACTACTAGTATTATATAGGGACATGGAGGGTAAAGATGCAAACAAATGGGTGGTTTGGATGAGCTCCTATTTAAATATCAAGCCTTGTGGGTCCTTGACCAAGTCAACTTTCTCAAGCTCACACTTGCAAGACTTAATCATCCTACCAAAGGTCAAATGACCCTTTTGTCCATGGAATTTTTCGTCCAATCTCACTAAAGGGGGGTGACACGTGTCGCCCTCCCATTCGTCAAAATAATACGTTTTCCGACAATTTCATAATTCCGATAAATTTTTACAAGTCTCAAATCTTAACACTGTGAGTTCTTACGTACGTTCTTAAAACATGTCCTGCAAATACGGGGTGTAACAGGTTGGTCCTTGTCGAAGTACTTGGTATGTGTGATATATATTGTGGGATAAATCCATGGGTAGTGTGAGATGGAAGTGGTAGCTTTCATGACGTGAACTGGTAAGATTGTTCTGGATCGGGGAACGAGAGTTTAGTACGAAGTGGGTCGGGTTGAGGCCATATCGCGAGTCAACCCGCAGCCCAGAATGTGGTGGGGTCAGTTTGATGTGGTCCCGCTAGATGATAGGGTCACGAGGGTGTTAGGCCCAAGATTAGGTAACCATCGTACGAGTTCGTGGATGCGTTCGACCAGTAGCCGGTCCGATGAGGTCAGCCCATCTTGTCTTTCAGTTAGGACTGTTTACTCGGCGAAGGGTTATGCGAGATGTTATCAGGAAGGTTGTAAGGCTGCACGGGGTTTCTACTTTTATTATGGCAGGCAGTGGAGCCCAGTTTATGGCTATTTCTTTTTCGGGATGTTTTACCAGACGGGGTTAGGAACTCAGGTGAGTCTCAGTATTGCATTCACCCTCGGGCCGACGGACGAACAACGCATTTTATCCAGACATTTGAGGATAGGTTACGGGCCGGTGTTTTGATTTCAGGGGTAGCTGTGAGTATTATTTGCCTCTTGTTGGGTGAGTATTATATAGCTACCATTTTAGTATTCGGATGGTGCCTTATGAAGCCTTGTATGGACGGAAGTGTAGGTTGTCGGTCGATTGGTTCGATGTTGGCAAGGTTCAGATAGTTGGTCCCTATTTGTTTCAGCAGGATGTGGATAAGGTGAAGCTTATCCAGAAGAAGTTATTAGCAGCTCAGAGTCAACATAAGTCGTGTGGATAATCGGCGTCGACACTTGGAGTTCAGGTTGACGGTGGGTCTTCTTGAAGGTACCACCCCGGAAGGGTGTGACGAGATTTGGATAGCAGGGGAAATTTAGCCCGAGGTACTTTGGGCATTTTCATATCGTTGTGGAATAGGCCAGGTTGCCTATAATTTAGCACTGTCGTCCGACTTAGGAGACGATGCGTCCGTCTCGAGTTCTATGTTTGAAAGAGTATCGGAGATCCATCAGTGTTCCCGATTAATGATGACCAAGTTAGAGATAGTAACCGAGATTTTGAAGCGAAGCAATGACGAACGTGGTACGTATAGTAGGAAGAGTTCGAGTGTACGAGGAAGATACGACGAGTAAGAATGGAGGCTAAGATGTGTTAAGAAGATGGAAGTGTCCTTTTTTATAAGTGAAGAGGGGAAGAAAGTATCCTTTGGACCATGGGTGAAGCAAATGGTATTGTTATACGCTTTAGAGATGATTCTTCGTTGGCTTGGATGTGCGTTTTTGCGCGTATGTGGTATTATGGCGGGTGTGGCATAATTGGTTTCGTAAGTATAGTAGTGAAGACTATCTACAAACGCAGTGTGCTTGGAGACTTAGAAGGAACATTCGGGATGAATGTTTCTAAGGAAGAATGTTACACCGTAGTTCCAGTATGTATACGAGGGCGTGCGTTCGAGAATAACGACATTTAAATTGGAAAGGAAGAAAGATGTGATTTTTCGGAAAAGTTTCATTTTGTGAAGGAAAAATGTTCGTTAAAGGAATTGGATTCCCAGTTTGGTATTCGGACTTTTGGAATATTTAAGAATTATGGAATTTTATTTCGAAATTGGTCACGTGGGGCCACGGGAGAAATTTCTGATTTTGTGGGCCACTTTATTTTCGGATTTTTGGCTTTACGGATATTTTCGGAAGATGAAATATTTTGGACGAGTAGGGGGCGACACGTGTCACCCCCGTGTGGCCATGTTGGCCGAATTGGAGAAGGACAAGTGGGACGTTTTTTAGGTGGACAAGTGGCCCATTTTTGTGGTGGCCACCTGTCCCATATTTGTGGTGAACAAATGGTTGGCCAACTACCCACACACATGTACCCAATCTTCACCATCCACTTGCCTAGATCTTGGCCATTGATTTCACTATAAATACCCCTTGTGTGCAAGACTTTATTTCTGTTATACCCCGTAGTTGCAGGGTATGTATGTGAGGACGTACGTACGAGAGTACGGCAGAAATTTTGAAAAGAAAGAAAGATGTGAGTTTTCGGCGGAAAAGTTTCCGGTTATTTGTGAAGAAAAAGGTTCGTTAATGGGAATTGGATTCCCAGATTTGGTATTTGGACTTCATAGATTATATTAGAATTTTGAGATTTTATTTTCGGAATTGGTCACGTGGGGCCCACGGGAGAAATTCTGATTTTAATAGGGCCCACTTTGTTTTGAGATTTTGGCCATTGTGGATATTTTTGGAAGACGTTTTTGAGGGCGATAGGAGGGTGACACGTGTCACCCCGCCTGGTAATGGCCGAATGACATTTGTGCACAACACCCGGTTAGAGTCGTTTTCGGCGAAGCGTTTTGCGTAACTGCGAGGAAAATTCCGGCTATGTCGTTTTGTATTTTTGCGGATTTTTCGGCGGCGAAACATTTTGGACCAACGAGAGGGTGACACTTGTCACCGCCAGTGGTCGGTAAAGTGAAGCTCACGTGTGGCGAATTCATGCCTTGTTTTGGCCTTGTTTTGTGTAATGTTTTGTGCAATGTTTTGTGGCTTGTTTTGTGGAGTAGGGTCTAGGGTGCACTTGGCTTGATCTTGGCCTTACACTTGCCTTGCACATGGCTTGATCTTGGCCCTTGGTTGGCTTTTGGCTTTGCTATAAATACCACTTATGTTGATGAACTCTTCATCCAAGTGAAACCTTCAAGCCTAAAATCCCTCCCTCCTCTAGTGTTGAGTTCGTCCAACTCATCCCCTCTTTTGAGAGTCTTGGCGAGGCCTCCTCCTCCCCTTTGTGGTGCCTTGGCGTAGGGTACCACTAGCCTAGTTGTTTTCGTATAATACCCTTGTTGTGGTATAGAAATACTCCCTAGTATTGTTATAATACCCAAAATACCTTAGCCTTGTACCTTGTAGTATTCCAAAGATACCTCTATCGTAGAGCAGGAAATACTACCTTTTGTCCTTTTTAGTCTCAAACCAAACCCAAGGAAATCTTCATAGTTGGTTGAAGTATTTGAGTAGAAGTTGGGTAGAACTTCTAAGGGTTGTTTGGAGTGGTTTGGAGCGCACGGAGTAGGAGCTAAACCTTGCTCAGGATCGACATTATAACTTGGATAATTTTGGGCTTGTCGAGGTAATATTCTTGTCCTTATTGTAATTGGAAATTACATGTTTGTTAGAATATATAGTTGAAGTATACTATATATGGAACTATACTTAGTATTCGCAATGTCTTTTGACTTAAGCCCAAGAAATGAACTGTATTTACATAGGACTGTATTGCAGTAGACTTGTTTAGAGTTAATGAGTAGGATTGTACACGTCCGGTTAGACGTGTAAACCCCACACGGTTGGCTTGGTAGCGGCACCGATAGAGGAGGAGATTTCTGTTGCGGGGAGGTCTTCTTACCAATTTTACGTAGAAAGATAGAAACTTGTGTTTTGGGGTTAATAGACGTTTGTGACCTTTATAGGTGAAAGTACTAAGAGTAGTGTATTCTACTCGAGGAGTGGAAAGGGCTAGCAAGGTTGTAGTACTTGGAGCATTTTGCTTATTGTCGATAAATCGTCGCGAGGTATGTGAACCTCTTCCTATCTTTTCTAGCATGATTGTTGTGAACTATGTAGTACGGTAGACGTACATGTGCTAAGTGATTTGGTTGGTTTAAAACATAGGGTGTTATAATAGCTTTATGGGAAGTTAGTTATAACGACCTTATGTAGGTGAAAATGGTTTACTGCTGTTAGAAGTTAAGAGACTTGATCTTATAAGATAAGAGACTTAACTTATTTGTTTTAATGTGGATGTTGTGTGAAACCTCATTCGTGAGTAATGAGTACTTGGTTTTTAAAGGGATAATGTTTCTTGATTTGGGAATCAGAATGTGTATCGACAGACCATTGCAGCGTTAATAAAGGAAAATGTATTGAATAATGATGTGTTGTATTAAAACCAGTAGAAACCTCCATCTGCATAGAAGCTAAGATAAGACAAAATGATATTACATTTTCTAGATCATGGTTGCTGTAATAAGATCGTTATAAACAAGAATAAACTACTCACATATATGACATATGTTACTCAATTGTTTTAAAAGAGACTAAGACTATGAGTTATGAAACCTTTCTAAAATGAGAAGCTTGAGTAATTGAAACTAGGCAAACTGGAACTTAGGAAAAGAATGTTGTTACTTGATTTTGAAAAGGAATGTGGGTTGGTCATTCTAATACTACGGGTATAGGGTGACTTTTATAAAAGTAATGGATCTCTTTTAAAAGAACTTAACGTATGTAGTACTTTGGGGTTAAAAACCGAACTTTGGCATAAAATGAAAGTACTTTGAGTTGTGTGAAACTTGCCTATGCTTGTTGTTGTGAAACTTGCCTATGCTTGTTGTTGTGAAACTTGCCTATGCTTGTGATGATAGCCTTTGTTGTGCAAATGTGGTATTTACGTATTCTGGCGTCTCGATAGAGGCGGTCGACTTATCGAGAACTTACTTGGGCGTCTTTGGCGGTGATGGAGAATTCCACGGGTATGTTTCCATTTTGATTCTTGTCTTGTTGTTGATGTCACATGGACATGTCTACACCGTCTGATGTTCGGCATGCGGCCCTGCGGCCGGGGTGATTACCCGATATATTGTTATTGTAGTTACATGGACATGTCTACACCGAGGTAGAATTCCGGGCATGTGGCGTGCGGCGGGGTTGATCACCCGAGATATTATTGTTGATGTCACATGGGCGTGTCTACACCGAGGTAGAATTAGGGGCATGTGGCCATGGGGCATTGGTATTATTGTTGCATCATGGACATGTCTGCACCGTCTGAGAATTAGGGGCATGCGCCGTGATGCGAACATGATTGATGTTGTGGGCGTGAGACCCATAGTTATATTTGAGTGATGACTTGAGGCGTGAGTCACAGTGGACATATCGCTTTTATGTTGTGAGCAGTAGTTTGGTTATCATACATGTCTCTGCTTTATATAGACTAGTATGATTTCATTCTGATATTTTCTGATTTCACATACTTGGTACTGTTGTCTTGACCTCGCCCGGTGAGCGTATAAAGGCGAGCCTACCACGAAACAGGAACCGAACGTGGCTCTCCGTATGGCACATCCCGAGAAGGGCGTAGGGCATGCCTCGAGGATCATAAGCGACCGGTACCATTTGTTGGGTCGTCGGGCAAGGCTCGCGACAAAGTGACAAAAGTGGTATCGTGAGCGATTAATCCTCGGAAAGTGTCTCTGAGCCGTGTCTAGTAGAGTCTTGATTATCGGTGTGTTGTGCACCACATCTATGTCGAGGAGGCTATAGGACATTTAGGATTGGTTTCCATTCTTCTCATTACGAGATCGTGCCTTAGAGGCATGTTGTAAGTTGGACCCTCCGACGTATCTCGTTTTACGATTATGCCTCGCGCAAAACAGCGAGCCCGAAGGGCAAGCGCAGCGAGTGCCGCTAGTGAGATCTGAGAGATGCAGCGCGAGCGAGGCGATACACGAGGTTGTGCTTGACGGCGGGTTTTGTGGCGCCCGCCAGCGAGTTTAGAAGCGCGGCGATGGCTGCCGAGACCACGATACACGAGCCTCGGTCCCACATGCAGAGGCGGAGAAATGGGTTACAAGAGATGGCCCGATTCTTTGGCTAAGTCGTGGCGAGATATGAGGATAAATTTGGATCTGGCGATTCCGATTCAGCGCTGTGTAGTGCGCCCGAAAGCGAATAGTTTGAGGCTACGGGACTTTACGAGTTGTAGCCCGCGAGTTTTATGGGTCGAGGCACGAGGATGATCGCGAGGAGTTCATTCGGCGATTCTGGATCATGCGGGTGATCAAGGCTTGAGACCGAGTGCGTGACCTTTGGTTCGCATCGGCTGCGTGATACCGCGATCGATTGGTTTGATTCATGGGAGCTTTCGGGAGAGCATGCACCTCAGCGGTATGGGATGAGTTTTGGGGCTTTCCTCACGCACTTCTTGCCTCGCGGATGAGAGAACGCGGGCCGACAAATTTTTGATGCTTAGACGAGCGGGCGTGCGGTTCGGGAGTACAATGTGGAGTTCGACTCATTGGCGATGCGTCCAGCGTTGGTAGCTAGTATGGAGGATCGAGTGCACCGATATGTTCTGAGGCTCGATGATCACATGTCGAGGCATGTTCAGAGTAGCTCTCGGTAGGGCATGGACATTGCCGCATGCGAGCTCATCTGGCGGGATGTGAGGCACGGAGAGGTCGGCGGAATGACAAGATCAGCGAAGAGGCCAAAACAACGAGGTCCTTTGGTGACTTTCGAGGCGGACCGCCTCGATAGCATACTAGTTTTGTACCTCCGCCCGGTCAGTGGTCCTCCACAACCTTCAGAGTATTCGGGGCGGTCGTGGCTCGAGGTTGAGTTTCGAGGAAGTAAGGGTGTTGGCGGATGCGGTCACCCTACCTCGGTGTGGTCGATGTGGTAGACCGCATTTGGAGTGTCGTGGTGCCGGGGAGCTTGTTATTTTGCGGCCAGCGGGCCATTTGCGAGGAACTGTCCGACCAAGGGTACGGATGTTACGACTCACCTACCGGATCGATGGTGGTTCATCGCGCCTGATTATGCGCCTGCGGGTGCCTATGATTAGAGTGGAGCGGTAGCTTCAGGTTTATCCTTAACCCTCTAGAGTTTTGGTATGCTTGTTATGATGGTCTCATTATTATGTGCTATATACGAATAGCGTTGTGTTAATTGTGAGTTAGAAAACATGCTTAGTTGGGAGGATACGTATGGGGGCATGGTAAGTGTGAACCTTAGACTATGTCACGACTGAGACCTTAGGGGTAAGGTCGTCTTGAGTTAAAGATTTATTTTATGTTTGACCCTTATCAGAGTAGTGGTATACGTGGGATTTATTTGTGTGATAAGTCCGTGGGTAGTGTGAGATGGAAGTGGTAGCTTTCATGATGTGAATTAGTAAGATTGTTCCGGATCGGGGAACAAGAGTTTGGCGCGGGTGGGGGTCGGGTTGAGGACCATTTGCGGGTCAACCCGTAACCCGGTTTGGGGTGGGGTCAGTTCTGGGTGGTCCCGCCAGGTGGTAGGGTCACGAGGATGCTAGGCCCAAGTTTTTATGATCATCGTATGAGTTCGTGGACGCGTTCGACCAGAAGCGGTTCGTAAAGGCCGGGAATGGCCTTAAGGAAGTTTGAGGTTAGTAAGATGACCAAGTTTGGAGGTAGTGACTCCAGAGATTTTCGGGAACGGAAGTAATGACTGAAGTATGGTACGTACTGGGAGAGTTTGAGTGTTCGAGAAGGGTAATTTGGGTAAGGAAGGAAGATAACGTGTGTTATTTCGTGGCCAAGCTGTGGCGTTGACAACTTGTTAGAGGAACTTCATCGTTATCCGACTTGAGAAGGAACATTCGGGACGAATGTTTCTAAGGAGGGGAGAATGTTATACCCCGTAGTTGCAGGGTATGTATGTGAGGACGTGCGTCACGAGAGTGCGTAAATTTTGAAAAGAAAGAAAGATGTGAGTTTTTGGAAAAGTTTCGGTTATTTGTGAAGAAAAGGTTCGTTAATGGGAATTGGATTCCCAGTTTGGTATTTGGACTTCATAGATTATATTAGAATTTTGAGATTTTATTTTGGAAATGATCACGTGGGGCCACGGAGAAATTTCTGATTTTGTGGGCCCACTTTGTTTTGAGATTTTGGCCATTGTGGATATTTTTGGAAGACGTTTTTGAGGGCCAATAGGAGGTGACACGTGTCACCCGCCTAGTGGATTGGCGAATGACATTTGTGCACAACACGGTTAGAGTCGTTTTTCGACGAAGCGTTTTCACGTAACTTGCGAGGAAAATTCGGCTATGTCGTTTTGTATTTTTGCGGATTTTTCGGCGGCGAAACATTTTGGACCAACGAGAGGTGACCTGGTCACCTCGAGTGAACGGTAAAGTGAAGCTCAAGTGGGGCCAATTCATGCCTTGTTTTGGCCTTGTTTTGTGCAATGTTTTGTGCAATGTTTTGTGGCTTGTTTTGTGGAGTAGGGTCTAGGTGCACTTGGCTTGATCTTGGCCTTACACTTGCCTTGCACATGGCTTGATCTTGGCCATTGGTTGGCTTTTGGTTTTGCTATAAATACCCGCCCTTATGTTGTTGAACTCTTCATCCACAAGTGGAGCCTTGCCAGCCTAAGATCCCTCCCTCCTCTCGTGTTGAGTTCGTCAACTCATCCCTGTTATACCCGTAGTTCCGTGGTATGTATGCGAGGGCGTGCGTGCGAGAATCTGACAGAAAGATTGGAAAGGAAGAAAGGGTGAATTTTCCACGGAAAAGTTTCCGGTTTTGTGAAGGAAAAAGGTTCGTTAATGGGGTGGATTCCCAGTTTGGTTTTGGACTTCTTAGATTATATTAGAATTATGGAATTTTATTTTGGAAATGGTCACGTGGGGCCCACGGGAGAAATTCTGATTTTGTAGGGCCGCTTTGATTTTGAGATTTTGGCGTTATGGATATTTTGGAAGACGAAATATTTTGGGCGAATCGAGGCGACACGTGTCACCCCATGTGGCACCCTTGGCGAAATATGTTTGTGCCTGACACGGTTAGAGTCGTTTTTCGACGAAACCTTCTACCTAACTTACGAAGGGTAAATTACGGCTATGTCATTTAGTATTTTTGCGGATTTTTCCGAGAGACGAAACGTTTTGGACCAACGAGAGGGCAACACTTGGCACCCTCTCGTTGGTGGACTTGAAGGGGCGTTAGGGCCGAATGGATGTGCAAGTGTTGGTTGATATTTGTGTAGATATTTGTGAGGGTTTTAAGGAGTAGGGTCTAGGGGGCACTTGGGCATATCTTGGCCCTCCACTTGGCTAGATCTTGGCCCTTGGTTGGCCTTTTCTTGGCCTATAAATACCCTCCCCCTTTGAAGACTTCTTCATCCATTCCATAATTTCCAAGTCCTGAAAACCTCCCTCCCTCCTTGTTGGTTTCGTCCCTCCCCTCTTCCCTTGTGAGGCCTTGGCCGAGGGGTGCACCCCCCCTCCTAGAGGCCTTGGCCGAGGGGTACACCCCCCCCCCCCTTGCCTTGTTGATCTCGTAGAATACACCCCCCCTCTTGGTAGAAATACTCTCAAAAGTATTGTACTATACCCAAATTACCTTAGCCGTATACCTTGTAGTATTCCAAAGAAACCTCTATACGTAGAGCCCGGAAATACTACCGTATGTCCTTTTTGTCTCAAACCGAAACCCTAAGGAAATCTTCATTGAGTGATTGAAGTAATTAAGTAGAAGTTGGTTAGAACTTCTAAGGGTTGTTTGGAGCGGGTTGGAGCACCCGGAGTAGGAGCTAAGCGTTGCTAAGGATCGACATTTATACTTGGATAATTATGGGCTTATCGAGGTAATTATCTTGTCCCTCTATTTGTAATTGGAAATTACATGTTGTTAGATTATATAGTTGAAGTATACTATATATAGAACTAAGCTTAATCTTTGCGCAATGTCTTTTGACTTAAGCTGAAGCCGAATCGAGCTGTAATTACATAGGTGCAGACATTCTGATGAACTTGTGTAGTAATCTTGTGGAGTAGAATTGTACCCGTTCGGGTTAGATGTATAACCCCGGTTGGCTTGGTAGCCGGCCAGTTAGAGGAGGAGATTTACGCTGTTGCGGGAGAGTCTTGCCGAATTTTACGTAGAATGTTCTACGATAAGATCTTGATGTTAATAAGCGCCTTGTGGCCTTATAGGTTGAAGTACTACGTGTGGCGCGTTCTACTTGGCTTAGGAGTAGCGAAGCGGTTGGAAGTACTTGGGCGTTTTGCTATTAGTCGATACTCGTCGCGGTATGTGAACCTCTTCCTATCTCTTCTAGCATGATATGTGTGAACTATGTAGTACGGTAGCGTGCATGTACTAAATGTATTTGATTGGTGTAGAACATAAAGTGTTATAACGGCTTTATGGGAAGTTGGTTATAACGGCTTTATGTTGGTAAGAAAATACATGTGGTTTTAAAAGGTGGCGAATTGAACTATAAGCGGCTTGTTATGTGTTAATAAAGAACTTGAAGTATTTCAAAAGAGTTTTGAATCATTTTGAAAGAAGAAGTAATACTTGGTTTTGAAAACTTAAGAGTTATACTAGCTTTATGGGAAGTTAGGTATACGGCTTAAGAATGTTTCTTGATTTGGAAATCAGAATGTGTAGCGACAAACCACAGCAGCGTTAATAAAGGGAAATGTTTTGATTAATTAAGTATTAATAAAACCAGTAGCAAATTTCATCTGCATAGAAGCTAAGATGAGACAAAATGATATTTCTAGATCATGGTTCTTGTAATAAGATTGTTATAAACAAGAATATCCTACTCACATATAAGGCTTATGTTTCTCAGATTGTTTAAAGGAAAATTATATTCTTAAATGAATAAGGCTATGAACCACGAAACCTTTCTAAAATAAGAAACGTGAACATTTGAAATTAGGCAAACTTGGGCGTTTGGGAAATAATGTTGTTACTTGATTTTACAAAGGTAAGAGTTTTAGTTTTCTTAAAAGGGCGGTCACTCTATTTTATACTACGTATTGTGTGACTTATGTGAAAAAGCAGATCTTTTAAAGATTTAATGTGTGAAGTACTTTGGGGTTAGATACGAACTTGTTAGTAGAAAGCACCTTGTGTGAATAACTTGATTGTATCGGTTTGTGATAGCCTTATAATACTTCTTGTTGATTTGAGAAGTAAACATGTTAGGATGCTACGTGTGTTAGTATCTTGTGATGTTAGTGTAAAGGGTTTTCCCTGTTGCGCTTAAAGTTGTTTGACTATCACCGTTATGTTGGTATTGTACCACTCACCTTGACTTGTGTCGGAGGTTAAGGCGCCTCCGTCGGGGTAGACTCGGTGATGCAGGACCGTGATTCGAGGATACCTCATGCGGGTCGAGGATCCATGCGGAACTACGGAGTTCGAGGTTAGTTCGGCCCTTGTGGTCATGCGGTCTTTGTGGCCATGCGGTGCGAGTCGGGGCGATGCGGGAGTAGCTACCCTCGATGCGGGGTTATACCTCATGCGGGCCTATGAGGTTGGCCTATGCGAGTGCGGAGAGTTCGAGGCTAGACGCGCATTTGATCTGCGGCGAGTGACGGCTTTATCATGTGGCCGGTGCAAGCGAATATCATGACACATTTATGACCTTGTTGTGCTGTGGGTGTTAGTAGTCGGCTATGCCTTCGTACTTACCTGTCTTGTTTTATTAGGACACAGTGGGACACGGTGTTCATGTGTATTCCTTGGTGTTTGTGTATCATAAAGCTGCCGTGATGAGAAGGTATTCCAGGCACGATTGATGTTGTGGGCGAGAGACCCAATGGTAAAAATGAGTGATGACTTGAGGGCGTGAGTCACGACTTGACATATTTGCTACTTATGGTGAAGTAGTTTGGTTATCATACATGTCTCTGCTTTGTATAGACTACTATGATTTCATTTCTGATTTATTTTGATTTCACATACTTGGTACTGTTATCGACCTCGCCCGGGCTGCGTTCATCTGCGAGTAAAGGTACACGATCATTGATCCTCGCTTTTAGGGTCACGATTGACGTGCGGGAAAGCTCCGTTTCTCGGAGGCTTATCGATGGTATAGTCCCCTGTTGTTGTAGGTGTTTACATTCAGGGGTATGGCGGGGCCCTGTCCCGCCATTGTTGTCGTATCATTTCTTAGAGGTCTGTAGTACCGTTGTGGGCAGGGTTTGTAAAAGGGATTAAAATTGTTCATGTTGGAAAAAGTTGTTATTTATATATATGCCGAAAGGCAAGTTTTTCTCAGATTATTGTTTCATATTTCATAATATGTCTCGTATTGTTTTATGTTCGTGATTACTGATGTTGTATCACTAGGGTGCCCGGTAGGCACGATCCACGCCCGAATCGGTCGTGACAAAAGTGGTATCGAGCGATTAATCCTCGGAAAGTGTCTACGCATCGATCCAAGAGTTCTTGATTATCGGTGTGTTGTGCACCACACCAATAATCAGGAGGCTATAGGATATTTAGGATTGGTTTCTATTCTTCTCACTCTGAGATCGTGCCTTAGAGCTGTGTTGTAAGTTGGACCCTCTGACGAAATTCATTCCCTTATCGTTATGCCTCCGCGTAGGGCAACCCGGGCCCGGAGAGGCGCAAAGGCGGAGGCTGCGAGTTGAGTTCGGAGGGTTGCGAGGCACACCCAATCATTACCTAGGGTAGTGCTTCATTCGGGATTTCTGCGACGTCACTAGCCCCACAGAGTTTAGCATGACGTGGCCTTCCTCTGCGTCCATGATATTTGAACCTTCGATCCACGGCAGAACGGTGAATATAGATTGCAAAGGCGACCACATTACTAGCTATGGATTTGGCTACCAGAGATTATACCGATGTACCACGAGTCTTGATGACTACCTAATCGAGGGTTGTGCAAGAGTAATTCTTCAGTTGGGCTTGAGCATGGCACGTATGCGGGCTTATGTACAGCAGCCGAGAACGTAGAGATCGACGGTTAACCAAGGCGGCGGAGAGGCCGAGCAAGGTCCTTCGGTAACTTTCAAGGTGAGTATACCTTAAGTGCTATGTTCTGATAGCAGTGTGTTAGTTGTGATTAGAAATCATGGTGGGTTAACCGAGTAAGATTTTGGGGGATAGAGAAGGTGTGAGCCTTAGAGTGTTATACGTGGAGACCTTAGAGGTAAGGCCATCTCAAGAAAAGGTGTAGTGTTATGTTTGATCCTTATCGAGTGCATAGTGCACGTGAGCTATGTTGGGGATAGGTCCTGGTAGTGTGGAATGAAAGTGGGTCGAGTTGAGGCCATGCCGCGGGTCAACCCGCGGCAGGTTTGGTGGTGGGGTCAGTTTGTGGTGGTCCCGCCTTGTGTTAGGGTCACGAGGGTGTTAGGCCCAAGTTTAGTTGACCAGCGTACGAGTTCGTGGATGCATTCGACCAGTAGTCGGGCCGATGGGAGCAGCCCGTCGTGTTTTTCGATCGAGACCATGTACTTGCGGTGTTGTTTATATCAGAAAGGTTGTAAGGCTGCACGGGGTGCCTACCTTCACCTTATGACAGGCAGTGAAGCCCAGGTTGTGGCTATTTTCGTTTCTAAGAGTTTGACCAGCGGGGTTAAGAACTCGGTGAGTCTCGAATCGCGTGTCACGACCCGCCCGGTTCGTGATCGTGCCTTACCGGCACCCAAGTAGTCATACATCGAGTAACCGGAATATAAAACAAGGCAGAAAGCTTTAAAACAATAAGACACGCTTTATCGATGAAAAGCTTGCCTTTCGCATAATATAAATAACTCAAGTTTTGCGATTCATCCCAACTGCATAATAGTACTACAGACCTCTGGGAAGTAAACAACTATGGCGGACAGGGGCCGCCATACCCTGACTGTACAAAACTATCTACAATACAGGGAGATCATACCCAAAGTAGAGCCTCCGGAGAAGATGGAGCTCCTGACACCAACGCAAGGATCCTAAGGATGTGGATCTAGCACTGCCGCCTTACCGCGCAGATTTAACGCAGCCCGGGCGAGGTCGATAACAGGTACCAAGTATGTGAAACTATAAAGTACTTTAAAATGAAATCAAAGTATTTAAAACCTTTTCACAAATACAATCAGTTTAATTGCACATAGTGCCACATCACAAACAACAACAGTAATAGAAAGACTGTAACAGGTCTATTCTAGGCCGCGAATGATCGAAGCAAGGCCAATCGCCCATAGTATCATTCTGCGTGCCTAGTCCTGGACTTTCGCACCCGCATAGGTCACATCGTGACCCGCGTGAGGTAGCCCTCGATCGGGGCAGCCAACCCCGGATCCGCCAGGCTCCCGCAGCCCGCATAGCCTCAAAAGACCGCGTAGTCTCAGCGGACCGCATGGGAATCCCCGCGTCGGGCTAGGCGCCGGAATGATCAATCACGAGCATACCGCCGCTCGCATAGTCTCACAGACCGCATAGGCCGTATAGACCAAGATCAGGGGCAAGCCCTGTATAATAGTCAAGGTAGGTGATACTGATATGATAACGGACTTACCGGTTAGCAACGTAAGCACAGAAGAATGACCCTTACACGATTTACAAGACACTAACACGTAGCATCATGATATGTCTACTTATCAAACAATCTTACTACACTTAACAGAGATCAATACAAGGCTTTTATAAACAAACAAGTAAACAGCCTTTTTATCATTCTTAAGTTGTTATACCTAACTTCCCATAAAGCTAGCATAACTCTTAAGCTTTTGTTTTAAAACCATATTTATCTTCTGTTAAAAATGATTCGAGATTCTTTTGAAATGTTTTCGTTCTTATTATTCGAGCTTAAGCCGTGAGGCATTCCGTAAGTATTATTCAGCTTAAGCCGTGAGGCATTGCCGTAAGTATTATTCGATTAACACGTATGCGTCTGTACTATATATATTGTAAAATATCATGCTTAGGCAGAATCACATACCTTCTTAGCGAAAACCACCTGCCAAGTTGAATATGTCGCGCGCAGAGAGTCAGCCTATAATAGTCACAAATATCTATCAAAGACTACTCTGAGGGTCATTCTAAACAGAGGGTTCACAATTCTACGGAAAGTCGGGCAGACAACCCTACCCTGAGCTATATAAGTCTATCGTGAAAACAAAGTCTATGTGAGTATAGTGTGATTATTCTTTTTTAACCTTCTTGTGGTAATAGTTCAATTCTTTTACGTGATATTCTTCTAAGTATTTATACTTATCCTTATACTACAACAGAAGTATTCTCTAATTCAAAAGAGGTTAGGATTATTACCGGTAAGCCCAATAATATCCGAGATAAAGTCGCGCCTGAGCAAGGTTTAGCTCCTAAGTTGTACGCCCGGTAGCTCAGAAACCTTAGAAGTTCTTCACAACTTCTACCAAAGACTAAGGGATTTGGGCTAGGGTATTTTGGGCATTATAACGATATTAGAAGACAACTTTTCTACCAAGGGAGGGGGGGTAGATTTCGGCTAGGCTAGGGGTTAGGCCCTCGGCCAAACTCACAAGGGAGGGAAGGGTGTTGGACGAAAAGCTCACAAAGGGAGAGGAGGATTTTCAAGACTTGGAAGATTTGTGGATGAAGAACTCTTCATCTTAAGGGGGGTATTTATAGGTCAAGAAGTGGCCAACCAATGGCCAAGATTAAGACAAGTGCAAGGCAAGTGTAGGGTGAGGATTAACTATACACAAATATCCTACCAACTCCTTGACTTGTGCACAAGGCACAAAAACGTGCCAAGGCTCTTCAATTCGTCCAAATGGGCGATTCAAGTCCACCAATGGGAGGGTGCCAAGTGTTGCCTCCCGTTGGTCCAAAATGTTTCGTCTCTGAAAAATCCGCAAAATTAGAAATGGCATAGCCGGAATTTTCTACGAAAGTCGTGGAAACGTTTCGTCGAAACGATTCTTTAAGCGAGTTGTGTACAAAAAAACGTCGAAGGCTAACTTTAAAGCCAAACTTTGTACGTATTCCCTTACGCATATACTCGAAATACGGGTATAACATTCTCTCTCCTTAGAAACATTCGTCCCGAATGTTCCTTCTCAAACGATTATCGAAGAAGCTTAAGCGATTAGCAAATGCCACACA
Organism: Przewalskia tangutica; assembly: GCA_029844215.1. NCBI lineage: Eukaryota > Viridiplantae > Streptophyta > Magnoliopsida > Solanales > Solanaceae > Przewalskia > Przewalskia tangutica. The sequence continues at coordinate 36,075,478 of CM056733.1, forward strand.
CGCCACAAAACAACACTTAGGCATAAATGATAATGGAAATTTACAAGTAGGAAAGTGAATTACACGGAGGTGTGGGAATGGGTGAGGATACTTGCCTCATGTCCTCCTCGGCTTCCCACGTCATCTCCTCCTCGAGCTCGTTCCGCCACAAGACTTTGTGGAAGCTACGTCCTTCGTCCGCAGACGCCTAACTCGACGATCGACTATCGCTATGGGAATCTCTCATACGATAACCTCGGTCACTGGACATCGTCAATCGGGTGTACCCTAGATGGATCCCCGATACATCTCCTCAGCATAGAAACATGAAACACCGGATGCACTGCCTCCAGATCGGACGGCAGATCCAACTCGTAGGCAACCTTGCCTACCTGCGACAATCTGAAACGCCCAATGTACCTTGGGCTGAGTTTCCTTCTTCCCGAATCTCATCACACCGCCATGGGTGACACCTTTAGGAAAACCCAATCATGAACCTCGAACTCAAGATGCCGACGACGATGATCTGCGTCGACTTACATGCGACTCGAGTGTCGATAGCCGCTCGGATAAGCTTCACCTTATCCATCGCTCGCCGCACCAATCTGGTCCCACTAGCCGCACTCGCCTACATCGAACCCGCCGATAGGCGATCTGCACGTCCTCCCATCCACGGCCTCAGAAGGCGCCATCGGAAGACTGGAGTGGTAGCTATTAAGATATGCGAACTCAACTAGAGGCAAATGATCCTCCCAACTACCATGAAGTCAATAACACAAGCTCGCGGCATATCCTCGATAGTGCGCGATCGCTCTGCTGTCCGTCTGCGTGGATGAAATGCGACTCGGGCTCACTGCGTCCTAAACCCTCTGGAAGGACCTCAAGTTAGCCGAAACCGGGCTCCTGCTGCGATATGATCGAAGTAGGGACTCCATGCGATCGGCGATCTCTGATGTAAAGTCCGGCATAATCCTCGGTAGAAAAAGTCGTCCGGACGGAAGAAAGTGGGCTGATTTCAATCGACCGTCGACGATAACCCATATAGAATCATGTCTCCTCCGAGTGCGAGGTAATCCTGTGGCGAAGTCCATGTTGATTACCTCCCACTTCGGTCGGGATCTCGATAAATGCGTAACAAACAACCGGGCCTCGGTGCTCTACCTTCACTGCGACAACACGCACCGAGCTACGAACTCGCAACGTCCTCTTCAAGCCATCCCACCAATACACCGATCTAAGGTCGTGGTACATCTTAGTCGACCGGATGGATAGAGTAACGCTGCTGTGTGCTTCCCCAAGAACTCACGAAGTCACAAACATCCGAACACATGCCGCCTCAAACCTTAGCACCCCATCGTGCTACCTCAAAGGACCTTGCCTCACGAAGAGTCAGATCACGATATCGAATCAAAGTGGATCCTCGAGCGTTGCCTCTTCACCTCCTCGATGATGGAAGACTCGGCAACCTCACGAACTCTAACCCAGCTGCTATCGGAATCAATCAAGCGGACACCAAGGCTCGCTAAGCGATGCAAATCACGAACCATGTCCCTCCTCTCTAGCTGCACATCTGATAGGCTCCCCATCGACCTACGACTAAGAGCATCTGCCACAACGTTGGCCTTCCCCGGGTGGTACAGGATATCAACATCGTAATCCTTAAGCAACTCTAACCACCGTCTCTGTCGTAAGTTCACCTCCCTCTGGCTGAAGATATATTGGAGGCTCTTGTGGTCTGTAAAAATATCCACGTGAACCCCATACAAATAGGGCCTCCAGATCTTCAAGGCGTGAATCACGGTACGACTCCAAATCATGGGTGGGGTAGTTCCTCTCGTGTTTCTTGGTGTCGGGATGCATATGCTATAACTCTCTGCCATCTTTGCATCAACACACATCCCAACGATGCTGGCGCGTCACAATACACCACATGTAACCGCGGACCCTGCGGAAGAGTAGAAGCGAGGCGGTCGTCAATCTCTCTTTCGAAGCGGAAACCACTGCTCCTGACATCAGTCCACTGAAACTTGCTGCCTTACGAGTCGGCCTAGTCAATGGTGCGAGATAAAGCAAACTTCTCCACGAACCGCCGATAATAACCCATGAGGCCCGAGCTGCGAACCTCTGCCGGAGTAGTAGGTCTAGGCCAAGTCATTGCCTCGATCTTGGCGTATCCACTCGAATGCCATCGGCCAGACAATATGCCCGAAAGCGCCGCGAAGTCAGCAAAACTCACATTTGGAAAACTTGGCGTCTGGCTGCGATCTGGAGAAGCGCCGGCCATCCTCAAATGCTCGCGTGCTCACGCTACGGCGAGAATAAACCAAGATATCATCAATGAACACTATCACAAGCGTGTCCAAAAATGGTTTGAACACTCGGTTCATCAAATCCATGAATACCGGAGCATTGGTCAACCCAAAAGACATGACCACGAACTCATAATGCGTCTGGTCCGAATGCGATCTAGGGACATCCACCTCTCGACACGAACGATGATAGCGACGCAGATTAATCTTGGAGAAACATCTCGCCACCTGCAACCGGTCGAACAAATCATCAATCACGGGAAGGGTATACATTCTTAATGGTCACCTTGTTGTTTGCAGTAATCAACACATGCGCATGGCGTCCGTCCTTCTTCACGAACAATCTGGCGCCCCGGGGAGAAACACTAGGTGCGATAAAACCGCTTCTCCGGCCAAATCCCTAGTGGTCCTTGACTCTCTCAACTCGGCGGTGCCGTTACGTATGGCGGAATGGAAATAGGCGAGTGTGCAGCAATATTTCAATACAAAACTCAATCTCCTCTCGGGAGGATACGGGAGTCATCTGGAAACACGTGCGGGAACTTCGTGACTCACTGGGCCCGGCGAAAGTGCAGTACGCGACTTGATATCAAACACCGAGCGAGATGGTAGATATACCGCCTGCACCATCTTCCTAGCCTTGAGGTAGGAAATAAACCTACCCTCGGCGTCTGGTGCTCCTCACTCAACAACCGGCTCCTCAGGAAACTGGAACCGTACTACTCTCTCTCTGCAGTCTACATTGGCGTAGCAAGAAGCTAGCCAATCCATCCCCATAATCACGTCGAAGTCAATCATCTCCAACTCTATCAAGTCGGCTAGGGTCCGACGACTGTAAATGGTCACAGGACAAGCTCTATATACCGTAGAGCTACCACCGAATCACCCAGCGTAGCTACCTCGAAAGGGTCTATGGACTCGGGCTCTATCCCTATCCTACTAGCAACAAGGGAGATATATGGGGCCAGTAGAACCGGATCTATCAAAGCATACACATCAAACCCGAAGCGATAAGGTACATGGCGACATCGGTGAGGCCTCACGATCTGTCGGTGGACAAAGCATATATGCGGTTACGAGGACCGCTAGGCGGACTGCGCCACGACCTCTGCCGCGACCGCTGATCCATGTGTACCTTGCCCTCGGCGAGTAAGCTGTCGAGGATGAAGAAGCGACAGACCACAGCAGGTGAGCCTACCACCAGCGCCGCCCGGTCGGACAAACTCGCAAAGTGACCTGCTGGCCACAAGTATAGCAAGCTCTGAGTACGGCTCCCGAATGGTATACGCCACAACGGGCTGCCCAGCGGACCTCGAGCAGTTAGCACTCTGCTACCACAAATCCGAAGTCTGGGGCCACGACACGCCCCGCTCTGGTCTTGAAAATGAGGTAGGGCGCTCTGCGTGGTGTGGTGCAAATCTGGACCTGGCGATGCCGCCCCACGAGGACCACCAAAGAACGGCCGTCTTGGCCTTCTGCTGGCGATATCGCTCTACCGGCGGTCTGCGCTCCTCGCATCTGGTGCATGAGCTGCGCATGCGGGTAATGTCCATACGGTGAAGAAAACACCGCACATGACTTCGGCCATATAATCATCTAGCGGTGGCGTGGCGGTGTACCTATCCTCCATATGCTACCGGTCTGAGGACATATCGAGCCAAAGAATCAAACTCGACATTGTACTCCCTCATGCGTCCTCCTGCCTCGGCAACAAGAATCTATCGGCTCGTGCCCTCCTCATGCGGAGGCAAGTGTGTGAAAAGCCTCAAAACTCATCCCATACTGCTGAGGTGCATGCTCTCCCGGAAAGCTCCCATGAATCAAACGATCATTTGCGGTGTCACGCGGCCGTCACGAACCGAATATCACGGCCTCGATCTCGAAGCCACGATCACCGCGCATAATCCTGCGGTGCGGATGAACTCCTGCGGATCATCCTCGGCCTCGACCAGTAAAACTCTGGCGGGCTCTGACTCAAGAAATCTCGCGACCTCAAACTATACGCCTCGGGTGCCTTACGGGTGCGGCCCAGGCTGGAGGCTGAGGCCATCGCGTCAGTCTCTCCTCGTATCGGGCCACAACTTTAGCCAAAGGGGCCATCTCCTTGTACCCTAACTCCTCCGCCCGGTGTGGGGCCGGGAGGTGTGGTGCTGTGGTCTCTTTGGGGCGGCGTCATAGAACTCGCCGTCTGGTATAGGCGGGCACGAGCCCTCGTAACTCTGGGTGTCTGCTAGCGACTCCTCGGCTGCCTTGCCCATACGGGCGGGTTGCCTTACGTGGAGGCATAAGCATTACGGGAAAGGAATACGTTAGAGGTCGACTATAACACGGCTCTAAAGCACGATCTCGGAATGAGAAGAATGAAACCAATCCTAAATATCCTATAGCCTCACGATTATTGGTGTGGTGCACAACACAGATAATCAAGACTCTACTAGATACGGTGCGTAGACACTTTCAGAGGATTAAGCGCTCGATACCACTTTTGTCACGACCGTTCGGGGCGTGGTGGTGCCTTAAGGGCACCAGTAGTCATACATCGAGTAACGGCGGAATATAAAACAAGGCAGAAGCGATTTAAAACAATAAGACACGGTTTATCGATGAAAAGCTTGCCTTTCGGCATAATATAAATAACTCAAGTTTTGCGATTACATCCCAACCGTACAATAGTACTCTGGACCTCTAAGGAAGTAAACAACTATGGCGGGACGGGGGCCATACCACTATCTGCAAAACTATCTACAATACGAGGAGATCATACCCAAAAGTAGAGCCTCGGAGAAGATGGAGCTCACGACACCAACGCAAGGATCTAAGGATGTGGATCTAGCACTGCTTGCCACTGCGGCATGAGCAGCGGCCCCGAAGGAGGTCGATAACAGTACCAAGTATGTGAAACTATAAAGTACTTTAAAATGAAATCAAAGTATTTAAAACCTTTTCACAAATACAATCGGTTCAATTGCACATAGTGCCACATCACAAACAACAACGATAATAGAAAAGGCATGCGAGTCTATTCTAGGCGCGAATGATCGAAGCAAGGCCAATCGCCCATAGTATCGTGCGTGCCTAGTCACGAACTTCGCGGCCGCGCATAGGTCACACGTGAGCCGCGTGAGGTAGCCCTCGCGTCGGGCAGCTAACCCGGCATCCGCCTCGGCTCCGCGACGCGCATAGCCTCAAAAGACCGCGTAGTCTCAGCGGACGCGCCAGAATCCCCGCGTCGGGCTAGGCGCCGGAATGATCAATCACGGAGCATACGCGCTCGCATAGTCTCACAGACGCGCATAGCCGTATAGACCGCGCATCGAGGCAAGCCCTCGGTATAATAGTCGAGGGTAGGTGATCTGATATGATATAACGGACTTACCGGTTAGCAACGTAAGCACAGCAAGAATGACCCCCTTACACAGCATTTACAAGACACTAACACAGGTAGCATCATGATATGTCTACTTATCAAACAATCTTACTACACTTAACAGAGATCAATACAAGGCTTTTATAAACAAACAAGTAAGCGATTCCTTTTTATCATTCTTAAGTTGTTATACCTAACTTCCCATAAAGCTAGCATAACTCTTAAGCTTTTGTTTTAAAAACGGATATTTATCTTACGTAAAAATGATTGATATTCTTTTGAAATGTTTTGATTCTTATTATTCGAGCTTAAGCGTGAGGCATTCTGTAAGTATTATCGAGCTTAAGCGTGAGGCATTGCCGTAAGTATTATTCGATTAACACGTATGCGTCTACCGTACTATATATATTGTAAAATATCATGCTTAGCGAGAATCACATACCTTCTCGTGAAAACCACCTTGAGTTGAATATGTCGCGTGAAGTCGACTATAATAGTCACGGATATCTATCAAAGACTACTCGAGGTCATTCTAAGCGGAGGGTTCACATTTCTACGGAAAGTCGGGCAGCACAACCCTGCCGGTGAGCTATATAAGTCTCTTTGTGAAAACAGTCTATGTGAGTATAGTGTGATTATTCTTTTTTTAACCTTCTTTGTGGTAATAGTTCAATTCTTTTACGTGATATTCTTCTAAGTATTTATACTTATCCTTATACTACAACGATAAGTATTCTCTAATTCAAAGAGGTTAGGATTATTACCTCGGTAAGCCCAATAATATCCTAGATAAAGTCGCGCCTGAGCAAGGTTTAGCTCCTAAGTTGTACGCCCCGGTAGCTCCAAGAAACCTTAGAAGTTCTTCACAACTTCTACCAAAGACTAAGGGATTTGGGCTAGGGTATTTTGGGCATTATAACGATATTAGAAGACAACTTTTCTACCAAGGGAGGGGGTAGATTTCGGCTAGGCTAGGGGTTAGGCCTCGGCCAAACTCATGAGGAGGGAAGGGGTGTTGGACGAAACGCTCACAAAGGGAGAGGGGAGGATTTTTCAAGACTTGGAAGATTTGTGGATGAAGAACTCTTCATCTTAAGGGGGGTATTTATAGGTCAAGAAGTGGCCAACCAATGGCCAAGATTAAGACAAGTGCAAGGCAAGTGTAGGGTGAGGATTAACTATACACAAATATCCTACCAACTCTTGACTTGTGCCTGAGGCACAAAAAAGCGTGCCAAGGCTCTTCAATTCGTCCAAATGGGCGATTCAAGTCCACCAATGGGAGGGTGCCAAGTGTTGCCCTCCCGTTGGTCCAAAATGTTTCGTCTCTCGGAAAAATCATAAAAATTAGAAATGGCATAGCGGAATTTTCTCTACGAAAGTGTGGAAGCGTTTCGTCGGAAAACGATTCTTTAAGCGAGTTGTGTACAAAAAAAAACGTCCAAGGCTAACTTTAAAGCCAAACTCTTTGTACGTATTCCCTTACGTACATACTCTGGAAATACGGGGTATAACATCGCATTCGCCCTCGGGCCAGTGTGTGGATTTCAGGGGTGGTTGTGAGGATTGTTGGATCCTGTGGAAGGAGCGTTTAAGCTACCATTTCAGTGTTCGGATATCGCATTATGAAGCCTTGTAGGTTCGGAAGAGTAAGTTGTATGTCGATTGGATCGATGTTGGCAAGGTTCAGATGGTTGGTTCGAGCTTGTTCCGTGAGACGGTGGATAGGTAAAGCTCGTCTAGAAGAAGTTACGGCGGCTCGGAGAAATCGTGCGGATAATCGGCGGCGGCAGAGTCGAGTTGGCGGTCGGTCTTCTTGAAAGTACCACCGGACGGTGTGGCGAGTTTTGAAGCTTGAAGGAACTTAGCGAGTTACTTTGGGCTTTGAGTTCATGTGAAGAATAGGCGGGTTGCCTATATGTTGATTCTTGCCGTCCGACTTAGGAAGCGATCGTCCGATCTTCGTATTGTTTGTTGGTGGCGTATAAAGAGGCGAGCCTCTGCGGGAACATGCGAACCGTGGCTCTCCGTATGGCACATCCTGAGAAGGGCCGTAGGGCATGCCTCAGGGATCGCAAGCATCCCGGTACCATTTGTTGGGTCGTCGGGGCAAGGCTCGCGACAAAGTGACAAAAGTGGTATCGATGGCGAGGAAGTATATTTTGACCCGGGAAGAGGTATTTGTGGTGATATAGAGGTGTTTCCTCGTGGGCTTGGATGTAAGTCTTTGCGCAGGTGTTTCCATGGCCATGTGTGGCAGGATTGTTCTCATAAGTATAGTAGTAGAGACTATATTGACGCTTGTATGTTTGGGGACTTAGAAGGAACATTCGGGACGAATGTTTCTAAGGAAGAATGTTATACCGTAGTTCCGTGGTATGTATGCGAGGCGTGCGTGCGAGAATCTGACGAAAGATTGGAAAGGAAGAAAGGGTGAATTTTCCACGGAAAAGTTTCGGTTTTGTGAAGGAAAAAGGTTCGTTAATGGGAATTGGATTCCCGATTTGGTTTTGGACTTCTTAGATTATATTAGAATTATGGAATTTTATTTTGGAAATGGTCACGTGGGGCCACGGAGAAATTCTGATTTTGTGGGAGCCGCTTTGATTTTGAGATTTTGGCGTTATGGATATTTTCTAAGACGAAATATTTTGGGCGAATCGGGGCGACGTGTCACCCATGTGGCACCCTTGGCGAAATATGTTTGTGCCTGACACGGTTAGAGTCGTTTTTCGGAAGCGTTCTACCTAACTACGAAGGGTAAATTACGGCTATGTCATTTAGTATTTTTGCGGATTTTTCCGAGAGACGAAACGTTTTGGACCAACGATAGGGCAACACTTGGCACCCTCTCATTGGTGGACTTGAAGGGGCGTTAGGGCCGAATGGATGTGCAAGTGTTGGTTGATATTTGTGTAGATATTTGTGAGGGTTTTAAGGAGTAGGGTCTAGGGGGCACTTGGGCATATCTTGGCCCTCCACTTGCCCCCCCACTTGGCTAGATCTTGGCCCTTGGTTGGCCTTTGCTTGGCCTATAAATACCCTCCCCCTTTGAAGACTTCTTCATCCATTCCATAATTTCCAAGTCTTGAAAACCTCCCTCCCTCCTTGTTGGTTTCGTCCCTCCCCTCTTCCCTTGTGAGGCCTTGGCCGAGGGGTACACCCCCCCCTTGCCTTGTTGATCTCGTAGAATACACCCCCCCTCTTGGTAGAAATACTCTCAAAAGTATTGTTACTATACCCAAATTACCTTAGCCGTATACCTTGTAGTATTCCAAAGAAACCTCTATCGTAGAGCAGGAAATACTACCGTATGTCCTTTTGTCTCAAACCGAAACCCTATTGAAATCTTCATTGAGTGAATGAAGTAATGAAGTAGAAGTTGGTTAGAACTTCTAAGGGTTGTTGGAGCGGGTTGGAGCACCGGAGTAGGAGCTAAGCGTTGCTGGGATCGACATTTATACTTGGATAATTATGGGCTTATCGAGGTAATTATCTTGTCCTCTATTTGTAATTGGAAATTACATGTTGTTAGATTATATAGTTGAAGTATACTATATATAGAACTAAGCTTAATCTTGCGGCAATGTCTTTTGACTTAAGCTGAAGAAGCTGAATCAGCGTAATTACATGGAGTGCGTATTCTGATGAACTTGTGTAGTAATCTTGTGGAGTAGAATTGTACCGTTCGGGTTAGATGTATAACCCCACTGGTTGGCTTGGTAGCGGCCCAGTTAGAGGAGGAGATTTCTGTTGTTGCGGGAGAGTCTTTGCGAATTTTACGTAGAATGTTCTACGATAAGATCTTGATGTTAATAAGCGCCTTGTGGCCTTATAGGTTGAAGTACTACGTGTGGCGCGTTCTACTTGGCTTAGGAGTAGCCGGCGGTTGGAAGTACTTGAGCGTTTTGCTATTAGTCGATACTGTCGCGAGGTATGTGAACCTCTTCCTATCTCTTCTAGCATGATATGTGTGAACTATGTAGTACGGTGAGCGTCGTGTACTAAATGTATTTGATTGGTGTAGAACATAAAGTGTTATAACGGCTTTATGGGAAGTTGGTTATAACGGCTTTATGTTGGTAAGAAAATACATGTGGTTTTAAAAGGTAATCGAATTGAACTATAAGCGGCTTGTTATGTGTTAATAAAGAACTTGAAGTATTTCAAAAGAGTTTTGAATCATTTTGAAAGAAGAAGTAATACTTGGTTTTGAAAACTTAAGAGTTATACTAGCTTTATGGGAAGTTAGGTATAACGGCTTAAGAATGTTTTCTTGATTTGAATCGAATGTGTAGCGACAAACCACGGCGTTAATAAAGGGAAATGTTTTGATTAATTAAGTATTAATAAAACCGAGCAACTTTCATCCGCATAGAAGCTAAGATGAGACAAAATGATATTTCTAGATCATGGTTCTTTGTAATAAGATTGTTATAAACAAGAATATCCTACTCACATATAAGGCTTATGTTTCTCAGTTGTTTAAAAGAAAATTATATTCTTAAATGAATAAGGCTATGAACCACGAAACCTTTCTAAAATAAGAAACGTGAACATTTGAAATTAGGCAAACTTGGGCGTTTGGGAAATAATGTTGTTACTTGATTTTACAAAGGTAAGAGTTTTAGTTTTCTTAAAGGGCGGTCACTCTATTTTATACTACGGGTATTGTGTGACTTATGTGAAAAAGCAGATCTTTTAAAGATTTAATGTGTGAAGTACTTTGGGGTTAGATACCCGAACTTGTTAGTAGAAAGCACCTTGTGTGAATAACTTGATTGTATCGGTTTGTGATAGCCTTATAATACTTTCTTGTTGATTTGAGAAGTAAACATGTTAGGATGCTACGTGTGTTAGTATCTTGTGATGTTAGTGGAAAGGGGTTTTCCTCGATCGCGCTTAAAGTTGTTTGACTATCGATCGTTATGTTGGTATTGTACCACTCGCGACTTGTGTCGGAGGTTAAGGCGCCCTCCGATCGGGGTAGACTCGAGCGATGCAGGACCGTGATTCGAGGATACCTCATGCGGGTCGAGGATCCATGCGGAACTACGGGAGTTCGGGTTAGTTTACGGCCGCTTGTGGTCATGCGGTCTTTGTGGCCATGCGGACTGCGAGTCCAGGACGATGCCGGGGAGTAGCTACCCTCGATGCGGGGTTATACCTCATGCGGGCCTATGAGGTTGGCCTATGCGGAGCTGCGGAGAGTTCCAGGGCTAGACGCGCACATTTGATACTGCGGGCGAGTGACCAGCTTTTATCATGTGGCGGATGCAAGCGGATATCATGACCACGTTTATGACCTTGTTGGTGCGTAGGTGTTAGTAGTCGGCTATGCCTTCGTGCTTACTGTCTTGTTTTATTAGGACACAGTGGGACACGGTGTTCATGTGTATTCCTTGGTGTTTGTGTATCATAAAGCTGGCGGTGAGAAAGGTATTCCACAGCACGATTGATGTTGTGGGCGTGAGACCCATTGGTAAAATTGAGTGATGACTTGAGGCGTGAGTCCACGACTTGACATATTTGCTTACTTATGGTGAATCGTAGTTTGGTTATCATACATGTCTCTGCTTTGTATAGACTACTATGATTTCATTCTGATGTTATTTTGATTTCACATACTTGGTACTGTTATCGACCTCGCCCGGGGCTGCGTTCATCTGCGCGAGTAAAGGTACACGATCATTGATCCTCGCTCTTAGGGTCACGATTCGGCGTGCGGAAAGCTCCGTTTCTCGGAGGCTTATCGATGGTATAGTCCCTGTTGTTGTAGGTGTTTACATTCGGGGTATGGCGGGACCTGTCATCGCCATTGTTGTCGTATCATTTCTTAGAAGTGCAGTAAATGCGTTGTGGGCGAGGTTTGTAAAGGATTAAAGCATTCATGTTGGAAAAAGTTGTTATTTATATATATCGAAAGGCAAGTTTTCTCAGTTATTGTTTCATATTTCATAATATGTCTCGTATTGTTTATGTTCAGTGATTACTCGATGTTGTATCACTAGGGTGCGGGGTAAGGCACCATCACGGGCCGGAATCGGTCGTGACATCCTCTTTTGAGAGTCTTGGCGAGGCCTCCTCCTCCCTTTGTGGTGCCTTGGCGTAGGGTACCCACTAGCCTAGTTGTTTTCGTATAATACCCCTTGTTGTGGTATAGAAATACTCCCCTAGTATTGTTATAATACCCAAAATACCTTAGCCTTGTACCTTGTAGTATTCCAAAGATACCTCTATACGTAGAGCCCGGAAATACTACCTTTTGTCCTTTTTAGTCTCAAACCGAAACCCTAAGGAAATCTTCATAGTTGGTTGAAGTATTTGAGTAGAAGTTGGGTAGAACTTCTAAGGGTTGTTTGGAGTGGTTTGGAGCGCACGGAGTAGGAGCTAAACCTTGCTCAGGATCGACATTATAACTTGGATAATTTTGGGCTTGTCGAGGTAATATTCTTGTCCCCTTATTGTAATTGGAAATTACATGTTTGTTAGAATATATAGTTGAAGTATACTATATATGGAACTATACTTAGTATTCGGCAATGTCTTTTGACTTAAGCCTGAAGAACTGAACTGAACTGTATTTACATAGGACGGTATTGCAGTAGACTTGTGTAGTATTGCTGAGTAGAATTGTACACGTCCGGTTAGACGTGTAAACCCCCCCCCCCCCCTGGTTGGCTTGGTAGCCGGCCTCGATAGAGGAGGAGATTTACGCTGCTGTTGCGGGAAAATCTTCTTGCGAATTTTACGTAGAAAGATAGAAACTTGTGTTTTGGGGTTAATAGACGTTTGTGACCTTTATAGGTGAAAGTACTAAGAGTAGCGTATTCTACTCGAGGAGTGGAAAGGGCTAGCAAGGTTGTAGTACTTGGAGCATTTTGCTTATTGTCGATAAATCGTCGCGAGGTATGTGAACCTCTTCCTATCTTTTCTAGCATGATTGTTGTGAACTATGTAGTGCGGTGAGCGTCATGTGCTCAGTGATTTGGTTGGTTTAAAACATAGGGTGTTATAATAGCTTTATGGGAATTTAGTTATAACGACCTTATGTAGGTGAAAATGGTTTACTGATGTTAGAAGTTAAGAGACTTGATCTTATAAGATAAGAGACTTAACTTATTTGTTTTAATGTGGATGTTGTGTGAAACCTCATTCGTGAGTAATGAGTACTTGGTTTTAAAGGGATAATGTTTCTTGATTTGGGAATCGAATGTGTATCGACAGACCATTGTAGCGTTAATAAAGGAAAATGTATTGAATAATGATGTGTTGTATTAAAACCAGTAGAAACCTCCATCTGCATAGAAGCTAAGATAAGACAAAATGATATTACATTTTCTAGATCATATTTCATTGTAATAAGATCGTTATAAACAAGAATAAACTACTCACATATATGACATATGTTACTCAATTGTTTTAAAGAGACTAAGACTATGAGTTATGAAACCTTTCTAAAATGAGAAGCTTGAGTAATTGAAACTAGGCAAAGCTGGAACTTAGGAAAAGAATGTTGTTACTTGATTTTGAAAAGGAATGTGGGTTGGTCATTCTAATACTACGGGTATAGGGTGACTTTTATAAAAGTAATGGATCTCTTTTAAAAGAACTTAACGATGTAGTACTTTGGGGTTAAAAAGAACTTTGGCATAAAATGAAAGTACTTTGAGTTGTGTGAAACTTGCCTATGCTTGTTGTTGTGAAACTTGCCTATGCTTGTTGTTGTGAAACTTGCCTATGCTTGTGATGATAGCCTTTGTTGTGCAAATGTGGTATTTACGTATTCTGCGTCTCTCGATAGAGGCGTCGACTTATTGAGAACTTACTTGGGCGTCTTTGGCGGTGATGGAGAATTCCACGGGTATGTTTCCATTTTGATTCTTGTCTTGTTGTTGATGTCACATGGATATGTCTACACCGTCTCGATGTTAGGGGCATGCGGCCGTGCGGTCGGGTTGATTACGATATATTGTTATTGTGGTTACATGGACATGTCTACAGGGTAGAATTCGGGGCATGTGGCCGTGCGGCAGGTTGATCACCCGAGATATTATTGTTGATGTCACATGGGCGTGTCTACACGGTAGAATTCGGGGCATGTGGCCGTAGGGCATTGGTATTATTGTTGCATCATGGACATGTCTACACCGATCAGAATTAGGGGCATGCGGCCATGATCTGCGAACATGATTGATGTTGTGGGCGTGAGACCCATAGTTATATTTGAGTGATGACTTGAGGCGTGAGTCCACATTTGGACATATTTGCTTTTATGTTGTGAGCGTAGTTTGGTTATCATACATGTCTCCGCTTTATATAGACTAGTATGATTTCATTCTGATATTTTCTGATTTCACATACTTGGTACTGTTATCGACCTCGCCGGGGCTGCGTTCATGCGCAGTAGAAGTACATCGGTCGTGGATCCTCGCTCTTAGGATCTCAGTTCAGCGTTTTGGGAAGCTCCGTTTCTCCGGAGGCTTATCTTTCGGTATGTGTTCCCTGAGTTGTAGGTTCTTGTACATTCAGGGGTATGGCGGGGCCCTGTCCCGTCATAGTTGTTGTAAATCTTAGAGGTCTTTTGTCACGACCCGAACCGGGGCCCGTGACTGGTGCCTTACCCCGGGCACCCAAGTAGACATACATCAGAGTAATCAGCGGAACAAACACAACAATATGAGATAACAGAAGTATAAAACAATAATCTGTGAAAACTTGCCTTTCGGCATATATATAAATGACAACTTGACATGACCCGTTTAATCCTTTTACAAACCACGCCACAACGATTACTACGGACCTCTAAGAATGATATGACAACAATGGCGGGGCGGGGCCCGCCAAACCACGAATGTAAACACTTACTCTGACGAGGACTACACCACCGATAAGCCTCGGAGAAACGGAGCTTCCCAAGCTGGCTGTGACCACGAGCTAGGATCAACGGCGGGTGTACCTCAACTGCGGCATGAACGCGGCCCCGAAGGAGGTCGATCTGGCAGTGCAGTATGTGAAACTAAAAAATACTGCAAATGAAATCATAATAGTCTATAAAGCAGGAGACATGTATGATAACCAAACTACAGTTTTACAATAACTAAGCAGTCATATCAAGTCAGGGACTCACGCCCTCAAGTCATCACCAAAGAACATAACAGTGGGTCTCACGCCCACAACATCAATCGTGCCCGTGGGACACATTCCTCACTGGCGGCAGTTTATGATCTCAAAGTTCCAAGGAAACCACATGAACACCAGGTCCCACCTGTGCCCTAATAACACCGTACGGGGGTAAGTGCGAAGGCATAGCCGACTACTAACACCACGCACCAACAAGGTCATGAATCGTATCATAAGATCTGTCTGGCCGTCGCATGATCAAAGCGGCCACTTGCGCGAGATCTAATGTGCGCTTCTAGTCCTGGAACTTCCGCACTCGCGTAGGCCAATCTCATCGCCCGCATGAGGCATCCCCGCATCGGTAGCTACTCCCGGCATCGCCCCGACTTCGCGATCCGCATGGCCACGCGGACGCATGCCCATAAAGGACGACACTAACACGGAACTCGTAGTTCGCGCATGGCCGGGACTGCGTGAGGTATTCTCGAATCATAGGTCCATCGACCGCTGAGTCTACCCGCGTCGGAGGCGACAACCCGGAATCATCTCAAGAGATGAATGCCACAATACTATCATAACGACTGATAGTTAATAAGCACTATCAAGGGAAACCCCTTCACACAAACATCACAAGATACTAACACACGTAGCATCCCAACACGTTTACTTATCAACGCAATCAAGAAAGTATTACAAGGCTATCACAAACCAATACAATCAAGTTGTTCACACAAGGTACCTTCTACTATATGATTAACAAAATCGGGTTTTTATCCCCAAAGTACTTCATACATCAACTCTTTAAAAGATACGTTACTTTCACAATGTCACACAATACCCGTAGTATAAAATAGAGTGACTATCCTTTTAAAGTAAATCAATTACTTCTCTTTGTAAAATCAGGTAGCAACATTCTTTTCCAATGATCAAGTTTGCCTAATTTCCAATGTTCAAGTTTCTCATTTTAGAAAGGTTTCGTAGTTCATAGTCTTATTCAATTAAGAATATAATTCTCTTTTAAACAATCGGAGAAACATAAGCCTTATATGCGAGTAGGATATTCTTGTTTATAACAATCTTATTACAGCAGCCATGATCTAGGAAATATCATTTTGTCTCATCTTAGCTTATGCGGATGGAAGTTTCTCTGGTTTTAATAATACTTAATTTATTCAAAACATTTCCTTTTATTAACGCTGCAGTTGGTTTGTCGATACACATCCCGATTTCCAAAATCGAGAAAGCGTTCTTAAGCCGTTATACCTAACTTCCCATAAAGCTAGTATAACTCTTAAGTTCTCAAAAACCAAGTATTACTTCTCTTTCAAAACGATTTCAGAAATCTTTTGAAATACTTCAAGTTCTTTATGATCACACATCAAGCCAGTTGTAAACAAATCATTTACCTTTTAAAAACCACTAAGTGTTTTCTTATCTACATAAAGCTGTTATAACCAACTTCCCATAAAGCGTTATAACACTTTATGTTTTAAACCAATCGAATACATTTAGCACGTATCGTCACCGTACTACATAGTTCACACATATCATGCTAGAAGAGATAGGAAGAGGTTCACATACCTCGCGACGATTATCGACTAATAGCAAAATGCTCGAGTACCTCAAGCCGGCTACTCCTTAAGCCAAGTAGAGCGCCATACGTAGTACTTCAACCTATAAGGCCACAGCGCTTATTAAAATCTAGATATTATCGTAGAACATTCTCCCGAAAATTCGACACCCCCATGGCAGCGTAAATCTCTCCTCTATCTGGGCCGGCTATCAAGCCAACCGGGGGTTATACGCCTAACCCTAACGGTACAATTCTACTCCACGGTACTACTACACAAGTCTCTTCATGTCTGATCCTATGTAATTACGATTCGAGACTATATATAGTATACTTCCACTATATACTCTCTACAACATGTAATATCCAATTACAATAGGGGACAAGATAATTACCTCGATAAGCCCATAATTATCCAAGTATAAAGTCGATCTGGGCAATCGTTTAGCTCCAATCGGCGCTCCAACCAGCTCTAAACCACCCTTAGAAGTTCTAACCAACTTCTACACAATACTCAACTGACTATGGAGATTTTCCTAGGGTTTCGGTTTTGTGAGACGGGAAGTATAATAGTATTTCGGGCTTTCAGATAGGTATAACCTTAGAATACTACAAGGTATACGGCTAAGGTATTTGGGCATTATAACAATACTTGGAGAGTATTTCTATACCTGAGGGGTATTAAGCAGCAACTAGGCTGGGGGTACCATGGCTAGCACCTCAAAGGAGGGGGTGTCTACCTCGGCCTACCCCACTGTGGGGACTCTCGGCCGAGGGAGAGAGGGCTCTCGGCCAAGACACCACACAAAGGGGAAGGAAGAAGCTTTCAAGACTTAGGCAATTTGTGAATGAATTAGTCTTCAAAGGGAGAGGTATTTATAGGTCAAGTGAAAGCCAACCAATGGCCAAGATTACACCAAGTGTTAGGCAAGTGTAGGGCCAAGATTCACCCATGTGTACCTAGCCAACTTGCACACAAAATATCTACCAAAAATATCTACCACTGACACCCTTTTCCGTCCAAGAAGCCGCGCCTTGCCGCTGATGAGAGGGTGCAGTGCCGCCTCTCGTTGGTCCAAAATGTTAGTCTCTCGGAAAAATCCGCAAAAATACTAAATGACATAGCGGAAATTCCCTACGAAAGTTGGAAAGCGTTTACGAAAACGACTCTAACCGTGTTATGCACAAACATAATTCGCCCAAAGGTGCCACGTGGGGTGACACGTGTCGCCCCGATTAAATCAAAATATTTCGTCTTAGAAAATATCCAAAGCGGCCAAAATCTCAAAATCAAAGCGGGCCCCACAAAGCGTAAATTTCTTAGTGGGCCCACGTGACCATTTCCAAAATAAAATTCCATAATTCTCTAATATTCCAGAAGTCCGAATACCAAATCGGGAATCGAATTCCCATTAACGAACCTTTTTCCTTCACAAAAACCGGAAACTTTTCCGTGGAAAAATCGCCTCTTTCTTCCTTTCCAATCTTTCTGTCGTATTCTCGTACGTACGTCCTCGCATACATACCCTGGAACTACGGGGTATAACATTCTTCCCCCCTTAGAAACATTCGTCCCGAATGTTCCTTCTAAGTCTCAAAACGAACGCGTGCCAGTATAGTCTTCACTACTATACTTACGAAACAATCCTGCCACAGCTGGCCATGGAAACACCTGCGCAAAACTTACATCTAAGTCCACGAGGAAACACCTCTATATCACCACAAATAATACTACTTTTGTCACTTTGTCGCGAGCCTTGCTCCGACGACCCAACAAATGGTACCGGGCTGCATGCGATCACTGAAGCTGTCGTACACTCGAATTCTTACCACATTTACGATCTCGCTTTAGTATCAAAACTCGGTTACTATCTCTAACGTGGTCATCATTAACTGGGAACATTCTGGATGGATCTTCGATACTTTCCCGAACATAACAATACGAAAGACCGGACGTCCTTCCTCCTAAGTCGGACGGCAAATGCTAACATATAGGCAACCTGGCCTATTCTTCACATGAACTCACAAAGGCCCAAAGTAACTCGGGCTAAGTTCCTTCTGTTTCCAAAACTCGTCACACCCTGCCCGGGGTGGTACTTTCAAGAAGACCGACCGTCAACTCGAACTCTGGCGTCGTCGCCGATTATCCATACGATTCCTCCGAGTGCCGAACTTCTTCTAGACAAGCTTCACACTATCCACAGTCTGCTGGAACAAGCCTGATCCAACTATCTGAACCCTGCCAACATCGAACCAATCGACCGGCAACTTACACTTCTGCCCCTACAAGGCGTCACAAGACGACATCCGAACACTGAAATGGTAGCTTAAACACTCCCCCAACCGGAGACAACGATCCTCACAGCTACCCCTGAAATCAAAACATCGGCGAGGCGAATGCGTCTGGAGACTCACCGAGTTCCTAGCCGCTCGTACAAACTCGAGAAGAAAGCAGCGTACCACTGGCTCCATCATCCGTCATAAGGTGAAGGTAGGCACCCCGTGCAACCTCACAACCTTTTCAGATAACATCAACACTGCCGAGCGACCACGACCAAGAACACGATAGGTCGCCCCATCGGCCCGACCAGCTGGTCGACGCATCCACGAACTTGCACTGGCTAACTAAACATGGGCCTAACACCTCATGACCCTAACACAAAGAGGACCACCAAAACTGACCCACCACCAAACCTACCGCGGGTTGACCGTGCGTAGCCACAACGACGACGGCAAGGCGCAAAATACCATCTCCCCGAAGGAACAATCTTACTAAACACGTTACGAAAACCTGGCGGTCTTCTTAGCTCGACTACCTTCTTTCAAATCACGCTACTCAGGGACTTATCCCACGAACATAGCTCATGTGCACTACGCACTCCTCTAAGGGTCAAACATAACACTACACCTTTCTCGAGATGGCCTTACCTCTAAGGTCTTTACGTATAACACTCTAAGGCTCACACCTTCTCTATCCCCCAAAATCTTACTCGGTTAACCCACCATGATTCCTAATCACAACTCACACACTGCTATCAGAACGTAGCACTTAAGGTATACTCACCTTGAAAGTTACCGAAGGACCTTGCTGCTCTGGCCCTCTTCTGCTGCCCTTGGTTAACCCGTCGATCTCTACGTTTCTCGGCCTGCTGCGCATAAGCCCGTACACAGGCCATGCTCAAGCCTAACTGAAGAATTACTCTTGCACAACCCTCTTTTAGATAGTCCTCCAGACTCGCGGTACATCGGTATACTCTCTGGTAGCCAAATCTATAGCTAGTAACAGGGTTGTCCCTTGGCAATCTATATTCTCTGTTCCCGGTCGTGGAACTGAAGGTTCAAATATCATGGCCGCAGTAGGAACTGCCGTCGCCGTGCTAAACTCTGCTGGGGCTAGTGACGTCGCAAAACTCCCCGAATGAAGCACTACCCTAGGTAATGATTGGGCCTGTGCCCTCGCCACCCTCTGAACTCTACTCGCAGCTCCCTCGGCTGCCTTGCCCTCCTGGGCTCGGGTTGCCCTACGCGGAGGCATAACGATAAGGGAAAGGATTTCGTCAGAGGGTTCAACTTACAACACAGCTCTAAGGCACGATCTCAGAGTGAGAAGAATAGAAACCAATCCTAAATATCCTATAGCCTCCTGATTATTGATGTGGTGCACAACACCGATAATCAAGACTCTCTTCGATCTGATGCGTAGACACTTTCCGAGGATTAATCGCTCGATACCACTTTTGTCACGACCGACCGGGGCGTGGTAGTGCCTTACCGGGCAACCAATTAGACATACATCAGAGTAATCAGCGGAACAAACACAACAATATTAGATAACAGTATAAAACAATAATCAGGAAAACTTGCCTTTCGCATATATATAAATGACAACTTAACATGAGCAGTTTAATCCTTTTTACAAACCACGCCACAACAAGATTACTACGCACCTCTAAGAATGATATGACAACAATGGCGGGGCGGGGCCCGCCAAACCCCGAATGTAAACACTTACTCTGACGGGGACTACACGTGATAAGCCTCGAGAAACGGAGCTTCCCAAACGTGAGCGTGACCACGAGCTAGGATCAACGGCGGTGTACCTCAACTGCGGCATGAACGCGGCCCGGGCGAGGTCGATCTAACAGTGCAGTATGTGAAACTAAAAATCTGCAAATGAAATCATAATAGTCTATAAAGCGGGAGACATGTATGATAACCAAACTACGCTTTACAATAACTAGCAATCATATCAAGTCGTGACTCACGCCTCAAGTCATCACCAAAGAACATAACAATGGGTCTCACGCCCAACATCAATCGTGCGTGGGACACATTCCTCATCACGGCGGCTTATGATATAAAAGTTCCAAGGAACACACATGAACACGTGTCCCACGTGCCATAATAACACCGTGCGGGGTAAGTACGAAGGCATAGCCGACTACTAACACCTACGGTACCAACAAGGTCATGAATCAGATTATAAGATCTGTCTGCATCGTCACATGATCAAAGCCGCCACTTGCCCGCAGATCTAATGTGCGCTCTAGTCTGGAACTTCCCAGACTCGCATAGGCCAATCTCATCGCCCGCATGAGGCATCCCCGCATCGGTAGCTACTCCGGCATCGCCCCGACTTCGCGATCCGCACGCCACAAGGACCGCATGCCCATAAAGGACGTACACTAACTCGAACTCGTAGTTCGCATAGGCCGGGACTGCGTGAGGTATTCTCGAATCATAGGTCCATCGACCGCCGAGTCTACCCGCGTCGGAGGCGGCTTAACCCGGAATCATCTCAAGAGATGAATGCCACAATACTATCATAACGATCGATAGTTAATAAGCACTATCAAGGGAAACCCTTCACACAAACATCACAAGATACTAACACACGTAGCATCCCAACACGCTTACTTATCAACGCAATCAAGAAAGTATTACAAGGCTATCACAAACCAATACAATCAAGTTGTTCACACAAGGTACCTTCTACTATATGATTAACAAAATCGGTTTTTATCCCCAAAGTACTTCATACATCAACTCTTTAAAAGATACGTTACTTTCACAATGTCACACAATACGTAGTATAAAATAGAGTGACTATCCTTTTAAAGTAAATCAATTACTTCTCTTTGTAAAATCGGTAGCAACATTCTTTTCCAATGATCAAGTTTGCCTAATTTCCAATGTTCAAGTTTCTCATTTTAGAAAGGTTTCGTAGTTCATAGTCTTATTCAATTAAGAATATAATTCTCTTTTAAACAATCGGAGAAACATAAGCCTTATATGCGAGTAGGATATTCTTGTTTATAACAATCTTATTACAATGACCATGATCTAGGAAATATCATTTTGTCTCATCTTAGCTTCTATGCAGATGGAAGTTTCTCGGTTTTAATAATACTTAATTTATTCAAAACATTTCCTTTTAACGCCGCGATGGTTTGTCGATACACATCCCGATTTCCAAAATCGAGAAAAGCGTTCTTAAGCGCTATACCTAACTTCCCATAAAGCTATTATAAATCTTAAGTTCTCAAAAACCAAGTATTACTTCTCTTTCAAAACGATTTCAGAAATCTTTTGAAATACTTCAAGTTCTTTATGATCACACATCAAGCCAGTTGTAAACAAATCATTTACCTTTTAAAAACCACTAAGTGTTTTCTTATCTACATAAAGCTGTTATAACCAACTTCCCATAAAGCCGTTATAACACTTTATGTTTTAAACCAATCGAATACATTTAGCACGTATGCGTCACCGTACTACATAGTTCACACATATCATGCTAGAAGAGATAGGAAGAGGTTCACATACCTCGCGACGATTATCGACTAATAGCAAAATGCTCCGAGTACCTCAAGCCGTCGGCTACTCCTTAAGCCAAGTAGAACGCGCCATACGTAGTACTTCAACCTATAAGGCCACAAGGCGCTTATTAACATCTAGATCTTATCGTAGAACATTCTACCGAAAATTCGACAAGACCCCATGACAGCGTAAATCTCTCTCTATCGGGCCGCTATCAAGCCAACCGTGGGGTTATCGCCTAACCCTAACGGGTACAATTCTACTCCACGGTACTACTACACAAGTCTCATCAGTCTGACCCTATGTAATTACAGTTCAAGACTATATATAGTATACTTCCACTATATACTCCTGACATGTAATATCCAATTACAATAGGGCGACAAGATAATTACCTCGATAAGCCCATAATTATCCAAGGCTAACGTCGATCCTGGGCAATCGTTTAGCTCCAATCCGGCGCTCAACCGCTCTAAACCACCCTTAGAAGTTCTAACCAACTACACAATACTCCAACTGACTATGGAGATTTTCCTAGGGTTTCGGTTTTGTGACGGGAAGTATAATAGTATTTCGGGCTTTTCGATAGGTATAACCTTAGAATACTACAAGGTATACGGCTAAGGTATTTGGGCATTATAACAATACTTGGAGAGTATTTCTATACCACAAAGGGGTATTAAACGAAGCAACTAGGCAGTGGGTACCCACTGCTAGCACCTCAAAGGAGGGTGTCTACCCTCGGCCTACCCACTGGGGACTCTCGGCCAAGGGGAGAGAGGGCTCTCGGCCAAGACACCACACAAAGGGAAGGAAGAAGCTTTCAAGACTTAGGCAATTTGTGAATGAATTAGTCTTCAAAGGGAGGTATTTATAGGTCAAGTGAAAGCCAACCAATGGCCAAGATTACACCAAGTGTTAGGCAAGTGTAGGGCAAGATTCACCCATGTGTACCTAGCCAACTTGCACACAAAATATCTACCAAAAATATCTACCACTTGACCCTTTTCGTCGAAGCAGCCCACCTTGCTCCACCATGAGAGGTGCCAGTCGCCCTCTCGTTGGTCCAAAATGTTCCGCCTCTCGGAAAAATCCAAAAATACTAAATGACATAGCGGAAATTCCCCTACGGCGTGGAAAACGTTTGTAAAAACGACTCTAACAAGGTGTTATGCACAAACATAATTCGCCCAAGGTGCCACGTGGGGTGACACGTGTCGCCCGATTAAATCAAAATATTTCGTCTTCCAAAATATCCAAAACGCCAAAATCTCAAAATCAAAGCGGGCCCCACAAAACCGTAAATTTCTTCCGTGGGCCCACGTGACCATTTCCAAAATAAAATTCCATAATTCTCTAATATTCCAGAAGTCCGAATACCAAATCGGGAATCAATTCCATTAACGAACCTTTTTCCTTCACAAAAGGAAACTTTTCCGTGGAAAAATCGCCTCTTTCTTCCTTTCCAATCTTTCGTCGTATTCTCGTGACGCCCTCGCATACATACCACGGAACTACGGGTATAACATCTGTAATCTTGTTGTGGCGGGGTTGTAAAAGGATTAAACTGTTCGTTTTGAAAGAGTTGTATTTATTTATGTTATTGGAAGGTAACCGTTGGGTTGACCTGTTTTATGTTCATATATCTTGTTTCTTGTTAAAGTTTTATTTTCCGCTGGTTTTCTCTGATGATTGTATCACTAGGGTGCCCGGGATAAGGCACCAGTAACGGGCCCCGGAACGGGTCGTTACAATTTCATCCACATTAGAAAGTTTCCAAGGCAAAAATTCCCCTCCCTCCCTTAGTGAGTTCTCGTCCAAACACCCCCCACCTTGAGTAGAATTCTTCAAGTATTGTTGTTATTCCAAATACCTTAGCCTAGTATTCCTAGTAGTATTCCAAAGTTATTTCAATACTAAGAGCCGAAAATACTACTTTATTCCAATAGTCGCAAATGAAGCCCTAGAAAAATCTTCATAGCTTAGATGAAGTGTTAAGAGGAGTTGGTTAGAAACTTCTAAGGGTCTCTTGGAACGGGTTGGAGCGTAAGGATTTGGAGCTAAACGTTGCTCAGGATCGACTTATAATCTTGGATAATTTTGGGCTTATCGAGGTAATGATTTTTATCCCCCTATTGTAATTGGAAATTACATGTTGTAGTAATGTATAGTTGAGTATACTATATGTAGAATATTTGGATAAAAATTGAACTGTATTTACATAGGACTGTATTCTGATGAGACTTATAGTATTATTGTGGAGTAGAATTGTACACGTCCGGTTAGACGTGTAACCGCCCCCCCCCCCCCCCCGGATTGTTGGTTTGGTAGCAGGCCTCGTTAGAGGAGGAGATTTATGTGGTTGCGGGGCAGTGTCTTCGAATTTTCCGTAGAATAAGGAATCTTGTATCTAGAATTATTCTCTGAAGAGATCTAGAGGTTGATAGACGTTTTGTGGCCTTTATAGGTTGAAGTACTACGAGTAGCGTATTCTACTTGAAGGGTGGAAAAAGGCGAGCAAGGTTAGAGTACTTTGGAGCGTTTTGCTTATTGTCGATAATCGTCGCGAGGTATGTGAACCTCTTCCTATCCTTTCTAGCATGATATTTGTGAAATATATTTAGTGCGGTAGACGCACGTGTGTTTAAAGGAAGTTGATTTTCCTTTTGTGTCCTTGACTTGATTCCAAAGTTAAGTGACTTGTTATGAAATATTAAGGACTTGAATTATGTTAAAAAGTTGTAAAACCTCACCATGAGTAATGGGTGTGTCTTTTAAAGAATAAAGTTACCTTGATTTCGAAAATAAGAATGGTTTTATCATTGGATTTAAAATGATAACTTGACTTATAAACAACTTGATTTTGGGAAAGGAGAAGTAACTTGATTTAAAGGTATACGTTACTTGTTTTTAAAAGAGTAAGACACTTGGTTTAAAAAGTATATTGCTACTTGACTTTAAAAAGGAAGGCATGCTTTTGTCTTAAGATTGATTTAAAAAGAAGGTATGGAAATTGTTTTGGTTTACTTAAAAGATAGTTACTCTATTTTAATACTACGGGTATCGTGTGACTTTTGTGTGAGTAACTTGACTATGTTGGCTTGTGATAGCCTTGTAATACTTTCTTGTTGGTTTGATAAGTAAACTTGTTATGATGCTACGTGAGTTAGTGTCTTGTGACGTTTGTGTAAGGGGGTTTTCTTGTTGTGCTTATGTTGTTTAACGATAAGCAGTTATGCTGATATTATACCACTTACCCCCCTGACTTGTTATTATGCCGAGGACTTGCCACCGCCGATGCGAGAATACCTCACGCGGTGCAGCGTGACCCGTGCGAGTCGGGAGTTCGGGACGGGATGATCACTCCGGGTGTGTTACGCCGATGCGAGGTATTATACCTTATGCGGTACTATGCGGACTTCGGGGGTCCAGGAGGATGCCGGGTTAGCTACCGTCACGAGGAATACCTCATGCGGGCCTATGTGTGGCTTTATGCGAGTGCGGTAAGTTCTGGATTAGACGCCGCGCATTGATCACGAGGCGAGTGGCCAGCTTCGATCATGTGGAGCGCTCTAGAAAGACCTCGTGATACAGTCTTATAGCATTGTTGGTACGGTGGGTTTTAGTACTCGGCTATGCCTTCGTACTTACCCCGTACGGTTTTATTATGACACAGGTGGGACCCGTGTTGTGTGTATTCCTTGGTGCTTTTATATCATGGACTGCCGGCAGTGAGGAAGGAATTCCACGGGCATGATTGATATTGTGGGCATGAGACCCATGGTTATATTTGAGTGATGACTTTAAGGGCATGAGTCCCTGACTTGACATGACTGCTTACATATTGTGTATCGTAAATTGGTTATCATATATGTCTTACATTTTATATAGACTATTATGATTTCATTTACGATATTTTGATTTCACATACTTGGTACTGTTATCGACCTCGCCCGAAGCTGCGTTCATGCCGCAGTAGGTACACGCTTGTTGATCCTCGCCATAGGATCACGATTCAGCGTTTAGGAAGCTCCGTTTCTCCGAGGCTTATCTTGTGGTATGATTCCACGAGTGTAGGTTCTTATACATTCGAGGTATGGCGGGGCCCTGTCGTCGTTGTTGTTATAAAACTCTTGAGGTCTGTAATCTTGTTGTGGCGTGGTTTGTAAAAGGATATGTATTCAAGTTTTTATTTATATATACGTAAAGGTAACGCTTTTTAGCCTATTTTCTTATTTCACTGTTTATCTTTTATGAGTTTTTATTTCCGCTGATTTTCTCTGATGTTGTATCACTAGGGTGCCCGGGGTAAGGCACCAGTCACGGGCCCGGGGTCGGGTCGTGACACCTTCAGTCAGTTCCGGTTGTTAGAGAGTTTCCAGACGTATTCCCAGACGAGCTTCCGGGTATCCCTCCTGAGAGGGAGATTGAGTTTTGCATTAATTTGGCGCCAGACACTCGACCGATATTTATTCCGCCATACAGGATGGCACCTGCCGAGTTGAAGGAATTGAAAGACCAGCTGAAGGACTTGCTGGAGAAAGGCTTTATTAAGCCAAGTGTTTCTCATTGGGGAGCGCCAGTGTTATTTGTA
Source organism: Przewalskia tangutica (assembly GCA_029844215.1). Taxonomy (NCBI): domain Eukaryota; kingdom Viridiplantae; phylum Streptophyta; class Magnoliopsida; order Solanales; family Solanaceae; genus Przewalskia; species Przewalskia tangutica. The sequence continues at coordinate 36,102,240 of CM056733.1, forward strand.
AAGAAGAAGGATGGGACGCTGCGTATGCGTGTTGATTACAGGCAGCTGAATAAGGTAAATATCAAGAATAGATATCCCCTCCCCAGGATTGATGATTTGTTTGACTAGTTGCAGGGTGCGAGATGTTTCTCCAAGATAGACCTGCGATCTGGTTATCATCAGGTGCGAGTTAGAGAGGCAGATATCCCAAAGACTGCATTCAGGACCCGGTATGGGCACTATGAGTTCAGGGTGATGTCTTTCGGGTTGACCAACGCCCCAGCAGTATTCATGGATTTGATGAACCGGGTGTTCAAGCCATTCTTGGACATGTTCGTTATAGTATTCATTGATGATATCCTGGTTTATTCGCGCACAGAGCAGGAGCATGCGGATCATTTGAGGACGATGTTGGGAGTCCTCCGGGACCGGCAGTTGTATGCCAAGTTCTCGAAATGCGAGTTTTGGTTAGCCTCAGTGGATTTCTTAGGGCATGTTATCGGGGCCGATGGTATTCGGGTTGATACAGCAAAGATTGAGGCATTCAAGACTTGGCCCAGACCCACTACACCAACGGAGGTGCGCAGCTTTTTGGGCCTTGCGGGTTATTATCGGAGGTTTGTGGAGAAGTTTGCTTCCATTTCAGCACCTTTGACTAAGCTGACTCAGAAGGCAGCTATGTTCCGGTGGACGGATGCTTGTGAGGGAAGTTTCCAGTTGCTAAAGGAGAAATTAACGACCGCCCCAGTTCTCACTCTTCCTGATGGTTTAGACGGATATGTGGTTTATTGTGATGCGTCAGGTGTCGGGCTTGGGTGCGTACTGATGCAGCACGACAAAGTTATAGCGTACGCATCCCGACAGCTTAGGAAATATGAGAAGAACTATCCCACACATGACTTAGAGTTGGCAGCAGTGATTCATGCCTTGAAGATCTGGAGACATTATTTATATGGAGTTCACGTGGATATTTACACAGACCACAAGAGTCTCCAGTATATCTTCAGCCAGAGGGAGCTGAACTTGCGGCAGAGACGGTGGTTGGAGCTGCTTAAGGATTACGATGTCGATATCTTATACCATCCATGGAAGGCTAATGTAGTTGCAGACGCCCTTAGTCGCCGATCGATGGGTAGTCTGTCAGTTGTACATCCAGAGAAGAGGGACATGGTCCGCGAGTTACATCAACTAGCGAGCCTTGGGGTTCATTTGGTTGATTCTGATAGTAATGGAGTTCGGGTTCGAGAGGTTGTCGAGTCTTCCATCGTCGAGGAGGTGAATAGGCGACAGTATGAGGATCCGATTATGGTACGGTATCGAGATGTCGCTCTTCAGAAGGAAAAGGATCTATTTGAGGTAGCGTCGGATGGGGTGCTGAGATTTGAGGGCCGGTTGTGTGTTCCCGATGTGACAGGACTTCGTCAGCAGATTCTAGCGGCGACACACAGTGCTCGTTATTCTATTCACCCGGGGTCGACTAAGATGTACCATGATCTCAGGTGTATCTATTGGTGGGATGGCCTGAAGATGGACGTTGCAGAGTTTGTGGCGCAGTGCCCGAATTGTCAGCAGGTCAAGATTGAGCACCAGAAGCCCGGTGGGCTATTGCAGGCTATTGATATTCCAATATGGAAATGAGAGGTGATTAATATGGACTTTATTACAGGGTTACCTCACACTCAGAGGAAGCATCATTCCATTTGGGTTATTGTCGACAGGCTGACGAAATCAGCCCATTTTCTTCCAGTCAGGATGACTTTTTCGGCTGAGGATTATGCTAGACTGTATATCAGAGAGATTGTGAGACTGCACGGAGTTCCTATATCGATTATTTCGCATGAGGAGCCCAGATTCACGACTAACTTCGGAGGTCTTTCCGAAGGGATTAGGGACGCAGTGAGTCTCGATCGCTGCGTTTCATCCTCGTGACCAGACAAGCCGAAGCGTACTATCCGCACTCGAGGATATCTGCGGGCTTGTGTTATTGATTTCGTGGTAGCCGAGGATCATTTACCTCTTGTGGAGTTTGCTTATAACAACAACTACCATTCTAGTATTCAGATGGCGCCTTATGAGGCCTTATACGGGAGGAAGTGCAGATCACCGATAGGTTGGTTCGAGGTAGGGGAAATACAGTTAGTCAGGCCAGACTTGATTCAGCAGGCAGTGGATAAGGTGAAGTTTATCCAGGAGCGGTTTTTGTCAGCTCAGAGTCGACAGAAGTCGTGTGCAGATCATCGGCGTCGACACTTGGAGTTTGAGGTAAATGATTGGGTTTTTCTGAAGGTGTCACCCATGAAGGGCGTGATGAGGTTTGGGAAGAAGGGGAAACTTAGCCCAAGGTATATTGGGCCTTATCAGATTGTCCGTAGAGTAGGCAAGGTTACCTATGAGTTGGATCTGCCGTCCGATCTGGAGGCAGTACATCCAGTTTTTCACGTGTCTATGTTGCGGAAATGTATTGGAGATCCATCTAGGGTGCACCCGATTCATGATGTCCAGGTGACAGAGGGGTTATCGTATGAGGAGAGTCCCATAGCGATACTCGATCGTCAGGTTAGGCGACTTCGGACAAAGGATGTGTCTTCCGTCAAGGTATTATGTCGAAACAAGAACAGGGAGGAGATGACGTGGGAAGCAGAGGATGACATGATGAAGAAGTATCCTCACTTATTCCCTACACCTCCAGGTAACCCACTTTCCTGCTTGTTAGTTTAAATTTGGCAATTATGCTTAAGTATTGTTGTGGCATGTTGAGCGTCTTTAATTGCAAAAAGAATAGTTAAGAGGGTCTATGTCGATATTGTGATTTGAGTAAGCTTAGAAGGAACATTCGGGATGAATGTTTCTAAGGGGGGGGGGGGAGAATTTTATACCCCGTGGTTCTGGCCATGCGTATGGGAGCGTACGTAGGGGATTAAGACTTAAATTTTCGAAAGATAGGTTGACGGGTTGCTTCGGATGGGTTTTTGGTCAACTTTGAGGTGGGTTATGACCCGTTACATTGAGGCCTCAAAGGCCTAGTGCGTAGTTCGGTGAGTCTAGTTTCCAACGCAACCAACCGTTCGTCAATAGGACATCGGAGTAGAAAGTTATGGGAGTTACAAGTTCGGTGCGCAGTCGGAAAGAAATGTGTTTCGGTCAGGAGCCACAGGGCCGCGGCGCCGGGTGCAGGGTCGCGGCGCCGGGAAGCAAGGCCGCGGCGCCGGACTGTTCTGGGAGTCGGCAAAAGTTTCAGCGCCGCGGCGCCGAGGCGGGTTCTGCAAAGTTGAGTGAAAAATTCTGCACTGTTTTGTTTTAAAAGAGGTCATGGGTGGGTGACAAGTGTCCCCCCTCCCCCATCTGATTTTGCATGCACTACTTATTGACCAAGTCTTGAAGACTTGGTCATTCTTCAAACTCTCATCTCTCTCTAAAGCTAAAGCTTTCCCTTCTCTCTAGAATTCCAAGAGAAATTTAAAGCTTGAGGAAAAATCTGAAAAAGTGTGGCAAGAAGGAAGCTTGTGGCTAGCTTGTAAGAGTTATTGTGGTGGTGTTCTTGGAAAGGAGGCTAGCAAAGTTGTTGGAATAATTTTGGCTAAAGCTCTAAGGTAACAATTCTTCTCTTGTAGCTAGTTATTTGTGTTGCATGTGAAGAAGAAGGAACTTGTAGTAGTAAATAATGCTCTTAGATTCATTGCATGTAAGAAATATGGTTTGAATATGAAAGAATTGGATAGAAAGATTATGTGAGCATGTTGTAGCCTAAAAACTACCTTAAACTTGTTAAGTTAATTGTTGTACCTTATGGGGTAGAATTTTACACACCCAAGTTTAGTTGTGTAATACCCTTTGAAATGTTTGGATTGTTGGGCCTTAAATGTGGCGTTTGGATGTTGAATTCGGCCTTGAAAAAGGTGGCAAAATATGTAGAAACAAAGGAAATGCTGCCCAATTTTCCATAGAATTTAGTGGCTTTGCACTTGGAATGTCTACATTGAAACTAGAAGTTAATAAACGTATTATGGTCATTATAGGTTGACATATTACATGCGGTATTTTGGACTTAGCAAGTGGATTGACCGAAGAGGTATGTGGAGCTTTCTTTTTTCTTGAGCATGAGTAGTTGCACCTATGTAGTACGGTAGACGTACAAGATTTGACATTCTTCACTTGTTTTAAGTATATGATACTTGTTTCGTTTAAAAGTATAAGTCCCTTGGATATAGGGAGATGTGTTTGACTAGTGTATAATGATAATATAACAACTTCATGGGAAGTTGGTTGTATTGGCTTTATGAAAGGTTAATAAGGAAAGGTTTACTCCTAGTAAAATAAGTACGGATAAAGGATTTGAATTTGTGGAAGGCAAATTGTTTTAAGGCATTAATTGCCTAAGGTTTTAAAAGAAATGAAGTCACTTGATTTTAGAAGCCTATTGTATTTTTAGAGGTAAACGTGACTTGTTTTGAAAAGTTGTCGTGACTTGATACTATGGTTATTAGTATCTTGGGAGTTTTACATAAAAGGGAGTCATTTTCTTAAAAGGTTTAAGGAACGTGGTGCTTGGGTTAAATTCCCGGATTTTCTTTTAAAATGACATGTAGTGCCTTAAGTAACTACAATGAGAGGATGTACTAGAAATGTTATTAAGAAGTTAGGAGATATTCTTAACTTGCTTACGTTATGATAAGCCGGTAGCGCTTATGTTATGTATGATAGCGGTTGTCTTTGATTTATGTATTATTATTATTATTACTATTTATGCCATGGATTTGCTACCCATGATGCGAGTGCGGCGCTTGTACTCATGCGGGCCCACTGGGTCCATGCGGGTGAAATAGTCCCATGAGAGGCGGATGACCTCATGCGGGTGAAATAGTCCCATGCGAGGTGATGACCTTATGCTGGTCCACAGGACCCATGCGGGTGAAATAGTCCCAGGAGTAGAATTGCTTAATGATACTACGGGCGGGAGACCCTGTTTTGATCATGAGCCTCCTATTTGCATGCAGTAAAGTTTATACTTGTTACTCTCATTGTTAGTAAGGCATAGTGTACTGTATTTTTGACTATTTTCCATGACTCCAGTTTATTTTAAACTTATGATATTTGTCACGACCCGTTCCGGGGCCCGTGACTGGTGCCTTACCCGGGCACCCAAGTAGTCATACATCAGAGTAATCAGCGGAATATAAAAACAAGACATGAAACAAGTGTAAAATGAGACACAGTTTATCTGAGAAAAAGTCGCCTTTCGGCATATATATATAAACCAAGTCTGGCAGTTACAACCCAACTGTACAATAGGACTACAGACCTCTAAGGAAGTAAACAACTATGGCGGGACAGGGCCCCGCCATACCCTGAATGTACAAAACTATCTACAACAACAGGGAGATCATACCCAAAAGTCGAGCCTCCGGAGAAGATGGAGCTCATGACACCAAAGTAAAGATCCTAAGGATGTGGATCTAGCACTCGCTTTCCCTTACTGCGGCATGAGCGGCCCGAAGGAGTCGATAACAGGTACCAAGTATGTGAAACTGTAAAGTACTTAAATGAAATCATATCATTTTAAAACCAATTTTACAAATATGTTCGAAACAATCAATGTAACCGCACATAGTGCTACATCACAAACAAGAGCAATAATAGGTAAACTGTAACAGATCTTTTCTAGGCTGCGAATGATCGAAGCAAGGCCAATCGCCCGTAGTATCATTATGCATGCCTAATCCTGGACTCCCGCAGTCCGCATATGCCACCTAGGCCCGCATGAGGTATTCCCCGCATCGAGGATAGCTACTCATCGGCATCGTCCTGGACTCTCGTAGTCCGCATGGCCACATAGACCGCATGAGGTAATCCACCGCACACTAACCTGGAACTCTCGTAGCTTCGCATAGGTCCCCTGGACCCGCATGAGGTATTCTCGAATCATAGTCACCTGCATCGCCGAGGTGTACCTCGCGTCGAGCGACTTAACCCCCGGTATATCATGTCAAGAGGTGAGTGATATAATACTAACATAACGGCTTATCGTTAAACAACATAAGCACCATAAGAATAACCTCTTTACACAAACGTTACAAGATACTAACACACATAGCATCATAGTATGTCTACTCAACAAACCATCTTACTATACCTTCCAGAAATCAATACAAGTCTTTTATAAACACATAAGTAAACCGTTCCTTTTATCTTTCTTAAGTTGTTATACCCAACTTCCCATAAAGCTAGTATAACTCTTAAGCTTTTTGTTTAAAAACCAAGTATTACTCTTGTTACACCCCGGAATTTCAGGATATGTTTATAAGAACGTACGTAAGAACTCAAAAATGTTAAGATTTGAGACGAGTAAGAATTTATCGGAATTTTGGAATTTGTCGGAAAACGAAATTTTGCGACGAACGGGAGGGCGACACGTGTCACCCCCCCTTAATGGTCTTGGACGAAAATGACATGGGGGAAATGGTCATTTGACCATAATTTAAAAGACCGAGTCTTGCAAAGGCAAGAGCTTGACATTGTTGACTAAGTCAAATGCCACTTTGCTTGATCCTTGTGAAAAGCATCCTAACCACCCATTTGTTCTAATATTGACCCTCCATATATTTATATAAGCTTACCAGTGCAAGACTAGTCTCCACACTTAGAAAAAATTTCAAGAATTGAGAGAAACACATGGTGAAGCTCACGGCAATAGCTAGGGTTTGAAGAGAAATTTTCAATTGTTGTCCAATAATCTCCCCACTTTAAACCAAGGTACCTAAGGGTATTGTAAGTGTATCTCAATAGAAAGATCCCGGAAAAAATGGTGTTTTCGTGTTAGTCGCAAGGCGGAAACTAAAGGAGTTCTTCAACTTTGAAGTTGGAACTTGAAGATAAGTTCATCATAAGCTTCTAAGGGTAGCTTGGAGTGGATTGGAATGTCAAAAAGAGGTGCTAAAGTTGCTAAGGATCGACTTGTAATCTTGGATCAAAATTGGGCTAAATGAGGTATAATCTTCGTCTTACTTTTGTAATTGAAGATTCCATGTTGTTATAAGTTAGAAATGATCATGTGATATGTGTTATGAATATTGATAAGTTTTATGGAAATTTGGAAGCTCAAAATGCGAAAATGACATGTTTAGTCATTTGAAATTGAATTACAATTTGGTCGTTAACTAGAATTGTCGCATGTTAGCTACTTGAAGATTATAGTTGTTATAATAAATTGAGGCCTTATAACATGTTATGCTAACAACATGGATTGAAATGGAAATTGGATAAGAATTGGTGTTATTGTACTCAATGTGGCCGAATTGGACTAGTAGGTTGTATTAGTTTGTTATAAATTGTGGGGCGGAATTTTACACGTCTTGTAGACGTGTAATACCCTATTGATAACTACATTGATTGAGCCTTAAATGTGGCGTGTTTGGTTATTGAATTCGGCCTTGAAAAAGGTGGCAAAGTATGTAGAAACAAAGGAAGTGCTGTCCGATTTTCCGTAGAATTTAGGGACTTTGCACTTGGAATATTCTATGTTTGAAACTAGAAGTTAATAGACGTACTATGGTCATTATAGGTTGACATACTACGTACGGCGAATTGGACTTAGCAAGTGGATTAAACCGAAGAGGTATGTGGAACTTTCTTATCTCTTGAGCATGAATAAGTTGTAAATGTATAGTACGGTAGACGTACAAGATTTTGACAATCTAGGCCTATTTGATATCCTTGGCTTATTTTAAGAATGTCCAAGTTGATTGAGTTAGGGAATTAACTCACTTGTTTAAATATTAAGGATATCTTGGTTTTCAAGTTAAGAGACTTTAAGTATGTTGAAAGTATTATTGATACTTGTTTTGTTGGAAAGTTTAAGTATCTTGGTTATAAAGAAGTATGTAAGTTGCTAATGTATAAAGCTAGTATAATGGCTTTATGGGAAGTTGGTTATAATAGCTTTATGGAAAGTTAATAAAAGAGTGGTTTACTCTAAGTAATTTAAGTATGTTAAGGGACTTGAAGAGTTTTGAAGTATGTGATACTTGTTCCGTTTTAAACGTATAAGTCCCTTGGATAGGAAATTGTATTTGGCTAAGGTATAAAGGGAATATAACGACTTTATGGGAAGTTGGTTATATTTGCTTTATGGGAAGATAAATGACTTGTTTTTAATGAAAAGGCAAATTGATTTTAAGGCATCAATTGCCTAAGGTTTTATAATAAAAGGAGTCACTTGATTTAGAAACCTAACTTTATTTCTAAAGGTATTGTGACTTGTCTTGAAAAGTAATTTTTGAGTTGATACTACGGTTAATAGTATCTTGGAAGTTTTATACTAAAGAGAGTCATTTGTTTTAAAGAGTAGAATTATGTAGTACTTGGGTTAAATTCCCGGATTTTCATAAAAGATATGTTAGTGCCTTAAGTAAACAAAAATGAGAGTGTAGATGATTGAGACTAATAAGAAGTTAGGGGGATTTCTTAACTTGCTTATTTATTGTATGACGGCCGGTTGAGATAGGGTAAGAGTATAAGTGAGGGGTAAACCCCCAAGACGCTATACCACCCTCTCCAGAGTAAGAGTATAAATGAGAGGTAAACCCCCAAGACGTTATACCACCTCCTTTACCACCTTCTCCAGGATAAGAGTATAAATGAGGGGTAAACCCCCAAGACGTTATACAACCTGCCTCAGGGTAAGAGTATAAATGAGGGGTAAACCGCCAAGACGTTATACCACCTGTTTCCATGGGTTCGCTACCCATGATTTGATCGTGAGTCTCCTATTTTTATGTTGTACGTATACTCATAATTACTCTCATTGTTAGTAAGGCACTGTGTACTGTTAATTGAGTTATCATACCTGTCTCCAGTTTTATTATAGACTTATGATTTCATTCTGATGCTTTCGATTTAACATATTTGGTACATGTTATCGACCTCCTTGAGCTGCGTTCATGTCGCAGTAGAGTACTGAGTTCTTGATCCTCGCTCTTAGGATCAACTGTTCACCGGTGTTGAAGCTCCTTTATTCGGAGGCTTATCCTCGGTATTGTCGGTCATTGTACATTCAGGGTATGGCGGGGCCCCGTCACTTGAGTTGTTATTCTTAAGTGCAGTAGTCACATTGTGGATTGGGTTGTAAAGAAAAGAAAAAAATGTCTTTGTTTATTTGTATAGCTTACGGAAGGTGGCCTTATCGGCTAGCTTTGTTGTTATTTTATGTTAAGCATTTGTTTATCGGTTGTGTATGTTCATTGCTATTCTTTGATGTATCTGAAAGGGTGCCCCAGTAGGGCACGATCATGAGCTTGGGTGGTCGTGACAAAAGTGGTATCGCAGCGATTAGTCCTCGGAAAGTGTCTGGGCCGTGTCTAGTAGAGTCTTGATTATCGGTGTGTTGTGCACCACATCTATAATCGAGGAGTGCGGGCATTTAGGATTGGTTTCCATTCTTCTCACTCTAAGATCGTGCGATAAATTTGTATGGTTAGTGGTCGTCTCTCCTAACAAGTTATGATTGTTTGCGACTACGAGAAAGCGCGATGACCGGGAAAGATTATATGGATTGCGTATCCAGGTTGGTAATGTTTGTAGTTGGTATTGTGACATACAACTATACGGATTTATGTATGAGGGTCAGACGCGTGTTGCCTAGAATGATTTTAGATTACCAGGATTTGGTAAGGACTAATTAAATACCGGGAAGGTATGAAATAGTTTAATGAATTCTCATCAAGGTTTTACGTACTAATTTGAGATAATTAGGAAATGATGAAAGTATGCGAGAAGGGAATGGACCCTTAAGAAGTTATTATTAAGGGAATTAATGGGAGACTATGTTAATAGATTGAGCTACGTAGTAGGATTTCGAAAATGGTACGGGTGAGATCCGTATGGAGTATGTATGGTTGTTGTGGTCAAGACAACACGATTATGGTATTATGATAAGTTTTGTACCCGTTTATGGGGGGACTGATAAGGTAGGCATGGAGCATGGAAATTGCGAGCCTAAGAATGTGATAACCACCGAGACCTTAGGTATATAAGGCCTTCTCGGGTAGAAAAAAAAAGTTAAGACAGACCAAGGAAAAGAGTTAAATACGACGCCGAGTCGGGTTGGGGACCTATTAAGGGTCGCCCCATAGCTTGAATGAAATGAGATCAGTTGGTAGTAGTCCCGCTACATGACAGGGTCACGAGGGTGCAAGGCCCAAGTTTAGTTAATCATTTTACGGGTTCGTGGACGTATTCCACCGGAACCAGGTTGTGAGAGCCGGAATGGGCCTTATATTGTTTAATTTAGTAACTCCAAAGAGTGGAGGCCAGAATTAGTATGGAATTTATGTACGTATGCTAGTATAAGTTTGGAAGTACAGAAGAAATGCGACCGATGAAAAGAGAGCAACCAAGTGTAGAGAAATAAAACCTGAATCCATGAGGACCTTTCGAGGTGACTACACCGTGAGTGTTGGGTGGTAGCTGAGCGGGTAGATAATAGTTGCCGGTAACGATACAGTCGTTGGACCCTAGCAGACCTAGCAGAGCTGTTATGACAGACATCGAGGTCATTATGAGTACGGGCTAGTTGGTCTCTTGTTATGCCGACGTGATCTCTAGAGAGAGATTGATTCGGTACCAGTTTCCCGGTAAGCCGGTTATCGAGTGGAAAGGAAGAGAAGTGGTGGTAACCAGTGAATTATCCTTCCTTCTTTGGCATTGTTGATTTTAATAAGTCTGTGTGACTTGTTCATTTGAGGTAAATTGACGCTGATAGTAAGTAACAATTGAATTTGAAGGAATTTATGTTAAGTGCCCTTGGTGGCACTTGGAGTTGGTTTGGTGTGGCGGTCAGGGCCACGACCTTCCGGATAATTTCAGGAAAGTGTGCAAGGCATGAATAAAATAAATGCAGTCTTTGCGTGAGAAAAGTGCAACTTTGGTAGGTCTTGAAAATCTACATGACTTTAAGGCGGTGCGTGATGATTAGATATTTATTGGACCGCGAGAGGACCCTGTGATTTGGGTTGTGACTCCAAGGAAGGTTTAAGAAAGGGAGATAAGTTTTCTCCCCCACATAAAGGACAATTTTACGTATTATGGGGTGACGTGTACCCATGTTGTTAGACGAAGGATATGAGACTGGTAAAGTCTTCAGTATCGTCATGCCATCGGTTATAGTTTAGATAACCGTGGGAAAAGTATTGTGTTGAGGTAATTAAGAACGACGTACGAATTGGTCGAGGAAGTATCGTAAAGATATAAATGCAGGTTGTACGCATGTATGAAACTATACGACTATGGTTATGTAAGTTGCACGAGATATGACTACCCCAGACTAGTGTAAATACCATTAGTATATAATGGGAAGTAAGAACATTTCGAGGAAATGTGGTAACACCTAGCTGTAGGCTCTACAAACTGGGAAAGGAAAATCGGGTTACTACTTTACGAGATCAAGGAAATTCCCCCTAAATTGTGATTGTGATGAAGTCTTAGCGGGAGGCAAGCGTAAGGATCAATTCTAAGTTGTGACCAAGTTTGGTTGCAGAGAAAGAAACAGGAACCATAAGTGAGATTAAGGATACCCGAATATTTCGCAGGAATGTGAAAGGCTTTCAGTTATTGGAAGATAAGTGGACCACGACTACAGTTCTAACCCCTCATGTGAGACAAGAGGGTTAGGTTATTATGATAGCATGTTGGGTGTTGGGCTAGGTTGTGTGCTGACGCAACCCGATAAGGATAGAGCCTATGTTTTCCCGGTAGTTAGGGAAGCAGGAAAGGAAATTACGCCACTCACGCTTTAGAGTTGGCGGCAGTTAATCATGCCTTAAAGATTTAGAGGTGTGACTTATATAGACTTCATGTGGATATTTGTGCAGATCACAAGAGCCTCAGGTATATCTTCTGGCAGAGGTATTCAAGGATTGTGATATCTTCTGGCAGAGGTATTCAAGACCACAAGAGCGACAGCGACGGTGGGTAGAGTTATTCAAGGATTATGATATCGATATCCTATACCACCCAGGGAAAGCCAAGACAGTTAAATATACTCTTATTCGCGGATCTAAGGGTAGTATGCCAGAGGGGCAGCCAGGTAGACAGGACGTGGTCCGTGAGATTCGTTAGCTAACGAGCCGGGTGGTTCGATTATTTGTTCCAAGGTTGATGGAGCTTTAGATCCGAGAGGTTGCCGAGTCTTCCTTCGTCGAAGAGCTAAAGAGGCGAGAGTATGAGGATCCAGTTATGATATGATGTCGAGATACGACTCTCCGAGAAGAGAAGAGCCTGTTTGAGTAGCACCGGATGAGGTGCTGTGATATGAGGATAGATTGTGTGTACCGGTCTTTGCAGGACTAGTCGGCGAGTTTTAGGGAGGCATCTGATGATTATTACTCAAATTGTTCGGGGTCTACTAAGTTGTGTCGTGACCTCAGATGTATGTATGGGTAAGATGACCAGAAAAGGAACGTAGTAGAGTTGTTGCTTAATATCCGAATTAGTAGCAGGTCATGGTTGAACACCAGAAGCCCAGTGGGATATTACAGGCGATTTAGACCCCAACTTAGACATGGGATGTATTTAATATGGATCTTGTTACAGGGTGGCATCGTACTCGGAGGAAGTGCGACTCCCTGGGGGTCATGGTAAATAGGCTGTTGAAATCGGCCGTGTTCTTCCGGATTGGGACCACTTACTCGGATGAGGTTTATGCTAGCTTGTATAGCAGAGAGATTGTGAGACTGCACGGGGTTCCTACGTTTATGATGACAGACAGATGAGCTCGGTTACGGATAACTTCTGGAGGTTTTTCAGAAGGGATTAGGGACACAAGTGAGTCTCAGTGTTGCATTACACCCTCAGACCGACAGTCAGGCAGAGCGTACTATCCAGGCACTTAAGGATAGGTTGCGGGCCTGTGTTCTTGATTTCAGAAATAGCCAGGAGGGTTAATTGCCTCTTGTTGTGTTACGTACGATAACAGATACCCTTCCAGTTTTTAGATGGCCCTGTATGAGGCCTTGTATGTAGAAAGTGTAGATCGCCGGTTGGTTGGTTCGACGTAGGCGAGGTTCAGTTATTTGGTCCAGATTTGATTCAGCGGGCTGCGGATAAGGCGAGGCTTATCCAGGAAAGATTATGAGTAAGCTTAGAGTCAGCAGAAGCTTTATGCAGATAATTGACGTTGACACATGGGGTTCAGCTTGACATTTTAGTATGAGTATTGTTGTGTGGCCTCGTGTGGTATTATTGGTATGTAGGGGTTGTAAAAGAAGACTATGTCGCTATCTTTAAGTGTGACTCCCAAAGGAACATTCGGGGACAAATGTTTCTAAGGGGGGAAGAATGTTACACCCCAGAATTTCAGGATATGTTTATAAGAACGTACGTAAGAACTCAAAAATGTTAAGATTTGAGACGAGTAAGAATTTATCGGAATTTTGGAATTTGTCGGAAAACGAAATTTTGCGACGAACGGGAGGACGACACGTGTCACTCCCCCTTAATGGTCTTGGACGAAAATGACATGGGGGAAATGGTCATTTGACCATAATTTAAAAGACCAAGTCTTGCAAAGGCAAGAGCTTGACATTGTTGACTAAGTCAAATGCCACTTGGCTTGATCCTTGTGAAAAGTATCCTAACCACCCATTTGTTCTAATCTTGACCCTCCATATATTTATATAAGCTTACTAGTGCAAGACTAGTCTCCACACTTAGAAAAAATTTCAAGAATTGAGAGAAACACATGGTGAAGCTCACGGCAATAGCTAGGGTTTGAAGAGAAATTTTCAATTGCTGTCCAATAATCTCCCCACTTTAAACCAAGGTACCTAAGGGTATTGTAAGTGTATCTCAATAGAAAGATCCCGGAAAAATGGTGTTTTCGTGTTAGTCGCAAGGCGGAAACTAAAGGAGTTCTTCAACTTTGAAGTTGGAACTTGAAGATAAGTTCATCATAAGCTTCTAAGGGTAGCTTGGAGTGGATTGGAATGTCAAAAAGAGGTGCTAAAGTTGCTAAGGATCGACTTGTAATCTTGGATCAAAATTGGGCTAAATGAGGTATAATCTTCGTCTTACTTTTGTAATTGAAGATTCCATGTTGTTATAAGTTAGAAATGATCATGTGATATATGTTATGAATATTGATAAGTGTTATGGAAATTTGGAAGCTCAAAATGCGAAAATGACATGTTTAGTCATTTGAAATTGAATTACAATTTGGTCGTTAACTAGAATTGTCGCATGTTAGCTACTTGAAGATTATAGTTGTTATAATCAATTGAGGCCTTATAACATGTTATGCTAACAACTTGGATTGAAATGGAAATTGGATAAGAATTGGTGTTATTGTACTCAATGTGGCCGAATTGGACTAGTAGGTTGTATTAGTTTGTTATAAATTGTGGGGCGGAATTTTACACGTCTTGTAGACGTGTTGTCACGACCCGTTCCAGGGCCCGTGACTGGTGCCTTACCCGGACACCCAAGTAGTCATACATCAGAGTAATCAGCGGAATATAAAAACAAGACAAGAAACAAATGTAAATTAAGACACCGTTTATCTGAGAAAAGTCGCCTTTCGGCATATATATATAAACCAAAATTTGGCAGTTACATCCCAACTGTACAATAGGACTACAGACCTCTAAGGAAGTAAACAACTATGGCGGGACAGGTCCCCGCCATACCCTGAATGTACAAAACTATCTACAACAACAGGGAGATCATACCCAAAAGTCGAGCCTCCGGAGAAGATGGAGCTCCTGACACCAAAGAAAAGATCCTAAGACTGAGGATCCGCTACCTACTTCCCTTTACCTGCGGCATGAACGCAGCCCCCCCGAAGGAGGTCAGTACAACAGGTACCAAGTATGTGAAACTGTAAAGTACTTAAATGAAATCATATCATTTTAAAACCAATTTTACAAATGTGTACAAAACAACCAATGTAACCGCACATAGTGCCACATCACAAACAAGAGCAATAATAGGTAAATCAGAATGTCTTTTCTAGGCTGCGAATGATCGAAGCAAGGCCAATCTCCCATAGTATCATTATGCATGCCTAATCCTGGACTCCCGCAGTCCGCATAGGCCACTCACATAGGCCCGCATGAGGTATTCCCCGCATCGAGGGTAGCTACTCCTCGGCATCGTCCTGGACTCGTAGTCCGCATGGCCACATAGACCGCATGACCATAAAGGTCGCACACTAACCTGGAACTCTCGTAGCTCCGCATAGGTCCCCTGGACCCGCATGAGGTATTCTCGAATCATGGTCCTGCATCACGCTGAGTCTACCCCGCATCGGAGGGCAGCTTAACCCCCGGTATCATGTCAAGAGGTGAGTGATATAATACTAACATAACAGCTTATCGTTAAACAACATAAGCACAACAAGAATACCCTCTTATACAAACGTTACATGACACTAACACACATAGCATCATAATATGTCTACTCATCAAACCATCTTATTATACTTTCCAGAAATCAATACAAGTCTTTCATAAACACATAAGTAAACTGTTCCTTTTCTCTTTCTTAAGTCGTTATACCTAACTTCCCATAAAGCTAGTATAACTCTTAAGCTTTTTGTTTTAAAAACAAATATTCTTCTTCTTTCAAAAATGATTTATAATTCTTTTTGAAAGACTTCAAGATTCTTATTATTTAGACTCAAGTCAAAAGACGTCAAGTAAAACCATGTTCAGTTAACACACGTACGTCTACCGTACTATATATATACTTTAAAATATCATGCTCAAGGGTATAGGAAGAATCACATACCTTCTCGGCGAAATCCACCTGCCAAGTCGAATATGTCGCGCGCAGAGTATCAACCTATAATAGTCAAATACGTCTATCAACGTCTAGACTATTTTGTATAAAGTTCTAAGCAGAGGGTTCTCTATTCTACGGAAAATTGGGCAGCACTTCCCTACCCGTCAAGCTACCCAAGTCTACTGTAAATACAGTCCTATGTAAGTACAGTTTAATTCTTCTTCTGTTATACCCTTCTACTGTGATTACAGTTCAATTCTATTCTTTAATATCCTTCTATATCTTATACTCAAGTCTTAACTATTCTTATATGTAATATCCAATTACAATAGAAGGACAAGAGTATTTACCTCGATAAGCCCAAAATTATCCAAGTTAAATGTCGATCCTGAGCAAGGTTTAGCTCCTAATTTGCACGCTCCGATAGCTCCAAGAAACCCTTAGAAGTTTCTAACAACTTCTACTTAAATACTAAAAGGGATTTGGGGCTAGGGTATTTTGGAATAGTAACTATACTTGGAAGACAACTTTCTACCAAGGGGGTACTCGTAAGCCACTAGGCTAGAGGGGAAGAGGGTGTTTCGGCTAGGGCTTCCAAGAAGGAGGGGAGAAGGCTTTGGGCGAGAGAGCAACTAAGGGAGGGAGTTTTAACACTTGGAAAGTTGAATTGTGGATGAAGAATGCATCAACTCACGGGGGGTATTTATAGGGCTTTCAAGGTCCAAGATGAAGCCAAGTGGTAGGCAAGTGTAAGGTGGAGATTTGCACAAGTGCACCCTAGCCCTACTCCTCAAATCACTCAAAAACATTGACCCAAGTTTTAGGCCCCAAAACCATGCCAATCGTCCAAGGCATTTGCCCCCTTTGCCGTCCACTTGAGGTGACAAGTGTCACCTCTCGTTGGTCCAAAATGTTTCATCTCTCGGAAAAATCCATAAAATTATAAATGACATAGCCGTAATTTTCCCTACGCAAGTTTTGAAACGCGTTTAGTCGGAAAACCATTCGTTTCGTGAGTTGTGCCCAAATTTCGCCCATAGTGCCTTTCTTAAGGCTAAACTTTTGTCGTACACCTTACGTACATACTGCTGAAATACGGTATAACATTCTCCTCCTTAGAAACATTCGTCCGAATGTTCGTTCCCAAGACAGATAACGATAAGGTTTCTCATAACTTAAACAGTTTGCAAATGCCACATGGCCACACAAAGACTTAAGCAAATATGACAATGAAAATTTACAAGTAGGAAAGTGAGTTACGGAGGTGTGGGAATAGGTGAGGATACTTCTGCCTCATGTCCTCCTCGCCTTCCCACGTCATCTCCTCCCGAGCTCGTTCGCCACAAGACTTTTGTGAAGCCACGTCCTTGGTCGCAGACGCCTAACGACGATCGATTATCGCTATGGAATTTCCTCATCGATAACCCTCGGTCACACTGGACATCGTCAATCGGTGCACTCTAGATGGATCCGATACATCTCCTCAAAGATAAAAACATGAAAAACCGGATGCGCGCCTCCGGTCGGACGGCGGATCCAACTCATGGCAACCTTGCCTACCTGCGGACAATCGATCGGCCCAATGTACCTTGGGTGAGTTTCCTTCTTCCCGAATCACATCACTCCTTCATGGGTGACACCTTCAGAAAACCCAATCATCAACCTCGAACTACAGATGCCGACGGCGATGATGCGCATATGACTTCATGCGACTCGGTATCAAGAACCGCTCCTGGATAAGCTTCACCTTATCCACTGCCTGCTGCACCAAATCTGGTCCCACTAACTGCACCTCGCCCACATCAAACCAGCCTATCGGCGATATGCACTTCCTCCCATACAAGGCCTCATAAGGCGCCATCTGATTATTGGAGTGGTAGTTATTATTATACGCAAACTCAACTAGAGGCAAATGATCCTCCCGGCTACCACGAAGTCAATAACACAGCTCGCAGATATCCTCAAAGTGCGGATAGTGCGCTCGACTGTCCGTCTGCTGCGTGGATGGAATGCGAGACTCGAGCTCACTGCGTCCCTAAACCTTCGGAAAGACCTCCAGTTAGCGTAAACCGGGCTCCTCATGCGATATGATCGAAATAGGGACTCCATGCAGTCTGACGATCTCTCGGATGTAAAGTCTGGCATAATCCTCAGCCGAAAATGTCGTCCTGACGGGAAGAAAGTGGGCTGATTTCGTCAGCCTGTCGACGATAACCCATATTGAATCATGTATCCTCTGAGTGCGAGGTAATCCTATGATAAAGTCCATATTGATCACCTCCCACTTCCAGGTCGGGATCTCAATCGTCTGCAACAAACCACCAGGCCTCTGGTGCTCTATCTTCACCTGCTGACAACACGGGCACTGAGCTACAAACTCTGCAACGTCCCTCTTCAAGCCATCCCACCAATACACAGATCTAAGGTCGTGGTACATCTTGGTCGACCCCGGATGGATAGAGTAACGTGCGCTGTGTGCTTCCCCTAGAACCTGCTGCCGAAGTCCTGCAATATCTGGAACACACAACCTGCCCTCAAACCTTAGCACCCCATCAGGTGCTACCTCAAAAGGACCCTTCCTCTCACGAAGAGCCATATCACGGTACCGTGTCAAAACTGGAGCGTCAAACTGTTACCTCTTCACCTCCTCGACGATGGAAGACTCGGTAACCTCTCGAACTCGAACCCCACTGCTATCAGAATTAATCAGTCGGACTCCAAGGCTCGCTAACTGGTGTAACTCGCGGACCATGGCCCTCCTCTGCATGCACATCCGATAGACTCGCGTTGACCTACGACTAAGAGCATCGCCACAACATTGGCCTTCCTGGGTGGTACGGGATGTCGACATCGTAATCCTTGGCGGCTCTAACCACCGTCTCGCCGTAAGTTCGGCTCCTCTCGTGAAGATATCTTGGAGGCTCTTGTGGTGCAGTATAAATATCCATGAACCCCATACAAATAGTTCCTCCGGATCTTGGCGTGAATCACCGCGCGACTCCAAATCATGGGTGGGGTAGTTCCTCTCATGCTTCTTAAGCTGTCGGGATGCGTACGCTATAACCTTGCCCTGCTGCATCAACACACATCCCAACCCGATGCCTGACGCATCACAATACACGACATAGCCGTCTGGACCTGCGGAAGAGTAGAACGAGGCGTCGTCGATTCTCGCCGATGGCGAAACCACGCTCCACGCATCAGTCCCGAAACTTAGCCGCTACGAGTCGGCCTAGTCGGTGGTGCGAGATAGAACCAAACTTCTCTGAACGCCGATAATAACTGCGGGCCCGAGCTGCGAACCTCGGCGGAGTAGTAGGTCAGGCCAACTCATCGCTTCGATCTTGGCCGTATCCACCCGAATGCCATCAGCCCCGACAATATGCCCAAGAAAAGCCACCGAAGTTAACCAAAACTCACATTTGGAAAACTTCGCGTACAACTGCTGGTCCTGGAGAACTCTCAGCACGGTCCTCAAATGCTCCGCATGCTCCTGCTCTGAGCGAGAATAAACCAAGATGTCATCAATGAACACTATTACAAACGTGTCCAAAAATGGTTTGAACACTCGGTTCATCAAATCCATGAATACCGCCGGAGCATTTGTCAACCCGAAAGACATAACCCTGAACTCATAGTGCCCGTACCGGGTCCGGAATGCAGTCCTAGGGACATCCGCCTCTCTGACTCGCACCTGATGATAGCCCGATCGCAGATCAATCTTGGAAAAACATCTCGCACCCTGCAACTGATCGAACAAATCATCAATCCTGGGAAGGGTATCATTCTTAATGGTCACCTTGTTCACCGTCAGAATCAACACATGCGCAGCGTCCCGTCCTTCTTCTTCACGAACAATACCGGCGCTCCCCAGGGAGAAACACTAGGCCTGATGAAGCCCTTCTCCAGCAAATCTCTCAGCTGGTCCTTCAACTCTCTCAACTCGGCAGGTGCCATTCTGTATGGCGGAATGGAAATAGGCCGAGTGTCTGGCAACACATCTATACAAAACTCAATCTCCCTCTCAGGAGGGATACCTGGGAGGTCGTCTGGAAACACATCTGGGAACTCTCTGACTCACGGAATCGATGAAAATCGCACCGCAACCTCAGTATCAAACACCCGAATGAGATGGTAGATATACCCCTTCTGCACCATCTTCCTAGCCTTGAGGTAGGAAATAAACCTACCCCTCGGCGATACAGTGTTCCCCTCCCACTCAACAACCGGCTCCTCTGGAAACTGGAACCGTACCACTCTCTCCCTGCAGTCTACATTGGCGTAGCAAGACGCTAGCCAATCCATACCCATGATCACATCGAAATCAGTCATATCCAACTCTATCAAGTCGGCTAGGGTGCAAGAAGGCGCATATGGTCACTGGACAAGCCCTATATACCCGCCGAGCTACCACCGAATCACCCACTGGCGTAGCTACCTCGAAAGGTTCTATGGACTCAGGCTCTATCCCTATCCTCCTAGCAATATGGGGAGATATATAGGACAGAGTAGAACCCGAATCTATCAAGGCATACACGTCACAACATGAAACTGATAAAGTACCTGTGACGACATCAGGTGAGGCCTCCTGGTCCTGCCGGCTGGACAAGGCATAAATGCGGTTCTGAGGACCGCTAGAACTGGGACCCGCGCCACGACCTCTGCCGCGACCTGCTGGCCCATGAGTACCCTGCCCTCCGGGGCGAGTAACTGTAGGAGATGAAGAAGACCCGGCGAAAGACCCTGTAGGCTGACCCCTACCCTCTGCGCTGCCCTTGGTCGGAACTGTAACAAACTCCCGGAGCAGTACCACAATTCCCGTAATGGGATCTACCGCATCGGCCACACTGAGGGGGCGGTGGTCCCGATCGGCCAGCACCTCTGCTACTCTGGACGTCTGAAGTCCTGGGGCCCTGGTCTGCCCTCGAATATCCCGGCTGTCCTGAGGACGGTGTAGGAGTGCTCTGAGCTGGCTGTGGTGCAAATCTAGACTGCTGCTGAGGCCGTCCACCCCGATAGCTACCAAAAGACCCTGCCGTCCTGGTCTTCTTCTGCTGCTGTCTGTCAACCCGTCGGCCTCTACGCTCCTCGCATCCAAGTGCATGAGCCTGCATGCGGGTAATGTCCATGCCTGGCTGAAGAGCCACACCCGCACAAGACTCGGCCATATAATCATCTAGCCCGGTGACGTAGCGATGCACCCTGTCCTCCATATCTGCTACCAACGCAGGGACATATCGAGCCAACGAATCGAACTCAACGTTGTACTCCCTAACTGTGCGTCCTCTCTGTCTCAGCAACAAAAATCTGTCGGCCCGTGCCCTCCTCATCTGTGGAGGCAAGAAGTGAGTGAGAAAAGCCTCCGAGAACTCGTCCCAAGTAGCTGGGGATGCGTGCTCTCCCCGGGATAGCTCCCATGAATCAAACCAATAGAATGCGGTATCACGCAGCCTATGTGAACTGAAGATCACGGACTCGGTCTCTGAAGCCTTGATCACTCGCATGATCCTCTGTAACTGACGGATGAACTCCTGCGGATCATCCTCAGGCCTCGACCCGTAGAACTCTGGCGGGCTACAACTCAGAAAATCCCGTAGCCTCAAACTGTCCGATCTCGGGTGAACCACAAGCTTCGGGCCAGGCTAACTGCGTCGATCTATCCTCATGTTCGCCACGATCCCGGCGATGGCGGGCCATCTCTGTAACCCGTCTAAATCGCTCCGGGATGTGGGAGGCGAGGTGTAAATCTTGTGGTCTCATCAGCCACTGCTGCGGCCCTAAACCCTGCTGGGGACGGCGGCGTCGTGGAACTCGCTGTCTCGGGTATAGACTGGGCCTGAGCCCTCGTGACTCTCGGTGTCCCACTAGCAGCTCCCTCGGCTGCCTTGCCCTTCTGGGCCCGGGTTGCCTTACGTGGAGGCATAACTGTTAAAGAAAGGAAATACGTTAGAGGGGTCCAACTTATAACACAGCTCTAAGGCACGATCTCAGAGTGAGAAGAATGGAAACCAATCCTAAATATCCTATAGCCTCCTGATTATTGGTGTGGTGCACAACACATCGATAATCAAGACTCTACTAGATACGGTCTGTAGACACTTTCCGAGGATTAACTGCTCTGATACCACTTTTGTCACGACCCGTTCCAGGGCCCGTGACTGGTGCCTTACCCGGACACCCAAGTAGTCATACATCAGAGTAATCAGCGGAATATAAAAACAAGACAAGAAACAAATGTAAATTAAGACACCGTTTATTTGAGAAAAGTCGCCTTTCGGCATATATATATAAACCAAAATCTGGCAGTTACATCCCAACTGTACAATAGGACTACAGACCTCTAAGGAAGTAAACAACTATGGCGGGACAGGGCCCCGCCATACCCTGAATGTACAAAACTATCTACAACAACAGGGAGATCATACCCAAAAGTCGAGCCTCCGGAGAAGATGGAGCTCCTGACACCAAAGAAAAGATCCTAAGACTGAGGATCCGCTACCTGCTTCCCTTTACCTGCGGCATGAACGCAGCCCCCCGAAGGTCGATAACAGGTACCAAGTATGTGAAACTGTAAAGTACTTAAATGAAATCATATCATTTTAAAACCAATTTTACAAATGTGTACAAAACAACCAATGTAACCGCACATAGTGCCACATCACAAACAAGAGCAATAATAGGTAAACTGTAACAGGTCTTTTCTAGGCTGCGAATGATCGAAGCAAGGCCAATCGCCCATAGTATCATTATGCATGCCTAATCCTGGACTCCCGCAGTCCGCATAGGCCACTCACATAGGCCCGCATGAGGTATTCCCCGCATCGAGGGTAGCTACTCCTCGGCATCGTCCTGGACTCGTAGTCGCGTAGCCACATGCACCATGACCATAAAGGCCGCACACTAACACGGAACTCGTAGCTCGCATAGGTCCCTGGACCCGCGTGAGGTATTCTCGAATCATGGTCCTGCATCACTTTGAGTCTACCCGCGTGAGGCGACTTAACCCCGTATCATGTCAAGAGGTGAGTGATATAATACTAACATAGCGAACATCGTTAAACAACATAAGCACAACAAGAATACCCTCTTATACAAACGTTACATGACACTAACACACATAGCATCATAATATGTCTACTCATCAAACCATCTTATTATACTTTCCAGAAATCAATACAAGTCTTTCATAAACACATAAGTAAACTGTTCCTTTTCTCTTTCTTAAGTCGTTATACCTAACTTCCCATAAAGCTAGTATAACTCTTAAGCTTTTTATTTTAAAAACAAATATTCTTTTTCTTTCAAAAATGATTTATAATTCTTTTTGAAAGACTTCAAGATTCTTATTATTTAGACTCAAGTCAAAAGACGTCAAGTAAAACCATGTTCAGTTAACACACGTACGTCTACCGTACTATATATATACTTTAAAATATCATGCTCAAGGGTATAGGAATAATCGCATACCTTCTCGGCGAAATCCACCTGCCAAGTCGAATATGTCGCGCGCAGAGTATCAACCTATAATAGTCAAATACGTCTATCAACGTCTAGACTATTTTGTATAAAGTTCTAAGCAGAGGGTTCTCTATTCTACAGAAAATTGGGCAGCACTTCCCTACCCGTCAAGCTACCCAAGTCTACTGTAAATACAGTCCTATGTAAGTACAGTTTAATTCTTCTTCTGTTATACCCTTCTACTGTGATTACAGTTCAATTCTATTCTTTAATATCCTTCTACATCTTATACTCAAGTCTTAACTATTCTTATATGTAATATCCAATTACAATAGAAGGACAAGAGTATTTACCTCGATAAGCCCAAAATTATCCAAGTTAAATGTCGATCCTGAGCAAGGTTTAGTGTCACGACCCGAAGCCGGGCCCGTGACTGGTGCCTTACCCGGGCACCCAAGTAGCCATATATCAGAGTAATCAGCGGAACATAAAACAATAACATGAAATAACAATCTGAGAAAATTTGCCTTTCGGCATAATATATAAAACTTGAATCCGAACAGTTACATCCCACTTACATCTCTGCCCACAACAGTACTACAGACCTCTAAGAGTGACATGACAACAATGGCGGAACAGGGCCCCGCCATACCCCTGAATGTAAGCACCTACTATGACAGGGGACTATACCACTGATAAGCCTCCGGAGAAACGGAGCTTCCCAAACGCTGACCACGAGAGCTAGGATCAACGGCGGTGTACCTCAACTCGCGGCGTGAACGCGGCCCCGAAGGTCGATAACAGTACCAAGTATGTGGCCGAAAATCATCAGTAAATGAAATCATAGTAGTCTATATAAAGCGGGAGACATGTATGATAACCAACTACGATTCACAATAAATAAGCGATCATGTCAAGTCGTGACTCACGCCTCAAAGTCATCACTTAAATATAACAATGGGTCTCACGCCACAACATCAATCATGCGTGGAATACCTTCCTCACCGCCAGATCTATGATATAAAAGCACCAAGGAATACACATGAACACCGTGTCCCACTGTGTCATCATAAAACCGTACGGGGTAAGTACGAAGGCATAGCCGACTACTAAAACCCACAGTACAAACAAGGTCATAAACTGTATCATGAGATTTGTCTAGACCGTCACATGATCAAAGCTGGCCACTCGCCCGCAGTATCTAATGTGGGCGTCTAGCCCTGGAACTTCCCCAGCTCCGCATAGGCCACTCCAATGGCCCGCATGAGGTATTCCCCGCATCGAGGGTAGCTACTCTCCGGCATCCGCCTGGACTCGCAGTCCGCATGGCCACATAGACCGCATGACCATATAGGCCGCACACTAACCTGGAACTCTCGTAGCTCCGCATAGGTCCCCTGGACCCGCATGAGGTATTCTCGAATCATGGTCCCAGACCGCCTGAGTCTACCCCGCATCGGAGGGCAGCTTAACCTCCGGAAACATGTCAAGGTGAGTGGTACAATACCAACATAACGACTGATAGTAAAACAACTTAAGCGCAGTCGAGGGAAAACCCCTTTACACAAACATCACCAGATACTAACACACGTAGCATCCTAGCATGTTTACTTATCAAATAAACAAGAAAGTATTACAAGGCTATCACAAACTAACACAATCAAGTTATACACACAAAGTACTTTCTACTATATGATTAACAAGATCGGGTTTTTATCCCCAATGTACTTCATATATTAACTCTTTAAAAGATACGTTACTTTCACAAAAGTCACACAATACCCGTAGTATATGAAAATAGAGTGATCA
Organism: Przewalskia tangutica; assembly: GCA_029844215.1. Classification (NCBI taxonomy): domain Eukaryota; kingdom Viridiplantae; phylum Streptophyta; class Magnoliopsida; order Solanales; family Solanaceae; genus Przewalskia; species Przewalskia tangutica. The sequence goes on from CM056733.1 coordinate 36,127,257, forward strand.
TCTTTTGAAGTAAATCAAAACACTTCTCTTTGTAAAATCAAGTAACAACATTCTTTCCCAAACGTTTCTAGTTTGCCTAATTTCAATTACTCAAGTTTCTCATTTTCGAAAGGTTTCGTAGTTCATAGTTTTAATCCTTTAAAACAATTTGAGAAACATATACCTTATGTGTGAGTAGGTTATTTTTGTTCATAACAATCTTGTTACAACAGCCATGATCTAGGAAATGCAATATCATTTTGTCTCATCTTAGCTTCTATGCAGATGGAAGTTTCTACTGGTTTTACTAATACTTCATTAGTCATAACATTTCCCTTTATTAGAGCTGCTGTGGTTTGTTCGATACTTATTCTGATTTCCGAAATCAGTAAAACATTATTCCTTTAAAAACCAAGTATTCATTACTCACGAATGAGGTTTCACACTTTTTAACAAAATTTAATTAAGTCAAGTCTCTTATCTTTTAAGATCAAGTCTCTTAACTTTTTTAGTCAATAAATTATTCTTTTTATCTCTCTTAAGTCGTTATACCTAACTTCCCATAAAGCTAGTATAACTCTTAAGCTTTTAAAACCAAGTGTTACTCTTCTTTCAAAAAGGTTTCTTATTACCACACATCCAGTCAGTTATAAGTCAAATCAGTTATCTTTTAAAAACCACAAAGCATTTCTTACTTACATAAAGCTGTTATAACCAACTTCTCATAAAGCCGTTATAACACTTTATGTTTTAAACCAATCACATACATTTAACACATGTACGTCTACCGTACTACATAGTTATACACGCATCATGCTAGAAAGAATAGGAAGAGGTTCACATACCTCGCGACGATTATCGACTAATAGCAAAACGCTCCAAGTACCTCAAACCGTCGGATACACCTTAAGCCAAGCAGCTCACGCCACACGTAGTACTTCAACCTATAGAGGCCACAAGGCGACTATTAACATCTAGAATCTCAACGTAGAATATTCTACAGAAAATTCGGCAGCACCTCCCCCCCCCCCCCCCGCGTAAATCTCCTCCTCTATCGAGGCCTGCTAACAGGCCAACAACTCCCTAGAGGGGGGGTTGTATGTCTAATCCGGACGTGTACAATTCTACTTCACAGTAATGTTACACAAGTCTACTGTAAAACAGTCCTATGTAATCACAGTTCAGTTCTCTTCTTTAAATTCAGGCTTAAGTCAAAAGACATTGCCGCAAAACTATGTTCAATTCTATATATAGTATACTTCAACTATATATTCCTACAACATGTAATTTCCAATTACAATAGGAGGACAGTAGTATTTACCTCGATAAGCCCAAAATTATCCAAGTTTAAATGTCGATCCTGAGCAACGTTTAGCTCCTCCTCCGGGTGCTCCAACCCGCTCCGAACAACCCTTAGAAGTTCTACGCAACTTCTACTTAATACTTCAACCAAGTATGAAGATTTTCCTTAGGGTTTCGTTTAGTGACTGAAGGGAAGTATAATAGTATTTCTGGGCTTTTCGTATAAGTGTAACCTTGGAATACTACAAGGTATTTGGGCCAAGGTATTTTGGTATAGTAACAATACTATGGAGAGTATTTCTGTTATGCCCCGTATTTCCAGAGTATGTACGTAAAGGAATACGTACAAAAAGTTTTTGTCTTAAAGTTAGGCCTTGGACGATTTTTAGGCACAACTCACAAAGCGAACGGTTTTCCGACGAAACCTTTCCCACGGCTTTCATAGGATAAATTCGCTATGTCATTTCTTATTTTTGCGGATTTTTCAGAGACGTAACACTTTGGACCAATGAGAGGCGACACTTTCCACCCTCTCATTGGTGGACTGTCACGCAATAGGGCGATTGGATGCCAAGCCTTGTCATAAAGTTGGATAGATATTTTGTGTGCAAGTTGGCTAGGTACACTTGCCCTAATCTTGACCTTACACTTGCCTAGCACTTGGCTAAATCTTGGCCATTGGTTGGCCATGTCTTGACCTATAAATACCCCTCTTGAGATGAAGAGTTCTTCATCCACTAAAGCTTTCAAGTCTTGAAAAACCCTCCCCTCTCCCTTGTGAGCAATTCGTCCAACACACCCCCCCTCCCCTTGAGAAGCTTGGCCGAGGCTACCCCACCCCCTAGCCTAGCCGAAACCTACCCCCCCTCCCTTGGTAGAAAGTTGCCTTCTTGTATTGTTATAATGCCCAAAATACCCTAGCCCAAATACCTTAGTACTTAGTAGAAGTTGTGAAGAACTTCTAAGGTTTTCTTGGAGCATACAACTTAGGAGCAAAACCTTGCTCAGGCGCGACTTTTTCTAGGATATTATTGGGCTTACCGAGGTAACTAATCCTAACCCTCTTTTGAATTAGAATATATATACTGTTGTAGTATAAGAATAAGTATAAATACTTAGAAGGTTGTTAAGGAATAGAATTGAACTGTAACACCTTAGAAGGGTATAAAAGAAGAATATACGAACTGTACTTACATGGGAATTTGTTTTCTGATGAGACTTATATAGCTCACCGGGTAGGGTTGTGCTGCCCGACTTTCCGTAGAATTGAGGACCCTCTGTTTAGAATGACCTACAGAATAGTCTAGACTTTGATAGATATCTGTGACTATTATAGGCTGATTCTCTGCGCGCGACATACTCGACTTGGCAGGTGGATTTCGCCGAGAAGGTATGTGATTCTTCCTAAAGCATGATATTTTACAATATGTATATAGTACGGTAGACGTACATGTGTTAACTGAATAATACTTACGGCAATGCCTCACGGCTTAAGCCTGAATAATACGTACGGCAATGCCTCACGGCTTAAGCCTGAATAATACGTACGGCAATGCCTCACGGCTTAAGCCTGAATAATAAAGAACTGAAAACATTTCAAAAGGGACTACTGAACCATTTATTAAACAGAAGAGAACTAATTGATTTTTGAAACAGAAGCTTAAGAGTTATACTAGCTTTATGGGAAGTAAGTATAACCACTTAAGATTGATAAAAGAAACAAGTTTGCCTATGTGTTATAAATGCACTTATATTGTGAAAGAATAATAAGATGGTTTGATAAGTAGACATGATATGATGCTATGTGTGTTAGTATCTTGTAACGTTTGTATAGGTGAGTATCCTTGTTGTGCTTATGTTACTTAAAGATAAGTTGTTATGTTAGTATACTATCACTCACCTCTTGAGATGATACCGGGGGTTAAGCTGCCCTCCGATGCGGGGTAGACTCAGGCGGTCTGGGACCATGATTCGAGAATACCTCATGCGGGTCCAGGGGGCCTATGCGGAGCTACGAGAGTTCGGTGTTAGTATGCGGGGTTATGCCTCATGCGATGCGTGTGGCCATGCGGACAGCGAGTCGGGGCGATGCGAGAGTAGCTACCCTCGATGCGGGTTACACCCATGCGGGCCCACGTGAGTGGCCTATGCGGACTCGAGTCGAGATTAGGCTTGCAGAATGATGATATGGGCGAGTGGCCCTGTTTCGATCATTCGCAGCCTAGACAAGACCTATTACAGTTACCTATTGTTGATCTTGTTTATGATGTGACACTACGTGCGGTTTCTTTGGTTGTTTCATACATATTTGTAAACTGGTTTTAAAAAAATGATATGTTTTCATTTAAGTACTTTACAGTTTCGCATACTTAGTACCTGTTGTACTGACCTCCTTCGGGGGGCTGCGTTCATGCCGCAGGTAAGGGTGGCAGTGCTAGATCCGCATCCTTAGGATCTCTACGTTGGTGTCGTGAGCTCCATCTCTTCCGAGGCTCTACTTTTGGTATGATCTCCTGTTGTAGATAGTTTTTATGCATCGAGGTATGGCGGGCCTGTCCGCCATAGTGGTATATTTCCTTAGAAGTGCAGTAGTCATGTTATGCGATGTCGGATGCTCGCTAAAACATGATTATATATATATATGCGAAAGGCGATGTTTTCTCACAAAATCATGTCTTGTTTTATAAACTATTTTATGTCTTGCTTTATGTTTCACTGATTACTGATGTATGACTACTTGGGTGCCCGGTAAGGCACCGATCCACGCCGAATGGGTCGTGACAAAGTGGTATCGAGCGATTAATCCTCGGAAAGTGTCTGCACCGTATCTAGTAGAGTCTTGATTATCGGTGTGTTGTGCACCACACCAATAATCGTGAGGCTATAGGATATTTAGGATTGGTTTCCGCTCTTCTCATTCCAAGATCGTGCTTTAGAGTGTGTTATAGGTTGGACCCTCTAACGTATTCCTTTCCCGTATGCTTATGCCTCCGTAAAGGCAACCGGGCCCGTAGGGCAAGGCGGCCGAGGAGGCTGCTAGCGTGACACCCAGAGTCACGAGGGCTCGTGCCCGCCTATACGAGGCAGACGGCGAGTTCTATGGCCGCCACCCAGCGAGACCACAGTACCACACCTCGCCCCACGGCACAGGCGGAGGTTAGGGTACAAGAGATGGCCCGGCTTTTGGCTAAAGTTGTGGCCCGATACGAGAGAGGCTGGATCTGGCGATTCAGTTCAGCTCGATCTTGCGCCGCACCGTTGCTCACCCGAGGCGAGAGTTTGAGGCTACGAGACTTCTTGGTAGCCGCCGGAGTTTTATGGGTCGGCGGGAGGATGATCCGCAGGAGTTCATCCGTCGGCTTGAAGGATTTTGAGAGTGATCGGGCGTCGGAGACCGAGTGCGTGATCTTTGGTTCACATAGGCTGCGTGATACCGCAATCGATTGGTTTGATTCACGGGAGTTATCCCGGAGAGCACGCGTCCCGCCTACTTGGGATGAGTTCTCGAGGCTTTCTCACTCACTTCTTGCCTCCACAGATGAGGAGGCGCGGCTGATAGATTTTTACTCATCGAGGCGAGAGAGGGCCGCTGTCGAGTACAATGTCGAGTTTGATTCATTGGCTCGATATGTCCCAAAGATTGGTAGCGAATATGGAGGATAGGGTGCACCGCTATGTCACCGGGCTAGACGACTATATGGCGAGTCATGTGCGGGGTTTCTCTCGGCCGTATGGACATTACCGCACGCAGCTCACGCCCTTGGATGCGAGGCGCAGAGGTCGACGAGTGGGCGACGGCGAGAAGAAGGCGGGGCGGGAGGGTCTTCGGTGGTTATCGTGGTGGCGGCCTCAGCAGCGATCTAGATTCGCACCACGCGGCCAGACAGAGCACTCTGCACCGCCCTCGGCCACGGCCACGATTTTGGCGGACTGGGCCCTGTGGCTTGAGCGTCGAGTAGCGAGTGCGGCGATCGGGACCACCCGGTGTGGCGATCGGTAGATCCCATTACGGGAAGTGTGGTACTACTTTTGGATCTTGTTACGATTGTGGCGGCGAGGTCACTTTGCGGCCCAGGCCGGCGGCGTTGGTGGTAGGGCTCGGCCTTCAGTTCATTGCGCTTCATCATCTCCTACGATTACTCGCCGGGCGTGGTGCTCATGGGTCAGCAGGTCGCAGCAGGTCGTGGCTCGTGTCCCGATTCTAGCGGTCCTCGAACCGCATTTATGTTTTGTCCAGCCGACAGGATCTGGAGGCCTCACCTGATGTCGTCACAGGTTCCTTATCAGTTTCTGGGTTTGATGTGTATGCTTTGATAGTTCCGGGTTCTACTCTGTCCTATATCTCCCCTTGTTGCTAGTAGGATAGGGATAGAGCACGAGTCCATAGACCGCTTTCGAGGTAGCTACGCCAAATGGTGATTCGGTGGTAGCTCGGCGGGTATTTAGAGCTTGTCTGTGATCATTTACGATCGTCGGACCCTGGCGACTTGATAGAGTTGGAGATGATTGACTTCGACGTGATTATGGGGATGGATTGGCTAGCTTCTTGCTATGCCAATGTAGACCGAGAGAGAGAGTAGTACGGTTCGATTTCTGAGGGCCGGTTGTTGAGTGGGAGGAGCACGGTATCGCCGAGGTAGGTTTATTTCCTACCTCAAGGCTAGGAAGATGGTGCGAGAAGGGTATATCTACCATCTCGTTCGGGTGTTTGATAAGGCTGCGGTGCGATTTTCCGTCGATTCGATGGTCGAGTTCCCGCACGTGTTTCGGATGACCTCCGTATCCCTCCCGAGAGGAGATCGAGTTTTGTATAGATGTGTTGCGGATACTCGGCCTATTTCCATTCCGCCATACTGAATGGCACTGCCGAGTTGAGAGAGTCAAGGATCGGCTTAGGGATTTGCTAGAGAAGGGCTTCATTAGGCCAGTGTTTCTCCCCGAAGCGCGGTATTGTTCGTGAAGAAGAAGGGCGGGGCCGCTGCGCATGTGTGTTGATTACTGAGCGGTGAACAAGGTGACCATTAAACGAATACCCCTCCCGTGATTGATGATTTGTTCGACCGATTGCGGTGCGAGATGTTTCTCAAGATTGATCTGCGATCGGGCTATCATCAGTGCGAGTCGAGAGGCGGATGTCCACAGGATCGCATTCGGACGATGCGGGCATTATGAGTTCGTGGTCATGTCTTTTGGGTTGACCAATGCTCGTGTATTCATGGATTTGATGAACCGAGTGTTCAAACCATTTTGGACACGCTTGTGATAGTGTTCATTGATGATATCTTGGTTTATTCGCTCGAGCGAGAGCATGCGGAGCATTTGAGGCGTCTTGTGATTCTCCAGACCAGTGATTTATGCGCCAAGTTTTCCAAATGTGAGTTTTGGTTGACTTGATGGCGTTTCTTGGGCATATTGTCGGGTGATGGCATTCGAGTTGTCTGGCCAAGATCGAGGCGATCGAGACTTGGCCTAGACCTACTACTCAGCAGGTTCGCGATTTTACGGGCCTTGCAGGTATTATCGGCGGTTCGTGGAGAAGTTTGCTTCTATCTCGCACCATTGACTAGGCCGACTCGGAAAGCGGCCAAGTTTCGATGGTGATGCTTGTGGCGGGGTTTCGATTCTTGAAAGAGAGGCGACGACCGCCCGTTCTTACTCTTCGCAGGTCCGGATGGTTATGTTGTGTATTGTGATCGTCGGGCATCGGGTTGGGATGTGTGTTGATGCAGCATGGCGGGGTTATAGCATATGCATCGGCGATTGAAGAAACACGAGAGAACTACCCACCCATGATTTGGAGTTGGCGGCCGTGATTCACGCTGAAGATCTGGAGGCACTATTTGTATGGGGTTCACGTGGATATTTTTACAGACCACAAGAGCCTCCGGATATCTTCACGGAGGAGCCGAACTTACGGCGAGACGGTGGTTGGAGTTGCTTAAGGATTACGATGTTGATATCCTGTACCACCGGAAGGCCAATGTTGTGGCGTATGCTCTTAGTCGTAGGTCGATGGGAGCCTATCGGATGTGCGGCTAGAGAGGAGGGACATGGTTCGTGATTTGCACCGATTAGCAAGCCTTGGTGTCCGTTTGATTGATTCGATAGCAATGGGGTTAGAGTTCGTGAGGTTGCGAGTCTTCCATCGTTGAGAGGTGAAGAGGCAGCGATTCGAGGATCCGGCTTTGATTCGATATCGTGATACTGACTCTTCGTGAGGGCAAGGGTCCACGAGGTAGCACGATGGGGTGCTAAGGTTTGAGGGCGAGTTGTGTGTTCGGATGTTTGAGACTTCGGTGAGTTCTTGGGAAGCACACTGCAAGCGTTACTCTATCCATCCGGTCGACCAAGATGTACCACGACCTTAGATCTGTGTATTGGTGGGATGGCTTGAAGAGGGCGTTGCGAGTTCGTAGCTCGGTGCGTGTTGTCGCAGTAAAGGTAGAGCACGAGAGACACGGTGGTTTTATTCAGCGATAGAGATCCGACACGGAAGTGGGAGGTAATCAACATGGACTTCATCACGGGATTACCTCGCACTCGGAGGAGACATGATTCTATATGGGTTATCGTCGGCCGGTGTGAAATCAGCCCACTTTCTTCCGTCGGGACGACTTTTTGGTGAGGATTATGCGAACTTTACATCAGAGATCGTCGGTGCATGGAGTCCCTACTTCGATCATATCGCATGCAGGAGCCCGATTTCGGCCAACTTCCGAGGTCCTTCCGAGGGTTTAGGGACGCAGTGAGCACGAGTCGCATTTCATCCACGCATGCACGGACAGCAGAGCGCACTATCCGCACTCTTGAGGATATCTTTGCGAGCTGTGTTATTGACTTCAGTGGTAGTTGGGAGGATCATTTGCCTCTAGTTGAGTTCGCGTATAATAATAGCTACCACTCCAGTATTCAGATGGCGCCTTATGAGGCCTTGTATGGGAGGAAGTGCAGATCGCCTATAGGTTGGTTCGAGGTGGGCGAGGTGCAGCTAGTGGGACCAGATTTGGTGCAGCAGGCAGTGGATAAGGTGAAGCTTATCCGAGAGCGGCTATTGACAGCTCAGAGTCGACAGAAGTCGTATGCAGATCATCGTCGTCGACATCTGGAGTTTGCAGTTGATGATTGGGTTTTCCTAAAGGTGTCACCCATGAAGGGTGTGATGAGATTCGGGAAGAAGGGGAAACTCAGCCCAAGGTACATTGGGCCGTTTCAGATTGTCCGCAGGGTAGGCAAGGTTGCCTATGAGTTGGGTCTGCCGTCCGATCTGGAGGCAGTGCATCCAGTGTTTCACGTTTCTATGCTGAGGAGATGTATCGGGGATCCATCTAGGGTACATCCGATTGACGATGTCCAGGTGACCGAGGGGTTATCGTATGAGGAGATTCCCATAGCGATAATCGATCGTCAGGTTAGGCGTCTGCGGACGAAGGACGTGGCTTCCGTCAAAGTCTTGTGGCGGAACGAGCTCAGGGAGGAGATGACGTGGGAAGCCGAGGAGGACATGAGGCAGAAGTATCCTCACCTGTTCCCCACCCCTCCAGGTAATTCACTTTCCTACTTATAAATCTTCATTATCGTTTATGCCTAAGTGTTGTTTATGGCCGTGTGTGGCTTTTTGCAAACTGTTTAAGTTTTGAAGAACCTTAGCGTTATCTGTCTTGGGAAGGAACATTCGGGACGAATGTTTCTAAGGAGGGGAGAATGTTATGCCCCGTATTTCCAGAGTATGTACGTAAAGGAATACGTACAAAAAGTTTTTGTCTTAAAGTTAGGCCTTGGACGATTTTTAGGCACAACTCACAAAGCGAACGGTTTTCCGACGAAACGTTTCCACAGCTTTCATAGGATAAATTCCGGCTATGTCATTTCTTATTTTTGCGGATTTTTCCGAGAGACGTAACACTTTGGACCAATGAGAGGGCGACACTTTCCACCCTCTCATTGGTGGACTTGTCACGGCAATAGGGCCGATTGGATGCCAAGCCTTGTCATAAAGTTGGATAGATATTTTGTGTGCAAGTTGGCTAGGTACACTTGCCCTAATCTTGACCTTACACTTGCCTAGCACTTGGCTAAATCTTGGCCATTGGTTGGCCATGTCTTGACCTATAAATACCCCTCTTGAGATGAAGAGTTCTTCATCCACTAAAGCTTTCAAGTCTTGAAAAACCCTCCTCTCCCCTTGTGAGCAATTCGTCCAACACACCCTCCCTCGGAAGCTTGGCGAGGCTACCCCACCCCTAGCCTGGCCGAAACCTACCCCCTCCCTTGGTAGAAAGTTGCCTTCTTGTATTGTTATAATGCCCAAAATACCTAGCCCAAATACCTTAGTACTTAGTAGAAGTTTTGAAGACCTTCTAAGGGTTTCTTGGAGCATACAACTTAGAGCAAAACCTTGCTCAGCGACTTTTCTAGGATATTATTGGGCTTACCGGGTAACTAATCCTAACCCTCTTTTGAATTAGAATATATATCTTGTTGTAGTATAAGAATAAGTATAAATACTTAGAAGGTTGTTAAGGAATAGAATTGAACTGTAACACCTTAGAAGGGTATAAAAGAAGAATATCTGTCGTACTTACATGGGATCGTTTTCACGATGAACTTATATAGCTCACCGGTAGGGTTGTGCTGCCCGACTTTCCGTAGAATTGAGGACCCTCTGTTTAGAATGACCTACAGAATAGTCTAGACTTTGATAGATATCTGTGACTATTATAGGTTGATTCTCTGCGCGCGACATACTCGACTTGGCAGGTGGATTTCGCAGAAGGTATGTGATTCTTCCTAAAGCATGATATTTTACAATATGTATATAGTACGGTGACGCGTACGTGTTAACTGAATAATACTTACGGCAATGCCTCACGGCTTAAGCTCGAATAATACGTCTGGCAATGCCTCACGCTTAAGCCTGAATAATACGTGACGCAATGCCTCACGCTTAAGCACGAATAATAAAGAATCAAAACATTTCAAAGGGACTCTTGAACCATTTATTAAACAGAAGAGAACTAATTGATTTTTGAAACAGAAGCTTAAGAGTTATACTAGCTTTATGGGAAGTAAGTATAACCACTTAAGATTGATAAAAGAAACAAGTTTGCCTATGTGTTATAACAGACTTATATTGTGAAAAGAATAATAAGATGGTTTGATAAGTAGACATGATATGATGCTATGTGTGTTAGTATCTTGTAACGCTTGTATAGGTGAGTATCCTTGTTGTGCTTATGTTACTTAAAGATAAGTTGTTATGTTAGTATACTATCACTCACCTCTTGAGATGATACCGGGGGTTAAGCTGCCCTCCGATGCGGGGTAGACTCAGGCGGTCTGGGACCATGATTCGAGAATACCTCATGCGGGTCCAGGGGGCCTATGCGAGCTACGAGTTCCAGTTAGTATGCGGGGTTATGCCTCATGCGATGCGTGTGGCCATGCGGACAATGAGTCGGGGCGATGCCGAGGAGTAGCTACCCTCGATGCGGGGTTACACCCCTGCGGGCCCGTGTGAGTGGCCTATGCGGACTCGAGTTCAGATTAGGCTTGCGAATGATGATATGGGCGAGTGGCCTGTTTGATCATTCTCAGCCTAGACAAGACCTATTACAGTTACCTATTGTTGATCTTGTTTATGATGTGACACTACGTCTTGGTTCTTTGGTTGTTTCATACATATTTGTAAACCGGTTTTAAAAAAATGATATGTTTTCATTTAAGTACTTTCTGATTTCGCATACTTAGTACTGTTGTCTTGACCTCCTTCGGGGCTGCGTTCATGCCGCAGTAAGCAAGCAGTGCTAGATCCGCATCCTTAGGATCTCTACGTTGGTGTCGAGCTCCATCTCTTCCGAGGCTCTACTTTTGGTATGATCTCCTGTTGTAGATAGTTTTTGCAGTCGTGGTATGGCGGGCCCTGTCCGCCATAGTGGTATATTTCCTTAGAGGTGCGTAGTCATGTTATGCGATTATCGGATGTATCGCTAAAACATGATTATATATATATACTTAAAGGCGATGTTTTCTCACAAAATCTGTGTCTTGTTTTATAAACTATTTTATGTCTTGCTTTATGTTTCCGCTGATTACTCTGATGTATGACTACTTGGGTGCCCCGGTAAGGCACCAGTCACGGGCCCCGGAATGGGTCGTGACAATTTCTACCAAGAGGGGGGGTGTATTTATACGAGACAACACCACAAGGGGGGGGGTGTATACCCCTCGGCCAACCCCACTAGGAGGGGGGGTACTCTCGGCCAAGGGGGGAGGGGCTCTCGGCCAAGGGGCCTCACCAAGGGGGGGAAGGGGGAGGCTAGGTCGAGACACTACACTAAGGGGGAGGAAGAGAGCTTTCAAGACTTAGCACAATTTTTGGATGAAGAAGTTCATCAAAGGGGAGGGGTATTTATAGGTCAAGCCATGGCCAACCAATGGCCAAGATCATGCCAAGTGCAAGGCAAGTGTAGGGCTAGGATTCACCCAAGTGTACCTTATCCATCTACCCACAAAATATCCTACCAACTACTTGACAAACAAGGCCACACTTTCGGCCACTTTACCGCCCAACATCCTCCAATTAGAGGGTGACAAGTGTCGCCCTCGTTGGTCCAAAACATTTCGCCTCGGAAAAATCCGCAAAAATTAAAAATGACATAGCCGAATTTTCCTTCGCAAGCTTTGTAAACGCGTTCATTTAAAACGACTCTAATCGGGGGTTGTGCACAAAATAAAATCGGCCAAGCCTACTTTAAAGTCCAAACTTTTCGTGCGTCTTACGCATATACTCAAAATACGGTATAACATTCTCCTCCAGAAACATTCGTCCGAATGTTCCTTCTAAGTCTCAACAAACATGCGTCAAGATAGTCTTCACTACTATACTTACGAAAACAATTCTGCCACACCGCCACGTAAACACCTGCGCAAATACTTACATCCAAGTCCACGAGGAAACACCTCTAACATCACAAAACCCCTTACCCGAGGTCTAAAATATACTTCTTTCGCACCTTCACTTTACAAAAGAAATGATCACATCTATGCTCGCAATACATGCTCGCTTCTTCCCTTACGCGTCGTGCACTTTCTCGTACACTCGAACTCTTTCTTACCATATCTCTGTTACTGATTCAGTTTCCAAATCTCTGGGTTACTATCTCTAACTTGGTCATCATTAACTGGGAACACTCTGGATGGATCTCCGATACTCTTCCGAACATAGCAACATGAAAGATCGGACGTACTGCCTCCTACGTCGGACGGCAAGCTAACTTATAGGCAACCTGGCCTATTATTCACATGATCTGAAAGGGCCCAAAGTAACTCGGGCTAAGTTTCTTCTGTTTTCCAAAACTCGTCACACCCTATCCGGGGTGGTACCTTCAAGAATTCCGACCGTCAACCTGAACTTTAAGTGTCGACGTCGATTATCCGCACGACTTCTGTTGATTCTGAGCTGTCGATAACCTCTCCTGGATAGGCTTCACCCTATCCCCATCCTGTCGAAACAAGTATGACCCCACTATCTGAACTTTGCCAACATCGAACCGATCGACCGGCAATCTACACTTCCGCCCCTACGAGGCTTCGTAAGGCGATATCCGAATACTGAAATGGTAGTTATAAAAGCATTCCCTCAACAGGAGGCAACAATATTCACAGCTACCCCTGAAATCCAAACACTGGCCCGAGGGCGAATGCGCTACAGAGACTCACCTGAGTTCCTAACCCTGCCTGGTAAAACTTCCAGAAAACGAAATAGCCACCACCTGGGCTTCACTGTCTGCCATAAGGTGAAAGTAGGCACCCCGTGCAGCCTTACAACCTTCCTGATAAAAACATCTCGCATATCTCTCTGCCGAGTAAATACCCGATCAAGGACAAGATGGGTGACCTCATCGGCGACATCGGTCGAATGCATCTACGAACTCGTACGATGTTTAACTAAACTTGGGCCTAACACTCTCGTGACCCTACCACCTGGCGGGACCACCACAAACTGACCCCACCATAAAACAGGTCGCGGGTTGACCCGCGGCATGGCCTCAACCCGACCCACTCTCGCGTAAAACACTTGCTCCCCGATCCGGAACAATCTCACTAATCATGTTACGAAAACCTAGCGGTCTTCTTAGCTCAACTACCCTCTTTCATTTCCCGCAACACAGGGACTTATATACCAATATATCTCACGTGCACTATGCACTCCGATAAGGGTCAAACACGAATGTAATCTTTTACTCAAGATTGCCTTGCCTTCAAGGTCTCTACGTATAAGACTCTAAGGTTCACACTTTTCCTATCCCCCAATCTTCCTCGGTTTCTAACCATGATTTCTAATCACAATTTTTCACTTATGTTATCTGAACATAATACTTAAGATATACCCATCTTACACGTACTAATCTCTAGAGGGTTAAGGATATACCTGTAGCTACTGCTTCACTCCCCTGTCGTTCTAATCAAACCTGCCCCGTAGGGCGCATAGCTAGGGAAGATGATGAACTGGTCACTGATCATGAAGGTTGAGTCCTCCTACTTGGACATCCTTTCGACACATGGCCCTGACGGTCGCAGGTAAAACAAGTACCAACTAAAAGACGACATTCCCCGGGATGACGTGCATCGTGAACACCGGGAAAAAACTGAATCCGTTTGGAACCTACGTGTAGTTGTGACCCGGAAGCTCTGGAGCTCTGACCAACTCCGGCTTACCCCGAACGTTCTGAACCTTGTGGAGGACCACTCTGCACTGGTGGATGTGCATAATCAATCTGCTGGTGAGGCGATTCGCCTCGAAAGTTACCAAAGGACCTTGCTGTCCTGGCCCTCTCCTGCTGATCGTGGTTAATCCGTCGATCTCTACTTTTCTTGGCCTGCTGCGCATAAGCCCGTACACAGGCCATGCTCAAGCCTAACTGAAGAATTACTCCTGCACGACCCTCTCTTAGATATTCATCAAGACTCGCGGTACATCGGTATACTCTCTGGTAGCCAAATCCATAGCTAAGTAATGTTGCCTCTTTGCAATCTATATTCTCTGCCCCGATGGTGGGCGAAGGTTCATATATCATGGTCGCATGAGGCACCGCGTGTGCTAAACTCTGGGCCGTGACGTAGCAGAACTCCCTGAATGAAACACCACCCCAGGTGATGATTGGGCCTGTGCCCTAGTAACCCTCTGTGCTCTACTCGCAGCTCCCTCGGCTGCCTTGCCCTCCTGGGCTCGGGTTGCCTTACGCGGAGGCATAACGGTAAGGGAAAGAAATACGTTAGAGGGGTCCAACTTATAACACAGCTCTAAGCACGATCTCAGAGTGAGAAGAATGGAAACCAATCCTAAATATCCTATAGCCTCCTGATTATTGGTGTGGTGCACAACACACCGATAATCAAGACTCTACTGGATACGGTCTGTAGACACTTTCCGAGGATTAACTGCTCTGATACCACTTTTGTCACGACCCGAACCCGGGCCCGTGACTGGTGCCTTACCCGGGCACCCAAGTAGCCATATATCAGAGTAATCAGCGGAACATAAAACAATAACATGAAATAACAATCTGAGAAAATTTGCCTTTCGGCATAATATATAAAACTTGAATCCGAACAGTTACATCCCACTTACATCTCTGCCCACAACAGTACTACAGACCTCTAAGAGTGACATGACAACAATGGCGGGACAGGGCCCCGCCATACCCCTGAATGTAAGCACCTACTATGACAGAGGACTATACCACTGATAAGCCTCCGGAGAAACGGAGCTTCCCAAACGCTGAACTGTGACCCTGAGAGCTAGGATCAACGACTGGTGTACCTCAACCTGCGGCATGAACGCAGCCCCCCGAAGGAGGTCAGTACAACAGGTACCAAGTATGTGAAACTGAAAATACTGTAAATGAATCATAGTAGTCTATATAAAGCAGGAGACATATATGATAACCAACTACAGTTCACAATAAATAAGCAGTCATGTCAAGTCAGGGACTCACGCCCTCAAAGTCATCACTTAAATATAACAATGGGTCTCACGCCCACAATATCAATCATGCCCGTGGAATACCTTCCTCACTGCCGGCAGTCTATGATATAAAAGCACTAAGGAATACACATGAACACCAGGTCCCACCTGTGTCATCATAAAACCGTACGGGGTAAGTACGAAGGCATAGCCGACTACTAAAACCAACAGTACAAACAAGGTCATAAACTGTATCATGAGATCTGTCTAGACCGTCACATGATCAAAGCTGGCCACTCGCCCGCAGTATCTAATGTGTGCGTCTAGCCCCGAACTTCCGCACTCGCATAGGCCACTCCAATGGCCCGCATGAGGTATTCCCCGCATCGAGGGTAGCTACTCCCCGGCATCCGCCTGGACTCGCAGTCCGCATGGCCACATAGACCGCATGACCATATAGGTCGCACACTATCCTGGAACTCTCGTAGCTCCGCATAGGTCCCCTGGACCCGCATGAGGTATTCTCGAATCATGGTCCCGCATCGCTCGAGTCTACCCGCGTCGGAGGCGACTTAACCTCCGGAAACATGTCAAGGTGAGTGGTACAATACCAACATAACGGCTGATAGTTAAACAACTTAAGCGCAGTCGAGGGAAAACCCCTTCACAAACATCACCAGATACTAACACACGTAGCATCCTAGCATGTTTACTTATCAAATAAACAAGAAAGTATTACAAGGCTATCACAAACTAACACAATCAAGTTATACACACAAGGTACTTTCTACTATATGATTAACAAGATCGGGTTTTTATCCCCAAAGTACTTCATATATTAACTCTTTAAAAGATACGTTACATTCACAAAAGTCACACAATACCCGTAGTATATGAAAATAGAGTGATCATCTTTCGAAGTAAATCAAAACACTTCTCTTTGTAAAATCAAGTAACAACATTCTTTCCCAAACGTTTCTAGTTTGCCTAATTTCAATTACTCAAGTTTCTCATTTTCGAAAGGTTTCGTAGTTCATAGTTTTAATCCTTTAAAACAATTTGAGAAACATATACCTTATGTGTGAGTAGGTTATTTTTGTTCATAACAATCTTGTTACAACAGCCATGATCTAGGAAATGCAATATCATTTTGTCTCATCTTAGCTTCTATGCAGATGGAGTTTCTACTGGTTTTACTAATACTTCATTAGTCATAACATTTCCCTTTATTAGCGCTGCTGTGGTTTGTTCGATACTTATTCTGATTTCCGAAATCAGTAAAACATTATTCCTTTAAAAACCAAGTATTCATTACTCACGAATGAGGTTTCACACTTTTTAACAAAATTTAATTAAGTCAAGTCTCTTATCTTTTAAGATCAAGTCTCTTAACTTTTTTAGTCAATAAATTATTCTTTTTATCTCTCTTAAGCCGTTATACCTAACTTCCCATAAATCTAGTATAACTCTTAAGCTTTTAAAACCAAGTGTTACTCTTCTTTCAAAAAGGTTTCTTATTACCACACATCCAGTCAGTTATAAGTCAAATCAGTTATCTTTTAAAAACCACAAAACATTTCTTACTTACATAAAACTGTTATAACCAACTTCCCATAAAGCCGTTATAACACTTTATGTTTTAAACCAATCACATACATTTAACACTTATGCGTCACGTACTACATAGTTATACACACATCATGCTAGAAAGGATAGGAAGAGGTTCACATACCTCGCGACGATTATCGACTAATAGCAAAACGCTCCAAGTACCTCAAACCGTCGGCTACACCTTAAGCCAAGCAGCTCACGCCACACGTAGTACTTCAACCTATAGAGGCCACAAGGCGCCTATTAACATCTAGATCTCAACGTAGAATATTCTACAGAAAATTCGGCAGCACCTCCCCCCCGCAACCGCGTAAATCTCCTCCTCTATCGAGGCCTGCTAACAGGCCAACAACTCCCTAGAGGGGGGGGGTTGTATGTCTAATCCGGACGTGTACAATTCTACTTCACAGTAATGTTACACAAGTCTACTGTAAAACAGTCCTATGTAATCACAGTTCAGTTCTCTTCTTTAAATTCAGGCTTAAGTCAAAATACATTGCCGCAAAACTATGTTCAATTCTATATATAGTATACTTCAACTATATATTCCTACAACATGTAATTTCCAATTACAATAGGAGGACAGTAGTATTTACCTCGATAAGCCCAAAATTATCCAAGTTTAAATGTCGATCCTGAGCAACGTTTAGCTCCTCCTCCGGGTGCTCCAACCCGCTCCGAACAACCCTTAGAAGTTCTACGCAACTTCTACTTAATACTTCAACCAAGTATGAAGATTTTCCTTAGGGTTTCGTTTAGTGACTGAAGGGAAGTATAATAGTATTTCTGGGCTTTTCGTATAAGTGTAACCTTGGAATACTACAAGGTATTTGGGCCAAGGTATTTTGGTATAGTAACAATACTATGGAGAGTATTTCTACCAAGAGGGGGGGTGTATTTATACGAGACAACACCACAAGGGGGGGTGTATACCCCTCGGCCAACCCCACTAGGAGGGGGGGTACTCTCGGCCAAGGGGGGAGGGGCTCTCGGCCAAGGGGCCTCACCAAGGGGGGGAAGGGGGAGGCTAGGTCGAGACACTACACTAAGGGGGAGGAAGAGAGCTTTCAAGACTTAGCACAATTTTTGGATGAAGAAGTTCATCAAAGGGGAGGGGTATTTATAGGTCAAGCCATGGCCAACCAATGGCCAAGATCATGCCAAGTGCAAGGCAAGTGGAGGGCTAGGATTCACCCAAGTGTACCTTAAACATCTACCCACAAAATATCCTACCAACTACTTGACAAACAAGGCCACACTTTCGGCCACTTTACCGCCCAACATCCTCCAATTAGAGGGTGACAAGTGTCGCCCTCTCGTTGGTCCAAAACATTTCGTCTCTCGGAAAAATCCGCAAAAATTAAAAATGACATAGCCGGAATTTTCCCTTCGCAAGCTTTGTAAAACGTTTCGTCGAAAAACGACTCTAATCGGGGGTTGTGCACAAAATAAAATCGGCCAAGCCTACTTTAAAGTCCAAACTTTTCTACGTACGTCCTTACGTACATACTCTGGAAATACGAGGTATAACATTTAGCTCCTAATTTGCACGCTCCGATAGCTCCAAGAAACCCTTAGAAGTTTCTAACAACTTCTACTTAAATACTAAAAGGGATTTGGGGCTAGGGTATTTTGGAATAGTAACTATACTTGGTAGAAAACTTTCTACCAATGGGGTACTCGGAAGCCACTAGGCTAGAGGGGAAGAGAGGTGTTTCGGCTAGGGCTTCCAAGAGGGGAGAAGGCTTTGGACGAGAGAAACTAAGGGGAGGAGTTTGTAAGACTTGGAAAGTTGATTTGTGGATGAAGAATTCATCAACTCAAGGGGGTATTTATAGGGCTTTCAAGGGCCAAGATGAAGCCAAGTGGTAGGCAAGTGTAAGGTGGAGATTTGCACAAGTGCACCCTAGCCCTACTCCTCAAATCACTCAACAAACATTGACCCAAGTTTTAGGCCCCAAAACCATGCCAATCGTCCAAGGCATTTGCCCCCTTTGCCGTCCACTTGAGGGTGACAAGTGTCACCCTCTCGTTGGTCCAAAATGTTTCATCTCTCGGAAAAATCCGCAAAAATTATAAATGACATAGCCGTAATTTTCCCTACGCAAGTTTTGGAAAACGTTTCGTCGGAAAACCATTCGTTTCGTGAGTTGTGCCCAAATTTCGCCCATAGTGCCTTTCTTAAGGCTAAACTTTTGTACATACGCCCTTACGTACATACTTTGGAAATATGGGGTATAACACGTGTAATCCCCTATTGATAACTACATTGATTGAGCCTTAAATGTGGCGTGTTTGGTTATTGAATTCGGCCTTGAAAAAGGTGGCAAAGTATGTAGAAACAAAGGAAGTGTTGTCCGATTTTCCGTAGAATTTAGGGACTTTGCACTTGGAATATTCTATGTTTGAAACTAGAAGTTAATAGATGTACTATGGTCATTATAGGTTGACATACTACGTACGGGGAATTGGACTTAGCAAGTGGATTAAACCGAAGAGGTATGTGGAACTTTCTTATCTCTTGAGCATGAATAAGTTGTAAATGTATAGTACGGTAGACGTATAAGATTTTGACAATCTAGGCCTATTTGATATCCTTGGCTTATTTTAAGAATGTCCAAGTTGATTGAGTTAGGGAATTAACTCACTTGTTTAAATATTAAGGATATCTTGGTTTTCAAGTTAAGAGACTTTAAGTATGTTGAAAATATTATTGATACTTGTTTTGTTGGAAAGTTTAAGTATCTTGGTTATAAAGAAGTATGTAAGTTGCTAATGTATAAAGCTAGTATAACGGCTTTATGGGAAGTTGGTTATAATAGCTTTATGGAAAGTTAATAAAAGAGTGGTTTACTCTAAGTAATTTAAGTATGTTAAGGGACTTGAAGATTTTTGAAGTATGTGATACTTGTTCCGTTTTAAACGTATAAGTCCCTTGGATAGGAAATTGTATTTGGCTAAGGTATAAAGGGAATATAACGACTTTATGGGAAGTTGGTTATATTTGTTTTATGGGAAGATAAATGACTTGTTTTTAATGAAAAGACAAATTGATTTTAAGGCATCAATTGCCTAATGATTTATAATAAAAGGAGTCACTTGATTTAGAAACCTAACTTTATTTCTAAAGGTATTGTGACTTGTCTTGAAAAGTAATTTTTGAGTTGATACTATGGTTAATAGTATCTTGGAAGTTTTATACTAAAGAGAGTCATTTGTTTTAAAGAGTAGAATTATGTAGTACTTGGGTTAAATTCCCGGATTTTCATAAAAGATATGTTAGTGCCTTAAGTAAACAAAAATGAGAGTGTAGATGAATGAGACTAATAAGAAGTTAGGGGGATTTCTTAACTTGCTTATTTATTGTATGACGGTCGGTTGAGATAGGGTAAGAGTATAAGTGAGGGGTAAACCCCCAAGACGCTATACCACCCTCTCCAGGGTAAGAGTATAAATGAGGGGTAAACCCCCAAGACGTTATACCACCTGCTTTACCACCTTCTCCAGGATAAAAGTATAAATGAGGGGTAAACCCCCAAGACGTTATACCACCTGCCTCAGGGTAAGAGTATAAATGAGGGGTAAACCCCCAAGACGTTATACCACCTGTTTCCATGGGTTCGTTACCCATGATTTGATCGTGAGTCTCCTATTTTTATGTTGTACGTATACTCTTAATTACTCTCATTGTTAGTAAGGCACTGTGTACTGTTAATTGAGTTATCATACCTGTCTCCAGTTTTATTATAGACTTATGATTTCATTACAGTACTTTCAGTTTCACATATTTGGTACATGTTATCGACCTCCTTGGGTGCGTTCATCTGCGAGTAGAGTGCAGTTCTTGATCCTCGCTCTTGGATCATTGTTCATTGTTGAGAAGCTCCTTTATTCCGAGGCTTATCCACTGGTATTGCTCGGTCGTTGTACATTCGGGGTATGGCGGGGCCCCGCGAGTTGTTATTCTTAAGTGCGTAGTCACATTGTGGATTGGGTTGTAAAGAAAAGAAAAAAAAATGTACTGTTTATTTGTATAGCTTACGGAAGGTGGCCTTATCGGCTAGCCTGTTATTATTTTATGTTAAGCATTTGTTTATCAGTTGTGTATGTTCCGCTGCTATTCTCTGATGTATCTGAAAGGGTGCGGGTAGGGCACGATCGCGAGCTTGGTCGGGTCGTGACAACTCTTCTTTCAAAAATGATTCATAATTCTTTTGAAATACTTCAAGATTCTTTATTATTTAGACTCAAGTCAAAAGACGTCAAGTATAACCATGTTCAGTTAACACAAGTACGTCTACCGTACTATATATATATTTTAAAATATCATGCTCAAGGGGATAGGAAGAATCACATACCTTCTCGGCGAAATCCACCTGCCAAGTCGAGTATGTCGCGCGCAGAGTATCAACCTATAATAGTCAAATACGTCTATCAACGTCTAGACTACTCTGTAGGATATTCTAGGCAGAAGGTTCTTAATTCTACGGAAAATTGGGCAGCATTTCCCTACCCGTCAAACTACTCAAGTCTACTGTAAATACAGTCCTATGTAAGTACAGTTCAATTCTTCATTTATATTCTTCTGATGTGATTTCAGTTCAATTCTATTCTTTAATATCCTTCTATGTATCTTATACTTATTTCTATACTACTACAGTATGTAATCTCCAATTATAATAGAAGGATAGGATTATTTACCTTGATAAGCCCAAAATTATCCAAGATATAAGTCGATCCTGAGCAAGGTTTAGCTCTGTCATGCGCTCCAATCCGCTCCAAGAAACCCTTAGAAGTTTCTACACAACTTCTACTTACTACTTCAACCAACTATGAAGTTTCTCCTAGGGTTTCGTTTAGTGACTAATGGATATAAGGTAGTATTTCCGGGCTCTACGTATAGAGGTAACTTTGGAATACTACAATGGTATAAGGCTAAGGTATTTTGGAATAGTAACAATACTTGGAGAGTATTTTCTACCAGGGGGGGGGGATAGGGCTTTGGACGAGAAGCTCACTAGGGAGAAGGGAGTTTTCAAGACTTGGAAAATATTTGTGGATGAAGAATTCTTCCAACTTAGGGGGGGTATTTATAGGACCACCAATGGTCAAGATTAAGGCAAGTGGAGGGCAAGTGGATGGTGGAGATTTGGGCAAGTGGAACCTTATCCATCTACTCCATAAATATCTAGCAAACATTGACCAAGTGTTTAAGGCATTTTCCATCAAAAAAACGTGCCAACAATTGCCCATTGTTGCCGTCCACTTGAGGGTGACAAGTGTCGCCCTCTCGTTGGTCCAAAATATTTCGTCTCTCGGAAAAATCCGCAAAAATAATAAATGTCGCAACCGTAATTTTCCCTTTGCAAGGTTTGGAAAACTTTTCGTCGGAAAACAATTCTTTTCGGGGGTTGTGCACAATTTTCGTCCCTTGCCTAACTTAAGGCTTAAACTTTTATACGTACGCCCTCACGTACATACTCTGGAAATACGGGGTATAACATTCTCCCCTCCTTAGAAACATTCGTCCCGAATGTTCCTTCCCACGACAGATAATGATAAAGTCCCCCATAACTTAAACAGTTTAAAAATGCCACACATGGCCACAAAACAACACTTAAGCAAATATGTCAATGAAAATTTACAAGTAGGAAAGTGAGTTACCTGGAGGTGTGGGGAATAGGTGAGGATACTTCTGCCTCATGTCCTCCTCAGCTTCCCACGTCAACTCCTCCCTGACCTCGTTCCGCCACAAGACTTTGACGGAAGCCACGTCCTTGGTCCGCAGACGCCTAACCTGACGATCGATTATCGCTATGGGAATCTCCTCATACGATAACCCCTCGGTCACCTGGACATCGTCAATCGGGTGCACCCTAGATGGATCCCCGATACATCTCCTCAGCATAGAAACATGAAAAACCGGATGCACTGCCTCAAGATCGGACGGCAGATCCAACTCATAGGCAACCTTGCCTACCTCGCGACAATTGACACGCCCAATGTACCATGGGCCGAGTTTCCTTTCTTCCGAATCTCATCACACCTTCATGGGTGACACCTTCAGAAAACCCAATCATCAACTCGAACTCATGCCGACGACGATGATCTCGTGATACGACTTCCGACTCGAGCCGCCAAGAATCGCTCTGGATAAGCTTTACCTTATCCATCGCCATCGAACAGTGTCCGTCCCACTAATCGCACTTCGCCTACATCAAACCAAATTTATCGACCGCACTTCCTCCCATACAAGGCCTCATAGGCGCCATCCGAATACCGGAGTGGTAGCTATTTTTATACGCAAACTCAACTAGAGGCAAATGATCCTCCCACTACCCTCAAGTCAATAACACAGCTCACAAAGATATCCTCAAGAGTCCGGATAGTGCGCTCGCCTGTCTGTCCTGCTCGAGGATGGAATGCAGATCGTGCTCACTGCGTCCTAATCCCTTCTCGGAAGGACCTCCGTGTTAGCCAGAACCGGCTCCTCTCTCGATATTATAGAAATAGGGACCCATGCATCGACGATCTCTGATGTAAAGTCCGCATAATCCTCACCGAAAAAGTCATCCCGACGGAAGAAAGTGGGCTGATTTTGTCACCGTCGACAATAACCCAAATAGAATCATGTTTCCTAGGAGTGCGAGGTAACCCTGTGATAAAGTCCATGTTGATCACCTCCCACTTCCAGGTCGGGATATCTATCGTCTGCAAAAAACCACCAGGCCTCTGGTGCTCTACCTTCACTGCCGACAACACGCATCGAGCCACAAACTCGCAACGCCCCTCTTCAAGCCATCCCACCAATACACGATCCGAGGTCGTGGTACATCTTGGTCGACCGGATGGATAGAGTAACGCTACGCGTGTGCTTCCCTAGAACTCTGCCAAGTCCCGCAATATCCGAACACACAACTCGCTCAAACTCAAAGACCCATCGGTGCTACTCAAAAGGACCTTCCTCACGAAGAGTCGTATCACGGTACCCCGTCAAAACCGGATCCTTAAACTGTTGCCTCTTCACCTCCTCGACGATGGAAGACTCGGAAACCTCTCGAACTCGAACCCCACTGCTATCAGAATCAATCAATCGGACTCCAAGACTCGCTAGCTGATGCAACTCGCGGACCATGCCCCTCCTCTCTGGCTGTACATCTGATAGACTCCCCATCGACCTACGACTGCGGCATCCGCCACAACATGGCCTTCCCCGGTGGTACAGATGTCGACATCGTAATCCTTGAGCGACTCTAACCACCGCTCTGCCGTAAGTTCAGCTCCTCCGTGAAGATATATTGGAGGCTCTTGTGGTCTCAGATAAATATCCACATGAACCCCATACAAATAGTGCCTCCAGATCTTCAAGGCGTGGATCACCGCTGCCAACTCCAAATCATGGGTGGGGTAGTTCCTCTCATGTTTCTTAAGATGTCGGGATGCGTATGCTATAACCTTGCCATGCTGCATCAACACACATCCAAGCCCGATGCCTGACGCATCACAATACACGACACATCCATCTGGACCCTCTGGAAGAGTAAGAACGGGGGCGGTCGTCGCCTCCTTCAAGAATCGGAAACCACGCCACAAGCATCACCATCAAACTTAGCCGCTTCCGAGTCACCTAGTCAATGGTGCGCAGATAGAAGCAAACTTCTCCACGAACCGCCGATAATAACTGCGAGGCCTAAAATCGCGCACTGCTTGCAGTGTAAGAGTTCAGGCCAAGTCCTGACTGCCTCGATCTTAGCCGTATCCACCTGAATACCATCGGCCCCGACAATGTGCCCAAGAAAAGCCACCGAAGTTAACCAAAACTCACATTTGGAAAACTTGGCGTACAACTGCTGGTCCTAGAGAACTCTCAGCACAGTCCTCAAATGCTTCGCATGCTCCCGCTCAGAGCGAGAATAAACCAAGATGTCATCGATGAATACTATCACAAACGTATCCAAAAATGTCTTGAACACTCGGTTCAACAAATCCATAAATATCGCCAGAGCATTGGTCAAACCGAAAGACATGACCCTGAACTCATAGTGTGCGTGAATCTGTCCGTAATGCATCCTAGGGATATACGCCTCTAACTCGCACTTTGATGATAGCCCGATCGCAGATCAATCTTGAGAAACATCTCGCACTCGCAATCGGTCGAACAAATCATCAATTGCGGGAAGGGGGTATCTGTTTAATAGTCACCTTGTTCACCGCTCAGATCAACACACATGCGCAGCTGCCCCGCCCTTCTTCTTCACGAACAATACCGGCCCCTGGGGAGAAACACTAGGCTGATGAAGCCGCTTCTCCAAAGAAATCTCTCACCGGTCCTTCAACTCTCTCAACTTCGGCAGTGCCATTCAGATGGCGGAATGGAAATAGGCCGAGTGTCTGGTAGCACATCGATACAAAACTCTATCTCCCTCTCAGGAAGGATACCCGGGAGGTCGTCTGGAAACACATCTGTGAACTCTCTGACTACTGGGACTGACTGAAAATCTGGTACCGCAGCCTCAGTATCAAACACCTGAATGAGATAGTAGATATACCCCTTCTGCACCATCTTCCTGGCCTTGAGGTAGGAAATAAACCTACCCCTCGGCGACACAGTGTTCCCCTCCCACTCAATAACCGTCTCCCCAGAAAACTGGAACCGTACCACACTTTCCCTGCAGTCTACACTGGCGTAGCAAGACGCTAACCAATCCATGCCCATGATCACATCGAAATCAGTCATGTCCAACTCTATCAAGTCGGCTAGGGTCTGACGACTGCATAAAGTCACTGGGCAAGCCCTATATACCCGCCGAGCTACCACCGAATCACCCACTGGCGTAGCTACCTCAAAAGGGTCTATGGACACAGGCTCTATCCCTATCCTACTAGCAATAAGGGGAGATATATAGGACAGAGTAGAACCCGGATCTATCAAGGCATACACATCACAACCAGAAACTGATAAAGTACCTGTGACGACATCAGGCGACGCTCGTCCCGCCTACCGACAGGCATAAATGCGCTCGAGGACCGCTAGAATCGACCCGCGCCACGACCTCGCCGCGACTGGCCCTCGACACCACGCCCGGGCGAGTAACTGCAGGAGATGAAGAAGACCCGAAAGACCAGTAGGCCGACTCTACCCTCTGCGCGCTCTAGGCCTGACAGTTTCGCAGTGACCCCGCTGGCAGAATCAAACAAACTCCCGAGCGGTACCACAATTCCGTAATGGGATATACCGCGACGGCCATACCGAGGTGGTCCCGTCGGTTAGCACTCTGCTACCCTCGACGTCCAAGTCCCGGGCCCCGGTTTGTCCTCAAGACGCGGTGTGAGTGTTTTGAGCCGGCCGGTGCAAATTTAGATCGCCGCCGAGGCCGCCCACCCCGAGAGCTACCAAAAGACCCGCCATCCTCGGCCTTTTTCTCGCCGCTGTCACAACCCGTCGGCCTCTACGCCTCGCATCAGTGCATGAGCTCGCACGCGGCAATGTCCATGCCCGGTGAAGAGCTACACCGAAAGACTACGCCAAATAATCGTCTGGCGGTGACGTGGCGGTGCACTCGGTCCTCCATATCCGCTACTAATGCCGGACATACCGAGACAACGAATCGAACTCAACGCGTTGTACTCCCTAATCGGCGCTTCTCTCTCTCAAAGATCAAAACTTGTCGGCCGCGTTCTCCTCATCCGCGAGGCAAGAAGGATCGAGAAAAGCCTCCGAGAACTCATCCCATACCGCTGGAAGTGCATGCTCTCCCGATAGCTCCCACGATCAAACGGCCGATCGCGGTATCACGCGGCCGATGCGAATCCGAAGATCACGGACTCGGTCTCCAAGCCTTGATCACTCGCATGATCCTGCAGAATCGACGGATGAACTCTCGCGGATCATCCTCGTGCCTCGACCAGAACTCAAGCGGCTACAACTCGTAAAATCCCGTAGCCTCAAATGCGACCTCGGGTGAACCACGGCATCGCTGAGCTGGAATCGCTGCGATCCACCTATCCTCATGTCCGCCACAACTCGCTAGCAATCGGGCCATCTCTTCAGAACCCATCTCCACTGCTGCGGCTCTAAACCCTGTTGGGGCTGGCGGCGTCGTGGAACTCGCCGTCTGAGGTATCGCCTCGGGTATAGATCGGGCACAGGCCTGGTGGCCCTCGTGTCCTACTAGCGCCTCTCCTCGCCGCCTTGCCCTTCTCGGGCGGGTTGCCTTGCGCGGAGGCATAACTGATACAGAAAAGGAAAACGTTAGAGGGGTCCAACTTATAACACAGCTCTAAGGCACGATCTCAGAGTGAGAAGAATGGAAACCAATCCTAAATATCCTATAGCCTCCTGATTATTGGTGTGGTGCACAACACACCGATAATCAAGACTTTACTAGATACGGTCTGTAGACACTTTCCGAGGATTAACTGCTCTGATACCACTTTTGTCACGACTGCTCCGGTTCGTGGATCGTGCCTTACCCGCACCCAAGTAGTCATACATCGTAGTAATCGTGAATATAAAATCAAGACATGAAACAAGTGTAAAATGAGACACGCTTTATTCGAGAAAAGTCGCTTTCGGCATATATATATATAAACCAAGTCCGCGCTTATAACCCAACTGCATAATAGACTACTGCACTTCTAGGAAGTAAACAACTATGGCGACAGGGCCCGCCATACCGAATGTACAAAAATATCTACAACAACAGGAGATCATACCCAAAAGTCGAGCCTCCGAGAAGATGGAGCTCACGACATCAAGTAAAGATCCTAAGGATGCGGATCTAGCACTGCTTTCCTTACCTGCGGCATGAACGCAGCCCCCGGCGAGGTCGAGACAACAGTACCAAGTATGTGAAATCAGAAGTACTTAAATGAAATCATATCATTTTAAAACCAATTTTACAAATATGTTCAAACAATCAATGTAACCGCATAGTGCCACATCACAAACAAGAGCAATAATAGGTAAATCGTAACAGTCTTTTCTAGGCTGCGAATGATCGGGCAAGGCCAATCGCCCGTAGTATCATTATGCATGCCTAATCTCGACTCGCAGTCCGCATAGCCACCTAGGCCCGCATGAGGTATTCCCGCATCGAGGGTAGCTACTCTCCGGCATCGCCCCGACTCGTAGTCCGCGTGGCCACATAGACCGCATGAGGTAATCCCCGCACACTAACTCGAACTCGTAGCTCGCATAGGTCCCCGACCCGCGTGAGGTATTCTCGAATCATAGTCACACGCATCGCCCGAGGTGTACCTCGCGTCGGCGACTTAACCCCGTATATCATGTCAAGAGGTGAGTGATATAATACTAACATAACGGCTTATCGTTAAACAACATAAGCACCATAAGAATAACCTCTTTACACAAACGTTACAAGATACTAACACACATAGCATCATAGTATGTCTACTCAACAAACCATCTTACTATACCTTCCAAATCAATACAAGTCTTTTATAAACACATAAGTAAATGCTCATTTTATCTTTCTTAAGTTGTTATACCTAACTTCCCATAAAGCTAGTATAACTCTTAAGCTTTTGTTTAAAACCAAGTATTACTCTTCTTTAAAAATGATTCATAATTCTTTTGAAATACTTCAAGATTCTTTATTATTTAGACTCAAGTCAAAAGACGTCAAGTAAAACCATGTTCATTAACACACGTCGCTCACCGTACTATATATATATTTTAAAATATCATGCTCAAGGGATAGGAAGAATCACATACCTTCTCACGAAATCCACCGCCAAGTCGAGTATGTCGCGCAGAGTATCAACCTATAATAGTCAATACGCCTATCAACGCCTAGACTACTCAGAGGATATTCTAGGCGTAAGGTTCTTAATTCTACTAAAATTGGGCAGATTTCACCACAAACTACTCAAGTCTCATCAGAATACAAATTCTATGTAAGTCTGATTCAATTCTTCATTTATATTCTTCTGATGTGCTTTCAGTTCAATTCTATTCTTTAATATCCTTCTATGTATCTTATACTTATTTCTATACTACTACATTATGTAATCTCCAATTATAATAGAAGGATAGGATTATTTACCTTGATAAGCCCAAAATTATCCAAGATATAAGTCGATCCTGAGCAAGGTTTAGCTCATAATCTGTACGCTCCAATCCGCTCCAAGAAACCCTTAGAAGTTTCTACACAACTTCTACTTACTACTTCAACCAACTATGAAGTTTCTCCTAGGGTTTCGTTTAGTGACTAATGGATATAAGGTAGTATTTTCGGGCTCTACGTATAGAGGTAACTTTGGAATACTACAATGGTATAAGGCTAAGGTATTTTAGAATAGTAACAATACTTGGAGAGTATTTTCTACCGGGGGGGGGGGGTGTTTCTGCTAGCTCACTAGAGGGGGGGGGAGAGGGCTTTGGACGAGAAACTCACTAGGGAGAAGGGAGTTTTCAAGACTTGGAAAATATTTGTGGATGAAGAATTCTTCCAACTTAGGGGGGGTATTTATAGGACCACCAATGGTCAAGATTAAGGCAAGTGGAGGGCAAGTGGATGGTGGAGATTTGGGCAAGTGGAACCTTATCCATCTACTCCATAAATATCTAGCAAACATTGACCAAGTTTTTAAGGCATTTTCCATCAAAAATGTACAACAATTGCCCATTGTTGCCGTCCACTGAGGTGACAAGTGTCGCCTCTCGTTGGTCCAAAATATTTCGCCTCTCGGAAAAATCCGCAAAAATAATAAATGTCGAACTGTAATTTTCCCTTCGCAAGGTTTGGAAAACTTTTCGCCGGAAACAATTTTTTCGGGGTTGTGCACAATTTTCGCCCCTTGCCTAGCTTAAGGCTTAAACTTTTGACGCACGCCTCACGCATATACTGCGGAAATACGGGTATAACAATATTATTACAGATTTTCCGCTTACATACTTGGTATATATCAGGTAATCGACTTTCCTGGGCCGCCTACGCCGCATGAGTAAGGGTAATCAGGTGGTGGATCCTCATTCTTAGGATCTTTCTCAGGTGTCAGGAGCTCCATTTTCTCCGGAGGCTCAACTTTTGGTACGGTTCTCCCCGGTGTTGTAGATATTTGTACATTCAGGGGCATGACGGGGCCCTGTCCCGTCATAGTGTTTACTCATTCTTAAAGGCCTGTAGTCCTGTTATAGCTTGGGTTGTTAAGGATGTAACTGTTCAGCTTTGTTATATTAGAGGTAGCCATTTTGGGTTAGCCTGTTTATTTTCTATATGAGTTCTTGTTGTGAGTTTATTTTCCGCTGGTTTTCTCTGATATTGTATCACAAGGGTGCCCGGGGTAAGGCACCAGTCACGGGTCCGTGGTCGGGTCGCGACAGAGGAATTATCTTAATAACACAGCTCTATGGCACGATCTCATAGTGAGAAGAATAGAAACCAACTCCTAAATGTCCTGTAGCCTCCTGTTTATGGGTGTGGCGTGCAACACACCGATAATCAAAACTCTACTAGACATGGTCTTTAGACATTCCGAGGACTTACTGCTCTGATACCACTTTTGTCACGACCGGACCCCGGGCCCGCGACTGGTGCCCTACCTGAGCACCCCTCTACCTAACTGACACAAGTAAACCGCGGAATTAAATAACACCTCGTTTTTAAAAAAAATAACCAATGAACGTGCAGGGGCAAGCCGACAAGGCTGCCATATAATATACATAATCAACAGACACTACACTGTACACGAGTCCAATCCCACATATGAATACAGACCTCTAAGAGTTTTACTGAACTATGACGGGACAAGGCCCCGTCGTACCCATAACTGTACAAAAGCCTGTAATGAAGGATCTATATCAAAATGATAAACTCCTGAACAGATGGAGCTATCCAAAAACTCGGAGCAGGGTCCTACACCTGCCGATCACCAAATCATTACCTAAACTCGCGGTATGAACGCAGCCCCAAGCGAGGTCGATTTAATATTGTACCAAGTATGTGAACTGAAAATACTGTAATGAAATCATAACAGTCAATACAAAACAAGAGACATGTATGATAGCCAAAACACAATACATAAGCAGTCATATCAAGTCAGGGACGCATGCCCTCAAAGTCATTACTCAAATATAACCATGGGTCTCACGCCCATAATATCAACCATGCCCGTGGAATCCTTCCTCACTGCTGGCAGTCCATGATATAATATAACACCAATAAGCATACATGAACACCAAGTCCCACCTGTGTCCTAAAAACTGTACGGGCCAAGTAGGAAAACGAACCACCAGATCCAGCATGCATCATAAGACTAACCGGGGCAAGTATGAAAGCCAACTACGGATCGACTGCGTCGACAATCGATCGGGCAAGTAAAGCTAACTACAGATTCCACTGTTGCCACGAGATATGGCCGGGCAAGTGCGAAGCTATCCACCGAGCCAACCGTACTAAATCAGGTAATAGAATCGACGGGGCAAGTAAAAGTTTCTACCGGTCTATCTCACGATACCATCGATCGGGCAAGTACGAAACTTCTACTGCACCGTCTCGTCACTAAATCTCATGGAGGGCTAGTCCATGGAATAACAATATCCCACATAGTCGCATGCTCCGGAATCCCACATCGTATAAGCATGTCCATGGGGTAATACAAACAAATCCAGGAATCTCCCGGAATCCCACATCGTATAAGCATGTCCAAGGAGTAATAAAACAATCCGGGAATCTAACCCGCATCCTGGTCGCATGCCCCGGAATCCCACATCGTATAAGCATGTCCAAGGATCAATCATAATGGAATCATACCCGTGGAATCCCACATCACTGTCGGTACGTCCAGGTAAACTCACAATAAGACAGCCGACCCTTCAACTGAGAGTCGCGGCAACGTAAAAATATAATACTTGCACTCAAAGGCTATCACAAGAACACATAGGCAAGTTCATAAAATATTTAGACTCTCATTATCATACTAAAATGAATTTCATTTTATAAACTCAAGGCACTTTCGTTTTATATAAAAATCCGGGATTTTAACCCTAAGTACTACGTACTTCCATTCTTTTCAAAAGACTCCTTTTTTATATAAAACCCCAAGGTACTAACACCCGTAGTATCAAGGTATGTCTATTTTTCAAATTAAGTTACTACACCTTTAGAAATTCATTTCAAGACTTTGAAACCAAGTAACTTAAAATTTCACAACCTAGGCAACTCATGCCTAATAATCAAAATAGACAACTTTCTTAACCTTCCATAATGCCGTTATAACCAACTTCCCATAAAGTCGTTATAACCATTTATGGTTTTAGACAAATTCATTCTTTTGTAACCAAGAGACTTATACTTTTAAAACCAAGTTACATGACTTTCAAAATACTTCAAGTCTCTTAACTTTAGAAATCAAGTAACTTAACTGTCACGACCCGATCCCGGGCCCGTGACTGGTGCCTTACCCCGGGCACCCTAGTGATACAACATCAGAGAAAAATCAGCGGAAAATAAAAACTTAAACATGAAACAAGATATATGATAAGAACAGGCTAACCCAAGCGGTCGCCTTTTGTATATATACATAAAAACCCGAACAGTTATCCTTTTTACAAACTCTGCCCACAACAGTGTTACAGACCTCTAAGAGTTTTATAACAACAACTATGACAGGACAGGGCCCCGCCATACCCCTGAGTGTACAAGAACCCATGCACTGTGGTAACATACCAAAAGATAAGCCTCCTGAGAAACGGGCTTCCAATACGCTGAATCGTGATCCTATGGCGAGGATCCACAACCGATGTACCTACCGCTGCAGATGAACGCAGCCCAAGGAGGTCGATAACAGTACCAAGTATGTGAAATCAAAATACCGGAATGAAATCATAATAGTCTATATAAAGCAGGAGACATGTATGATAACCAAACTACAGTACACAACATATAAGCAGTCATGTCAAGTCAGGGACTCACGCCCTCCAAGTCATCACTCAAAATATATCCATGGGTCTCACGCCCACAACATCAATCGTGCCCGTGGAATTCCTTCCTCACCGCTTCGCCTATGATAGAACAACACCAAGGAGTACACATGAACACCGTGTCCCACTGTCATAAAACCGTGACGGCAAGTACGGGATAACTACCGGATACCAAAGCCGCGTCATCGATCGACCGGCAAGTACGAAGCCAACTACTAGATACCAAGGCCGCACTAACAATACTATGCAACCAAACCACGGGCGACACGGCAAGTACGAAGCCGACTACCAGTACAGGCCGTGTCACGAAATGACCGGCAAGCACGGCTAACTACTGTGTACCGCGTCGTGTCACGAGACTTCGCCACTAAACCGAGCGGGCAAGTCGCGAAGGCTAACTACTGTGTACCAAGGCCGAATCACCACGAGGCGAGGCAAGTACGAAGCCAACCACCAGATACCAAGGCCGAATCAGTAAAACCTCATGGAGAGCTAGTCCATGGAATAACACTATCAACAGGAGCGCACCCGTGGAATCCTCCGTCACTGCCGGTACGTCCAAGTAAGATCATAACAAATCAACCGGCCCTCCATTGAGTGACGCGGTGGTATAAAAATACAATACTGGCACAACAAGGCTATCACACGCAAACATAGGAAAGTTACACACAACTCAAGGTACTTTCATTTTATGTCAACAATACGGGTTTCAAACCCAAAAATAATACCCACTTTCATTCTTTCAAAAGACCTCTTTTACGTAAAAGATACTAATACTCGTAGTATCAAAAACACATTTCCTTTTCAAACCAAATTACTTTACTTTCGTAAAAACCTTTACAAGACTTTTAAAATCAAGTACTCTATACTTTTTAAACCAAGTGCCTTTCTTTAAAACAACATCAAGTATACTCTTTAAAACTCAAATACTTACTCGTTTCAAAACAAGTAACCTATACTTAAATCAAGTTACCATTTTAAAACCAATGATAAAACCATTCTTTTGCTTTCATAAAGTCGTTATAACTAACTTCCCATAAAGCTGTTATAACACTTTATGTTTTAAACCAATTTAAGACAAAACCATGTCTCTCTTTTAAACCAAAAACTCTTCAATTCCTCAAGTCTCTTTTCTTTTAGAAATCAAGTTCCTTTTAAAGACCAAATACTCATTTCTCGCGAATGAGGTTTCACAACTTTCTACACAATTCGAGTTCTTCATATATCATATCAAGTCAAATATAAGTCAAGTCCTTTATCTTTTAAAATCAGTAAACCAACCAAATTCACTTAGAACGTACGCGTCACCGTACTACATAGTTCACAACAATCATGCTAGAAAAGATAGGAAGAGGTTCACATACCTCGCGACGATTATCGACAATTAGCAAAATGCTCCAAGTACTACAACCTTGCTAGCCCTTTCGACCCTTCAAGTAGAATACGCTACTCGTAGTACTTCCACCTATGCTGGCCATAAAATGTCTATCAACTTCTAGATCTCTTCGTAGAATATTCTAAATACAAGATTCCTTATTCTACAGAAAATTCGGCAGCACCTCCCCCCCGCAACCACACAAATCTCCTCCTCTACTCCGGCCCGCTACCAGGCCAACAACTCCCAGGGGATTATACGTCTCACCGGACGTGTACAACACTGCCCCACAAATATACTACAAGTCTTCATCAGAATACAAATCAATGTAAATACAGTTTAATTCTATCAATCTTCTATCCTCATATAATATACTCAAATATAATTACTACAACATGCAATATCCAATTACAATAGGGGACATAGATTATTACCTCTATAAGCCCAAAATTATCCAAGATTATATGTCGATCCTGAGCAACGTTTAGCTCCAATTCCTTACGCTCCAACCCGCTCCAAGCGACCCTTAGAAGTTTCTAAACAACTTCTCTTAACACTTCAACCAAGCTTATGAAGATTTTCTAGGGTTTCATTTTGCGACTATGGGAATAAAGTAGCATTTCCGGGCTCCTAGTATTAAAACAACTTTGGAATACTACTAGGGATACTAGGCCAAGGTATTTGGGATTATACAACAATACACAAAGTATTTTCTACACAAGAGGGGGAGGGGGACGAAATAAGACTAAAGGGGAGGGAGTATTTTGCTATGGAAGACTTAAGTGTGGAATGAATATTATGTCTTGCACTATGGGGTATTTATAGAAGAATCAAGGGCCAAGATCAATGTAAGTGTATGGTCAAGATTGGGCCATGTGTGTGTGGGTCCCACCACACCACATGGCCAACGAAAAGAGCTTCCAAGTGTCATGGCCATTTCGGCCAAGGGGACAAGTGGCTAGCCACTTGTCCCTCCAATTCGGCCAAGGGTGCCACATGGGGGTGACATGTGTCGCCCCCCGATTCATCCAAAATATTTCGTCTTCCGAAAATATCCAAAATACCGAAAATCTCAAAAACAAAGTGGGCCCCACAAAACCGTAAATTTCTCCCGTGGGCCCCACGTGACCATTTCCGAAAATAAAATCCCATAATTCTAATATAATCCAAGAAGTCCAAATACCAAATCTGGGAATCCAATTCCCACTAACGAACCTTTTCCTTCACAAAACCCGGAAACTTTTCCGTCGAAAAATCACACCTTTCTTTCTTTCCAAAATTTCTGTCGTATTCTCGTACGTACATCCCCACATACATACCCTGGAACTACGGGGTATAACATTCTTCCCCCCTTAGAAACATTCGTCCTGAATGTTCCTTCTAAGTCTCCAAAACATAACTGCGCCGGTATAGTCTTCACTACTATACTTACCAAACCAAACCTGCCACCAATGGCCATAGTATAACATACACGCAACTCTCAATCCAAGCCAACGAGGAATCACCTCTAATGTGCATATAACAACACAAAACTTCCACCCATGGACCAAAGGATACTTTATTCCCCTCCTCACTTATAAAAAGGACACTTCCATCATCTTAACACATCTTAGCCTCTTTTCTTACTCGTCGCATCTTCCTCGTACACTCGAAATCTTCCTGCAATACATACCACATTTCTGTCATTGCTTCAGTTTCCAAAATCTCGGGGTCACTATCTTTAACTTGGTCATCATACTAGCCTCAAATTTCCTTAAGGCCATTCCCGGCCTTCACGATCCGATTCTGGTCGAACATATCCACGAACTCGTACGATGGTTACCCAAACCTGGGCTTAGCACCCTCGTGACCCTACCACCTGGCGGGACCACCTCGAACTGACCCCACCCCAAACCGGGCTGCGGGTTGACCCGCGAATGGTCCTCAACCCGACCCATAATCGTACCAGACTCTTGTTCCCCGATCCGGAACAACCCTACCTATACAAGTCCTGAAAGCTACCACTTTCATCTTACACTACCCATGGAATTATCACACTAATACACCCTATGCATATAATGCACTCCGACAAGGATCATCTGCAAAATCCTTTACTCAAGACGGCCTTACATCTAAGGTCTCAACGTGTAATATTCTAGGGTTCGAAATTTTCTCATCCCCAGACTTACCCTTTTCACTAACCAGGCTTCTAAATCACCTTTTAACTCAAAGCTATCCGATCATAACACTTAACACATCATCAACATCAATACATACTGGTCTCTAGAGGGCTAAGGATATACCTGTAA
Organism: Przewalskia tangutica; assembly: GCA_029844215.1. Classification (NCBI taxonomy): domain Eukaryota; kingdom Viridiplantae; phylum Streptophyta; class Magnoliopsida; order Solanales; family Solanaceae; genus Przewalskia; species Przewalskia tangutica. The sequence goes on from CM056733.1 coordinate 36,163,724, forward strand.
ATAGGCGGTTCAAAGGACCGCTAAAACTGGGAACTTCCACCGCGACCTCTGCCGTGGCCTGCCGGTGCATGAACATCCCGCCTAGCTATGGAAGGTGAAGAACCCGCAACTGATCTCGTAGTCTGTGTTAATCCACCAGTGCTACCCCTGGTCGCACAGTCTCTCGCCAAATGGTCCTGTTGGCCGCAAGAATAACAATCTCCCAAATTAGTACGACACTCTCCCTTATGAAGTTTTCCACAACGGCCACACTGAGACAAGGGTGACCTTATCCGGCGAGCACTCCTACTCTCGAAAGTTCAAACACGGGAGCCCCGACCGCTTCCTCGATATCCCGAACGTCCCAAGATCGCGAGGGCCACTCGTCTTGGGAGGCGATAATCGCTCGCCTTGAGGCGTCCGCCTCGAAGTCGCAAAGACTCGCTGCTCGCCTCTTCTGCTGATCCCGGTCATTTCGTCGACCTCTCCGTGCCTCACATCTAAGTGCATAAGCCTGCATGCGGGCAATGTCCATGCCCGGCTGAAGAGCTACGCCCGAGCAACTCTCTGCCAAATAATCGTCTAGCCCAGTGACATAGCGGTGCACTCTGTCCTCCATACTAGCTACTAACGCGGGACATACCGAGCCAATGAGTCGAACTCCACATTGTACTCGAACCAGACGCCTGCTTCGCCTCAACACCAAAAATTTGTCGCCCGAGCCCTCCTCATCCGCGAGGCAAGAAATGTGCAAGAAATGCCTCGAGAACTCGTTCCATACGGCCGAAGTGCATGCCCTCTCCGACAGCTCCCACGAATCAAACCGCCATCTGCAGATCACGCGGTGATGTGAACCCAAGACCACCGAATCGGTCTCCAAGCCTTGATCACTCATGATCCGTCAGAATCGCTTGATGAACTCCTCGGATCATCCTCGTGCCTCGACCAGAACTCAAGTGCTACTCGTAAAGTCCCGTAGCCTCAAACTATCCGCCTCGGGTGAACCACGGTGCTATTAGAATCGCGGCTCACCTATCCTCATGTTCGCCACAACTCGCTAGCAATCGTGCCATCTCCTCGTAGCCCATCTCTCGCTTCCAGCCGTGGGACCGAGGCTCGTATCGTGGTCTCAGCGGCATCGATGCAGCCTCTAAATCACTGGGCCGGGCGGCATCGTAGAATCCGCCGTCGTAGCACCACCTCGTAAAAATCGGGCCTCGCCTCGTACTCCTCTGTTTCGTCCAGCCTCCTCGATGCCTTGCCCTTCTGGGCCCTGGTTGCCTTTCGCAGAGGCATAACTGATATAAAAGAATTACGTCAGAGGGGTCCAACTTACAACACAGCTCTAAGGCACGATCTCAGAGTGAGAAGAATAGAAACCAATCCTAAATATCCTGCAGCCTCCTGATTATAGGTGTGGTGCACAACACGCCGATAATCAAGACTTTACTAGATACGGTCTGTAGACACTTTCCGAGGACTAACGGCTCTGATACCACTTTTGTCACGACCCGATCCCGGGCCCGTGACTGGTGCCTTACCCCGGGCACCCTAGTGATACAACATCAGAGAAAAATCAGCGGAAAATAAAAACTTAAACATGAAACAAGATATATGATAAGAACAGGCTAACCCAAGCGGTCGCCTTTTGTATATATACATAAAAACCCGAACAGTTATCCTTTTTACAAACTCTGCCCACAACAGTGTTACGGACCTCTAAGAGTTTTATAACAACAACTATGACGGGACAGGGCCCCGCCATACCCCTGAATGTACAAGAACCTACAGACTCAGGGTAACATACCAAAATATAAGCCTCCGGAGAAACGGGGCTTCCCAACATGAAACAAGATATATGATAAGAACAGGCTAACCCAAGCGGTCGCCTTTTGTATATATACATAAAAACCCGAACAGTTATCCTTTTTACAAACTCTGCCCACAACAGTGTTACGGACCTCTAAGAGTTTTATAACAACAACTATGACGGGACAGGGCCCCGCCATACCCCTGAATGTACAAGAACCTACAGACTCAGGGTAACATACCAAAATATAAGCCTCCGGAGAAACGGGGCTTCCCAATACGCTGAAATGTGATCCTATGAGCGAGGATCCACAACCGATGTACCTCTACCTGCGGCATGAACGCAACCCCCCGAAGGAGGTCAGTACAACAGGTACCAAGTATGTGAAATTGAAAATACTGTAATGAAATCATAATAGTCTATATAAAGCAGGAGACATGTATGATAACCAAACTACAGTACACAACATATAAGCAGTCATGTCAAGTCGTGACTCACGCCTCCAAGTCATCACTCAAAATATATCCACGGGTCTCACGCCCACAACATCAATCGTGCTCGTGGAATTCCTTCCTCACCGCTTCGGCCTATGATAGAACAACACCAAGGAGTACACATGAACACCAGTCCCACTGTCATAAAACCGCACGGCAAGTACGGGCGCTAACTACCGGATACCAAAGCCGCGTCATCGATCGATCGGCAAGTACGAAAGCCAACTACTAGATACCAAGGCCGCACTAATAATACTATGCAACCAAACCACGGTCGACACGGCAAGTACGAAGCCGACTACGGTACCAAGGCCGTGTCACGAATCGACCGGCAAGTACGGAGCTAACTACCGTGTACTGCGTCGTGTCACGAGACTTCGCCACTAAACTGAACGGGGCAAGTGTGAAGTCTAACTACCAGGTACCAAGGCCGAATCAGCCACGAGACGAGGTAAGTATGAAAGCCAACCACCAGATACCAAGGCCGAATCAGTAAAACCTCATGGAGAGCTAGTCCATGGAATAACGCTATCAACAGGAGCGCACTGTGGAATCCTCCACACCGCCAGACGCCCAAGTAAGATCATAACAAATCAACCGGCCCTCCATTGAGAGATGCGGTGGTATAAAAATACAATACTGGCACAACAAGGCTATCACACGTAAACATAGGCAAGTTACACACAACTCAAGGTACTTTCATTTTATGTCAACAATACGGGTTTCAAACCCAAAAATAATACCCACTTTCATTCTTTCAAAAGACCTCTTTACGTAAAAGATACTAATACTCGTAGTATCAAAAACACATTTCCTTTTCAAACCAAATTACTTTACTTTCAGAAACCTTTACAAGACTTTTAAAATCAAGTACTCTATACTTTTTAAACCAAGTGCCTTTCTTTTAAAACAACATCAAGTATACTCTTTAAAACTCAAATACTTACTCTTTTCAAAACAAGTAACCTATACTTAAATCAAGTTACCATTTTAAAACCAATGATAAAACCATTCTTTTGCTTTCATAAAGTCGTTATAACTAACTTCCCATAAAGTTGTTATAACACTTTATGTTTTAAACCAATTTAAGACAAAACCATGTCTCTCTTTTAAACCAAAAACTCATCAATTCCTCAAGTCTCTTTTCTTTTAGAAATCAAGTTCCTTTTAAAGACCAAATACTCATTTCTCGCGAATGGGGTTTCACAACTTTCTACACAATTCGAGTTCTTCATATATCATATCAAGTCAAATATAAGTCAAGTCCTTTATCTTTTAAAATCTGTAAACCAACCAAATTCACTTAGAACATGTATGTCTACCGTACTACATAGTTCGCAACAATCATGCTAGAAAAGATAGGAAGAGGTTCACATACCTCGCGACGATTATCGACAATTAGCAAAATGCTCCAAGTACTACAACCTTGCTAGCCCTTTCCACCCTTCAAGTAGAATACGCTACTCGTAGTACTTCCACCTATACTGGCCATAAAACGTCTATCAACTTCTAGATCTCTTCGTAGAATATTCTAAATACAAGATTCCTTATTCTACGTAAAATTCGCAAAGACCTCCCGCAACCACACAAATCTCCTCCTCTACTCCGGCCCGCTACCAGGCCAACAACTCCCAGGGGATTATACGTCTCACCGGACGTGTACAACACTGCCCCACAAATATACTACAAGTCTCATCAGAATACAAATTCAATGTAAATACAGTTTAATTCTATCAATCTTCTATCCTCATATAATATACTCAAATATAATTACTACAACATGTAATATCCAATTACAATAGGGGACATAGATTATTACCTCTATAAGCCCAAAATTATCCAAGATTATATGTCGATCCTGAGTAACGTTTAGCTCCAATTCCTTACGCTCCAACCCGCTCCAAGCGACCCTTAGAAGTTTCTAAACAACTTTTCTTAACACTTCAACCAAGCTTATGAAGATTTTCTAGGGTTTCATTTTGCGACTATGGGAATAAAGTAGCATTTCCGGGCTCCTAGTATTAAAACAACTTTGGAATACTACTAGGGATACTAGGCCAAGGTATTTGGTATTATACAACAATACACAAAGTATTTTCTACACAAGAGGGGAAGGGGGACGAAACAAGACTGAAGGGGAGGGAGTATTTTGCTTTGGAAGACTTAAGTGTGGAATGCATATTATGTCTTGCACTATGGGGTATTTATAGAAGAATCAAGGGCCAAGATCAATGTAAGTGTATGGTCAAGATTGGGCCATGTGTGTGTGGGTCCCACCACACCACATGGCCAACGAAAGAGCTTCAGTGTCATGGCCATTTTCGGCGAGGGACAAGCTGCCAGCCACTGTCCCTCCACCCGGCCAAGGTGCCACATGGGGTGACACGTGTCGCCCCGATTCGTCCAAAATATTTCGTCTTCCAAAATATCCAAAATACCAAAATCTCAAAACAAAGTGGCCCCACAAAACCGTAAATTTCTCCCGTGGGCCCCACGTGACCATTTCCGAAAATAAAATCCCATAATTCTAATATAATCCAAGAAGTCCAAATACCAAATCTGGGAATCCAATTCCCACTAACGAACCTTTTTCCTTCACAAAACCCGGAAACTTTTCCGTCGAAAAATCACACCTTTCTTTCTTTCCAAAATTTCTGTCGTATTCTCGTACGTACGTCCCCACATACATACCCTGGAACTACGGGGTATAACATTAACTTTAAATCCCAAGTAACTCACACCTTTAAAACAAGTTACTTCTCTTTAAACCATGTCATTTCTCCTGTTTTAAAATCAATTAAGTAAATCACTCCTTTGACTTCCCTAAAGCCGTCATAACAACCTTTAGGTTTTGGAACTAAGGCACCATCCAAAAGAATTTGGAAATGTCACGACCCGACCCCGGGCCCGCGACTGGTGCCCTACCTGGGCACCCTTTACAGGTATACATCAGAGAATAGTAGCGGAACATACATACATCTCAAAAGAAATAAATAACAGGCTAGCCGATAAGGCCACCTTTCAAAAATATACACGTAACCCAAAAAGCAGTTACCTCTTTTTTTTTTCTTTACATAACCCAATCCACAAGATATGACTATAGACCTCTAAGAATTCTGACATAACAACTGTGACGAGAAAGGGCCCCGCCATACCCCTGAATGTACATAAATCTACAACCTCAGGGAACTGTACCAAAATACAAAGCCTCCGAAATAATGGAGCTTTCCAACCAGCTGAATAGTGATCCTAAGAACGAGGATCAACAAGCTATGTACCTCAACCTAAGACATGAACGCAGCCCCCCGAAGGAGGTCAGTACGAAATATGTACCAAGTATGTGAAATCAAAATATCAGAATTAAATCATAATGCATAATAAAGCTGGAGACATGTATGATAACCAAAATAACAGTACACTGTGCCTTGCCGAAGTGAAAGTAATGAAAGTCAGTTTTACCTTGTACAGACTATTTCAACACATGAACAATAGTCACACAATCTAGTAAGGGTCTCAAGCCCACAAATATCAAAGCGTGCCCGTGGGATCCCTCATCACTGCCGACAGCTATAAGTGTAAAATATAACCATGTGACGCGCCCGTGGAATCCTACCTCACTGTCGGCGTACACACATACAATACATATATATATATCCCCTGCCCGTGGAATCCCCCATCACTGCCGACAGCCGTAAGTGTAAAATATAACCATGTGACGCGCCCATGGAATCGTACCTCACTGTCGGCGTACACACATATGCAATATATATATATATATATATCTCATGCCCGTGGAATCCCTCATCTCGGGTACATGACTTCATAGAGAGCTAATCCATGGGGTAATAATCGTATATAACATGCCCGTGGAATCCCTCATCTCAGGTACATGTCTTCATGGGGAGCAATTCCATGGAGTATTAATCGTATATAACATGGTCGCACGCCTAATCCTCATCGTATAAGCATGGCCACGGGTAATAAAACAACCGAATCTAACCCGCCTCCGGTCGCACGCCCGTAATCCTCATCGTATAAGCATGTCCAAGGAGTAATAAAACTATCCGAATCTAACCCGCATCCTCGGTCGCATGCCCTAATCCCACATCGATAAGCATGTCCAAGGATCAATCACAATGGAAGCATACCCGTGGAAGCCTCGTCGCTTCGTGCGCCCAAGTAAATTCACAACAAGACAGTCGGCCCTCCAACTGAGAGTCACGGCAGCGTAAACATATAATACTTGCACTCAAGGCCATCACAAGCAAGCATAGGCAAGTTCATAAAATCTTTAGACTTTCATTTTATATACTCAAGGCACTTTTCGTTTCACATAAAAATCCGGGAATTTAACCCAAAGTATTACGTATTTCCATTCTTTTCAAAAGACTCTTTTTCATATAAAACCCCAAGATACTAACACCCGTAGTATCAAGGCATGTCTACATTTCAAACAAGTCACTACATTTTTAGAAATACATTTCTAGGCTTCTAAATCAAGTGACCCTTACTTTAAAACTTTAAGCAATTGATACCATTAAATCAAATTGCCCTTCTTTATTTTAAGTCATTTCTTTGTTTACATTACTAGAGAAAACCATTCTTTTAACCTTCCATAAAGTTGTTATAACCAACTTCCCATAAAGCCGTTATACTAACTTTATGCTTTAGAAACTAAGACATCTTAGACAAATTCATTCTTTTTATAACCAAGAGACTTATACTTTCAAATCAAGTTTCATAGCTTTCAAAATACTTCAAGTCTCTTAACTTTAAGAAATCAAGTTTCTTAACTTAGAATATCAAGTCTCTTTAACTTAGAATATCAAGAAATCAATACTTTTCAAATCAAGTAATCTATACTTTTAAATCAAGTCATTTCTGTCACGACCCGTGACTGGTGCCTTACCCCGGGCACCCTAGTGATACAACATCAGAGAAAAACCAGCGGAAATAAAAACTTAAACATTCAACTAGACATGGATCAAGATAAAAGAAAATAGGCCAACCAAAACGGTTGCCTTTCAACATATATAAATATAGACATTTGAGCGATTCTAATCCTTACAACCCCGCCACAACAAAGCATGCACTTAAGATTTATACAACAACTATGACGGACAGGGGCCCCGCCATACCCCGAATGTACAAGAACCCATCGACTGTGGTAACATACCAAAAGATAAGCCTCCAAGGAACGAGCTTCCCAATATGCTGAAAGGTGATCCTATGTCGGATCGACAATGATGTAACTCTACTGCGGCGTGAACGCACTTCAAGGAGGTCGATAACAGTACCAAGTATGTGAAATCAGAAATATCAGAATGAAATCATAGCGATCTATATAAAGCAGAGACATGTATGATAACCAAACTACAAGACACCACATATAAACAAATATATCAAGTCGTGACTCACGCCCTCCAAATCATCACTCGTGCCCGTGGAATTCCTTCCTCACTGCCGGCAGTCTATGATATAACAACACCAAGGAGTATATGTGAACACCAGGTCCCACCTGTGTCAATAAAATCGTACAACCATATCATGAAGCTGACACGTGGCAAGTGCACTAGCCTCCACCAGATCTACCTACGTCACGTAGCTGACGGGGGCAAGTGAATCGGCTAGGCACCCGATCACAACCGTAAGTCACGAAGCTCCATCCCAACACTGACTCGCGGTCGACACGCGGCAAGTACACTAGCCTCCACCAGATCCACCGCGCCACGTGGCCGACGGCGTGAATCGCCAGCACCCGATCACAACCGTAAGTCACGATACTTCGCGGTCGACACGTGGCAAGTGCAATACCCTATACCAGATCCACTGCGCCACGTGACGGGGCAAGTAAACAAAGCACGACCGATCACAACCGTAAGTCACGATACTTCGCCATAACCAAAATGGTCACATGTCCACAGAATCCATCAACGGTGTAGACATGCCCATGTAACAATGCTACTGGAAGCATACCCGTGGAATCTCCCATCACTGCCGGTACGTCCAAGTAAGTTCTCAACAAGTCAACCGGCCCTCCATCAAGAGACGCGGTAGAATAGAAACACAATTCTTGCACAACAAAGACTATCTCAATAAGCATAGGCAAGTTATACAACAACAAGCATAGGCAAGTTACACACCAACAAGCATAGGCAAGTTATACACAACCACAAGTACTTTCATTTTATGTCAAAGTCCGGGTTTTAACCCTAAAGTACTACGTACGTTAAATTCCTTTTAAAGAGATCCATTCCTTTTATAAAAGTCACCCGATACCCGTAGTATAAAATAGAGTGACTCACATTTTTAGGTAAACCAAAACACTTTCCTTTTCAACCACATTCTTTTCCCTAAGGTTCCAATTTGCCTAATTTCAATTACTCAAGTCTCTTTATGTTAGAAAAGTTTCATAGTTCAATGTCTTAATCTCTTTTAAAACAATTGAGTAACATATGCCATATGAGTGTAGGTTGTTCTTATTCATAATCAATCTTATTAAGCAGCCATGATCTAGGAAATGTAATATCATTTTGTCTCATCTTAGCTCCTATACAGATGGAGGTTTCTACTGGTTTTAATAATACTTCATTATTCAATACATTTCCTTTATTCACGCTGCAGTGGTTTGTCGATACTCATTCTCGATTCAAATCAAGAAACATTATTCCTTTTAAAAACAAGTACTCATTACTCACGAATGAGGTTTCCCACAAAATTCATATTAATTCATTCAAGGCAAGTCTCTTATCTTCTAAAATTCAGTAAACCATTCTCTTTATCTTTCTTAAGACGTTATACCTAACTTCCCATAAAGCTAGTATAACTCTTATGTTTTCAAAACCAAGTATTACTCTTCTTTCAAAAAGGTTTCTTATTTCTTTTGAAATACTTCAAGATTCTTCTTATTCAGGCTTAAGTCAAAAGACATTGCCGTAACACTACATTCGCTAACACACGACGCTCACCGTACTATATATATATTCATTTTAAAATATTTCAAGGTTCTTATTATTCGTGCTTAAGTCAAAAGACATTGCATAACTACATTCAGTTAGCACACGTACGTCTACCATATTATATATACATATTATTCAGGCTTAAGTCAAAAGACATTGCCACACGTACGTCTACCGTACTATATGTATTCTTTTTAAAATACTTCATGCTCAAGAGTATAGGAAGAATCACATACCTTGCGACGATTATCGACTATAAGCAAAACGCTCCACGGCTATAACCCGGCTAGCCTTGTCCACCTTCCAAGTAGTTCATGCTACTCGCATAACATTAAACCAATAAGGTTATCAGACTATCAGAATACACCCTATGTAAGTCTGATTTAATCTTCTACTCTAATATTCTTGTGATGTGATTTCAGTTCAAGTCTTTACTGTAATATCCTTCTATTACAGTTCAATTCTCTTCTATGAATCTTATATTCATTTCTATACAACTACAGTATGTAATTCCCAAATTACACTAGAAGGACAGTAGTATTTACCTCGATAAGCCCAAAAATTATCCAAGTTTAAAGTCGATCCTGAGCAACGTTAAGCTCCTACTCCGTGCGCTCCAACCCGTTCCAAACAACCCTTAGAAGTTCTAACCAACTTCTACTCAATTACTTCAACTATCAATGAAGATTTCCTTAGGGTTTCGTTTAGAGGCTAAAGGAAGTATAATAGTATTTCTGGGCTTTCAGTATAGGTATAACCTTGGAATACTACAAGGTATAAGGGCTAAGGTATTTAGGGCATTATAACAATACTTGGAGAAGTATTTCTCAACCAAAGGGGGGGTGTATTTTCGGCTAGCACAACTAGGCTAGGGGGGGTAGGCTCGGCTAGAACCACTAGGCAAGGGGGTACTTGGCCGAGGGCCTCTCAAAAGGGGGGTGTGGCGGAAAGCTCAAGAGGGAGGGGGTATTTTGAGACTTATAAAGATTGCTCAAGTTTGGATGAAGAAAGTCTTCAACTTAGAGGGGTATTTATAGGTCAAGCAAAGGCCAACCAATGGCCAAGATCAAGCCAAGTGCCAAGCAAGTGTAGGGCTAGATTTAAGCCAAGTGCACCTTATCCATCTACCACACCAACTTGCACAAAATATCCTACCAACTAAAGTAGCCCAAATCGTCCACTTTGCCGTCCCTAAGCTTCAATGTGAGGTGACACATGTCACCCTCCCGTTGGTCCAAAATGTTTCGTCTCTCGGAAAAATCCGCAAAAATAATAATTGACATAGCCGTATTTTTCCCTTCGCAAGTTTAGTAAAACGTTTCGTCGAAAAACGACTCCTTTCGGCACTTGTGTACAAATTTCGAAACTTGCCAAATCTTAAGGCTTAAATTTTCTACGTACGTCCTTACGTACATACTCTGGAAATACGGGGTATAACATTCTCCCCTCCTTAGAAACATTCGTCCCGAATGTTCCTTCTCAAGACGGACAACGATGAAGTTCTTCTTAACAAGTTGCCAATGCCACACCTGGCCACAAAATAACACACGTTCTCTTCCTTCCTTACTCGTCGTACCCTTCTCGAACACTTGAACTCTTTTAGTATACGTACCACACTTTAGTCATCGCTTTAGTTTCCAAAACTTTGGAGTCACCACCTCCAAACTTGGTCCTCTTACTAGCCTCAATCTCCCTTAAGGCTATTCCCGGCCTTCACGATCCGCTTCTGGTCGAACATATCCACGAACTCATACGATGGTCATCTAAACTTGGGCCTAGCACCCTCGTGACCCTACCACCTGGCGGGACCACCCAGAGCTGACCCTACCTCGAAACAGGCCGCGGGTTGGCCCGCAACATGGCCCCAACCCGACCCACTTAACGCATCAAGATCTTGTTCCCCGATCCGAAACAATCTTACCTATACAGGTCATGAAAGCTACCACTTCCATTTCACACTACCCAGGGACTTATCACACAATACATTCTAGGCAAAAATGCACTCTGACAAGGATCACTTGCAAAATCTTGTACTCAAGACGGCCTTACATCTAAGGTCTCAACGGTAATATCCTACGGTTCATCATTTTCTCACTGTTATACCCCGTATTTCCAGAGTATGTACGTGAGCGCGTACGTATTATAATTTGAGCCTTAAAGTTGGCTAGTTTCGAAATTTGTACACAACACCCGATTAGAGTCGTTTTTCGACGAAACGTTTCCACAGCTTTCGTAGGGAAAATTCCGGCTATGTCATTTATAATTTTTGCGGATTTTTCCGAGAGACGAAACATTTTGGACCAACGAGAGGGCGACACTTGTCACCCTCTAATTGGAAGGAGTGGGAGAGTTGGCACGTTTTTTGTGCATTGTTTTTGGTCAAGGAGTTGGTAGGATATTTTGGGTAGATGGATAAGGTTGCACATGGCTTAATCTTGACCTTACACTTGCCTAACACTTGGATGGATCTTGGCCATTAGTTGGCCTTCACTTGACCTATAAATACCCCTCTAGTTGAAGACTTTCTTCATCCAAAAACTTGAGCAATCTAACTAAGTCTCAAAATACTCCCTCTCCTCGAGCTCGTCCACCACACCCCCCTCCCCCTTTGAGAGCCCTTGGCCGAGAGCCACCTCCCTCCCCTTTGTGGTGTTTTGCCGTGGGGTACCCCCCCTAGCCTAGTTGTCTCGTATAAATACCCCCCTTTTTGTGGTATAGAAATACTCTCCAAGTATTGTTATAATGCCCAAATACCTTGGCCCAAATACCTTGTAGTATTCCCAAGGTTACACTTTTACAAAAGCCCAGAAAATACTATTATACCTCCCTCAGTCACAAAAACGAAACCCTAAGTAAATCTTCACCCGGAGTTGCAGTCATAAGTAGAAGTTGGTTAGAACTTCTAAGGGGTGGTTGGAACAGTTGGAGCACCCGAGTAGGAGCTAAACGTTGTTCAGATCGACATATAAACTCGGATAATTTTGGGCTTATCGAGGTAAACATTCGTGACCTTCACAGTAATTGGAAATTACATGTTGTAGGAGTATATAGTTAAGTATACTATATATAGAACTGAACATAGTTGTGCGGCAATGTCTTTTGACTTAAGCCCGAATAATACTTACGGCAATTTCTTGAGAATTAAGCCTTAATTTATAGAAGATAACTCAACTTTAATTACATAGGATTCAGACATGAGACTTGTGTAACATTACCGTAGTAGAATTGTACACGTCAGGTTAGGCGTGTTAACCCCGGTTGGCTTGGTAGCGGCCTCGATAGAGAGGAGATTTACGCTGCCATGTGGGAGGTCGCGAATTTTCTGTAGAATATTCTACGTCGGGATCTAAAGATATTAATAGCGCCAGTGGCCTCTATAGGTTGTAGTACTACGTGTGAGTGATCCGCTGATCGAGAGTGTAGCCGACGGTTTGAGGTACTTGGAGCGTTTTGCTATTAGTCGATAATCGTCGCGAGGTATGTGAACCTCTTCCTATCCGTTTCAGCATGATATGTGTATAACTATGTAGTACGGTGAGACGTACATATGTTTAATGTATTTGATTGGTTTGAAACATAAAGTGTTATAACGGCTTTATGGGAAGTTGGTTATAATACTTTATGTAGGTAAGAAAGTACTTGTGGTCTTTAAGAGGTAATCGATTTGAACTATAACCGGTCAAGCTATGTGATAATAAAGAACTTGAAGTATTTCAAAAGATTTTTGAATCATTTTGAGAGAAGAAGTAATACTTGGTTTTGGAAACTTAAGAGTTATACTAGCTTTATGGGAAGTTAGGTATAACGGCTTAAAATGTTTTCTTGATTTCTAAATCGAATGTGTATCGACAAACCATCGCAGTTAATAAAAGGAAATGTTTTGGACAGATTTAGTATTATTAAACCAAGAGAAACTTCCATCCGCATAGAAGCTAAGATGAGACAAAATGACATTTCCTAGATCATGGCTGCTTAATAAGATTGATTATAAACAAGAATAACCTACTCACTTATAAGACATAGGTTTCTCAAAACGTTTAAAGGAGAATTATGTTTTAAAGGATTTAAAACTATGAACTACGAAACCTTTTTCTAAAATGAGAAACTTGAGCATTCGAAATTAGGCAAACTTGAACGTTTGGAAAATAAGGTTGTTACTTGATTTTACAAAGGAAAGCATTTTGGTTTACTTAACAATGTTAGTCACTCAAATTTTATACTACGGGTATCGGGTGACCTTTGTAAAAGAAATGGATCTTAAAAGGAATTTAACGGACGTAGTACTTTAAGGTTAAAATCCGGACTTTGACATAAAATGAAAGTACCTTGAGTCGTGTGTAACTTGCTTATGCTTGTTGTTATGAAACTTGACCATGTTACGTGTGATAGCCTTGTTGTGCAAGTACTGTGTTCTACTCGACTACCGGTTCATCCGGGAATGTATTTCACTTGATTACCGGGTCATCCGGGAATGTATTTCACTTGATTACCGGGTCATCCGGGAATGTATTTCACTTGATTACCGGTTCATCCGGGAATGTATTTCACTTGATTACCGGGTCATCCGGGAATGTATTTCACTTGATTACCGGGTCATCCGGGAATGTATTTCACTCGACTACCGGTTCATCCGGGAATGTATATCACTTGACTACCGGTTCATCCGGGAATGTATTTCACTTGACTACCGGTTCATCCGGGAATGTATTTCACTGACTACCGGTTCATCCGGGAATGTATTCCACACGTTTCTATATTGGGTCTATAAGATGGGCCGAGACCTGTTATACGTATCACATGATTTGCACCTAGACTGCCGACAGTGAGGAAGAAGTTCCACGCACGGAGGATGACTTTGAGGCGTGAGTCCACGACTTGACATGATCGCTTCTATGTTGTGAACTGTAGATTTGTTATCATACATGTCTCCGGCTTTTTATAGACTATTATGATTTCATTTACTGATTTTACGCTTTCACATACTTGGTACTGTTGCATCGATTTCTTCTGGCCGCGTTCATGCCGCAGTAAAAGGTACATCGGTGTCGATCCCCGCTTAGGATCACCTTTTCAACAGATTGGAAGCTCTTCCTTCGAGGCTTATCTTTTGGTATGTTACTCGAGTCCAGAGATTCTTATACATTCGTGGTATGGGCCCTGTCCCGCCATACCGTTGTAAAAATCTTAGAGGTCCGTAGTAATTGTCAAGCGGGGTTTGTAAAAAGGATAACCGTCGTATTTATGTATATATGATGAAGGCAAATCGCTTGGTTGGCCTGTTTATTTATCTTTTCTCTTAATTCATGTTCATGTTTTTATTTCCGCTGATTTTCTCTCGATGTTGTATCACTAGGGTGCCCGGTAGGCACGATCACGCCCGAAGTTCGGTCGTGACAAAAGTGGTATCGAGCGATTAGTCCTCGGAAAGTGTCTACGCACCGTGTCTAGTAGAGTCTTGATTATCGTGTGTTGTGCACCACATCTATAATCGTGAGGTCGCAGGACATTTAGGATTGGTTTCCATTCTTCTCATTCCGAGATCGTGCCTTAGAGTCAGTGATAAATTGGACCCTCCGACGTATTGCTTCCTTTACCGCTATGCCTCGCGTAAGGCAACCTGTGCCCAGATGGGCAAGGCGATCGAGGAGTCGTTAGTGAGATACAGAGGAGTACGAGCGCGAGCCCGGCCAAGACTGAGACAATACTCCGACGGCGGTTTCGCGACACGCCAAAGACCAAAGAAGTTTAGAGTCGCGGCGGTGGTCGCCGAGACTACAAGACTGAGCCTCACCCCACACCGAGCCGAGATGACGGGTACAAGGAGATGGCCGCCATCGCCGTGGTCGTGGGCCGATATGAGGATAGGTCGACGCAGCAGCCTCCACCCAAAGAAGACCCGTAGTTCACCCCCGAGCGCATAGTTGAGGCTACGGGACTTCCCGAGTCAGAGCCTCCGGTGTTCTATGGATCGAGCCGAGGACGACTCGTGAGTTTATCCAACAGCTACAACGGATCATGAGAGTGATCGAGCCTCGAGGCGAGTCGGTGGTATTGGTTCGCATCACCGCGTGATATCGCAGCCGATCGGTTTGATTCGTGAGCTGTCCGGGAAGAGCATGCACTTCCAGCATTGGGGACGAAGTTCTCGAGGCATTTCTTGCACATTTCTTGCCTCCACGGATGAGGAGGGCTCGGGCCGACGATTTTTGACGCTGAGGCGTGATCGGGCGACGGTTAGAGAGTACAATGTGGAGTTCGACTCATTAGCTCGGTATGTTCCCGTAGAGTAGCGGATATGGAGGACAGTACACCGCTACGCCACCGGCCGACGATTACTTGGCGAGGCTTGTACGGGTGTAGCTCTTCACCGCATGGACATTGCCCGCATGCAAGCTCATGCACTAGGATGTGAGGCACGGAGAGGTCGACGGAATGACCGAGATCGCAGAAGAGGCCGAACAGCAGGTCCTTTGGTAACTTTCGAGGCGGACCGCCTCAAGGCAGCCTAGTTATGTACCTCCGCCAAGACATGCAGTGGTCCTCCGCGCCTTCAGTCGTTCGGTATTCGAGCTGGTCGAGCTCCGTGGCTTCGGTTCACTGTGTTTACGTGAGTGCTAGCGCCAGGATTCATGTCCCTCAGCCAGGCATCGATGTGGCAAACATCATCCCGAAATGTCGTCTTTTATCGGTGCTTGTTTCACTGCGCGCCGCTGGGCCATGTGACGAGATCGTGCTTATAGGAGAGGTACGGCACTGGCGCAGCCTAGGATCGATGGCGTGTTCATCGCTTTCTATGCATGCACCGCAGGCGGACTTATGATTAGAGTGAGCGGTAGCTTCGTATATCCTTAACCATCTAGAGGCTTGTATGTTTTGATGTTATGTTAATGTGTTAAGTGTTATGTTCGGATAGCTTTGTGCTAAAATGTGATTTAGGAACTGGTTGGGAAAAAGGGTAAGCTGGGAGAGAAAATGATGAACCATAGAATATAACAGTAGAGACCTTAGATGTAAGGCCGCTTTGAGTACAAGATTTTGCAGTGATCCTTGTCGAGTGCATTTTATGCCTAGAATATATTGTGTGATAAGTCTCTGGGTTGGGTAAATGAAAGTGGTATCTTTCATGATGTGATTTAGCAAGGTTGTTCCGGATCGAGAAACGAGAGTCGGCGTGACAGAGGCTCGGGTTGAGGACGTGTTGCGTGTCAACCCGTGAGCCGGAATGAGGTGGGTCACCGTGGTCCCGCCAGCGGTAGGGTCACGAGGATGCTAGGCCCAAGTTTAGATGACCATCGTATGAGTTTGTGGATATGTTCGACCGGCGGATCGTGAAGGCCAAGTGGCCTTAAGGAAGATTGAGGCTAGTAAGATAACCAAGTTGGAGGTGGTGACTCAAGGTTTGGAGAATCAAGCGATGATCAAGTGTGGTAATGATATCGGAAGAGTTCAAGAGTTCGAGAAGAGTACGACGAGTAAGGGTAGAGGCGAGCATGTATTGCGAGCATAGATATGATCATTTCTTGTAAAGGGAGAAGGTGCGAAGGATGTATATTTTAGACCTCAGGAATCGCATGCAGTCCGGTACCATTTGTTGGGTCGCCGGAGTGACACTAGAACCTCGCGGCAAAGTGACAAAAGTGGATGTTAGAGGTGTTTCCTCGTGGACTTGGATATAAGTATTTGCGTGCATGTGTTGTTTCGTGGCCAGTTGTGGCGTTGGCAACTTATTAGAAGAACTTTATCGTTATCCGTCTTGAGAAGGAACATTCGGAACGAATGTTTCTAAGGAGGGGAGAATGTTATACCCCGTATTTCCAGAGTATGTACGTGAGCGCGTACGTATTATAATTTGAGCCTTAAAGTTGGCTAGTTTCGAAATTTGTACACAACACCCGATTAGAGTCGTTTTTCGACGAAATGTTTCCACAGCTTTCGTAGGGAAAATTCCGGATATGTCATTTATAATTTTTGCGGATTTTTCCGAGAGACGAAACATTTTGGACCAACGAGAGGGCGACACTTGTCACCCTCTAATTGGAAGGAGTGGACGGACGAAATAGGAGAGTTGGCACGTTTTTTGTGCATTGTTTTTGGTCAAGGAGTTGGTAGGATATTTTGGGTAGATGGATAAGGTTGCACATGGCTTAATCTTGACCTTACACTTGCCTAACACTTGGATGGATCTTGGCCATTGGTTGGCCTTCACTTGACCTATAAATACCCCTCTAGTTGAAGACTTTCTTCATCCAAAAACTTGAGCAATCTAACTAAGTCTCAAAATACTCCCTCTCCCTTGAGCTTTCGTCCACCACACCCCTCTCCCCCTTTGAGAGCCCTTGGCCGAGAGCCACCTCCCTCCCCTTTGTGGTGTTTTGCCGTGGGGTACCCCCCCCCCTAGCCTAGTTGTCTCGTATAAATACCCCCTTTTTGTGGTATAGAAATACTCTCCAAGTATTGTTATAATGCCCAAATACCTTGGCCCAAATACCTTGTAGTATTCCCAAGGTTACACTTTTACAAAAGCCTGTAAAATACTATTATACCTCCTCACTACAAAACGAAACCCTAAGTAAATCTTCACCCGTAGTTGAAGTCATAAGTAGAAGTTGGTTAGAACTTCTAAGGGTTGGTTGGAGCAGATTGAGCGCCGAGTAGGAGCTAAACGTTGTTCAGGATCGACATATAAACTCGGATAATTTTGGGCTTATCGAGGTAAACATTCGTGACCTTCTGTTGTAATTGGAAATTACATGTTGTAGGAGTATATAGTTAAGTATACTATATATAGAACTGAACATAGTTGTGCGGCAATGTCTTTTGACTTAAGCCTGAATAATACTTACGGCAATGTCTTGCGACTTAAGCCTGAATTTAAAGAAGAGAACTGAACTGTAATTACATAGGATCAGACAAGAGACTTGTGTAACATTACCGTAGTAGAATTGTACACGCCCGTTAGACGTGTTAACCCTCGTTGGCTTGGTAGCCGGCCTCGATAGAGGAGGAGATTTACGCTGTTGCGGGGGGGGGGGAGGTGCTGCCGAATTTTCTGTAGAATATTCTACGTCGGGATCTAAAGATATTAATAGGCGCTTTGTGGCCTCTATAGGTTGTAGTACTACGTGTGGAGTGATCTGCTTGACTGAGAGTGTAGCCGACGGTTTGAGGTACTTGGAGCGTTTTGCTATTAGTCGATAATCGTCGCGAGGTATGTGAACCACTTCATATCTGTTCTAGCATGATATGTGTATAACTATGTAGTACGGTAGACGTACATATGTTTAATGTATTTGATTGGTTTGAAACATAAAGTGTTATAACGGCTTTATGGGAAGTTGGTTATATAAACTTTATGTAGGTAAGAAAGTACTTGTGGTCTTAAGAGGTAAATCGATTTGAACTATAATCGGTGGCTATGTGATAATAAAGAACTTGAAGTATTTCAAAAGATTTTTGAATCATTTTGAGAAGAAGTAATACTTGGTTTTGGAAACTTAAGAGTTATACTAGCTTTATGTGAAGTTAGGTATAACGTCTTAAACATGTTTTAATGATTTCAGAAATCATAATGTGTATCGACTAACCAATGCATCGTTAATTAAAGGAAATGGTTTGGACAGATTTATTATTATTAAAACCAAGAGAAACTTCCATCCGCATAGAAGCTAAGATGAGACAAAATGACATTTCCTAGATCATGGCTGCTTAATAAGATTGATTATAAACAAGAATAACCTACTCACTTATAAGACATAGGTTTCTCAAAACGTTTAAAGGAGAATTATGTTTTAAAGGATTTAAAACTATGAACTACAAAACCTTTTTCTAAAATGAGAAACTTGAGCATTCGAAATTAGGCAAACTTGAACGTTTGGAAAATAAGGTTGTTACTTGATTTTACAAAGGAAAGCATTTTGGTTTACTTAACAATGTTAGTCACTCAAATTTTATACTACGGGTATCGGGTGACCTTTGTAAAAGAAATGGATCTTAAAAGGAATTTAACGGACGTAGTACTTTAAGGTTAAAATCCGGACTTTGACATAAAATGAAAGTACCTTGAGTCGTGTGTAACTTGCTTATGCTTGTTGTTATGAAACTTGACCATGTTACGTGTGATAGCCTTGTTGTGCAAGTACTGTGTTCTACTCGACTACCGGTTCATCCGGGAATGTATTTCACTTGATTACCGGTTCATCCGGGAATGTATTTCACTTGATTACCGGGTCATCCGGGAATGTATTTCACTTGATTACCGGTTCATCCGGGAATGTATTTCACTTGATTACCGGGTCATCCGGGAATGTATTTCACTTGATTACCGGGTCATCCGGGAATGTATTTCACTCGACTACCGGTTCATCCGGGAATGTATATCACTTGACTACCGGTTCATCCGGGAATGTATTTCACTTGACTAGGTTCATCCGGAATGTATTTCATCGACTACGGTTCATCCGAATGTATTCCACACGTTTCTATATTGGGTCCATAAGATGGGCCGAGACACATTATACGTATCACATGATTTGCACCTAGATCACGGCGGAGGAAGAAGTTCCACGCGCATGAGGATGACTTTGAGGCGTGAGTCCACGACTTGACATGATCGCTTCTATGTTGTGAATCGTAGTTTGGTTATCATACATGTCTCTGCTTTATATAGACTATTATGATTTCATTTACGATTTCACATACTTGGTACTGTTATCTCGACTTCTTCGGGGCTGCGTCACGCCGCAGTAAAAGGTACATCATTGTCGATCCCCGCTTAGGATCACCTTTCAGATTGGAAGCTCCGTTCCTTCGAGGCTTATCTTTTGGTATGTTACCCGAGTCCATAGATTCTTATACATTCGTGGTATGGCGGGCCCCGTCCGTCATAGCCGTTGTAAAAATCTTAGAGGTCCGTAGAGCACGGCGGTGGTTTGTAAAGGATAATCGTCGTATTTATGTATATATGATGAAGGCAAATCGCTTTGGTTGGCCTGTTTATTTATCTTTTCTCTTAATTCATGTTCATGTTTTTATTTCCGCTGATTTTCTCTGATGTTGTATCACTAGGGTGCCCGGGGTAAGGCACCAGTCACGGGCCCGGGTTCGGGTCGTGACACTCACCCCCAGGCTTACCTTTTTTACTAACCAGGCTTCTAAATCACATTTTAGCACAAAGCTATCCGAACATAACACTTAACACATTATCATCACAACAATACATACAAGTCTCTAGAGGGTTAAGTATATACCTGAAAATAGGCGGTTCAAAGGACCGCTAAAACTGGGAACTTCCACCGCGACCTCTGTCGTGGCCTGCCGGTGTGTGTACATCCTGCCTAGCTATGGAAGGTGAAGAACCCGCAACTGATCTAGTAGTCTGTGCTATCCCACCAGTGCTACCCTTGGTCGGACAGTCTCCCGTCAAATGGCCCTGTCGGCCGCAAGTATAGCAATCTCCCAAACCAGTACGACATTCCCCTCTATGGACTTTACCACAATGGTCACACTGAGATACGGGTGGCCTCATCCGGCGAACACTTCTACTCCCCTGAAGATCTGAAACCTGGGAGCCCTGACCTACCATCAATATCCCGGCGTCCCGGCGTGTGGAGGACCACTCATCGGGCGAGGTACATAACTAGATCGCTTCCGAGGCGGTCCGCCTCGAAAGTCACCAGGACCGCTGCTCGCCCTCTTCGCTGATCTTGGTCATTCCGTCGATTTCTCCGCCTCACTTCCTGGCATAAGCCTGCATGCGGGCAATGTCCATGCCCGGCTGAAGAGCTACACCCGAACAACTTTCTGCTAGGTAATCATCGAGCCCTGTAACATATCGGTGCACTCGATCCTCCATACTAGCTACTAACGCGAGGACGTACCGGGCCAATGAGTCGAACTCCACATTGTACTCCCGAACCGTACGCCCGTTCTACCGCAACACCAAAAATTTGTCGGTCCGAGCCCTCCTCATCTGTGGAGGCAAGAAATGTGCAAGAAATGCCTCTGAGAACTCGTTCCATACCGCTGGAAGTGCATTCTCTCCCCGGGACAGCTCCCACGAATCAAACCAGTCGACTGCGATATCACGCAGCCGATGCGAACCTAGGACCACTGACTCGGTCTCCGATGCCTTGATCACTCTCATGATCCGGTCAGAATCGCTTCGGATGAACTCCTGCGGATCATCCTCGGGCCTCGACCCATAAAACTCTGGCGGCCTACAACTCAGAAAATCCCGTAGCCTCAAACTATCTATTCTAGGGTGAACCACTGGTGCTACTGGAACTGCTGCGTCCAGTCTGTCCTCAAGTATGGCCACAACCCTGGCCATTAACTGGGCCCACTCCTTGTAACCCATCTTTTCTCGCCTCCGCATCGTGGGATCGAGGCTCGTGCATCGTGGTCTCAGAGAGACTGACGCTGCTCTACTCGCAGCTCCCTCTGCTGCCTTGCCCTTCTGGGCCCGGGTTGCCTTGCGCGGAGGCATAACTGGTAAAAACGAAGTACGTCAGAGGGGTCCAACTTATCATACAGCTCTAAGGCACGATCTCAGAATGAGAAGAAATGGAAACCAATCCTAAATGTCCTATAACCTCCTTGTTATACCCCGTATTTCCAGAGTATGTACGTAAGGGAATACGTACAAAAGTCTAGCCTTAAAGTTTAGGCACAAAACGTTTTTCTTGGGCACAACTCACAAAACGAATAGTTTTCCGACGAAACGTTTCCACAGCTTTCGTAGGGCAAATTCCGGCTATGCCATTTCTAATTTTTGCGGATTTTTCCGAGAGACGAAACATTTTGGACCAACGGGAGGGCGACACTTGGCACCCTCCAATTGGTGGACTTGAAATCGTCCATTGGACGAATTGGACAAAGTGTGGCACGTTTTTTGTGCCTTTGCACAAGTCAAGGAGTTGGTAGGATATTTTGTGTTTGGACACTTGCCTAAATCTTCACCCTACACTTGCCTTGCACTTGGCATCATCTTGCCCTCGTTGGCCACTTCTTGACCTATAAATACCCCCTTAGAGATGAAGAGTTCTTCATCCACAAATTACTTCCAAGTCTTGAAAAACCCTCCCCTCTCCTCTAAGCTTGTTCGTCCAAAGCTATCCCCCCCCTTTGAGTGAGTTTGGCCGAGGGCCTTCCCCCCTAGCCTAGCCGAAATCTACCCCCCCTCCCTTGGTAGAAAAGTTATCTTCTAGTATTGTTATAATGCCCAAAATACCCTAGCTCAAATCCCTTAGTACTTAGTAGAAGTTGTGAAGAACTTCTAAGGTTTCCTTGGAGCATACAACTTAGGAGCAAAACCTTGCTCAGGCGCGACTTTTTCTAGGATATTATCAGCTTACCGAGGTAACTAATCCTAACCTCGTTTGAATTAGAGAATAATTACTGTAGTAGTATAAGATTAAGTATTAGATACTTATAAGAATATTGCAGAATAGAATTGAAATGTTATCACAGTAGAAGGGTTTAAAAGAAGAATAATCAAATGCATTTACATAGACTGTTTTCACGATGACTTGAGTAGCTCACCGAGTAGGAAAGACGCCCAATTTTCCGTAGGATATAGAACCCTCTGCTTAGAATCATACAAAGTAGTCCGAGCGTTGATAGGCGTGTCGACTATTATAGGTCGTGTTATACCGTAGTTCCGTGGTATGTATGCGAGGGCGTCGCATTTGAGAATACGCATGTAAAGATCGGAAAGAAGAAAGAGGCGATTTTTTCCACGGAAAAGTTTCCGGTTTTGTGAAGGAAAAGGTTCGTTAATGGGAATTGGATTCCCAGATTTGGTATTCGGACTTCCGAATATTAGAGAATTATGGAATTTTATTTTGGAAATGGTCACGCTGGGCCCACGGAGAAATTTACTGTTTTGTGGGGCCCGCTTTGATTTTGAGATTTTGGCCGTTATAGATATTTTCGGAAGACGAAATATTTTTGACGAATCGGGGGGCGACACGTGTCACCCCCATGTGGCACCTTTGGGCCGAAATATGTTTGTGCACAACACCCGGTTAGAGTCGTTTTTCGACGAAACGTTTTCACAGCTTTCGTAGGGGAATTTCCGGCTATGTCATTTAGTATTTTTGCGGATTTTTCCGAGAGACGGAACATTTTGGACCAACGAGGGCGCACTTGGCACCCTCTCAGTGGTAAGGTGGGCGGTGCTTGGACGAAAAGGGGGTGGCTAGTGGGAGATATTTTGGTAGATATTTTTGTGTGCAAGTTGGCTAGGACACATGGGTGAATCTTGGCCCTACACTTGCTAGGCACTTGGCTAGATCTTGGCCATTGGTTGGCCTTGGCTTGTGCTATAAATACCCCTCTCCTTTGATGAACTTCTTCATCCAAAATGCCTAAGTCTTGAGAGCCTTCCCCCTCCCCTTTTCGAGGCCCCTCGCCGAGAGTTCCCCCCCTAGTGGGGTAGGCCGAGGGGTAGCCACCCCCTCCTTGTGGTGTGGCCGAGGGGTACCCCCCCCCCCTAGCCTAGTTTGTTTTCATATAATACCCCTCTGGTAGAAATACTCTCAAAAGTATTGTTATAATGCCCAAATTACCTTAGCCAGTATACCTTGTTGTATTCTAAGGTTATACCTATCTGAAAGCCCGTAAAATACTATTATACTTCCCGCTACACAAAACCGAAACCCTAGGAAAATCTCCATAGTCCGTTGGAGTATTGTGAAGAAGTTGGTTAGAACTTCTAAGGGTGGTTTAGAGCGGTTGAGCGCTGAGTCGAGCTAAACGATTGCCCGGGATCGACTTTATATTTGGATAATTATGGGCTTAGCGAGGTAAATATCTTGTCCCCTATTGTAATTGGATATTACATGTTGTAGGAAAATATAGTTAAAGTATACTATATATATATAATCGAACATAGCTTGTGTGCAATGTCCTTGGACTTAAGCTCAAGAATCAACTGTTTTTACATAGGGTATCAGATGAGACTTGTGTAGTATCTTGTGGAGTAGAATTGTACCGTTCGGATTAGATGTATAACCCCCTGGTTGGCTTGATAGCGGCCCGATAGAGAGGAGATTTACGCTGCATGTGGAGGTCTTTCGAATTTTCTCGTAGAATGTTCTACGATGTTAATAAGCGCGTGGCCTTATAGGTTGAAATGCTACGTGTGGAATGATCCACTTGACTTAAGGAGTAGCCATCGTTTGGAGCGTTTTGCTATTAGTCGATACTGCCGCGAGGTAAGTGAACATCTACCTAACTCTTCTAGCATGATATTTGTGAACTAAGAAGTACGCTACACGAACAAGTGCTAAATATGTTAGAGTGGTTTAAAACATAAAGTGTTATAACGGCTTTATGCGAAGTTGGTTATAATGACTTTATGTTAGTAAGAAAATACATGTGATTTTTAAAAGGTAACTGATTTGAACTATAACTGGCTTGTTATATGTTAAGAAAGAACTGGAAGTATTTCAAAAGATTTTTGAATCATTTTGAAAGGAGAAGTAATACTTGGTGTTTGAAAACTTAAGAGTTATACTAGCTTTATGGGAAGTTAGGTATAACGGCTTAAGAATGCTTTCTTGATTTCGAAATCGAATGTGTATCGACAAACCACTCGGCGTTAATAAAAGGAAATGTTTTGAATAATTAAGTATTATTAAAACCAGAGAAACTTCCATCCGCATGTAAGCTAAGATGAGACAAAATGATATTTCCTAGATCATGGTCTTTGTAATAAGATTGTAATAAATAAGAATAAACTAATTACATGTAAGGCTTATGTTTCTCAATTGGTTAATAAAAAGGATTATATTCTTGAATGAATAAGACTATGAATTACGAAACCTTATTAAAATAAGAACCGAACATTTGAAATTAGGCAAACTCGAGCGTTTGGAAAATAATGTTGTTACTTGATTTTACAAAGGTAAGTGTTTGGTTTACTTAAAAGACAAATACTCTATTTTATACTACGTATTGTGTGACTTATGTGATAGGAACGGATCTTTTAAAGATTTAATGTATGACGACGTTGGGGTTAGATACTCGAACTTGTTAGTAGAAAGTACCTTGTGTGAACAACTTGATTGAATTGGTTTGTGATAGCCTTGTAATACTTTCTTGTTGATTTGATAAGTAAACATGTTAGGATGCTACTTGTGTTAGTATCTTGTGATTGTTATGTAAGGGGTCATTCTTCTTTGGCTTACATTGTTAAAAGGTAAGTCCATCAGATCGTTATTATATCACCTACCCTCGATCGTATATCGGTGGCTTGCCACCCTTGATGCGGTCTATACTACGGCACGGTCCTTGAGACTATGCGAGCCGCGTATGCTCCGTGATTGACCGATCATTCCGGTGTTTAGCCCGACGCGGGATTCCCTACGCGGTCTCCGAGGACTACGCGTCCTCGGCGGGCTATGCGGCTGCGAAGTCCGGGACGGATACCGGAGGTTAGGCCGCTTTCGATGCGGGTATACCTCGTGGTCTAGGACCAGGATTCGAGGAATACCTTATGCGGTCCGCGAGTGACCTATGCGAGTCTGCGAGTTCCAGAATAGACGCGACATTGATATGCGGGCGCCGGCGCCCGATCTGTGGTGCGGTCTGAGAGACCTCGTGATACGATTTGGCATTTATGGTACTGGGGGTCTTAGTAGTCGGCTATGCCTTCGTACTTACCCCGTACGGTCTTATTGTGATGACTTTGAGGGCGTGAGTCCCTGACTTGACATGACTGCTTAGTTGTTGTGAACTGTAGTTGGTTATCATACATGTCTCCTGCTTTATATAGACTACTATGATTTCAGTTACAGTATTACTTTACAGTTTCACATACTTGGTACATGTTGTACTGAACTCTGGGGCCGCGTTCATGCCGCAGTTGAGGTACATCGCCGTTGATCCTAGCTCTCGTGGTCACAATTCGTTGGGAAGCTCCGTTTCTCCGAGGCTTATCGACGTATAGTCCGTCGTAGTAAGTGTTTACATTCGGGGTTTGGCGGGCCCCGTCCCGCCATTGAGGTCGTATCATTCTTAGAGGTCCAGAGTAATCTTTGTGTGGCGTGGTTGGTAAAAAGGATTAAGCTGTTCATTTGTAAAAGAGTTGATGGTTATATATATGCCGAAAGGCAAGTTTTCACAGATTATTGTTTTATATTTCTGTTATCTCATGTTGTTGTTTTATGTTCCGCTGATTACTCTGATGTTGTGTCACTAGGGTGCCCGGGGTAAGGCACCAGTCACGGGCCCGGGTTCGGGTCGTGACAAAAGTGGTATCAGAGCAGTTAATCCTCGGAAAGTGTCTACGCACCGTATCCATGAGAGTCTTGATTATCGGGGTTGTGCACCACACCAATAATCGTGAGGCTATAGGATATTTAGGATTGGTTTCTATTCTTCTCACTCTGAGATCGTGCCTTAGAGGTGTTGTAAGTTGAACCTCCGACGAAATCCTTTCCTTATCGTTATGCCTCCGCGTGGCAACCCGCCCGTGAGGGCAAGGCAGCCGGCGAGTCGCGAGTAGAGTTCAGAGGGTGGCGAGGGCACGGCCAAATCATTACCTAGGTAGTGCTTCATTCGGGGTTTCTGCGACGTCACTAGCCCCAAAGAGTTTAAGCATGGCGACGCGGTTTCTCTGCGCCATGATATGTGAACCTTCGCCCACGGCCGAACAGAGAATATAGATTGCGAGGACAACCTCGCATTACTAGCTAGATTGGGCTACCGGAGAGTATACCGATGTACCGCGAGTCTTGAGGACTATCTAAAAGAGGTTGTGCAAGAGTAATTCTTGATTAGGCTTGAGCATGGCCTGTATGCGGGCTTATGCAGCAGCCGAAACGTAGAGATCGACGGGTTAACGAAGGACAACAGAAGAGGGCCCGAGCAGCAAGGTCCTTTGGTAACTTTCAAGGTGAGTATACCTTAAGTGCTATGTTCTGATAGCAGTGTGTTAGTTGTGATTAGAAATCATGGTGGGTTAACCAGGTAAGATTTTGGAGGATAGAGAAAGTGTGAGCCTTAGAGCTTTATACGCAAAGACCTTAGAGGTAAGGCCATCTCGGGTAGAGACGTATGTTTATGTTTGACCCTTATAGGAGTGCATAGTGCACGTGAGCTGTGTTTTGGGATAAGTCCCTAAGTAGTATGAAATGAAAGAGGGTAGTTGAGCTAAGAAGACCGCTAGGTTTTCGTAACATGTTTAGTAAGACTGTTCCTTCGGGGAGATGGTATTTTGCGCCTTGCCGGGTCGGGTTGAGGCTACGTGCGGGTCAACCCGCGGTAGGTTTGGTGGTGGGGTCCGGTTGTGGTGGTCCCTCTTGGTGTTAGGGTCATGAGGGTGTTAGGCCCATGTTGAGTTAGCCGCAGTGAAGTTCGTGGATGCGTTCGACCAGTGGTCGGGCCGATGGGGGCAGCCTATCGTGTTCTTCGGTCAGGGTCGTTCCCTCGGCAGTGTTGATGTTATCTGAAAAGGTTGTGAGGTTGCACGGGGTGCCTACCTTCACCTTATGACGGACAGTGGAGCCCAGGGTACGGCTGTTTCTCTTTCTGGGAGTTTGTACCAGGCAGGGCTAGGAACTCAGGTGAGTCTCCGTATCGCATTCGCCCTCGGGCCAGTGTTTTGATTTCAGGGGTAGCTGTGAGGATCGTTGTCTCCGGTTGGGGGAGTGTTTAAGCTACCATTTCAGTGTTCGGATGTCGTCTTGTGACGCCTTGTAGGGGCAGAAATGCAAGTTGCCGGTCGATTGGTTCGATGTTGGCAGGGTTCAGATAGTTGGTTCAGGCTTGTTCCAACAGATCGGATAGTGTGAAGCTTGTCAGAAGAAGTTCGGCACCGGAGGAATCGTGCGGATAATCGGCGACGACGCTTAGAGTTCAGGTTGACGGTCGGTCTTCTTGAAAGTACCACCCCGGTGGGGGTGTGACGAGTTTTGGAAACAGAAGGAACTTAGCCCGAGTTACTTTGGGCCTTTGTGAGTTCATGTGAAGAATAGGCCAGGTTGCCTATATGTTAGCATTTGCCGTCCGACTTAGGAGGAAGGACGTCCGGTCTTTCGTATTGTTATGTTCGGGAAAGTATCGAAGATCCATCCAGAATGTTCCCAGTTAATGATGACCACGTTAGAGATAGTAACCCCGAGTTTTGGATACTAAAGCAGTATCAGAAATGTGATAAGAATCCGAGTGTACAACAGCTTCAGTGATCGCATGCAGCCCGGTACCATTTGTTGGGTCGTCGGAGCAAGGCTCGCGACAAAGTGACAAAAGTAGTATTATTTGTGGTGATGTAGAGGTGTTTCCTCGTGGACTTAGATGTAAGTTTTGCACAGGTGTTTCCATGGCCAGCTGTGGCAGGATTGTTTCGTAAGTATAGTAGTGGAGACTATACTGGCACGCGTTCGTTTTGAGACTTAGAAGGAACATTCGGGACGAATGTTTCTAAGGGGGGAAGAATGTTATACCCCGTAGTTCCAGGGTATGTATGCGAGGACGTACGTACGAGAATACGACAGAAAGATTGGAAAGGAAGAAAGAGGCGATTTTTTCCACGGAAAAGTTTCCGGTTTTTGTGAAGGAAAAAGGTTCGTTAATGGGAATTGGATTCCCAGATTTGGTATTCGGACTTCCTGGAATATTAGAGAATTATGGAATTTTATTTTCGGAAATGGTCACGTGGGGCCCACGGGAGAAATTTACGGTTTTGTGGGGCCCGCTTTGATTTTGAGATTTTGGCCGTTATAGA
Organism: Przewalskia tangutica; assembly: GCA_029844215.1. NCBI lineage: Eukaryota > Viridiplantae > Streptophyta > Magnoliopsida > Solanales > Solanaceae > Przewalskia > Przewalskia tangutica. Next base: position 36,192,695 of record CM056733.1, read on the forward strand.
TATTTTCGGAAGACGAAATATTTTTGATTTAATCGGGGCGACACGTGTCACCCCATGTGGCACCTTTGGGCCGAAATATGTTTGTGCACAACACCGGTTAGAGTCGTTTTTCGACGAAACGTTTTCCACGACTTTCGTAGGGAATTTCCTGCTATGTCATTTAGTATTTTTATGGATTTTTCCGAGAGACTAACATTTTGGACCAACGAGAGGCGCACTGCACCCTCTCATGGTGGGTAAGGTGGGCGTGCTTGGACGAAAAGGGGTGGCTAGTGGGAGATATTTTGGTAGATATTTTTGTGTGCAAGTTGGCTAGACACACGGGTGAATCTTGGCCCTACACTTGCAGGCACTTGGCTAGATCTTGGCCATTGGTTGGCCTTGGCTTGTGCTATAAATACCCTCTCCTTTGATGAACTTCTTCATCCAAAATGCCTAAGTCTTGAGAGCCTTCCTCCCCTTTTCGCGAGGCCCTCGTCGAGAGTTCCCCAGTGGGGTAGGCCGAGGTAGCCACCCCTCCTTGTGGTGTGGGCCGGTACCCCAGCCTAGGTTGTTTTCGTATAATACCCCCCCTCTTGGTAGAAATACTCTCAAAAGTATTGTTATAATGCCCAAATTACCTTAGCCGTATACCTTGTTGTATTCTAAGGTTATACCTATACGAAAAGCCCAGAAAATACTATTATACTTCCCGTCAGTCACAAAACCGTAACCCTAGGAAAATCTCCATAGTCAGTTGGAGAAATGTGTATAAGATGGTTAGAACTTCTAAGTGTGGTTTAGAATGGTTGAGCGCTCGGAGTCGAGCTAAACGATTGCCCAGATCGACTTTATATTTGGATAATTATGGGCTTAGCAAGGTAAATATCTTGTCCCCCTATTGTAATTGGATATTACATGTTGTAGGAAAATATAGTTAAAGTATACTATATATATATAACTGAACATAGCTTGTGGCAATGTCCTTGGACTTAAGCTCAAGAATCGAATCGTTTTTACATAGGATTCAGACATGAGACTTGTGTAGTAATCGTGGAGTAGAATTGTACCGTTCGGATTAGATGTATAACCTCGGTTGGCTTGATAGCCTACCCGATAGAGAGGAGATTTACGCTGCCATGTGGGAGTCTTTGTCGAATTTTCGTAGAATGTTCTACGATGTTAATAAAGCGCTGTGGCCTTATAGGTTGAAATGCTACGTGTGGAATGATCCACTTGACTTAAGGAGTAGCCGACTGTTTGGAGCGTTTTGCTATTAGTCGATACTCGTCGCGAGGTATGTGAACCTCTTCCTATCTCTTCTAGCATGATATGTGTGAACTATGTAGTACGGTGACGCATACGTGCTAAATGTGTTTGAGTGGTTTAAAACATAAAGTGTTATAACGGCTTTATGGGAAGTTGGTTATAACAGCTTTATGTTAGTAAGAAAATACATGTGATTTTTAAAAGGTAACTGATTTGAACTATAACTGGCTTGTTATATGTTAAGAAAGAACTGGAAGTATTTCAAAAGATTTTTGAATCATTTTGAAAGGAGAAGTAATACTTGGTGTTTGAAAACTTAAGAGTTATACTAGCTTTATGGGAAGTTAGGTATAACGGCTTAAGAATGCTTTACTGATTTCGGAAATCAGAATGTGTATCGACAAACCACTGCAGCGTTAATAAAAGGAAATGTTTTGAATAATTAAGTATTATTAAAACCAGTAGAAACTTCCATCTGCATAGAAGCTAAGATGAGACAAAATGATATTTCCTAGATCATGGCTGCTGTAATAAGATTGTTATAAATAAGAATAACCTACTTACATGTAAGGCTTATGTTTCTCAATTGGTTAATAAAAAGGATTATATTCTTGAATGAATAAGACTATGAATTACGAAACCTTTTTAAAATAAGAAACTGGAACATTTGAAATTAGGCAAACTCGAACGTTTGGAAAATAATGTTGTTACTTGATTTTACAAAGGTAAGTGTTTGGTTTACTTAAAAAGACAGTCACTCTATTTTATACTACGGGTATTGTGTGACTTATGTGATAGGAACGGATCTTTTAAAGATTTAATGTATGACGTACGTTGGGGTTAGATACTCGAACTTGTTAGTAGAAAGTACCTTGTGTGAACAACTTGATTGAATTGGTTTGTGATAGCCTTGTAATACTTTCTTGTTGATTTGATAAGTAAACATGTTAGGATGCTACTTGTGTTAGTATCTTGTGATTGTTATGTAAGGGGGTCATTCTTGCTGTGCTTACATTGTTAAAAGGTCAGTCCATCAGATCATATTATATCACCTACCCTCGATCGTATACCGAGGCTTGCCACCCTTGACGCGTCTATACGGCCTACGCGGTCCTTGAGACTATGCGAGCCGCGGTATGCTCCGTGATCGACCGATCATTCCGGTGTTTAGCCTGACGCGGGGATTCCCTATCACGGTCTGAGGGACTATGCGGTCCTTGAGGGGCTATGCGGGCTGCGGAAGTCCAGGACGGATACCGAGGGTTAGGCTGCCTTCGATGCGGGGTATACCTCAGGTGGTCTAGGACCAGGATTCGAGGAATACCTTATGCGGGTCTGTGTGTGACCTATGCGAGTCGCGAGTTCCAGAATAGACGCGCGACATTGATCTCGCGCCGCGCCGCCTTCGATCCTGTGGTGCGGTCTAGAGAGACCTCGTGATACAGTTTGTGGCATTTGTGGTACTGGGGTCTTAGTAGTCGGCTATGCCTTCGTACTTACCCCGTACGGTCTTATTGTGATGACTTTGAGGGCGTGAGTCCCTGACTTGACATGATCGCTAGTTGTTGTGGAATCGTAGTTGGTTATCATACATGTCTCCGCTTTATATAGACTACTATGATTTCGATCTGATATTTTACGCTTCACATACTTGGTACATGTTGTCGACCTCCTCGAAGGCCGCGTTCATGCCGCAGTTGAGGTACATCGCCGTTGATCCTAGCTCTCGTGGTCACAGTCATTGCTTGGGAAGCTCCGTTTCTCCGAGGCTTATCAGTGGTATAGTCCCCGTCAGTAAGTGTTTACATTCGGGGTTTGGCGGGCCCCGCCCCGCCATTGTGGTCGATCATTCTTAGAGGTGCAGTAATCTTGTTGTGGCGGGGTTGGTAAAAAGGATTAAGCCGTTCATTTGTAAAAGAGTTGATGGTTATATATATGCCGAAAGGCAAGTTTTCCTGATTATTGTTTTATATTTCGTTATCTCATGTTGTTGTTTTATGTTCCACGATTACTCGATGTTGTGTCACTAGGGTGCCCGGTAAGGCACGATCACGCCCGCTGGTCGTGACAGTTGATTCTTCACGCGACATATTCAACTTGGCGGTGGTTTTATTTGAGAAGGTATGTGATTCTTCCTAAAGCATGATATTTTATAATATATATGTAGTACGGTAGACGCATACGTGTTAATCGAATAATAACTACGGCAATGTCTTTGACTTAAGCTGAATAATACTTACGGCAATGCCACCGCATAAGCTGAATAACACTTACGAATGCCTCACGCTTAAGCTGAATAATAAAGAATCAAAACATTTCAAAAGAATATGAATCATTTTTAATGTAAGAGAACTAATTGGTTTTAAATGTAAGCTTAAGAGTTATACTAGCTTTATGGGAAGTTAAGTATAACCACTTAAGAGTGATAAAAGAAACAGTTTGCCTATGTGTTTATAACAGACTTATATTGAATTGTGAAAAGAATAAATAAGATGGTTTGATAAGTAGACATGATATGATGTTATGTGTGTTAGTGTCTTGTAACGCGTTTGTATAAGAGAGTATTCTTGGTGCTTATGTTGTTTAAAGATAAGTCGTTATGTTAGTGTACTATCACTCACCTCTTGACATATTAAAGTTAAGCCTCCGATGCGGGGTAGACTCGGCGATGCAGGACCATGATTCGAGAATACCTCATGCGGGTCCAGGGACCTATGCGAGCTACGGAGTTCCGGGTTAGTGATGCGGGATTATACCTCACGCGGTCTATGTGGCCACGCGGATCGCGAGTCCGGGGCGACGCCGAGAGTAGCTACCCTCGACGGGGTTATGTACCCTATGCGGGCCTATGTGAGTGGCCTATGCGACTACGGAGTCCGAGATTAGGCTTGCATGGTGATACTACGCAATTGGCCCCGCTTCGATCATTCACACTAGAAAACACATGCTACATTTACCTATTGTTGCTCTTGTTTATGATGTGGCACTATATGCGGTCCCTCGTTGTTTCATACATACTTGCAAAACTGATTTTAAAATGATATGTTTTCATTTAAGTATTTTACGATTTCATATACTTAGTACTGTATCGACCTCCTGGGCTGCGTTCATGCCGCAGTAAGCGGCAAGGTGCTAGATCCACATTCTTAGGATCTCTACGTTGGTCGTGAGCTCCATCCTTTCCGAGGCTCTACTTTAGGTATGATCTCCTGTTGTAGATAGTTTTGTCTGATCGAGTGGTATGGCGGGGCCCTGTCCCGCCATAGTTGTATATTTCCTTAGAGGTCTGTAGTCATGTTGTACAGTATCGGATGTAACTGCTAAACCATGTTTATATATATATGCCGAAAGGCGATGTTTTCTCACTTAAACTGTGTCTTATTTTACAAACTGTTTTATGTCTTGTTTTATATTTCCGCTGATTACTCTGATGTATGACTACTTGGGTGCCCCGGTAAGGCACCAGTCACGGGCCCCGGAATGGGTCGTGACACTCCTGATTATAGATGTGGTGCACAACACATCGATAATCAAGACTCTACTAGACACGGTCTGTAGACACTTTCCGAGGACTAACTGCTCTGATACCACTTTTGTCACGACCCGTGACTGGTGCCTTACCCCGGGCACCCTAGTGATACAACATCAGAGAAAAACCAGCGGAAATAAAAACATAAACATTCAACTAGACATGGATCAAGATAAAAGAAAATAGGCCAACCAAAACGGTTGCCTTTCAACATATATAAATATAGACATTTGAATGCCATAACTTACAACCCCGCCACAACAAAGCGATGCACCTCTAAGATTTATACAACAACTATGACGACAGGCCCCGCCATACCCCTGAATGTACAAGAACCTACTGCACTGTGGTAACATACCAAAAGATAAGCCTCCAAGGAACGAGCTTCCCAATATGCCGAAAGGTGATCCTATAAGCGGGGATCGACAAATGATGTAACTCTACTCATGCAGATGAACGCACTTCAAGGAGGTCAAGACAACAGTACCAAGTATGTGAAATCAGAAATATCAGAATGAAATCATAGCGATCTATATAAAGGGAGACATGTATGATAACCAAACTACAAGACACCACATATAAACAATCATATCAAGTCGTGACTCATGCCTCCAAATCATCACTGTGCGTGGAATTCCTTCCTCACCGCTGCCTATGATATAACAACACCAAGGAGTATATGTGAACACCAGGTCCCACCTGTGTCAATAAAATCGTACAACCATATCATGAAGCTGACACGTGGCAAGTGCACTAGCCTCCACCAGATCCACCTGCGTCACGTAGCTGACGGGGGCAAGTGAATCGGCCAGGCACCCGATCACAACCGTAAGTCACGAAGCTCCATCCCAACACTGACTCGCGAAGCTGACACGTGGCAAGTACACTAGCCTCCACCAGATCCACCTGCGTCACGTAGCTGACGGGGGCAAGTGAATCGGCCAGGCACCCGATCACAACCGTAAGTCACGATACTTCGCCGCAAAGCTGACACGTGGCAAGTGCAATAACCTATACCAGATCCACCTGCGTCACGTAGCTGACGGGGGCAAGTAAACAGGCTACGCACCCGATCACAACCGTAAGTCACGATACTTCGCCATAACCAAAATGGTCACATGTCCACAGAATCCATCAACGGTGTAGACATGCCCATGTAACAATGCTACTGGAAGCATACCCGTGGAATCTCCCGTCACTGCCGGTACGTCCAAGTAAGTTCTCAACAAGTCAACCGGCCCTCCATCGAGAGACGCGGTAGAATAGAAACACAATTCTTGCACAACAAAGACTATCTCAATAAGCATAGGCAAGTTATACAACAACAAGCATAGGCAAGTTACACACCAACAAGCATAGGCAAGTTATACACAACCACAAGTACTTTCATTTTATGTCAAAGTCCGGGTTTTAACCCTAAAGTACTACGTACGTTAAATTCCTTTTAAAGAGATCCATTCCTTTTATAAAAGTCACCCGATACCCGTAGTATAAAATAGAGTGACTCACATTTTTAGGTAAACCAAAACACTTTCCTTTTCAACCACATTCTTTTCCCTAAGGTTCCAGTTTGCCTAATTTCAATTACTCAAGTCTCTTTATGTTAGAAAAGTTTCATAGTTCAATGTCTTAATCTCTTTTAAAACAATTGAGTAACATATGCCATATGAGTGTAGGTTGTTCTTATTCATAATCAATCTTATTAAGCAGCCATGATCTAGGAAATGTAATATCATTTTGTCTCATCTTAGCTCCTATGCAGATGGAGGTTTCTACTGGTTTTAATAATACTTCATTATTCAATACATTTTCCTTTATTCACGCTGCAGTGGTTTGTCGATACTCATTCTGATTTACGAAATCAGTAAAACATTATTCTTTTTAAAAAAACAAGTACTCATTACTCACGAATGAGGTTTCCCACAAAATTCATATTAATTCATTCAAGGCAAGTCTCTTATCTTCTAAAAATCAGTAAACCATTCTCTTTATCTTTCTTAAGAAGTTATACCTAACTTCCCATAAAGCTAGTATAACTCTTATGTTTTCAAAACCAAGTATTACTCTTCTTTCAAAAAGGTTTCTTATTTCTTTTGAAAAACTTCAAGATTCTTCTTATTCAGGCTTAAGTCAAAAGACATTGCCGTAACACTACATTCAGTTAACACACGTACGTCTACCGTACTATATATATATTCCTTTTAAAATATTTCAAGGTTCTTATTATTCAGGCTTAAGTCAAAAGACATTGCCGTACAACTACATTCAGTTAGCACACGTACGTCTACCATATTATATATACATATTATTCAGGCTTAAGTCAAAAGACATTGCCACACGTACGTCTACCGTACTATATGTATTCTTTTTAAAATACTTCATGCTCAAGAGTATAGGAAGAATCACATACCTTGCGACGATTATCGACTATAAGCAAAACGCTCCACGGCTATAACCCGGCTAGCCTTGTCCACCTTCCAAGTAGTTCATGCTACTCGCAGAACATTCAACCAATAAGGTTATCAGACTACTGTAAATACAGTCCTATGTAAGTACAGTTTAATCTTCTACTCTAATATTCTTGTGATGTGATTTCAGTTCAAGTCTTTACTGTAATATCCTTCTATTACAGTTCAATTCTTTTCTATGAATCTTATATTCATTTCTATACAACTACAGTATGTAATTCCCAAATTACACTAGAAGGACAGTAGTATTTACCTCGATAAGCCCAAAAATTATCCAAGTTTAAAGTCGATCCTGAGCAACGTTAAGCTCCTACTCCGTGCGCTCCAACCCGTTCCAAACAACCCTTAGAAGTTCTAACCAACTTCTACTCAATTACTTCAACTATCAATGAAGATTTCCTTAGGGTTTCGTTTAGAGGCTAAAGGAAGTATAATAGTATTTCTGGGCTTTTAGTATAGGTATAACCTTGGAATACTACAAGGTATAAGAGCTAAGGTATTTAGGGCATTATAACAATACTTGGAGAAGTATTTCTCAACCAAAGGGGGGGGTGTATTTTCGGCTAGCACAACTAGGCTAGGGGGGTGTAGGCTCGGCTAGAACCACTAGGCAAGGAGGGGTATTTGGCCGAGGGCCTCTCAAAAGGGGGAGGGGGGTGTGGCGGACGAAAGCTCAAGAGGGAGGGGGTATTTTGAGACTTAGAAAGATTGCTCAAGTTTGGATGAAGAAAGTCTTCAACTTAGAGGGGTATTTATAGGTCAAGCAATGGCCAACCAATGGCCAAGATCAAGCCAAGTGCCATGCAAGTGTAGGGCTAGATTTAAGCCAAGTGCACCTTATCCATCTACCACACCAACTTGCACAAAATATCCTACCAACTAAAGTAGCCCAAATCGTCCACTTTGCCGTCCCTAAGCTTCCAATGTGAGGGTGACACATGTCACCCTCCCGTTGGTCCAAAATGTTTCGTCTCTCGGAAAAATCCGCAAAAATAATAATTGACATAGCCGTATTTTTCCCTTCGCAAGTTTAGTAAAACGTTTCGTCGAAAAACGACTCCTTTCGGCACTTGTGTACAAATTTCGAAACTTGCCAAATCTTAAGGCTTAAATTTTCTACGTACGTCCTTACGTACATACTCTGGAAATACGGGGTATAACAATTTCTTCCTTTAAGAATCAAGTCCCATAACTTGAAAAATAAAGTCTCTTAACCTTTTAAGAATTCAAGGTTCATAGTCTTTAAAACTTCATAACATAAACTCTTTAAATTAAGTAACGTATACTTTTATGCGTTGTGAATAGGTTATACTCGTTTATAACGATCTTATTAAAGCAGCCATGATCTAGAAAATTGTCACGACCCGACCCCGGGCCCGCGACCGGTGCCCTACCTGGGAACCCCTTTCGGTATACATCAGAGAATAGCAACGGAACATACACAACTGTAAAAAAAAGCTTAAACATAAAACAATAACAGGCTAGCCGATAAGGCCACCTTCCGTACAATATACGCAATAAAACAATACATTTTTTTTCCTTTACAACCCAAACCACAATGTGACTACAGACCTCTAAGAATAACAACTCATGACAGGGCCTGCCATACCCCGAATGTACAACGACCGACAATACCGAGGATAAGCCTCCGAATAAAGGAGCTTCTCAACACCGAACAGTGATCCTAAGAGCGAGGATCAAGAACTCATTTACTCACTGCGGCATGAACGCACTTGGCCGGAGGTCGAGACAACATGTACCAAATATGTGAAACTGAAAGTACTGTAATGAAATCATAAGTCTATAATAAAAATGGAGACAGGTATGATAACTCAATTAACAGTACACAGTGCCTTACTAACAATTAGAGTAATCCAAGAGTATATGTACCACATAAAAATAAGAGACTCACGATCAAATCATGGGTAGCGAACCCATAGAAACAGGTGGTATAATGTCTTGGGGGTTTTCCCCTTATTTATACTCTTACCCTGAGGCAGGTGGTATAACGTTTTGGGGGTTTACCCCTCATTTATACTCTTATCCTGGAGAAGGTGGTAAAGCAGGTGGTATAATGTCTTGGGGGTTTACCCCTCATTTATACTCTTACCCTAGAAAAGGTGGTATTGTCACGACCCGATCCGGGGTCCGTGACTGGTGCCTTACCCGGGCACCCAAGTAGTCATTCATCAGAGAAAATCAGCGGAACATAAAACATAAATATGAAACAAGAGACATGATAAACAAACAGGCCAACCAAAACAGTTGCCTTCTGTACATATATATAAAAACCCGAACAGTTTAATCCTTTTTACAACCTTGCCCACAACAGTACTACCGACCTCTAAGAATGAAATGACAACTATGGCGGGACAGGGCCCCATCATACCCCTGAATGTACAAGAACTTACAGACTTAGGGTAACATACCAAAAGATAAGCCTCCGAAGAAACGGGGCTTCCCAACACGCCGCACTTTGATCCTATGAGCGAGGATCTACAACCGATGTACTTCTACCTGCAGATGAACGCGGCCCAAGGAGGTCAAGATAACAGTACCAAGTATGTGAAATCAGAAATATCAGAAATGAAATCATAATAGTCTATATAAAGCATGAGACATGTATGATAACCAAACTACAGTTCACAACATAAAAGCAGTCATGTCAAGCCAGGGACTCACGCCCTCAAGTCATCCCTCATGCCCGTGGAACTCCTTCCTCACCGCCAGCTTAGGTATAAATCGTGTGGAATACGTGTCCCGCCCATCCCGGGACTCGGTAAAGAATCATGCGAGTACGTGTCCCGCCCATCCCACGGGACTCGGTAAAGAATCGGATGAAATCGTGTCCGCCCATCTCGGGACTCGGTGAATAATCGGATGAAATCGTGTCGGCCCATCTCGTGGGACTCGGTGAATAATCGATGAAATCGTGTCCCGCCATCTCGTGGGACTCGGTGAATAATCAGATGAAATACGTGTCCCGTCCCATCTCGTGGGACTCGGTGAAGAATCGTTCATAACAAATCAGCCGGCCCTCCATCGAGAGACGCGGTGGTATGGAAATACAGTATTTGCACAACAAGGCTATCAAACACAAACATAGGCAAGTTACACACAACTCAAGTTTATTTTAGGCCAAAGTCCAGGTTCTGACCCCCAAGTATTACATACGTTAGATTCTTTTTAAAAGATCCATTTCTTTTATAAAGGTCACCCGATACCCGTAGTATAAAAATAGGGTGACTCACATTTTTAGGTAAACCCAAACACTTTCCTTTTCAACATCAAGTAACAACATTCTTTTCCCTAACGTTCAAGTTTGCCTAATTTTAAATACTCAAGTTTCTCATTTTCGAAAGGTTTCGTAGTTCATAGTATTAATCACTTAATGATATAATTCTCTTTGAAAGCAATTTGAGAAACATATGTCTGATACGTGAGTAGGTTATTCTTGTTCATAATAAATCTTATTAAGCAGCCATGATCTAGGAAATGTAATATCATTTTGTCTCATCTTAGCTTCTATGCAGATGGAGGTTTCTACTGGTTTTAATAATACTTCATTAATCAGTACATTTCCTTTTATTAGCGCTGCAGTGGTTTGTCGATACTCATTCTGATTTCCGAAATCAGTAAAACATTATTCCTTTTAAAAACCGCGTACTCATTACTCACGAATGAGGTTTCACACAAAAATTCATATTAATTCATTTAAGTCAAGTCTCTTATCTTTTAGGATCAAGTCTCTTAACTTATAAAATCAGTAAGTTATTCTCTTTACCTTTCTTAAGACGTTATACCTAACTTCCCATAAAGCTAGTATAACTCTTATGTTTTCAAAACCAAGTATTACTCTTCTTTCAAAAAGGTTTCTTAACTCTTTTTGAAATACTTCAAGATTCTTTATTATTCAGGCTTAAGTCAAAAGACATTGCCACACGTACGTCTACCGTACTATATATATTCCGTTAAAATACTTCAAGATTCTTATTATTCAGGCTTAAGTCAAAAGACATTGCCGTACAATTATATTCAGTTAGCACACGTACGTCTACCATACTATATATATATATATTCAGGCTTAAGTCAAAAGACATTTCCACACGTACGTCTACCGTACTATATATATATTCTTTTAAAATACTTCATGCTCAAGAGTATAGTAAGAATCACATACCTCGCGACGATTATCGACTATAAGCAAAACGCTCCACGGCTATAACCCGGCTAGCCTTGTCCACCTTCCAAGTAGTTCTTGCTACTCGCAGAACATTCAACCAATAAGGTTATAAGTCTCATCAGAATACAAATTCTATGTAAGTACGATTTAAACTTCTACATATATTCTTCCGATGTGATTTCGTCAAGTTTTTACTGTAATATCCTTCTATTACAGTTCAAATCTCTTCTATGAATTTAAATTCATTTCTATACTACTACAGTATGTAATTTCCAATTACAATAGAAGGACAGTAGTATTTACCTCGATGAGCCCAAAATTATCCAAGTTTAATGTCGCTCCTGAGCAACGTTTAGCTCCTACTCCGTGCGTTCCAACCCGCTCCAAACAACCCTTAGAAGTTCTACGCAACTTCTACTTAACACTTCAACCGACTATGAAGGTTTTCCTTAGGGTTTTGTTTAGTGGCTAAAGGAAAGTATAATAGTATTTCCGGGCTCTACGTATAGAGGTAACTTTGGAAAGTACTACAAGGTATTTGGGCTTAAGTATTTGGGCATTATAACAATACTTGAAGAGTATTTCTATACCACAAAGGGGGGTATTATACGAAAACAACTAGGCTAGGGGGGGTACCCCTCGGCTAGAACACTACAAGAGGGGGACCCTCTCGGCCAAAGCTTCTCAAAGGGGGGAGGGGGGGATGGGCTTTGGACGAACACAACTATCAAAGGGGGAGGGATTTTTAGACTTGGAAAATGATTTTAGGATGAAGAAGTTCATCAACTTAGAGGGGTATTTATAGGTCAAGCAAAGGCCAACCAATGGCCAAGATGAAGACAAGTGTGGTGCAAGTGTAGGGCTAGGATTTTCCCATGTGTCCTTATCCATCTACTACACAAAATATCCTACCTAACCCTTGACCAAGAAAAACACAAAAAACGTGCCAAAGGGAAGCCCTCTTTGCCGTCCAATGAGGGTGACAAGTGTCACCCTCCCGTTGGTCCAAAATATTTCATCTCTCGGAAAAATCCGCAAAAATTATAAATGACATAGCCGTATTTGTCCCTTCGCAAGTCTTGTAAAACGTTTCGTCGAAAAACGACTCTAATCGGGGGTTGTGCACAAATTTCGAACATATGCCTACTTTAAGGCTTAAATTTATAATACGTACGCCTCACGCATATACTGGAAATACGGTATAATGTATAGCGTCTGGGGTTTTCCTCACTTATACTCTTACCCTATCTCAACCGTCATTACACAATAAATAAGCAAGTTAAGAAATCCCCCTAACTTCTTATTAGTCTTATGCATATACACTATCATTTTAGCTTACTTAAGGCACTAACATGACATTATAAATCCGGAAATCTAACCCGCCTCCTGGTCACATGCCCCGGAATCCCACATCGCAAGCATGTCCAAGGAGTAACACAAATAATGGAGGCATACCCGTGGAATCCCACATCACCGCTTGCACGCCCAAGTAAACTTACAACAAGACAAAGCCCTCCAACCGAGAGTCGCGGCAACGTAATAAAACATAACACTTGCACTCAAGGGCTATCACCAGCACACATAGGCAAGTTCATAAAATCTATAGACTTTCATTTTATAAACTCAAGTACTACATACTTCTACTCTTTTAAAATGACTCTTTTCCATACGAAACTTCCAAGACACTAATAACCATAGTATCAAGTTGTCACGACCCGAACCCGGGCCCGTGACTGGTGCCTTACCCCGGGAACCCTAGTGATACAACATCAGAGAAAATCAGCGGAAATAAAAACATGAACATGAATTAAGAGACAAGATAAATAAACAGGCCAACCAAAACAGTTGCCTTCATCATATATACATAAATACCCAACGCTTATCCTTTTTACAAACCACGCCCACAACAAAGGTTACATGCACTTAAGATTTTTACAACAGCTATGACGGGACAGGGCCCCGCCATACCCCTGAATGTATAAAAATCTACAGACTCAGGGTAACATACCAAAAGATAAGCCTCCGAAGAAATGGGGCTTCCCGACGCGCTGAACTGTGATCCTATGAGCGAGGATCCACAACCGATGTACTTCCACCTGCGGCATGAACGCACCAAGGAGGTCATAACAGTACCAAGTATGTGAAATCAGAAAAGATCAGAATGAAATCATAATAGTCTATATAAAGCGGGAGACATGTATGATAACCGATGAAATACGTGTCCTACCATCCCGTGGGGCTCGGTGTATAATCAGATGAAATACGTGTCCCTGCCCATCTCGTGGGACTCGGTGTAAAATCAGATAAAATACGTGTCCCTGCCCATCTCGTGGGACTCGGTGTATAATCAAATGAAATACATGTCCCTGCCCATCTCGTGGGACTCGGGGTAGAATCGTTCTTAACAAATCAACCGGCCCTCCATCGAGAGACGCGAGGGTACATAAATACAACAAAGGCTATCACAACAAGCATAGACAAGTTTCACAACAACAAGCATAGGCAAGCTTCACAACAACAAGCATAGGCAAGCTTATACACAACTCAAAGTACTTTCATTTTATGCCAAAGTCCGGGTTTTAACCCTAAAGTACTACGTACGTTAAATTCCTTTTAAAGATCCATTTCTTTTACAAAGGTCACCCGACGCCCGTAGTATATATAAAAAAATAGAGTGACTAACATTGTTAAGTAAACCAAAATGCTTTCCTTTGTAAAATCAAGTAACAACCTTATTTTCCAAACGTTCAAGTTTGCCTAATTTCAAATGCTCAAGTTTCTCATTTTAGAAAAGGTTTCGTAGTTCATAGTTTTAATCCTTTTAAAACATAATTCTCCTTTAAACGTTTTGAGAAACATATGTCTTATATGTGAGTAGGTTATTCTTGTTTATAATCAATCTTATTAAGCAGCCATGATCTAGGAAATGTAATATCATTTTGTCTCATCTTAGCTTCTATGCAGATGGAGGTTTCTACTGGTTTTAATACCATACTTCATTATTCAATACATTTTCCTTTATTAACGCTGCAGTGGTTTGTCGATACTCATTCTGATTTCCGAAATCAGTAAAACATTATTCCTTTTAAAACCAAGTACTCATTACTCACGAATGAGGTTTCACACTTTTAACAAAATTCATATCAATACCATTAAGTCAAGTCTCTTATCTTCTAAAAAATATCAAGAAACCTTCTTTTATCACTCTTAAGACGTTATACCTAACTTCCCATAAAGCTAGTACAACTCTTATGTTTTCAAAGCCAAGTATTACTCTTCTTTCAAAAGGTCTTTTTGAAACACTTCGATTCTTTATTACTACACATCAAATCCATTATAAGTCAAATCGATTACCACTTTGAAACCACAAAACATTTTCTTACCTACATAAAGTCATATAACCAACTTCCCATAAAGCCGTTATAACACTTTATGTTTCAAACCAATCAAATACATTAAACACGTATGCGTCACCGTACTACATAGTTATACACATATCATGCTAGAAGAGATAGGAAGAGGTTCACATACCTCGCGACGATTCTGGACTAATAGCAAAGCGCTCAAGTACCTCAAACCGTCGGCTACACCTTACGCCATGTAGACCACGCCACACGTAGTATTTCAACCTATAGAGGCCACAAGGCGCCTATTAACCTCTTAGATCTCAATGTAGAATATTACGAGAAAATTCGACACCTCCCCACATGGCAGCGTAAATCTCCTCTCTATCGGTAGGCTACCAAGCCAACCGGGGGTTTGCACGCCTAACGGGCGTGTACAATTCTACTCACGAATACTACACAAGTCTCGTAATGTCTGATCTATGTAATTACGATTGATTCACTTCTTAAAATTAGGGCTTAAGTCGCAAGACATTCTGCGTAAGTATTATTCGAGCTTAAGTCAAAAGACATTGCCGCAACTATATAGTATACTTAACTATATACTCCTGACATGTAATTTCCAATTACAATGAAGGTCAAGAATGTTTACCTCGATAAGCCCAAAATTATCCGAGTTTAAATGTCGATCTGAGCAAGGTTTAGCTCTACTCAGGCGCTCAGGCCAGCTCGACCAACCTTAGAAGTTCTAACCAACTTCAACTTATAACTTCAACTACGGGTGAAGATTTACTTAGGGTTTCGTTTTTGTGATTGAGGGAAGTATAATAGTATTTTCTGGGCTTTGTATAAGTGTAACCTTGGGAATACTACAATGTATTTGGGCCAAGGTATTTGGGCATTATAACGATACTTGGAGAGTATTTCTATACCACAAAAATGGGGTATTTATACGAGACAACTAGGCTAGGGGGGTGTACCCCTCGGGTAGAACACTACAACGGGGGGGAGGTATTTCTCTCGGCCAAAAGGCCTCAACAACGGGGGAGGGGACTCTTGGACGAAATACAACACTAAGGGGAGGAAGAGAACTTTCAAGACTTAGGAAAATTTTAGGATGAAGAAGTCTTCCAAAGGGGTATTTATAGGTCAAGAAATGGCCAACCAATGGCCAAGATTCATCCAGTGTTAGGCAAGTGTAGGGCTAGGATTAAGCCATGTGCACCTTATCCATCTACCACACCAACTTGCACAAATATCCTACCAACTCCCGGCCCGCTGCGTCCACCACTTCCAATTAGAGGGTGACAAGTGTCGCCTCTCGTTGGTCAAAATGTTCGTCTCTCGGAAAAATCCGCAAAATAATAAATGACATAGCCGAATTTTCCGCCTTCGAAGTTTAGTAAAGCGTTTAGTCGAAAACGACTCTTTTCGGCACTTGTGCCCAAATTTTCGAATCTTGCCAACTTTAAGGCTCAAATTATAATACGTGCACGCCTTACGTACATACTGCGGAAATACGGTATAACATTCTCCCCTCGTAGAAACATTCGTCGAATGTTACTTCTCAGACGGATAACGATAAAGTTCCTCCGAAGTTGTCAACGCCACACCGCCACGAAACACCGCAAATACTTACATCCAAGTCCACGAGAAACACCTCTAACATCACAAACTTTTGTCACTTTGCGCGAGGTTCTAGTGTCACTCGGCGACCAACAAATGGTACCGGATCGCATCGATCCACGAGGTCTAAAATATACATCCTTCGCACCTTCTCCTTTACAAGAAATGATCATATCTATGCTCGCAATACATGCTCGCCTCTACCCCTCGTCGTACTCTTCTCGAACACTTGAACTCTTCTAGTATCGTACCACACTTGATCATCGCTTGATTCTCCAAACCTTGGAGTCACCACCTCCAACTTGGTTATCTTACTAGCCTCAATCTTCCTTAAGGCCATTCCGGCCTTCACGGTCCGCTCGGTTGAACACATCCACGAACTCATCGATGGTCAACTAAACTTGGGCCTAGCACCCTCGTGACCCTACCACTGGCGGGACCACCCAGCTGACCCAGCGCCGAAGCAGTGCGGGTTGGCCCGCAACATGGCCCCAACCCGACCCACTTAACGCATCACGCTCTTGTTTCCCGATCCGGAACAAACTTACCTATACAAGTCATGAAAGCTACCACTTCCATTTTACACTACCCAAGGAATTATCCCAGAACACATTTATACGCAAACCAAGTATTTCAACAAAGACTAACCGTAAAATCTTTTATTCAAGATGACCTTACCTCTAAGGTCTCAACACGAAATATTCTAAGGTTCACACTCTCCATGCCCCCATACTTATCCTTTCAACTAACCATGCTTTCTAACTCATAACCAACATAACGCTATCCGAACGTAGCACACAATAAGAAGGTCATTATATCATGCATACAAATCTCTAGAGGGTTAAGGATATACCTGAATCTACCGCTCCACTCTAATCATAAGTGCGCCTGCAGCGCATAGTAGAAGGCGATGAACACCGCGACCGGTGGTGAGTCATTCTGTTTGAATCCTTCCTACTAGGGCGGTTCTCGTCATATATGGCCACGACGGCGCGAGAAAAACAAGCACCCGATAAAAAGCGACATTCCCGGGATGGCGTCGCCACATCGTGCACCGAGAAAACTCAAACCGATGGCTAGAACCCGTATATCGTGAACGAAGCCACGGAGCTCGACCGGCTCGAATACCACGAGCGTCGGCGGCGCGGGGACCACTGCATCTTGGTGGAGGTACATAACTAGGCTCTGGCGAGCGGTCCGCCTCGAAAGTTACCAAAGGACCTGCTTTGCGGCCTCTTCGCGATCTCGGTCATTCCGTCGACCTCTTCGTGCCTCACATCCTGCGTGAGCTTGCGTGCGGGCAATGTCCATGCGGTGAAGAGCTACACCGTACAAGCCTCGCCAAATGTCGTCCAGCCGGTGGCGTAGCGGTGTACTCATCCTCCATATCGGCTACTCTGACGGGAACATACCGAGCTAATGAGTCGAACTCCACATTGTACTCTCTCTGGCAGTCGCGATCCGCCTCAGCGTCAAAAATCATCGGCCCGAGCCCTCCTCATCTGTGGAGGCAAGAAATGTGCAAGAAATGCCCTCGAGAACTTCGTCCCAAATGCTGAAGTGCATGCTCTTCCGGGACAGCTCACGAATCAAACGATCCAATCTGCGGTATCACGCGGTGATGCGAACCAATACCACCGACTCGCCTGCGAGGCTCGATCACTCTCATGTCTGCTGTGGCTGTCGGATAAACTCACGAGGTCATCCTCGGCTCTCGATCCATAGAACATCGGCGGGCTCTGACTCGAGAAAGTCACGTAGCCTCAAACTGCGCTCGGGGTGAACTACGGGTGCTCTTGGGGTGAACTGCTGCGTCCGGCCTATCCTCATATCGGCCCACGACCACGGCGATGGCGCCATCTCCTTGTACCCCATCTCATCTGCTCCGGTGTGGGCTGGAGGCTCAGTATCGTAGTCTCGGCGACCACTGCTGCGCTCTAAACTCTCTTTGGTCTTTGGCGGCGTCGCGAAACTTCGCCGTCGGAAGCCTTGGCCAGAACTGCGCCTCGTGCTCCTCTGTATCTCACTATGACTCCCTCATTGCCTTGCCCGTGGGCTCAGGTTGCCTGCAGCGGAGGCATAAGCGGTAAAGGAAAGGAATACGTCGGAGGGTCCAACTTATCACCTGGCTCTAGGGCACGATCTCGTAATGAGAAGAATGGAAACCAATCCTAAATGTCCTATAGCCTCACGATTATAGATGTGGTGCACAACACACCGATAATCAAGACTCTACTAGACACGGTGCGTAGACACTTTCCGAGGACTAAGCGCTCGATACCACGCCATCACGACCGAACACGGGCGTGGTGGTGCCTTACCCAGGGCACCCTAGTGATACAACATAATAGAAAATCAGATGAAATAAAAATATGAACATGAATTAAGAGACAAGATAAATAAGCGAGCCAAAAAGCGATTTGCCTTCATCATATATACATAAATACCGACGGTTATCCTTTTTACAAACCACACTTGCATTACTCTGCACCTCTAAGACTTTTACAGCGGCTATGACGGGACGGGGCCGCCATACCACGAATGTATAAGAATCTCTGACTCGTGGTAACATACAAAAGATAAGCCTCCAAGAAATGGGGCTTCAGCCTTGTTGACGTGATCCTATGGCGAGGATCCACAACCGATGTACTTCCACTGCGGCATGAACGGCCCGAAGGAGGTCGATCTAACAGTACCAAGTATGTGGCGTAAAGGCGTAAATGAAATCATAATAGTCTATATAAAGCAGGAGACATGTATGATAACCTGATGAAATACGTGTCCCGGCCCATCCCGTGGGGCTCGATGTATAATCAGATGAAATACGTATCCCTGCCCATCTCGTGGGACTCGGTGTAAAATCAGATAAAATACGTGTCCCTGCCCATCTCGTGGGACTCGGTGTATAATCAAATGAAATACGTGTCCCTGCCCATCTCGTGGGACTCGGTGTAGAATCGTTCATAACAAATCAACCGCCCTCCGAGAGGCGAGTGCGAAATACAACAAAGGCTATCACAACAAGCATAGACAAGTTTCACAACAACAAGCATAGGCAAGCTTCACAACAACAAGCATAGGCAAGCTTATACACAACTCAAAGTACTTTCATTTTATGTCAAAGTCCGGGTTTTAACCCTAAAGTACTAAGTAAGTTAACTTCCTTTTAAAGATAAATTTCTTTTACAAAGTTCACCAGACGCCCTTAGTATATATAAAATAATAGAGTGACTAACATTGTTAAGTAAACCAATATGCTTTACTTTGTAAAATCAAGTAACAACCTTATTTTCCAAACGTTGAGTTTGCCTAATTTCAAATGCTCAAGTTTCTCATTTTAGAAAAGGTTTCGTAGTTCATAGTTTTAATCCTTTTAAAACATAATTCTCCTTTAAAGCGTTTGGAGAAACATATGTCTTATATGTGAGTAGGTTATTCTTGTTTATAATCAATCTTATTAAGCGACCATGATCTAGGAAATGTAATATCATTTTGTCTCATCTTAGCTTACATGCAGATGGAGGTTTCTCTTGGTTTTAATACCATACTTCATTATTCAATACATTTTCCTTTATTAACGCTGCGGTGGTTTGTCGATACTCATTCGATTTCAAATCGGTAAAACATTATTCCTTTTAAAACCAAGTACTCATTACTCACGAATGAGGTTTCACACTTTTAACAAAATTCATATCAATACCATTAAGTCAAGTCTCTTATCTTCTAAAAATATCGATAAACCCTTCTTTTATCACTCTTAAGACGTTATACCTAACTTCCCATAAAGCTAGTACAACTCTTATGTTTTCAAAGCCAAGTATTACTCTTCTTTCAAAAAGGCTCTTTTGAAACACTTCCATTCTTTATTACTACACATCAAATCCGTTATAAGTCAAATCGATTACCCTTTGAAACCACAAAGCATTTTCTTACCTACATAAAGGTTATAACCAACTTCCCATAAAGCGTTATAACACTTTATGTTTCAAACCAATCAAATACATTAAACACGTATGCGTCCGTACTACATAGTTATACACATATCATGCTAGAACAGATAGGAAGAGGTTCACATACCTCGCGACGATTACCGACTAATAGCAAAGCGCTCAGTACCTCAAACCGTCGGCTCATCTTAAGCCAAGTAGACCACGCCACACGTAGTATTTCAACCTATAGAGGCCACTGGCGCCTATTAACCTCTTAGATCTCAATGTAGAATATTCTCTGAGAAAATTCGGACACCTCCCCCACATGACAGCGTAAATCTCTCATCTATCGGTAGGCTACCAAGCCAACCAGGGGTTTGCATCTAACCGGACGTGTACAATTCTACTCACGAGAATACTACACAAGTCTCATGTCTGATCCTATGTAATTACGATTCGATTCACTCTTAAAATTCGTGCTTAAGTCGCAAGACATTCAGTAAGTATTATCGAGCTTAAGTCAAAAGACATTGCCGCACAACTATGTTCAGTTCTATATATAGTATACTTAACTATATACTCCTACAACATGTAATTTCCAATTACAATGAAGGTCAAGAATGTTTACCTCGATAGGCCCCAAAATTATCCGAGTTTAAATGTCGATCTGCGCAAGGTTTAGCTCTACTCAGGCGCTCCGACCCGCTCAACCAACCCTTAGAAGTTCTAACCAACTTCTACTTATAACTTCAACTACGGGTGAAGATTTACTTAGGGTTTCGTTTTTGTAGTGAGGAAGTATAATAGTATTTTCTGGCTTTGTATAAGTGTAACCTTGGGAATACTACAAGGTATTTGGGCAGGTATTTGGGCATTATAACAATACTTGGAGTATTTCTATACCACAAAAAGGGTATTTATACGAGACAACTAGGCTAGGGGGTGTACCCCTGCAGAACACTACAAGGGGAGGTATTTCTCTCGGCGAAGGCCTCAACAAAGGGGAGGGACTCTTGGACGAAATACAACACTAAGGGGAGGAAGAGAACTTTCAAGACTTAGGAAAATTTTAGGATGAAGAAGTCTTCCAAAGGGGGGGGGTATTTATAGGTCAAGAAATGGCCAACCAATGGCCAAGATTCATCCAAGTGTTAGGCAAGTGTAGGGCTAGGATTAAGCCATGTGCACTTATCCATCTACCACAACTTGCACAAATATCCTACCAACTCCCCTTGACCCCTTTGCCGTCCACCACTTCCAATTAGAGGGTGACAAGTGTCGCCCTCTCGTTGGTCCAAAATGTTTCGTCTCTCGGAAAAATCCGCAAAAATAATAAATGACATAGCCGGAATTTTCCGCCCATGAAGTTTAGTAAAACGTTTCGTCGAAAAACGACTCTTTTCGGCACTTGTGCCCAATTTTTCGAATCTTGCCAACTTTAAGGCTCAAATTATAATACGTACGCCCTTACGTACATACTCTGAAAATACGGGGTATAACACAAGTCATAACTATTTTTCAAGACAAGTCACAATATCTTTTAGAAATAAAATTATAGGCTTCTAAATCAAGTGACTTCTTTCTTTTAAAACCTTAAGCAATTGATGCCTTTTGTTATACCCCGTAGTTCCAGGGTATGTATGTGAGGACGTGCGTACGAGAATACGACAGAAATTTTGGAAGGAAAGAAAGATGTGATTTTTCGACGGAAAAGTTTCCGGATTTCGTGAAGGAAAAAGGTTCGTTGATGGGAATTGGATTCCCAGATTTGGTATTTGGGCTTCTTGAATTATATTAGAATTATGGAATTTTATTTCCGGAATTGGTCACGTGGGGCCCACGGGAGAAATTCTGATTTTGTGGGGCCAGCTTTGTTTTGAGATTTTGGCCATTATGGATATTTCGGAAGATGAAATATTTTGGGCAGTAGGAGGCGACACGTGTCACCCCTTAGGTGGCTCTTGGCGATTTATGCTAGAGCAGTGGCAAGCAAGTGGCCAAGTCTTGCTAGATATTTTGTGTGGACAAGTGGCTTGTGGGACCCACACACTTGTCCCCAATCTCAACCACACACTTGTCTTCATCCTAGCCCTTGGTTGTCCTATATATACACTACTAGTTGATGAAAACTTCCACACTTAACCATTTGAGACTTGAACAAATACTCTCCACTTGCGCATGGTTTTGGCCATGGTGCCATTCCTTGACCTAAATTTGTCCAACAATTCTTAAACTCTCAAGTGTTCTTCCTAAGGTGTTAGGAAGATTGTGTACCAAGAGTTGGAAAAGATTTCACACCCCTAACCTCTAAACTTCACCTTGGCCGAGAGCTCCATGAACAAAAACCCTAAGTGTTCTTCACTTTTTGGAGTTGAATCTTGAAGGGAAGTTGGTTAGGAGCTTCTATGGGTTGCTTGTAGCGGATTGGAACGTAAAGATTTGGAGCTAAGACTTGCTTGGAGCGACATTAAGTTCTTGGATAGATTTTGGGCTATTTGAGGTAGTAAATCTTAACCTCTTTGTGAATTGGTCATTATACATATATTATAAGTATATTATGGAGTATATAATAAATGGAGTAAAGTTTGGAAGAGTTGGATCTTGTTAACTTGTTAAAAGAAAGGATTGGCCGTTAGCCATTAAAATGGTAAAAGCGTATCTTACTTGTGAAGAAGTAATTAACAAAGTAACTATAACTTATATTAAGAATGGAAATATAAGTTGGATGACTAATGAGTAATTTGGATAAGTAAAATGGACAAAGTTGGCCAAGGACCCCAACTTAAGGACTGTATTTACTTTGGACTGTATTTACTTTGGACTGTATTTACATTGGACTGTATTTACATTTTCTGTTAAGGGGAAGATTGTTCAATCGCGTTTCGTTTGGGCGTGTGATCCCCTTTTTAATTATTGTATTGTTATGAAGGCGTGATAGTAAACCGCGTTACCGGTTGGGCGCGTAATCCCCTTCTTTTACTTATTGTTGTTATGAAGGCGTGATAGTAAACCGCGTTACCGTTTGGGCGTGTAATCCCATTCTTTATGTTGTTTAATTATTACGCCTTATATATGGCATAATTACGGTTATTCGGGCCTTGGAGAAAGATGGAAAAGTGAGTAAAAACGGGGGAAGTGCTGCCCAATTTTCCGTAGAATTAGAGGGCTTTTTATTGGTATAAGTCTTCAATGGTAAGAAAGGTTTGATAGAAGTACTATGACCATTTTAGGAGTGGAGTACTACGTGTGGCATGATCTACTTGGCTTAAGGAGTAGCCGACGGGTTGAAGTACTTGGAGCGTTTTGCTATTTGTCGATAATCGTCGCGAGGTATGTGAACCTCTTCCTATCTTTTCTAGCATGATTGTTGTGAACTATGTAGTACGGTAGACGAAATGAGTTTTGGTTGGTTTAAAACATAGGGTGTTATAATAGCTTTATGGGAGGTTAGTTATAACGACGTTATGTAGGTAAAAGAATGGTTTATTGATTGTAGAAGTTAAGAGACTTGATCTTAAAAGATAAGAGACTTGACTTATAAACGACTTGATTTTGAAAGTTAAGAGACTTGATCTTGAAAGATAAGAGACTTGACATATAACGACTTGTTTTCGGAAAAAGAGAAGTAACTTGATTTTAAGTATAGGTTACTTGTTTTGAAAAGAGTAAGTTCTTTGGGTTCTAAAAGAATACTTGTTGTTGTCTTGAAAGATAAGAGACTTAACTTATAAATGACGTTTTATGAAATGTTAAGGACTATGAATTTTGTTAAAAAGTTGTGAAACCTCATTCGTGAGTAATGAGTACTTGACTTTTAAAGAATAATGTGTTACTGATTTCGGAAATGAGAATAAGTATCGAACAAACCATTGCAGCGTTAATAAAGGAGATGTATTGACTAATTGTTATTAAAACCAGTAGAAACCTCCATCTGCATAGAAGCTAAGATAAGACAAAATTGTATTACATTTCCTAGATCATGGCTGCTGTGATAAGCTTGTTATAAACAAGAATAAACTGCTCACACATAAGACATATGTTACTCAATTGTTTTAAAAGAGATTAAGACTATGAACTATGAAACCTTTCTAAAAGTAAGAGACTTGAGTATTTGAAATTAGGCAAACTTGAACTTTTTGAAAAGAATGTTGTTGCTTGATTTTAAAAAGAAAGTGTTCTGGTTTACTTAAAAATGTGAGTCACTCTGTTTTTAATACTACGGGTATCGGGTGACCTTTATAAAAGAATTGGATCTTTTTAAAGAATTTAAGGTACGTAATACTTTGGGGGTTAGAACCTGGCCTTCGGCATAAAATGTAAGTACTTCAAGTTGTGTGTAACTTGCCTATGTTTGCGTGTGATAGCCTTGTTGTGCAAGTGTTGTATTTCTGTGCTACCGCGTCTCTCGATGGAGGGCCGGCTGATTTGTTATGAGTGATTCTTTATCGAGTCCCATGGGATGGGCCGAGAAACGTATCCCACCTGATTCTTTATCGAGTCCCATGAGATGGGCCGAGACACGTATCCCACCTGATTCTTTATCGAGTCCCATGAGATGGGCCGAGACACGTATTCCACCTGATTCTTTATCGAGTCCCATGAGATGGGCCGAGACACGTATTCCACCCGATTCTTTATCGAGTCCCATGGGATGGGCCGAGACATGTATTCCACCTGATTCTTTATCGAGTCCCATGAGATGGGCCGAGACACGTATTCCACCTGATTCTTTATCGAGTCCCATGAGATGGGCCGAGACACGTATTCCACCTGGTTCTTTATCGAGTCCCATGGGATGGGCCGAGACACGTATTCCACACGATTTATACCTAGACTGCCGGCAGTGAGGAAGGAGTTCCACGGGCATGAGGGATGACTTTGAGGGCGTGAGTCCCTGACTTGACATGACTGCTTTTATGTTATGAGCTGTAGTTTGGTTATCATACATGTCTCCTGTTTTATATAGACTGTTATGATTTCATTTACAGTATTTTCAGTTTCACATACTTGGTACCTGTTGTACTGACCTCCTTCGGGGGGCTGCGTTCATGCCGCAGGTAGAGGTACATCGGTTGTGGATCCTCGCTCATAGGATCACAGTTCAGCGTATTGGGAAGCCCCGTTTCTCCGGAGGCTTATCTTGTGGTATGTTACCACAGTGCAGGTTCTTGTACATTCGGGGTATGGCGGGGCCCTGTCCGTCATAGTTGTTGTCACTTTCTTAGAAGTGCATGTCTTGTTGTGGGCGGGGTTGTAAAGGATGTAGCTCGATTCTCTGTATATATGCAAGAAGGCAAATGTTTGGGTTGGCCTGTTATATTATCATATCTCTTGTTTCATGTTCATGTTTTTATTTCCGCTGATTTTCTCTGATGTTGTATCACTAGGGTGCCCGGGGTAAGGCACCAGTCACGGGCCCCGGTTCGGGTCGTGACACCTTTAAATCAATTTGCCTTTCGTTATTTCAAGTCATTTAACATACTTAATGTTATACCCCATTTTTCCAGAGTATGTACGTGAGGGTGTACGTACAAAAGTTTAGTCTTAAAGTTAGGCTATGGACGAAAAAGTTTGTGCACAACTCACTAAAAGAATCGTTTTTCGACGAAACGTTTTACTAAACTCGCGTAGGGTAAATTCCGGCTATGTCATTTATAATTTTTGCGGATTTTTCCGAGAGACGAAATATTTTGGACCAACGGGAGGGTGACACTTGTCACCCTCATTGGACGGCAAGAATGGGCAATTGTTGGCACGTTTTTTGTGCCATTTCCTTAGTCAAGGTGTTGGTAGGATATTTTGTGTAGTAGATGGATAAGGACACTTGCCTAAATCCTCACCCTACACTTGCATAGCACTTGGCTTCATCTTGGCCATTGGTTGGCCACTTCTTGACCTATAAATACCCCCCCCCCCCTTAAGATGAAGAGTTCTTCATCCACAAATCATTTCTCCAAGTCTTGAAAAATCCCTCCCCCTCTCTTAAAGCTTTTCGTCCAAGCCTCCACTCCCCCTTGAAGGCCATGGCGAATACCCCCCCTCTAAAAGAAGCCCTAGCCGAAACACTACCCCCTCCCTTGGTAGAAAAGTTGTCTTCCAAATACCCTAGCCCAATTCCCTTATAGTATCTTAGTAGAAGTTGTTGGGAACTTCTAAGGGTTCTTGGAGCTATCGGAGCGTACAAATTAGGAGCTAAACCTTGCTCAGGAGCAACTTTTAACTTGGATAATGTTGGGCTTACCGAGGTAAATACTCTAGTCCTTCTATTGTAATTGGATATCACATATAAGAATATTATAGACTTGAGTATATGATATGAAGAATAGAATTGAACTGTTATCACAGTAGAAGGGTATAAAAGAAGAATAATCAAACTTTACTTACTTAGGACTGTTTTCACAGTAGACTTGAGTAGCTCACCGGGTAGGGAAGTGCTGCCTAATTTTCCGTAGAATAGAGAACCCTCTACTTAGAAGTATCTGAGAATAGTCTAGGCGTTGATAGGCGTGTTGACTATTATAAATTTGATTCTCTGCGCGCGACATATTCGACTTGGCAGGTGGATTTCGCCGAGAAGGTATGTGATTCTTCCTATACTCTTGAGCATGATATTTTAAATATATATATAGTACGGTAGACGTACGAGTGTTAACTGAATAATAATTACGGCAATGTCTTTTGACTTAAGCCTGAATAATAACTACGGCAATGTCTTTTGACTTAAGCCTGAATAATAAAAGATCTTGAAGCATTTCAAAAGAATACTGAATCATTTTTAACAGAAGAGAAACAATTGGTTTTTAAACAAAAGCTTAAGAGTTATACTAGCTTTATGGGAAGTTAGGTATAACAACTTAAGAAAGATAAAAAGAACTGTTTACTTACTTGCTTATGAAAACCTTGTTTTGATTTCTGTAAGATGTAGTAAGATTGATTGATAAATAGACATATTATGATGCTACGTGTGTTAGTGTTTTGTGATGTTGTGAAAGGGGGTCATTCTCGTTGTGCTTACGTTGCTAGACGGTAAGTCAGTTATACTGTTATTATATCACCTACCCCCTTGACTGGTTATACCGAGGGCTTGCCACCCTTGATGCGGGTCTATACGCCTGTGCGGTCTGTGAGACTATGCGGGCTGCGGGAGCTCGAGATTGATCATTCCGGTGTTTTAGCCCGTCACGGGGATGCCTATGCGATGCGTGTGACTATGCGGTCTATTGAGACTATGCGGTGCGGAGTCGAGGAGAATGCAGGGGTTAGCTACCCCGTCGAGGAATACTTCATGCGGGTGCATGTGTGACCTATGCGGATGCGGGAAGTCGAGGACTAGGCACGCATAATGATACTATGGGCGATTGGCCTTGCTTCGATCATTCGCGGCCTAGGAAAGACCCGATTCTGATATATCTATGTTGCTCTTGCTTATGTTGTGGCACTATGTGCAATTGAATCGAGTGTATTTGCAATGGCTTTAAATACTTTGATTTCATTTAAGTACTTTCTGATTTCACATACTTGGTACTGTTGTCTTGACCTCCTTGAAGCTGCGTTCATGCCGCGGTAAGGGCAAGCAGTGCTAGATCCACATCCTTAGGATCTCTTTGCTTTGGTGTCGGGAGCTCCATCTTCTCCGAGGCTCGACTTTTGGGTATGATCTCCTGTTGTTGTATATAGTTTTGTACATTCGGGGTATGGCGGGGCCCCGTCCGCCATAGTTGTTATCTTCTTAAGTGCAGTAGTCTGTATTACGGTTGGGATGTAGCGCAAAATTATGTTTATATATATATGCGAAAGCGACATTTTCTCACATAAAGCGTGTCTCATTTACAAATCTGTTTCATGTCTTGTTTTTATATTCCAGATTACTCGATGTATGACTACTTGGGTGCGGGTAAGGCACGATCCACGGTTTCCGGGCAGTCGTGACAAAAGTGGTATCGAGCGATTAATCTTCGGAAAGTGTCTACTGAGACCGTATCTAGTAAGTCTTGATTATCGGTGTGTTGTGCACCACACCAATAATCGAGAAGCTATAGGATATTTAGGATTGGTTTCCATTCTTCTCACTCGAGATCGTGCCTTAGCGCTGTGTTATAAGTTGGACCCTCTAACGTATTCCTTTTACATGCGATTATGCCTCCACGTAAGGCAACCGGGCCCGGAAGGGCAAGCGGCGGAGCTTCTAGTAGGACGCCGAGATTCACGAGGCTCGTGCCCGATCTATGCAGACGGCGAGTTCCATGACGCCGCCCGGCCCAGCGAGACCACGATGCCCGTCTCATCCCGCGGCTGGGGCGGAGAGTTAGGGTACAAGGAGATGGCCACTATTGGCTAGATTGTGGCGATATGAGGATAGGTGGATCGCAGATTCGATTCCGGCCCGATGGCGCTGTGGTTCACGAGGCGAGATAGTTTGAGGCTACGGGACTTCACGAGTTGTAGCCGCGAGTTTTCTGGTCGAGGCGGAGGATGATCCGCGAGGAGTTCATCCGTCACCGAGAGGATTATGAGAGTGATCGGGCGTCGGAGACCGAGTCCGTGATCTTCGGTTCGCATCGGTGCATGATACGCGATCGATTGGTTTGATTCATGGGAGTTATCGGGAAAGCAGCGTACCCGGCTACTTGGGATGAGTTCTCGGAGGCTTTCTCACTCACTTCTTGCCTCCACGGATGAGGAGGCGCGGGCGACAGATTTTTATTGCGAGGCAGAGGGCGCCTTACGGTTAGGAGTACAATGTCGAGTTCGATTCTTTGGCTCGATATGTCCACTGCATTGGTAGCGGATATGGAGGGCGGGGTGCATCGCTACGTCATCGGGCTAGATGATTATATAGCCGAAGTCTTGTGCGGGTGTGTCTCTTGACCCGAGCATGGACATTACCGTATGCGAGCTCATGCACTTGGATGCGAGGCGCGAGGCAAGCGAGTCGGCGGATATCGGCATCGAGAAGAAGGCGAGGCGGCGGTTCTTTTAGTAGTTCGGGGTGGGCGGCCTCAGTGATCTAGATTTGCACCCGGCCAGCTCGAGCACTCCCACATCATTGTTAGTACAACGAGTATTCGGGCGGTCGGGGCCCGGGACTTGGATTTCGGTGTAGCGAGGTGCTAACCGATCGAGGTCTGCTCGGTGTGCGTTGTGGTAGATTCCATTCGGGAGGCGTAGTACTACTCCGTGAGCTTGCTATACTTGTGGCGGCAGGTCATTATCACGAGTTTGTCCGGCCGGGCGGAGGCGGTAGTAGGGCTCGGCCCTACGGTCGGTTCTTGGTTCATCATCTCCTCATTACTCGCCCGCAGGCGGTACTCATGGACCAGCAGTCGCGGCAGGTCGTGGCGCGGGTCCCGATTCTAGCGGTCCTCGAACCGCATTTATGCCTTGTCCGGTAGCGGGATCAGAAGACCTCACCTGATGTCGTCACAGGTACCTTATCAGTCTCCGATATTGATGTGTATGCCTTGATAGATCCGGGTTCTACTCTGTCCTATATATCTCCTCTTATTGCTAGTAGGATAGGGATAGAGCCTGAGTCCATAGACCACTTTCGAGGTAGCTACGCCGATGGGTGATTTGGTGGTAGCTCGGCGGGTATATAGGGCTTGTCGATGACCATTCTGATTGTCGGACCACTGGCGACTTGATAGAGTTGGATATGGTGATTCGGCGTGATCATGGGCATGGATTGGCTAGCTTCTTGCTATGCCAATGTAGGCTGCGAGGAGAGAGTGGTGCGGTTCGATTTCATGGGGCCGGTTATTGAGTGGGAGGAACACCGTATGTGTAGAGGTAGGTTTATTTCCTACCTCAAGGCTAGGAAGATGGTGCGAGAAGGGTATATCTAGCATCTCGTTCGGGTGTTTGATCTTCGAGTGCGGTGCGATTTTGATCGATTCGATGGTCGAGAGAGTTCCCAGGCGTGTTTCAGACGACCTCACTGGTATCCTCCCGAGAGGAGATAAAGTTTTGTATTGATGTCTTTGCGGACACTCGGCTATTTCCATTCCGCCATACGAATGGCACCGCCGAGTTGAGAGAGTTGAAGGACCAGGTGAGAGATTTCTTTGGAGAAAGGGCTTCATCGACCTAGTGTTTCTCCACAGGAAGCGCGGTATTGTTCGTGAAGAAGAAGGACGGGATGCTGCGCATGTGTGTTGATTATAGGCAGCTGAACAAGGTGACCATTAAGAACAGATACCCCCTTACCAGGATTGATGATTTGTTCGACCAGTTGCAGGGTGCGAGATGTTTCTCCAAGATTGATCTGCGATCGGGCTATCATCAGTGCACGAGTCGAGGCGGATGTCCCTGGGATCGCATTCGGACGATGCGGGCATTATGAGTTCGGTCATGTCTTTTGGGTTGACGATGCTCGGCGATATTCATGGATCGATGAACCTAGTGTTCAAAGCATTTTGGACACGTTTGTGATAGTGTTCATCGATGATATCTTGGTTTATTCTCTCGAGCGGGAGCGTGCGGAGCATTTGAGGCTCTTGCCGATTCTCGGGACCAGCGATTATACGCCAAGTTTTCCAAATGTGAGTTTTGGTTAGCGGTGGCTTTTCTTGGGCATATTATCGGGTGATGGCATTCGAGTGGATACGACCAAGATCGGCGATCGGGACTTGGCCTGAACCTACTACTCCGCAGAGGTTCGCGATTTTACGGGCCTTGCGAGTTATTATCGGTTCGTGGAGAAGTTTGCTTCTATCTCTGCACCATTGACTAGGCTAACTCAGAAGGCAGCTAAGTTTCGGTGGGTGATGCGTGTGGCGGGGTTTCCGATTCTTGAAGGAGAGCGACGGCGCCCGTTCTTACTCTTCCGGAGGTCGAGCGGCTATATGCGTGTATTGTGATCGTCGGGCATCGGGTTGGGATGTGTGTTGATGCAGCATGGCAAGGTTATAGCGTATGCATCCCGACAGCTTAAGAAACACGAGAGGAACTACCCCACCCATGATTTGGAGTTGGCAGCGGTGATTCACGCCTTGAAGATCTGGAGGCACAATTTGTATGGGGTTCATGTGGATATTTATACAGACCACAAGAGCCTCCAGTATATCTTCGACGGAGGAGTGAACTTCTGGCAGAGGCGGTGGTTAGAGGCTGCTTAAGGATTACGATGTTGATATCTGTACCACGGGAAGGCCAATGTTGTGGCGTATGCTCTTAGTCGTAGGTCGATGGGAGCCTATCGGATGTGCGGCAGAGAGGAGGACATGGTTCGTGATTTTCATCGATTAGCGAGCCTTGGTGTCCGTTTGATTGATTACGATAGCGATGGGGTTCGAGTTCGCGAGGTTGCGAGTCTTCCATCGTCGAGAGGTGAAGAGCAGCGATTCGAGGATCGGTTTGACACGTTATCGTGATACGGCTCTTCGTGAGGAAGGGTCGCTTGAGGTAGCACGATGGGGTGCTAAGGTTTGAGGCGAGTTGTGTGTTCGGATGTTTGAGACTTTGGCGGAGTTCTTGGGGAAGCACACGTAGCGCGTTACTCTATCCATCGAAGTCGACCAAGATGTACCACGACCTTAGATACGTGTATTGGTGGGATGGCTTGAAGAGGGGCGTTGCGAGTTCGTAGCTCGGTGCGTGTTGTCGGCATGTGAAGGTAGAGCACGAGGCACGGTGGTTTGTTGCGACGATAGAGATCCGACACGGAAGTGGGAGGTGATCAACATGGATTTTATCACGGGATTACCTCGCACTCATAGGAGACATGATTCTATATGGGTTATCGTCGGCGGTGTGAAATCAGCCCACTTTCTTCCGTCGGGCGACTTTTGGTGAGGATTATGCGGACTTTATATCAGAGATCGTCGGTGCATGGAGTCCTATTTCGATCATATCGCATGAAGAGCCCGGTTCTGGCTAACTTCCGGAGGTCTTTCGAAGGGTTTAGGGACGCAGTGATCCCAGTCGCATTCCATCCACGAGCAGACGGGCGGTGGCGCCTATCCGCACTCTTGAGGATATGCTTGAGCTGTGTTATCGACCGAGGTAGCTGGGAGGATCATTTGCCTCTAGTTGAGTTTGCATATAATAATAGCTACCACTCCGGTATTCGGATGGCGCCTTATGAGGCATTGTATGGGAGGAAGTGCGGTCGCCGATAGGTTGGTTTGATGTAGGCGAGTGCGATTAGTGGGACGATTTGGTGCGGCGAGCGGTGGATAAGGTGAAACTTATCCGGGAGAGGTTCTTGGCGGCTCGAGTCGGCGAAGTCATATCACGGATCATCGTCGTCGGAATCTGGAGTTCGAGGTTGAAGATTGGGTTTTCCTGAAGGTGTCACCCATGAAAGGAGTGATGATATTCGGGAAGAAGGAAACTCGGCCCAGGTACATTGGGCGTATCAGTTGTCGCGAGGTAGGCAAGGTTGCCTATGAGTTGGATCTGTCGTCCGATCCGGAGGCGATCATCCGGTTTTCACGTTTCTATCTTTGAGAGATGTATCGGGGATCCATCTAGGGTACACCGATTGACGATGTCCAGTGACCGAGGTTATCGTATGAGAGATTCCCATAGCGATAATCGATCGTCGAGTTAGCGTCTGCGGACCGGGGCGTGGCTTCACAAAGTCTTGTGGCGGAACGAGCTCAGGGAGGAGATGACGTGGGAAGCCGAGGAGGACATGAGGCAGAAGTATCCTCACCTATTCCCCACACCTCCAGGTAATTCACATTTCTACTTGTAAATTTTCATTGTCATATATGCCTAAGTGTTGTTTTGTGGCCGTATGTGGCATTTGCAAACTGTTTAAGTTATGAAGAACCTTATCGTTAATTGTCTTGAGAAGGAACATTCGGGACGAATGTTTCTAAGGAGGGGAGAATGTTATACCCCGTTTTTCCAGAGTATGTACGTGAGGGTGTACGTACAAAAGTTTAGTCTTAAAGTTAGGCTATGGACGAAAAAGTTTGTGCACAACTCACTAAAAGAATCGTTTTTCGACGAAACGTTTTACTAAACTCGCGTAGGGTAAATTCCGGCTATGTCATTTATAATTTTTGCGGATTTTTCCGAGAGACGAAATATTTTGGACCAACGGGAGGGTGACACTTGTCACCCTCATTGGATGGCAAAAATGGGCAATTGTTGGCATGTTTTTTGTGCCATTTCCTTAGTCAAGGAGTTGGTAGGATATTTTGTGTAGTAGATGGATAAGGACACTTGCCTAAATCCTCACCCTATACTTGCATAGCACTTGGCTTCATCTTGGCCATTGGTTGGCCACTTCTTGACCTATAAATACCCCCCCTTAAGATGAAGAGTTCTTCATCCACAAATCATTTCTCCAAGTCTTGAAAAATCCCTCCCCCCTCTTAAAGTTTTTCGTCCAAGCCTCACTCCCCTTGTGAAGGCCATGGCGAATACCCCCATAAAAGAAGCCCTAGCCGAAACACTACCCCTCCTTGGTAGAAAAGTTGTCTTCCAAATACCTAGCCCAATTCCCTTATAGTATCTTAGTAGAAGTTGTTGGGAACTTCTAAGGGTTCTTGGAGCTATCGGGCGTACAAATTAGGAGCTAAACCTTGCTCGGGAGCGACTTTTAACTTGGATAATTTTGGGCTTACAGGTAAATACTCTTGTCCTTCTATTGTAATTGGATATCACATATAAGAATAGTATAGACTTGAGTATATGATATGAAAAATAGAATTGAACTGTTATCACGATGAAGGGTATAAAGAAGAATAATCAAAGCGTACTTACTTAGAATTTGTTTTCTGATGAACTTGAGTAGCTCACGGGTAGGAAGTGCTGCCCAATTTTCCGTAGAATAGAGAACCTCTACTTAGAATCGTATCTGTAATAGTCTAGGCGTTGATAGGCGTATTTGACTATTATAGGTTGATTCTCTGCGCGACATATTCGACTTGGCGGTGGATTTCGAGAAGGTATGTGATTCTTCCTATAATCTTGAGCATGATATTTTAAATATATATATAGTATGCGGTAGACGTCACAGTGTTAATCGAATAATAATTACGGCAATGTCTTTTGACTTAAGCACGAATAATAACTACGACAATGTCTTTTGACTTAAGCTGAATAATAAAAGATCTTGAAGCATTTCAAAGAATCTTGAATCATTTTTAAGAGAAACAGTTGGTTTTTAAACAAAAGCTTAAGAGTTATACTAGCTTTATGGGAAGTTAGGTATAACAACTTAAGAAAGATAAAAATAACTGTTTACTTACTTGCTTATGAAAACCTTGTTT
Source organism: Przewalskia tangutica (assembly GCA_029844215.1). Classification (NCBI taxonomy): domain Eukaryota; kingdom Viridiplantae; phylum Streptophyta; class Magnoliopsida; order Solanales; family Solanaceae; genus Przewalskia; species Przewalskia tangutica. The sequence goes on from CM056733.1 coordinate 36,227,250, forward strand.
TGATTTCTGTAAGATGTAGTAAGATTGATTGATAAATAGACATATTATGATGCTACGTGTGTTAGTGTCTTGTGATGTTGTGAAAGGGGGTCATTCTCGTTGTGCTTACGTTGCTAGACGGTAAGTCTGTTATACTGTTATTATATCACCTACCCCGACTGGTTATACAGGGCTTGCCACCCCTTGATGCGGGTCTATACGGCTATGCGGTCTGTGAGACTATGCGGGCTGCGGGAGCTCGAGATTGATCATTCGGGTGTTTTAGCCGTCGGGGATGCTATGCGATGCGTGTGACTATGCGGTCTATTGAGACTATGCGGTGCGGAGTCGAGGAGAAGTGCAGGGGTTAGCTACCCCGTCGAGGAATACCTCATGCGGGTGCGTGTGTGACTATGCGGTGCGGAAGTCGGGACTAGCCACGCATAATGATACTATGGGCGATTGGCCTTGCCCGATCATTCGCGGCCTAGGAAAGACCGATTCTGATATATCTATGTTGCTCTTGCTTATGTTGTACTATGTGCAATTGAGAAGTGTATTTGCAATGGCTTTAAATACTTTGATTTCATTTAAGTACTTTCTGATTTCACATACTTGGTACTGTTATCGACCTCCTTGAGGCTGCGTTCATGCCGAGTAAGGTCAAGCAGTGCTAGATCCACATCCGTAGGATCTCTTTGCTTTGGTGTCGTGAGCTCCATCTTCTAGGAGGCTCGACTTTTGGGTATGATCTCCTGTTGTTGTATATAGTTTTGTACATTCGGGGTATGGCGGGGCACTGTCCGCCATAGTTGTTTATCTTCTTAAGTGCAGAGTCTGTAGTACAGTTGGGATGTAACTGCAAAAATTATGTTTATATATATATGCCGAAAGGCGACATTTTCTCACATAAAACTGTGTCTCATTTTACAACTGTTTCATGTCTTGTTTTTATATTCCGCTGATTACTCTGATGTATGACTACTTGGGTGCCCGGGTAAGGCACCAGTCACGGACCCCGGAACGGGTCGTGACACTTAAATTACTTAGAGTAAACCACGCTTTTTAACCTTCCATAAAGCTATTATAACCAACTTCCCATAAAGCCGTTATACTAGCTTTATACATTAGCAACTTACATACTTCTTTATTGTTATACCCCGTATTTCCAGAGTATGTACGTAAGGACGTACGTAGAAAATTTGAAACTTGTATTAGGCTTGGCCGAATTAATTTTTGTTCACTGGCCCGTTTAAGTCGTTTTTAAAGCGTTTTCCAGACTTTCGTAGGAAAATTCCGGCTATGTCATTTTTAATTTTACGGATTTTTCCGAGGCGAAGCGTGTTGGGCCAACAAGAGGGCGCCACTTGGCACCTCCCATTAGCGGACGTAAGGGGCGGATTGGACGAATTGAAGAGGGGAGTTGGTAGGATATTTGGTGTGTTAGTTGGTTAAGGACACATGGGTGAATCTTGGCCCTACACTTGCTATGCACTTGGCTAGATTTTGGCCATTGGTTGGCCTTGGCTTGTGCTATAAATACCCCCCTTAGGATGACTTCTTCATCCATTCCAAATATTTCCTAAGTGTTAGAAATCCTCCCTCCCTTGAAAGAGTTGTTCTCGTCCTCCCCTCCCCGGCGAAGTCCCCACTGAGTGGGGTAGGCCGAGTATACACCCCTCGCCTAGTTGTGTTCGTATAAATACCCCCCTCTTGTTAGAAATACTCTCAAAAGTATTGTTATAATGCCCAATTACCTTAGCCATATACCTTGTAGTATTCTAAGGTTATACCTTTCAAAAAGCCAGTTATACTATTATACTTCCCGTCGGTCACAAACCGAACCCTAAGTAAATCTTCACCCGTAGTTGAAGTTATAAGTAGAAGTTGGTTAGAACTTCTAAGGGTTGTTTGGAGTCGGGCCAGCGAGTAGGAGCTAAACCTTGCTCGGGATCGACATTTAAACTCGGATAATTATGGGCTTATCGAGGTAAATATCTTGTCCTCTATTGTAATTGGAAATTACATGATTGTTAGACTATATAGTTGGAGTATACTATATATAGAACGAGCGTAGTATCGCGATGTCTTTTGACTTAAGCTGAATAAAATAAGAAACCTTTTGAAGAAAAGTCTTGAATCGTAATTACATGGGGTGTATTACTGATGAGACTTGTGTAGTTTTTACGTGAGGTAGAATTGTGCGTCCGGATTAGGCGTATAACCCACTGGTTGGCTTGGTAGCGGCCCGATAGAGAGAGGAGATTTACTGCTGTTGCGGGAGAGTCTTCGAATTTTACGTAGAATGTTCTACGATTAGACCTAAATGTTAATAAAGCGCCTTGTGGCCTTATAGGTTGAAGTACTACGTATGGCGCGATCTACTTGGCTTAAGGAGTAGCCGCGGTTGGAGGTACTTGGGCGTTTTGCTATTAGTCGATACTCGTCGCGAGGTATGTGAACCTCTTCCTATCTCTTACAGCATGATATGTGTGAACTATGTAGTGCGGTGACGTCATGTGCTAAATGTATTTGATTGGTTTAAAACATAAAGTGTTATAACGGCTTTATGGGAAGTTAGTTATAACGACTTTATGTTGGTAAGAAAATACTTGTGGTTTTAAAAGGTAAGCGATTTGAACTATAAGCGGCTTGTTATGTGTTAATAAAGAACTTGAAGTATTTCAAAAGATTTTGAATCATTTTGAAAGAAGAGGTAATACTTGATTTTTTGAAAACTTAAGAGTTATACTAGCTTTATGGAAACTTAGGTATAACGGCTTAGAATGTTTCTTGATTTTGGAAATCGAATGTGTATCGACAAACCACTGCGGCGTTAATAAAAGGAAATGTTTTTAATAATTAAGTATTATTAAAACCGGAGAAACTTCCATCTGCATAGAAGCTAAGATGAGACAAAATGATATTTCCTAGATCATGGCTGTTGTAATAAGATTGTTATAAACAAGAATATCCTACTCACATATAAGGCTTATGTTTCTCAGATTGTTTAAAGGAGAATTATATTCTTAAATGAATAAGACTATGAACTACGAAACCTTTCTAAAATGAGAAACTTGAACATTGGAAATTAGGCAAACTTGAACATTTGAAAAGAATGTTGCTACTTGATTTTACAAAGAGAAGTAATTGATTTACTTTAAAAAGATAATCACTCTATTGTTATATACTACGGGTATTGTGTGACTTTTGTGAAAGTAACATATCTTTAAAGAGTTATTGTATAAAGTACTTTGGGGATAAAAACCCGATCTCGTTAATCATATAGTAGAAAGTAACTTATGTGTGAATAACTTGATTGTATTGGTTTGTGATAGCCTTGTAATACCTTCGTGTTGATTTGATAAGTAATCATATTAGGATGCTACGTGTGTTAGTATTCTGTGATGTTTGTGTAAAGGGGTTTTCCCTTGATTGTGCTTATGTTGTTTTAAACGATAAACTGTTATGTTGGTATTATACCACTCAGTGTTTCCGGGGGTTAAGCTGCCCTCCGATGCGGGGTAGACTCGGTGATGCAGGACCATGATTCGAGAATACCTCATGCGGGTCCCGGCCTATCTTGAGCTACGAGTTCGGGTTAGTGTGCGGCCTTTATGGTCATGCGGTGCATGTGGCCATGCGGTGCGAGTCGGGGCGATGCGGGAGTAGCTACCCTAGATTCGTGGTTCTACCTCATGTGGGCCTATGAGATTGGCCTATGCGGGCTGCGGGGGATTCGAGGCTGACGCGCGCATTTGATATTGCGGGCGAGCGACCAACTTTGATCATGTGACGGTCTAGACAGATATCATGATACAGTTTATGACCTTGTTAGTACTGCGGGTGTTAGTAGTCGGCTATGCCTTCGTGCCACCTGTCATCGTTTTATTTGGACACAGTGGGACTGCTGTTCATGTGTATTTCTTGGTGCTTTTCTATCATTGACTGCCGGCAGTGAGGAAGGTATTCCACGGGCATGATTGGTGTTGTGGGCGTGAGACCCATTGTTATATTGGAGTGATGACTTTGAGGGCGTGAGTCACGACTAGACATATCGCTTATTTATTATGAATCGTAGTTTGGTTATCATACATGTCTCTGCTTTGTATAGACTATTATGATTTCATTTCTGATATTTTGATTTCACATACTTGGTACTGTTGTACTTGTCACGACCGAACCGGGCGTGGATCGTGCCTACCGGGCACCCAGTAGACATACATCGAGTAATCAATGAATATAAAGCGATACAAGACAGATTATGAAATATGAAACAATAATCTGAGAAAAACTTGCCTTTCGGCATATATAAAAATGACAACTTTTTCAACATGAACAGTTTAATCCTTTTTACAAACCCTGCCCACAACAGTACTACAGACCTCTAAGAATGATACGACAACAATGGCGGGACAGGGCCCCGCCAAACCCCTGAATGTAAACACTTACGGCGACGGGGACTATACGTGATAAGCCTCGGAAAGCGGAGCTTCCCAACGCTAATCGTGACCACGAGGCTAGGATCAACGGCGGTGTACCTCAACTGCGGCATGAACGCGGCCCGAGGTCGATAACAGTGCAGAGTATGTGAAACTGAAAATACATCGTAAATGAAATCATAGCGATCATATAAAGCGGGAGACATGTATGATAACCAAACTACGATTTACAACATAGCGATCATGTCAAGTTAGGGACTCACGCCTCAAGTCATCACTCAAGTATAACAATGGGTCTCGTGCCCACAACATCAATCATGCGTGGAATACCTTCCTCACGGCGATCATGATATAAAAGCACCAAGGAACACACATGAACACGAGTCCCACTGTGTCATAATAAAGCGTGCGGGGTAAATGCGAAGGCATAGCCGACTACTAAAACCCACGGTACCAACAAGGTCATGAATCGTATCATAAGATCTGTCTGCGTCACATGATCAAGGCCGCCACTTGCCCGCGATATCAATGTGCGCGTCTAACCACTCGAACTCCGCTCGCGTAGGCCAATCTCATCGGCCCGCAGGTATTCCCCGCGTCGGTAGCTACTCCCGGCGTCGTCCCGACTTCCGAGTCCGCGTGGCCTGCGACCGCATGCCCATAAAGGACGACGCTAACACGGAACTCGTAGCTCGCATAGGCCCCAGGACCCGCGTAGGTATTCTCGAATCATGGTCCTGCATCGCTGAGTCTACCCGTCGGAGGCGGCTTAACCCGGAATCATCTCAAGAGATGAATGCCACAATACTATCATAACGATCGATAGTTAATAAGCACAATCAAGGAAACCCCTTTACAAACATCACAAGATACTAACACACGTAGCATCCTAACACGTTTACTTATCAAAGCAACAAGAAAGTATTACAAGGCTATCACAAACCAATACAATCAAGTTGTTCACACAAGGTACTTCCTACTATATGATCAACAAGATCGGGTTTTTATCCCCAAAGTACTCCATACATTAACTCTTTAAAAGATACGTTACTTTCACAAAAGTCACACAATACCCGTAGTATATGAAAATAGAGTGATTATCTTTTTAAAGAAAATCAATTACTTCTCTTTGTAAAATCAAGTAGCAACATTCTTTTCCAATGTTCAAGTTTGCCTAATTTCCAATGTTCAAGTTTCTCATTTTTTTTTTAGAAAGGTTTCGTAGTTCATAGTCTTATTCATTTAAGAATATAATTCTCCTTTAAACAATCTGAGAAACCTAAGCCTTATATGTGAGTAGGATATTCTTGTTTATTACAATCTTATTACAAAGACCATGATCTAGGAAATATCATTTTGTCTCATCTTAGCTTACATGCGGATGGAAAGCCTACTGGTTTTAATAATACTTAATTAGTCAAAACATTTCCTTTTATTAACTGCGATGGTTTGTCGATACACATTCTGATTTCCGAAATCAGTAAAACATTCTTAAGCCGTTATACCTAACTTCCCATAAAGCTAGTATAACTCTTAAGTTTTTAAAAAACCAAGTATATTACTTCTTCTTTCAAAATGATTCAAAAATCTTTTGAAATACTTCAAGTTCTTTATTAACACATAACAAGCGCTTATAGTTCAAATCGTTACCTTTTAAAGACCACAAGTATTTTCTTACCAACATAAAAAGTTATAACCAACTTCCCATAAAGCCGTTATAACACTTTATGTTTTAAATCAACAAATCGTTTAGCACGTATGCGTCTACCGTACTACATGGTTCACACATATCATGCTAGAAGAGATAGGAAGAGGTTCACATACCTCGCGAGTATCGACTAATAGCAAAGCGCTCAAGTACTTCCAAACGTCGGCTCTCCTTAAGCCAAGTAGATCGCGCCACACGTGTACTTCAACCTATAAGGCCACAAGTGACATTAACATTCAGATCTCATCGCAGAACATTCTACCGAAAATTCGGCACCTCCCCATGCAGCGTAAATCTCTCTTCTAACGAGGCTGGCTGAGCCAACCAGGGGGTTATACATCTAACCTAACTGCACAATTCTACTTCACGGTACTACTACACAAGTCTACTGTAATACAGCCCTATGTAATTACAGTTCAGTATTCTTCTTTCAATTCAGGCTTAAGTCAAAAGACATTGCCGATACTGCGTTCAGTTCTATATATATAGTATACTTCAACTATATATTCTAACAATATGTAATTTCCAATTACAATAGAGGGACAAGATATTTACCTCGGTAAGCCCATAATTATCCTAGCTTAAAGTCGATCCTGGGCAATCGTTTAGCTCCAACTCGGCGCTCAACCCGCTCTAAACCACCTTAGAAGTTCTAACCAACTTCTACACAATACTCAACGGACTATGGAGATTTTCCTAGGGTTTCGGTTTTGTGGTAGCGGAAGTATAATAGTATTTTTACGGGCTTTTAGATAGGTATAACCTTAGAATACAACAAGGTATAAGGCTAAGGTAATTTGGGCATTATAACAATACTTTTGAGTATTTCTACCAAGAGGGGTATTATATGAAAACAAACTAGGCTAGGGGTACCCCACACACCACAAGGAGGGGGTGACTACCTCGGCTACCCCACTGGGGAAACTCTCGGCCAAGGGCCTCACGAAAAGGAGGGAAAGCTCTCAAGACTTAGGCATTTTGGATGAAGAAGTCTTCAACCTTAGAGGGTATTTATAGCACAAGCCAAGGCCAACCAATGGCCAAGATCTAGCCAAGTGCCTAGCAAGTGTAGGGCGAGATTCACCCGTGTGTCCTTAACCAACTAACACACAAAATATCCTACCAACTCCCTCTTCAATTCGTCCAAGTCGAGTCCTCACGTCGCCAATGGGAGGGTGCCAAGTGGCGCCCTCTCGTTGGTCAACACGTTCGTCTCTCGGAAAAATCCGCAAAAATTAAAAATGACATAGCGGAAATTCCCTACGAAAGGCGTGAAAACGTTTAGTCGAAAAACGACTCTAAGCGGGTGTTGTGCACAAATAAAATTCGCCAAGCACTTTAAGGCACAAACTTTTCTACGTCGTCGCGTACATACTGCGGAAATACGGTATAACATTCTCCTCTTAGAAACATTCGTCCGAATGTTCCTTCTAAGTCTCAAAACAAGCGGCGCCCGGAGATAGTCTTCACTACTATACTTACGAGAACAAACCTGCCACATGGCCACAGAAACAACTGCGCAAAATACTTATATCCAAGTCCACGAGGAAACACCTCTAACATCACCACAACCACCTCTCTCCAGGGTCTAAAATATACTTCCTTCGTACCTTCTCTCTACAAAAGAAATGATCACACCTATGCTCGCCATACATGCTCACTTCTCTCTTTACTCGTCGTAGATACCACTTTGTCACTTTGCCTGAGGCATTAACCTTCTCAGGCGACCCAACAAATGGCACCACTTTTGTCCCTTTGTCGCGAGCCTTGCTCCGACGACCCAACAAATGGTGCCGGCCGCCATGCGATCCACGAGGATGTCGTATACTCGAACTCTTTCCACATTTACGATCGCTTGTTCCCAAAACTTCGGGGCTACTATCTCTAACGTGGTCATCATTAAGTGGGAACACTCTGGATGGATCTCGATACTTTTCCGATCATAACAATACGAAAAGACCGGACGTCTGACCTCTAAGTCGGACGACAAAAGCTAACATATAGGCAACTGGCCTATTCTTCACATGAACCCAAAGGGCCCAAAGTAACTCGGGCTAAGTTCCTCTGTATTCCAAACTCGTCACATGACCCGGGTGGTACCTTCAAGACCGACCGTCGACCTGAACTCTGGCGTCGTCGCCGATTATCCGCACAAATCCTCCAGTGCGAACTTCTTCTAGACAAGCTTCGCACTATCCACAGTCTGCTGGAACAAGCCTGAACCAACTAACTGAACCTTGCCAACATCGAACCAATCGACCGGCAATTTACACTTCCGCCCCTACAAGGCTTCACAAAGCGATATCCGAACACTGAAATGGTAGCTTAAACACTACCTCCACAGAGACAACAATCCCACAACTATCCTCGAAATCCAAACACCGGCGAGGCGAATGCGGTCTGAGACTCACGAAGTTCTTAACACATGCTTGGCAAAACTTCGAAACAAAAAAACAGCCGTAACACTGGCTCCATCTGCGCCATAAGGTGAAGGTAGGAACCGTCGCAGCCTTACAACCTTTACGATAAAACAACACACCGGTAAACGGTCGGCCGAAGGACACGATGGGTCGCTCCCATCGCCCGACCACCGGTCGAACGCATCCACGAACTCGTCTGTTGGTTAACTAAACTTGGGCCTAACACCCTCGTGACCTACCACAAGGCGGGACCACCACAAACCGACCCACGCAAACAGGCCGCGGGTTGACCCGCATCATGGCCTCAATCCGACCCGTCAACGAGCACAACACTAGTTCCCCGAAGGAAAACTCTCACTAATCACGTTACGAAAACCTAGCGGTCTTCATAGCTCAACTACCCTCTTTCAGATAGTCCTCAAGACTCGCGGTACATCGGTATACTCCCTGGTAGCCAAATCTATAGCTAGTAACAGGGTCGCCTCTTTGCAATCTAAATTCTCTGTTCCGATGCATTGGGCGAAGGTTCAAATATCATGGTCGCGATGAAGCTGCTGCGCCGTGCTAAACTCTGCTGGGCTAGTGACGTCGCAGAACTCCCGAATGAAGCACCACCCAAGGTGATAATTGGGCTCTGTGCCACGTAACCCTCTGTACTGCTCGCGGCTCCTCGCTTGCCCTCTGGGCGGGTTGCCTACGCGAGGCATAACGATAAGGAAAGAATTTCGTCGGAGGGTCAACTTACAACACGACTCTAAGGCACGATCTCGAGTGAGAAGAATAGAAACCAATCCTAAATATCCTATAGCCTCACGATTATTGGTGTGGTGCACAACACCGATAATCAAGACTTCTGGATCGATGCGTAGACACTTTCAGGATTAATCGCTCGATACCACTTTTGTCACGACCGAACCGGGCGTGGTCGTGCCTACCGGGCACCCAAGTAGACATACATCAGAGTAATCAGCGGAATATAAAACGATACAAGACATATTATGAAATATGAAACAATAATCTGAGAAAAACTTGCCTTTCGGCATATATAAAAATGACAACTTTTTCAACATGAACAGTTTAATCCTTTTTACAAACCCTGCCCACAACAGTACTACAGACCTCTAAGAATGATACGACAACAATGGCGGGACAGGGCCCCGCCAAACCCCTGAATGTAAACACTTACGACGACAGGGGACTATACGTGATAAGCCTCGGAGAAACGGAGCTTCCCCCAAATGGCTGTGACCACGAGAGCTAGGATCAACGGCATCGTGTACCTCAACTGCGGCATGAACGCAGCCCCAAGAGGTCAAGATAACAGTGCCGAGTATGTGAAACGAAAATACATCGTAAATGAAATCATAGCGATCATATAAAGCGGGAGACATGTATGATAACCAAACTACGATTTACAACATAGCGATCATGTCAAGTTAGGGACTCACTCCCTCCAGTCATGACTAAAGTATAACATTGGGTGTCATGCCCACAACATGAATCTTGCGCTTGGAATAGCTTCCTCACCGCAGCGATCTATGATATAAAAGCACCAAGGAACACATGAACACGTGTCCCACTGTGTCATAATAAAGCGTGCGGGGTAAGTCCGAAGGCATAGCCGACTACTAAAACCCACGGTACCAACAAGGTCATGAATCGTATCATAAGATCTGTCTGGGCGTCACATGATCAAGGCCGCCACTTGCCCGCAGATATCGATGTCTGCGTCTAACCACTCGAACTCCGCACTCGCGTAGGCCAATCTCATCGGCCGCATGAGGTATTCCCGCATCGAGGGTAGCTACTCCGGCGTCGTCACGGACTTCCGAGTCCGCGTGGCCACGAGACCGCATGCCCGTAAAGGACGCACGCTAACACGGAACTCTCGTAGCTCGCGCATAGGCCCCGGGACCGCGTAGGTATTCTCGAATCATGGTCCCCGGACACGAGTCTACCCGCATCGGGCGGCTTAACCCGGAATCATCTCAAGAGATGAATGCCACAATACTATCATAACGACTGATAGTTAATAAGCACAATCAAGGGAAACCCCTTTACACAAACATCACAAGATACTAACACACGTAGCATCCTAACACGTTTACTTATCAAAGCAACAAGAAAGTATTACAAGGCTATCACAAACCAATACAATCAAGTTGTTCACACAAGGTACTTCCTACTATATGATCAACAAGATCGGGTTTTTATCCCCAAAGTACTCCATACATTAACTCTTTAAAAGATACGTTACTTTCACAAAAGTCACACAATACCCGTAGTATATGAAAATAGAGTGATTATCTTTTTAAAGAAAATCAATTACTTCTCTTTGTAAAATCAAGTAGCAACATTCTTTTCCAATGTTCAAGTTTGCCTAATTTCCAATGTTCAAGTTTCTCATTTTTTTAGAAAGGTTTCGTAGTTCATAGTCTTATTCATTTAAGAATATAATTCTCCTTTAAACAATCTGAGAAACCTAAGCCTTATATGTGAGTAGGATATTCTTGTTTATTACAATCTTATTACAGCAGCCATGATCTAGGAAATATCATTTTGTCTCATCTTAGCTTCTATGCAGATGGAAGCTTCTACTGGTTTTAATAATACTTAATTAGTCAAAACATTTCCTTTTATTAACGCTGCAGTGGTTTGTCGATACACATTCTGATTTCCGAAATCAGTAAAACATTCTTAAGCCGTTATACCTAACTTCCCATAAAGCTAGTATAACTCTTAAGTTTTTCAAAAACCAAGTATATTACTTATTCTTTCAAAATGATTCAAAAATCTTTTGAAATACTTCAAGTTCTTTATTAACACATAACAAGCCAGTTATAGTTCAAATCAGTTACCTTTTAAAGACCACAAGTATTTTCTTACCAACATAAAGCTGTTATAACCAACTTCCCATAAAGCCGTTATAACACTTTATGTTTTAAATCAACCAAATACGTTTAGCACGTACGCGTCTCGTACTACATAGTTCACACATATCATGCTAGAAGAGATAGGAAGAGGTTCACATACCTCGCGACGAGTATCGACTAATAGCAAAACGCTCCAAGTACTTCCAAACGTCGGCTACTCCTTAAGCCAAGTAGATCGCGCCACACGTAGTACTTCAACCTATAAGGCCACAAGGCGCTTATTAACATTCAGATCTCATCGCAGAACATTCTACCGAAAATTCGGCAGCACCTCCCCCCCCTCCCCCGCAACAGCGTAAATCTCCTCTTCTAACGAGGCCGGCTACCAAGCCAACCAGGGGGGGGGGTTATACATCTAACCCTAACGGGTACAATTCTACTTCACGGTACTACTACACAAGTCTCTTGTCTGACCCTATGTAATTCTGATTCGGTATTCTTCTTTCAATTCAGGCTTAAGTCAAAAGACATTGCCGATACTACGTTCAGTTCTATATATATAGTATACTTCAACTATATATTCTAACAATATGTAATTTCCAATTACAATAGAGGGACAAGATATTTACCTCGGTAAGCCCATAATTATCCTAGCTTAAAGTCGATCCTGGGCAATCGTTTAGCTCCAACTCCGAGCGCTCCAACCCGCTCTAAACCACCCTTAGAAGTTCTAACCAACTTCTACACAATACTCCAACGGACTATGGAGATTTTCCTAGGGTTTCGGTTTGTGGTGACTAAGTATAATAGTATTTTACGGGCTTTTCAGATAGGTATAACCTTAGAATACAACAAGGTATAAGGCTAAGGTAATTTGGGCATTATAACAATACTTTTGAGAGTATTTCTACCAAGAGGGGGTATTATATGAAAACAAACTAGGCTGGGGTACCCCACGGCCACACCTGAGGAGGGGTGGCTACCCTGCCCTACCCCTAGGAAACTCTCGGACGAGGGCCTCACGAAAGGGGAGGAAAGCTCTCAAGACTTAGGCATTTTGGATGAAGAAGTCTTCAACCTTAGAGGGTATTTATAGCACAAGCCAAGGCCAACCAATGGCCAAGATCTAGCCAAGTGCCTAGCAAGTGTAGGGCCAAGATTCACCCATGTGTCCTTAACCAACTAACACACAAAATATCCTACCAACTCCCCCCTCTTCAATTCTTCCAAGCCGAGTCCTCACGTCCGCCAATGGGAGGTGCCAAGTGGCGCCCTCGTTGGTCCAACACGTTCGTCTCTCGGAAAAATCCATAAAAATTAAAAATGACATAGCGGAAATTCCCTACGAAAGTCGTGAAAAGCGTTTCGTCGAAAACGACTCTAAACGGGTGTTGTGCACAAATAAAATTCGGCCAAGCACTTTAAGGCACAAACTTTTCTCGTCGTCCCGCGTACATACTGCGGAAATACGGGTATAACGATCGACCTCGCCCGGGGCTGCGTTCATGCCGCAGTTGAGGTACGCGATTGTTGATCCTCGCTCTTAGGGTCACGATTCGGCGTTTGGGAAAGCTCCGCTTCTCCGAGGCTTATCTTGGTATAGTCCCTGTTGTTGTAGTGCTTACATTCGGGGTATGGCGGCCCTGTCCGTCGTTGTTGTCATATCATTCGTAGAGTGCAGTAATCTTGTTGTGGCGGGGTTTGTAAAAGGATTAAACTGTTCATTTGGAAAGAGTTGTTATTTATATATCTTGTGTGTCGTTTTTAGTAAGCTTTGTCTTATTTCATTTGTCTTACATTGATTTCATGTATGTGTTTTATGTTCGCTGATTACTCGATGTTGTATCACTAGGGTGCGGGTAAGACACGATCCACGGGCGGGTTGGATCGTGACAAAAGTGGTATCAGAGCAGTTAATCCTCGGAAGGTGTCTACAGACCGTATCCAGTAGAGTCTTGATTATCGGTGTGTTGTGCACCACACCAATAATCAGGAGGCTATAGGATATTTAGGATTGGTTTCTATTCTTCTCACTCTGAGATCGTGCCTTAGAGATGTGTTGTAAGTTGGACCCTCTCACGTATTTCTTTCCCTTACCGTTATGCCTCCGCGTAGGGCGAACTCGGGCCCAGGAGGGCAAGGCAGCCGAGGGAGCTGCGAGTAGAGTTTAGAGGGTTACGTGGGCACAGGCCCAATCATTACCTAGGGTAGTGCTTCATTCGGGGATTTCTGCGACGTCACTAGCCCCAGTAAAGTTTAGCACGGCGACGGCAGTTCCTACTGCGGCCATGATATGTGAACCTTCAGTTCCACGACCGGGAACAGAGAATATAGATTGCAAAGAGGCAACCCTGTTACTAGCTATGGATTTGGCTACCAGAGAGTATACCGATGTATCGCGAGTCTTGATGACTACCTAAGAGAAGGTTGTGCAAGAGTAATTCTTCGGTTAGGCTTGAGCATGGCTCGTATGCGGGCCTATGCACGCAGCCGAGCGTAGAGATCGACGGGTTAACGAAGGACAACAGAAGAGGGCCAGAGCAGCAAGGTCCTTTGGTAACTTTCGAGGCGAGTCACCTCACCAGCGGATTAGATTATGCACATCCACGGTCACGAGAAGGTCCTCGCGGGGTTCAGGACGTTCGGAGTATGCAGGAGTTGGTCAGAACTCCAGGGCTTCCGGTTCACAGTATGACAGACGTCATCCCGGGGAATGTCGTCTTTTAGTTGGTACTTGTTGTACCTATGACCGTCAGGGTCTGTTGTCGAAAGAGTGTCCTTGCGGGAGGACTTAGCCTTCAGGATCGGTGGGTAGTTCGTCATCTTCCTTAGCTATGCGCCTACTGCAGGCGTGTTTGATTAGAACGACTAAGGAGTGAAGCGATAGATCTGAGATAGATCTTTAACCTCTAAGGATTAGAAGGTGTGATAAGGTGAGTATACCTTAAGTTTTATATTCTGATAGCATTGTGTAAATGGTGATTAGAAATCTTGGTTAGTTAACCAAGTAAGATTTGGGGGATAGAGAAAGTGTGAGCCTTAGAGTTTTATACGTAGAGACCTTAGAGTTAAGGCCATCTCGAGTATAGACGTATGTTTATGTTTGACCCTTATAGGAGTGCATAGTGCACGTGAGCTATGTTCTGGGATAAGTCACGAGTAGTGTGGCATGAAGAGGGTAGTTGAGCTAAGAAGACCGCTAGGTTTTTCGTAACGTGATTAGTGAGAGTTTTCCTTGGGAGCTAGAGTTTAGCGGCGTTCTTGCGGGTCGGGTTGAGGCCCGCGTTGCGGGTCAACCCGCGGCATGTTTGGTGGTGGGGTCGGTTTGTGGTGGTCCGTCTTGTGGTAGGGTCACGAGGTGTTAGGCGAGTTTAGTTAACCAACGTGCGGTCGTGGATGCGTTCGACCCGATGGTCGGGCGAGGAGGTCAGCCGTCTTGTCTTCTAGCAAAGACCGTTTACTCAGCAGTGTTGATTTTTATCAGAAAGGTTGTAAGGTTGCACGGGGTTCCTACCTTCACCTTATGGCAGACAGTGGAGCCCAGGGTACGGCTGTTTTGTTTCTGAAAGTTTTACCAGGCAGGGTTAAGAACTCAGGTGAGTCTCAGAATCGCATTCGCCCTCGGGCCAGTGTGTGGATTTCAGGGGTAGTTGTGAGGATTGTTGTCTCCTGTAGAGGGAGCGTTTAAGCTACCATTTCAGTGTTCGGATGTCACCTTTTAAAGCCTTGTAGGGGCGGATGTGTAAGTTCTTGGCCGATTGGTTCGGCGTTGGCAAGGTTCGGATCATTGGTTCAGCTTGCTCCGGTGATGTGGATAGTGAAGCTTGTCTAGAAGAAGTTCTAGCGGCTCGGAGGAATCGTGCGGATAATCGCAACGACGCAGAGTTCGAGTTGGCCGGTCGGTCTTCTTAAAAGTACCACCCCGGGTAGGGTGTGACGAGTTTGGAAACAGAAGGAACTTAGCCCGAGTTACTTTGGGCCTTTTGAGTTCACGTGAAGAATAGGCCAGGTTGCCTATATGTTAGCAATTGTCGTCCGACTTAGGAGGCAGTACGTCCGGTCTTTCGTATTGTTATGTTCGGGGGGCTGAGCGTATAAAGAGGTCAGAGCCTCTACCACGAAACAGAACCGTGGCTCTCCGTATGGCACATCCTGAGAAGGGCCGAAGGGCATGCCTCAGGGATCGCAAGCAGCCGGTACCATTTGTTGGGTCGCCTGAGAAGGTTAATGCCTCAGGCAAAGTGACAAAAGTGTTCCCAGTTAATGATGACCACGTTAGAGATAGTAACCCCGAGTTTTGGAAAGCGGCGAATGAAATGTGATAAGAGTTCGCGGTATGAGAAGAAAGTGCAGCGAGTAAAAGGAAGAAGCGAGCATGTATTACGAGCATAGATGTGATCTTTACTTTGGTGATGTTAGAGGTGTTTCCTCGTGGACTTGAATGGAAGTATGTGCGCGGGTGTATCTGTGGCCAGGTGTGGCAGGTTTGTTCTCGTAAGTATAGTAGTGAAGACTATACTGGCGCACGTTTGTTTTGAGACATAGAAGGAACATTCGGGACGAATGTTTCTAAGGAGGGGAGAATGTTATACCCCGTATTTCCAGTATATGCGTGGGGCGTGCGTAGAAAATTTGAAACTTGTATTAGGCTTGGCGAATTAATTTTTGTTCACAACACCCGTTTAGAGTCGTTTTAAATGAAACGTTTTCCACGGCTTTCGTAGGGAAAATTCGGCTATGTCATTTTTAATTTTTACGGATTTTTCCGAGAGGCGAAGCGTGTTGGGCCAACAAGAGGCGCCACTTGGCACCCATTGGCGGACGTAAGGGGGGCGGATTGGACGAATTGAAGAGAGGGGAGTTGGTAGGATATTTTGTGTGTTAGTTGGTTAAGGACACATGGGTGAATCTTGGCCCTACACTTGCTATGCACTTGGCTAGATCTTGGCCATTGGTTGGCCTTGGCTTGTGCTATAAATACCCCCCTTAGGATGACTTCTTCATCCATTCCAAATATTTCCTAAGTGTTAGAAATCCTCCCTCCCTTGAAAGAGTTGTTCTCGTCCTCCCCTCCCTTGGCGAGATTCCCCACAGTGGGGTAGGCCGAGGGGTATACACCCCCCCTAGCCTAGTTGTTTTCGTATAAATACCCCCCTCTTGTTATAAATACTCTCAAAAGTATTGTTATAATGCCCAAATTACCTTAGCCATATACCTTGTAGTACTCTAAGGTTATACCTTTACAAAAAGCCCAGTTATACTATTACACTTCCCGTCAGTCACAAAACCGAACCCTAAGTAAATCTTCACCCGTAGTTGAAGTTATAAGTAGACGTTGGTTAGAACTTCTAAGGGTTGTTTGGAGCGGGTCGGAGCGCGCGGAGTAGGAGCTAAACCTTGCTCAGGATCGACATTTAAACTCGGATAATTATGGGCTTATCGAGGTAAATATCTTGTCCCTCTATTGTAATTGGAAATTACATGATTGTTAGACTATATAGTTGGAGTATACTATATATAGAACCGAACGTAGTATCGGCAATGTCTTTTGACTTAAGCCTGAATAAAATAAGAAACCTTTTCGAAAGAAGAGTACTGAACTGTAATAAGCGTCTTGTGGCCTTATAGGTTGAAGTACTACGTATGACGCGATCTACTTGGCTTAAGGAGTAGCCGACGGTTGGAGGTACTTGGAGCGTTTTGCTATTAGTCGATACTCGTCGCGAGGTATGTGAACCTCTTCCTATCTCTTCTAGCATGATATGTGTGAACTATGTAGTACGGTGAGCGTACGTGTGCTAAATGTATTTGATTGGTTTAAAACATAAAGTGTTATAACGGCTTTATGGGAAGTTGGTTATAACAGCTTTATGTTGGTAAGAAAATACTTGTGGTTTTTAAAGGGTAACTGATTTGAACTATAACTGGCTTGTTATGTGTTAATAAAGAACTTGAAGTATTTCAAAAGATTTTTGAATCATTTTGAAAGAAGAGGTAATACTTGATTTTTTTTAGAAAACTTAAGAGTTATACTAGCTTTATGGAAAGTTAGGTATAACGGCTTAAGAATGTTTCTTGATTTTGGAAATCAGAATGTGTATCGACAAACCACTGCAGCGTTAATAAAAGGAAATGTTTTTAATAATTAAGTATTATTAAAACCAGTAGAAACTTCCATCTGCATAGAAGCTAAGATGAGACAAAATGATATTTCCTAGATCATGGCTGCTGTAATAAGATTGTTATAAACAAGAATATCCTACTCACATATAAGGCTTATGTTTCTCAGATTGTTTAAAGGAGAATTATATTCTTAAATGAATAAGACTATGAACTACGAAACCTTTCTAAAATGAGAAACTTGAACATTGGAAATTAGGCAAACTTGAACATTGGAAAAGAATGTTGCTACTTGATTTTACAAAGAGAAGTAATTGATTTACTTTAAAAAGATAATCACTCTATTGTTATATACTACGGGTATTGTGTGACTTTTGTGAAAGTAACATATCTTTAAAGAGTTATTGTATAAAGTACTTTGGGGATAAAAACCCGATCTCGTTAATCATATAGTAGAAAGTACCTTATGTGTGAATAACTTGATTGTATTGGTTTGTGATAGCCTTGTAATACCTTCGTGTTGATTTGATAAGTAATCATATTAGGATGCTACGTGTGTTAGTATTCTGTGATGTTTGTGTAAAGGGGTTTTCCCTTGATTGTGCTTATGTTGTTTAAACGATAAACTGTTATGTTGGTATTATACCACTCACCGTGTTTCCGGGGGTTAAGCTGCCCTCCGATGCGGGGTAGACTCGGTGATGCAGGACCGTGATTCGAGAATACGTCATGCGGGTCGGGGCCTATGCGAGCTACGAGTTCGGGTTAGTGTGCGGCCTTTATGGTCATGCGGTCTATGTGGCCATGCGGACTGCGAGTCCAGGACGATGCCGGGGAGTAGCTACCCTCGATGCGGGGTTATACCTCATGCGGGCCTATGAGATTGGCCTATGCGGAGCTGCGGGCAGTTCGAGGCTAGGCGCACATTTGATATTGCGCGGCGACCAGCTTTGATCATGTGACGGTCTAGACAGATATCATGATACAGTTTATGACCTTGTTAGTACTGCGGGTGTTAGTAGTCGGCTATGCCTTCGTACTTACCCTGTACTGTTTTATTTGGACACAGGTGGGACCTGCTGTTCATGTGTATTTCTTGGTGCTTTTCTATCATTTACTGTCGGCAGTGAAGAAGGTATTCCACGGGCATGATTGGTGTTGTGGGCGTGAGACCCATTGTTATATTGGAGTGATGACTTTGAGGGCGTGAGTCCCTGACTAGACATGACTGCTTATTTATTATGAACTGTAGTTTGGTTATCATACATGTCTCCTGCTGTATAGACTATTATGATTTCATTCTGATATTTTGATTTCACATACTTGGTACTGTTATCGACCTCCTTGGGGCTGCGTTCATGCCGCAGGTTGAGGTACACCAGTTGTTGATCCTCGCTCTTAGGGTCACAGTTCAGCGTTTGGGAAAGCTCCGCTTCTCCGGAGGCTTATCTTGGTATAGTCCCCTGTTGTTGTAGGTGCTTACATTCAGGGGTATGGCGAGCCTGTCCGTCGTTGTTGTCATATCATTCGTAAGTGCAGTAATCTTGTTGTGGCGGGGTTTGTAAAAGGATTAAAGCTGCTCATTTGGAAAGAGTTGTTATTTATATATACCTTGTGATGTCGTTTTTGGTTAGCCTGTCTTCTTATTTCACTGTCTTCTTACATTGATTTCATGTATGTGTTTTATGTTCCGCTGATTACTCTGATGTTGTATCACTAGGGTGCCCGGGGTAAGGCACCAGTCACGGGCCCGGGTTCGGGTCGTGACATTTATAACCAAGAGACTTAAACTTTCCAACAAAACAAGTATCAATAATACTTTCAACATACTTAAAGTCTCTTAACTTTTGAAAACCAAGATATCCTTAATATTTAAACAAGTGAGTTAATTCCCTAACTCAATCAACTTGGACATTCTTAAAATAAGCCAAGGATATCAAATAGGCCTAGATCGTCAAAATCTTGTACGTCTACCGTACTATACATTTACAACTTATTCATGCTCAAGAGATAAGAAAGTTCCACATACCTCTTCGGTTTAATCCACTTGCTAAGTCCAATTGTAAATGCGTAGTATGTCAACCTATAATGACCATAGTACGTCTATTAACTTCTAGTTTCAAACATAGAATATTCCAAGTGCAAAGTCCCTAAATTCTCTGGAAAATCGGACAACACTTCCTTTGTTTCTACATACTTTGCCACCTTTTCAAGGCGAATTCAATAACCAAACACGCCACATTTAAGGCCCAACAATGCAATTAACAATAGGATTACACGCCTACTAGGCGTGTAAAATTCCGCCAAAAGATATCAAACTAATACAAACTACTAGTCCAATTCGGCCACATTGAGTACAATAACACCAATGCTTATCCAATTTCCATTTCAATCCAAGTTGTTAGCATAACACGTTATAAGGCCGCAATTGATTATAACAACTATAATCTTCAAGTAGCTAACATGCGACAATTCTAGTTACGGCCAAATTGTAATTCAATTTCAAATGACTCAACATGTCATTTTCGGATTTTGAGCTTCCAAATTTCCATAACACTTATCAAACTTCATAGCACATATCACATGATCATTTCTAGCTTATAATAACATGTAATCTTCAATTACAAAAATAAGACAAAGATTATACCTCATTTAGCCCAAATATGATCCAAGATCACAAGTCGATCCTTAGCAACTTTAGTTATTCCTTTCGACGTTCCAATCCACTCCAAGCAACCCTTAGAAGCTTATGAATAACTCATCTTCAAGTTCCATCTTCAAAGTTGAATAACCCCTTAGGTTTTCGCCTTGCGACTAATACGAAAACACCATTTTTCCGGGATCTTTCTAAAGAGATAACCTTACAATACCCTTAGGAACCTTGGTTTAAAGTGGGGAGATTATTGGACAAAAATTGAAATTTTTTCTTGCCCCTTAATCCCCAAACCCGAGAGCCCCATTTTGCATTCTTCAAGTTTCTTGAAATAAGACTAAGTGTGGGAACTAGTCTTGCTACTAGTATACATATATAACATAATGGAGGGTCAAGATTAGAACAAATGGGTGGTCTAGATGCATTTCACAAGGATCAAGCCAAGTGGCATTTGACTTAGTCAACAATGTCAAGCTAATTGTCTTTGCAAGACTTGGTATTTTTAAATTATGGTCAAATGACCATTTCCCCCATGTCATTTTCGTCCAAGACCATTAAGGGGGGGTGACACGTGTCGCCCTCCCGTTCGTCGCAATATTTCGTTTTCCGAAAAATTCCAAAATTTCCGATAAATTTTTACTCGTCTCAAGTCTTAACATTTTTGAGTTCTTACGTACGTTCTTATAACATATCCTGAAATTCGGGGGTGTAACAAAAATGTAATACAATTTTGTCTTATCTTAGTTTCTATGCAAATGGAGAATTCTACTCATTTTAATATAATTGATTGTCGATACATTTTCTTTTATTAACGCTGCAATGGCTTGTTCGATACTTATTCTCATTCGTGCAGTAAATTAGCAAAGTCAACTCCACTCCAAATACTTCCTAACGACTCTTACCAACATCCCCCATAAGACTTGGTAAGAACTTAGTATAACTTAGACATAACTTTTACATAGAGTAAATCAACATACATACCTCTTAACTTATAAGAGTAGAAGGAATCATGAAATAACACCACATGTATATTTCATACATAGAATCATGCCAAAAGAAGGAAGAGGTTCACATACCTCGCGACGATTATCGACAAGTAGCAAAATGCTCCAAAGTACTTCAACCTTGATAGTTATTCCATCCTTTAAGTAGAATACGCTACTCGTAGTACTTCAACCTATATTAATCATAACATATCTATCAACTCCTCACTTTCTAACGTAGAATCATACTAAGTGTAAGGTCTCTTATTCTACGGAAAATCGGGCAGCACTTCCTTTGTTTCTACGTACTTTTTCACCTTTTTCAAGGCCCGGAAATCAATAACCAAATGCCACATTTAAGGCCCAACAATTTAGCAAATACAAAGGGGATTACACGCCTAATAGGAAGTGTAAAATTCTGCCCCACAATCAATATAAAACTGTCCAATAATTCCAAGCTCTATTCAGCTACAATGTCACAACAATTATCAATTTCCTTTCAATTCCTTTTTCAATACAAGTTGTTATTCCAACATGTTATATACATAATAACAATTACAACAACTATAACTCATTTCTTCCTTAACATGCGACGATTGTAACTACCGTCCAAATTAATTACAACATTAATGACTAACTTGTCCATTTTTAGTTTTTAACATGTCGACATGATCCAAATCTTTTCAAACTTCATTCTATATACCACATGCTCATTTCTTAACTACTATAACATGTAGTCTTCAATTATATTAAGAAGATGAAGATTTTACCTCAATAAGCCCTAATAATGTCCAAGCGTAAAAGTCGATCCTTAGCAACTTTTAGCTCCTCTTTTTATGTTCCAATCCGCTCCAAGCACTCCTTAGAAGCTCATGAAGAACTCCTCTTCAAGTTCCATCTTCAAAGTTGAAGAACACCTTAGGTTTTCGCTTTGCGACTAACGTAAAAACGTCGTTTTTCCAGGATCTTTCTATTGAGATAACCTTGTAATACCCTTAGGAACCTTGGGTTAATGTCTTGTGAATAATGAACCACAAACTAAAAAAATTCTCTCCTTAGGATGCCCAAACCCGAGAGCCTTATTTAGACAAGAATAAGTTTCATGAAAATTTCTCTAAGTGTAAAAGACTTGTCTTGCTACTTAGGGTGAATATATAAAACATTGGAGGGTCTAGATTACAACACATGTTGGGTTTGGATGAATGAGATTAAAATATCAAGCCAAGTGGCTCTTGGACTTAGTCAATAAACTCAAGCTCTAGCTTGCAAGACCTGTTCATCTTAGGTTTGGTCAAATGACCATTCCATCCTTGGCCTAATTCGACCAAGACCATCCAAGGGGGGGTGACACGTGTCGCCCTCTCATTCGTCCATAAAATTTCACAACCCTCGTGGGCCCCACAAAACATAAAATTTCTCGGGTGGGCCCTACGTGACCAAATCCGTAAAATACATTTTCATAATGATAATAAATTCTATACTCCTCAAATGCATTTTGAGAATCTAATTCTCATCAACGAACATTTTTCCTTTCCGACGTTCGGAAGATTTTCCTTCGGAAAAACAATTCTTTCTTTCGTACCAATTTTCAAGTCTTGTGTTCTTGCGTCTATTCTCTTATTCATGTCCTGGAATTACGGGGTGTAACATTCTTCCCTCCTTAGAAACATTCGTCCCCGAATGTTCTTTCGGAGCTCAATCTAGCATTTCTCGGTATAGTCTCATAAAACTACACTTAATGAAATCCAATTATGCCAAATATGGCCCTAATACATCGCACATGCATATCCATCCATCATAAGCCAAACGAGAAAACAAATCCAAAGTGTGCACCATCACTATTTACTCTCATTCATGGCCTAAAAGGATTATCTCTTCGTACCTCCAACTTACACTAGCATACTTACATAACCTCCATACGGATTCTGGCCTCTAATAATTGGAGTCACTCTATTAAACAATATAAGGCCATTTCGGCTCTCGACACAGTTACGGTGGAGCGTCCACGAACCCAGTAAACAATGAACTAGACTTGGGCTTGCACTGCGTGACAGCATCGCGTGGCGAACTACTACCAACTGATCCCACTCCATTTCAAGCTATGGGGCGACCCGTAATAGGTCCTCACCACGACCCACCATCGCACTTAACTCTTACCCTTAGTCTGAATAAAATCTTATTGCCCGAGAAGGCCTTATATACCTAAGGTCTCGGCGGTTATCAATATTCTTAGGCTCGCAATTTCCATGCACCAAGCCTACCTTCTCAGTCCCCCCCGAAAACGGGTACAATAACTTCTCATAATACCATAACCATGTTGTCTCGATCACAACAACCACTACCTACTCCATACGGATCTCATCCGTACAATTCTCTTAAGCCTACCACGTAGCTTAATCTATTAACATGGCATTTCATTAAGTTCCTTAACATGACTTCTTAAGGGTTCACTACCCTATCAGACAACTCATCATTTCCCATTTATCTCAAAATAAAACATAAGACCTCGATGAGAATTCATTAATTGTTTCATACCTTCCCGATATCTAGTTAGTCCTTACCAACTCTTGGTAATCTAAAATCATTCTAGGCAACACGCGTCTGACCCTCTTACATAACTCCGTATAGTTGTATGTCATAATACCAACTATACTACAATCATTACCAACCTGGATATGCAATCCACATAGCCCTTCCTGGGTCACTGGTGCCTTTCTCATAGCTGCAATCAACATAACTCGTTAGGGAGAGACGACCCTAACAACACAGCTCTAGCGAACGATCTCAGAGTGAGAAGAATGGAAACCAATCCTAAATGTCTTGCAGCCTCCTGATTATAGATATGGTGCGCAACACACCGATAATCAAGACTCTACTAGACATGGTCTGTAGAAACTTTCCGAGGACTAACTGCTCTGATACCACTTTTGTCACGACCCGACCCCGGGCCCGTGATTGGTGCCCTACCTGGGCACCCTTTACAGGTATACATCAGAGAATAGTAGCGGAACATACATACATCTCAAAAAAATAAATAACAGGCTAGCCGATAAGGCCACCTTCCAAAAATATACATGTAACCCAAAAAGCAGTTACGTATTTATTTTTCTTTACACAACCCAATCCACAAGATATGACTACAGACCTCTAAGAATTCTGACATAACAACTGTGACGGGACAGGGCCTCGTTATACCCCTGAATGTACATAAATCTACAACCTCAGGGAACTGTACCAAAATACAAAGCCTCCGAAATAATGGAGCTTTCCAACCAGCTGAACAGTGATCCTAAGAACGAGGATCAACAAGCTATGTACCTCAACCTACGGCATGAACGCAGCCCCCCGAAGGAGGTCAGTACGAAATATGTACCAAGTATGTGGCGAAAATATCAGAATGAAATCATAACAGTCTATAATAAAGCTGGAGACATGTATGATAACCAAAATAACAGTAAACTGTGCCTTGCCGAAATGAAAGTAATGAAAGTCAGTTTTACCTTGTACAGACTATTTCAACACATGAACAATAGTCACACAATCCAGTAAGGGTCTCAAGCCCACAAATATCAAAGCGTGCCCGTGGGATCCCCCATCACTGTCGACAGCTATAAGTGTAAAATATAACCATGTGAAGTGCCCGTGGCATCCTACCTCACTGTCGGCGTACACACATATAATACATATATATATATCCCCTGCCCGTGGAATCCCACATCACTGCCGACAACCGTAAGTGTAAAATATAACCATGTGACGCGCCCGTGGCATCCTACCTCACTGTCGGCGTACACACATATGCAATATATATATATATCTCATGCCCGTGGAATCCCTCATCTCGGGTACATGACTTCATGGAGAGCTAATCCATGGGGTAATAATCGTATATAACATGCCCGTGGAATCCCTCATCTCGGGTACATGTCTTCATGGGGAGCTAGTCCATGGAGTAATAATCGTATATAACATGATCGCATGCCCCGGAATCCCTCATCGTATAAGCATGGCCATGGGGTAATAAAACAAATCCGGGAATCTAACGCCTCGGTCGCGTGCCGGAATCCCTCATCGTATAAGCATGTCCAAGGAGTAATAAAAACAATCTGGGAATCTAACCCGCATCCTGGTCGCATGCCCCAGAATCCCACATCGTATAAGAATTTCCAAGGATCAATAACAATGGAAGCATACCCGTGGAAGCCTCCGTCACTGTCGGTACATCTAAGTAAATTCACAACAAGACAGCCGACCCTCCAACTGAGAGTCACGACAGCGTAAACATATAATACTTGCACTCAAGGCCATCACAAGCAAGCATAGGTGTTACACCCCGTAATTCCAGGACATTTATAAGAGAATGTACGTAAGGAACATAAGACTTGAAATTGGTACGAAAGAAAGAATTGTTTTTCCGACGGAAAAATCTTTCGAACGTCGGAAAGGATAAATGTTTGTTGATGAGAATTGGATTCTCAAAATGCATTATTTGAGGAATATATAATGTATTATCATTATAGAAATTTATTTTTACGGATTTGGTCACGTGGGGCCCACCCGAGGAATTTTACGTTTTGTGGGGCCCACGAGGGTTACGAAATTTTATGGATGAATGGGAGGGCGACACGTGGAACCCCCCCCCCCCCCACATGGTCTTGGACGAAAATAGACAAGGGTGTATTGGTCATTGACCATTGTAGATGATCAAGTCTTCAAAGCTTGAGATTATTGACTAAGTCAACTTGTCCACTTGGCTAAATATTTAATGTTCTTCATCCTAGCCACACATATGTTATAATATAAGCCCTCCATTGTATTATATATACACACTAGATGCAAGACCAAGTCTTCAACACTTAAAAAATTAAGAGATCATTTGTGCAAGCTAAGTTGCTCTCGGCTTTGTGCTTCTTCTCACAAGAAAATTTTGCAATTTTGGTTCATAATTTACAAGACTTTAACCCAAGGTCCCTAAGGGTATTGTAAGGATATCTCAATAGAAAGATCTCGGAAAAATGACGTTTTCACGTTAGTCGCAAGGTGAAAACCTAAGTCGTTTTCATAGTTTTGGATTGGAAATGGAAGAGAAGTTGGTTGTGAACTTCTAAAGGCTTCAGATAGTGGATTGGAGCATAAAGGAAAGGAGCTAAGAATTGCTAAGGAGCGACTTTGAATCTTGGAAATTATAAGGGCTTATAAAGGTAACAATCTTGTCGTTTTAGTAATTAAGATTACTTATTGTTGTAGCTATGGATATTAGAAAGCATGAGGTATATAGTATGAAGTTTGATAAGTGTATTGGCTATTGGAACCCTAATCCGAAACTAGCATGTTTAGCCTTTGAGATTATAATTCAATTTGATTATTAGTTTAAGTCGTCACATGTTATATAAAGAATTATAGTAGTTAAAGTTGTTTATGACTATATAACAGGTTTGATCTAAGAACTTGGATTGGAAAAGAATTGGAAAAGACTTTGAGTTGTTGTTTATGTTAGCCGAGAATGGCTTTGAATATGGAACAAGTTGGTATGAATTGTGGGGCAAAATTTTACACGTATTATAAGGCATGTAATCCCCTTTGATTGGTTGATGTATTGATCCTTAAATGTGGCATGTTGGTTATTGATTATGTCACACCCCGAACCCCGGGCCCGTGACTGGTGCCCTACCTGGGCACCCTTCTACCTTAACAACTAAGTACATTGCGGAAATTAGTAACAACTCATTTTTTTTTTAAAATAAACGTACGTGCAAGGGCAAAGCCGACAAGGCTGCCATATATACATAAACAACAGACACAACACTGCATACGAGTCCAATCCACATATGAATACGCACCTAAGAGTTATCTTGAACTATGACGTGAAGACCTCGCCGTACCCAAAGCGCATAAAGCTCATGCTTGAAGGATATATACCAAAAGATAAACTCACGAGCAGAGGAGCTATCCAAAACCACGGCGAGGATCCTACGCCTGCCGATCACCGAACAGCGTACCTAAACCTGCGGCATGAACGCAGCCCCCCCGAAGGAGGTCAGTACGAAGAATGTACCAAGTATGTGAACAGAAAGTACTGTAATAAAATCATAACAGTCTAAACAAAGCAGGAGACATGTATGATAGCCAACCTACAGTACATAATACATAAGCAGTCACATCAAGTCAGGGACGCAGGCCCTCGGAGTCATTACTCAAATATAACCATGGGTTTCACGCCCATAACATCAATCATGCCCGTGGAATCTTTCCTCACTACCGGCAGTCCATGATATAGTACAACACCAATAGGCATACACGAACACCAAGTCCCACCGGTGGTATAGCATCTTGGGGGTTTACCCCTCACTTATACTCTTACCCTGGAGAAGGTGGTAAAGCAGGTGGTATAGCATCTTGGGGGTGTACCCCTCACATATACTCTACCCTGGAGAAGGTGGTAAAGCAGTGGTATAGCATCTTGGGGTGTACCACTCACATATACTCTACTGGAGAAGGTGGTAAAGCAGTGGTATAGCGTCTTGGGGTGTACTTCACCTATACTCTACCACGGAGAAGGTGGTAAAGCAGGTGGTATAACATCTTGGGGGTGTACCCCTCACATATACTCTACTGGAGAAGGTGGTAAAGCAGGTGGTATAGCGTCTTGGGGTGTACCACATATACTCTACCACGGAGAAGGTGGTAAATCAGGTGGTATTGCATCTTGGGGGTTTACGCCTCACATATACTCTTACGCTATCTCGACCGACCATCAAACAAGACATTAGCACCACCTTGTCTTTTATAAAAAGAATCCGGGAATTTAACCCAAGTACTACAAATAACGGAAGCATACCGTGGAATCCCACATCACCGATGCGTCCCAAAGAACTTATAACCGGACAAATCCTTCAACCGGAAGTCGCGACAACGTAATTAAACATAGTACTTGCACTCAAAGGCTATTACCGGCACATATAGTCAAGTTCTAAATTAACCAAGCCAAGTACTTATCGGGGCACAAGTAGAATAAATTCTCATTTAACAAGCCAAAGTACTTATCCGCACAAATAGAATAAATTCTCATTTAACAAGCCAAAGTACTTATCCGGGCACAAATAGAATAAATTTTCATTTAACAAGCCAAAGTACTTATCCGGGCACAAATAGAATAAATTCTCATTTAACAAGCCAAAGTACTAATCAAGGCATACATAGAATAATTCTCTTTTAACAAGTCAAAGTACTTATTAAGGCACACTTAGACAAATTCTCAATTTATCAAGCCAAAGTACTAATCAAGGCATACATAGAATAATTCTCTTTTAACAAGTCAAAGTACTTATCAAGGCACACTTAGACAAATTCTCAATTTATCAAGCCAAAGTACTACATACGTACATTCTTTTATAAAAGACTCCTTTCTATGTAAAGCCCCAAGATACTAACACGTAGTATCAAGGCGTGTCTATTTTTCAAAGTAAGTTACTACACTTTTAGAAAACTCATTTCAATTCTTGAAAACAGCTAACTCCAAATTTTCACAAACTTGTCAACTTATGCAATTAAATCAAAATAGACAACTTTCTAAATCATTCAAAAATCCGTTATAACCAACTTCCCATAAAGCCGTTATAACCCTTTATGGTTTTAGACGTATCCATTCCTTCAATAACCAAGAGACTTATACTATTAAAACCAAGTATCACATACTTACAAATCAAGTTCTTAACTTTCAAAATACTTCAAGTCTCTTACTAGTTAGAAAACAAGTTTTCTTCTACTTTTAAACCTCAAGTAACTTCACCCTTAACGCAAGTTACTTCTCTTAAATCATGTCATTTCTCCTCTTTTAAATCAAATAAGTAAATCACTCCTTTGACTCCCCTAAAGTCATTATAATGACCTTTAGGTTTTAGAACTAAGGCATTAGTCAAAGGATTTGGAAAACCACTTCCTTTTCAAGTCTCTATGTACTTTAAGAAAAATACCTTCACTTTTAAGAATCCAAACTTCCCTAAGGAAATGGATTATACTACTTACAATTTAAACATCAAAGTACACCCAAGGAAGTACATAGAACAAATTCTATCTTAGGCAATCCAAATACAAGCAAGGAATGGATCATTCAAGGAGTAGAACTTACTTTCTTTATTCTAAGGAATCATGCTAGAAGAGGAGATAGTTCACATACCTTTTCGGCTAAATCCACAAGCTAAGCCGAATACACCGTACGTAGAAGTGTCAACCTATAATGGTCACAACAAGGCTATCAACTTCTAGTCTCTATGTAGAATAATACTAAGTATTTAGTCTCTAATTCTACGGAAAATCGGGCAGCACTTCCTTTGTTTCTACTCACTTTGCCACCTTTTTCAAGGCCGAATACAATAACCAACATGCCACATTTAAGGCTCCAAACAACAATCAAACAAAGGGGATTACACGCCTTACTATACGTGTAAAATTCCGCCCCACAATTCATACGAAATAGCCTAAGGCACACTAGCCAATTCTCGGCCAACTTCCTTAGCAACACTAAGTCCTTTCCAATCCTTTTCCAATTCCAAGTTCTAAGGTCTAACATGTTATATAGTCTAAACAACTTCAACAACTACAATTTCCTTCTTTATACAACATGCGACGCTTAG
Organism: Przewalskia tangutica; assembly: GCA_029844215.1. Classification (NCBI taxonomy): domain Eukaryota; kingdom Viridiplantae; phylum Streptophyta; class Magnoliopsida; order Solanales; family Solanaceae; genus Przewalskia; species Przewalskia tangutica. The sequence continues at coordinate 36,257,061 of CM056733.1, forward strand.
ACTAATAATCAACTAGAATTGAAATCTTAAAGTTAAACATGCTAGATTTCGGATTAGGGTTCCAATAACCAATATCCTTATCAATACTCATACTATATATCTCATGCTTGCTAATAACCATAGCTACAATCATAAGTAAGCCTTAACTATTAAAACGACAAAATTTATACCTTTCAAAGCCCTTAAAATTTCCAAGATCCAAAATCGCCTTAGCAATTCTTAGCTCCTTTCCTTAGGTTCCAATCCGCTCCAAGCACTCCTTAGAGGCCTATGAAGAACCCATCTTCAAGTTCCAACTTCAAAGTTGAAGAACTCCCTTAGTTTCCGCCTTGCGACTAACGTAAAAATACGTTTTTTCCGAAATCTTTCTATTGAGATATCCTTACAATACCCTAAGGGACATTGGGTTAAAGTCTTGTGGCTAATGGATCAAAACTATAAAATTTTTGTGTGGGATACAAGGTGAACTCAGAGCGTGTAGTGAAGACAACAAGGTTCTCTAATTTTTCTAAGTGTAAAATGAGCTTGTCTTGCACTAGTAGTATACTTATAACACAATGGAGGGTCATGACTTAAACAAATGTGAGGCTAGGATGAGTTTCACTTGGATCAAGCCTAGGTGGACAAGTTGACTTGGTCAACAAACTCAAGCTAGCAAGACTTATCTTCCAAAGTGGTCAATGACCATTTTACCCTTGTACAAATTTCGACCAAGCCATGTGGGGGTGCCACGTGTCGCCCTCTCATTCGTCCATAAAATTTCGTAACCCTCGTGGGCCCCGCAAAACGTAAAATTCCTCGGGTGGGCCCCACGTGACCAAATCCGTCAAAATAAATTTCCAAAAAGTTAAGAGTTCCATACTCTTCAAATAATGCATTTTGAGAATCCAATTCTCAACAACGAACATTTTTCCTTTCCGACGTCCGGAAGATTTTCCGTCGGAAAAACAATTCTTCCTTTCGTACATATTTCAAAGTCTTGTGTTCCACACGTACCTTCACTTACACCTGTCCTGAACTTACGGGGTGTAACATTCTTCCCCCCTTAGAAACATTCTGTCACGACCGAACCGGGCGTGGTAGTGCCTACCAGGCACCCTAGTGATACAACATCGAGAAAATCAATGAAATAAAAACATGAACATGAATTAAGAGAAAAGATAAATAAACAGTCAACCAAAACAGTTGCCTTCATCATATATACATAAAAATACCCGACGGTTATCCTTTTACAAACCCACGCCTACAATTGCTCAGACCTCTAAGATTTTTACAATGGTATGGCGGACGGGGCCCGCCATACCACGAATGTATAAGAATCTCTGCACTGGGTAACATACCAAAAGATAAGCCTCCGAAGGAACAGGGCTTCCAACACGCTGAAATGTGATCCTATAGCGGGGATCGGCGGATCGATGTACCTTTTACTGCGGCGTGAACGCGCCCCGAGGAGGTCGATAACAGTACCAAGTATGTGAAAGCGTAAAATCAGAAATGAAATCATAATAGTCTATAAAGCGGGAGACATATATGATAACCAAACTACGATTCACAACATAAGAGCGATCGTGTCAAGTCGTGACTCACGCCCTAAAAGTCATCCTCATGCCCGTGGAACTCCTTCCTCACTGCCGGCAGTCTAGGTACAAATCATGTGATACGTATAACAGGTCTCGGCCCATCTTATGGACCCAATATAGAAAAGGGTGGAATACATTCCCGGATGAACCGGTAGTCAAGTGAAATACATTCCCGGATGAACCGGTCCTCAAGTGAAATACATTCCCGGATGAACCGGTCCTCAAGTGAAATACATTCCCGGATGAACCGGTAATCAAGCGAAACACATTCCCGGATGAACCGGTAGTCGAGTGAAATACATTCCCGGATGAACCGGTAATCAAGTGATATACATTCCCGGATGACCCGGTAGTCAAGTGATATACATTCCCGGATGAACCGGTAGTCGAGTAGAACACAGTACTTACACAACAAGGCTATCACACGTAACATGGTCAAGTTTCATAACAACAAGTATAAGCAAGTTACACACGACTCAAGGTACTTTCATTTTATATCAAAGTCCGGATTTTAACCTTAAAGTACTACGTCCGTTAAATTCCTTTTAAGATCCATTTCTTTTACAAAGGTCACCCGATACCTGTAGTATAAAATTTGAGTGACTAACATTGTTAAGTAAACCAAAATGCTTTCCTTTGTAAAAATCAAGTAACAACCTTATTTTCCAAACGTTCAAGTTTGCCTAATTTCGAACGCTCAAGTTTCTCATTTTAGAAAAAGGTTTCGTAGCTCATAGTTTTAGTCCTTTAAAACATAATTCTCCTTTAAACGTTTTGAGAAACATATGTCTTATATGTGAGTAGGTTATTCTTGTTTATAATCAATCTTATTAAGCAGCCATGATCTAGGAAATGTAATATCATTTTGTCTCATCTTAGCTTCTATGCAGATGGAGGTTTCTCTTGGTTTTAATAATACTTCATTAGTCAATACATTTTCCTTTTATTATTTGCGATGGTTTGTCGATACACATTCGATTTCCAAATCAAGAAACATTCTTAAGCGTTATACCTAACTTCCCATAAAGCTAGTATAACTCTTAAGCTTTCAAAACCAAGTACTATTCATTCTTTCAAAGCGATTCATAAATCTTTTGAAATACTTCAAGTTCTTTATTTAACACATATCAAGCGCTTATTATTCAAATCGTTACCTTTTAGAAACCACAAAGTATTTGCTTATCCACATAAAGTCGTTATAACCGACTTCCCATAAAGCCTTTATAACACTTTATGTTTTAAACCAATCAAATACATTTAGCACGTATCGTCTACCGTACTACATAGTTCACACATATCATGCTAGAAGAGATAGGAAGAGGTTCACATACCTCGCGACGATTGTCGACTAATAGCAAACGCTCAAGTACCTCAAACCATGGCTACTCCTTAAGCCAGTGGATCACTCCACGTAGTACTACCACCTATAGAGGCCACAAAGCGCTATTAATACCTTTAGATCCCGACGTAGAATATTCTCTGAGAAAATTCGGCGACTTCCCCCATGGCGTAAATCTCCTCTTCTATCGAGGCCGCTACCAAGCCAACCGGGGTTAACACGTCGACCGGACGTGTACAATTCTACTACACAGAATGCTACACAAGTCTCATGTAATACAATCCTATGTAATTACGATTCGGTTCTCTTATTTAAATTCGGGCTTAAGTCGCAAGACATTCGTAGTAAGTATTATTCGGGCTTAAGTCAAAAGACATTGCCGCACAATTATAATGTTCAGTTCTATATATAGTATACTTCAACTATATATTCCTACAACATGTAATTTCCAATTACAACAGAAGGTCAAGAATGTTTACCTCGATAAGCCCAAAATTATCCGAGTTTAATGTCGCTCCTGAGCAAGGTTTAGCTCCTACTCTGAGTGCTCCAATCCGCTCCAAATAACCCTTAGAAGTTCTAACCAACTTCTCTTAAGTACTTCAAACAACTATGAAGATTTCCTTAGGGTTTCGTTTAGTGGCTAAAGGAAAGTATAATCGTATTTTCTGGGCTTTTATAAGTGTAACCTTGGGAATACTACAAGGTATTTGGGCCAAGGTATTTGGTCATAACAACAATACTTTGGAGAGTATTTCTATACCACAAAGGGGGGTATTTATACGAGACAACTAGGCTAGGGGGGGGGTACCCCACGGCAAACACCACCGAGGGAGGGGTGGCTCTCGGCGAGGGCAAAGGGAGGGCTAGGACGAGAATTCTCAAGAGGGAGGGAGAGGGGTTTTCAAGACTTAGGCAATTTGTGGATGAAAGAACTCATCAACTAATGGGGTATTTATAGGTCAAGCCAAAGCCAACGATGGCCAAGATCAATCCATGTGTTAGGCAAGTGTGAGGCTAGGATTTACCAAACACAAATATCCTACCTAACCTTGACTTTGTCAAGGCAACAAAACGTGCCAACCTTGTTCATTTTCGTCCAAATGGACGTTCAAGTCCACAATGGGAGGGTGCAGTGTCGCCCTCGTTGGTCAAAATGTTTCGTCTCTCGGAAAAATCCGCAAAAATTATAAATGACATGGCGAATTTTCCCAACAAAAGTCGTGGAAACGTTTCGTCGAAAAACGACTCTGTCGGGTGTTGTGTACAAATTTGAAACTTGCCTAACTTAAGGCTCAAATTTTCTCGTCGTCCTCACGTACATACTCGAAAAATACGGTATAACATTCTCCCTCGCTAGAAACATTCGTCCCGAATGTTCCTTCTCAAGACGGATAACGCTAAAGTTCTTCTAATAAGTTGCCAACGCCACAACCCACGAAACAACATATGCACGCAAATACTTATATCCAAGTCCACGAAAACACCTCTAACATCACAAACTTTTGTCACTTTGCGCGAGGTTCTAGTGTCACTCGCGACCCAACAAATGGTGCCGATCGCATGCGATTCACGAGGTCTAAAATATACATCCTTCGCACCTTCTCCCGTTACAAGAAATGATTGTATCTATGCTCGCCCTACCTGCTCGCCTCTACCCTTACTCGTCGTACTCTTCTCGAACTCTTGAACTCTTTTAGCATACGTACCACACTTTAGTTTCCGAATCTTGGAGTCACTACCTCCCAACTTGGTCATCCTATTAGCCTCGATCTTCCTTAAGGCTATTCCCGGCCTTCACGATCTACTTCTGGTCGAACGTATCCACGAACTCATACGAGGGTCACCAAAACTTGGGCCTAGCACCCTGGTGACCCTACCACCTGGCGGGACCACCGAGCTGACCCGCTCATTTGGGCGACGGGTTGACACGCAACACGCCTCAACCCGACCTCCGTCACGCCAACTCTCTTGTTCCTCGATCCGGAACAACCTTGCTAAATCACATCATGAAAGATACCACTTTCATTTACCCAACCCAGAGACTTATCACACAATATTTTCTAGGCATAAAATGCACTCTGACAAGGATCACTCGCAGAATCTTGTACTCAAGACGGCCTTACATCTAAGGTCTCAATTGTAATATTCTAAGGTTCATCATTATCTCACCCCCCAGGCTTACCCTTTTTCCCCAACCAGGTTCCTAAATCACATTTTAGCACAAAGCTATCCGAACATAACACTTAACACATTAACATAACATCAAAACATACAAGCCTCTAGATGGTTAAGGATATACAAGCTACCGCTCACTCTAATCATAAGTCGCCTGCCAGTATGCGTATGAAGGCGATGAACCCGCCATCGATCCAGGTAGCTGCGCCAGCTGCGGTACCTCTCTATAAGCACGATCTCTCGTCACATGGCTCGACGCGGTGAAACAAGCACCGATAAAAAGCGACATTCCCGGGATGATGTTTGCCACATCGTCGTGCACCGAGAGGGACATGAATCCGTGGCTAGCACTCACGTATACAGTGAACGGAAGCCACAGAGCTCGACCAGCTCGAATACCTGAGCGTCCGAAGGCGATGGGGACCACTCTGTCTTGGTGGAGGTACATAACTAGGCTGCTGGCGGCGGTCGCCTCGAAAGTTACCAAAGGACCTGCTGTTACGGCCTCTTACTGCGATCTCGGTCATTCCGTCGACCTCTCGTGCCTCGCATCCTAGTGCATGAGCTTGCATGCGGGCAATGTCCATGCGGTGAAAGCTACACCTACAAGCCTCGCCGTAATCGTCGGCCCGGTGGCGTGGCGGTGTACTCGTCCTCCATATCCGCTACTCTGGCGGAACATACCGAGCTAATGAGTCGAACTCCATTGTACTCTCTAACGTCGCGATCACGCCTCAGCGTCAAAAATCTGTCGGCCCGAGCCCTCTCATCTGTGGAGGCAAGAAATGTGCAAGAAATGCCCTCGAGAACTCGTCCCCAAAGCTGCTGGAAGTGCATGCTCTTCCGGGACGGCTCCACGAATCAAACCGGATCAGCTGCGGTATCACGCGGTGATGCGAACCAATACCACCGACTGCGCCTGCGAGGCTCGATCACTCGCGATCCGTGTAGTTGTCGGATAAACTCACGAGTCGTCCTCGGCTCGATCCATAGAACAACGGAGGCTACAACTCGGGAAGTCACGTAGCCTCAGCTATGCGCTCGGGGTGTACTACGGGTGCTCTGAAATTTGGAGCTGCTGCGTCGGCCTATCATATCGCCACGACCACGGCGATGGCGCCATCTCCTTGTACCCGTCTCATCGGCTCGGTGTGGGGATGGAGGCTCAGTCTTGTAGTCTCGGCAGCCTGCTGCGGCTCTAAACTCTCTTTGGTCTTTGGCGGCGTCGCGCCGTCGAATCTTGTCTCAGTCTTGGCCGGGCTGCGCCTCGTACTCCTGCATCTCACTGCGGACTCCTCATTGCCTTGCCCGTCGGGCACAGGTTGCCTACGCGGAGGCATAGCGGTAAAGGAAAGGAATACGTCGGAGGGTCCGATTTATCCTGCGACTCTAAGGCACGATCTCGAGAATGAGAAGGATGAAACCAATCCTAAATGTCCTGCGACCTCACGATTATAGATGTGGTGCACAACACACCGATAATCAAGACTACTGAGACACGGTCTGTAGACACTTTCAGAGGACTAAGCGCTCGATACCACTTTTGTCACGACCGAACCGGGCGTGGTCGTGCCTACCGAGGCACCCTGGTGATACAACATCGAGAAAATCACGGAAATAAAAAACATGAACATGAATTAAGAAAAGATAAATAAACAGTCAACAAGCGATTTGCCTTTCATCATATATACATAAAAATACCGACAGTTATCCTTTTTACAAACCACACTTGTGATTACTCTGCACCTCTAAGATTTTTACAACGGCTATGACGGGCGGGGCCGCCATACCCACGAATGTATAAGAATCTCTGCACTGAGGGTAACATGCAAAAGATAAGCCTCAGAAGGAAGGGCTTCCCAACACGAAATGTGATCCTATAAGCGGGGATCGGCGGTCGATGTACCTTTTACTGCGGCGTGAACGCGGCCCGAAGGAGTCGATCTGGCAAGTACCAAGTATGTGAAAGCGTAAAATCAGTAAATGAAATCATAATAGTCTATAAAGCGGGAGACATATATGATAACCAAACTACGATTCACAACATAAGAGCGATCGTGTCAAGTCGTGACTCACGCCTAAAAGTCATCCCTCATGCGTGGAACTCCTTCCTCACCGCGGCGATCTAGGTACAAATCATGTGATCATTATACGGTCTCGGCCCATCTTATGGACCCAATATAGAAAAGGGTGGAATACATTCCGGATGAACCGGTAGTCAAGTGAAATACATTCGGATGAACGGTCCTCAAGTGAAATACATTCCGGATGAACCGGTCCTCAAGTGAAATACATTCCGGATGAGCCGGTAATCAAGCGAACATTCGGATGAGCCGTGAGTCGAGTGAAATACATTCCGGATGAGCCGTAATCAAGTGATATACATTCGGATGACCCGGTAGTCAAGTGATATACATTCGGATGAACCGGTAGTCGAGTAGAACCACGATACTTACAACAAGGCTATCACACGTAACATGGTCAAGTTTCATAACAACAAGTATAAGCAAGTTACACGACTCAAGGTACTTTCATTTTATATCAAAGTCGGATTTTTAACCTTAAAGTACTACGTCCGTTAAATTCCTTTTAAGATCCATTTCTTTTACAAAGGTCACCCGATACGTAGTATAAAATTAGAGTGACTAACATTGTGAAGTAAACCAAAATGCTTTCCTTTGTAAAAATCAAGTAACAACATTCTTTTCCTAAGTTCCAGTTTGCCTAGTTTCAATTACTCAAGCTTCTCATTTTAGAAAAAGGTTTCGTAGCTCATAGTTTTAGTCCTTTAAAACATAATTCTCCTTTAAACGTTTTGAGAAACATATGTCTTATATGTGAGTAGGTTATTCTTGTTTATAATCAATCTTATTAAGCAGCCATGATCTAGGAAATGTAATATCATTTTGTCTCATCTTAGCTTCTATGCAGATGGAGGTTTCTACTGGTTTTAATAATACTTCATTAGTCAATACATTTTCCTTTTATTAACGCTGCAGTGGTTTGTCGATACACATTTCGATTTCGAAATCAAGAAACATTCTTAAGCCGTTATACCTAACTTCCCATAAAGCTAGTATAACTCTTAAGCTTTCAAAACCCAAGTACTATTCATTCTTTCAAAACGATTCATAAATCTTTTGAAATACTTCAAGTTCTTTATTTAACACATATCAAGCCAGTTATTATTCAAATCAGTTACCTTTTAGAAACCACAAAGTATTTGCTTATCCACATAAAGCTGTTATAACCGACTTCCCATAAAGCCTTTATAACACTTTATGTTTTAAACCAATCAAATACATTTAGCACATGTACGTCTACCGTACTACATAGTTCACACATATCATGCTAGAAGAGATAGGAAGAGGTTCACATACCTCGCGACGATTGTCGACTAATAGCAAAACGCTCCAAGTACCTCAAACCGCCGGCTACTCCTTAAGCCAAGTGGATCACTCCACACGTAGTACTACCACCTATAGAGGCCACAAAGCGCCTATTAATACCTTTAGATCCCGGCGTAGAATATTCTACGTGAAAATTCGGCACCTCATGACAGCGTAAATCTCCTCTTATCGAGGCCGACTACCAAGCCAACCAGGGGTTAACACGGCCAGGGACGTGTACAATTCTACTACACAAATGCTACACAAGTCTCGTAATACAATCCTATGTAATTACGATTCGATTCTCTTATTTAAATTGGGCTTAAGTCGCGAAGACATTGCGTAAGTATTATTCGAGCTTAAGTCAAAAGACATTGCCGCACAATTATAATGTTCATTCTATATATAGTATACTTCAACTATATATTCCTACAACATGTAATTTCCAATTACAACGAAGGTCAAGAATGTTTACCTCGATAAGCCCAAAATTATCCGAGTTTAATGTCGCTCTGAGCAAGGTTTAGCTCTACTCTGAGTGCTCAATCCGCTCCAAATAACCCTTAGAAGTTCTAACCAACTTCTCTTAAGTACTTCAAACAACTATGAAGATTTCCTTAGGGTTTCGTTTAGTGGCTAAAGGAAAGTATAATCGTATTTTACGGGCTTTTATAAGTGTAACCTTGGGACTACTACAAGGTAGTTGGGCCAAGGTATTTGGTCAAAACAACAATAATCTGAGAGTATTTCTAAACCACAAAGGGGGTATTTATACGAGACAACTAGGCTGGGGTACCCACGGCAAAACACCACGAGGAGGGGTGGCTCTCGGCGAGGGAAAGGGAGGGCTAGGGCGAGAATTCTCAAGAGGAGGAGAGGGGTTTTCAAGACTTAGGCAATTTGTGGATGAAAGAACTCATCAACTAATGGGGTATTTATAGGTCAAGCCAAAGCCAACCAATGGCCAAGATCAATCCATGTGTTAGGCAAGTGTAGGGCTAGGATTTACCAAACACAAATATCCTACCTAACCTTGACTTTGTCAAGGCAACAAAAACGTGCCAACCTTGTTCATTTTCGTCCAAATGGCCGTTCAAGTCCACCAATGGGAGGTGCCAAGTGTCGCCCTCCGTTGGTCAAAATGTTTCTCTCGGAAAAATCATAAAAATTATAAATGACATAGCGGAATTTTCCCAACAAAGCTAATGGAAAGCGTTTCGTCAAACGACTCTGTCGGGTGTTGTGTACAAATTTCGAAACTTGCCTAACTTAAGGCTCAAATTTTCTCGTCGTCCTCACGTACATACTCGAAAAATACGGTATAACATTCGTCCCGAATGTTCTTAGTCGATTATCAACTCACAGGCGAAAGTGAGCCACCTACCGACGCTCCTTCTAAGGGCATTCCCACTTGTGGCCGGACGGCCACAATAGTAACAACCATCGTGTCATGCGGCATTTCCCGAATGATGCTTACCACATCCGATACACGAGGAATAGGTGGCCTCGGCCAGAAGGTCATCTGCTCTCGAGAACCTCGACCAGGGAGCTTGGACCGGCTCCTAAATACCTTGTGGTCAAATCTCCCACCGTGAGCTGCGGGGTATGTACTTGGGTAGGTGGGACGAATACCTCACTCATTCTTGAGGCTCGTCCAAAAACTCAGGGATAACCAACCGGTCTAGCCTCTTACGCTGATCTCATGGCCCTCTTCCTCTGTACACTGTCTGCATCTTGGCCGACCAACTCCTCATGTGGGCCTGTAGCTGCTAACAGTCAATAACATAATCGCTTCTCTCATGACCTAAAGTCTTCTCCTAAGCGAAATCAGAGGCTCACAGTCTTTGGGGTCTCAAAACTGCGTGAAGAACTTGCCATCGTGGAACAACATCCGGTATACCACAGGCACGAGCCTATCAACTCTCTGAGTCGACTAGTAGCTCCTGCTACTCCTTGCCCTTCGGTTTGTTGCCCTCGCTTGGAGGCATAGGCAGAACACAAAAATACGTCGAGAGGAATCATCTTACTAACACGGCTACATGGCACGATCTCGAGTGAGAAGAATAGAAACCAACTCCTAAATGTCCTGTAGCCTCCTGTTTATGGGTGTGGCGCGCAACACCGATAAGCAAGACTCTACTAGACACGGTGCGTAGACATTCAGAGGTATCGCTCGATACCACTCTGTCACACCGAACCGGGCGTGGTGGTGCCCTACCAGGCACCGCCTGCTTAACAACTAATTACATTGCGGAAATTAGTAGCTCATTTTTTTTTTTAAAAATAAGCGTCGTGCAAAGCAAAGCGACAAGGCTGCCATATATACATAAACAATGCAGACAACATGCATGAGTCCAATCCACATATGAATACGGACCTAAGAGTTATCTTGAACTATGGCGGGACAAGACCCGCGTACCCAAAGCGTACAAAGCACATGCTTGAAGGATATATACCAAAAGATAAACTCTGAGCAGAGGAGCTATCCAAAAACCACGAGCGGATCCTACGCTGCCGATCACCGAACAGCGTACCTAAACTGCGGCATGAGCGGCCCCGAAGGAGGTCGATGCGAAGAATGTACCAAGTATGTGAGCAAAATCGTAATAAAATCATAACGATCTAAACAAAGCGGGAGACATGTATGATAGCCAACCTACGATACATAATACATAAGCGATCCACATCAAGTCGGGGGCGCGAGCCACTGAGTCATTACTCAAATATAACCATGGGTCTCACGCCCATAACATCAATCATGCGTGGAATCTTTCCTCACCGTCGGCGATCCATGATATAGTACAACACCAATAGGCATACATGAACACCAAGTCCCACGGTGGTATAGCATCTTGGGGTTTACCCTCACTTATACTCTTACCACGGAGAAGGTGGTAAGCGGTGGTATAGCGTCTTGGGGTGTACCTTCACATATACTCTGCTGGAGAAGGTGGTAAAGCAGTGGTATAGCATCTTGGGGTGTACCCACATATACTCTACACCTGGAGAAGGTGGTAAAGCAGGTGGTATAGCGTCTTGGGGTGTACCCCTCACTATACTCTACACGGAGAAGGTGGTAAAACAGGTGGTATAGCATCTTGGGGGTGTACCCCTCACATATACTCTACCCTGGAGAAGGTGGTAAAACGGGTGGTATAGCATCTTGGGGGTGTACCCTCATATACTCTACTGAGAAGGTGGTAAAGCGGTGGTATAGCGTCTTGGGGTTTACCCTCACTTATACTCTTACCCTATCTCGACCGACCATCAAACAAGACATAAGCACCACCATGTCTTTTATAAAAAGAATCCGGGAATTTAACCCAAGTACTACAAATAACGGAAGCATACCCGTGGAATCCCACATCACTGTCGGTACGTCCCAGTAACTTATAACCAGACAGCCGACCCTTCAACCGAGAGTCGCGACAACGTAATTAAACATAGTACTTGCACTCAAAGGCTATTACCAGCACATATAGTCAAGTTCTAAATTAACCAAGCCGAAGTACTTATCAGGGCACAAGTAGAATAAATTCTCATTTAACAAGCCAAAGTACTTATCCGGGCACAAATAGAATAAATTCTCATTTAACAAGCCAAAGTACTTATCCGGGCACAAATAGAATAAATTTTCATTTAACAAGCCAATGTACTTATCCGGGCACAAATAGAATAAATTCTCATTTAACAAGCCAAAGTACTAATCAAGGCATACATAGAATAATTCTCTTTTAACAAGTCAAAGTACTTATTAAGGCACACTTAGACAAATTCTCAATTTATCAAGCCAAAGTACTAATCAAGGCATACATAGAATAATTCTCTTTTAACAAGTCAAAGTACTTATCAAGGCACACTTAGAAAAATTCTCAATTTATCAAGCCAAAGTACTACATATGTACATTCTTTTATAAAAGACTCCTTTCTATGTAAAGCCCCAAGATACTAACACCCGTAGTATCAAGGCGTGTCTATTTTTCAAAGTAAGTTACTACACTTTTAGAAAACTCATTTCAAAGCTTGAAATCAAGTAACTCCAAATTTTCACAATCTAGGCAACTTATGCCGATTTAATCAAAATAGACAACTTTCTAAACCTTCCATAAAGCCGTTATAACCAACTTCCCATAAAGCCGTTATAACCCTTTTATGGTTTTAGGCGTATCCATTCCTTGATAACCAAGAGACTTATACTATTAAAACCAAGTATCACATACTTACAAATCAAGTTCTTAACTTTCAAAATACTTCAAGTCTCTTACTAGTTAGAAAACAAGTTTTCTTCTACTTTTAAACCTCAAGTAACTTCACCCTTAACGCAAGTTACTTCTCTTAAATCATGTCATTTCTCCTCTTTTAAATCAAATAAGTAAATCACTCCTTTGACTCCCCTAAAGTCATTATAATGACCTTTAGGTTTTAGAACTAAGGCATTAGTCAAAAGATTTGGAAAACCACTTCCTTTTCAAGTCTCTATGTACTTTAAGAAAAATACCTTCACTTTTAAGAATCCAAACTTCCCTAAGGAAATGGATTATACTACTTACAATTTAAACATCAAAGTACACCCAAGGAAGTACATAGAACAAATTCTATCTTAGGCAATCCAAATACAAGCAAGGAATGGATCATTCAAGGAGTAGAACTTACTTTCTTTATTCTAAGGAATCATGCTAGAAGAGGAGATAGTTCACATACCTTTTCGGCTAAATCCACAAGCTAAGCCGAATACACCGTACGTAGAAGTGTCAACCTATAATGGTCACAACAAGGCTATCAACTTCTAGTCTCTATGTAGAATAATACTAAGTATTTAGTCTCTAATTCTACGGAAAATCGAGCGAGACTTCCTTTGTTTCTACTCACTTTGCCACCTTTTCAAGGCCGAATACAATAACCAACATGCCACATTTAAGGCTCCAAACAACAATCAAACAAAGGGGATTACACGCCTTACTATACGTGTAAAATTCCGCCCCACAATTCATACGAAATAGCCTAAGGCACACTAGCCAATTCTCGGCCAACTTCCTTAGCAACACTAAGTCCTTTCCAATCCTTTTCCAATTCCAAGTTCTAAGGTCTAACATGTTATATAGTCTAAACAACTTCAACAACTACAATTTCCTTCTTTATACAACATGCGACGCTTATACTAATAATCAACTAGAATTGAAATCTTAAAGTTAAACATGCTAGATTTCGGATTAGGGTTCCAATAACCAATATCCTTATCAATACTCATACTATATATCTCATTCTTGCTAATAACCATAGCTACAATCATAAGTAAGCCTTAACTATTAAAACGACAAAATTTATACCTTTCAAAGCCCTTAAAATTTCCAAGATCCAAAATCGCGCCTTAGCAATTCTTAGCTCCTTTACTTAGGTTCCAATCCGCTCCAAGCACTCCTTAGAGGCCTATGAAGAACCCATCTTCAAGTTCCAACTTCAAAGTTGAAGAACTCCCTTAGTTTCCGCCTTGCGACTAACGTAAAAATACGTTTTTTCCGAAATCTTTCTATTGAGATATCCTTACAATACCCTAAGGGACATTGGGTTAAAGTCTTGTGGCTAATGGATCAAAACTATAAAATTTTTGTGTGGGATACAAGGTGAACCCGAGAGCATGTAGTGAAGACAACAAGGTTCTCTAATTTTTCTAAGTGTAAAATGAGCTTGTCTTGCACTAGTAGTATACTTATAACACAAATGGAGGTCATGACTTAAACAAATGTGAGGCTAGGATGAGTTTCACTTGGATCAAGCCTAGGTGGACAAGTTGACTTGGTCAACAAACTCAAGCTAGCAAGACTTATCTTCCAAAGTGGTCAATGACCATTTTACCCTTGTACAAATTTCGACCAAGCCATGTGGGGGTGCCACGTGTCGCCCTCTCATTCGTCCATAAAATTCCGTAACCCTCGTGGGCCCATAAAACGTAAAATTCCTCGGGTGGGCCCCACGTGACCAAATCCGTCAAAATAAATTTCCAAAAAGTTAAGAGTTCCATACTCTTCAAATAATGCATTTTGAGAATCCAATTCTCAACAACGAACATTTTTCCTTTCCGACGTCCGGAAGATTTTCCGTCGGAAAAACAATTCTTCCTTTCGTACATATTTCAAAGTCTTGTGTTCCACACGTACCTTCACTTACACCTGTCCTGAACTTACGGGGTGTAACAGATTATCGGGCCTTGAAAAAGGAGGAAAAGTATGTAGAAACAAAGGAGGTGTTGCCCAATTTTCCGTAGAATAAGAGACCGTATACTTAGTATTATTCTACGTTAGAAACTAGAGGTTGATAGTCATGTTGTAGCCATTATAGGTTGACACTTCTACGTGCGGCGCATTCGACTTAGCTTGTGGATTAAGTCAAAAAGGTATGTGAACCATCTCCTCTTCTTCTAGCATGATTTCTTATGGTAAAGTAAGTAAGTCCTACTCCTTAAATGATCCACTCCTTGATTGTACTTGGATTGCCTAATATAGAAGTTGTTATATATACTTCCTTGATTGTATTTTGGATGTTTAAATTGGAAGTTGTAATAATCCATTACCTTAATGAAGTTTGGATTTTCAAAAGTGAAAGTATTTTACTTGAAGTACATAGAGTCTTGAAAAGGAAGTGGTTTCCAAATCTTTTGGCTAGTGCCTTAGTTCCAAAACCTAAAGGTTGTTATAATGACTTTAGGGGAGTCAAAGGAGTGATTTACTTAATTGATTTAAAAAGAGGAGAAATGACATGATTTAAAGTTAAGAGACTTGAAGTATTTTGAAAGTTATGTAACTTGATTTCTAAAGTTAAGAGACTTGAAGTATTTTGAAAGTTATGTAACTTGATTTCTAAAGTATATGATACTTGGTTTTAAAAGTATAAGTGTCTTGGTTATAAAAAGAATGAATTGGTCTAAAACCATAAAGGGTTATAACGGCTTTATGGGAAGTTGGTTATAACGGATTTATGGAAGGTTAAGAGAGTTGTCTATTTTGATTAATAGGCATGAGTTGCCTAGATTGTGAAAATTGAAGTTACTTGGTTTCAAAGCCTTGAAATGAATTTCCAAAAGGTGTAGTAACTTATTAGGAAAATAGACATGCCTTGATACTACGGGTGTTAGTATCTTGGGTTTTTTATTTATAAAAAAGAGTCTTTTGAAAAGAATGGACGTACGTAGTACTTTGGCTTGTTTAAAAGAGAATTTTTCCATTTTGTTCCTTGATAGTACTTTGGCTTGTTTAAATGAGAATTATCCTATTTGTGCCTTGATAGTACTTTGGCTTGCTTAAATAAGGATTTCTCTTGGTTTATGTTAAAAGAGGGCATGGTAATTGTCTTGGTTTATGTAAAAAGAAGGCATGATAATTGTCTTGGTTTATGTAAAAAGAAGGCATGGTAATTGTCTTGGTTTATGTAAAAAGAAGGCATGGTAATTGTCTTGGTTTATGTAAAAAGAAGGCATGATAATTGTCTTGGTTTGTGTAAAGGCATGGTATTGTCTTGGTTTATGTAAAAATAAAAGGCATGGTATTGTCTTGGTGTGAAAGGCATGGTATTGTCTTGGTTTTCTTGCATATGAGTTGCTCATATAGACATTCGTGCAAGTGTCATATTTCCACATCTCCGCGTCCTTCCATAAAGGGCCGACAACTTGTTTCAAGGATACCATGGGGTAGCTCCCCATGGGGGTGAGTGGTACACACTCACGGCGGGTCGGTATTTGACTCGGGCGGGTTAAATTCCCGGGATATATATAAGCCATGGATTAGCTATCCGTGATGCGAGTATCGTGTACCGATGACTCATTGCGGGTCCACATGACCTAAGCGGGTGAAATAGTCCCTTGCGGGTGAAATAGTCCCATGATAGGTTGCATTATAACACAGAGGGTGGTTGACTCTGGCACTGGCATGACTTTCATGTTTTGAAACGGTAGTGATTTCATTAATGAAAGGGTGCAGTGTGTGTATGACTTAAAGTGGAACAGTTGGTCTCATTGTTAAAAGTATAACTTAAAAGATAAAAAGGATTGCATTACTCTCATGATTGCAAGGTTCAGTGTGCTTATTGATGTTATATTATATCATGGACTGCCGACAGTGAGGAAGGATTCCACGGGCATGATTGATATTGTTGGCGTGAGACCCATGGTTATATTTGAGTAATGGCTTTGAGGGCATGCGTCCCTGACTTGATATGACTGCTTATGTATTGTGTAATGTAGTTTGACTATCATACATGTCTCCTGTTTTGTATAGATCATATGATTTCGTTCTGATGCCGCTTTCACATACTTGGTACATTCTTCGTACTGACCTCCTTCGGGGGGCTGCATTCATGCCGCAGGTTTAGGTACGCAGTTTGGTGATCTGCAGGTGTAGGACCCTGCTCAGAGATTTTAGATAGCTCCATCTGTTCAGGAGTTTATCATTTTGGTATAGATCCTTCAAGATGTGCTTTTATGTGATTATGGGTGCAGCGGGGTCTTGTCCCGTCATAGTTCAGTAACACTCTTAGAGGTTTGTATTGATATGTGGGATTGGACTCGTGTTCAGTGTAGTGCCTTTTATTATGTATATTATATGGCAGCCTTGTCGGCTTTGCCCTTGCATGTTCGTTGGTTTTAAAAGAAAAAAAAATGATGAGGTGTTATTTAGTTCCGCGATTTACTTGTGTCAGTTAGGTAGAACGGTGCCCAGTAGGCACCATCACGCCCGGTTCGGGCGTGACAGTGGTATCGAGCGATCGATCCTCGGAATGTCTACAGACCGTGTCTAGTAGAGTCTTGATTATCGGTGTGTTGCGCGCCACACCCATAAACAGGAGGCTACAGGACATTTAGGAGTTGGTTTCTATTCTTCTCACTCTGAGATCGTGCCATAGAGCTGTGTTATTAAGATAATTCCTCTCTGACGTATTATTATGTTAAAGTTATGCCTCCAAGGAGGGCGACAGTCGCCCAGAAGGGAAAAACAGTAGTAGGAGCTACCAGTCAGACTCAGAGAGTTGATAGGGCTTATGCCTGTGGTATCTGATATCAGGTCGCGATCGGCAAGTTCTTCTGCGCCAGGTTTTGAGGTCCCAGCACCAGAGCCTCCAGTTTCTCAGTTAGGGGAAGACTATAGGGTCATAAGGGAATCAGTTATGTTATTGACCAAGATAGCGGTGCTACAGTTTCATCAGCAAAAGGTTATTCAACCAGTACAGGCAGGTGTACAAAGGGTAGAGGGACAATGCGGAGATCAGCGTAAGAGGGCTAGACCAGTTGGTTATCTCGGTGAGTTTTTGGACGAGCAGCCTCAACAGCGAGTGAGATGTTCATCCCAGCCTACCCAGTACATACCCCTGCAGATCACAGGTGGGAGATTTGACCCCACAAGGTATTTAGGAGCCGGTCCAAGCTCCAGGGTTCAAAGTTCTCAGAGGAGCAGAGGATTTTCTCAGTCGAGGCCACTTATTCCTCAATGTTTCCGATGTAGTAAGCGTCATATGGGGAAATGCCATTATGACATAGGTGTTTATTTTTATTATGGCCGTCCGGGCCATATACTGAGGGTATGTCCTTTTAGAAAGAGCACCGGTGAGGTGGCTCAGCCTATGAGGCCGGTGGTTGGTTCCCATTCCTCCACGGTATGCGCCTGCGAGCAGGTGTTCAGATGTCAGCCAACCGTGGTAGAGGTCAGGGTGGAGTTTATAGTTCTGGCGGTCCTTCGAACCGCATAGATGACGTGGCTACTGGGCAGGATCAAGAGGCAACATCGCATGAGATTACAGGTATATTTCAATTCTTTTGAATCATATGTGCATTGATTGATTCAGATTTCGCCCTAGCGTATATGTTTTCCCTTTGTTGCTAGTAGTTGTAAATTGATAGCACCACCAGAGGTAGGGATATTTTGATTAGTAAAGTGAAAAGTTAAGAATGTTGACCAGAATGATAAAGTGAACTGAGACTATAGTTGTGTAGGGTTCACAAGTTGTAATTACCCCATAATAAGTGTAAGACCGATAGGAAAAAATGTACAGTAGAAATACTTTGGCCTATGTGATGAACCTCTAGTGAATAGGGGGATAGGGTGAGAAGTACCCTGAGATAAGAGAGAAATTTATTTCAGACTAAGAATGAGAAGTTAAGTGTGACGATGGGTCGGGTTATGGACTCATTTCGGGTCAACCGATAGTATGGAATGGGGTGATGTCAGTTGGACATGGTCCCGCTATGTGATAGGGTCACGAGGATGCAAGACCCAAGTCTAGTTAATCGTTTTACGAGTTCGTGGACGCGTTCCACCGGAACCAGGTCGTAAGGGCCGAAAAGGGCCTTAACGGAAATCCAAGTAGCAAAATGGCCAAGTTGGGATAGTAACTCCAAGGATCGGAGAACAAAATAAATATTTGAAATTTTGTACGTATGCTCAAGTTTATAAGTACGAGGAAGTATGACAAGTAAGAAAAGAAAGGAACAAGGGTTAAGAGAACTATAGTGATTATAGTTATGAGTAATGAAGGTGCGTAGAGAAAATTCATTTTAGGCCATGAGTGGAGGTTAATTGTGATGATACACACGCCTTAGGTTCAGTAACACTGTCCATAGGTTCTCGTGATTGAGATGCTACTAGTATTACAGTTTACACCGGTTGGTAAACTAAGCTAGGCAGATTATAGATTCATGTCCCAACTAGTTTGGTGACTAAGTGAGACAGAGAAGGGAAGTAACACGGGGGAACACATCAGTTATATGAGTGGGAGTCCGACTGAAGGGTTCAGATAGTGTTAGTCCCATGACTTAGAATACGACAGGGCCATCCCTTTATACGGGAAAAAGAAAGGAACCTCTAAAGATTCCGTTTTTGTTAAGACTGTAACCTTCGAGTTTTATGAGAAGGGACCGTGGATGTAAGGTCCATTGATATGTTTACGTATGTTATGTGATGGCCATGTGTGGCATCGTTGGTCTTGTGGAGTATTGATTGATAGGAATAGTATAGAGACGATGTCGGAGTTTGTATAACTTGACAACCGACTAAGAACATTCGGGGACAAATGTTTCTAAGGGGGGAAGAATGTTACACCCCTTAAGTCCAGGACATGTATAAGGGAATGTACGTAAGGAACACAATACTTGAAATTGGTACGAAAGGAAGAATTATTTTTTCCGACGAAAAAATCTTTCGAACGTAGAAAAGGAAAAATGTTTGTTGATGAGAATTGGATTCTCAAAATGCATTATTTGAGGAATATAAAATGTATTATCATTATGGAAATTTATTTTTACGGATTTGGTCACGTGGGGCCCACCCGAGGAATTTTACATTTTGTGGGGCCCACGAGGGTTACGAAATTTTATGGACGAATGGGAGGGCAACACGTGGCACCCCCACATGGTCTTGGACGAATGGTAGGGCAACACGTGGCACCCCCACACGGTCTTGGACGAAAATAGACAAGGGTGTATTGGTCATTGACCATTGTAGATGATCAAGTCTTCAAATCTTGAGATTATTGACTAAGTCAACTTGTCCACTTGGCTAAATATTTAATGTTCTTCATCCTAGCCACACATATGTTATAATCTAAGCCCTCCGTTGTATTATATATACACACTAGATGCAAGACCAAGTCTTCAACACTTAGAAAAATTTAGAGATCATTTGTGCAAGCTAAGTTACTCTCGGCTTTGTGCTTCTTCTCACAAGAAAATTTTGCAATTTTGGTTCATAATTCACAAGACTTTAACCCAAGGTCCCTAAGGGTATTGTAAGGATATCTCAATAGAAAGATCTCAGAAAAAACGACGTTTTCACGTTAGTCGCAAGGCAAAAACCTAAGTCGTTTTTATAGTTTTGGATTGGAAATGGAAGAGAAGTTGGTTGTGAACTTCTAAAGGCTTCAAATAGCAGATTGGAGCGTAAAGGAAAGGAGCTAAGAATTGCTAAGGAGCGACTTTGAATCTTGGAAATTATAAGGGCTTATAAAGGTAACAATCTTGTCGTTTTAGTAATTAAGATTACTTATTGTTGTAGATATGGATATTAGCAAGCATGAGGTATATAATATGAATTTTGATAAGTGTACTGGCTCTTGGAACCCTAATCCGAAACTAGCATGTTTAGCCTTTAAGATTACAATTCAATTTGATTATTAGTTTAAGTCGTCACATGTTATATAAAGAAGGAATTATAGTTGTTAAAGTTGTTTATGACTATATAACATGTTTGACCTAAGAACTTGGATTGGAAAAGAATTGGAAAAGACTTTGAGTTGTTGTTTATGTTAGCCGAGAATGACTTTGAATATGGAACTAGTTGGTATGAATTGTGAGGCAGAATTTTACACGTATTGTAAGACGTGTAATCCCATTTGATTGGTTGATGTATTGAGCCTTAAATATGGCATGTTGGTTATTGATTATCGGGCCTTGAATAAGGTGGAAAAGTATGTAGAAACAAAGGAGGTGCTGCCCAATTTTCCGTAGAATAAGAGACCGTATACTTATTATTATTCTACGTTAGAAACTAGAGGTTGATAGTCGTGTTGTGGCCATTATAGGTTGACACTTCTACGTGCGGCGCATTCTACTTAGCTTTTGGATTAAGCCGAAAAGGTATGTGAACCATCTCCTCTTCTTCTAGCATGATTCCTTATGGTAAAGTAAGTAAGTCCTACTCCTTAAATGATCCACTCCTTGATTGTACTTGGATTGCCTAATATAGAAGTTGTTCTATATACTTCCTTGATTGTACTTTGGATGTTTAAATTGGAATTTGTTATAATCCATTACCTTAATGAAGTTTGGATTTTCAAAAGTGAAAGTATTTTACTTGAAGTACATAGAGTCTTGAAAAGGAAGTGGTTTCCAAATCTTTTGGCTAGTGCCTTAGTTCCAAAACCTAAAGGTTGTTATAATGATTTTAGGGGAGTCAAAGGAGTGAATTACTTAATTGATTTAAAAAGAGGAGAAATGACATGATTTAAAGTTAAGAGACTTGAAGTATTTTGAAAGTTATGTAACTTGATTTCTAAAGTTAAGAGACTTGAAGTATTTTGAAAGTTATGTAACTTGATTTCTAAAGTATATGATACTTGGTTTTAAAAGTATAAGTCTCTTGGTTATAAAAAGAATGAATTGGTCTAAAACCATAAAGGGTTATAACGGCTTTATGGGAAGTTGGTTATAACGGTTTTATGGAAGGTTAAGAGAGTTGTCTATTTTGATTAATAGGCATGAGTTGCCTAGATTGTGAAAATTGAAGTTACTTGGTTTCAAAGCCTTGAAATGAATTTCCAAAAGGTGTAGTAACTTATTTTGAAAAATAGACATGCCTTGATACTACGGGTGTTAGTATCTTGGTTTTTTTTTTATAAAAAGGAGTCTTTTGAAAAGAATGGACGTACGTAGTACTTTGGCTTGTTTAAATGAGAATTTTTCCATTTTGTGCCTTGATAGTACTTTGTCTTGTTTAAATGAGAATTATCCTATTTGTCACGACCCGAACCCGGGCCCGTGACTGGTGCCTTACCCCGGGCACCCAAGTAGCCATACATTAGAGTAATCAGCGGAATATAAAACAAGACATGAATAAAGTGAAGTGTAAAACAATTATCTGTGAAAACTTGCCTTGCGGCATATATATATATCAACTAGAACAGTTATATCCCTTTTTACAATTCTGGCCACAACAGTACTACAGACCTCTAAGAATGATACGACAACAATGGCGGGACAGGGCCCCGCCATACCCCTGAATGTAAGTACCTACTACGACAGGGGACTATACCACTGATAAGCCTCCGGAGGAACGGAGCTTCCCAAACGCTGAACTGTGACCCCCTTTTTGTGGTATAGAAATACTCTCCAAGTATTGTTATAATGCCCAAATACCTTGGCCCAAATACCTTGTAGTATTCCCAAGGTTACACTTATACAAAAGCCCAAATACTATTATACTTCCTTTAGCCACTAAACGAAACCCTAAGGAAAACCTTCATAGTCGGTTGAAGTGTTAAGTAGAAGTTGGTAAGAACTTCTAAGGGTTGTTTGGAGCGGGTTGGAGCGCACGGAGTAGGAGCTAAACCTTGCTCAGGATCGACTTATAACTTGGATAATTTTGGGCTTATCGAGGTAAACACTCTTAACCTTCTGTTGTAATTGGAAATTACATGTTGTTGGAATATATAGTTAAGGTATACTATATATAGAATTGAACATAGTTGTGCGGCAATGTCTTTTGACTTAAGCCTGAATAATACTTACGGCAATGTCTTGCGACTTAAGCCTGAACTTTAAGATGAGAATCGAATCAGTAATTACTTAGGATCAGACATTAGACTTGTATAGCATTACTGTGAAGTAGAATTGTACACGTCCGGTTAAACGTGTAAACCCCCCCCCCTGGTTGGCTTGGTAGCCGGCCTCGATAGAGGAGGAGAATTACGCTGTTGCGGGGGGGGGAGGTGCTGCCGAATTTTCTGTAGAATATTCTACGTCGGGATCTAAAGATATTAATAGGCGCCTTGTGGCCTCTATAGGTTGTAGTACTACGTGTGGAGTGATCTGCTTGGCTTAGAGTGTAGCCGACGGTTTGAGGTACTGGGAGCGTTTTGCTATTAGTCGATAATCGTCGCGAGTTATGTGAACCTCTTATTATCTGTTCTAGCATGATATGTGTATAACTATGTAGTACGGTAGACGTACATGTGTTAAATGTATTTGATTGTTTTTAAACATAAAGTGTTATAACGACTTTATTGGAAGTTGGTTATAACAGCTCTATGTAAATGAGAAATGCTTTGTGGTTTTTTTTTTAAAGATAACTGATTTGACTTATAACCGACTTGATGTGTGATAATAAAGAACCTTGAAGTATTCTAAAAGATTAAGAAACCTTTTTGAAAGAAGTGTATACTTGGCTTGAAAACATAAGAGTTATACCAGTTTTATGAGAAGTTAGGTGTAACGTCTTAAGAGAGATAAAAAGAATGGTTTAATGGTTTAGAAGTTAAGAGACTTATTCTTAAAAGATAAGAGACTTGACTTAATATGGATGTTTGTGTGAAACCTCATTCGTGAGTAATGAGTACTTGGTTTTTGAAAGGAATAATGTTTTACTGATTTCGGAAATCAGAATGTGTATCGACAAACCACTGCAGCGTTAATAAAGGAAAATGTATTGAATAATTAAGTATTATTAAAACCAGTAGAAACCTCCCTCTGCATAGAAGCTAAGATGAGACAAAATGATACTACATTTTCTAGATCATGGCTGCTTAATAAGATTGATTATGAACAAGAATAACCTACTCGCCTATGGCATATGTTACTCAATTGTTTTAAAAGAGATTAAGACATTGAACTATGAAACTTTTCAAAAAAGAGACTTGTGTAATTGAAATTAGGCAAACCGAACTTTAGGAAAAGAAAGGCATTGTGTTGTCTTAAAATGGTTTAAAACATAAGGTGTTATAACAGCTTTATGGGAAGTTGGTTATAACGACCTTATGAAAACAAAAGAAAGGTTTTATCATTGGTTTTAATGTGGTAACTTGACTTTAAAAAGAGAAGTGTTTTGGTCAAAAAAGAAGGCATGGTGTTGCCTTAATTTGGTTTTAAAAAGGAAAGTATGGAAGTTGTTTTGGTTTACTTAAAAGATATAAGTCACTCTATTTTTTATACTACGGGTATCGGGTGACTTTTATAAAAGGAATAGATCTCTTTAAAAGGAATTTAACGTACGTAGTACTTTAGGGTTAAAACCCGGACTTGGGCATAAAATGAAAGTACTTCGAGTTGTTGTGAAACTTGCCTATGCTTGTTGTTGTGAAACTTGCCTATGCTTGTTGTTGTGAAACTTGCCTATGCTTGTTGTTGTGAAACTTGCCTATGCTTGTTGTGATAGCCTTTGTTGTGCAAGAATTGTGTTTCTATACTACCGTGTCTCTCGATGGAGGGTCGGTTGACTTGTTGAGAACTTACTTGGACGGGACCGGCAGTGACGGATAAATTCCACGGGTACGTTCCTGTTGATAGTGTTACTTTTGTTAATCGCTTTGGACATACTGACACGATGCGTAGCGTATGTATGCTTCCACTTTGATTACCGCCTTGTTGTCTTATTGTTTCCCTTTGGACATACTGACACGATGCGTAGCGCACGGGTATGCTTCCATTTGGAATGCTGTCTTATTGTTTCCCTTTGGACCTACTGACACGATGCGTAGCGCACGGGTATGCTTCCATTTGGAATGTTGTCTTATTTGTTCCCTTTGGACATACTGACACGATGCGTAGCGCACGGGTATGCTCCCATTTGGATTGCTGTCTTGTTGTTATCATATCATAAATCGCCAGCTGAGGAAGGTACTCCACGCGGGATTGATGTTGTGGGCATGAGACCAATTGATATAATCATATGTGTGTGTATCGTAGTTTGGTTATCATACCGCTCTCGCTTTTATAGACTATTATGATTTCATTTACAGATTTTACGCCACATACTTGGTACTGTTATCGACCTTCTCGGCCGCTCATGCCGCAGTAAGTACATCTACCGTCGATCCCCGCGTTTAGGATCTCATTTCAGCGTTTGGGAAGCTCCGCTTGCCGGAGGCTTATCTTTGTATGTTACCCCGAGTCCGTAAGTTCTTGTACGCTCGTGGTACGTATGGCGGGCCCGTCCCGTCATAGTTGTTGTATAAATCTTAGAGGTCCAGAGTAATCACTGTAGGCGGTGTAAGGATTGTAATCGCTCAAATGTTTATATATATATGTTGGAAGGCAACCGCTTTGGTTGCCTATTTGCTTTATTTATCATGTCTCTTGTTTCATATTTATGCTTTATGTTCCGCTGATTTTCTCTGATGTTGTATCACTAGGGTGCCCGGGGTAAGGCACCAGTCACGGGCCCCGGTTCGGGTCTTGACAAAGTGGTATCAGAGCAGTTAATCCTCGGAAAGTGTCTACGCACCGTGTTCAGTAAGTCTTGATTATCGGTGTGTTGTGCACCACATCTATAATCAGGAGGCTATAGGACATTTAGGATTAGTTTCCATTTTTCTCATTCTGAGATCGTGCCTTAGAGTTGTGTTGTAAGTTGGACCCCTCTGACGTATCTCGTTTTTTACCAGTTATGCCTCCGCGCAAGGCAACCCGCCCGTGGGCAAGGCAAAGCGAGAGGAGATACGAGTAGAGCAATGCGCCTCTACAGAGACCACAAGACTGAGCCTCCACCCTACAGCCGAGGCGAGGAGATGGGTTACAAGGAGATGGCACAGTTAATGGCCAGGGTTGTGGCCAGACTTGAGGATAAGCCGACGCAGCAGCCTGGGCCCCAGTAGCACCCGTAGTTCAACCCCGAGCAGACAGTTTGAGACTACGGGATTTTCTGAGGTGTAACCCGCCAGAGTTTTATGGGTCGAGGCCTGAGGATGATCCGCAGGAGTTCATCCGGCAGCTACGGATCATGAGAGTGATCAAGGCCTCGAGACCGAGTCGGTCCTGAGTTCGCATCGGCTGCGTGATACCGCAGTCGATTGGTTTGATTCGTGGGAGCTGTCCCGGGGAGAGAATGCACTTCCGGCTTTCTGGGACGAGTTCTCAAAGGCATTTCTTGCACACTTCTTGCCGCCACAGATGAGGAGGGCTCGGGCCGACAGATTTTTGGTGTTGCGCGAGCAGCGCACGCGGGAGTACAATGTGAGTTCGACTCATTGGCCCGGTACGTCCCCGCATTAGTAGCTAGTATGGAGGATCGAGTCCACCGATATGTTACAGGGCTCGATGATTACCTAGCACAGAGTTGTTCGGGTGTAGCTCTTCACCGCATGGACATTGCCGCATGCGAGCTTATGCACTGGAGGTGAGCGGAGAAATCGACGGAATGACCAAAGTCGTGAAGAGGGCGAATCTGCAGGTCCTTTGGTGATTTTCGAGGCGCACCGCCTCGCCAGAGACTAGTTATGCGCCTCCGCCCGACTGAGTGGTCCTCTACAATCTTTAGAGCGTCGAGTTTTCGTGAGCAGTCGAGGATCTGGTTCGATTTTCGGGAGAGAAGGGGTGTTAACCACCAAGCCACCCTACCTCGTTGTGACTGATGTGGTAGACTCCATGGGAGTGTCGTGCTAGTCCGGAGTTTGTTTTACATGCGGCAGTGAGGCCATTTTGGGAGAAATTGTCCGACTGGGTGTTATACCGTATTTCAGTAGTATGCGCGGGGACGTGCGTAGAAAAGTTTGTGCCTTAAAGTGCTTGGCGAATTTTATTTGTGCATAACACGGTTAGAGTCGTTTTCTGAAACGTTTTCACACTTTCGTAGGGAATTTCCGCTATGTCATTTCTTATTTTTGCGGATTTTTCCGAGAGACGAAACATTTTGGACCAACGAGAGCGACACTTGTCACCCTCTCATTGATGGAGTGTGGCGGTCAAGCTTGGACGATTTGGGTGAGTTTTGTCAAGTAGTTGGTAGGATATTTTGTGGGTAGATGGATAAGGTGCACTTGGCATGATCTTGGCCCTACACTTGCATAGCACTTGGCTAGATCTTGACCATTGGTTGGCCTTGGCTTGTACTATAAATACCCCCCGTTTGGAAGACTTATTCATCCTAAAATGTTCTAAGTCTTAGAAACCCTCCCCCTCCCTTCATGTTGTTCTCGTCCTCTCCCCCTTGTGAGGCTTAGCCGAGAGTTCCCTTCCCCCACCCCTTGGCCGAGAGTACCCCCCCTAGTGGGGTAGGCCGAGGGGTATACACCCCCCCTTGTGGTGTTGTCTCGTATATATACCCCCCTCTTGGTAGAAATACTCTCAAAAGTATTGTTATAATGCCCAAATTACCTTAGCCATATACCTTGTAGTATTCTAAGGATATACCTATACGAAAAGCCCAGAAAATACTATTATACTTCCGTCAGTCACAAAACCGAAACCCTAGGAAAATCTCCATAGTCCGTTGGAGTATTGTGTAGAAGTTGGTTAGAACTTCTAAGGGTGGTTTAGAGCGGGTTGGAGCGCTCGGAGTTGGAGCTAAACGATTGCCCAGGATCGACTTTATACTTGGATATTTATGGGCTTATTGAGGTAAATATCTTGTCCCTATATTGTAATTGGAAATTACATATTGTTAGAATATATAGTTGAAGTATACTATATATAGAACTGAACGTAGTTATTGGCAATGTCTTTTGACTTAAGCCTGAATAATACTTACGGCAATGTCTTGCGACTTAAGCCTGAATTTAAAGAAGATTACCGAATCAGAATTACTTAGGGTCAGACATGAAGAGACTTGTGAAGTAGTACCGTGAGTAGAATTGTACCCGTTAGGGTTAGATGTATAACCCCCGGTTGGCTTGATGGCCGGCCTCGATGGAGAGGAGATTTACGTGGTTGCGGGGAGGTCGCCGAATTTTCGTAGAATGTTCTACGAAGGATCTAAATGTTAATAAGCGCCGTGGCCTTATAGGTTGAAGTACTACGTATGGCGCGATCTATCGCTAAGGAGTAGTCGACGGTTTGAAGTACTTGGAGCGTTTTGCTATTAGTCGATACTCGTCGCGAGGTATGTGAACCTTTTCCTACCTCTTCTAGCATGATATGTGTGAACTATGTAGTACGGTAGACGTACATGTGCTAAACGTATTTGATTGGTTTAAAACATAAAGTGTTATAACGGCTTTATGGGAAGTTGGTTATAACAGCTTTATGTTGGTAAGAAAATACTTGTGGTCTTGAAAAGGTAACTGATTTGAACTATAACTGGCTTGTTATGTGTTAATAAAGAACTTGAAGTATTTCAAAAGATTTTTGAATCATTTCGAAAGAAGAAGTAATGTTTGGTTTTTGAAAACTTAAGAGTTATACTAGCTTTATGAGAAGTTAGGTATAACGGCTTAAGAATGTTTTCTTGATTTGAAATCGAATGTGTATCGACAAACCATCAGCGTTAATAAAAGGAAATGTTTTGAATAATTAAGTATTATTAAAACCAGTAGAAACTTCCATCTGCATAGAAGCTAAGATGAGACAAAATGATATTTCCTAGATCATGGCTGCTGTAATAAGATTGTTATAAACAAGATATCCTACTCACCTATAAGGCTTAGGTTTCTCAGATTGTTTAAAGGAGAATTATATTCTTAAATGAATAAGACTATGAACTACGAAACCTTTCAAAAAAATGAGAAACTTGACCATTGGAAATTAGGCAAACCTGAGCCTGGGAAAAGAATGTTGCTACTTGATTTTACCAAGAGACGTACTTGATTTACTTTCATCAGATAATCAGTCTATTGTCATATACTACGTATTGTGTGACTTTTGTGAAAGTAACGATCTTTTAAAGAGTTAATGTATGAAGTACTTTGGGGATAAAACCCGATCTTGTTAATCATATAGTAGAAAGTACCTTGTGTGAACAACTTGATTGTATTGGTTTGTGATAGCCTTGTAATACCTCTTGTTGCTTTGATAAGTAAACGTGTTAGGATGCTACGTGTGTTAGTATCTTGTGATGTTTGTGTAAAGGGTTTCCCTTGATTGTGCTTATTAAGTATCGGTCGTTATGATAGTATTGTGGCATTCATCTCTTGAGATGATTCCGGTTAAGCCGCTCCGACGCGGGTAGACTCAGCGGTGATGCAGGACCATGATTCGAGAATACCTCATGCGGGTCCTCGGGGCCTATGCGAGCTACGAGAGTTCCGTTAGCGTCGTCCTTTATGGGCATGCGGTCCTCAGGGCCATGCGGACTCGGAAGTCGGGGCGATGCCGGGAGTAGCTACCCTCGATGCGGGAATACCTCATGCGGCCGATGAGATTAGCCTACGCGAGTCGCGGAGTTCCAGGTTAGACGCAGACATTGATATCTGCGGGTAAGTGGCCAGCTTTTATCATGTGACGGTCTAGACAGATCTTATGATACAGTTCATGACCTTGTTGGTACTGTGGGTTTTTAGTAGTCGGCTATGCCTTATTACTTACCCCGTACATTTTTATTATGACACAGGTGGGACCTGGTGTTCATGTGTGTTCCTTGGTGCTTTTATATCATAGATCCGGCAGCGTGAGGAAGGTATTCCACGCATGATTGATGTTGTGGGCCCGAGACCCATTGTTATACTTGAGTGAAGACTTGAGGCGTGAGTCCTCGACTTGACATGATCGCTTGTTGTAAATCGTAGTTTGGTTATCATACATGTCTCGCTTTATATGATCGCTATGATTTCATTTACTGATGTATTTTCGATTTCACATACTTGCACTGTTAGATCGACCTCCTTCGGGTCGAGCGTAAAGAGGCGAGCTCTACCACGGAACAGACCAACCGTGTGTCACGACTGCCGTTCGGGGCCCGTGGATCGTGCCTACCGGCACCCGAGTCATACATCGAGTAACCAGGAATATAAAACAAGACAGAAACAGTTTATAAAATAAGACACGCTTTATCGATGAAAAGCTTGCCTTCGGCATAATATAAATAACTCAAGTTTGCGCTACATCCCAACTATACAATAGTACTCTGCACTCTAAGGAAGTAAACAACTATGGCGGGACAGGCCCGCCATACCCTCGATCAGACAAAACTATCTACAATACAGGAGATCATACCCAAAAGTAGAGCCTCCGAGAAGATGGAGCTCCGACACCAACGCAAAGATCCTAAGGATGTGGATCTAGCACCGCTTGCCCTTACTGCGGCATGAACGCAGCCTCGGCCGAGGTCAAGATAACAGTACCAAGTATGTGAAACTATAAAGTACTTAAATGAAATCAAAGTATTTAAAACCTTTTCATAAATACAATCAGTTCAATTGCACATAGTGCCACATCACAAACAACAACATGAATAGGAAAATCAGAATGTGTCTATTCTAGGCCGCGAATGATCAAGCAAGGCCAATCGCCCATAGTATCATTCTCGCGTGCCTAGTCCTCGACTTCCGCACTCGCGCATAGTCCCACATGCACCTGCATGAGATATTTCTCGCATCGGGGGCAGCCAACCCCCGGCATCCGCCTAGGCTCCCGCAGCCCGCATAGCCTCAAAAAGACCGCATAGTCTCAACAGACCGCATAGGGAGTCCCCCGCATCAGGCTAAACGCCCGGAATGATCAATCCTGGAGCATACCGCTGCTCCGCATAGTCTCACAGACCGCATAGGCCGTATAGACCCGCATCAAGGGGGGCAAGCCCTTGGTATAACAGTCAAGGGGGTAGGTGATACAATAACAGTACAATGGACTTACCGGTTAGCAACGTAAGCACAGCAAGAATGACCCCCTTACACAGCATTACAAGACACTAACACAGGTAGCATCATAACATGTCTACTTATCAAACAATCTTACTACACTTAACAGAAATCAATACAAGGCTTTTATAAACAAACAAGTAAACAATTCCTTTTTATCTTTCTTAAGTTGTTATACCTAACTTCCCATAAAGCTAGTATAACTCTTAAGCTTTTGTTTTAAAAACCAAATATTTATCTTCTGTTAAAAATGATTCAGTATTCTTTTGAAATGTTTTCAGTTCTTTATTATTCAGGCTTAAGCCGTGAGGCATTGCCGTAAGTATTATTCAGGCTTAAGTCAAAGACATTGCCATAGTTATTATTCAGTTCACACATGTACGTCTACCGTACTATATATTGTAAAATATCATGCTTAGGAAGAATCACATACCTTCTCAGCGAAAACCACCTGCCAAGTCGAATATGTCGCAGAGAGTCAGCCTATAATAGTCACAGACATCTATCAAAGACTACTCTGAAGGTCATTCTAAACAGAGGGTTCATAATCCTACGGAAAGTCGGGCAGCACATCCCTACCCGGTGAGCTATATGAGTCTACTGTGAAAACAGTCCTATGTGAGTACAGTTCAATTCTATTCTTTAATACTCTTCTAAGTATTTATACTTATTCTAACACTACTACAGTATGTATTCTCTAATTCAAAAGAGGGTTAGGATTAGTTACCTCGGTAAGCCCAATAATATCCTAGATAAAGTCGCGCCTGAGCAAGGTTTAGCTCCTAAGTTGTACGCTCCGGTAGCTCCAAGAAACCTTAGAAGTTCTTCACAACTTCTACTAAGGACTAAGGGATTTGGGCTAGGGTATTTTGGGCATTATAACAATACTAGAAGACAACTTTTCTACCAAGGGAGGGGGGTAGATTTCGGCTAGGCTAGGGGGGTGGGGTAGCCTCGGCCAAGCTTCTCAAGGGGAGGGGTGTTGGACGAATTGCTTACAAAGGGAGAGGGAAGGATTTTTTTAGACTTGGAAAGCTTTGTGGATGAAGAACTCTTCATCTCTAAGGGGGTATTTATAGGTCAAGAGGTGGCCAACCAATGGCCAAGATTAAGACAAGTGCAAGGCAAGTGTAGGGTGAGGATTAACTAAACACAAATATCCTACCAACTCCTTGACTTTGTGCAAGGCACAAAAACGTGCCAAACTTCATCCAATTCGTCCCATGGACGATTCAAGTCCACCAATTGGAGGGTGCCAAGTGTCGCCCTCCCGTTGGTCCAGAATGTTGCGTCTCTCTAAAAATCCGCAACATACTAAATGACATAGCCGGAATTTTCCCTACGAAAGCTGTGGAAACGTTTCGTCGGAAAACGATTCTTTAATCGAGTTGTGCACAATTTCGAACTTGGCCTAATCTTTAAGGCTAAACTTTTGTACGTATTCCCTTACGTACATACTCTGGAAATACGGGGTATAACATTCTCCCCTCCTTAGAAACATTCGTCCCGAATGTTCCTTCTCAAGACAGTTATCGAAGAAGCTTAAACAGTTTGTAAGTGCCACACATGGCCACAAAAATAACACTTAGGAATAAATGATAATGGAAATTTACAAGTAGGAAAGTGAATTACCTGGAGGTGTGGGGAATAGGTGAGGATACTTCTGCCTCATGTCTTCCTCGGCTTCCCACGTCATCTCCTCCCTGAGCTCGTTCCGCCACAAGACTTTGACGGAAGCCACGTCCTTCGTCCGCAGACGCCTAACCTGACGATCGACTATCGCTATGGGAATCTCCTCATACGATAACCCCTCGGTCACCTGGACATCGTCAATCGGGTGTACCCTAGATGGATCCCCGATACATCTTCTCAGCATAGATACGTGAAAAACCGGATGCACCGCCTCCGGATCGGACGGCAGATTCAACTCGTAGGCAACCTTGCCTACCTCGCGACAATCAAACGCCCAATGTACTTGGGCCGAAGCTTCCCTTCTTCCCGAATCTCATCACACCCTTCATGGGTGACACCTTTAGGAAAACCCAATCATGAACCTCGAACTCAAGATGCCGACGACGATGATCTGCATACGACTTGCCGACTCGAAGTCAAAGCCGCCTCGGATAAGCTTCACCTTATCCATCGCCACGCACCAAATCTGGTCCCACTAGCTGCACCTCGCCCACATCGAACCAACCTATAGGCGATCTGCACTTCCTCCCATACAAGGCCTCATAAGGCGCCATCTGAATACTGGAGTGGTAGCTATTATTATATGCGAACTCAACTAGAGGCAATTGATCCTCCCAACTACCATCGGTCAATAACACAGCTCGCAAAGATATCCTCAAGAGTGCGGATAGTGCGCTCTGCCCGTCTGCTCTGTGGATGAAATGCGATCGTGCTCACCGTGTCCCTAAACCCTCCGGAAGGACCCCGAAGTTAGCCGTAAATCGATCCTCGTCTGATATGATCAAGTAGGGACTCCATGCGATCGACGATCTCTCGGATGTAAAGTCCGCATAATCCTCACCGAAAAAGTCGCCCCGACGGAAGAAAGTGGGCTGATTTCACACCGTCGACGATAACCCATATAGAATCATGTCTCCTCCGAGTGCGAGGTAATCCCGTGATGAAGTCCATGTTGATTACCTCCCACTTCCGTGTCGGGATCTCAATCGTCAGAACAAACCACCGTGCCTCGTGCTCTACCTTCACCGCGACAACACGCACCGAGCTACGAACTCGCAACGCCCCTCTTCAAGCCATCCCACCAATACAGATCTAAGGTCGCGGGTACATCTTGGTCGACCGGATGGATAGAGTAACGCTGCGTTGTGTGCTTCCCAAGAACTCGCCAAGTCCTCAAACATCCGGAACACACATCGCCTCAAACCTTAGCACCCCATCGTGCTACCTCAAAAGGACCTTGCCTCACGAAGAGTCAGATCACGATATCGAATCAAAGCCGATCCTCGAATCGTTGCCTCTTCACCTCTCGACGATGGAAGACTCAAAGAACCTCACGAACTCTAACCCCATCGCTATCGGAATCAATCAAACGGACACCAAGGCTCGCTAATCGATGCAAATCACGAACCATGTCCTCCTCTCTAGCTGCACATCCGATAGGCTCCCATCGACCTACGACTAAGAGCATCCGCCACAACATCGCCTTCCCGTGGTACAGATATCAACATCGTAATCCTTAAGCAACTCTAACCACCGCCTCTCGCCGTAAGTTCAGCTCCTCCGTCAAGATATACCGAGGCTCTTGTGGTCTGTATAAATATCCACGTGAACCCCATACAAATAGTGCCTCCAGATCTTCAAAGCGTGAATCACTGCTGCCAACTCCAAATCATGCGGGTAGTTCCTCCGTGTTTCTTCACCGTCGGGATGCATATGCTATAACCCCGCCATGCTGCATCAACACACATCCCAACCCGATGCCCGACGCATCACAATACACGACATAACCATCCGACCTCCGGAAGAGTAAGAACGGGCGGTCGTCGCCTCTTTCAAAGAATCGAAACCTCGCCACAAGAATCACCCATCAAACTTGGCTGCCTCGAGTCACCTAGTCAATGGTGCGTAGATAGAAGCAAACTTCTACGAACCGCCGATAATATCCTGCAAGGCCCGAAATCGCGAACCTCGTTTGAGTAGTAGGTCTAGGCCAAGTCCTCGATCGCCGATCTCGCCGTATCCACTCGAATGCCATCACCCGACAATATGCCCAAGAAACGCCATCAAGTCAACCAAAACTCACATTTGGAAAACTTGGCGTAATCACTGTCCCGAGAATCACAAGACTTTCAAATGCTCCGCATGCTCCCGCTTCTGGCGAGAATAAACCAATATATCATCAATGAACACTATCACACACGTGTCCAAAACTGGTTTGAACACTCGGTTCATCAAATCCATGAATACCGCCGGAGCATTGGTCAACCCAAAAGACATGACCCTGAACTCATAATGCCCGTACCGGGTCCGGAATGCAGGTATAGGGACATCCACCTCTCTGACTCACCTGATGATAGCCCGATCGCAGATCAATCTTTGAGAAACATCTCGCACTCGCAACCGGTCGAACAAATCATCAATCACGGGAAGGGGTATTCGTTCTTAATGGTCACCTTGTTCACCGTCAGATCAACACACATGCGCAGCGCCCCGCCCTTCTTCTTCACGAACAATACCGGCGCTCCCGTGGAGAAACACTAGGCCCGATGAAGCCGCTTCTCCAAAGAAATCTCTAAGCCGATCCTTCAACTCTCTCAACTCGGCAGTGCCATTCTCAGATGGCGGAATGGAAATAGGCCGAGTGTCCGCAATATGTCAATACAAAACTCAATCTCCTCTCGGGAGGGATACCCGGAGGTCATCCGAAACACGCCCGGGAACTCGACCATCGAATCGATCAAAATCTGGTACCGCAGCCTCAGTATCAAACACCCGAACGAGATGGTAGATATACCCCTTCTGCACCATCTTCCTAGCCTTGAGGTAGGAAATAAACCTACCCCTCGGCGATACCGTGCTCCCCTCCCACTCAACAACCGGCTCCTCAGGAAACTGGAACCGTACTACTCTCTCTCTGCAGTCTACATTGGCGTAGCAAGAAGCTAGCCAATCCATCCCCATAATCACGCCGAAGTCAATCATCTCCAACTCTATCAAGTCGGCTAGGTCCGACGATCGTAAATAGTCACAGACAAGCTCTATATACCCGCCGAGCTACCATCGAATCACCATCGCGTAGCTACCTCGAAAGGGTCTATGGACTCAGGCTCTATCCCTATCCTACTAGCAACAAGGGGGGATATATAGGACAGAGTAGAACCCGGATCTATCAAAGCATACACATCAAACCTAAACCGAGCAAGGTACTGACGACATCGGTGAGGCCTCACGATCCTCGCCGGCCGACAAAGCATAAATGCGCGTTCGAGGACCGCTAGAATCGGGACCCGCGCCACGACCTGCCGCGACCTGGTCCGTCGAGTACCTTGCCCCGGGCGAGTAAATCGCTGGGATGAAGAAGCGCAATGCACTCGTAGATCGGGCCCTACTACCGCCGCTCCCGGCCGACAAACTCGCGAAATGACCTGCCGCCACAAGTATAGCAGCTCGAGTACGACTCCCGAATGGTATTCGCCACAACGGCACATCGAGCAGACTCGAGCGGTTAGCACCTCGCTACCTCGAAATCAAGTCCCGGGCCCCGACCGCCCCGATCGCTCTGGGCCGTGCCGAATGAGGTAGAGCGCTCGCGCTGGCCGTGGTGCAAATCCGACTTCACGATGCCGCCACTCGAGGACCACCAAAAGAATCGCCGCTCGCCTTCTTCTCTGGCTGATATCGATCTACCCGTGGCCTCTACGCTCCTCACATCCTCAGTGAGCTGCATACGGTTATGTCCATGCTCGGTGAAGGGACACACCCGCACAAGACTCGCCATGTAATCATCTAGCCTAAGGACATAGCGATGCACTCGCCCTCCATCTCTCGCTACCAGCAGTGGACATATCGAGCCAAAGAATCAAACTCGACATTGTACTCCCTCACTGTGCGTCCTCCCTGCCTCAGCAACAAGAATCTATCAGCTCGTGCCCTCCTCATCTGCGGAGGCAAGAAGTGTGTGAGAAAAGCCTCTGAAAACTCATCCCATACTGCTGGAGGTGCATGCTCTCCCCGGGAAAGCTCCCATGAATCAAACCAATCGACTGCGGTATCACGCAGCCGATGCGAACCGAATGTCACGCCTCGCCTCGAAGCCCCGATCACCCGCGTAATCCTTCTGCGGTGACGGATGAACTCCTGCTGATCATCCTCCGGCATCGAACGTTAAAACTCTGGCGGTCTACAACTCAAGAAATCTCGTAGCCTCAAACTATTCGCCTCGGGTGCACTACGGTGCGATCGAGCCGAGCTGAATCGCCGTGATCCACTCTCCTCGATCGGGCCACAACTTTAGCCAATAGTGGGCCATCTCTTGTACCCTAACCTCCGCCCAGCCGTGGGATGCGAGGTGTGGTGCTGTGGTCTCGCTGGGCCGGGCGCGTCATAGAACTCTCCGTCTGCGTATAGATCGGGCACGAGCCCTCGTGACTGGGTGTCTCGCTAGCGCCTCCTCGCTTTGCCCTTCTCGCCCGGTTGCCTTACGTGGAGGCATAATCACATAGAAAGGAATACGTTAGAGGTCCAACCTATAACACGCCTCTAAAGCACGATCTCGTAATGAGAAGAATGGAAACCAATCCTAAATATCCTATAGCCTCGATTATTGGTATGGTGCACAACACACCGATAATCAAGACTTTACTAGATACGGTCTGTAGACACTTTCCGAGGATTAATCGCTCGATACCACTTTTGTCACGACTGCCCGGCCCGTGGATCGTGCCTTACCGGCACCCGGAGTCATACATCGAGTAACCACGGAATATAAAACAAGACAGAAACAGCTTTATAAAATAAGACACGCTTTATCTCGATGAAAAGCTTGCCTTTCGGCATAATATAAATAACTCAAGTTTGCGCTACATCCCAACTATACAATAGTACTACGCACTTAAGGAAGTAAACAACTATGGCGGACAGGCCCCGCCATACCTCGATCAGACAAAACTATCTACAATACAGTGAGATCATACCCAGTAGAGCCTCCGAGAAGATGGAGCTCACGACACCAACGCAAAGATCCTAAGGATGTGGATCTAGCACTGCTGCCCTTACCTGCGGCATGAACGCAGCCCCCCGAAGTAGGTCAGTACAACAGGTACCAAGTATGAGATACTATAAAGTACTTAAATGAAATCAAAGTATTTAAAACCTTTTCATAAATACAATCAGTTCAATTGCACATAGTGCCACATCACAAACAACAGCAGAATAGGAAAATCAGAATGTGTCTATTCTAGGCCGCGAATGATCGGAAGCAAGGCCAATCGCCCATAGTATCGCTCGCGTGCCTAGTCCTCGACTTCCGCACTCGCATAGGTCCCACATGCACTGCATGAGATATTTCTGCGATCGGGGCAGCTAACCCCAGATCCGCCTAGGCTCCCGCACCCGCATAGCCTCAAAAGACCGCATAGTCTCAACAGACCGCATAGTGAGTCCCCGCATCAGCTAAACGCCCGAATGATCAATCTCGAGCATACCGCTGCCCGCATAGTCTCACAGACCGCATAGCCGTATAGACCGCGTCAGGGGCAAGCCCTCGTATAACAAAGAGGGTAGGTGATACAATAACAAAGATAATGGACTTACGGTTAGCAACGTAAGCACAAAGAAGAATGACCCCCTTACACAAAGATTACAAGACACTAACACAGTAGCATCATAACATGTCTACTTATCAAACAATCTTACTACACTTAATGTAAATCAATACAAGGCTTTTATAAACAAACAAGTAAACAGTTCCTTTTATCTTTCTTAAGTTGTTATACCTAACTTCCCATAAAGCTAGTATAACTCTTAAGCTTTTGTTTTAAAACCAAATATTTATCTTCTGTTAAAAATGATTCGATATTCTTTTGAAATGTTTTCGATTCTTATTATTCAAAGCTTAAGCCAGGCATTGCCGTAAGTATTATTCAGCTTAAGTCAAAGACATTGCCATAGTTATTATTCAGTTCACACATGTACGCCTACCGCACTATATATTGTAAAATATCATGCTTAGGAAGAATCACATACCTTCTCAATAAAACCACCGCCAAGTCGAATATGTCGCGCGCAGAGTCACCCTATAATAGTCACGACATCTATCAAAGACTACTCAAGGTCATTCTAAACAGAGGGTTCATAATCCTACGGAAAGTCGCAAGACATCCCTACCCTGAGCTATATGAGTTCATTGTGAAAAACAAATTCTATGTGAGTCATTCAATTCTATTCTTTAATACTCTTCTAAGTATTTATACTTATTCTAACACTACTACAGATGTATTCTCTAATTCAAAAGAGGTTAGGATTAGTTACCTCGGTAAGCCCAATAATATCCTAGATAAAGTCGCGCCTGAGCAAGGTTTAGCTCCTAAGTTGTACGCTCCGGTAGCTCCAAGAAACCTTAGAAGTTCTTTACAACTTCTACTAAGGAGGAAGGGATGTGGGCTAGGGTAGTTTGGGCATGATACCAATACTAGAAGACAAATTTTCTA
The DNA here is from genome assembly GCA_029844215.1 of Przewalskia tangutica. Classification (NCBI taxonomy): domain Eukaryota; kingdom Viridiplantae; phylum Streptophyta; class Magnoliopsida; order Solanales; family Solanaceae; genus Przewalskia; species Przewalskia tangutica. Next base: position 36,295,984 of record CM056733.1, read on the forward strand.
CCAAGCGAGGGGGGTAGATTTCGGCTAGGCTAGGGGTGGGGTAGCCTCGCCAAGCTTCTCGGGGAGGGGTGTTGGACGAATTGCTTACAAAGGGAGAGGAAGGATTTTTAGACTTGGAAAGCTTTGTGGATGAAGAACTCTTCATCTCTAAGGGGGTATTTATAGGTCAAGAGGTGGCCAACCAATGGCCAAGATTAAGACAAGTGCAAGGCAAGTGTAGGGTGAGGATTAACTAAACACAAATATCCTACCAACTCCTTGACTTTGTGCAAGGCACAAAACGTGCAAACTTCATACTATTCGTCCCATTGACGATTCAAGTCCACCAATTGGAGGGTTAAAAGTGTCGCGCTCTCTTTGGTCCAAAATGTTTCGTATCTAAGAAAAATCCGCAAAAATACTAAATGACATAGCCGGAATTTCCCTACGAAAGTCGTGGAAACGCTTTCGTCGGAAAACGATTCTTTAATCGAGTTGTGCACAATTTCGAACTTGGCCTAATCTTTAAGGCTAAACTTTTGTACGTATTCCTTACGCATACTGCGAAATACGGTATAACACCGTGGCTCCGTATGGCACATCCCCGAGAAGGCCGTTGGGCATGCCTCGTGGATCGCAAGCAGCCCGGCACACTTTGTAGGTCGCTGAGAAGGTTAATGCCTCGTGCAGCCTTCCGCATTACAAAAGTGGTATCGTGAGCGCTTAATCCTCGGAAAGTGTCTGACAGTATCGATTCAGAGAGTCTTGATTATCGTGTGTTGTGCACCACATCAATAATCAGGAGGCTATAGGATATTTAGGATTGGTTTCTATTCTTCTCACTCTGAGATCGTGCCTTAGAGTTGTATTGTAAGTTGGACCCTCTAACGAAATTTTTTCCCTTATCGTTATGCCTCCGCGTAGGGCAACCCGGGCCCAGGAGGGCAAGGCAGCCGAGGGAGCTGCGAGTAGAGTAGAGGTTACGTGGCACAGCCCAATCATCACCGTGGTGCTGCATTCGGGGAGTTCTGCGACGTCACTAGCCCCAGCAAAGTTTAGCACGGCGGCGGCAGTTCCTACTGCGGCCATGATATTTGAACCTTCAGTTCCACGACCAGGAACAGAGAATATGGATTGCAAAGAGGCGACCCTATTACTAGCTATGGATTTAACTACCAGAGAGTATACCGATGTACCGCGAATCTTGATGAATATCAACGAGAGGGTTGTGCAAGAGTAGTTCTTCAGTTAGGCTTGAGCATGGCCGGTGTACGAGCTTATACACAGCAGGCCGAGAAACGTAGAGATCGACGGGTTAACGAAGGACAACAGAAGAGGGCCGTAATGCAAGGTCCTTTGGTAACTTTCGAGGCAAGTCACCTCACCAGCAGATTTGATTATGCATATCCACAATGCAGAGTGGTCTTCCACGGATTTCAGGACGTTCGGGGTATGCAGGAGTTGGTTAGAACTCCAGGGCTTCCGGTTCACAGTTTGGCAGACGTCATCCTGGGGAATGTCGTCTTTTAGTTGGTACTTGTTGTACCTATGACCGTCAGGGTCTGTTGTCGATATAGTGTCCTTGTAGGAGGACTTTGCCTTCAGTACCGGTGGGTAGTTCGTCACCTCCCTTAGCTATGCGCCCTACGGGGCAGGTTTGATTAGAACGACTAAGGGGAGTGAAGCAGTAGACATAGATCTATCCTTAACCTCTAGAGTTTTGTATAGGTGATAAGGTGAGTATACCTTAGGTGCTATGTTCGATAGCAAGGTGTTAGTTGTGATTTGAAATCATGGTTGTTTAACCGAGTAAGATTTTGGGGGATAGAGAAAGTGTGAGCCTTAGAGCTTTATACGTAGAGACCTTAGAGGTGAGGCCATCTCGAGAAAAAGGTGTAGTGTTATGTTTGACCCTTATCGGAGTGCATAGTGCACGTGGGTTATGTTGGGACAGGTCCCTAGTAGTGTGGAATTAAAGAGGGTAGTTGAGCTAAGAAGACCGCTAGGTTTTCGTAACGTGATTAGTGAGATTGTTCCGGTTCGGGGAGCTAGTATGATACGCGTTGCCGGGTCGGGTTGAGGCCACGTTGCGGGTCAACCCGCGCAGCTTTGGTGGGGTCAGTTTGTGGTGGTCCCGCCTTGTGGTAGGGTCACGAGGTGTTAGGCCCATGTTCGCTAACCAGACTGAGTTCGTGGATGCGTTCGACCGGTGGTCGGGTCGATGGGGGCACCATCGTGTTCTTCGTTCGGGACCGTTTACTGGTGTGTTGAGTTATCTCAAGGGTTGAAAGGCTGCACGGTGCCTACCTTCACCTTATGGCGCATGGAGCCCGTGTTACACTGCTTTTGTTTTCGAAGTTTTGCCAAGCATGTTAAGAACTCGGTGAGTCTCGAACCGCATTCGCCGGGCCGTTGTTTGGATTTCGGGATAGTTGGGGATTGTTGTCTCCGTGGAGGTAGTGTTTAAGCTACCATTTCGTGTTCGATATCGCCTATGAAGCCTTGTAAGGGAAGTGTAAGGTGTCACGATTGGTTCGATGTTAACAAGGTTCGCATACTGGTTCAGCTTGTTCCACAGATCATGGATAGTGAAGCTTGTCTAGAAGAAGTTCGCAGCTCGAGGAATCGTATGCGGATAATGACGACGCTTAGAGTTCAGGTTGACGGTCGGTCTTCTTGAAAGTACCACCCCGGGTTTGGGGTGCGACGAGTTTTGGAAAACAGAGGGAACTTAGCCCGAGTTACTTTGGGCCTTTGTGAGTTCATGTGAAGGATAGGCCAGGTTGCCTATATGTTAGCATTTGCCGTCCGACGTAGGAGGCAAAGCGGTCCGCCTTCGTATTGTGATGTTCGGGGAAATATCGAAGATCCATCCAGAGTGTTCCCAGTTAATGATGACCACGTTAGAGATAGTAATCCCGAGTTTTGGAAACTGAAGCAGTATCAGAAATGTGGAAAGAGTTCGAGTATACGACATCCTCAGGGATCGCATGCAGCCCGGTACCATTTGTTGGGTCGTCGGAGCAAGGCTCGCGACAAAGTGACAAAAGTGGTACCATTTGTGGGGTCGCCTGAGAAGGTTAATGCCTCAGGCAAAGTGACAAAGTGGTATCTACGACGAGTAAAGAGAGAAGCGAGCATGTATGGCGAGCATAGATGTGATCATTTCTTTTTGTAAAAAGAAGGTGCGAAGGAAGTATATTTTAGACCCCGGTGAGAAGTGTTTTGTGGTGATGATTAGAGGTGTTTTCCTCGTGGGCTTAGATAGAAGTATGTGCGCGGGTGTTTCTGTGGCCAGGTGTGGCAGGATTGTTCTCGTAAGTATAGTAGTGAAGACTATACTGGCGCGCGATTGTTTTGAGACTTAGAAGGAACATTCGGGACGAATGTTTCTAAGGAGGGGAGAATGTTATACCCCGTATTTCCAGAGTATGTACGCGGGGACGTACGTAGAAAAGTTTGTGCCTTAAAGTGCTTGGCCAATTTTATTTGTGCATAACACCGGTTAGAGTCGTTTTTAAACGCTTTTCCACGCCTTCGTAGGGAATTTCCGCTATGTCATTTCTTATTTTTGCGGATTTTTCCGAGAGATTTAAACATTTTGGACCAACGAGAGGCGACACTTGTCACCCTCTCATTGATGGAGTGTGGCGGTCAAGCTTGGACGATTTGGGTGAGTTTTGTCAAGTAGTTGGTAGGATATTTTGTGGGTAGATGGATAAGGTGCACTTGGCATGATCTTGGCCCTACACTTGCATAGCACTTGGCTAGATCTTGACCATTGGTTGGCCTTGGCTTGTACTATACATACCCCTCTTTGGAAGACTTATTCATCCTAAAATGTTCTAAGTCTTAGAAACCCTCCTCCCTTCATGTTGTTCTCGCCCTCTCCCTCGTGAGGCTTAGCCGAGAGTTCCTTCCCACCCTCGTCGAGAGTACCCCTAGTGGGTAGGCCGAGGTATACACCCTTGTGGTGTTGTCTCGTATATATACCCTCTTGGTAGAAATACTCTCAAAAGTATTGTTATAATGCCCAAATTACCTTAGCCATATACCTTGTAGTATTCTAAGGATATACCTATCTGAAAAGCCCGTAAAATACTATTATACTCCGCTACCACCAAACCGAAACCCTAGGAAAATCTCCATAGTCCGTTGAGTATTGTGTAGAAGTTGGTTAGAACTTCTAAGGGTGGTTTAGAGCGGGTTGGAGCGCCGAGTCGAGCTAAACGATTGCCTGGGATCGACTTTATACTTGGATATTTATGGGCTTATTGAGGTAAATATCTTGTCCTCTATTGTAATTGGAAATTACATATTGTTAGAATATATAGTTGAAGTATACTATATATAGAATGAACGTAGTTATTGGCAATGTCTTTTGACTTAAGCCCGAATAATACTTACTGGCAATGTCTCGACTTAAGCCCGAATTTAAAGAAGATTACCGAATCAGTAATTACTTAGGGTGTATTACAAGAGACTTGTGAAGTAGTACCGTGGAGTAGAATTGTACCTAGGGTTAGATGTATAACCCCGGTTGGCTTGATGGCGGCCTCGATGGAGGAGGAGATTTACGCATTGCGGGGAGGTGCTGCCGAATTTTCTGTAGAATGTTCTACGAAGGGATCTAAATGTTAATAAGCGCCTTGTGGCCTTATAGGTTGAAGTACTACGTATGGCGCGATCTACTGGCTAAGGAGTAGCCGACGGTTTGAAGTACTTGGAGCGTTTTGCTATTAGTCGATACTCGTCGCGAGGTATGTGAACCTTTTCCTATCTCTTCTAGCATGATATGTGTGAACTATGTAGTACGGTAGACGTACATGTGCTAAACGTATTTGATTGGTTTAAAACATAAAGTGTTATAACGGCTTTATGGGAAGTTGGTTATAACAGCTTTATGTTGGTAAGAAAATACTTGTGGTCTTGAAAAGGTAACTGATTTGAACTATAACTGGCTTGTTATGTGTTAATAAAGAACTTGAAGTATTTCAAAAGATTTTTGAATCATTTCGAAAGAAGAAGTAATGTTTGGTTTTTGAAAACTTAAGAGTTATACTAGCTTTATGAGAAGTTAGGTATAACGGCTTAAGAATGTTTTACTGATTTCGGAAATCAGAATGTGTATCGACAAACCACTGCAGCGTTAATAAAAGGAAATGTTTTGAATAATTAAGTATTATTAAAACCAGTAGAAACTTCCATCTGCATAGAAGCTAAGATGAGACAAAATGATATTTCCTAGATCATGGCTGCTGTAATAAGATTGTTATAAACAAGATATCCTACTCACCTATAAGGCTTAGGTTTCTCAGATTGTTTAAAGGAGAATTATATTCTTAAATGAATAAGACTATGAACTACGAAACCTTTCAAAAAAATGAGAAACTTGAACATTGGAAATTAGGCAAACTTGAACATTGGAAAAGAATGTTGCTACTTGATTTTACAAAGAGAAGTAATTGATTTACTTTAAAAAGATAATCACTCTATTTTCATATACTACGGGTATTGTGTGACTTTTGTGAAAGTAACGTATCTTTTAAAGAGTTAATGTATGAAGTACTTTGGGGATAAAAACCCGATCTTGTTAATCATATAGTAGAAAGTACCTTGTGTGAACAACTTGATTGTATTGGTTTGTGATAGCCTTGTAATACCTCTTGTTGCTTTGATAAGTAAACGTGTTAGGATGCTACGTGTGTTAGTATCTTGTGATGTTTGTGTAAAGGGGTTTCCCTTGATTGTGCTTATTAAGTATCAGTCGTTATGATAGTATTGTGGCATTCATCTCTTGAGATGATTCCGGGGGTTAAGCTGCCCTCCGATGCGGGGTAGACTCAGCGATGCAGGACCATGATTCGAGAATACCTCATGCGGGTCCTCGGGGCCTATGCGAGCTACGAGAGTTCCGTGTTAGCGTCGCCCTTTATGGGCACGCGGTCGCGGGCCATGCGTACTCGGAAGTCCAGGACGATGCCGGGGAGTAGCTACCCTCGATGCGGGGAATACCTCATGCGGGCCGATGAGATTAGCCTATGCGGAGCTGCGGGAGTTCCAGGGTTAGACGCGTACATTGATACTACGGGTAAGTGGCCAGCTTTGATCATGTAACGGTCTAGACAGATCTTATGATACAGTTCATGACCTTGTTGGTACTGTGGGTTTTTAGTAGTCGGCTATGCCTTCTTACTTACCCCGTACAGTTTTATTATGACACAGGTGGGACCTGGTGTTCATGTGTGTTCCTTGGTGCTTTTATATCATAGATCGCGGCAGGAAGGTATTCCACGGGCATGATTGATGTTGTGGGCCTGAGACCCATTGTTATACTTGAGTGAAGACTTGAGGGCGTGAGTCCCTGACTTGACATGACTGCTTTGTTGTAAACTGTAGTTTGGTTATCATACATGTCTCCTGCTTTATATGACTGCTATGATTTCATTTACGATGTATTTTCGCCATACTCGCACTGTCAGATCGACCTCCTTGGGCCGCGTTCATGCCGCAGTCGAGGTACACCGCCGTTGATCCTAGCTCTCGTGGTCACGCCAGCTTGGGAAGCTCCGTTTCTCCGGAGGCTTATCAGTGGTATAGTCCCCTGTCGTCGTAAGTGTTTACATTCAGGGGCTTGGCGGGGCCCTATCCCGCCATTGTTGTCGTATCATTCTTAGAGGTCTGTAGTAATGCAAGGTGGTTTGTAAAAAGGATTAAACTGTTCATGTTGAAAAAGTTGCTATTTATATATATACTGAAGGTAACCGTTTTTGGTTAGCCTGTCTTCTTATCTCACTGTCTTATTACACTGGTTTCATGTATTGTCTTTATGTTCCGCTGATTACTCTGATGTATGTCTACTTGGGTGCCCGGGGTAAGGCACCAGTCACGGGCCCGGGTTCGGGTCGTGACAAGGGGTAGCGCTGGTAGGATAGCACAGACTACAGGATCAGTTGTGGGTTCTTCACCTTCCATAGCCAGGCAGGATGTTCATACACCGGCGGGCCACGGTAGAGGTCGCGATGGAAGTTCCCAATTTTAGCGGTCCTCTGAATCGCCTATTTTCAGGTATATCCTTAACCCTCTAGAGTTTTGTATGTATTGATGTTGTGATGATGTGTTTAGTGTTATGTTCGGATAGCTTTGTGCTAAAACGTGATGTAGAACACAGTTAGTGAGAAGGGGTAAGCTTGAGGGTGAGAAAATGATGAACCTTAGAATATTACAGTTGAGACCTTAGATGTAAGGCCGTCTTGAGTACCAGATTTTGCAAGTGATCCTTGTCGGAGTGCATTTTTATGCCTAGAACGTTTTGTGTGATAAAGTCCCTGGGTAGTGTGCAATGGAAGTGGTAGCTTTCATGACCTGTAGAGGTAAGATTGTTCCGGATCGGGGAACAAGAGCGTGATGCGTTAAGTGGGTCGGGTTGGGGTCATGTTGAGGGCCAACCCGCGGCCTGTTTCGAGGTGGGGTCAGCTCTGGGTGGTCCCGCCAGGTGGTAGGGTCACGAGGGTGCTAGGCCCAAGTTTAGATGACCATCGTATGAGTTTGTGGATATGTTCGACCAGAATCGGTTCGTGAAGGCCGGGAATGGCCTTAGAGGAAAGTAAAGCTAGTAAGATGACCAAGTTTGGAGGTTGTGACTCCAAAGTATTGGAAACTGAAGCAATGACTGAAGTATGGTGCGTATACTAGAAGAGTTCAAGTGTTCGATGAGGGCACGACGAGTAAGGAAGGAAGAGAACGTGTGTTAGTTCGTGGCCAGGCGTGGCGTTGGCAACTTGTTAGAAGATCTTCTTCGTAATCCACCTTGAGAAGGAACATTCGGGACGAATGTTTCTAAGGAGGGGAGAATGTTATACCCCGTATTTCCAGAGTATGTACGTGAGGGCGTACGTATTAAATTTTTGCCTTAAGAATTGACAAGTTTCGAAATTTGGGCACAAGTGCCGAAAGGAGTCGTTTTTCGACGAAACGTTTTACTAAACTTGCGAAGGGAAAATTCCGGCTATGTCATTTCTAATTTTTGCGGATTTTTCCGAGAGACGAAACATGTTGGACCAGCGGAGGGTGATATGTGTCACCTCACATTGGATGAGTGTGGCGTAATGCTTGGCCGAATAGGTGGCATGGTTAGGTAGGATATTTTGTGCAAGTTGTGTGGTAGATGGATAAGGTGCACATGGCTTAATCCTAGCCCTACACTTGCCTAACACTTGGAGTGATCTTGGCCATTGGTTGGCCATGGCTTGACCTATAAATACCCCTCTAAGTTGATGAACTTCTTCATCCTAAATTGTTCTAAGTGTTAAAAATCCTCCCCCCTCTTAGTGTGAGCTTTTCGTCCCTCTCCCCCCTCCTAGTTGAGCTTGGCCGAGAGCCACCACACCCTCCCCCTTGTGAAGCCTTGGCCGAGGGGTACCCCCCCTAGCCTAGTTGTCTCGTATAAATACCCCCCCTTTTTTGTGGTATAGAAATACTCTCCAAGTATTGTTATAATGCCCAAATACTCGCCCAAATACCTTGTAGTATTCCCAAGGTTACACTTATACAAAAGCCCAAATACTATTATACTTCCTTTAGCCACTAAACGAAACCCTAAGGAAAACCTTCATAGTCGATTGAAGTGTTAAGTAGAAGTTGGTAAGAACTTCTAAGGGTTGTTTGAGCGGGTTGAGCGCACGAGTAGAGCTAAACCTTGCTCGTGATCGACTTATAACTTGGATAATTTTGGGCTTATCGAGGTAAACACTCTTAACCTTCTTGTAATTGGAAATTACATGTTGTTGGAATATATAGTTAAGGTATACTATATATAGAATTGAACATAGTTGTGCGGCAATGTCTTTTGACTTAAGCTCGAATAATACTTACGCAATGTCTTGCGACTTAAGCCCTAACTTTAAGATGAGAACCGAATCAGAATTACTTAGGATCAGACATGAGACTTGATAGCATTATCGTGAAGTAGAATTTTACACGTCCGTTAACGTGTAAAACCCCGGTTGGCTTGGTAGGCACTCGATAGAGAGGAGAATTACGCTGTCATGCGGGAGGTGCTTCCAATTTTCTCGTAGAATATTCTACGCCGATCTAAAGATATTAATAGCGCCTTGTGGCCTCTATTGGTTGTAGTACTACGTGTGGAGTGATCCGCTGGCTTAGAGTGTAGCCGACGGTTTGAGGTAATCGGGAGCGTTTTGCTATTAGTCGATAATCGTCGCGAGGTATGTGAACCTCTTCTTATCTGTTCTAGCATGATATGTGTATAACTATGTAGTACGGTAGACGTACATGTGTTAAATGTATTTGATTGTTTTAAAACATAAAGTGTTATAACGGCTTTATTGGAAGTTGGTTATAACAACTCTATGTAAATGAGAAATGCTTTGTGGTTTTTTTTTAAAGATAACTGATTTGACTTATAACCGACTTGATGTGTGATAATAAAGAACCTTGAAGTATTCTAAAAGATTAAGAAACCTTTTTGAAAGAAGTGTATACTTGGCTTGAAAACCTAAGAGTTATACCAGTTTTATGAGAAGTTAGGTGTAACGTCTTAAGAGAGATAAAAAGAATGGTTTAATGGTTTAGAAGTTAAGAGACTTATTCTTAAAAGATAAGAGACTTGACTTAATATGGATGTTTGTGTGAAACCTCATTCGTGAGTAATGAGTACTTGGTTTTTGAAAGGAATAATGTTTTACTGATTTCGGAAATCAGAATGTGTATCGACAAACCACCGCAGTTAATAAAGGAAAATGTATTGAATAATTAAGTATTATTAAAACCAAGAGAAACCTCCTCTGCATAGAAGCTAAGATGAGACAAAATGATACTACATTTTCTAGATCATGGTCGCTTAATAAGATTGATTATGAACAAGAATAACCTACTACTATGGCATATGTTACTCAATTGTTTTAAAAGAGATTAAGACATTGAACTATGAAACTTTTCAAAAAGAGACTTGCGTAATTGAAATTAGGCAAACCGAACTTTAGGGAAAAGAAAGGCATTGCGTTGTCTTAAAATGGTTTAAAACATAAGGTGTTATAAACTTTATGGGAAGTTGGTTATAACGACCTTATGAAAACAAAAGAAAGGTTTTATCATTGGTTTTAATGTGGTAACTTGACTTTAAAAAGAGAAGTGTTTTGGTCAAAAAAGAAGGCATGGTGTTGCCTTAATTTGGTTTTAAAAAGGAAAGTATGGAAGTTGTTTTGGTTTACTTAAAAGATATAAGTCACTCTATTTTTTATACTACGGGTATCGGGTGACTTTTATAAAAGGAATAGATCTCTTTAAAAGGAATTTAACGTACGTAGTACTTTAGGGTTAAAACCGGACTGGGCATAAAATGAAAGTACTTCGAGTTGTTGTGAAACTTGCCTATGCTTGTTGTTGTGAAACTTGCCTATGCTTGTTGTTGTGAAACTTGCCTATGCTTGTTGTGATAGCCTTTGTGTGCAAGAATTGTGTTTCTATACTACCGTGTCTCTCGATGGAGGGTCGGTTGACTTGTTGAGAACTTACTTGGGCGGACCGGCATGACGGATAAATTCCACTGCACGTTCTCGCTGATAGTGTTACTTTTGTTAATCGCTTTGGACATATCGACACGACGCGTAGCGCACGTATGCTTCCACTTTGATTACCGCTTGTTGTCTTATTGTTTCCCTTGGACATACCGACACGACGCGTAGCGCACGCATGCTTCCATTTGGAATCTTTGTCTTATTGTTTCCCTTGGACTCATCGACACGATGCGTAGCGCATGTGTATGCTTCCATTTGGAATGTTGTCTTATTTGTTCCTCCGACATACCGACACGACGCGTAGCGCACGTATGCTCCCATTTGGATTGCTGTCTTGTTGTTATCATATCATGATCGCCGCAGCGGGAAGGTACTCACGGGCGGGATTGATGTTGTGGGCATGAGACCACGAATTGATATAATCATATGTGTGTATCGTAGTTTGGTTATCATACCGCCTCCGCTTATAGACTATTATGATTTCATTTACTGATTTTACGCTTCACATACTTGGTACTGTTGATCGAACTCCTTCGGGGCCGCTCATGCCGCAGTAGAAGTACATCGGTTGTCGATCCCCGCGTTTAGGATCTCATTTCAGTTTTGGGAAGCTCCGCTTTCGGAGGCTTATCTTTGGTATGTTACCCTCAGTCTGTAAGTTCTTGTACGTTCAGGGGTATGGCGGGGCCCTGTCCCGTCATAGTTGTTGTATAAATCTTAGAGGTCCAGAGCAAAGTGGGCGGTGTGTAAGGATTGTAAATCGCTCAAATGTTTATATATATATGTTGGAAGGCAACCGTTTTGGTTGGCCTATTTGCTTTTATTTATCATGTCTCTTGTTTCATATTTATGCTTTATGTTCCGCTGATTTTCTCTGATGTTGTATCACTAGGGTGCCCGGGGTAAGGCACCAGTCACGGGCCCCGGTTCGGGTCTTGACATACTTCATACATTAACTCTTTAAAAGATACGTTTCTTTCATAAAAGCCACACAATACCCGTAGTATAAAAATAGGGTGACTATCTTTTAAGTAAACCAAAACACTTCCCTTTATAAAATCAAGTAACAACATTATTTTCCAAACGTTCAAGTTTGCCTAATTTCAAATGCTCAAGTTTCTCATTTTCGAAAGGTTTCGTAGTTCATAGTATTAATCACTTAATGATATAATTCTCCTTTAAAACAATTTGAGAAACATATGCCTTATATGTGAGTAGGTTATTCTTGTTTATAACAATCTTATTAAAGCAGCCATGATCTAGGAAATGTAATATCATTTTGTCTCATCTTAGCTTCTATGCAGATGAAGGTTTCTACTGTTTTTAATAATACTTTAATAGTCAATACATTTCCCCTTTATTAGCGCTGTTGTGGTTTGTTCGATACTTATTCTGATTTCCGAAATTAGTAAAACATTATTCCTTTAAAAAAACCAAGTACTCATTACTCATGAATGAGGTTTCACACTTTTTAACAAAATTCAATTAAGTCAAGTCTCTTATCTTTTAAGATCAAGTCTCTTAACTTCTTAAATCAATAAATCATTCTTTTCATCCCTCTTAAGCCGTTATACCTAACTTCCCATAAAGCTAGTATAACTCTTAAGCTTTTAAAACCAAGTATTACTCTTCTGTTAAAAATGATTCAGTATTCTTTTGAAATACTTCAAGATTATTCAGGCTTAAGTCAAAAGACATTGCCGTAATTATTATTCAGTTAACACACGACGCCTACCGCACTATATATATTTTAAAATATCATGCTCAAGAGTATAGGAAGAATCACATACCTCGCGACGATTATCGACTATTAGCAAAACGCTCCATGGCTATAACCCGGCTAGCCTTGTCCACCTTTCAAGTAGAACATGCTACTTGCAGAACTTCCAACCTATAAAGGTTATACAAGTATATCAACGTCTAGACTACTCGGTAGAATAAATCTAGATACAAGTTTCTACGGAAAATTGGGCAGCACTTTCCTACCCGTCAAACTTCACAAGTTCATCAGAATACAAATCCCATGTAAGTACAGTTCATTACCCTTCTTATATACCTTCCTTGTATACAACTTATACTTATTCTTATACTTCAATAGTATGTAAACTCAATTACAATAGGGAGACAAGATATTTACCTCGATAAGCCCATAATTATCCAAGATTTAAATGTCGATCCTGAGCAACGTTTAGCTCCTACTCTGGGCGCTCCAACCCGCTCCAAACAACCCTTAGAAGTTCTACGCAGCTTCTTCTTAATACTCCAACCAACTATGGAGATTTCCTTAGGGTTTCGTTTTGTGACTGAAGGGAAGTATAATGGTATTTCTGGGCTTTTAGTATAAGTGTAACCTTGGAATACTACAAGGTATTTGGGCCAAGGTATTTTGGAATAGTAACAATACTTGGAGAGTATTTCTACCAAGAGGGGGGGTATTTTATGAGAACAACTAGGAAAGGGGGGGTGTACCCCTCGGCCAACACCACTAGGAGGGGGGGATACTTTCGGCCAAGGGGGAGGGGGCTCTCGGCCAAGGGGCCTCACAAAGGGGGGAGAGGGAGGCTAGGACGAGAACTACACTCAAAGGAGGAGAGGGTTTTCAAGACTTAGAATGATTTGAGGGATGAAGAAAACCTTCAAGCAAGGGGGGTATTTATAGGACCACCAATGGTCAAGATCAAGCCAAGTGGTAGGCAAGTGTAAGGTCAAGATTTGGACAAGTGTTTGTGGGTCCCACTTGCTCAACAACTACACAAAAATATCTACAAATATCCTACCAACTCCAAGGCAACAAAAACGTGCCAAAGATGGCCCCTTTGCCGTCCACTTTGAGGGTGACACATGTCACCCTCCCGTTGGTCCAAAATATTTTATCTCTCAGAAAAATCCGCAAAAAATAATAAATGACATAGCCGTATTTTTCCCTTCGCAAGTTTTGTAAAACGTTTCGTCGAAAAACGATTCTTTTCGGTAGTTGTGAACAAAATTTCGTCCTTGCCTAACTTTAAGGCTCAAACTTTTCTACGTACGTCCTCACGTACATACTCTGGAAATACGGGGTATAACATTCTCCCCTCCTTAGAAACATTCGTCCTGAATGTTCCTTCTCAAGACGGATAACGATGAAGTTCTTCTTAACTTAAACAAGTTGCCAATGCCACACATGGCCACAAAAATAACACACGCTCCAATACTTAATCCAAGTCTACGAGGAATCACCTCTAACATCACAAACGCTTCCACCCAAAGTCTAAACGATACTCCCTTAAGAAACGATCACTTCTATCCTCTTAACACATGTTCACTTCTTCCCTTACTCGTCGTACCCTTCTCGTACACTCGAACTCTTTCTCATACCTTACCACACTTCTGTTACTGCTTCAGTTTCCAAATCTCTGGGTTACTACCTCCAACTTGGTCATCATTAACTGGGAACACTCTGGATGGATCTACGATACTTTTCCGAACATAACAACATGAAAGACCGGACGCACTGCCTCCCACGTCGGACGGCAATGCTAACTATAGGCAACCCGGCCTATTCTTCACATGACGTGAAAAGGCCCAAAGTAACTCGGGCTAAGTTTCCTCTGTTTTCCAAAACTCGTCACACCCTTACCGGGTGGTACCTTCAAGAAGACCCACCGTAAACCTGAACTCCAAGCGTCGTCACCGATTTTCCGCACGACTTCTGCTGACTCTGAGCTGCCAATAACCTCTTATGGATAAGCTTCACCCTATCCTCAACCTGCTGAAACAAGTATGAACCAACTATATGAATCTGATATGGTAGCTATAAAACACTTCCTCAACAGGAGACAACAATCCTCACAGCTACCCCTGAAATCAAAACACTGGCCCGAGGGCGAATGCGATACTGAGACTCACCTGAGTTCCTAACCTTGCCTGGTAAAACTTCCAGCAAAAAAAGAAATAGCCATAACCTGGGCTTCACTGTCTGTCATAAGGTGATGGTAGGCACTTTTGTCATAAGGTGAAGGTAGGCACCTCGTGCAACCTTACAACCTTCCTGATAACACCTCGCATAACCCTCTACCGAATAAACGGTCCTGACTTAAATACAAGATGGGTTGACCTCATCGGCCCGACTACTGGTCGAACGCTTCCACGAACTCGTACGCTGGTTAACTAAGCTTGGGCCTAACACCCTCGTGATCCTATCACAAAGCGGGACCACCACAAACTGACCCCACCACAATACAGGTCGCGGGTTGACCCGCGATTGGTCCTCAACCCGATCCGCTATCGCGCAAAAACTCTTGTTCCCCGATCCGGAACAATCTCACTAATCAAGTCACGAAAACCTAGTGGTCTTCTTAGTTCAACTACCCTCTTTCATTTCATACCACTCAGGGTTTTATCACACAAACATATCTCATGTGTACTATGCACTCCGATAAGGGTCAAACATAAAAATACATCTTTTACTCGAGATGACCTTACCTCTAAGGTCTTTACGCATAAAACTCTAAGGCTCACACTTTCTCTATCCCCCAAATCTTACCCGGCTAACTAACCATGATTTCTAATCACAATTTACACAATGTTAACTGAACGTAACACTTAAGATTTACTTATCTTATCACACATACAATCTCTAGATGGTTAGGGATACACCTGTATCTACTGCTTCACTACCTCCGCTGCTCCAATCAATCCCGCCTCGATGGGCGCAAGCATAACAAGCCGTCGAAGCACGACACTCCCACACCGCCACTTACCACAACGCCACACCGAGCGGGGTGGCTCCTCCGCTAACACCCCTTCCTCTCCGAACTACTGTCACCGAATCGATCCGTAGGTCGAGTCCTCCTACTTGCATCCCTCCTACTAGGACATCCTTTCGACACATGGCCCTGACGGCCGTAGGTAAAACAAGCATCAACAAAGATGACATTCCCGATGGCGCTGTCATATCGTGAACACCGAGGAAAATCAACCTAGGCTAGAACCTACGATAGCCGTGAACCGAAGCCCCGAGCTCACCAACTCCGCATACCTCGAACGCCCCGGCTTGTGGAGGACCACTCTGATCGGCGGAGGCGCATATCTAGTCTCGCCGTGAGGTGATTCGCCTCGAAAGTTACCAAAGCGACTCTTGCCCCGCCCTCTTCTGCTGATCTTGGTTAACCCGTCGATTCTTACGTTTCTCGGCCTGCTACGCATAAGCCCGTACACAGGCCATGCCCAAGCCTGACTGAAGAGCTACTCTTGCACAACCCTCTCTTAAATAGTCATCAAGATCCGTGATAAATCGATACCTAAAATACTCTCTGGTTGCTAACTTCCTAGCTAGTAACAGGGTTGCCTCTTTGCAATCTTTTCTTTCTGCTACTTGTCATGGAACTAAAGGTTCAAGTCTCATGGTCGCAGTAGGAACTGCTGCCGCTGTGCTAAACTCTGCTGGGGCTGGTGACGTCGCAGAACTCCCCGAATGAAGCACCACCCCAGGTGATGATTGGGCCTGTGCCCTCGTAACCCTCTGTACTCTACTCGCAGCTCCCTCGGCTGCCTTGCCCCACTGGGCCCGGGTTGCCTTACGCGGAGGCATAACGGTAAGGGAAAAAAATATGTTAGAGGGGTCCAACTTATAACACATCTCTAAGCACGATCTCAGAGTGAGAAGAATGGAAACCAATCCTAAATATCCTATAGCCTCCTGATTATTGATGTGGTGCACAACACACCAATAATTAAGACTCTACTAGATACGGTCTGTAGACACTTTCCGAGGATTAACTGCTCTGATACCACTTTTGTCACGACCCGAACCCGGGCCCGTGACTGGTGCCTTACCCCGGGCACCCAAGTAGCCATACATCAGAGTAATCAGCGGAATATAAAACAAGACATGAATAAAGTGAAGTGTAAAACAATTATTCAGGAAAACTTGCTCATGCATATATATATATATCAACTAGAACGATTATATCCCTTTACAATTCTGGCCACAACAAGATTACATACCTCTAAGAATGATACGACAACAATGGCGGGACAGGGCCCCGCCATACCCCTGAATGTAAGTACCTACTACGACAGGGGACTATACCACTGATAAGCCTCCGGAGGAACGGAGCTTCCCAAATGCTGAACTGTGACCCTAAGAGCGAGGATCAACGATCGTGTACTTTCACTGCGGCATGAACGCAGCCCCAAGGAGGTCAAGACAACAGTACCAAGTATGTGAAATCGAAAATATCAGAATGAAATCATAGCAGTCTATATAAAACAGGAGACATGTATGATAACCAAACTACAGTTCACAATAAATAAGCAGTCATGTCAAGTCAGGGACTCACGCCCTCAAGGTCATCACTCAAATATAATTATGGGTCTCACGCCCACAACATCAATCATGCCCGTGGAATACCTTCCTCACTGCCGGCAGTCTATGATATAAAAGCACCAAGGAATACACATGAACACCAGGTCCCACCTGTGTCATCATAAAACCGCACGGTAAGTGCGAAGGCATTGCCGACTACTAAAACCTACGCACCAACAAGGTCATAAATCGTATCATGAGATCTGTCTGACCGTCACATGATCAAAGCCGCCACTCGCCGCAGATCTAATGTCGCGCGTCAGCCCTCGAACTTCCCGCAGCCCGCGATAGCCACTCCAATGGCCCGCATGAGGTATTCCCGCATCGAGGGTAGCTACTCCCGCATCGCCCCGACTCGCATCCGCATGGCCACATAGACCGCATGACCACAAAGGCCGCACACTAACTCGAACTCGTAGCTCCGCATAGGTCCCCTGGACCCGCATGAGGTATTCTCGAATCATGGTCCCAGACCGCCTGAGTCTACCCCGCATCGGAGGGCAGCTTAACCCCCGGGATCATGGCAAGGTGAGTGGTACAATACCAACATAACGGCTGATCGTTAAACAACATAAGCGCGATCGAGGAAAACCCCTTTACACAAACATCACAAGATACTAACACATGTAGCATCCTAACATGTTTACTTATCAAACCAACAAGAAAGTATTACAAGACTATCACAAACCAACACAATCAAGTTATTCACACAAGGTACTTTCTACTTTATGTTAAACAAGTTCGGGTTTTTATCCCCAAAGTACTTCATACATTAACTCTTTAAAAGATACGTTTCTTTCAAAAAAGCCACACAATACCCGTAGTATAAAAATAGGGTTACTATATTTTAAGTAAACCAAAACACTTCCCTTTATAAAATCAAGTAACAACATTATTTTCCAAACGTTCAAGTTTGCCTAATTTCAAATGCTCAAGTTTCTCATTTTCGAAAGGTTTCGTAGTTCATAGTATTAATCACTTAATGATATAAATCTCCTTTAAAACAATTTGAGAAACATATGCCTTATATGTGAGTAGGTTATTCTTGTTTATAACAATCTTATTAAAGCAGCCATGATCTAGGAAATGTAATATCATTTTGTCTCATCTTAGCTTCTATGCAGATGAAGGTTTCTACTGTTTTTAATAATACTTTAATAGTCAATACATTTCCCCTTTATTAGCGCTGCTGTGGTTTGTTCAATACTTATTCTGATTTCCGAAATTAGTAAAACATTATTCCTTTAAAAAAAACAAGTACTCATTACTCATGAATGAGGTTTCACACTTTTTAACAAAATTCAATTAAGTCAAGTCTCTTATCTTTTAAGATCAAGTCTCTTAACTTCTTAAATCAATAAATCATTCTTTTCACCTCTCTTAAGCCGTTATACCTAACTTCCCATAAAGCTAGTATAACTCTTAAGCTTTTAAAACCAAGTATTACTCTTCATAAAAATGATTCAAGATTCTTTGAAATACTTCAAGATTATTCAGGCTTAAGTCAAAAGACATTGCCGTAATTATTATTCAGTTAACACACGTACGTCTACCGTACTATATATATTTTAAAATATCATGCTCAAGAGTATAGGAAGAATCACATACCTCGCGACGATTATCGACTATTAGCAAAACGCTCCACGGCTATAACCCGGCTAGCCTTGTCCACCTTTCAAGTAGAACATGCTACTTGCAGAACTTCCAACCTATAAAGGTTATACAAGTCTATCAACGTCTAGACTACTCGGTAGAATAAATCTAGATACAAGTTTCTACGGAAAATTGGGCAGCACTTCCCTACCCGTCAAACTTCACAAGTCTACTGTAAATACAGTCCTATGTAAGTACAGTTCATTACCCTTCTTATATACCTTCCTTGTATAAAACTTATACTTATTCGTATACTTCAATAGTATGTAAACTCAATTACAATAGGGAGACAAGATATTAACCTCGATAAGCCCATAATTATCCAAGATTTAAATGTCGATCCTGAGCAACGTTTAGCTCCTACTCTGGGCGCTCCAACCCGCTCCAAACAACCCTTAGAAGTTCTACGCAACTTCTTCTTAATACTCCAACCAACTATGGAGATTTCCTTAGGGTTTCGTTTTGTGACTGAAGGGAAGTATAATGGTATTTCTGGGCTTTTAGTATAAGTTTAACCTTGGAATACTACAAGGTATTTGGGCCAAGGTATTTTGGAATAGTAACAATACTTGGAGAGTATTTCTACCAAGAGGGGGGTATTTTATGAGAACAACTAGGCAGGGGTGGTACCCCTACCAACACCGCAGGAGGGGGATACTTTCGGCCGGGAGGGCTCTCGCCGAGGGCCTCACAAAGGGGGGAGGGGGAGGCTAGGAAGAGAACTACACTCAAAGGAGGAGAGGGTTTTCAAGACTTAGAATGATTTGAGGGATGAAGAAAACCTTCAAGCAAGAGGGGTATTTATAGGACCACCAATGGTCAAGATCAAGCCAAGTGGTAGGCAAGTGTAAGGTCAAGATTTGGACAAGTGTTTGTGGGTCCCACTTGCTCAACAACTACACAAAAATATCTACAAATATCCTACCAACTCCAAGGCAACAAAAACGTGCCAAAGATGGCCCCTTTGTCGTCCACTTTGAGGGTGACACATGTCACCCTCCCGTTGGTCCAAAATATTTTATCTCTCGGAAAAATCCGCAAAAAATAATAAATGACATAGCCGTATTTTTCCCTTCGCATGTTTTGTAAAACGTTTCGTCGAAAAATGATTCTTTTCGGTAGTTGTGAACAAAATTTCGTCCTTGCCTAACTTTAAGGCTCAAACTTTTCTACCTACGTCCTCACGTACATACTCTGGAAATACGGGGTATAACACTATTTCTGCCTTGATAGTACTTTGGCTTGCTTAAATAAGGATTTCTCTTGGTTTATGTAAAAAGAAGGCATGGTAATTGTCTTGGTTTATGTAAAAAGAAGGCATGGTAATTGTCTTGGCTTATGTAAAAAGAAGGCATGGTAATTGTCATGGTTTATGTAAAGGTATGGTATTGTCTTGATTTATGTAAAAAGGAAAGGCATGGTATTGTTTTGGTGTGAAAGGCATGGTATTGTCATGGTGTGAAAGGCATGGTATTGTCTTGGTGTGAAAGGCATGGTATTGTCTTGGTGTGAAAGGCATGGTATTGTCTTGGTTTGCTTGCATATGGGTTGCTCATATAGACATTCGTGCAAGTGTCATATTTCCACATCTCCGCGTCCCTCCATAAAGGGCCGGCAACTTGTTTCAAGGATACCATGGGGTAGCTCCCCATGGGGTGAGTGGTACACACTCACGGCGGGTCGGCATTTGACTCGGGCGGGTTAAATTCCCGGTATATATATATATATATAAGCCATGGATTAGCTATCCGTGATGCGAGTATCGTGTACCGATGACTCATTGCGGGTCCACATGACCTAAGCGGGTGAAATAGTCCCTTGCGGGTGAAATAGTCCCATGATAGGTTGCATTATAACACAGAGGGTGGTTGACCCTGGCACTGGCACGGACTTCATGTTTTGAAACGGTAGTGATTTCATTAATGAAAGGGTGCAGGGTGTGTATGACTTAAAGTGGAACAGTTGGTCTCATTGTTAAAAGTATAACTTAAAAGATAAAAAGTATTGCATTACTCTCATGATTTCAAGGTTCAGTGTGCTTATTGATGTTATATTATATCATGGACTGCCGACAGTGAGGAAGGATTCCACGGGCATGATTTATATTGTGGGTGTGAGACCAATGGTTATATTTGAGTAATGGCTTTGAGGGCATTCATCCCTTACTTGATATGATTGCTTATGTATTGTGTACTGTAGTTTGGCTATCATACATTTTGTCACGACCCGTTCCGGGGCCCGTGACTGGTGCCTTACCCGGGCACCCAAGTAGTCATACATCAGAGAAATCAGCGGAAAATAAAACAACCAAAATATGAAACAGTATAAATAAGACACAGTTTCTGGGAAAGAGTTGCCTTTCGGCATATGTATATAAGTACCCCAAAATGAACAGTTACATCCCAACCTTACAACAGGTCTACAGACCTCTAAGAGTTTAAAAAAACAATAGCGGGACAGGGCCCCGCCATACCCCTGAATACAAATATCTACAACGACAGGGGACCATACCAAAATGCTAAGCTTCCGGAGAAACGGAGCTTTCCCAACGCTGAAACGGTGATCCTAAGAACGGGGATCAACAGTAGGAGTACCTTTACCTGCGGCATGAACGCAGCCCCCCGAAGGAGGTCAGTACAACAGGTACCAAGTATGTGAAACTGAAAATACTGAAAATGAAATCATAGTAGTCTATATAAAGCAGGAGACATGTATGATAACCAAAACTACAGTTCACAATAAATAAGCAGTCATGTCAAGTCAGGGACTCACGCCCTCAAAGTCATCATAAAACCGTACGGGGTAAGTACGAGGGCATAGCCGACTACTAAAAACCCCGATAACAAGGTCGTCAGAATCAGATTACGAGATCTGTCTAGGCATCATCACATGATCAAAGCCGCCACTTGCCCGCAGATCTAATGCGCGCGTCAGCCCCGAACTTTCCGTAGCTCCGCATGGGCCACTCCAATGGCCCGCATGAGGTATTCCCCGCATCGAGGGTAGCTACTCCCCGGCAGCGTCCTGGACTCGCCGTCCGTATGGCCACAAAGACCGCATGACCACGAGGGCCGTGATACTAACTCGAACTCCCGTAGCTCCGCATAGGCCATACAGACCTGCATAAGGTATTCTCGAATCATAGGTCACTAGACCCGCCTGAGTCTACCCCGCATCGGAGGGCAGCTTAACCCCCGGAATCATGAGTGATATAATATCAACATGACAGTTTTATCGTTAAACAACCTAAGCACAATAAGGGAAAACCCCTCTACACAAACATCACAAGATACTAACTCACGTAGCATCCTAACATGTTTACTTATCAAGTCAACAAGAAAGTATTACAAGACTATCACAAATCAATACAATCAAGTTATTCACACAAGGTACTTTCTACATTATGCTAACAAGTTCGGGTTTTTAGCCCCAAGGTACTTAATGTATTACTCTTTTAAAAGATCCGTTTCTTTCACAAAAGTCACACAATACCCGTAGTATAAAAATAGAGTGATTATCTTTTGAAGTAAATCAACACATTTCTCTTTGTAAAATCAAGTAACAACATTCTTTTCCCAACGCTTAAGTTTGCCTAATTTCAATTACTCAAGTTTCTCACTTTCGAAAGGTTTCGTAGTTCATAGCTTTAATCCTTTAAAACAATTTGAGAAACATATACCCCAAGTGTGAGTAGGTTATTATTATTCGTAACATTCTTATTACAGCAGCCATGATCTAGTAAATGTAATATCATTTTGTCTCATCTTAGCTCCTATGCAGATGTAAGTTTCATCGGTTTTAATAATACTTATTAGTCACAATATTTCCTTTATTAGCGCTTTGTGGTTTGTTCGACATTTATTCTGACGCAGAAACATCATTCCTTTTGAAAACCAAAAATACTACTTACTCACGAATGAGGTTTCACACTTTTAACAAAATTCATATTAGTATAATAAGTCAAGTCTCTTATTTCCTTAAATCAATAAATCGTTCTTTTATCACTCTTGGCCGTTATACCTAACTTCCCATAAAGCTAGTATAACTCTTAAGCTTTTAAAACCAAGTGTTACTCTTCTTTCAAAAAGGTTTCTTAATTCTTTTGAACTACTTCAGATTCTTTTTATTCAGGCTTAAGTCAGAAGACATTGCCGTAATTATTATTCAGGCTTAAGTCCGAAGACATTGCCGTAATTATTATTCGTGCTTAAGTCCAAGACATTGCCGTAATTATTATTCGTGCTTAAGTCCAAGACATTGCCGTAATTATTATTCGGTTAACACACGACGCCTACCGCATCAGTATACATATTTTTTAAAATATCATGCTCAAGAGGATAGGAAGAATCACATACCTTATCGGCGAAATCCACCTGCCAAGTTGAATATGTCGTGCGCAGAGAATCGACCTATAACAGTCAAATACGTCTATCAACGTCTAGAATGTACTGTACAAAGCTCTAAGCAGAGGGTTCGTTATTCTATGGACATTTGGGCAGCACTTCCTACCCTGAGCTACTCAAGTCTCACTGTGAAAACATCCCATGTAAGTGCGATTCTATTATTCTTCTTTAAACCCTTCTACTGTGATAATTCAATTCTATTCTTTAATATCCTTCTAAGTATTTATACTTATTCCTATACTTCTACAAGATGTATATTCTAATTACAAAAGGAGGATAAGGTTATTTACCTCGTAAGCCCAATAATATCCTAGATAAAAGTCGCTGAGCAAGGTTTAGCTCCTAAGTTGTGCGCTCAGAGCTCAGAAAACCTTAGAAGTTCTTCACAACTTCTACTAAGGACTAAGGGATTTGGGCTAGGGTAATTTGGGCATTATAACAATACTAGAAGGCAACTTTTCTACCAAGAGGGGGTAGTGTTTCGCTAGGCTAGCTTTAGAGGGGCTCTCGCCAAGCCACTAAGGCTAGAGGGGGGGGGGGGGAGAAGGTTGGACGAAAACACAACAAGGAAGGGGAGGGATTTTCAAGACTTGGAAAGTGAAATGTGGATGAAGAACTCTTAATCTAAAGGGGGGTATTTATAGGTCAAGGGATGGCCAACCAAGGGCCAAGATGGTGCCAAGTGCAAGGCAAGTGTAGGGTGAGGATTTAGGCAAGTGTCCTTGGCCAACTTGCACACAAAATATCCTACCAACTACTTGACAAAATAAGCCTCTCCATTCGGCCCTATTGCCGTGACAAGTCCACCAATGAGAGGGTGACAAGTGTCGCCCTCTCGTTGGTCCAAAGTGTTTCGTCTCTCGGAAAAATCTGCAAAAATTAGAAATGGCATAGCCGGAATTTATCCTACGCGAGTTTAGTAAAACGTTTCGTCGAAAAACGACTCTAATCGGGTGTTGTGCACAAAGTGAAATTCGGCCAAGCCAACTAGGGGGGGTGACACGTGTCGCCCTCCTACTCGTCCAAAATATTTCATCTTCCGAAAATATCCACAATGGCCAAAATCTCGAAAACAAAGTGGGCCACAAAACCAGAATTTCTCCCGTGGCCCCACGTGACCATTTCCAAAATAAAATTCCATAATTCTCTAATATTCCAAGAAGTCCGAATACCAAACTGGGAATCCAATTCCATTAACGAACCTTTTTCCTTCACAAAACCGAAACTTTTCCGTGGAAAAATCACCTCTTTCTTCCTTTCCACTTCAATGTCGTATTCTCGCACGCACGCCCTCGCATACATACCACGAAACTACGGGTATAACACATTTCTCCCGCTTTGTATAGATCGTTATGATTTCGCATACGCATTTCATCGTTTACATAATTGGTACATTCTTCGCATCGACCTCCTTCGGGTTGCGTTACGCCGCAGTTTAGGTACGCAGCTTGGTGATCTGCAGTGTAGGACCGCCGTAGTTTTTGGATAGCTCCATCTGCTCGTGAGTTTATCATTTTGGTATAGATCCTTGATCAAGCTTTTGTGCGATTATGGGTGCACGGGGCCTTGTCCCGTCATAGTTCAGTAACACTCTTAGAGGTCTGGATTCATATGTGGGATTGGACTCATGTTCAGTGTAGTGCCTTTTATTATGTATATTATATGGCAGCCTTGACGGCTTTGCGCTTGCATGTTCGTTGGTTTTAAAAGAAAAAAAATGATGAGGTGTTATTTAGTTTCGCGATTTACTTGTGTCAGTTAGGTAGAAGGGTGTCCAGGTAGGGCACCAGTCACGGGCCCGGGGTTCGGGGCGTGACAATAGGCAAGTTCATAAAATCTTTAGACTTTCATTTTATATACTCAAGGCACTTTTCGTTTCACATAAAAACCCGGGAATTTAACCCAAAGTACTACGTATTTCCATTCTTTTCAAAAGACTCATTTTCATATAAAACCCCAAGATACTAACACCCGTAGTATCAAGGCATGTCTACATTTCAAACAAGTCACTACATTTTTAGAAATACATTTCTAGGCTTCTAAATCAAGTGACCCTTACTTTAAAACTTTAAGCAATTGATACCTTTAAATCAAATTGCCCTTCTTTATTTCAAGTCATTTCTTTGTTTACATTACTATAGAAAACCATTCTTTTAACCTTCCATAAAGTTGTTATAGTAACTTTATGCTATAGAAACTAAGACATCTTAGACAAATTCATTATTTTTATAACCAAGAGACTTATACTTTCAAATCAAGTTTCATAGCTTTCAAAATACTTCAAGTCTCTTAACTTAGAATATCAAGTCTCTTTAACTTAGAATATCAAGAAATCAATACTTTCCAAATCAAGTATTCTATACTTTTAAATCAAGTCATTTCTTCCTTTAAGAATCAAGTCCCATAACTTGAAAAATAAAGTCTCTTAACCTTTTAAGAATTCAAGGTTCATTGTTATACCCCGTAAGTCCAGGACATGTATAAGAAAATGGACGCGAGAACGCAAGACTTGAAAAAGGGTACGAAAGGAAGAATTGTTTTTGCGACGTAAAATCTTCCGAACGCCGGAAAGGAAAAATGTTCGTTGAGGAGAATTATATTCTCAAAATTCTTTATTTGAGGAAAATAGAATGTATTATCATTATGGAAATTTATTTTTACGGATTTGGTCACGTGGGGCCCACCCGAGAAATTTTACGTTTTGTGGGGCCCACGAGGGTTACGAAATTTTATGGACAAATGGGAGGGCGAAACATGTCACCCCCTCCCCCCCACATGGCTTGCTCAAATTAAGACAAGGGTATTTTGGTCATTGACCTATGTTGTTATACCCCGTATTTCCAGAGTATGTACGTGGGGGCGTACGTAGAAAAGTTTGAGCCTTAAAGTTAGGCATGATTCGAAATTTGTACACAACCCCCGTAAAGAATCGTTTTTCGACGAAACGTTTTACAGAACTTGCGAAGGGAAAATTCCGGCTATGTCATTTTTAATTTTTGCGGATTTTTCCGAGCGTCGGAATATTTTTGGACCAACGAGAGGGTGACACTTGTCACCCTCAAGTGGCGTATTGGAGTGGACGAAAGGGGGACGTTTCCTCCCTTGTTTTGTGCCTTATTTTGGCCTTGTTTTGTGCCTTGTTTTGTGCCATGTTTTGTGGAATAGGGTTAGGGTGCACTTGGCTTGATCTTGGCCTTACACTTGCCTTGCACTTGGCTTGATCATGGCCTTTGGTTTCCCTATAAATACCCCCCTTAGTGATGAACTTCTTCATCCACTCCTCACTTTGTCTAAGTCTTGAAATCCCTCCCCTCCCTCTTGTGGCTCTCGTCCAAACACTAGCCCCCCTCTCTTGTAAGGCTCTCGGCCGAGAAACCCCTTCCCCCTTTGAGTAGCCTTAGCCGAGAACACACACCCTTTGGTAGAGAAATACTTCTCCAAGTATTGTTATAATGCCCAAAATACCCTAGCCGTATACCATGTAGTATTCCAAAAAGTTACCTCTATACGTAGAGCTCGGAAATACTACCTTTTGTCCTTTTAGTCTCAAACCGAAACCCTAAGGAAATCTTCATAGCGAGTTGAAGTATATAGGAGAAGTTGTGTAGAACTTCTAAGGGTTGTTTGGAGCGGGTTGGAGCGCACGGAGTAGGAGCTAAACCTTGCTCAGGATCGACATTATAACTTGGATAATCTTGGGCTTATCGAGGTAAATATTCTTGTCCCCTTATTGTAATTGGAAATTACATGTTGTAGGATTATATAGTTGAAGTATACTATATATAGAACTGAACATAGCTTTGCGGCAATGTCTTTTGACTTAAGCCTGAATATAAAGAAGAAGCGAATGTTATTACATAGGGTGTACTCTGATGGACTTGTGTGGTATTACTGTGTAGTAGAATTGTACACGTCCGGTTAGACGTATAACCCCCCCTGGTTGGCATGGTAGCCGGCCTCGATAAAGGAGGAGTTTTTACGCGGTTGCGGGGGGGGGGAGAGGTGCTGCCGAATTTTCTGTAGAATATGGAACCGTACGTTTAGAAGTTAATAGACGTTTGTGGCCTATATAGGTGGAAGTACTACGAGTAGCGTATTCTACTTGAAGAGTGGAAAAGTCTAGGCCAAGATTCTGATCGTGGGCGTTTTGCTTATCGATAATCGTCGCGGTATGTGAACCTCTTCCTATCCTTTCTAGCATGATGTTTTGTAAACTATGTAAATGCGGTGACGTACATGTGCTAAATGAGTTTGGTTGGTTCAAAACATAGGGTGTTATAATAGCTTTATGGGAAGTTAGTTATAACGACTCTATGTGGGTAAAAGAATGGTTTATTGATTGTAGAAGTTAAGAGACTTGATCTTGAAAGATAAGAGACTTAACTTATTTGACTTGTTATATAACATTTTGTTTAAAATGTTGTGAAACCTCATTCGTGAGTAATGAGTACTTGGTTTTAAAAAGAATAAGGTTTCTTGATTTGGAAATGAGAATAAGTGTCGAACAAACCACAGCAGCGCTAATAAAGGAAAATGTATTGACAAATAACTAATTGTTATTAAAACCAGTAGAAACCTCCATCTGCATAGAAGCTAAGATAAGACAAAATTGTATTACATTTCCTAGATCATGGCTGTTGTAACAAAATTGTTATAAACAAGAATAAACGACTCACACACAAGACATATGTTACTCAATGGTTTTAAAAGATTAAGACTATGAGTTATGAAACCGTTCTAAAATGAGAAACTTGAGCATTTGAAATTAGGCAAACTTGAACGTTTGGAAAATAATGTTGTTACTTGATTTTACAAAGGGAAGTATTTTGGTTTACTTAAAAAGATAGTCACTCTATTTTTTTTTATACTGCGGGTATTGTGTGACTTTTGTGAAAGAAACGGATCCTTTAATAAGAATTAATGTATGTAGTACTTTGGGGTTAAAACCCGGATTTGTTGTAATAAAATATAAGTCTATGAGTCTGTTGAACTTGCCTATGCTTGTTGTGATAGCCTTTGTTGTGCAAGTGTTGTATTACGTATTCTGGCGTCTCGTTGGAGGCGGTTATCGGTTGATTGATGGACATCTTCGACACGATGGGTGGCCCGAGTATGCTTCCACTAATCGATCCTTTTGGGACATCTTGACCACGATGGGTGGCCCGGGTATGCTCCCATTAAGTGTTATTTTGTTATTTGCTTTGGACATACTGACACGATGGGTGGCCCACGAGTATGCTTCCATTTCGATTGCTATCTGGATATTTCCTTTGGACATACTGACACGATGGGTGGCCCACGGGTATGCTTCCATTGGGATGGTTCCATGGCGTGCTTATACCGAGGTGAGATCTTGGGCATGCGGCCGTTGTCGAGTTAAATTCGGGTTATATTTGAGTGATGACTTGAGGCGTGAGCCCTGACTTGACATGTTGCTTTTATGTTGTGGCGTAGTTTTGTTATCATACATGTCTCTGTTTTTATATAGTATTATGATTTCATTTCTGATATTTTGATTTCACATACTTGGTACATGTTATCGACCTCGCCGGGTGCTGCGTTCATGCCGCAGGTAGAGGTACACCAGTGTTGGTCCTCGCTCATAGGATCACAGTTCAGCGTTGGGAAGCTCCGTTCTCCGGAGGCTTATCTTTTGGTATGTTACCCTGAGTTGTAGGTTCTTGTACATTCAGGGGTATGGCGGGGCCCTGTCCCATCATGTTGCATAAAACTCTTAGAGGTCTGTAGTAGTGTTGTGGGAAGGGTTTGTAAAAGGGATTAAACTGTTCGTTTTGAAAGACTTGTATATATATATTTTATTGGAAGGTGACCGTTTGGTTGCTTTGTTTATGATCATATATCTTGTTTCATGTTTAAGTTTTATTTCCACGATTTACTCGATGTTGTATCACTAGGGTGCGGGGTAAGGCACGATCCACGGCAGGCGGAGTCGTGACAAAAGTGGTATCGAGCGATTAATCCTCGGAAAGTGTCTGAACCGTGTCTAGTAGAGTCTTGATTATCGGTGTGTTGTGCACCACATCTATAATCGTGGAGGCTATAGGACATTTAGGATTGATTTCCATTCTTCTCATTACGAGATCGTGCCTTAGAAGTGTGTTATAAGTTGGACCCCTACGGCGTATTTCATTTTACGATTATGCCTCGCGCGCAAGGCAACGAGCCGAAGGGCAAAGCGGCCGAGGAGGCGCTAGTGAGATCTGAGAGAATGCGGCGCGCGAGCCAGTCGATTACGAGATTGTGCTTGAGACGGTGAGTTTTGCGCGCCACGGCCCAGCGAGTTTAGAGCGCGGCGATGGCTGCTGAGACCACAGTACCTGAGCCTCCAGTCCCATAGCCTAGAGCAGATGAGATGGGGTACAAAGAGATGGCCCGATTCGGCGAGATCGTGGCGAACATGAGGATAAATTTGGGCCAGCGATTCGGTAGCACCGTAGTACACCCCGGCGAGATAGTTTGAGGCTACGGGACTTTACGAGTTAGCCGCCAGATTTTTATGGGTTGAGGCACGAGGATGATCGCGGGAGTTCATCCAACGATTCTGTGGTCGTGAGTGATCAAGGCTTCGGAGACCGAGTCGGTGGTCTTAGGTTCGCATCGGCTGCGTGATACCGCAGTCGACTGGTTTGATTCGTGGGAGCTGTCCCGGGGAGAGCATGCGTTTCCAGCAGTATGGGACGAGTTCTCAGAGGCATTCCTCACTCACTTCTTGCCTCCGCAGATGAGGAGGGCACGGGTCGACCGATTTATGATCTTTGAGACGAGAGGCGTGCGGTTGGAGTACAACGTGGAGTTTGACTCGTTGGCTCGGTATGTCCCGCTTTGGTGGCAACCATGGAGGATAGAGTGCACCGCTACGTCACCGGGCTAGATGATTACTTGACAGAGGCTTGTTCGGGTGTAGCTCTTCAGCCGGGCATGGACATTGCCCGCATGCAGGCTCATGCACTAGGATGTGAGGCACGGAGAAGGTCGCCGGAATGACTGGATCAGCGAAGGGCGGGACAGCGAGGTCTTTTGGCGACTTTCGAGGCGGACCGCCTCGGCCAGCTAGTTATGTACCCGCCCGATCTGAGTGGTCCTCCACCATCTTCGTGAGGCGGTCGGGGCTCGAGGTTCATTTTGGGAGAAGCGGTGTTAGCGGTGAAGCCACCTACCTCATTGTGACCGTTGTGGTAGGCTCCATTTTGGGAGTGTCGTGCTAATTTGGGAGTTTGTTTTACATGCGGCCAGCGGGGCCATTTGCGAGAAATTGTCCGACTGCAGGTAGCGCGGATGTAGAGACTCGGCCTTGGGATCTATGGCTGGTTCATCACCTTCTACGATTATGCGCCTGCGCAGACGGGCCTATGATTAGAGTAAAGCGATGGATACGGTATATCCTTAACCTCTAGAGTTTTGGTATGCTTGATATGATGATCTTATTATTGTGTGCTATGCGGATAGCGTTGTGTTATTTGTGAGTTAGAAAACATGGTTAGTTGGAAGGATAAGTATGGGGGCATGGTAGGTGTGAACCTTAGAATATTTCACGATTGAGACCTTAGAGGTAAGGTCGTGCAGCAAAAGATTTATTTTATGTTTGACCTTTATCGAGAATCGTAGTATACGTGGGAGATTTTTGTGTAATAAGTCCATGGGTTGTGTAAAATGAAAGTGGTGGCTTTCGCGATGTGAATTAGTAAGATTGTTCGTGTCGAGGAGCAAGAGTTGGCGCGACGGAGGGTCGGGTTGAGGCGTGTGCGGGTCAACCCGTGGCCGGTTTAGGTGGGTCGGTTAGGTGGTCGCCAGATGGTAGGGTCACGAGGGTGCTAGGCCCGGTTAGGTGACCATCGTATGAGTTCGTGGATATGTTCGACCGAAGCGGTCCGTGAAGGCGGAACGGCCTTAAGAAGATCGAGGCTAGTAAGATGACCAAGTTTGGAGGTAGTGGCTCCGAGAAATTTTAGGAGGCGAAGTAATGGCGAAGTATGGTGCGATATCTTGGGAGAGTTCAAGTGACTACGATGAGTAAGGAAAGAAGTGAACGTGTGTTTGCAGAATAAGAGATCATTTTGTTGTGAAGTGAAGATGCGAAGAGAGTATCCTTTAGACCAGGGTGGTGGAAGCTTTTGTGATGTTAGAGGTGATTCCTCGTAGACTTGGATTAAGTATTGGAGCGTGTGTTATTTTGTGGCCATGTGTGGCATTGGCAACTTGTTTAAGTTAAGAAGGAACTTCTTCGTTATCCGTCTTGAGAAGGAACATTCGGGACGAATGTTTCTAAGGAGGGGAGAATGTTATACCCCGTATTTCCAGAGTATGTACGTGGGGGCGTACGTAGAAAAGTTTGAGCCTTAAAGTTAGGCATGATTCGAAATTTGTACACAACCCCCGTAAAGAATCGTTTTTCGACGAAACGTTTTACAGAACTTGCGAAGGGAAAATTCCGGCTATGTCATTTTTAATTTTTGCGGATTTTTCCGAGCGTCGGAACATTTTTGGACCAACGAGAGGGTGACACTTGTCACCCTCAAGTGGCGGATTGGAGTGGACGAAAGGGGGACGTTTCCTCCCTTGTTTTGTGCCTTATTTTGGCCTTGTTTTGTGCCTTGTTTTGTGCCATGTTTTGTGGAATAGGGTTAGGGTGCACTTGGCTTGATCTTGGCCTTACACTTGCCTTGCACTTGGCTTGATCTTGGCCTTACACTTGCCTTGCACTTGGCTTGATCATGGCCTTTGGTTTCCCTATAAATACCCCCCCTTAGTGATGAACTTCTTCATCCACTCCTCACTTTGTCTAAGTCTTGAAATCCCTCCCCTCCCTCTTGTGGCTCTCGTCCAAACACTAGCCCCCCCTCTCTTGTAAGGCTCTCGGCCGAGAAACCCCTTCCCCTTTGAGTAGCCTTAGCCGAGACCACACACCTTGCTTTGGTAGAGAAATTCTTCTCCAAGTATTGTTATAATGCCCAAAATACCCTAGCCGTATACCATGTAGTATTCCAAAAAGTTACCTCTATACGTAGAGCCCGGAAATACTACCTTTTGTCCTTTTAGTCTCAAACCGAAACCCTAAGGAAATCTTCATAGCGAGTTGAAGTATATAGGAGAAGTTGTGTAGAACTTCTAAGAGTTGTTTGGAGCGGGTTGGAGCGCACGGAGTAGGAGCTAAACCTTGCTCAGGATCGACATTATAACTTGGATAATCTTGGGCTTATCGAGGTAAATATTCTTGTCCCCTTATTGTAATTGGAAATTACATGTTGTAGGATTATATAGTTGAAGTATACTATATATAGAACTGAACATAGCTTTGCGGCAATGTCTTTTGACTTAAGCCTGAATATAAAGAAGAAGCTGAGCGTAATTACATGGGGTGTACTCTGATGAACTTGTGTGGTATTGCTGTGTAGTAGAATTGTACACGTCCGGTTAGACGTATAACCCCCCCTGGTTGGCTTGGTAGCCGGCCTCGATAGAGGAGGAGTTTTTACCTTTGCATTGCGGGGAGGTCTTTGCGAATTTTACGTAGAATATGGAACCGTGCGTTTAGAAGTTAATGAGCGTTTGTGGCCTATATAGGTGGAAGTACTACGAGTAGCGTATTCTACTTGAAGAGTGGAAAAGGCTAGCCAGATTCTGATCTTGTGGGCGTTTTGCTTATTGTCGATAATCGTCGCGAGGTATGTGAACCTCTTCCTATCCTTTCTAGCATGATGTTTTGTAAACTATGTAGTACGGTAGACGTACATGTGCTAAATGAGTTTGGTTGGTTCAAAACATAGGGTGTTATAATAGCTTTATGGGAAGTTAGTTATAACGACTCTATGTGGGTAAAAGAATGGTTTATTGATTGTAGAAGTTAAGAGACTTGATCTTGAAAGATAAGAGACTTAACTTATTTGACTTGTTATATAACATTTTGTTTAAAATGTTGTGAAACCTCATTCGTGAGTAATGATTACTTGGTTTTAAAAAGAATAAGGTTTTACTGATTTCGGAAATGAGAATAAGTGTCGAACAAACCACAGCAGCGCTAATAAAGGAAAATGTATTGACAAATAACTAATTGTTATTAAAACCAGTAGAAACCTCCATCTGCATAGAAGCTAAGATAAGACAAAATTGTATTACATTTCCTAGATCATGGCTGCTGTAACAAAATTGTTATAAACAAGAATAAACGACTCACACACAAGACATATGTTACTCAATGGTTTTAAAAGAGATTAAGACTATGAGTTATGATGCGCGAATAGATGCACACACTTAAACGCAAGTGCACGTTATCGTATAAAAGTAGTATAGTCTTAGATAAGACCGAATATCGTCCTCTGGGATTAGGGTTCAAGTACCAATTATCTATTTTCTAGTATCTATTTGGTGAATGTATGATTGATTGGTTGTTTATGACTAAGAATTATAAAAGCTATTTAACTAAAAGGTTTACTTCAGTTGTGATGAGAATAGGGCTTCTATGTATCCTCACTATCCGCTTATGCTACTTACTAATGCATTACTTATGGTATTCTTCTTTTGGAGAAAGCGGGTTTCTGAAATCGTTTTATACTCCGTTAGGGTTATATAAACACTCGACCCAGATGTCGTTCCTTACCTAACTTTCGCTGATAAGGGTAACTTTATAGGAGGATTAAGAACAAAAACCTAGTTGACCGTCACGCACAATGCGCAAAATTAGGGTTGTTAAGCCTCTCATCAACGCTACATAAATAATTGAGGTATTTTCATCCCCAATCCAAGAATGTCTACCCAATCACGACCGAACCGGGCCGTGGTGGTGCCTACCGGGCACCCTAGTGATACAACATCGAGAAAAACCAGGAAATAAAAACTTAAACATACAATTAGATATGGACCAAGATAAAAGAAAATAGGCCACCAAAGCGGTTGCCTTTACGCAAATATATATACATCAACATTTGAGCGATTCTGATCCCTTACAACCACACTTGCCAGCGATTACTCTGGACCTCTAAGATTTTTACAACAACTATGACGGGACGGGGCCGCTATACCCACAGATGTACAAGAACCTACGGACTCGAGGGTAACATACAAAGATAAGCCTCGAAGGAACGGAGCTTCAACACGCTGAAATATGATCCTAAGCGGGGATCGGCGGTAGATGTACCTCTACTACTGCGGCATGAGCGGCCCGAAGGAGGTCGATACAACGTACCAAGTATGTGGCGAAAATCGTAAATGAAATCATAATAGTGCGTATAAAGCGGGAGACATGTATGATAACCAAACTACGATTACACAACGTATAAGCAATCATATCAAGTCGAGGACTCACGCCCTCCAAATCATCACTCGTGCGGTAAATTCCTTCCTCAGCTTCGGCGATCATGATATAACAACACCAAGGGTATACATGAACACGAGTCCCACTGTGTCAATAAAAACCGTGCGGGCAAGTATAACTACGGATCCGACCGTACAATAATATTGTACAACCGTATCATGAAGGCGACGCGTGGCAAGTGCAATAGCCTCGCGGCTCCTCACTGCGCCACGTGGCGGCGGGGCAAGTGAATCGGACTACGCGCAGATCCTGGCCGTAAGTCACGGCTCCATCCAAACACCGACTCGCGAAGGCGACCGTGGCAAGTGCACTAGCCTCGCGAACTCTCCTGCGCCACGTGGCGGCGGGGGCAAGTGAATCGGCGAGCACCGATCCTGGCCGTAAGTCACGATACCGCGCGAAGGCGACGCGTGGCAAGTGCGATAACCGCTACGGATCCACACTGCGTCACGTAGGCGGCGGGGGCAAATAAGCAGCTCGCGCGATCACAACCGTAAGTCACAATACTTCGCCATAACCATAATGGTCACGTGTCCACGAGAATCCATCAACGGTGTAGACATGCCCGTATAACAATGCTAATGGAAGCATGCGTGGAATCTCCGTCGCTGCCGTGCGTCCAAGTAAGTTCTCAACAAGTCAACGGCCCTCCATCGAGAACGCGGTTGTTATACCGTATTTCGGTATATGCGTGAGGAATACGTCTAAGTTTGGCCTTAAAGTTAGCCTTGGACGTTTTTTTGTACACAACTCACTAAAAGAATCGTTTTTAAAAGCGTTTCCACGACTTTCGTAGGGAAAATTCGGCTATGCCATTACTAATTTTGCGGATTTTTCCGAGAGGCGAAACCTTTTGGACCAGCGGGAGGCGACACTTGGCACCCTCCCATTGGTGAACAGATAAATCCATTTGGGCGAATTGGAATCTGCCACGTTTTTGTGCCTTGTGCACAAGTCGAGGAGTTGGTAGGATATTTGTGTATAGTTAATCCTCACTTTACACTTGCCTTGCACTTGTCTTCATCTTGGCCATTGGTTGGCAAGGCTTGAGCTATAAATACCCCCTTAGAGATGAAGAGTTCTTCATCCACAAAGTTATCTTCCAAGTCTTAAAAATCCTCTCATCTCCCAGCCTTTCGTCCAACACCTCCCCCAGGTGAGTTTGGCGAGGGCTACCCCCTGCTAGCCGAAATCTACCCCCTCCTTGGTAGAAAAGTTATCTTCTAGTATTGTTATAATGCCTAAAATACCTAGCCCAAATCCCTTAGTCCTTAGTAGAAGTTGTGAAGAACTTCTAAGGTTTCTTGGACTCTGGGAGCGTACAACTTAGGAGCTAAACCTTGCTCGGTGCGACTTTATCTAGGATATTATTGGGCTTACCGGGTAACTAATCCTAACCTCTTTTGAATTAGAGAATACATCTTGTAGTAGTATTAGAATAAGTATTAAATACTTAGAAGAATATCACGAGAATAGAATTGAGCTGTTACCACGTAGAAGGGTTTAAAGAAGAATAATCAAATTGTACTTACATGGGAATTTGTTTTCCACGATGAGCTTATATAGCTCACGGGTAGGGAAGTGCTGCGACTTTCCGTAGAATTGTGAACCCTCTGTTTAGAATGACCTTGAGTAGTCTTTGATAGATGTGCGTGACTATTATAGGTGACTCTGCTGCGCGACATATTCAACTTAGCGGTGGTTTTTATTTGAGAAGGTATGTGATTCTTCCTAAAGCATGATATTTTACAATATATAGTGCGGTAGACGTACATGTGTTAACGAATAATAACTACGGCAATGTCTTTGACTTAAGCACGAATAATACTTATGGCAATGCCTCACGGCTTAAGCTTTGAATAATACTACGGCAATGCCTCAACTAGCTTTGAATAACAAAGAAGCGAAAACATTTCAAAGAATCTTGAATCATTTTAACAGAAGATAAATATTTGGTTTTAAAACAAAAGCTTAAGAGTTATACTAGCTTTATGGGAAGTTAGGTATAACAACTTAAGAAGATAAAAAGGCTGTTTACTTGTTTGTTTATAAAAGCCTTGTATTGATTTACATTAAGTGTAGTAAGATTTGTGTGATAAGTAGACATATTATGATGCTACAGGTTAGTGTCTTGAAATCTTTGTGTAAAGGGGTCATTCTTGCGTGCTTACGTTGCTAACCGGTAAGTCCGTTGTCTTGTTATTGTATCACCTACCCACATTTGTTATCTGAGGCTTGCCCTCGATCTTGGTCTATCGGCTTATGCGATGCAGTGAGACTATGCGGGCAGCGGTATGCTCGAGTTGATCATTCGGGTGTTTAGCGATGCGGGGATTCCTATGCGATGCTGTTGAGACTATGCGGTCTTTTGAGGCTATGCGAGTGCGGGAGCCTAGGCGGATCTGGGGTTAGCTGCCCGATCACGAGGATACCTCGTGCAGTGCATGTGTGACTATGCGAGTGCGAAAGTCGAGACTAGGCACCTTGAGAATGATACTATGGGCGATTGGCCTTGCCCGATCATTCGCGGCCTAGAATAGACTATTCTGATTTTCTATTCTGTTGTTGTTTGTGATGTGGCACTATGTGCAATTGAGCGGATTGTATTTGTGAAAAGGTTTTAAATACTTTGATTTCATTTGATTCTTTATAGTTTCACATACTTGGTACTGTTATCGACCTCCTTCGGGGCTGCGTTAAATCTGCATGAGTAAAGGCAGCAGTGCTAGATCCACATCCTTAGGATCTTTGCGTTGGTGTCGGGAGCTCCATCTTTTCGGAGGCTCTGCTTTTGGGTATGATCTCACTGTATTGTAGATAGTTTTGTGCTGATCGAGGTATGGCGGGGCCACTGTCCGCCATAGTTGTTTACTTCCTTAGAAGTGCGTAGTACTATTATGCAGTTGAGATATGCGCAAAAACTTGAGTCATTTATATTATGCCGTAAGGCAAGCTTTTCATCGAGATAAAGCTGTTTACATTTTACTATGTTTCTGTCTTGTTTTATATTTCCGGATTACTCGATGTATGACTACTTGGGTGCCGGTAAGGCACGATCCACCGAAAGCGAATTCGTGACAAAAGTGGTATCGAGCGATTAATCCTCGGAAAGTGTCTGACCGTATCTAGTAAGTCTTGATTATCGGTGTGTTGTGCACCACAATAATCGAGGAGGCTATAGGATATTTAGGATTGGTTTCCATTCTTCTCATTACGAGATCGTGCTTTAGAAGGCGTGTTATAGGTTGGACCCTCTAACGTATTCCTTTCTATGCTGATTATGCCTCGCGTAAGGCAACCGGGCCCGAAGGAAAAGCGTAGAGGCTGCTAGCGGGACACCCAGTCACGAGGCTCGAGGCCCGGTCTATACGAGCGGCGAGTTCTATGGCGCCGCCGGCCCAGCGAGACCACAGTACCCACACCTCGTCCCACGGCTGGGCGGAGAGTTAGGAGTACAAGAGATGGCCCGACTATTGGCTAAAGTTGTGGCCCGTCTGAGAGAGGTTGGATCTGGCGGTTCAGTTCAGCTCGGCTCGGTCGCGCCCGTAGTGCACCCGAGGCGAATAGTTTGAGACTACGGGATTTCCTTAGTTGTAGCCCTCCGAGTTTCGGGTCGGCGGGAGGATGATCGCGGGAGTTCATCCGTCATTGCAGAAGGATTATGCGGGTGATCGGGGCTTGAGAGTGCATGACATTCGGTTCGCGTCGGCTGCGTGATACCGCGATCGATTGGTTTGATTCATAGGAGCTTTCGGGAGAGCATGCACCTCGGCGGTATGGGATGAGTTTTGAGCTTTTCTCACACACTTCTTGCCTCCGCGGATGAGGAGGCACGGTGATAGATTCTTATTCTTTGAGAGACGGGAGGGCGCCGCGGTGAGGAGTACAATGTCGAGTTTGATTCTTTGGCTCGATATGTCCACTGCCTTTGTAGCGAGAGATGGAGGGCCGGGTGCATCGCTATGTCACTGGGCTAGATGATTACATGGCGAGTCTTGTGCGGGTGTGTCCGCCGACGAGCATGGACATAACCGTATGCGACTCATGCACTAGGATCACGAGGCGTAGAGACGCCGGGTAAGCGATATCGGCAGCGAGAAGAAGGCGAGCGGCGGTTCTTTTAGTGGTTATCCGAGTGGGCGGCATCGTGAAGTCGGTGCACCACGGCCAGCAGAGCGCTCTACCTCATTTTGGTACAACGAGCGATCGAGGCGGTCGGGGCCCGGGACTTGATTTCGAGTAGCGAAGTGCTAACCGTTGAGTGCTCGGTGTGCCCGTTGTGGCGAATACCATTACGAGGCGTACTCGGGAGCTGCTATACTTGTGGCCAGGCGGTCATTTCGCGAGTTTGTCAGGCCGGGGCGGCGGCGGTAGTAGGGCCGATCTGCAGTGCATTGCGCTTCTTCATCCCAAGCGATTACTCGCCGGAGAAGGTACTCATGGACCAGCGGGTCGCGGCGAGTCGTGGCGGGTCTAGTTCTAGCGGTCCTCGAACGCATTTATGCTTTGTCGGTAAGCGGATCGGAGGCCTCACGATGTCGTCCGCAGTACCTTATCGGTTCAGGTTTGATGTGTATGCTTTGATAGATCGGGTTATACTCTGTCCTATATATCTCCCTTGTTGCTAGTAGGATAGGGATAGAGCACGAGTCCATAGACCACTTTCGAGGTAGCTACGCGATGGGTGATTCGGTGGTAGCTCGGCGGGTATATAGAGCTTGTCTGTGACCATTCTGATCGTCGGACCTTAGCGACTTGATAGAGTTGGAGATGATTGACTTGGCGTGATCATGGGGATGGATTGGCTAGCTTCTTGCTATGCCAATGTGAAGCTAGAGAGAAGTAGTAATGCAGTTCCGTTTCTGAGGCCGGTTGTTGTGTGGGAGAGCACGGTTTGTAGAGGGTAGGTTTATTTCCTACCTCGAGGCTAGGAAGATAATGCGAAGGGGTATATCTACCATCTCGTTCGGGTGTTTGATCTGAAGGCTGCGGTACCAGATTTTCCGTCGATTCGGTGGTGAAGAGTTCCCAGGCGTATTTCGGGCGACCTCCGGGTATCCCTCACGAGAGGAGATTGAGTTTTGTATTGACATATTGCGGACACTCGGCTATTTCCATTCCGCCATACAGAATGGCACTGCCGAGTTGAGAGAGTTGAAGGATCGGCTTAGGGATTTCTTTGGAGAAAGGGCTTCATCGGCCTAGTGTTTCTCACAGGAAGCGCGGTATTGTTCGTGAAGAAGAAGAAGGGCGGGCCAGCTGCGCATGTGTGTTGATCTGAGCGGTGAACAAGGTGACCATTAAACGAATACCCCTTCCCGGGATTGATGATTTGTTCGACCCGATTTGCGAGCGCGAGATGTTTCTCAAGATTGATCTGCGTTCGGGCTATCATCGAGTTCGTGTCGAGAGAGGTGGATGTCCCTAGGATCGCATTCGGACGATGCGGGCATTATGAGTTCGGTCATGTCTTTTGGGTTGACCAATGCTCGTGTATTCATGGATTTGATGAGCGAGTGTTCAAACCATTTTGGACACGTTTGTGATAGTGTTCATTGATGATATCTTGGTTTATTCTCGCTCGAGGCGGGAGCATGCGGAGCATTTGAGAGGCTGTCTTGTGATTCTCGAGACGGCGGTTTATCGCCAAGTTTTCCAAATGTGAGTTTTGGTTGACTTGATGGCGTTTCTTGGGCATATTATGGTGATGGCGTTCAGTGGATCTGGCGAATCGGCGATCGAGGACTTGGCCTGAACTCTTACTCAGCGAGGTTCGCGATTTTACGGGCCTTGCGAGTTATTATCGGTTCGTAGAAGTTTGCTTATCTACGCACCATTGACTAGTGACTCGGAAAGCGGCCAAGTTTGATGGTGATGCTTGTGGCGGGGTTTCGATTCTTGAAAGAGAGGCGGCCGCCCATTCTTACTCTTCCGGAGGTCGGATGGTTATGTCGTGTATTGTGATCGTCGAGCATCGGGTTGGGATGTGTGTTGATGCGGCATGGCGGGGTTATAGCATATGCATCGGCGGTGAAGAAACACGAGGAACTACCCGCATGATTTGGAGTTGGCGGTGTGATTCACGCTTTGAAGATGCAGGCACTATTTGTATGGGGTTCACGTGGATATTTTTACGGACAAGAGCCTCGGTATATCTTGACGGAGGAGTGAACTTACGGCGAGACGGTGGTTAGAGTTGCTTAAGGATTACGATGTTGATATCTGTACCACGGGAAGGCGATGTTGTGGCGGATGCTCTTGTCGTAGGTCGATGGGAGCCTATCGGATGTGCGACTAGAGAGGAGGACATGGTTCGTGATTTGCACGATTAGCGAGCCTTGGTGTCCGTTTGATTGATTACGATAGCGATGGGGTTAGAGTTCGTGAGGTTGCGAGTCTTCCATCGTTGAGGAGGTGAAGAGCGGCAGATTCGAGATCGGCTTTGATTCGATATCGTGTCTGACTCTTACGTGAGGCAAGGGTCGCTTTTGAGTAGCACGATGGGGTGCTAAGGTTTGAGAAGCGGTGTGTGTTCGGATGTTTGAGACTTGGCGAGTTCTTGGGGAAGCACACGGCGCGTTACTCTATCCGTCGAGTCGACCAAGATGTACCACGACCTTAGATGCGTGTATTGGTGGGATGGCTTGAAGAGGGCGTTGCGAGTTCGTAGCTCGGTGCGTGTTGTCGGCCGGTGAAGGTAGAGCACGGAGGCACGGTGGTTTATTCTGACGATTGAGATCCGACACGGAAGTGGGAGGTAATCAACATGGACTTCATCACGGGATTACCTCGCTTTCGGAGAGACATGATTCTATATGGGTTATCGTCGGCGGTGTGAAAATCAGCCCACTTTCTTCCCGTCGGGCGACTTTTGGTGAGATTATGCGGACTTTACATCAGAGATCGTCGGTGCGTGGAGTCCCTATTTCGATCATATCGAGCAGAGCCCGGTTTCGGCTAACTTCAGAGTCCTTCGAGAGGGTTTAGGGGCGTAGGTGAGCACAAATCTGCATTTCATCCACAGATGAGGCGGACGAGCGGCGCACTATCCGAACTCTTGAGGATATCTGCGAGCTGTGTTATTGACCGATGGTAGTTGGGAGGATCATTTGCCTCTAGTTGAGTTTGCGTATAATAATAGCTACCACTCGAGTATTCGGATGGCGCGCATGAGGCCTTGTATGGGAGGAAGTGCGGATCGCCTATAGGTTGGTTCGATGTGGGCGAGTGCGGCTAGTGGGACCAGATTTGGTGCAGCGTGGCGATGGATAAGGTGAAGCTTATCAAGGCGGCTTTGTGACTCGAGTCGGCCAAGTCGTATCACGGATCATCGTCGTCGGCATCTTGAGTTTGAGGTTCATGATTGGGTTTTCCTAAAGGTGTCACCCATGAAGGGTGTGATGAGATTTGGGAAGAAGAAACTCGGCCCAGTACATTGGGCGTTTAGTTGTCCGCGAGGTAAGCAAGGTTGCCTATGAGTTGAATCTGCCGTCCGTCTGGAGGCGGTCGTCGATTTTCACGTATCTATCTTTGAGGAGATGTATCGGGGATCCATCTAGGGTACACCGATTGGCGATGTCCGGTGGCCAGGGGTTATCGTATGAGAGATTCCCATGGCGATAGTCGATCGTCGGAGTTAGGCGTCTGTGGACGAAGGGCGTGGCTTCCGTCAAAGTCTTGTGGCGGAACGAGCTCGGGAGGAGATGGCGTGGGAAGCCGAAGAGGACATGAGGCGAAGTATCCTCACCTATTCCCACACCTCGGGTAATTCACTTTCCTACTTGTAAATTTTTCGTTATCGTTTTTGCCTAAGTGTTGTTTTGTGGCGTGTGTGGCTTTTGCAAAGCTGTTTAAGTTATGAAGAACCTTATCGATAAGCGTCTTGGGAAGGAACATTTGGGACGAATGTTTCTAAGGAGGAGAATGTTATACCGTATTTCAGTATGTGCGTGGGAATACGTCTGGTTGGCCTTAAAGTTAGCCTTGGATGTTTTTTTGTACCTGACTCACTAAAAGAATCGTTTTCAGCGAAGCGTTTCCCACGACTTTCGTAGGGAAAATTCCGGCTATGCCATTACTAATTTTTGCGGATTTTTTCGAGAGACGAAACCTTTTGGACCAACGGGAGGGCGACACTTGGCACCCTCCCATTGGTGGACTTGAATCGTCCATTTGGACGAATTGGAATTCCTTGGCACATTTTTTGTGCCTTGTGCACAAGTCAAGGAGTTGGTAGGATATTTGTGTATAGTTAATCCTCACCCTACACTTGCCTTGCACTTGTCTTCATCTTGGCCATTGGTTGGCCAAGGCTTGAGCTATAAATACCCCCTTAGAGATGAAGAGTTCTTCATCCACAAAGTTATCTTCCAAGTCTTAAAAAAATCCTCTCCTCTCCCTTAGCCTTTCTGTTATACCCCGTATTTCCCGAGTATGTACGTAAGGACGTACGTAGAAAATTTGAAACTTGTATTAAGGCTTGGCCGAATTAATTTTGTTCACAACACCCGTTTAGAGTCGTTTTTAAATGAAACGTTTTCCACGACTTTCGTAGGGAATTTCGGCTATGTCATTTTAATTTTTGCGGATTTTTAGAGAGGCGAAACATTTTGGACCAACGGGAGGGCGACACTTGTCACCCTCCAATTGATGGATGTGAGGCGTTATTGTGGCCGATTGGAATGGCTTTAGTTGGTAGGATATTTGTGTGTTAGTTGGTTAAGGGGCACTTGGCAAGATCTTGGCCCTACACTTGCCTTGCACTTGGCAAGATCTTGGCCATTGGTTGGCCATTGGTTGGCCTATAAATACCACCTATGTTGAAGACTTTCTTCATCCTAAAATCTTAAGTGTTAAAATCCCTCCTCTCCCTTCTTGTGGTTCTCGTCCAAAAGCCTTCCTCCTTGGCGAGAGTTCCCCACAGTGGGGTAGGTAGAGGTATACACCACTCCTTGGGTGCTAGTGAGTGGGTACCCACTAGCTAGTTGTTTTCGTATAATACCCACTCTTGGTAGAAATACTCTCAAAGTATTGTTATAATGCCCAAATTACCTTAGCCATATACCTTGTTGTATTCTAAGGTTATACTATCTGAAAAGCCGAAATACTATTATACTTACCGTCGGTCACCAAAGAAACCACAGGAAA
The DNA here is from genome assembly GCA_029844215.1 of Przewalskia tangutica. NCBI lineage: Eukaryota > Viridiplantae > Streptophyta > Magnoliopsida > Solanales > Solanaceae > Przewalskia > Przewalskia tangutica. The sequence goes on from CM056733.1 coordinate 36,339,382, forward strand.
ATCTCCATGGTTAGTTGGAGTAGTATGTAGAAGTTGGTTAGAACTTCTAAGGGTAGTTGGAGGCGGGTTGGGCGCCGGAGTTGGAGCTAAGCGATTGCCGGGATCGACTTTATACTTGGATAATTATGGGCTTATCGAGGTAAATATCTTGTCCTCTATTGTAATTGGAAATTACATGTTGTTAGAATATATAGTTGAAGTATACTATATATAGAACTGAGCGTAGTTATCGGCAATGTCTTTTGATTTAAGCTGAATAATACTTACGGCAATGTCTTGCGACTTAAGCTGAATTGAAAGAAGAATCATGAACTGTAATTACATAGGGCTGTATTACAGTAGACTTGTGTAGTAGTACCGTGGAGTAGAATTGTACACGTTAGGGTTAGACGTATAACCCCCCCTGGTTGGCTTGGTAGCCGGCCTCGATCGAGGCGGAGATTTCTGTTTGTTGCGGGAGGTCTTTGCGAATTTTACGTAGAATGTTCTCCGAAGGGATCTAAATGTTAATAAGCGCCTTGTGGCCTTATAGGTTGAAGTACTACGTGTGGTGCTATCTACGTGGCTTAAGGAGTAGCCGACAGTTGGAAGTACTTGGAGCGTTTTGCTATTAGTCGATACTCGTCGCGAGGTATGTGCACCTCTTCGTGTGTCTTCTAGCATGATATGTGTGAACTATGTAGTGCGGTGAGCGTCATGTGCTAAATGTATTTGATTGGTGTAAAACATAAAGTGTTATAACGGCTTTATGGGAAGTTGGTTATAACGGCTTTATGTTGGTTACAAAATACATGTGGTTTCTAACAGGTAACTGATTTGAACTATAACTGGCTTGTTATGTGTTAATAAAGAACTTGAAGTATTTCAAAAGATTTTTGAATCATTTTGAAAGAAGAAGTAATACTTGGTTTTGAAAAACTTAAGAGTTATACTAGCTTTATGGAAAGTTAGGTATAACGGCTTAGAATGTTTCTTGATTTGAAATCAGAATGTGTATCGACAAACCAACTGCGGCGTTAATAAAAGGAAATGTTTTGACTAATTAAGTACTAATAAAACCGGAGAAACCTCCATCTGCATAGAAGCTAAGATGAGACAAAATGATATTTCTAGATCATGGTCTTTGTAATAAGATTGTAATAAACAAGAATATCCTACTACATATAAGGCTTAGGTTTCTCAGTTGTTTAAAGGAGAATTATATTCTTAAATGAATAAGACTATGAACTCTGAAACTTTTCTAAAATGAGAAACTTGAACATTGGAAATTAGGCAAACTTGAACATTGGAAAAGAATGTTGCTACTTGATTTTACAAGGAGAAGTAATTGATTTACTTTAAAAGATAATCACTCTATTTTCATATACTATGGGTATTGCGAAGTAACGTATCTTTTAAAGAGTTAATGTATGAAGTACTTTGGGGATAAAAACCGATCTTGTTAATCATATAGTAGAAAGTACCTTGTGTGAACAACTTGATTGTATTGGTTTGTGATAGCCTTGTAATACTTTCTTGATTGCTTTGATAAGTAAGCGTGTTAGGATGCTACGTGTGTTAGTATCTTGTGATGTTTGTGTAAAGGGGTTTCCGCTTGATTGTGCTTATTAACTATCGATCGTTATGATAGTATTGTGGCATTCATCTCTTGAGATGATTCCGAGTTAAGCGCCTCCGTCGGGGTAGACTCGGGCGGGTCGATGGACTATGATTCGAGAATACCTCATGCGAGTCCCGAGGGCCTATCGCGGAGCTACGAGTTCGAGTTAGTGTCGTCCTTTATGGGCATGCGGTCCGTATGGCCATGCGGTGCGAAGTCGGGGCGATCGGGAGTAGCTACCCTCGATCTGGGAATACCTCATGCGGGCGATGAGATTGGCCTATCGCGGAGTGCGGGAAGTTCGAGGACTAGACGCGCGCATTAGATCTGCGGGCAAGTGGCGGCTTTGATCATGTAATGATGCAGGCGAATCTTATAATCTGATTCATGACCTTGTTGGTGCGTAGGTGTTAGTAGTCGGCTATGCCTTCGTACTTACCGTCACGGTGTTATTATAGCGCAGTGGGACACGGTGTTCATATGTGTTCCTTGGTGCTTTTATATCATAAGCTATGGCGGTGAGGAAGGTATTCCACGGGCATGATTGATGTTGTGGGCGTGAGACCCGTTGTTATATTTGAGTGATGACTTTGAGGCGTGAGTCACGACTTGATATATTTGCTTGTTTATTGTGAGCGTAGTTTTGTTATCATACATGTCTCTGCTTTATATAGACTTCTATGATTCCATTCTGATACTTATTTTGATTTCACATACTCGGTACATTTTTGTTATGCGACCTCGCCCGAAGTGCGTTCATCTGCGAGTAAAGTACACCGATCATTGATCCTCGCTCTTAGGAGTCACGATTCGGCATTTGGGAAAGCTCCGTTTCTCGGAGGCTTATCGATGGTATAGTCCACTGTTGTTGTAAGTGTTTACATTCGGGGTATGGCGAGAACCTGTCGCCATTGTTGTCGTATCATTTCTTAGAAGTGCATGAATCTTGTTGTGGCGGGGTTTTGTAAAAGGATTAAAGCGTTCATGTTGAAAAAGTTGTTGTTTATATATATCTTGAAGGTAACCGTTTTTAGTTGCTTTGTCTTTATTTCATTGTTTATATACAGCATTTCATGTATGTTGTCTTTATGTTCCGATTACTCGATGTTGGATCAGGGTGCGGGGTAAGGCACGATCCGGGCCGGAATCGGGTCGTGACAAAAGTGGTATCGAGCGATTAATCCTCGGAAAGTGTCTCTGACCGTATCGATGAAGTCTTGATTATCGGTGTGTTGTGCACCACCAATAATCGAGGAGGCTATATGATATTTTAGGATTGGTTTCTATTCTTCTCACTCGAGATCGTGCCTTAGAGGCGTGTTGTAAGTTGGACCCTCTAACGTATTTCTTTCCACTTACCGTTATGCCTCGCGTAGGGCAACCGGGCCCGGGAGGCAAAGCGGCCGAGGAGGCTGCGAGTAAGTCTGAGAGGGTTACGTGGGCACAGCCCAAACATCACACAGGGTGGTGCTTCATTCGGGAGTTTTGCGGCGTCACTAGCCCCGTGAAGTTTAGCATGGCGGCGGCGATTCCTCTGCTTTGCCATGACATTGAACGCCAGTTCCACGGCCAGGAGCAGAGAATTTAGATTGCAAAGGCGACCACATTTACTAGCTATAGATTTGGCTACCGAGAGTATACCGATGTCTGCGAGTCTTGAGGACTATCTAAAGAGGTTGTGCAAGTAATTCTTTAGTTGGGCTTGAGCATGGCACGTATGCGGGCTTATGCGCGTGGCCGAAAGCGTAGAGATCGGCCAGGTTAAACTAAGGGCGAGAGGAGGGCGGGCGTGAGTTCTTTGGTAACTTTAGCGAGTCGCCTCGCGGCCAATTTGATATGCACCTCCTCCGGTCTGAGTGGTCTTCCACGGATATCGGGATGTTCGGAGTATCACGAGGAGTTGGTCGAACTCCGGGGCTTCGGTTCAGCGGTGTGACGTCATCGGGAATGTCGTCTTTTAGTTAGTACTTGTTGTACTACGGCCGTCGGTCGATGTCGATAGAGTGTCCTTGTAAGAGGACTTAGCCTTCAGGATCGGTGGGTAGTTCGTCATCTTCCCTAGCTATGCGCCCTACGGGACAGGTTTGATTAGAACGACTAAGGGGAGTGAAGCAGTAGATATAGATATATCTTTAACCTCTGAGATCGTATGTGTGATAAGGTGAGTATACCTTAAGTGCTATGTTACGATAGCGGTGTGTTAGTTGTGTTTAGAAATCATGGTGGGTTAGCAGGTAAGATTTTGGGGATAGATAAGGTGTGAGCCTTAGAATGTTTTACGTAAAGACCTTAGAGGTAAGGCCGTCTCGAGTAAAGGTGTAGTGTTATGTTTGATCCTTATAGGAGTGCATAGTGCGTGAGCTATGTTTGTGGGATAAGTCCCTGAGTAGTGTGGAATGAAAGAGGGTAGTTGAGCTAAGAAGACCGCTAGGTTTTTCGTAACGTGATTAGTGAGAGTTTTCCTTCGGGGAGCTAGTATTGTGCGCGTTGCGGGTCAACCCGCGGTAGGTTTGGTGGTGGGGTCAGGTTGTGGTGGTCCCGCCTTGTGTTAGGGTTGTGAGGGTGTTAGGCCCAAGTTTAGTTAACCAGCGTACGAACTCGTGGATGCGTTCGACCAGTGGTCGGGCGATGGGGCGACCCATCGTGTTCTTCGATCGGGACCGTTTACTCATTGTGTTGAGTTATCGTAAAGGTTGTAAGGCTGCGCGGGTGCCTACCTTCACCTTATGTCGCAGTGAAGCCCGTATTTGTGGCTATTTTCGTTTTCTAAAAGTTTTACCAGCGGGGTTAAGAACTCAGATGAGTCTCTGAATCGCATTCGCCCTCGGGCCAGTGTGTGGATTTCAGGGGTAGTCGTGGGGATTGTTGTCTCCTGTGGAGGGAGTGTTTAAGCTACCATTTCAGTGTTCGGATGTTGCCTTTTGAAGCCTTGTAGGGGCGGAAGTGTAAATTGCCGGTCGATTGGTTCGATGTTGGCAAGGTTCGATTAGTTAGTTGAGCTTGTTCCGGTAGTGGAGAGTAAAGCTTGTCTAGAAGAGGTTAGCGGCTCGGAGAAATCGTGCGGATAATCGGCGACGCTTAGAGTTGAGTTGTGGTCGGTCTTCTTGAAAGTACCACCGGTTAGGGTGTGACGATTTTGAAGCGAGAGAAAACTTAGCGAGTTACTTTGGGCCCTTTGAGTGCATGTGAAGAATAGGCGGGTTGCCTATATGTTAGCAATTGCCGTCCGACTTAGGAGAAGCGATGCGTCCGGTCTTCGTATTGATATGATCGGGAAAGTATCGGAGATCCGTCAGTGTTCCCGATTAATGATGACCACGTTAGGGATAGTAACCCGAGTTTTGGAAGCGAAGCCGTGTCGAGAATGTGGTAGAGTTCGAGTGTCGACCTCCTCCGGGATCGCGTGCGGCCGGTACCATTTGTTAGTCGCGGGTGACACGAACCTCGCGGCAAAGTGACAAAAGTGGTATCGATGGTATCGCGAGCATAGATGTGATCATTTTCTTTTTGTGTAAAGTAGGTGCGAAGGAAGTATATTTTAGACCCGGTGAGAGGTGTTATGGTGATGTTAGAGGTGTTTCCTCGTGGACTTGGATGTAAGCTTTTTGCGAAGTTGTTTCGTGGCCATGTGTGGCAAGTTGTTCTCGTAAGTATAGTAGTGAAGACTATCTTGGCGCGTTTGTTTGAGACTTAGAAAGAACATTCGGGACGAATGTTTCTAAGAGGAGAATGTTATACCGTATTTCAGGTATGTGCGTGGGGCGTGCGTAGAAAATTTGAAACTTGTATTAAGGCTTGGCGAATTAATTTTGTTCACAACACCCGTTTAGAGTCGTTTTTTTTAAAAGCGTTTTCCACGACTTTCGTAGGGAATTTCGGCTATGTCATTTTTAATTTTTGCGGATTTTTCCGAGAGACGAAACATTTTGGACCAACGGGAGGCGACACTTGTCACCCTCCGATTGATGGATGTGAGGCGTTATTGTGGCGATTGGAATGGCTTTAGTTGGTAGGATATTTGTGTGTTAGTTGGTTAAGGGGCACTTGGCAAGATCTTGGCCTACACTTGCCTTGCACTTGGCAAGATCTTGGCCATTGGTTGGCCGTTGGTTGGCTATAAATACCACCCTATGTTGAAGACTTTCTTCATCCTAAAATCTTCTAAGTGTTAAAATCCTCCCTCTCCCTTCTTGTGGTTCTCGTCAAAGCCTTCCCACTCGCCGAGAGTTCCCCACAGTGGGGGTAGTAGAGGTATACACCCACTCCTTGGGGTGCTAGTAGTGGGTACCCACTAGCCTAGTTGTTTTCGTATAATACCCACTCTTGGTAGAAATACTCTCAAAGTATTGTTATAATGCCCAAATTACCTTAGCCATATACCTTGTTGTATTCTAAGGTTATACTATCTGAAAAGCCCGAAATACTATTATACTTACGTCGGTCCACCAAACCACAGGAAAATCTCCATGGTTAGTTGGAGTAGTATGTAGAAGTTGGTTAGAACTTCTAAGGGTAGTTTGGAGGCGGGTTGGAGCGCGCGGAGTTAGAGCTAAGCGATTGCCGGGATCTACTTTATACTTGGATAATTATGGGCTTATCGAGGTAAATATCTTGTCCCTATATTGTAATTGGAAATTACATGTTGTTAGAATATATAGTTGAAGTATACTATATATAGAATCGAGCGTAGTTATCGGCAATGTCTTTTGACTTAAGCTGAATAATACTTACAGCGATGTCTTTGCGACTTAAGCTGAATTTAAAGAAGAATCTTGTTGTAATTACATAGGGTGTATTACGATGAACTTGTGTAGTAGTGCCGTGGAGTAGAATTGTGCAGTTAGGGTTAGGCGTATAACCCCACGGTTGGCTTGGTAGCCGGCCTCGATAGAGGAGGAGATTTCTGTTTGTTGCGGGGAGGTCTTTGCGAATTTTACGTAGAATGTTCTCCGAAGGATCTAAATGTTAATAAGCGCCTTGTGGCCTTATAGGTTGAAGTACTACGTGTGGTGCTATCTCGTGGCTTAAGGAGTAGCCGACGGTTGGAAGTACTTGGGCGTTTTGCTATTAGTCGATACTCGTCGCGGTATGTGAACCTCTTCCTATTTCTTCTAGCATGATATGTGTGAACTATGTAGTGCGGTGACGTACATGTGCTAAATGTATTTGATTGGTGTAAAACATAAAGTGTTATAACGGCTTTATGGGAAGTTGGTTATATGACTTTATGTTGGTTAGAAAATACATGTGGTTTTAAAAGGTAAGCGATTTGAACTATAAGCGGCTTGTTATGTGTTAATAAAGAACTTGAAGTATTTCAAAAGATTTTTGAATCATTTTGAAAGAAGAAGTAATACTTGGTTTTGAAAAACTTAAGAGTTATACTAGCTTTATGGGAAGTTAGGTATAACGGCTTAAGAATGTTTCTTGATTTGGAAATCGAATGTGTATCGACAAACCAACTGCGGCGTTAATAAAAGGAAATGTTTTGACTAATTAAGTACTAATAAAACCGGTAGAAACCTCAAATGCATAGAAGCTAAGATGAGACAAAATGATATTTCTAGATCATGGTCTTTGTAATAAGATTGTAATAAACAAGAATATCCTACTCACATATAAGGCTTAGGTTTCTCAGATTGTTTAAAGGAGAATTATATTCTTAAATGAATAAGACTATGAACTACGAAACTTTTCTAAAATGAGAAACTTGAACATTGGAAATTAGGCAAACTTGAACATTGGAAAGAATGTTGCTACTTGATTTTACAAGGAGAAGTAATTGATTTACTTTAAAAAGATAATCACTCTATTTTCATATACTATGGGTATTGCGAAGTAACGTATCTTTTAATGAGTTAATGTATGAAGTACTTTGGGGATAAAAACCCGATCTTGTTAATCATATAGTAGAAAGTACCTTGTGTGAACAACTTGATTGTATTGGTTTGTGATAGCCTTGTAATACTTTCTTGATTGCTTTGATAAGTAAACGTGTTAGGATCTTCGTGTGTTAGTATCTTGTGATGTTTGTGTAAAGGGTTTCCCTTGATTGTGCTTATTAACTATCGATCGTTATGATAGTATTGTGGCATTCATCTCTTGAGATGATTAGGGAGTTAAGCGCCCTCCGTCTGCGGGGTAGACTCGGGCGGGTCGATGGACTATGATTCGAGAATACCTCATGCGAGTCCCGAGGGCTATCGCGGGCTACGAGAGTTCGTGTTAGTGTCGTCCTTTATGGGCATGCGGTCCATGTGGCATGCGGTGCGAAGTCGGGGCGATGCGGGAGTAGCTACCCTCGATGCGGGAATACCTGCATGCGGGCGATGAGATTGGCCTATGCGGGTGCGGGAAGTTCGGGACTAGGCGCGCATTAGATTAGATGCTGCGGGCAAGTGGCGGCTTTGATCATGTGACGGTGCAGACAGATCTTATAATCTGATTCATGACCTTGTTGAATGCGTAGGTGTTAGTAGTCGGCTATGCCTTCGTACTTACCGTCACGGTGTTATTATAGCGCAGGTGGGACACGGTGTTCATATGTGTTCCTTGGTGCTTTTATATCATAAAGCTGCCGCGGTGAGGAAGGTATTCCACGGGCATGATTGATGTTGTGGGCGTGAGACCCATTGTTATATTTGAGTGATGACTTTGAGGCGTGAGTCCACGACTTGATATATTTGCTTGTTTATTGTGAGCGTAGTTTTGTTATCATACATGTCTCTGCTTTATATAGACTTCTATGATTCCATTTCTGATACTTATTTTGATTTCACATACTAATTTTTGTTATCGACCTCGCCCGAAGCTGCGTTCATCTGCATGCGGTAAAGGTACACCGATCATTGATCCTCGCTCTTAGGAGTCACGATTCGGCATTTGGGAAAGCTCCGTTTCTCGGAGGCTTATCGATGGTATAGTCCCTGTTGTTGTAAGTGTTTACATTCGGGGTATGGCGGGAACCCTGTCCCGCCATTGTTGTCGTATCATTTCTTAAGTGCATGTAATCTTGTTGTGGGCGGGGTTTTGTAAAAAGTTAAAGCTGCTCATGTTGAAAAAGTTGTTGTTTATATATATCTTTGAAGTAACCGTTTTTGGTTAGCTTTGTCTTCTTATTTCATTGTTTATATACATCATTTCATGTGTTGTCTTTATGTTCGTGATTACTCGATGTTGGATCAACTGGGGTGCCGGGGTAAGGCACGATCCACGGGCCGGAATCGGGTCGTGACACTTTCGCCCAACACCTCCCCACGAGTGAGTTTGGCGAGGGCTACCCACTGCTGGCGAAATCTACCCCCTCCTTGGTAGAAAAGTTATCTTAGTATTGTTATAATGCCCAAAATACCTAGCCCAAATCCCTTAGTCCTTAGTAGAAGTTGTGAAGAACTTCAGGTTTCTTAGACTCTGGAGCGTCTGACTTAGGAGCTAAACCTTGCTCAGCGCGACTTTATCTAGGATATTATTGGGCTTACCGAGGTAACTAATCCTAACCCTCTTTTGAATTAGAGAATACATCTGTAGTAGTATTAGAATAAGTATTAAATACTTGAAGAATATCACGAATAGAATTGAACTGTTACCACAATGAAGGGTTTAAAGAAGAATAATCAAAGTACTTACATGGGAATTTGTTTTCACGATGAACTTATATAGCTCACGGTAGGGAAGTGCTGCCCGACTTTCCGTAGAATTGTGAACCCTCTGTTTAGAATGACCTTGAGTAGTCTTTGATAGATGTCGTGACTATTATAGGTGACTCTGCTGCGCGACATATTGACTTGGCGGTGGTTTTTTTGAGAAGGTATGTGATTCTTCCTAAAGCATGATATTTTACAATATATAGTACGGTAGACGTACGTGTGTTAAGCGAATAATAACTACGGCAATGTCTTTGACTTAAGCTGAATAATACTTATGGCAATGCCTCACGGCTTATGCTGAATAATACTTACGGCAATGCCTGGCTTAAGCTTTGAATAACAAAGAATGAAAACATTTCAAAAGAATCTTGAATCATTTTTAACGAAGATAAATATTTGGTTTTAAAACAAAAGCTTAAGAGTTATACTAGCTTTATGGGAAGTTAGGTATAACAACTTAAGAAGATAAAAAGGCTGTTTACTTGTTTGTTTATAAAAGCCTTGTATTGATTTACATTAAGTGTAGTAAGATTTGTGTGATAAGTAGACATATTATGATGCTACAGGTTAGTGTCTTGAAATCTTTGTGTAAAGGGTCATTCTTGCTGTGCTTACGTTGCTAACAGGTAAGTCCGTTGTCTTGTTATTGTATCACCTACCCTCGACTGTTATCAGGGCTTGCCCGCGATGCGGTCTATACGGCTTATGCGATGTGAGACTATGCGGAGCAGCGGTATGCTCCAGGATTGATCATTCCGGGTGTTTAGCCTGATGCGGGGGATTCCCTATGCGGTCTGTTGAGACTATGCGGTCTTTTGAGGCTATGCGGGCTGCGGGAGCCTAGGCGGATGCCGGGGGTTGGCTGCCCCGTCACGAGGATACCTCATGCAGTGCATGTGTGACCTATGCGGGCTGCGAAAGTCCAGGACTAGGCACGCAGAATGATACTATGGGCGATTGGCCTTGCTTCGATCATTCGCGGCCTAGAATAGACCTGTTACAGTTTTCCTATTACTGTTGTTGTTTGTGATGTGGCACTATGTGCAATTGAACTGATTGTATTTGTGAAAAGGTTTTAAATACTTTGATTTCATTTCAGTTCTTTATAGTTTCACATACTTGGTACCTGTTGCGACCTCGCCCGGGGCTGCGTTCATCTCGAGTAAAAGGCGGTGCTAGATCCACATCCTTAGGATCTTTGCGTTGGTGTCGGAGCTCCATCTTCTCCGAGGCTCTACTTTTGGGTATGATCTCCTGTATTGTAGATAGTTTTGTCTGATCGAGGTATGGCGGGTCCCGCCATAGTTGTTTACTTCAGAGTGCAGTAATCTATTATGCAGTTGGGATGCTTGCAAAAACTTGAGTCATTTATATTATGCCGTAAGGCAAGCTTTTCATCAGATAAACTGTTTCTGTTTTTACTATGTTTCCTGTCTTGTTTTATATTTCCGCTGATTACTCTGATGTATGACTACTTGGGTGCCCCGGTAAGGCACCAGTCACGGGCCCCGGAACGGGTCGTGACAGCGGTAGTATAGAAACACAATTCTTGCTCAACAAAGACTATCACCATAAGCATGGGCAAGTTACACAACACCAAACATAGGCAAGTTACAAACATAGGCAAGTTACACAACACCAAACATAGGAAAGTTACACATAACTCAAGGTACTTTCATTTTATGTCAAGGTCCGGGTTTTAACCCTAAAGTACTACGTACGTTAACTTCCTTTTAAAGAGATCTATTCCTTTTATAAAAGTCACCCGATACCCGTAGTATAAAATTAGAGTGACTCACATTTTTAAGTAAACCAGAACACTTCTTTTTTTCTAAAATCAAGTAACAACATTCTTTTCCTAAAGTTCCAGTTTGCCTAATTTCAATTACTCAAGTCTCTTTATTTTAGAAAAGTTTCATAGTTCAATGTCTTAATCTCTTTTAAAACAATTGAGTAACATATGCCATATGTGTGAGCAGTTTATTCTTGTTTATAACCATCTTATTAAAGCAGCCATGATCTAGAAAATGAAATTTTATCTCATCTTAGCTTCTATGCAGATGGAGGTTTCTACTGGTTTTAATAATACTTCATTATTCAATACATTTTCCTTTATTAGCGCTGCAGTGATTTGTTCGATACTTATTCTGATTTCCGAAATCAGTAACACATTTTTCCTTTTAAAACCAAGTACTCATTACTCACGAATGAGGTTTCACACTAACATCCATATTAAGTCAAGTCTCTTATCTTTTAAGATTAAGTCTCTTATCTTCTAAAAATCAGTAAACCATTCTCTTTATCTCTCTTAAGACGTTATACCTAACTTCACATAAAGCTAGTATAACTCTTATGTTTTCAAAACCAAGTATTACTCTTCTTTCAAAAAGGTTTCTTAATTCTTTTGAAATACTTCAAGATTCTTATTATCACACATCAAGTCAGTTATAAGTCAAATCAGTTATCTTTTGAAAACCACAAAGCATTTCTTACTTACATAAAGCTGTTATAACCAACTTCCCATAAAGTCGTTATAACACTTTATGTTTTAAACCAATCAAATACATTTAACACATGTACGTCTACCGTACTACATAGTTATACACATATCATGCTAGAAAGGATATGAAGAGGTTCACATACCTCGCGACGATTATCGACTATAAGCAAAACGCTCCAAGTACCTCAAACCGTCGGCTACTCCCTAAGCCAAGTAGATCACGCCACACGTAGAACTTCAACCTATAAAGGCCACAAGGCGCCTATTATCATCTAGATCTCAACGTAGAATATTCTACAGAAAATTCGGCGCTCTCATCACGACCGAACCGGGCAGTGGTGGTGCCTACCGAGCACCCTAGTGATACAACATCAGAGAAAATCAGCGGAAATAAAAACATGAACATGAATTAAGAGACAAGATAAATAAACAGGCCAACCAAAACAGTTGCCTTCATCATATATATACATAAATACCCGAACAATTATCCTTTTTACAAAGCCACACTTGTGATTCTGCAGACCTCTAAGATTTACAACAACTATGGCCAGGCAGGGCCGCCATACCACGAATGTACAAGAACCTCTGACTCGTGGAACACATACAAAAGATAAGCCTCGGAGAAAGCGGAGCTTCCACGGCCCGAATGTGATCCTATAAGCGGGGATCGGCGGTCGATGTACCTTTACTGCGGCATGAACGCGGCCCGAAGAGGTCGATAACAGTACCAAGTATGTGAAAGCGTAAAATCAGAATGGCAAATCATAATAGTCTATATAAAGCGAGAGACATGTATGATAACCAAACTACGATTCACAACATAAAAGCGATCATGCCAAGTCGAGTGGAATACATTCCGGAATGAACCGTAGTCAAGTGAAATACATTCGGATGAACCGTCGTCAAGTGAAAATACATTCGGGTGAACGGTAATCAAGTGAGATACATTCGGATGAACCGTCGTCAAGTGAAATACATTCCGGGTGAACCGTGTCAAGTGAGATCGTTCGGATGAGCCGGTCGTCAGTGAAATACATTCCGGGTGAACCGTAATCAAGTGAACACAGTACTTGCACAACAAGGCTATCACACGTAACATGGTCAAGTTTCACAACAACAAGCATAGGCAAGTTTCACAACAACAAGCATAGGCAAGTTTCACAACAACAAGCATAGGCAAGTTTCACACAACTCAAAGTACTTTCATTTTATGCCAAAGTCGGGTTTTAACCCCAAAGTACTACATACGGTAAATCCTTTTAAAGAGATACATTCATTTTATAAATGTCACGATACCGTATTATAAAACTAGAGTGATTCACATTATTAAGTAAACCAGAACACTTTCTTTTTAAACTCAAGTACCAACATTCTTTTCCTAAAGTTCCGGTTTGCCTAATTACAAATGCTCAAGTTTCTCATTTTAGAAAAGGTTTCGTAGTTCATAGTTTTAATCCTTTAAAACATAATTCTCCTTTAAACGTTTTGAGATACATATGTCTTATATGTGAGTAGGTTATTCTTGTTTATAATCAATCTTATTAAGCAGCCATGATCTAGGAAATGTAATATCATTTTGTCTCATCTTAGTTTCTATGCGGATGGAGGTTTCTCTTGGTTTTAATACGATACATCATTATTCAATACATTTTCCTTTATTACTTTGCGGTGGTGCAGTCGATACACATTACGATTTCCAAATCGTAAAACATTATCCTTAAATAAAACCAAGTACTCATTACTCACGAATGAGGTTTCACAAACATCCACATTAAAACAAATAAGTTAAGTCTCTTATCTTATAAGATCAAGTCTCTTAACTTCTAACATCGGTAAAACATTCTTAAGCCGTTATACCTAACTTCCCAAAAAGCTAGTATAACTCTTAAGCTTTCAAAACCAAGTAATACTCATTCTTTCAAAAGCGATTCATAAATCTTTTGAAATACTTCAAGTTCTTTATTAACACATATCAAGTCGGTTATTATTCAAATCGATTACCTTTTAAAAACCACAAGGTATTTGCTTATCCACATAAAGCTATTATAACGACTTCCCATAAAGCCGTTATAACACTTTATGTTTTAAACCAATCAAATACAATTAGCACGTATGCGTCACCGTACTACATAGTTCACACATATCATGCTAGAAGAGATAGGAAGAGGTTCACATACCTCGCGACGATTATCGACAAAAAGCAAAAGCGCTCAGTACCTCAAACCGCTCGGCTACACTCTCGATCAGCGGATCACTCCACGTAGTACTACTGACTATAGAGGCCACTGGCGCTATTAATATCTTTAGACACAAGTTCCATATTTCTACTGAGAAAATTTGGCACCTCCACATGGCGTTAATCTCTCCTCTATCGAGGCCTGGCCATCAAGCCAACCGGGGGTTATACATCTAACCTAACTGTACAATTCTACTCCACGGTACTACACAAGTCTCTTTGTGTCTGATTCGATTCTCTTATTTAAATTGGGCTTAAGTCGCAAGACATTGCCGTAAGTATTATTCGGGCTTAAGTCAAAAGACATTGCCACTACTACGTTCAGTTCTTTATATAGTATACTTCAACTATATATTCAACAATATGTAATTTCCAATTACAATAGAGGACAAGATATTTACCTCGAAAAGCCCAAAATTATCCTAGTTTAAAGTCGCTCTGAGCAAGGTTTAGCTCAACTCAGTGCGCTCCAACCCGCTCCAAACTACCCTTGAAGTTCTAACCAACTTCTACTTACAACTTCAACAACGGGTGAAGATTTCCTTAGGGTTTCGTTTTAGTAGTGAGGGAAAGTATAACGGTATTTTACGGGCTTGTATCGTGTAACCTTGGGAATACTACAAGGTATTTGGGCCAAGGTATTTGGACATTATAACAATACTAGGAGAGTATTTCTACACCACAAAGGGGTATTATCTGAAAGCAACTAGGCTAGGGGTACCTCACGGCAAAACACCACAAAGGGAGGGGTGGCTCGGCGAGGCTCTCAAAGGGGAGGGGGTGTGGTGGGCGAACTACACAAGGGAGGGAGGAAGAACTTCAAGACTTAGGAAGATTTTTGGATGAAGAAGTCTTCCAAAGGGTGGGGTATTTATAGGTCAAGCAAAGGCCAACCAATGGCAAGATGCATCAAGTGTATAGCAAGTGTAGGGCTAGATTTCCACCATGTGTACCTTATCCATCTACCACACAACTTGCACAAAATATCCTACCAACTAAAGCTCTCTTTTTCGTCACCATTACCGCCCCTCGAGGCGATGTGAGGGTGACACATGTCACCCTCCCGTTGGTCCAAAATGTTTCGTCTCTCGGAAAATTCCGCAAAAATTATAAATGACATAGCCGGAAATTCCCCTACGAAAGCTGTGAAAACGTTTCGTCGAAAAACGACTCTAACCGGGTGTTGTGAACAAATAAATTTCGGCCAAGCCTAATCCTCAAATTCGAATTTTCTACGTACGTCCTTACGTACATACTCGGGAAATACGGGGTATAACATTCTCCCCTCCTTAGAAACATTCGTCCCGAATGTTCCTTCTCAAGGCGGATAAAGATGAAGTTCTTCTAACAAGTTTCCACTGCCACACATGGCCACAAACATAACACACGTACTCTTCCTTAAGGCCATTCCCGGCCTTCACGATCTGCTTCTGGTCGAACATATCCACGAACTCATACGATGGTTACCAAAACTTGGGCCTAGCACCCTCGTGACCCTACCACCTGGCGGGACCACCCGGTGACCTCGCTCGAAGCAGTGCGGGTTGGCGCGGCATACGCCAACCCGTCGGCATCGCGCGACTCTTGCTCGCCGACACGGAACAATCTTGCTAAATCACATCATGAAAGATACCACTTTCATTTATCCAACCCAGGGACTTATCACACAATACTTTCTAGGCATAAAATGCACTCTGACAAGGATCACTCGCAAAATCTTGTACCCAAGACGGCGCTTACATCTAAGGTCTCAGCGTAATATTCTAAGGTTCATCATTCCTCACTTTGAGCTTACCCTTTTCCCCAACTGGGTTCCTAAATCACATTTTAGCACAAAGCTATCCGAACATAACACCTAACACATTAACATAACATCAAAACATACAAGCCTCTGAGGTTAAGGATATACCGGCTACCGCTCACTCTAATCGTAAGTGCGCCTACGAGCGCATGCTATGAAAGCGATGAACACCATCGATCCGGTGAAGTGCGCCAGCTGCGGTACCTCTCTATAAGCACGATCTCTTGTCACATGGCTCACGGCGGCGCGGTGAAGCAAGCACCGATAAAAACGACATTCCGGGATGATGTTTGCAAGATCGTGCAAACTGAGGGGGTCATGAATCCTGCTGTCTAGAACCCATGTATATCTGTGAACGAAGCCACGGAGCTCGACCGGCTCGAATACCACTGAGCGTCACGGCGGCGCGGGGACCACTCTGTCTTGGTGGAGGTACATAACTAGTTCTTCTTTGGCGGTCGCCTTGAAAGTTACCAAAGGACCTGCGTCCCGGCCTCTTCTGCGACCTCGGTCGTTCCGTCGATCTCTCCGTGCCTCACATCCTGGTGCATGAGCTGCGTGCGGGCAATGTCCATGCTGGTGAAGGGCTACACGAACAAGCCTCTGCGAGTACTCATCCAGCCGGTGATGTAGCGGTGTACTCATCCTCCATATCGGCTACTCTGGCGGGACATACTGAGCTAATGAGTCGAACTCCACATTGTACTCTCTAACCGTCGCCCGTCTGCCTCAGCGTCAAAAATCTGTCGGCCGAGCCCTCGCCATCTGTGGGGCAAGAAATGTGCAAGAAAAGCCGCCGAGAACTCGTCCATACGGTGGAGGTGCATGCTCTTCCGGGACAACTCGCGAATCAAACGATCAGCTGCGGATCACGCGGTGATGCGAACCTAATACCACCGACTCGCCCCTGAGGCTCGATCACTCTCATGATCCATTGTGGCGTCGGATAAACTCACGAGGTCGTCCTCGGCTCGATCCATAGAACAACGGCGGGCTCTGACTCGAGAAAGTCACGTAGCCTCAGCATGCGCTCGGGGTGAACTACGGGTGCTCACGAGGCTGCTGCGTCGGCCGATCCTCATATCTCGGCCACGACACGGCGATGGCGCCATCTCCTTGTACCCGTCTCATCGCTCCGGTGTGGGGTGGAGGCTCAGTCTTGTAGTCTCGGCGACCAACGCTGCGGCTCTAAACTCTCTTTGGTCTTTGGCGGCGTCCACGAAACCGCCGTCGGAAGCTTGTCTCAGTCTTGGCCAGGGCTGCGCCTCGTACTCCTCTGTATCCACTAGCGGCTCCCTCGGCTGCCTTGCCGTCTGAGTGCAGGTTGCCTTCTGCGGAGGCATAGCGGTAAAAATGAAATACGTCGGAGGGTCCAACTTATCACACGGCTAAGGCACGATCTCGGAATGAGAAGAATGAAACCAATCCTAAATGTCCTATAGCCTCACGATTATAGATGTGGTGCACAACACACCGATAATCAAGACTACTAGAACACGGTGCAGACACTTTCAGAGGACTAATCGCTCGATACCACTTTTGTCACGACCGAACCGGGCGTGGTGGTGCCTACCGGGCACCCTGGTGATACAACATCGGAGAAAATCAGCGGAAATAAAAACATGAACATGAATTAAGAGACAAGATAAATAAGCAGCCAACCAAAGCGATTGCCTTCATCGTATATATACATAAATACCGACGATTATCCTTTTACAAACCACACAACAGTTCTCTGAGACCTCTAAGATTTACAACAACTATGGCGGAGCAGGCCGCCATACCACGAATGTACAAGAACCTACAACTCGGGAACACATACCAAAAGATAAGCCTCGGAAAGCGGAGCTTCCCACGGCCGAATGTGATCCTATGGCGGGGATCGACGATCGATGTACCTTTACTGCGGCATGAGCGGCCCGAAGGAGGTCGATCTGCAAGTACCAAGTATGTGGCGTAAAATCAGAATCGAAATCATAATAGTCTATATAAAGCAGGAGACATGTATGATAACCAAACTACAGTTCACAACATAAAGCAGTCATGCCAAGTCGAGTGGAATACATTCCCGGAATGAACCGGTAGTCAAGTGAAATACATTCCCGGATGAACCGGTCGTCAAGTGAAAATACATTCCCGGGTGAACCGGTAATCAAGTGAGATACATTCCCGGATGAACCGGTCGTCAAGTGAAATACATTCCCGGGTGAACCGGTAATCAAGTGAGATACATTCCCGGATGAACCGGTCGTCAAGTGAAATACATTCCCGGGTGAACCGGTAATCAAGTGAACACGATACTTGCAACAAGGCTATCACACGTAACATGGTCAAGTTTCACAACAACAAGCATAGGCAAGTTTCACAACAACAAGCATAGGCAAGTTTCACAACAACAAGCATAGGCAAGTTTCACACAACTCAAAGTACTTTCATTTTATGCCAAAGTCGGGTTTTAACCCCAAAGTACTACATCGGTAAATCCTTTTAAAGAGATACATTCATTTTATAAATGTCACCCGATACCGTAGTATAAAACTAGAGTGATTCACATTATTAAGTAAACGAACACTTTCTTTTAAACTCAAGTACCAACATTCTTTTCCTAAAGTTCCGGTTTGCCTAATTACAAATGCTCAAGTTTCTCATTTTAGAAAAGGTTTAAAGTTCATAGTTTTAATCCTTTAAAACATAATTCTCCTTTAAGCGTTTTGAGATACATATGTCTTATATGTGAGTAGGTTATTCTTGTTTATAATCAATCTTATTAAGCGACCATGATCTAGGAAATGTAATATCATTTTGTCTCATCTTAGTTTCTATGCGGATGGAGGTTTCTACTGGTTTTTAATACGATACATCATTATTCAATACATTTTCCTTTATTAACGCGGTGGTGCAGTCGATACACATTACGATTTCCAAATCGGTAAAACATTATCCTTAAATAAAACCAAGTACTCATTACTCACGAATGAGGTTTCACACAAACATCCACATTAAAACAAATAAGTTAAGTCTCTTATCTTATAAGATCAAGTCTCTTAACTTCTAACATCGGTAAAACATTCTTAAGCCGTTATACCTAACTTCCCAAAAAGCTAGTATAACTCTTAAGCTTTCAAAACCCAAGTAATACTCATTCTTTCAAAACGATTCATAAATCTTTTGAAATACTTCAAGTTCTTTATTAACACATATCAAGTCAGTTATTATTCAAATTAGTTACCTTTTAAAAACCACAAGGTATTTGCTTATCCACATAAAGCTATTATAACCGACTTCCCATAAAGCCGTTATAACACTTTATGTTTTAAACCAATCAAATACAATTAGCGTATGCGTCTAGTACTACATAGTTCACACATATCATGCTAGAAGAGATAGGAAGAGGTTCGCATACCTCGCGACGATTATCGACAAAAAGCAAAAGCGCTCAAGTACCTCAAACCGTCGGCTACACTCTCGATCAAGCGGATCACGCCACACGTAGTACTACAACCTATCGAGCCCACAAAGCGCCTATTAAGATCTTTAGACACAAGTTCCATATTTCTACAGAAAATTTGGCGACCTCCCATGAGCGTTAATCTCCTCTCTATCGTAGGCTATCAAGCCAACCAGGGGTTATACATCTAACCCTACGGTACAATTCTACTCCACGGTACTACTACAAGTCTCATGTCTGATTCGATTCTCTTATTTAAATTCGGGCTTAAGTCGCAAGACATTGCAGTAAGTATTATTCGGGCTTAAGTCAAAAGACATTGCCGACTACTACGTTCGATTCTTTATATAGTATACTTCAACTATATATTCAACAATATGTAATTTCCAATTACAATAGAGGACAAGATATTTACCTCGAAAAGCCCAAAATTATCCTAGTTTAAAGTCGCTCCCGAGCAAGGTTTAGCTCAACTCAGTGCGCTCAACCCGCTCCAAACTACCCTTAGAAGTTCTAACCAACTTCTACTTACAACTTCAACAACGGGTGAAGATTTCCTTAGGGTTTCGTTTTAGTAGTGAGGGAAAGTATAACGGTATTTTTACGGCTTGTATCGTGTAACCTTGGGAATACTACAAGGTATTTGGGCCAAGGTATTTGGACATTATAACAATACTAGGAGAGTATTTCTACACCACAAAGGGGTATTATCTGAAAGCAACTAGGCTGGGGGTACCTCACGGCAAAACACCACAAAGGGGAGGGGTGGCTCTCGGCGAGGCTCTCAAAGGGGAGGGGGTGTGGTGGACGAACTACACAAGGAGGGAGGAAGAGAACTTCAAGACTTAGGAAGATTTTTGGATGAAGAAGTCTTCCAAAGGGTGGGGTATTTATAGGTCAAGCAAAGGCCAACCAATGGCCAAGATGCATCCAAGTGTATAGCAAGTGTAGGGCTAGATTTCCACCATGTGTACCTTATCCATCTACCACACAACTTGCACAAAATATCCTACCAACTAAAGCTCTCTTTTTCGTCCACCATTACCGCCCACTCAAGGCCAATGTGAGGGTGACACATGTCACCCTCCCGTTGGTCCAAAATGTTTCGTCTCTCGGAAAATTCCGCAAAAATTATAAATGACATAGCCGGAAATTCCCCTACGAAAGCTGTGAAAACGTTTCGTCGAAAAACGACTCTAACCGGGTGTTGTGAACAAATAAATTTCGGCCAAGCCTAATCCTCAAATTCGAATTTTCTACGTACGTCCTTACGTACATACTCGGGAAATACGGGGTATAACACCTCCCCCCCCGCAATCGCGTAAATCTCCTCCTCTATCGAGGCCTGCTAACAGGCCAACAACTCCCTAGAGGGGTTGTACGTCTAATCGGGCGTGTACAATTCTACTTCCAAGATGCTACTCAAGTCTCTTGTCTGATCCTACGTAATTCTGATTCGATTCTCTTCTTTAAATTCGGGCTTAAGTCAAAAGACATTGCCAAGACTATGTTCAATTCTATATATAGTATACTTTAACTATACATTCCTCTGACATGTAATTTCCAATTACAATAGAAGGTCAAGAGTGTTTACCTCGATAAGCCCAAAATTATCCAAGTTTATATATCGATCTTGAGCAAGGTTTAGCTCTACTCGTGCGCTCAACCCGCCTCCAAACAACCCTTAGAAGTTCTAACCAACTTCTACTCAATTACTTCAACTATCAATGAAGATTTCCTTAGGGTTTCGTTTAGTGGCTAAAGGAAGTATAATAGTATTTCTGGGCTTTTAGTATAGGTATAACCTTAGAATACTACAAGGTATATGGGCTAAGGTATTTAGGGCATTATAACAATACTTGGAGAGTATTTCTATACCACAAAGGGGGGGTATTATACGAAACAACTAGGCTAGGGGGGGTACCCCTCGGCTAGACACTACAAAGGGGGAGGGGGAGGCTCTCGGCCAAGGCTTCTCAAAGAGGGGGCTTTGGACGAACTTATCACACAAAGAGGGAGGGATTTCAAGACTTGGAAAATGATTTTAGGATGAAGAAGTTCATCAACTTAGAGGGGTATTTATAGGTCAAGCAATGGCCAACCAATGGCCAAGATCAAGCCAAGTGCCATGCAAGTGTAGGGCTAGGATTAAGCCAAGTGCACCTTATCCATCTACCACACCAACTTGCACAAAATATCCTACCAACTCCCTTGACCCCTTTTCGTCCAAACCGCCCTAACTTCCTCAATGTGAGGTGACACATGTCACCCTCCGTTGGTCCAAAATGTTTCGTCTCTCGGAAAAATCCGCAAAAATAAGAAATGACATAGCCGGAATTTTCCCGCAAGTCTTGTAAAGCGTTTCGTCGAAAAAGCGATTTTTCTGCACTTGTGCCCAAATTTTGAACCTTGCCTACTTTAAGGCTTAAATTATTATCGTCGCCTCACGTACATACTGCGGAAATACGGTATAACATTCTCCTCCTAGAAACATTCGTCCCGAATGTTCCTTCTCAAGACGGATAACGATGGAGTTCCTCTAACAAGTTGCCAACGCCACATATGGCCACAAAAAATAACACACGTCCTCTTCCTTCCTTACTCGTCGTGCCCTTCTCGAACACTTGAACTCTTCTAGTATACGTACCACACTTCAGTCAACGCTTCTGTTGCCAAAACTTTGGAGTCACAACCTCCAAACTTGGTCATCTTACTAGCTTCACTTTCCTCTAAGGCCATTCCCGGCCTTCACGATCCGCTTCTGGTCGAACATATCCACGAACTCATATGATGGTCATCTAAGCTTGGGCCTAGCACCCCCGTGACCCTACCACCTGGCGGGACCACCCAGAGCTGACCCTACCTCGAAACAGGCCGCGGGTTGGCCCGCAACATGGCACCAACCCGACCCACTTTACACATCAAGCTCTTGTTCCCCGATCCGGAACAATCTTACTATCTGGTCGAAAGCTACCACTTCCATTATACACCACCCAAGGAAATTTTTTCCACAATTACTCCACGTAAACTTATACATTCGACAAGGATCACCCATGAAATCTTGTACTCAAGACGGCCTTACATCTAAGGTCTCAACGTAATATTCTAAGGTTCGTCATTTTATCACCCCAGCTTACCACTTTTTCACTAACGGGTTCTAAATCACATTTTAGCACAAAGCTATCCGAACATAACACTTAACACATTATCATCACATCAATACATACAAGTCTCTGAGGTTAAGGATATACGAAAATAGGCGGTTCAAAGGACCGCTAAAGCGGAACTTCCACGCGACCTCTGTAGTGGCTCTGCGGTGTATGAACATCTGCCTAGCTATGGAAGGTGAAGAACCCATGGCTGCTCTAGTAGTCTGTGCTATCCCACGGTGCTACCCACAGTCGGACGATCTCGTCAAATGGCCTGCCCGCCGCAAGTATCGCAATCTCCCAAACCGATCGACATTCCTCATGGGCTTTACCACAACGCCAGTCACTGGCGAGATACGGGTGGCCTCGTCCGCGAGCACTTCTCCCGAAAATCTGAAACACAGGAGCCACGACCTGCTCTGAATATCGAAGGTTCAGAAAGGTGGAGGACCACTTTGTCTTGGCGGAGGTACATAACTAGTTCTTTGAGGCGGTCCGCCTCGAAAGTCACAAAGGACCCTGCTTGCGGCCTCTTCTGCGATCTTGGTCATTCCGTCGA
This sequence comes from Przewalskia tangutica, assembly GCA_029844215.1. Classification (NCBI taxonomy): domain Eukaryota; kingdom Viridiplantae; phylum Streptophyta; class Magnoliopsida; order Solanales; family Solanaceae; genus Przewalskia; species Przewalskia tangutica. The sequence continues at coordinate 36,362,321 of CM056733.1, forward strand.
TTTCTCGCTCACTTCCGGTGCATAAGCTGCGTGCGGGCAATGTCCATGCCCGGCTGAAGAGCTACACCCGATCAACTTTCTGCTAGGTAATCATCGAGCCTGTAACATATCGGTGCACCCGATCCTCCATACTAGCTACTAACGCGGGGCGTCTGGGCGATGAGTCGAACTCCATTGTACTCCGAACGTGCGCGCTGTACGCAACACCAAAAATCTGTCGGCGAGCCTCTCATCTGTGGAGGCGAAGTGTGCAAGAAATGCCTCTCGAGAACTCGTCCCAAATAGGCTGGCGCGTACTCCCACAGGGCGGCTCACGAATCAAACCCGATCGCGGTATCACGCAGCCGATGCGAACCTAAGACCACTGACTCGGTCTCCGATGCCTTGATCACTCTCATGATCCGCTCTAACTGTCGGATGAACTCCTGCGGATCATCCTCGTGCCTCGACCCATAAAACTCGCGGCCTACAACTCGGAAAATCTCGACCTCAAACTACTCGATCTAGGGTGAACCCTGGTGCTCTTGGGCTGCTGCGTCCGGCTATCTCCTCATATCGGCCTGACCACGGCAATAAGCGGGCCCAGCTCCTTGTAACCCATCTCTCTGCTCCCGGTGCGGGGTGGAGGCTCAGTCTTGTGGTCTCTGTTGAGGCTGCCACGCTCTACTTGCGGCTCCTGCTTTGCCTTGCCCACGGGCGGGTTGCCTTGCGGAGGCATAAGCGGTAAAAGCGAAACACGTCGGAGGGTCCAACTTATCACATAGCTCTACAGGCACGATCTCGGAATGAGAAGAAATGGAAACCAATCCTAAATGTCTGCGGCCTCACGATTATAGATGTGGTGCACAACACATCGATAATCAAGACTCTACTGACACGCGATCAGTAGACACTTTCCGAGACTAATCGCTCGATACCACTTTTGTCACGACCGAACCGGGCGTGGTAGTGCCTACCGGGCACCCTAGTGATACAACATCGAGAGAAAAACCGTGAAATAAAAACTTAAACATACAATTAGATATGGACCAAGATAAAAGAAAATAGTGACCAAAGCGGTTGCCTTTACGCAAATATATATCATCAACATTTGAGCGATTACAATCCTTACAACCCCGCCAATAGTGCTCTGGACCTCTAAGATTTTTACAACAACTATGACGGGACGGGGACCCGCCATACCACAGATGCACACGAACCTACAGACTCAGGGTAACATCCCAAAAGAAAAGCCACCGACCGCACGGAGCTTCCCACTACGCGGAAATGTCATCCGACACCCGGGGATCGACAGCCGATGTACATCTACCTGCGGCATGAACGCAGCCCCGAAGGAGGTCGATAATAGTACAGTATGTGGCTGAAAATCGTAAATGAAATCATAATAGTCAGTATAAAGCGGAGACATGTATGATAACCAAACTACGATTACCTGACGTATAAACGGTCATATCAAGTCGGGGACTCGCCTCCAAATCATCACTCGTGCGTGGAATTCCTTCCTCACCGTCGGCGATCATGATATAACAACACGAGTATACATGAACACGAGTCCGCTGTGTCAATAAAAACCGTGCGGGGCAAGTATAACTACGGATCCGGCCGTACGATAATATTGTACAACCATATCATGAAGGCGACGCGTGGCAAGTGCAATAGCCTCGCGGCTCCTCCTGCGCCACGTAGGCGGCGGGGCAAGTGAATCGACTCGCGCGGATCACAACCGTAAGTCACGGCTCCATCAAACACCGACTCGCGAAGGCGACACGTGGCAAGTGCACTAGCCTCCACCGGCTCCTCCTGCGCCACGTGCGTAGGCGGCGGGGCAAGTGAATCGGCGAGCACCCGATCCTGATCGTAAGTCACGATACTTGCCGCGCGAAGGCGACATGTGGCAAGTGTAATAACCGCTACAGATCCACCTGCGTCACGTGGTAGCGGGGCAAGTAAGCTACGCGCTCCAATCACAATCGTAAGTCACGATGCCGCCATAACCATAATGGTCACGTGTCCACGAGAATCCATCAGCGGTGTAGACATGCCCGTATAACAATGCTAATGGAAGCATACGTGGAATCTCCGAGTCTGCGATGCGTCCAAGTAAGTTCTCACAAGTCAACCCCTCCATCGAGGCAGCGGTAGTATAGAAACACAATTCTTGCTCAACGAAGACTATCACCATAAGCATGGGCAAGTTACACAACACCAAACATAGGCAAGTTACACAACACCAAACATAGGCAAGTTACTCAACACCAAACATAGGAAAGTTACACATAACTCAAGGTACTTTCATTTTATGTCAAGGTCCGGGTTTTAACCCTAAAGTACTACGTACGTTAACTTCCTTTTAAAGAGATCTATTCCTTTTATAAAAGTCACCCGATACCCGTAGTATAAAATTAGAGTTACTCACATTTTTAGGTAAACCAGAACACTTCCTTTTTTCTAAAATCAAGTAACAACATTCTTTTCCTAAAGTTCCAGTTTGCCTAATTTCAATTACTCAAGTCTCTTTATTTTAGAAAAGTTTCATAGTTCAATGTCTTAATCTCTTTTAAAACAATTGAGTAACATATGCCATATGTGTGAGCAGTTTATTCTTGTTTATAACCATATTATTAAAGCAGCCATGATCTAGAAAATGAAATTTTGTCTCATCTTAGCTTCTATGCAGATGGAGGTTTCTACTGGTTTTAATAATACTTCATTATTCAATACATTTTCCTTTATTAGCGCTGCAGTGGTTTGTTCGATACTTATTCTGATTTCCAAAATCAGTAACACATTATTCCTTTTAAAACCAAGTACTCATTACTCACGAATGAGGTTTCACACTAACATCCATATTAAGTCAAGTCTCTTATCTTTTATGATTAAGTCTCTTATCTTCTAAAAATCAGTAAATCATTCTCTTTATCTCTCTTAAGACGTTATACCTAACTTCCCATAAAGCTAGTATAACTCTTATGTTTTCAAAACCAAGTATTACTCTTCTTTCAAAAAGGTTTCTTAATTCTTTTGAAATACTTCAAGATTCTTATTATCACACATCAAGTCAGTTATAAGTCAAATCAGTTATCTTTTGAAAACCACAAAGCATTTCTTACTTACATAAAGTTGTTATAACCAACTTCCCATAAAGCCGTTATAACACTTTATGTTTTAAACCAATCAAATACATTTAACACATGTACGTCTACCGTACTACATAGTTATACACATATCATGCTAGAAAGGATATGAAGAGGTTCATATACCTCGCGACGATTATCGACTATAAGCAAAACGCTCCAAGTACCTCAAACCGTCGGCTACTCCCTAAGCCAGTAGATCACGCCACACGTAGAACTTGACCTATAAAGGCCACAAGGCGCCTATTATCATCTAGATCTCAACGTAGAATATTCTACGAAAATTCGCGACACCTCCCCACATGGCCGCGTAAATCTCTCTCTATCGAGGCACGCTATGAGCAACAACTCCCAGAGGGGTTATGCGTCTAATCCGGGCGTGTACAATTCTACTTCACAAGAATGCTACTCAAGTCTGCATGTCTGATCCTACGTAATTACGATTCGATTCTCTTCTTTAAATTGGGCTTAAGTCAAAAGACATTGCCGAGACTATGTTCAATTCTATATATAGTATACTTTAACTATACATTCCTCTGACATGTAATTTCCAATTACAATAGAAGGTCGAAGTGTTTACCTCGATAAGCCCAAAATTATCCAAGTTTATATGTCGATCTGAGCAAGGTTTAGCTCTACTCAGTGCGCTCCAACCCGCTCAAACAACCCTTAGAAGTTCTAACCAACTTCTACTCAATTACTTGACTATCAATGAAGATTTCCTTAGGGTTTCGTTTAGTGGCTAAAGGAAGTATAATTTTACTGGCTTTTAGTATAGGTATAACCTTGGAATACTACAAGGTATATGGGCTAAGGTATTTAGGGCATTATAACAATACTTGGAGAGTATTTCTATACCCTGAAAGGGGGTATTATCTGAAACAACTAGGCTAGGGGTACCCTCGGCAGACACTTCTGAAAGGGGAGGAGGCTCTCGGCGAGGCTTCTCAAAGAGAGGGGGCTTTGGGCGAACTCATCACACAAAGAGGAGGGATTTCAAGACTTGGAAAATGATTTTAGGATGAAGAAGTTCATCAACTTAGAGGTATTTATAGGTCAAGCAATGGCCAACCAATGGCCAAGATCAAGCCAAGTGCCATGCAAGTGTAGGGCTAGGATTAAGCCAAGTGCACCTTATCCATCTACCACGCAACTTGCGCGAGGATGATCGCAGGAGTTCATCCGTCATTCTGAAGGATCGTGAGGGTGATCAAGGCCTCGAGGCAGTCTGTGACGCCGGTTCGCATCGATCGCGTGATACCGCGATCGATTGGTTTGATTCATGGGAGTTATCCGGGAGAGCAGCGTCCCAGCTACTTGGGATGAGTTCTCGAGGCTTTCCTCACTTCTTGCCTCGCGGATGAGGAGGCGCGGGTGATAGATTTTCTTCCGAGGCGAGAGAGGGCCTTGTCGGGAGTACAATGTCGAGTTTGATTCATTGGCTCGATATGTCCCGGCGTTGGTAGCGATTATTGAGGATAGGGTGCACCGCTACGTCACGGGCTAGATGACTATATGGCCGAGTCGTATGCGGGTGTTTCTCTTCACCGTATGGACATTACCGCATGCGAGCTCATGCTCTTGGATGTGAGGCGTAGAGATCGCGGGTTGTGACAGCGGCAGAAGAAGACGGGGCGGCGAGGTCGTTTGGTGGCTATCGTGGTGGCGGCCTCGCGCGATCTAGATTTGCACCACGGCTCGAGCACTCGCCTGCCGTCCTCGGCCCGGGATATTCGAGGCGGACGGGGCCCGGGACTTGGACATCGAGTAGCGAGAGGTTACGGCGTCGGGACCACCCGCCGGTGTGGCGTCGGTAGATCCTACGGGAGTTGTGGTGCGGGAGTTTGTTTGATTGTAGCCGGCGAGTCACTATGCGGCTGTCGAGCCAAGGCGATCTTGATGGTAGAAGTCACCCTACGTGTTCTTTCGCGGGTCTTCTTCATCTCCTACGATTACTGCGCCGAGGCGAGTACTCGTGGGTCAAAGCAGTCGCGGCAGGTCGTGGCTCGGGTCCCGATTCTAGCGGTCCTCGAACCGCATTTATGCTTTGTCGGTAAACGGGATCGGAGGCCTCGCGATGTCGTCACAGTACTTTATCGGTTCGGTTTGATGTGTATGCTTTGATAGATCCGGGTTCTACTCATCCTATATATCTCCCTTATTGCTAGTAGGATAGGGATAGAGCACGAGTCCATAGACCACTCGAGGTAGCTACGCCGATGGGTGATTCGGTGGTAGCTCGGCGGGTATATAGAGCTTGTCCTGTGACCATTCTGATCGTCGGACCACTGGCCGACTTGATAGAGTTGGAGATGATTGACTTCGACGTGATCATGGGGATGGATTGGCTAGCTTCTTGCTACGCCAATGTAGAGCTGAGAGAGAGAGTAATGCGGTTCCAATTTCTGAGGCCGGTTGTTGAGTGGGAGGAGCACGGTATCGCCGAGAGGTAGGTTTATTTCTACCTCGAGGCTAGGAAAGATGGTGCGAGAAGGGTATATCTACCATCTCGTTCGGGTGTTTGATCACGAAGGCTGCGGTACCAGATTTTGATCGATTCGATGGTCGTGAGTTCCCAGGCGTGTTTCGGATGACCTCGGGTATCCCTCACGAGAGGAGATCGAGTTTTGTATAGATGTGTTGCGGATACTCGGCCTATTTCCATTCGCCATCTGAGAATGGCACTGCCGAGTTGAGAGAGTTGAAGGACCGGTGAGGATTTCTTTGGAGAAGGGCTTCATCGGGCCTAGTGTTTCTCCACGGGAGCGCCGGTATTGTTCGTAAAGAAGAAGGGCGGGGCTGCGCATGTGTGTTGATTCTGAGCGGTGAACAAGGTGACCATTAAGAACGAATACCCCCTTCCGTGATTGATAATTTGTTCGACCCGGTTGCGAGTGCGAGATGTTTCTCAAGATTGATCTGCGATCGGGCTATCATCAGTGCGAGTCGAGAGGTGGATGTCCACAGGATTGCATTCGGGACGATGCAGGCATTATGAGTTCGGTCATGTCTTTTGGGTTGACCAATGCTCGCGGTATTCATGGATTTGATGAACCGAGTGTTCAAACCATTTTGGACACGTTTGTGATAGTGTTCATTGATGATATCTTGGTTTATTCTCGCTCGAGCGCGAGCATGCGAGCATTTGAGGCTGTCTTGTGATTCTCGGGACCAGCGATTATGCGCCAAGTTTTCCAAATGTGAGTTTTGGTTGACTTGATGGCGTTTCTTGGGCATATTGTCGGGGCTGATGGCATTCGAGTGGATACGGCGAATCGGCGATCGAGGACTTGGCCTGAACTCTTACTCCGATAGAGGTTCGCGATTTTACGGGCCTTGCAGGATATTATCGGCGGTTCGTGGAGAAGTTTGCTTCTATCTCTGCACCATTTACTAGGCGACTCGAGAAAACGGCCAAGTTTCATGGGCGGATGCTTGTGGCGGGGTTTCGATTCTTTGAAAGAAGACCGGCGCCGCCCCGTTCTTACTCTTCCAGAGGGTCCATATGGTTATGTCGTGTATTGTGATGCGTCAGGCATCGGGTTGGGATGTGTGTTGATGCAGCATGGCAGGGTTATAGCATATGCATCCCGACAGCTGAAGAAACACGAGAGGAACTACCCCACCCATGACTTGGAGTTGGCGGCTGTGATTTACGCTTTGAAGATCTGGAGGCACTATTTGTAGGTCGATGGGGAGCCTATCAGATGTGCAGCTAGAGAGGAGGGACATGGTTCGTGATTTGCATCAGTTAGTGAGCCTTGGTGTCCGTTTGATTGATTCTGATAGCAGTGGGGTTAGAGTTCGTGAGGTTGCCGAGTCTTCCATCGTTGAGGAGGTGAAGAGGCAACAGTTCGAGGATCGGCTTTGATTCGATATCGTGATCTGACTCTTACGTGAGGCAAGGGTCCTTTTGGTAGCACGATGGGGTGCTAAGGTTTGAGGCGGTGTGTGTTCGGATGTTTGAGGACTTGGCGCGAGTTCTTGGGGAAGCACCGCGGTAGCGCGTTACTCTATCCATCGGGGTCGACCAAGATGTACCACGACCTTAGATCGTGTATTGGTGGGATGGCTTGAAGAGGGCGTTGCGAGTTCGTAGCTCGGTGCGTGTTGTCGGCAGTGAAGGTAGAGCACGAGAGGCACGGTGGTTTTATTCTGACGATTGAGATCGACCGGAAGTGGGAGGTAATCAACATGGACTTCATCACGGGATTACCTCGCACTCGGAGAGACATGATTCTATATGGGTTATCGTCGACGGTGTGAAATCAGCCCACTTTCTTCCCGTCAGACGACTTTTGGTACCGAGGATTATGCGGACTTTACATCAGAGATCGTCGATGCATGAGTCCCTACCCGATCATATCGCATGCGGAGCCCGGTTTACGGCTAACTTACGGAGGTCCTTCGAGGGGTTTAGGGGCAGTGAGCACAGTATCGCATTTCATCCACGCAGCAGACGGGCGGAGCGCACTATCCGGACTCTTGAGGATATCTGCGAGCATGTTATTGACCGATGGTAGTTGGGAGGATCATTTGCCTCTAGTTGAGTTCGCGTATAATAATAGCTACCACTCCGGTATTCGGATGGCGCCTTATGAGGCCTTGTATGGGAGGAAGTGCGATCGCCTATAGGTTGGTTCGATGTGGGCGAGTGCGGCTAGTGGGACGGTTGATACAATGAGCGATGGATAAGGTGAAGCTTATCCGAGAGCGGCTATTAATGACTCGAGTCGGCCAGTCGTATCACGGATCATCGTCGTGGCATCTTGAGTTCGAGGTTCATGATTGGGTTTTCCTAAAGGTGTCACCCATGAAGGGTGTGATGAGATTCGGGAAGAAGAAACTCGGCCCAGTACATTGGGTCGTTTGATTGTCGCGAGGTAGGCAAGGTTGCACATGAGTTGGATCTGCCGTCCGATCTGGAGGCGGTGCATCCGATTTTCACGTATCTATCTTTGAGGAGATGTATCGGGGATCCATCTAGGGTACACCGATTGGCGATGTCGGTGACCGGGGGTTATCGTATGAGGAGATTCCCATAGCGATAGTCGATCGTCGAGTTAGGCGTCTGCGGACCGGGGCGTGGCAAGTCAAAGTCTTGTGGCGGAACGAGCTCGAGGAGGAGATGGCGTGGGAAGCCGAGGAGGACATGAGGCGAAGTATCCTCACCTATTCCCACCTCCGGTAATTCACTTTCCTACTTGTAAATTTTAGTTATCGCTTACGCCTAAGTGTTGTTACGTGGCGTGTGTGGCATTTGCAAATCGCTTAAGTTATGAAGAATCTTATCGTTAATCGTCTTGGGAAGGAACATTCGGACGAATGTTTCTAAGGGGAGAATGTTATACCCGTATTTCGCAGTATGTACGTAAGGAATACGTCTGAAAGTCTAGCCTTAAAGATAAGCCTTGGGCGTTTTTATTTGTGCACAACTCACTAAAAGAATCGCTTTTACGAAACGTTTCCACGACTTTCGTAGGGTAAATTCGGCTATGCCATTTCTAATTTTGCGGATTTTTCCGAGAGGCGAAACATTTTGGACCAACGGGAGGCGACACTTGGCACCCTCCAATGGTGGACTTCAATCGTCCATTAGACGAAATTGGAGAGCATTGGCGTTTTTGTGCCTTGTGCACAAGTCAAGGAGTTGGTAGGATATTTGTGTGGAGTAAATCTTCACCCTACACTTGCCTTGCACTTGTCTTAATCTTGGCCATTGGTTGGCCACTTCTTGACCTATAAATACCCCCTTAGAGATGAAGAGTTCTTCATCCACAAATCTTTCAAGTCTTGAAAATCCTCTCCTCTCCCTTTGTAGCCTTTTCGTCCAAACCCCTCCCCCTCCCCTTGTGAAGGCCCTTGGCCGAATACCCCCCCTAGCCTAGCCAAAATCTACTCCCCCTCCCTTGGTAGAAAAGTTGCCTTCTTGTATTGTTATAATGCCCAAAATACCCTAGCCCAAATACCTTAGTACTTAGTAGAAGTTGTGAAGAACTTCTAAGGTTTCCTTGGAGCATACAACTTAGGAGCAAAACCTTGCTCAGGCGCGACTTTTTCTAGGATATTATTGGGCTTACTGAGGTAACTAATCCTAACCCTCTTTTGAATTAGAGAATACATACTGTAGTAGTATTAGAATAAGTATTAAATACTTAGAAGAATATCACAGAATAGAATTGAACTGTTACCACAGTAGAAGGGTTTAAAAGAAGAATAATCAAACTGTACTTACATAGGACTGTTTTCACGATGAACTTATATAGCTCAGGGTAGGAAGTCTGCCCAACTTTCCATAGAATTGTGAACCCTCTGTTTAGAATGAACTTGAGTAGTCTTTGATAGATGTCTGACTATTATAGGTGACTCTCTGCGCGACATATTGACTTGGCGGTGGTTTTTGAGAAGGTATGTGATTCTTCCTAAAGCATGATATTTTACAATATATATAGTACGGTAGACGTACATGTGTTAACTGAATAATAACTACGGCAATGTCTTTGACTTAAGCCTGAATAACACTTACGGCAATGCCTCACGGCTTAAGCCTGAATAACACTTACGGCAATGCCTCACGGCTTAAGCCTGAATAATAAAGATCTGAAAGCATTTCAAAAGAATCTTCAATCATTTTTATGAAGAGAACTAATTGGTTTTTAAAAAGAATCTTAATAGTTATACTAGATTTATGGTAAGTTAAGTATAAACTCTTAAGATTGATAAAAGATAAATTTTTGCTAGGTGTTTATCAGAGACTTATATTGAATTGTGAAAAGAATAATAAGATGGTTTGATAAGTAGACATGATATGATGCTATGTGTGTTAGTGTCTTGTAACGTTGTGTAAAAGAGTATTCTTGTTGTTCTTATGTTGTTTAACGATAAGCTGTTAGGTTAGTGTAACATCACTCACCTCTTGACATATTACCGGGGGTTAAGCTGCCCTCCGATGCGGGGTAGACTCAGGCGGTATGGGACCATGATTCGAGAATACCTCATGCGGGTCCAAGGGACCTATGCGGAGCTACGGGAGTTCCAGGTTAGTGTGCGGGGTTATACCTCATGCGGTCCATGTGGCCATGCGGACTACGAGTCGGGGCGATGCGAGGTAGCTACCTCGATGCGGGGTTATATACCTATGCGGGCCTATGTGATTGGCCTATGCGGACTTCGGAGTCCAGGATTAGGCTTGCATGGTGATACTACGCAATTGGCCTGCTGATCATTCGCACCTAGAAAAGACACATTCTGATTTACCTATTCTGCTCTTGTTTGTGATATGGCACTATGTGCGGTTTCTCGTTGTTTCATACATACTTGCAACCATTTTAAAAAGGATATGTTTCATTTAAGTATTTTTCAGTTTCATATACTTAGTACCTGTTGTACTGACCTCCTTCGGGGGGCTGCGTTCATGCCGCAGGTAAGGGCAAGCAGGTGCTAGATCCACATTCTTAGGATCTACGTTGGTGTCTGAGCTCCATCTTTTAGGAGGCTCTACTTTTGGGTATGATCTCCTGTTGTAGATAGTTTTGTATGCGAGGTATGGCGGGCCTGTCCGCCATAGTTGTATATTTCCTTAAGTGCATAGTCATGTTTATGCGATGTCGGATGTATCGCTAAACCATGTTTATATATATATCTTGAAAAGCGATGTTTTCTCATAAAGCGTGTCTTATTTTATAAAGCTGTTTCATGTCTTGCTTTATATTTCCGCGATTACTCGATGTATGACTACTTGGGTGCCGGTGAGCACGATCCACGGGCCGGGCAGTCGTGACACTTGGTGTTCATGTATGCTTATTGGTATTATAATATATCATGGACTGCCGGCAGTGAGGAATGATTCCACGGGCATGGTTGATATTATGGGCGTGAGACCCATAGTTATATTTGAGTAGTGACTTTGAGGCCATGCTGTCTCGACCCGAACCCGGGCCCGTGACTGGTGTCTTACCCCGGGCACCCAAGTAGACATACATCAGAGTAATCAGCGGAACATAAAACAAGACATGAAATAATATGAAGTGTAAAACAGTTTTTCTGCGAAAAGTTGTCTTACAGCATATATATATATATATAACTTGAATCCGAATAGTTACATCCCTTTTACAAACTCTGCCCACAACAGTACTACAGACCTCTAAGAATGATATAACAACAATGACGGGACAGGGCCCCGCCATACCCCTGAATGTAAGTACCTACAACGACAGGGGACTATACCACCGATAAGCCTCCGAAGAAACGGAGCTTCCCAAAACGCTGTTTGTGATCCTAGGCGAGGATCGATGATCGTGTACCTACCTGCGGCATGAACGCAGCCCCGAAGAGTCGATAACAGTACCAAGTATGTAAAGCGAAAATCATAAATGAAATCATAGTAGTCTATATAAAGCGGGGAGACATGTATGATAACCAAACTACGATTCCTGATAAATAGCGATCATGTCAAGTCGTGGACTCGCCCTCAAAGTCATCACTCAAATATAACTATGGGTCTCACGCCCACAACATCAATCATGCGTGGAATACCTTCACCGCCTGCGATCTATGATATAAAAGCACCAAGGAATACACATGAACACGTGTCCCACGTGTCATAATAAAACCGTCACGGGGTAAATGCGAAGGCATATCCGACTACTAAAACCCCGGTACCAACAAAGTCATAAAGCGTATCACGAGTGCTGTCTGACCGCCACATGATCGAAGCGGCCACTACCGCGCAATATCAAATGTCGCGTCTAATCCTCGAACTTCCGCGACTCGCATAGGCCACTCACATAGCCCGCATGAGGTATTCCCGCATCGAGGTAGCTACTCCCGGCGTCGTCTGGACTCGCGGCCGCATGGCCACATGAACCGCATGACCACAAAGGCGCACACTAACTGGAACTCTCGTAGCTCGCATAGGTCCCTGGACCCGCGTGAGGTATTCTCGAATCATGGTCCTGCACCGCGAGTCTACCTCGCCGGAGGCGACTTAACCCCCGGTATCATATCAAGAGACGAGTGATATAATACTAACATAACAGCTTATCGTTAAACAACATAAGCACAACAAGGAAAACCCCTTTACACAAACATCATAAGATACTAACACACGTAACATCCTAACATGTTTACTTATCAAAGCAACAAGAAAGTATTACAAGGCTATCACAAACCAACACAATCAAGTTATTCACACAAGGTACTTTCTACCTTATGTTAACAAGTTCGGGTTTTTATCCCCAAAGTACTTCATACATTAACTCTTTAAAAGATCTGTTTCTTTCACAAAAGTCACACAATACCCGTAGTATAAAAATAGAGTGACTATCTTTTTAAGTAAACCAAAACGCTTTCCTTTGTAAAATCAAGTAACAACATTATTTTCCAAACGTTCAAGTTTGCCTAATTTCAAATGCTCAAGTTTCTCATTTTCGAAAGGTTTCGTAGTTCATAGTTTTAATCACTTAATAATATAATTCTCCTTTAAAACAAATTGAGAAACATATGCCTTATGTGTGAGTAGGTTATTCTTGTTTATAACAATCTTATTAAAGCAGCCATGATCTAGGAAATGTAATATCATTTTGTCTTATCTTAGTTTCTATGCAGATGGAGGTTTCTACTTGGTTTTCATAATACTTTATTAGTCAATACATTTCCCTTTATTAGCGTTCTTTGTGGTTTGTTCGATACTTATTCTCATTTCCAAATCGATAAAACATTATTCCTTTACAAACCAAGTACTCATTACTCACGAATGAGGTTTCACACTTTTTAACAAAATTCATATTAATTCAATTAAGTCAAGTCTCTTATCTTTTAAGATCAAGTCTCTTAACTTCTAAAATCAATAAACCATTCTTTTTATCTCTCTTAAGTCGTTATACCTAACTTCCCATAAAGCTAGTATAACTCTTAAGCTTTTAAAACCAAGTATTACTCTTCTTTCAAAAAAACGGTTCTTAATTCTTTTGAAATACTTCAAGATTCTTATTATTAGACTCAAGTCAAAAGACATCGCAGTAAAAACCACGTTCAGTTAACACACGTACGTCTACCGTACTATACATATTCTTTTAAATATCATGCTCAAGAGGATAGGAAGAATCACATACCGCGCGACGATTATCGACTATTAGCAAAACGCTCCACGGCTATAACCCGGCTAGCCTTTTTCACCTTTCAAGTAGAACATGCTACTCGCAGAACTTTCAACCTATAAAGGCCATATACGTCTATCAACGTCTAGACTACTCTGCAGAATATTCTAAGCAGTAGGTTCTCTATTTTACGGAAAATCGGGCAGCACTTCCCTACCCGTTAAGCTACACAAGTCTCTCAAATACTGATCTATGTAAATCTGATTCAATCTTCTTCTGTAATATCCTTCTATTACAGTTCAATTCTCTTCTGTAATATCCTTCTATGTGTCTTATATTCATTTCTATACTACTACAGTATGTAATTTCCAATTACAATAGAAGGATAAGAGTATTTACCTCGATAAGCCCAAAATTATCCAAGTTTAAATGTCGATCCTGAGCAACGTTTAGCTCCTACTCTGAGCGCTCCAACCCGCTCCAAACAACCCTTAGAAGTTCTACGCAACTTCTTCTTAATACTTCAACCAACTATGAAGATTTTCCTAAGGATTTCGTTTTGTGACTGAAGAAGAGTATAATAGTATTTCTGGGCTTTTAGTATAGAGGTAACCTTGGAATACTACAAGGTATTTGAGCCAAGGTATTTTGGAATAGTAACAACGTTTGGAGAATACTTTTATACCAAGGGGGGGTGTATTTCACGAGAACAACTCAAGGTAGGGGTACTTTTAGCACCACCAAGGAAGGGGGGAGGTACTCTCGGCCAAGGGCCTCACAAAGGGGGAGGGGGAGGCTTGGACGAAAGCCTTACAAAGGGGGAGGGAGATTTCAAGACTTAGAAAAGTGTGGAGTGGATGAAGAAGTCTTCAACTAAGGGGGGGTATTTATAGGGAAACCAATGGCCAAGATCAAGACAAGTGGTGGGCAAGTGGAGGGTGAGGATTTGCCCAAGTGCCACCTAGTCATCTACTCCTCAATTCACTCCAAACATTGACCCATGGTTTAGGCAACAAAACATGGCACAAAACGTGCCCCCTTTCGACCACCAATCCGCCAACTTGAGGGTGACAAGTGTCGCCCTCTCGTTGGTCCAAAATATTTCATCTCTCGGAAAAATCTGCAAAAATTATTAAAGTCGCAACCGTAATTTTCTCCTCGCAAAGTTTGGAAAACGTTTCGTCGGAAAACAATTCTTTTCGTGGGTTGTGAACAAAATTTCCGTCCCTTGCCTAACTTAAGGCTTAAACTTTTATACGTACGCCCTCACGTACATACTATGGAAATACGGGGTATAACATTCTCCCCTCCTTAGAAACATTCGTCCCGAATGTTCCTTCTAAGTCTCAAAACACACATGCGCCCGCATAGTCTTTACTACTATACTTACGAAAACAATCATGCCGTACCTGGCCATAACATAACACACGCGCCATTACTCAACTTCAAGTCCACGAGGAATCACCTCCATCACTACAAAAGCTCCCACCCAAGGTCTAAAAGATACTCCATTCGCACCTTTTCTTTACAAACGAAATGATCACTCCTATACTCTTACTCGTCGTACCCTTCTTGTATACTAGCACTCTTTCCCATAACTTACCACATTTCTGTTACTGCTTCAGTTTCCAAAATCTCTGGGTTACTACCTCCAACTCGGTCATCATTAACTGGGAACACTCTGGATGGATCTCCGATACTTTTCCGCACATAACAACATGAAAGACCGGACGTACTGCCTCCTAAGTCGGACGACAAATGCTAACATATAGGCAACCTGGCCTATTCTTCACATGATCTGAAAAAGGCCCAAATTAACTCGGGCTAAGTTTCCTCTGTTTTCCAGAACTCGTCACACCCCTTTCCGGGGTGGTACCTTCAAGAAAACCCACCGTCAACCTGAACTCTAAGTGTCGACGTTGATTATCCGCACGACTTCTGTTGACTCTGTGCTGCCAATAACCTCTTCTGGATAAGCTTCATCCTATCCACATCCTGCTGAAACAAGTATGAACCCACTATCTGAACCTTGCCAACATCGAACCAATCGACCGGCAACTTACACTTCCGCCCCTACAAGGCGTCATAAGGCGATATAAGAATACTGAAATGGTAGCTATAAAACACTC
The DNA here is from genome assembly GCA_029844215.1 of Przewalskia tangutica. NCBI lineage: Eukaryota > Viridiplantae > Streptophyta > Magnoliopsida > Solanales > Solanaceae > Przewalskia > Przewalskia tangutica. The sequence goes on from CM056733.1 coordinate 36,377,681, forward strand.
CCTCAACAGGAGGCAACAATCCTCACAGCTACCCCTGAAGTCCAAACACTGGCCCGAGGGCGAAAGCGATACTGAGACTCACTTGAGTTCCTAACCCTGCCTGGTAAAACTTCCAGAAAAAGAAATAGTCATAACCTGGGCTTTACTGTCTGTCATAAGGTGAAAGTAGGCACCTCCGCAGCCTTACAACCTTTCTGATATAACAACTCACATAACCCTCTGCCGAGTACACGGTCCTGACTGAAAGATAAGATGGGCTGACCTCATCGGCCGACTACTGGTCGAACGCATCCACGAACTCGTACGATGGTTAACTAAACTTGGGCCTAACATCCTCATGACCCTATCACAAAGCGGGACCACCACAAACTGACCCCACCATAATACAGGCCGCGGGTTGACCCGCGATCGGTCCTCAACCCGACCCGCTATCGCGCAAAAACTCTTGTTCCCCGATCCGGAACAATCTCACCATCGAGTCACGAAAACCTAGTGGTCTTCTTAGCTCAACTACCCTCTTTCATATCATACCACTCAGGGACTTATCACACAAACATATCTCACGAGTACTAAGCACTCCGATAAGGGTCAAACATAAAATAAATCTTTTACTCGAGATGGCCTTGCCTCTAAGGTCTCCACGTATAATATTCTAAGGCTCACACTTTCCCTAACCCCAATATTACCCTTTATACTAACCATGATTTCTAATCATAATTAACACAATGCTGTCTGAACACAACACTTATGATATACTCGTCTTAACACACATACAAATCTCTAGAGGGTTAAGGATATACATGTATCTACTGCTTCACTACCCTTTGTCGTTCTAATCAATCCTGCCCTGTTGGGCGCATAGCTAGGGAAGATGACGAACTAGCCACTGATCCTGAAGGCTGAGTCTTTACATCCGCGCCACCTGTGGTCGGACAATTTCTCGCAAAATGGCCCTGCTGGCCGCAAACATAACAAGCTGTCGAAGAAGTACGACACTCCCCACAATGACACTTACCACAACGTCCACACCGAGGTGGGGGTGGCCTCCTCTGGCTAACACCCCTTCCTCTCCGAGCCACTGAATCTGCAATCGATCGGTAGGTGAGTCCTCTCTTGCATCCACAAAAACGACATTCCCGGGATGGCGCTGCACGCGTGAATGCGAGGAAAACTGAATCCGGTTGGCTGGAACTTATGTGTATCTGTGAATCAGAAGCCCTGGAGCTCTGACCAACTCCGGCATACCTCGATCGTCCTGAAGTCTGTGGAGGACAACTATGCACTGGCGGAGGCGCATATCCAGTCTGCTGCTGAGGCGATTCTGTTATACCCCGTATTTCCAGAGTATATACGTGAGGGCGTACGTACAATAATTTAAGCCTTAAGGATTGGCAAGGATCGAAATTTGGGCACAAGTGCCGAAAAGAATCGTTTTTCGACGAAACATTTTACAAGACTTGCGAAGGGAAAATTCCGGCTACGTCATTTTTAATTTTTGCGGATTTTTTCGAGAGACGAAACATTTTGGACCAACGGGAGGGTGACATGTGTCACCCTCACATTGGAAGGAATTGTGGGCGGTATTGGACGAAAGGGTGGGTCAAAGTTGGTAGGATATTTTTGCAAGTTGGTGTGGTAGATGGATAAGGTACACATGGTTAAATCCTAGCCCTACACTTGCCTAACACTTGGATTGATCTTGGCCATTGGTTGGCCATTGCTTGACCTATAAATACCCCTCTAAGTTGAAGACTTTCTTCATCCAAACTTGAGCATTTTTCTAAGTCTCAAAATACTCCCTCCCTCTTGAGCTTTCGTCCGCCACACCCCCTCCCCCCCTTTGAAAGGCCCTCGGCCGAGCACACCGCCCCCCCTAGCCTAGTTGTTTTCGAGAAATACCCCCCCCCCCCTTTTGGTAGAGAAATACTCTCCAAGTATTGTTATAATGCCCTAAATACCTTAGCCCATATACCTTGTAGTACTTTCCAAAGTTACCTCTATACGTAGAGCCCGAAAATACTATTATACTTTCCCTCAGTCGCAAAAACGAAACCCTAAGGAAAACCTTCATAGTCGGTTGAAGTGTTAAGTAGAAGTTGCGTAGAACTTCTAAGGGTTGTTTGGAGCGGGTTGGAGCGCCCAGAGTAGGAGCTAAACGTCGCTCAGGATCGACATTTATACTTGGATAATTTTGGGCTTATCGAGGTAAATAATCCTATCCTTCTAGTGTAATTGGAAATTACATACTGTAGTAGTATTGAAATGAATATAAGATTCATATAAGAGAATTGAACTGTAATAGAAGGATATTACAGATAAGACTTGAACTGAAATCGCATCAGAAGAATATTAAAGTAGAAGATTAAACTGTACTTACATAGGACCGTATTTCTGATGAACTAATAACCTTTATTGGTTGAATGTTCTGCGAGTAGCATGAACTACTTGGAAGGTGGACAAGGCTAGCCGGGTTATAGCCGTGGAGCGTTTTGCTTATAGTCGATAATCGTCGCGAGGTATGTGATTCTTCTTATACTCTTGAGCATGAAGTATTTTAAAAGAATATATATATAGTACGGTAGACGTACGTGTGGCAATGTCTTTTGACTTAAGCCTAAATAATAAAGAATCTTGAAGTATTTTAAAGGAATATATATATAGTACGGTAGACGTACGTGTGTTAACTGAATGTACTGTTACGACAATGTCTTTTGACTTAAGCCTGAATAATAAAGAATCTTGAAGTATTTCAAAGATTAAGAAACCGTTTTCAAAGAAGAGTAATACTTGGTTTTGAAAACATAAGAGTTATACTAGCTTTATGGGAAGTTAGGTATAACGTCTTAAGAGTGGTAAAGAGAATGGTTTACTGATTTTTAGAAGTTAAAAGACTTGATCTTAAAAGATAAGAGACTTGACTTGAATGAATTAATATGAATTTTGTGTGAAACCTCATTCGTGAGTAATGAGTACTTGGTTTTTAAAAGGAGAAATGTTTCTTGATTTGAAATCGAATGAGTATCGACAAACCACTGCAGCGTTAATAAAGGAAAATGTATTGAAAAATGAAGTATTATTAAAAACTGGTAGAAACCTCCATCTGCATAGAAACTAAGATGAGACAAAATGATATTACATTTCCTAGATCATGGCTGCTTAATAAGATTGATCATAAACAAGAATAACCTACTCACATATAAGGCATATATTTCTCAAATTGTTTAAAAGATAATTATGTTTTAAAGGATTAAAACTATGAACTACGAAACCTTTTCGAAAATGAGAAACTTGAGCATTGAAATTAGGCAAACTGGAACTTTAGGGAAAAGAAAGGCATTGTTTTGTCTCAAATTGGTTTAAAACATAAAGTGTTATAACAGCTTTATGGGAAGTTAGTTATAACGACTTTATGAGAACAAAAGAAGGGTTTTATCATTGGTTTTACTGTGGTAACTTGACTTTAAAAAGAGAAGTGTTTTGGTCCAAAAGGAAGGCATGGTATTTCCTTAATTTGGTTTTAAAAAGGAAAGTATGAAAGTTGTTTTGGTTTACTTAAAAAGATGTAAGTCACTCTATTTTTTATACTAAGGGTATCGGGTGACTTTTATAAAAGGAATGGATCTCTTAAAAGGAATTTAACGTACGTAGTACTTTAGGGTTAAAACCCGGACTTTGACATAAAATGAAAGTACCCTGAGTTGTGTATAACTTGCCTATGCTTGTTGTTGTGAAACTTGCCTATGCTTGTTGTGATAGCCTTTGTTGTGCAAGAATTGTGTTTCTATACTACCGCGTCTCTCGGTGGAGGGCCGGTTGACTTGTTGAGAACTTACTTGGGCGTCTGCGCGGTGTGGAGAATTCCAGTGCGCTCGCTGATAGTGTTATTCCACGGACTAGCTCTCCATGAGGTTTCTTCGTTCGGCCTTGGTACCGGTGGTGGCTTTCGTGCTTGCCGCCTCGTGGTGATTAGGCCTTTGGTACAGTAGTTAGCCCTCGCTTGCCCGTTCGGTGTAGTGACGAAGTCTCGTGATACGCTTGGTAACGGTAGTTAGCCCTCGTACTTGCCCGGTCATACGTGGCGGCCTTGGTATCCGTAGTCGGCTTTCGTACTTGCCGTGTCGCCTTCGTGGTTTGGTTGTATAGTATTGTTAGTACGGCTTTGGCATCGGTAGGACTTGGTGTTCATATGTACTCCGGTGTTCATATGTACTCTGGTGTTATTATATCATAGGCGGTGATGAGGAAGGTATTCCACGGGCATGATTGATGTTGCGCGTGAGACCGTAGTTATATTTGAGTGATGACTGAGGCGTGAGTCCACGACTTACATGACCGATTATTTATCGTGATCGTAGTTTGGTTATCATACATGTATCCGCTTTATATAGATCGCTATGATTTCATTTCTGATTTTCTGATTTCACATACTTGGTACTGTTATCGACCTCCTTGGGCTGCGTTCATCCGCAGTAAGTACATCATTGCCGATCCGCTTTTAGGATCACATTTCAGCGTGTTGGGAAGCTCCGTTCCTTGAGGCTTATCTTTGGTATGTTACCACAGTGCAGTAGGTTCTTGTACATTCGAGGGTATAGCGGGCCTGTCCGTCATAGTTATTGTAAAAATCTTGAAGTGCACTGCCTTTGTTGTGGGCGGGGTTGTAAGGATTATCGCTCAAAGGTCGATATATATATAAATCTTTGAAAAGGCAACCGTTTTGGTTGGCCTATTTTCTTTCATCTTGATCTATATCTATTTATATGTTTAAGTTTTCATTTCCGCTGGTTTTTCTCTGATATTGTATCACTAGGGTGCCCGGGGTAAGGCACAAGTCACGGGCCCGGGTTCGGGTCGTGACAAAAGTGGTATCAGAGCAGTTTATCCTCGGAAAGTGTCTACAGACCGTGTCTAGTAGAGTCTTGATTATCGGTGTGTTGTGCACCACATCTATGATCGTGAGGTGCAGGACATTTAGGATTGGTTTCTATTCTTCTCATTCGAGATCGTGCCTTAGAGTCGTGTGATAAGTTGGACCCCTCGACGTGCCGTTTTCACGTGTATGCCTCCGCAAGGCAACCCGGGCGAAGGGCAAAGCGGCGAGAGGGAGTCTGCGAGTAGAGCGGCGGTAGTCTCTGAGACCACGATGCACGAGCCTCGGCCCGATGCAGGCGAGAGGATGGGTTACAAGTGGGCGATTAATGGCCGTGGTTGTGGCGAACTTGAGGATAGGCCCGGGCCAGCGGTTCGAGCACCATGGTTCACCTAGATCGAGATAGTTTGAGGCTACGGGATTTTTACGAGTTGTAGCCGCCATAGTTTTATGGGTCGAGGCCCGAGGATGATCCGCGAGTTCATCAAGCGATTCTGATGGATCATGAGAGTGATCAAGGCATCGGAGACCGAGTCGGTGGTCCTAGGTTCGCATCGGTGCGTGATACCGCAATGATCGGTTTGATTCGTGGGAGGTGTCGGGAGAGAATGCACTTCCGGTATATGGGACGAGTTCTCGGGGTATTTCTTGCACATTTCTTGCCTCACGGATGAGAGGGCTCGGTAAACAGATTTTTGGTGTTGCGGCGAGCAGGCGTGCGGTTTGGGAGTACAATGTGGAGTTCGACTCATTGGCGTGCGTCCCGCGTTAGTAGCTAGTATGGAGGATCGAGTGCACCGATATGTTCTGAGGGCTCGATGATTACCTACCGAAAGTTGTTGGTGTAGCTCTTCAACCGGCATGGACATTGCCGCGTAGGCTTATGCTGCAGGATGTGAGGCGGAGAAATCGACGGAATGACGAAGATCGGCGAAGAGGGCGAGCAATGCGAGGTCCTGGTGACTTTCGAGGCGGACCGCCTCGGCGTCGACTAGTTATGTACCTCTGCCCGATGCAGTGGTCCTCCACCGCCGGGACGCCGGGATATTCGGGGAGCGGTCGGGCTCCGTGTTTCAGATTTTGGGAGTAAGTGCTCGCCGGATGAGTCGCCACTTGTCTCGGTGTGGCGTTGTGGAAAACTTCATAAGGGAGAGTGTCGTACTAACTTGGGAGATTGTTATTCTTGCGCCAGCGGGGCCATCTGGCGAGACTGTCCACTGGAGTAGCGCTGGTAGGATAGCACGGCTACGGATCGATTGCGGGTTCGTCACCTTCCATAGCTAGGCGTGATGTTCATACACCGCGGCAGAGGTCGCGGTGGAAGTTCCCAGTTTTAGCGGTCCTTTGAACCGCCTATTTTCAGGTATATCCTTAACCCTCTAGAGTTTTGTATGTTTTAATGTATGTTGATGTGTTTAGTATTATGTTCGGATAGCTTTGTGCTAAAATGTGAGTTATAAGCCTAGTTAGTGAAAGAGGGTAAGCCTGGGGGTGACAAAAAAATGATGAACCTTAGAATATTACAGTTGAGACCTTAGATGTAAGGCCGTCTTGAGTACAGGATTTTGCGGGTGATCTTTGTCAGAATGTATAAGTATACGTGGAGTAATTGTGGGAAAAATTCCTTGGGTGGTGTAAAATGAAGTGGTAGCTTTCATGACCTGTATAGGTAAGATTGTTCCGGATCGGGAAACAAGAGCTTGATGCGTTAAGTGGGTCGGGTTGGGGCCATGTTGCGGGCCAACCCGCGGCCTGTTTCGAGGTAGGGTCACGAGGGTGCTAGGATTAAGTTTAGATGACCATCGTATGAGTTTGTGGATATGTTCGACCAGAAGCGGATCGTGAAGGCCGGGAATGGCCTTAAGGAAGATTGAGGCTAGTAAGATGACCAAGTTTGGAGGTGGTGACTCCAAAGTTTTGGGAAGCGGCGATGGTGAAGTGTGCGTATACTAGAAGAGTTCAAGTGTTCGAGAAGGGCACGACGAGTAAGGAAGGAAGAGAACGTGTGTTATTTCGTGGCCAGGTGTGGCGTTGGCAACTTGTTAGAGGAACTTTATCGTTATCCGTCTTGAGAAGGAACATTCGGGACGAATGTTTCTAAGGAGGGGAGAATGTTATACCCCGTATTTCCAGAGTATGTACGTGAGGGAGTATGTATAATAATTTAAGCCTTAAGGATTGGCAAGGATCGAAATTTGGGCACAAGTGCCGAAAAGAATCGTTTTTCGACGAAACGTTTTACAAGACTTGCGAAGGGAAAATTCCGGCTATGTCATTTTTAATTTTTGCGGATTTTTCCGAGAGACGAAACATTTTGGACCAACGGGAGGGTGACATGTGTCACCCTCACATTGGAAGGAATTGTGGGCGGTATTGGACGAAAGGGTGGGTCAATGTTGGTAGGATATTTGTGCAAGTTGGTGTGGTAGATGGATAAGGTACACATGGTTAAATCCTAGCCCTACACTTGCCTAACACTTGGATTGATCTTGGCCATTGGTTGGCCATTGCTTGACCTATAAATACCCCTCTAAGTTGAAGACTTTCTTCATCCAAACTTGAGCATTTTTCTAAGTCTCAAAATACTCCCTCCCTCTTGAGCTTTCGCCACACCCTCCCCTTTGAAAGTCCTCGGCGAGCACACCCCCTAGCCTAGTTGTTTTCGAGAAATACCCCCGCCCCCCCTTTGGTAGAGAAATACTCTCCAAGTATTGTTATAATGCCCTAAATACCTTAGCCCATATACCTTGTAGTACTTTCCAAAGTTACCTCTATACGTAGAGCCCGGAAACACTATTATACTTTCCCTCAGTCGCAAAAACGAAACCCTAAGGAAAACCTTCATAGTCGGTTGAAGTGTTAAGTAGAAGTTGCGTAGAACCTCTAAGGGTTGTTTGGAGCGGGTTGGAGCGCCCAGAGTAGGAGCTAAACGTCGCTCAGGATCGACATTTATACTTGGATAATTTTGGGCTTATCGAGGTAAATAATCCTATCCTTCTAGTGTAATTGGAAATTACATACTGTAGTAGTATTGAAATGAATATAAGATTCATAGAAGAGAATTGAACTGTAATAGAAGGATATTACAGATAAGACTTGAACTGAAATCGCATCAGAAGAATATTAAAGTAGAAGATTAAACTATACGTACATAGGACCGTATTTACAGTAGACTAATAACCTTTATTGGTTGAATGTTCTGCGAGTAGCATGAACTACTTGGAAGGTGGACAAGGCTAGCCGGGTTATAGCCGTGGAGCGTTTTGCTTATAGTCGATAATCGTCGCGAGGTATGTGATTCTTCCTATACTCTTGAGCATGAAGTATTTTAAAAGAATATATATATAGTACGGTAGCCGTACGTGTGGCAATGTCTTTTGACTTAAGCCTGAATAATAAAGAATCTTGAAGTATTTTAAAGGAATATATATATAGTACGGTAGACGTACGTGTGTTAACTGAATGTACTGTTACGGCAATGTCTTTTGACTTAAGCCTAAATAATAAAGAATCTTGAAGTATTTCAAAGATTAAGAAACCGTTTTCAAAAAAGAGTAATACTTGGTTTTGAAAACATAAGAGTTATACTAGCTTTATGGGAAGTTAGGTATAACGTCTTAAGAGTGGTAAAGAGAATGGTTTACTGATTTTTAGAAGTTAAGAGACTTGATCTTAAAAGATAAGAGACTTGACTTGAATGAATTAATATGAATTTTGTGTGAAACCTCATTCGTGAGTAATGAGTACTTGGTTTTTAAAAGGAGAAATGTTTTACTGATTTCAGAAATCATAATGAGTATCGACAAACCACTGCAGCGTTAATAAAGGAAAATGTATTGAATAATGAAGTATTATTAAAACCAGTAGAAACCTCCATCTGCATAGAAACTAAGATGAGACAAAATGATATTACATTTCCTAGATCATGGCTGCTTAATAAGATTGATCATAAACAAGAATAACCTACTCACATATAAGGCATATATTTCTCAAATTGTTTAAAAGAGAATTATGTTTTAAAGGATTAAAACTATGAACTACGAAACCTTTTCGAAAATGAGAAACTTGAGCATTGAAATTAGGCAAACTGGAACTTTAGGGAAAAGAAAGGCATTGTTTTGTCTCAAATTGGTTTAAAACATAAAGTGTTATAACAACTTTATGGGAAGTTAGTTATAACGACTTTATGAGAACAAAAGAAGGGTTTTATCATTGGTTTTAATGTGGTAACTTGACTTTAAAAAGAGAAGTGTTTTGGTCCAAAAGGAAGGCATGGTATTTCCTTAATTTGGTTTTAAAAAGGAAAGTATGAAAGTTGTTTTGGTTTACTTAAAAAGATGTAAGTCACTCTATTTTTTATACTAAGGGTATCGAGTGACTTTTATAAAAGGAATGGATCTCTTAAAAGGAATTTAACGTACGTAGTACTTTAGGGTTAAAACCCGGAATTTGACATAAAATGAAAGTACCCTGAGTTGTGTATAACTTGCCTATGCTTGTTGTTGTGAAACTTGCCTATGCTTGTTGTGATAGCCTTTGTTGTGCAAGAATTGTGTTTTTATACTACCGCGTCTCTCGGTGGAGGGTCGGTTGACTTGTTGAGAACTTACTTGGACGTCTGGCGTGTGGAGAATTCCGCAGATGCGCTCACGCTGATAGTGTTATTCCATGGACTAGCTCTCCATGAGGTTTCTTCTTGTTCGCCTTGGTACCGTGGTCGGCTTCGTACTTGCCCGCCTCGTGGTGATTCGGCCTTGGTACCAGTAGTTAGCCCTCGTACTTGCCCGGTCGACTCGTGGCGGCCTTGATATCTGGTAGTCGGCTTTCGTACTTGCCCCGTGTCAGCTTCGTGGTTTGGTTGTATAGTATTGTTAGTACGGCTTTGGCATCAGGTAGGACTTGGTGTTCATATGTACTCCTTGGTGTTCATATGTACTCCTTGGTGTTATTATATCATAGACTGCCGGCAGTGAGGAAGGTATTCCACGGGCATGATTGATGTTGCGGGCGTGAGACCCATAGTTATATTTGAGTGATGACTCGAGGCGTGAGTCCACGACTTACATGATCGCTATTTATCGTGAATCGTAGTTTGGTTATCATACATGTATCTCGCTTTATATAGATCGCTATGATTTCATTCTGATATTTCTGATTTCACATACTTGGTACTGTTATCGACCTCCTTCGGGGCTGCGTTCATCCGCATGGTAGGTACATCGGTATCGATCCGCTTTTAGGATCACATTTCAGCGTGTTGGAAGCTCCGTTCCTTCGAGGCTTATCTTTGGTATGTTACCACAGTGCATGGGTTCTTGTACATGCAGGGGTAGAGCGGGGCCCTGTCCCATCAGAGTTAGTGTAAAAAGCTTAGCGGTCTGTAGCACGGTTGTGGGCAGGGTTGGAAGGATTATCGCTCAAAGGTCGATATATATATAAATGCTGAAAGGCAACCGTTTTGGTTGGCCTATTTTCTTTCATCTTGATCTATATCTATTTATATGTTTAAGTTTTCATTTCCGCTGGTTTTTCTCTGATATTGTATCACTAGGGTGCCCGGGGTAAGGCACAAGTCACGGGCCCGGATTCGGGTCGTGACAAAAGTGGTATCAGAGCAGTTTATCCTCGGAAAGTGTCTACAGACCGTGTCTAGTAGAGTCTTGATTATCGGTGTGTTGTGCACCACATCTATGATCAGGAGGCTGCAGGACATTTAGGATTGGTTTCTATTCTTCTCATTCTGAGATCGTGCCTTAGAGCTGTGTGATAAGTTGGACCCTCGAGCGTGCCGTTTTCACCGATTATGCCTCGCAAGGCAACCCGGCCGTGGCGGCAAGGCAGCGTGAGCTGCGATTAGAAGCGGTAGTCTCTACGAGACCACGATGCACGAGCCTCCACCCGATGCAGGCGAGAGGATGGGTTACAAAGTGGGCGATTAATGGCCGTGGTTGTGGCGAACTTGAGGATAGATGGGACGCAGCGGTTCCGGAGCACCGATGGTTCACCCTAGATCGGATAGTTTGAGGCTACGATTTTTACGAGTTGTAGGCCGCCATAGTTTTATGGGTCGAGGCCCGAGGATGATCCGCAGGAGTTCATCCAAGCGATTCTGACGGATCGTGAGAGTGATCAAGGCATCGGAGACCGAGTCGGTGGTCTAGGTTCGCATCGGTGCGTGATACCGCAATGATCGTTTGATTTGTGGGAGGTGTCGGGAGAGAATGCACTTCCCTATATGGGACGAGTTCTCGTGGTATTTCTTGCACATTTCTTGCCTCCGCGGATGAGGAGGGCTCGGCAGATTTTTGGTGTTCATGCGAGCAGGCGTGCAGTTTGGGAGTACAATGTGAGTTCGACTCATTGGCCTAGACGCGTCCCGCGTTAGTAGCTAGTATGGAGGATCGAGTGCACCGATATGTTACGAGGCTCGATGATTACCTAGCGTAGTTGTTGGTGTAGCTCTTGTAGGGCATGGACATTGCCGCGTGAGGCTTATGCCCCAGGATGTGAGGAGCGGAGAAATCGGCGGAATGACCAATCGCGAAGAGGGCGAACAGCGGTCCTTTGGTGACTTTCGAGGCGGACGCCTCGGCCAAAGAACTAGTTATGTACCTCTGCGATCTGAGTGGTCCTCCACGCCTTCGGGACCTTCGGGATATTCAGAGGCGGTCGTGGCTCCCGTTCAGATTTTTGAGGTAAGTGCTCGCCGGATGAGGTCGCCTTTGTCTCGGTGTGGCGTTGTGGAAAACTTCATAAGGGAGAGTGTCGTACTAACTTGGGAGATTGTTATTCTTGCGCCAGCGGGGCCATCTGGCGTCAGGCACCGGAGTAGCGGTAGGATAGCACGGACTACGGATCGATTGTGGGTTCGCCACCTTCCATAGCTAGGCGGGATGTTCATACACGCAGCCGCGAGAGGTCGCGGTGGAAGTTCCCGATTTTAGCGGTCCTTTGACCGCCTATTTTCGTGTATATCCTTAACCTCTAGAGTTTTGTATGTTTTAATGTATGTTGATGTGTTTAGTGTTATGTTCGGATAGCTTTGTGCTAAAATGTGAGTTATAAGCCTAGTTAGTGAAAGAGGGTAAGCACAGGGTGAAAAAATGATGAACCTTAGAATATTACAGTTGAGACCTTAGATGTAAGGCCGTCTTGAGTACAGGATTTTGCGGGTGATCTTTGTCAGAATGTATAAGTATACGTGGAGTAATTGTGGGAAAAATTCCTTGGGTGGTGTAAAATGAAGTGGTAGCTTTCATGACCTGTATAGGTAAGATTGTTCCGGATCGGGAAACAAGAGCTTGATGCGTTAAGTGGGTCGGGTTGGGTCCATGTTGCGGAGCCCGCGGCTGTTCGGTAGGTCACGAGGGTGCTAGGATTACGTTTAGATGACCATCGTATGAGTTTGTGGATATGTTCGACCAGAAGCGGATCGTGAAGGCCGGGAATGGCCTTAAGAAAGATTGAGGCTAGTAAGATGACCAAGTTTGGAGGTGGTGACTCCAAAGTTTTGGGAACTGAAGCGATGACTGAAGTGTGGTATTGCCTTAATTTGGTTTTAAAAAGGAAAGTATGGAAGTTGTTTTGGTTTACTTAAAAAGATGTAAGTCACTCTATTTTTTATACTAAGGGTATCGGGTGACTTTTATAAAAGGAATGGATCTCTTAAAAGGAATTTAACGTACGTAGTACTTTAGGGTTAAAACCCGGACTTTGACATAAAATGAAAGTACCTTGAGTTGTGTATAACTTGCCTATGCTTGTTGTTGTGAAACTTGCTTATGCTTGTTGTGATAGCCTTTGTTGTGCAAGAATTGTGTTTCTATACTACCGCGTCTCTCGGTGGAGGGCCGGTTGACTTGTTGAGAACTTACTTGGACGTCTGCAAGCGATGACGGAGAATTCCACCGCACGCTCTCGCTGATAGTGTTATTCCATGGACTAGCTCTCCAGGTTTCTTCTTGCTCGGCCTTGGTACCGGTGGTCGGCTTTCGTGCTGCCGCCTCGTGGTGATTCGGCCTTGGTACGGGTAGTTAGCCTCGCACTTGCCTGCTCGGTGTAGTAGTGACGAAGTCTCGTGATCTGACGCTTGGTACACAGTAGTTAGCCCTCGTACTTGCCGGCCACCACGTGGCGGCCAGTATCCGTAGTCGGCTTTCGTACTTGCCGTGTCGCCTTCGTGGTTTGGTTGTATAGTATTGTTAGTACGGCTTTGGCATCGGTAGGACTTGGTGTTCATATGTACTCGCGGTGTTATTATATCATATCGCCGTGATGAGGAAGGTATTCCACGCATGATTGATGTTGCGGGCGTGAGACCCATAGTTATATTTGAGTGATGACTCGAGGCGTGAGTCACGACTTACATGATCGCTATTTATCGTGATCGTAGTTTGGTTATCATACATGTCTCCGCTTTATATGGATCGCTATGATTTCATTTCTGATATTTTCTGATTTCACATACTTGGTACTGTTATCGACCTCCTTCGGTGCGTTCATCCGCATGTAAGTACATCTACCGTCGATCCTCGCTTAGGATCACATTTCAGCGTGTTGGGAAGCTCCGTTCCTTCGGAGGCTTATCTTTGGTATGTTACCCTGAGTCTGTAGGTTCTTGTACATTCAGGGGTATGGCGGGGCCCTGTCCCGTCATAGTTATTGTAAAAATCTTAGAGGTCTGTAGCACTTTTGTGGGCAGGGTTGTAAGGATTGTAACTGTTCAAAGGTCGATATATATATAAATGCTGAAAGGGAACTGTTTTGGTTGACCTATTTTCTTTCATCTTGATCTATATCTATTTATATGTTTAAGTTTTCATTTCCGCTGGTTTTTCTCTGATATTGTATCACTAGGGTGCCCGGGGTAAGGCACCAGTCACGGGCCCGGGTTCGGGTCATGACAGATTCGCCTCGAAAGTTACCAAAGGATCCTGCCGATCGGGCCCTCTTCTGCTGATTTTGGTTAACCCGTTGATCCCTACGTTTCTCGGCCTGCTGCGCATAAGCGCATACGTGCCATGCTCAAGCTCGATCAAGAGCTATTCTTGCACAACCTCTCTTAGATAGTCATCATGACCCATGATAAATCGATACATAATATACTCTGCAGTTGCTAAATCCATAGCTAATGCGAGGACGTTTCTTTGCAATCCATACTTTACGCCACGGTCGTGGGCGAAGGTTCGAATATCATGGCGCGATGAGCTAATCGCCAGCGTGCTTGACTCTCTTTGGGGTGGCGGCGCCGAACTCCCCGAATGAAGCACCACCTTAGGTGATGATTGGGCTGTGCCTAGTAACCTGCGTGCTCTCTACTCGCACTCCCTTGCCTTGCCCTTTCGGGCGGGTTGCCTTACGCGGAGGCATAGCGGTAAGGAAAGAAATACGTTAGAGGTCCAACTTATAACACTCTCTAACGATCTCGAGTGAGAAGAATGGAAACCAATCCTAAATATCCTATAGCCTCACGATTATTGGTGTGGTGCGCAACACAGATAATCAAGACTACTAGATACGATGCGTAGACACTTTCCGAGGATTAATCGCTCGATACCACTTTTGTCACGACCGAACGGGCGTGATCGTGCCTTACCCTGCACCCAAGTAGACATACATCAGAGTAATCAGCGGAACATAAAACAAGACATGAAATAATATGAAGTGTAAAACAGTTTTCTGTGAAAAGTTGTCTTACGACATATATATATATAACTTGAATCCAAACAGTTACATCCCTTTTACAAACTCTGCCCACAACAGTACTACAGACCTCTAAGAATGATATAACAACAATGGCGGGACAGGGCCCCGCCATACCCCTGAATGTAAGTACCTACAACGACAGGGGACTATACCACTGATAAGCCTCCGGAGAAACGGAGCTTCCCAAACGCTGAATTATGATCCTAAGAGCGAGGATCGATGACTGGTGTACCTCTACCTGCGGCATGAACGCAGCCCCCCGAAGGTCGATACAGTACAGTATGGCGAAAATCAGAAATGAAATCATAGTAGTCTATATAAAGCGAGAGACATGTATGATAACCAAACTACGATTCACAATAAATAAGCGATCATGTCAAGTCGGTGACTCGCACCTCAAAGTCATCACTCAAATATAACTATGGGTCTCACGCCAACAACATCAATCATGCGTGGAATACCTTCCTCACCGCTTCTATGATATAAAAGCACAAAGGAATACACATGAACACCAGTCCCACTGTGTCATAATAAAACCGTGCGGGGTAAATCGAAGGCATAGCCGACTACTAAAACCCAGTACTAACAAAGTCATAAAGCGTATCACGAGTGCCGTCTGACCGCCACATGATCGGCGCCACTCGCCACGATTATCAAATGTGTGCGTCTAATCTGGAACTTTCCGCGACTCGCATGGGCCACTCACATAGGCCGCGTGAGGTATTCCCGCATCGAGGGTAGCTACTCCTCGGCGTCGTCGACTCGCGATGCGTAGCCACATAGACCGCGTGACCACAAAGGTCGACACTAACTGGAACTCGTAGCTCGCATAGGTCCCTGGACCCGCGTAGGTATTCTCAAATCATGGTCCTGCATCACCGAGTCTACCTCGCGTGGCAGCTTAACCCCCGGTATCATGTCAAGAGGCGAGTGATATAATACTAACATAACAACTTATCGTTAAACAACATAAGCACAACAAGGGAAACCCCTTTACACAAACATCACAAGATACTAACACACGTAGCATCCTAACAGGTTTACTTATCAAAGCAACAAGAAAGTATTACAAGGCTATCACAAACCAACACAATCAAGTTATTCACACAAGGTACTTTCTACTTTATGTTAACAAGTTCGGGTTTTTATCCCCAAAGTACTTCATACATTAACTCTTTAAAAGATCCGTTTTTTTCACAAAAGTCACACAATACCCGTAGTATAAAAATAGAGTGACTATCTTTTTAAGTAAACCAAAACGCTTTCCTTTGTAAAATCAAGTAACAACATTATTTTCCAAACGTTCAAGTTTGCCTAATTTCAAATGCTCAAGTTTCTCATTTTCGAAAGATTTCGTAGTTCATAGTTTTAATCACTTAATAATATAATTCTCCTTTAAAACAAATTGAGAAACATATGCCTTATGTGTGAGTAGGTTATTCTTGTTTATAACAATGTTATTAAAGCAGCCATGATCTAGGAAATGTAATATCATTTTGTCTCATCTTAGCTTCTATGCAGATGGAGGTTTCTACTGGTTTTCATAATACTTTATTAGTCAATACATTTCCATTTATTAGCTACTTTGTGGTTTGTTCGATACTTATTCTCATTTCCAAATCGGAAACATTATTCCTTTACAAACCAAGTACTCATTACTCACGAATGAGGTTTCACACTTTTTAACAAAATTCATATTAATTCAATTAAGTCAAGTCTCTTATCTTTTAAGATCAAGTCTCTTAACTTCTAAAATCAATAAACCATTCTTTTTATCTCTCTTAAGTCGTTATACCTAACTTCCCATAAAGCTAGTATAACTCTTAAGCTTTTAAAACCAAGTATTACTCTTCTTTCAAAAAAACGGTTCTTAATTCTTTTGAAATACTTCAAGATTCTTATTATTAGACTCAAGTCAAAAGACATCGCAGTAAAAACCACGTTCAGTTAACACACGTACGTCTACCGTACTATACATATTCTTTTAAATATCATGCTCAAGAGGATAGGAAGAATCACATACCTCGCGACGATTATCGACTATTAGCAAACCGCTCCACGGCTATAACCCGGCTAGCCTTGTTCACCTTTCAAGTAGAACATGCTACTCGCAGAACTTTCAACCTATAAAGGCCATATACGTCTATCAACGTCTAGACTACTCTGCAGAATATTCTAAGCAGTAGGTTCTCTATTTTACGGAAAATCGGGCAGCACTTCCCTACACGTTAAGCTACAAGTCTCATCAGTAAATACGGTCTATGTAAGTACAGTTCAATCTTCTTCTGTAATATCCTTCTATTACAGTTCAATTCTCTTCTGTAATATCCTTCTATGTGTCTTATATACATTTCTATACTACTACAGTATGTAATTTCCAATTACAATAGAAGGACAAGAGTATTTACCTCGATAAGCCCAAAATTATCCAAGTTTAAGTGTCGATCCTGAGCAACGTTTAGCTCCTACTCTGAGCGCTCCAACCCGCTCCAAACAACCCTTAGAAGTTCTACGCAACTTCTTCTTAATACTTCAACCAACTATGAAGATTTTCCTAAGGGTTTCGTTTTGTGACTGAATGAGAGTATAATAGTATTTCTGGGCTTTTAGAATAGGGGTAACCTTGGAATACTACAAGGTATTTGGGCCAAGGCATTTTGGAATAGTAACAACGCTTGGAGAATACTTTTCTACCAAGGGGGGGTGTATTTCACGAGAACAACTCAAGGTAGGGGGGGTACTTTCGGCTAGCACCACAAAGGAAGGGGGGGAGGTACTCTCGGCCAAGGGCCTCACAAAGGGGGAGGGGGAGGCTTGGACGAAAGCCTTACAAAGGGGGAGGGAGATTTCAAGACTTAGAAAAGTGTGGAGTGGATGAAGAAGTCTTCAACTAAGGAGGGGGGGTATTTATAGGGAAACCAATGGCCAAGATCAAGACAAGTGGTGGGCAAGTGGAGGGTGAGGATTTTCCCAAGTGCCCCCTAGCCATCTACTCCTCAATTCACTCCAAACATTGACCCATGGTTTAGGCAACAAAACATGGCACAAAACGTGCCCCCTTTCGGCCACCAATCCGCCAACTTGAAGGTGACAAGTGTCGCCCTCTCGTTGGTCCAAAATATTTCATCTCTCGGAAAAATCCGCAAAAATTATTAAAGTCGCAACCGTAATTTTCCCCTCGCAAAGTTTGGAAAACGTTTCGTCGGAAAACAATTCTTTTCGTGGGTTGTGAACAAAATTTTCGTCCCTTGCCTAACTTAAGGCTTAAACTTTTATACGTACGCCCTCACGTACATACTCTGGAAATACGGGGTATAACACATGCGTCCCTGACTTGATATGACTGCTTATGTATTGTGTACTGTAGTTTGGCTATCATACATGTCTCCTGTTTTGTATAGACTGTTATAATTTCATTACAGCATTTTCAGTTTCACATACTTGGTACATTCTTCGTACTGACCTCGCCAAGGCTGCGTTCATGACGCAGTTTAGGTACGTGATTTGGTGATCTGCAGTGTAGGACCGCTCGTAGTTTTGGATAGCTCCATCATTCGTGAGTTTATCATTTTGGTATAGATCCTTCGATGTGCTTTTGTACGATTGTATGGTGCGGCGGGGCCTTGTCCCGTCATAGTTCAGTAAAACACTTAGAGGTCTGTATTCATATGTGGGATTAGACTCATGTGCAGTGTAGTACCTTTTATTATGTATATTATGTGGCAGCCTTGTCGGCCTTGCCCTTGCATGTTCGTTGGTTTAAAAAAAAACAAGGTGTTATTTAGTTCCGCGGTTTACTTGTGTCAGTTAGGTAGAAGGGTGCCCAGGTAGGGCACGAGTCACGGGTCCGGGGTTCGGGGCGTGACATTCATAGTCTTTAAAACTTCATAACGTAAACTCTTTAAATTAAGTAACGTATACTTTTATGCGTTGTGAATAGGTTATACTCGTTTATAACGATCTTATTAAAGCAACCATGATCTAGAAAATGTAATACAATTTTGTCTTATCTTAGTTTCTATGCAGATTGAGAATTCTACTCATTTTAATATAATTGATTGTCGATACATTTTCTTTTATTAATGCTGCAATGGCTTGTTCGATACTTATTCTCATTCGTGCAGTAAATTAGCAAAGTCAACTCGACTCCAAATACTTTCTAACGACTCTTACCAACATCCCCCATAAGACTTGGTAAGAACTTAGGATAACTTAGACATAACTTTTACATAGAATAAATCAACATACATACCTCTTAACTCTAAGAGTAGAAGGAATCATGAAATAACACCACATGTATATTTCATACATAGAATCATGCCAAAAGAAGGAAGAGGTTCACATACCTCGCGACAATTATTGACAAGTAGCAAAATGCTCCAAAATACTTCAACCTTGATAGCTATTCCATCCTTTAAGTAGAATACGCTACTCGTAGTACTTCAACCTATATTAATCATAACCTGTCTATCAACTCCTCACTTTCTAACGTAGAATCATACTAAGTGTAAGGTCTCTTATTCTACGGAAAATCGGGCAGCACTTCCTTTGTTTCTACGTACTTTTCCACCTTTTTCAAGGCCCGAAAATCAATAACCAAATGCCACATTTAAGGCCCAACAATTCAGCAAACTTCATTCTATATACAACATTAATGGCTAACTTGTCCATTTTCGATTTTTAACATGTCGACATGATCCAAATATTTTCAAACTTCATTCTATATACCACATGCTCATTTCTTAACTACTATAACATGTAGTCTTCAATTACATTAAGAAGATGAAGATTTTACCTCAATAAGCCCTAATAATGTCCAAGCGTAAAAGTCGATCCTTAGCAACTTTGAGCTCCTCTTTTTATCTTCCAATCCGCTCCAAGCACTCCTTAGAAGCTCATGAAGAACTCATCTTCAAGTTCCATCTTCAAAGTTCAAGAACACCTTAGGTTTTCGCTTTGCGACTAACGTAAAAACGTCATTTTTCTGGGATCTTTCTATTGAGATAACCTTGTAATACACTTAGGAACCTTGGGTTAATGTCTTGTGAATAATGAACCACAAACTAAAAAAATCTCTCCTTAGGATGCCCAAACCCGAGAGCCTTCTTTAGACAAGAATAAGTTTCATGAAAATTTCTCTAAGTGTAAAAGACTTGTCTTGCTACTTAGGGTGAATATATAAAAAAATTGGAGGGTCTAGATTACAACACATGTTGGGTTTGGATGAATGAGATTAAAATATCTACCTAAGTGGCTTTTTGACTTAGTCAATAAACTCAAGCTCTAGCTTGCAAGACTTGTTCATCTTAGCTTTGGTCAAATGACCATTCCATCCTTGGTCTAATTCGAACAAGACCATCCAAGGGGGGGTGACATGTGTCGCCCTCTCATTCGTCCATAAAATTTCGCAACCCTCGTGGGCCCCACAAAACGTAAAATTTCTCGGGTGGACCCTACGTGACCAAATCCGTAAAATACATTTCCATAATGATAATAAATTCTATACTCCTCAAATAATGCATTTTGAGAATCTAATTCTCATCAACGAACATTTTTCCTTTCCGACGTTCGAAAGATTTTTCTTCGGAAAAACAATTCTTTCTTTCGTACCAATTTTCAAGTCTTATGTTCTTGCATCTATTCTCTTATTCATGTCCTGGAATTACGGGGTGTAATAGGAAACTACTTCCTTTTCAAGACTCTATGTACTTCCAGTAGAACACTTTCGCTTTTGAAAATCCAAATTTCATCAAGGTAATGGATTGTAACAACTTCCGATTTAAACATCCAAAGCACAATCAAGGAAGTATATAGAACAACTTCTATATCAGGCAATCCAAGTACAATCAACGAGTGGATCATTTAAGGAGTAGGATTTACTTACTTTACCATAAGGAATCATTCTAGAAGAAGAGAAGATGGTTCACATACCTTTCCGGCTTAATCCACAAGCTAAGTCGAATACGCCGCACGTAGAATTGTCAACCTATAATGGCCACAACATGACTATCAACTTCTAGTTTCTAACGTAGAATAATACTAAGTATACGGTCTCTTATTCTACGGAAAATCGGGCAGTACCTCCTTTATTTCTACATACTTTTCCACCTTTTTCAAGGCCCGATAATCAATAACCAACATGCCACATTTAAGGCTCAACACACCAACCAATCAAAGGGGATTATACGCCTTACAGGACGTATAAAATTCTGCCCCCACAATTCATATAAAAAAATCCAATATTAAATATCATTTCGACTACAAGGTACAACCGCATAAAATCTTTTCCAATTCCTTTTTAATCCATATAATCATTCTCACATGTTATATAGTCGCAACCAATCTCAACAACTATAATCACTTATTTAGACAACATGCGACGATTATAACTATCGACCAATTTGTATTTCAATCTCAAGGGTTAACAAGGTCATTTATGGATTTAGGCTTCCAACATCCATAACACTTATAAAACTCCAATATACAATTCACATGATCAATATCAACTATTTCATGTATCTTAATTTACTTCCAAGAGGAGAGGGAATTTTACCTTTAGGATTTCGCCCACTATAGCCCTTTTTCTCCAACTCTTTTTCTTGTCAAAATCATCCACACGGACCCTCTACAAGTTTATCAACACTTTATCTTCTTGCCGCCTCACCAAAAATTTCACTAGGCTTAGGGTTCTTAAAATTTTTAGGGAGAAGAGAAGAGGAATTCCTTTAGGATGAATCTTTGCAAATGACCAAGTCTTGCAAGACTTGGTCAATATATAAGACCTTTCTTGGTCCACAAGATGGTAGGGACACTTGTCGCCCTCCCATGGGCCTTTACACAAATATCTTCTGATTTTTCCCTATTTTTCGCGAAAAATCCCGCTTCGGCGCCGCGACCCTGCAGCCGGCGCCGTGGCGCTGAAACTTCAGAACACTTCAGTACTTACGGTGCTGCGGCCCTACAGCCGACGCCGTGGCGCTGTGGCGCTGTGGCGCCTGACTGAAAACATTTTCCTGTTCAACTGCCCACTGAACTTGTAACGTCCATAACTTTCTACTCCGATGTCCTATCGACGAGCGGTTGGTTGCATTGGAAAAAAGACTCACCGAACCTCATATTAGGCCGTTGAAACACCCAAAAACTCCTAATATACCTTTATAGATACTACTCCAAAGTTGACTAAAAATTTGTCCAAAACATTCCGCCAACTTATCTTCCCAGATTCAAATATTATTTCTTTCGTAAGTTCTTAAATACATGCCCTGAAATTTCGAGGTGTAACACATATGCGGGTGAAATAGTCCCAGGAGTAGGATTACTTAATGATACTACGGGCGGGTGGCCCTACTTTGATCATGAGCCTACTATTTTTATGCAGTAAAGTATACTCTTGTTTACTCTCATTGTTAGTAAGGAACATTGTACTGTTATTTGAGTTATCATATATGTCTCCAGCTTTATTTTTACACTTTATGATTTCATTTCAGTACTTTTAGTTTTACATACTTGGTACATCTGTTGTACTGACCCATTTCCTCGGGGCTTGCGTTCATGCCGCAGGTAGGGGTAAGCAGGTGGTGGATCCTCATTCTTAGGATCACTGATCAGTTGTCAGAAGCTCCATTTCTCCGGAGGCTTGTCTTTTGGTACGGTTTCCCTGATGTTGTAGATTTATGTATATTCAGGGGTATGGCGGGGCCCTGTCCCGCCACAGTTGTTATTCTTAGAGGTCTGTAGTCATATTTGTGGATTGGGTTGTAAGAACAAAGATGTACTGTTTTATTTTTGGATTATGTATATTTTACGGAAGGTGGCCTTATCGGCTAGCCTGTTGATATTTAATGTCTAAGTATTTTTATGAGTTGTTTATGTTCCGCTGTTATTCTCTGATGTATACCTGAAAGGGGTGCCCAGGTAGGGCACCAGTCGCGGGCCCGTGGTCGGGTCGTGACAAAGTGGTATCAGAGCAGTTAGTCCTTGGAAAGTGTCTACAGACCGTGTCTAGTAGAGTCTTGATTATCGGTGTGTTGTGCACCACATCTATAATCAGGAGGCTGCAGGACATTTAGGATTGGTTTCCATTCTTCTCTCTATGAGACCGTGCAGTAGAGTTGTCTTATTAGGTTGAATCCTCTCTGACCTATTCTTATGTATCAGTTATGCCTCCAAGGAAGACGACCAGGGCCCAGAAGGGCAAGGCAGCAGCAGGAGATGCTAGTGGTACGGAGAGGGTTACTAGGACTCAGACCCAAACTATGCCTGAGGTTGTGGGAGGGTCGGCGAGTTCAGCCACGTCGGCAGTATTAGAGGAGCCGAGAGAGGCCGTTACTCCAGAGGTTCCGATACCTGAGCCTCCAATTCCGCAGTCAGGGGCAGAGTATAGAGATTACGAGGAGCGAATCCGATTATTGACGGCATAGTAGCGGCGGCAAGCGAGCGGTAGCTAACCTAAGCGGCGGTTTGTGGATTGGGATTTTTACGGTTGTCATCCACCCAGTTCTATGGTTTGAGTGCGATGAGGATCGCGAGGAGTTTATTCGGCGATTCTGATGGACTATGCAGTGCTTAGGGCCTCGAGGCGAGTGCATTATGCTAGCCTCTTACCGGTTACACGATATTGCGTTGAACTAGTTTGAGTCATGGGAGATGTCGAGAGGTGATGATGCTCTTCCAGTTGTTTGGGAGGAGTTCACATAGGCCTTCCTGGATCACTTTTTGCCTCCTGAGATGAGGAGAGCCCGCGTAGATAGATTCTTGACCTTGAGGCAGAATGAGAGGACTATCAGAGAGTACATCCTGGAGTTTGACTCATTGGCCAGGTATGCGCACACCATTGTAGCTGACATGGCGGACAAAGTTCATCGTTATGTGATGGGGCTAGACCGTCATATGATTACTGCATGCTTGGGGTGGCCGCCCGGCCAGTATGGATATTGCCGGAGATGCGAGCTTATGCACGAGGATAGAGGCGAGAGAGAGAGATCACCAGACTCGAGCCGGCCAGAGGCGGGACAGCGAGGTTTGAGGTAATATTAGGCGGGCGGCCTCGCTGTGAGCAGTCCACATTTCAGCGCAGTGCTCCTCTCGGTTTTCGGCGGGAGGTTTGATCGGTCGGGTTATTCGGGCATGTCGGGCTCGGGGCTTGGGTCCCTGAAGGCAGGGTCCCGATCGAATGAGCCACCTTCACCTCGGTGTGGTCGGTGTGGTAGTTCCCATCGTGAGGGGTGTCGTACTCCTCCAGGAGCTTGTTACTCTTGCAGCCAGCAGGGCCATTTGAAGAGAGATTGTCTGACCAAAGGCAGCATGGGTGGTATGGTTCAGTAAACAAGTCGATTCTTTGGGTCTTCTTCTTATGGTTATGCGCCGGAGAAGCGGTGTTCATGAGCCGGCGGGCGGCGAGGTCGTGGTGGATGTCCTAGTTATAGCGGTCCACAGAACCGCATATATTCCTTAGCCAGCCGGCAAGATCAGGAGGCTTCCCCGGATGTCGTCACAGGTACATTATTTATTTCATGTTGTGACGTTTATGCTTTAATAGATCCAGGTTCTACCTTGTCCTATGTGTCCCCTCTCATTGCTGGTAGAATATGGATGGAGCCGGTGTCGATAGAGCCTTTTGAGGTAGCTACGCCAGTGGGTGATTCGGTGTTAGCTGAGCGGGTGTACAAATATTGCTCTGTGTTTATATATAGTCGTCAGACCCTATCAGACTTGATAGAGTTGGAGATGACAGATTTTGACGTCATTATGGGTATGGACTGGTTGGATTCTTGTTATGCCAACGTTGACTGTAGAGACAGGTTGGTCCGATTCGATTTCTGGTGAGCGCTTATCGAGTGGAAGAAGCGTCTGGCGTCGCCGATGGGTAGGTTTATTTCTTACCTCAAGGCTAGGAAGATGGTGTAGAAAGGGTACATCTATCATCTGGTTTGGGTATTCAATACAGAGGCTGAGGTGTTAGTTCTTCAGTCAGTTCCGGTGGTTAGAGAGTTTCCGGATGTATTCCCAGATGATCTCCCAGGTATTCCTCCCGAGAGGGAGATAGAGTTATGTATTGACACGTTGCCAGACACTCGGCCTATATCTATTCCGCCGTACAAGATGGAACCTGCTGAGTTGAGGGAGTTGAAGGACCAGCTGAAAGATTTGCTGGAAAAAGGTTTTATCAGGCCTAGTGTTTCTCCCTGGGGAGCGCCGATTTTGTTTGTAAAAAAGAAGGATGAGATGCTGTGTATGTGTGTTGACTACAGACAGCTGAATAAGGTAACCATCAACAATAGATACCCCCTCCCCAGGATTGATGATTTGTTTGACCAGTTGCATGGTGCGAGGTGTTTCTCCTAGATAGACATGCGGTCTAGATATCATCAGGTGCGAGTTAGAGAGGCAGATATCCCAAAGACTGCATTCAGGACCCGGTATGGGCACTATGAGTTCAGGGTGATGTCTTTCGGTTTGACCAACGCTCCATCGGTATTTATGGATGTGATGAACCGGGTGTTCAAGCCATTTTTGGATACGTTTGTTACAGTATTCATTGATGACATCCTGCTTTATTTATTTGCGCCTGAAGCGAGACGCAGATCACTCGAGGCGGTACTTGGTCCTCGGGCCGGCAGATTGTTCGCCAAGTTCTCCAGTGAGTTTTGGATGGCCTCGGTGGCATTCTTGGGAGCATTATTGGGTGACGGTGTTCGAGTTGATACGGCAAATATTGAAGGCGATCAAGTCTTGGCGAGACCTACTACTCAGCCAGTGCGCATTTTCTTAGAGTGGCGAGTTATTATCGTAGGTTTGTGGGCGGTTGCTTTGATATCGGGGCCGTTGACTAGGTGACTCGTAGCGGCTAAGTTCCGGTGGGCGAAGCTTGTGAGAAAGGCTTACATCGAAGGAAATTTGACGACGGCTCCAGTTCTTACTCTTCCCGAGGGGTTAGAGGGCTACGTGATTTATTGTGATGCCTCAGGTATCGGGCTAGGGTGCGTATTGATGCATCACGATAAGGTAATAGCCTATGCTTCCCGGCAGCTACGGAAGCATGAGAGGAATTACCCTACTCACGACTTAGAGTTGGTCGCAGTTATTCATGCCTTGATGATTTGGAGACATTATTTATACGGGGTTCATGTGGATATTTATACAGACCACAAGAGCCTCAAGTACATCTTCAGGCAGAGGGAGCTGAACTTGCGGCAGAGACGGTGATTAGAGTTGTTGAAGGATTATGATGTTGATATGCTATACCATCTGGGAAAAGCCAACGTGGTTGCAGATGCTTTGAGTCATAGATCGATGGGGAGTCAGCCGAGTGCGGCAGAGGCGGGACGGTGCATCGGATCCATCAGCTAGCGAGCCTTGGGGTTCGATTGGTCGATACCGATGATAGTGGGGTACGGGTTCGTGAGATTGCCGAGTCTTCCATCATTGATGAGGTGAAGAGGCGACAGTATGAGGACCCAGTTATGATGCGGTATCGAGATACGACTCTTCGAGAGGAAAAGATTTTGTTTGAGGTAGCGCCTGATGGGGTGCTAAGTTTTGAGGGCAGATTGTGTGTTCCCGATGTTGCAGGACTTCGTCAGCAGATTCTGGGGGAGGCACACAATGCTCGTTACTCTATTCATCCGGGGTCGACTAAGATGTACCATGACCTCAGGTGTATCTATTGTTGGGATGGCCTGAAGAGGGACGTTGCAGAGTTTGTGGCGCAGTGCCCGAATTGTCAGCAGGTCAAGATTGAGCACCAGAAGCCCGGTGGGCTATTGCAGGCTATTGATATTCCAATGTGGAAATGGGAGGTGATCAATATGGACTTTATTACAGGGTTACCTCACACTCAGAGGAAGCATCATTCCATTTGGGTTATTGTCGACAGGCTGACGAAATCAGCCCATTTTCTTCCAGTCAGGACGACTTTTTCGGCCGAGGATTATGCTAGATCAGATATCGAGAGATTGTGAGGCGCACGGAGTTCCTATATCGATTATTTCAGACAGAGGAGCCCAGTTCACGGCTAACTTCTGGAGGTCTTTCCAGAAGAGATTAGGGGCGGTGAGTCTCCGATCGCATTTCATCCTCGAGCAGCGGACGGTAGCGTACTATCCAGACCATTGAGGATATGCTGCGGGCTTGTGTTATTGATTTCAGGGGTAGCTGGGAGGATCATTTACCTCTTGTGGAGTTTTCTTATAACAACAGCTACCATTCTAGTATTCAGATGGCGCCATATGAATCTTTGTATGGGCGGAAGTGTAGGTCGCCGATTAGTTGGTTCGACGTGGGCGAGGTTCAGTTGGTTGGCCTAGACTTGATTCAGCAGGCTGTGGATAAGGTGAAGCTTATCCAGGATAGACTGTTAGCAGCTCAGAGTCGGCAGAAGTCTTATGCAGATAATCGGCGTCGACATTTGGAGTTTCAGGTAGATGATTGGGTCTTCTTGAAGGTATCACCCATGAAGGGTGTGATGAGGTTCGGAAAGAAGGGGAAACTTAGCCCAAGGTATATTGGGCCCTACCAGATCATCCGTAGAGTAGGCAAGGTTGCCTATGAGTTGGATCTGCCATCGGATTTAGAGGCAATACATCCGGTCTTCCACGTTTCTATGTTATGGAAGTGTATCGGAGATCCATCGAGAGTTTTCCCAGCTAGCGAGGTCCAGGTGACAGAGGGTTTATCGTATGAGGAGAGTCCCATAGAGATACTCAATCGCCAGGTCAGGCGACTGCGGAAAAGATGTGGCTTCCGTCAAAGTCTTATGGCAGAATGATAATAGGGAGGAGATGACTTGGGAAGCGGAGGAGGACATGTTGAGGAAGTATCCTCACTTATTCTCTACACCTTCAGGTAATTCATTTCCCTTACTTGTCAAGTTTTAATTGAAGTATTTTGCTTAAGTGTTATTATGTGGCCACGTGGGGAATTATTGCTATGTAGGGGTTGTAAAAGGAGAACTATGTCGCTATTTATAGATTGACTCCGAAAGAACATTCGGGGACGAATGTTTCTAAGGGGGAAGAAAGTTACACCCCGTAATTCCAGGACATGTTTATAAGAACGTACGTAAGAACTCAAAAATGTTAAGATTTGAGACTAGTAAAAATTTATCGGAATTATAGAAATGTCGGGAAACGAAATATTGTGACGAACGGGAGGGTGACACGTGTCACCCCCGGATGATCATGGTCGAATTGACCAAGGTTAGAATGGTCATTTGACCAATGTAAAGATGAGCAAGTCTTGCTAGGCTAGAGCTTGATAATATTGACCAAGTCAAAGGGCCACTTGGCTTGATCTTTTAGTGAAATGTATCCAAGCCACCCATATGTGTTAATCTTGACCCTCCATAGTGTTATTTAAACATACTAGTAGCAAGACAAGGCTATTTACACTTAGAAAAATTTGAAGAACTCTTGTTCTTGCTAGCATGCTCTCGGGTTTGGGTCAAATTGCAAGACAAAAAATTTCATTTTTTGTTCAATAATCTCCATACTTTAAAACAAGGTTCCTAAGGGTATTGTAAGGGTATCTCAATAGAAAGATCCCGAGAAAGTGTCGTTTTTGCATTAGTCGCAAGGTGAAAACCTAAGTCGCTTTCATAGGTTTGGATTGGAAATTGAAGGAAAGTTGTTTGTGATCTTCTAAGGGCTTCAAGTGGTGGATTGGAGTGTCAAGGAGATGCTCTAAGTTTCTAGGGAGCGACTTCGGATCTTGAAGTTGGATTAAGGCTCGTCAAGGTAACAATCTTGTTCTCTTAAGTGTTATAAGATTACATATTGTTGTAGCCTTACATTTTAACTAGCATGAAGTATATGTTTTGAAGATTGATAAGTGTTATGGATATTGGAAGCCTAAAATCCGAAATGACATTGTTAGCCATTTGAAATTGAAATACAAATTGGTCGATAATTAGAATCGTCGCATGTTATCTACTTGAATATTGTAGTTGTTATAATCGATTGCGGCTTTATAACATGTTATACTAAACAACTTGGATTGAAAAGGAATTGGAAAGGAGGATATATTGTTACACCTTTTGGCCGTGAATGGCGTTGCTTTTTTTGGATTAGTTGATATAAATTGTGGGGCAGAATTTTACACGTCCTATTAGGCGTGTAATCCCCTTTTGTTATCTACATTGTTGAGCATTAAATGTGGCATGTTTGGTTATTGAATTTGGGCCTTGAAAAAGGTGGAAAAGTGCGTAGAAACAAAGGAAGTGTTGTCCGATTTTCCGTAGAAAGTGACTTTACACTTAGAATATTCTACGTTTGAATTTTTAGAAGTTAATAGACGTATTATGGTCATTATAGGTTGACATACTACGTACGGCATATTGGACTTAGCAAGTGGATTGAACCGAAGAGGTTTATGGAACTTTCTTATCTCTTGAGCATGAATAGTTGTAAATATATAGTACGATAGACGTACGAGATTTTGACGAATCTAGTTTCATTTGATATCCTTGACTTGTCTTAAGAATGTCCAAGTTGGTTGAGTTAGGGAATTAACTCACTTGTTTAAAAAAAGATTAAGGATATCTTAGTTTCTAAAAGTTAAGAGACTTGAAGTATTTTGAAAGTATATGATACTTGTTTCTTTTGAAAGTATAAGTCTCTTGGATATAAAGAAGAATGTAATTGTCTAAAGTATAAAGTTAGTATAACGACTTTATGGAAAGTTGGTTATAATAGCTTTATGGAAAGATGAAAGAATGGTTTACTCTAGTGATGTAAATAAGGATAAATGACTTGAAATGAAGAAAGGCAAATTGATTTGAAGGCATCAATTGCTTAAGGTTTTAAAGAAAGAAGTCACTTGATTTAGAAGCCTATAAATGTATTTCTAAAAGGTATTGTGACTTGTCTTGAAAAGTAGATATGACTTGATACTATGATTATTAGTAACTTGGAGTTTTATAAGAAAAAGAGTCATTTTAAAAGAATAGAAGTACGTAGTACTTTGGGTTAAATTCTCGGATTTTATAATGACATGTTAGTGCCTTAAGTAAACTAAAATGATAGTGTATATGAACAAAGCTAATAAGGAGTTAGGAGATTTCTTAACTTGCTTATGTTATGTATAATAAGCCGGTGGTGCTTATGTTATGTATGATAAACCGGTAGTTCTTATGTTACGTATGATAGTCGGTTGTGTTAGGTTATGTTATTCTTGCGGGATAAACCCCCGGGTTACTACTTATTTCATGGAATTGCTACCCATGATGCGAGTGCGGCGTTTGTACTCATTGCGGGCCCACCGGGCCCATGCGGGTGAAATAGTCCTATGCGGGTGAAATAGTCCCATGCTAGGCGGATGACCTCATTGCGGGTCCACATGACCTATGCGGGTGAAATAGTCCCAGGAGTAGGATTGCTTAATGATACTACGGGCGGGTGGCCCTACTTTGATCATGAGCCTCCTATTTTTTATGCAGTAAAGTATACTCTTGTTTACTCTCATTGTTAGTAAGGCCTGATGTCTTATTATTTGAGTTATCATACATGTCTCAGTTTATTTTTAGACTTTATGATTTCATTTCGATCTTTCGTTTTACATACTTGATACATCTGTTGTCTTGACCCCTTTCCTCGAAGTGCGTTCATGCCGCAGTAGGGTGTATCACGACCCAAACCCGGGCCCGGTGCCCTACAGGCACCCCTTACAGGTATACATCAGATAATAGCAGCGGAACATATAAAACTCATAAATACTTAAACAGTAAATATCAACAGGTTAGCCGATAAGGCCACCTTCCGTAAAATATACATGAACCAGAATGAAATAAACCCGATGCGTTTACGTTCTTAAAACCCAATCCACAATGTGACTACATACCTCTAAGAATAACAAGCGTGACGGACAGGCCGCCATACCCACAGATGTACAACAACCGACAATACCAGGGATAAGCCTCCGGAGTAATGGAGCTTCTCAACAGCTGAACATTGATCCTAAGAGTGAGGATCAGCAACCTGTATACTCTACCTACGGCATGAACACATCCCCCCGAAGGAGGTCAGTACGACATGTACCAAATATGTGAAACTGATAGTATTGTAATGAAATCATAAGTCTAAAATAAAGCTGGAGACATGTAGGATAACTCAAATAACAGTACACTGTGCCTTACTAACAATGAGAGTAAATAAGAGTATACTTTACTGCATAAAAATAGAAGGCTCATGATCAAGTAGGGCCACCCGCCCGTAGTATCATTAAGCAATCCCACTCCTGAGACTATTTCACTCGCAAAGGTCGTATGGACCCGCATGAGGTAACTTCCTCGCATAGATTGTATCCGCCCGCATAGGTCATATAGACCCGCATGAGGTATTCCTCGCATAGGACTGGTCCGCCCCGCATAGGACTATTTCACCCGCAAAAGCCCTTACAGACTCGCATGAGGTATTCCTCGCATCATGGGTAGCACATCCACGGTATATGCAAATGCCACAAACCCGGGGAATGACCCCGTAATGAACAATATGTCACTAGCACAACCTGCTATCATACATAACTGTTATACCCCGTATTTCCAGAGTATGTACGTAAGGGCGTACGTATAATAATTTGAGCCTTAAGATTAGGCAAGGTTCGAAATTGTGCACAAGTGTCAAAAAGAGTCGTTTTTAAACGTTTCACGACTTACGTGGGAAAATTCCGGCTATGTCATTAATAATTTTTGCGGATTTTTCCGAGAGACGAAACATTTTGGACCAACGGGAGGGTGACATGTGTCACCCTCACATTGGGCGTGAAAGTGGACGGCAAAGGCAAGACTTGGCACGTTTTTTGTGCCTTGGTTAGGTAGGATATTTTGTGCAAGTTGGTGTGGTAGATGGATAAGGTGCACATGGCTTAATCCTAGCCCTACACTTGCCTAACACTTGTCTTCATCTTGGCCATTGGTTGGCCATTCCTTGACCTATAAATACCCCTCTAAGTTGATGAACTTCTTCATCCTAAAATCATTTTTTCCAAGTCTAAAAATCCCTCCCCCTTTGAGTTTGTGTTCATCCAAAGCCCTCCTCCTTTGAGAAGCTTTGGTCGAGCCTCTCCCTCCCCTGTGGTGTCTGGCAGTGGGTACCCAGCCTAGTTGTCTCGTATAAATACCCCCCTTTTGTGGTTTAGAAATACTCTCCAAGTATTGTTGTAATGCCCAAATACCTTGGCCCAAATACCTTGTAGTATTCCCAAGGTTACACTTATACAAAAGCCCAGAAAATACTATTATACTTTCCCTCAGTCACAAAAACGAAACCCTAAGGAAATCTTCATTGATAGTTGAAGTATTTGAGTAGAAGTTGGTTAGAACTTCTAAGGGTTGTTTGGAGCGGGTTGGAGCGCCCGGAGTAGGAGCTAAACGTTGTTCAGGATCGACATATAACTTGGATAATTTTGGGCTTGTCGAGGTAAACACTCTTAACCTTCTATTGTAATTGGAAATTACATGTTGTAGGAATATATAGTTAAAGTATACTATATATATAGAACTGAACGTAATTGTGCGGCAATGTCTTTTGACTTAAGCCTGAATAATACTTACGGCAATGTCTTGCGACTTAAGCCTGAATTTAAAGAAGAAAATTGAACTGTAATTACATAGGACTGTATTACAGTAGACTTGTGTAGCATTGTTGTGTAGTAGAATTGTACACGTCCGGTTAGACGTGCAAACCCCCCCTGGTTGGCTTGGTAGCCGACCTCGTTAAAGGAGGAGATTTACGATGTTGCGGGGGGGGGGGGGAGGTGCTGCCGAATTTTCTGTAGAATGTTCTACATTGAGATCTAGATGTTAATAGGTGCCTTGTGGCCTCTATAGGTTGAAGTTCTACGTGTGGCGTGATCTACTTGGCTTAAGGAGTAGCCGACGGTTTGAGGTACTTGGAGCGTTTTGCTATTAGTCGATAATCGTCGCGAGGTATGTGAACCTCTTCCTATCTTTTCTAGCATGATATGTGTATAACTATGTAGTACGGTAGACGTACATGTGTTAGATATATTTGATTGGTTTAAAACATAAAGTGTTATAACGGTTTTATGGGAAGTTGGTTATAACAGCTTTATGTAAGTAAGAAATGCTTTGTGGTTTTTAAAAGATAGCTGATTTTTTTTTTTTTTTTAGGTAAATGCAAATATTATTACTAGAAACTTAAAGAAAAGTGGCTACAATCAATCATTGAGGGTTCTCAGTCCTCAACGTAATTTAAAGAAGAAACGGGGGAGTAAGGAGTTGTCACTCGAAGGTGCCATTACAACAAGGGATAAAATCATAGAGTACTACTCTTAGTCCGCAAAGACCGCGGACATTCCCACATAGTATTTTCATTGGGAAACAAAGGAGGTTTTTCCAGCACCTCCGCGCTTTGCTGCCTTAGTCTTTCCACGCCGCTGACATGAACTTCTTTGGCATAACTTCTTTCCACCATCATCTTTCTGCGGAAGCCATAGCGTGTGTATCGGCCAAGCTATGCTCCCGCGTTCAAAGGTAACACTCTTAGACGCCGGCGAGGACACTCCCTTAACACGTGTTAGTACGCCCGTCCAAGGAAGGTTGCGGGTTCAAAGGGATGCGAGGATCGAATGCATAGACTTATAACGCACCTATCGGCTTGTGCATTGCCTTCCGTGGTTGGGCCTAGAGGGCAAAGCATGTGGTTTCCATGGCGTTGCTGCTCGGGATTACCCAAACCGGGCCAGGCGTAATGCGTGGCATCCTGCGCACAGGACCAGGAGGTGTTGTATGCTCATTATCTTGATATCCATCAAGTTGTCGGTATCGTGGGATGTAGGGAGGTTGGTGGATAAGGTGTGGAGTGGCACCATCCGCGCCTCTGTGGCGTTAGCACAAGTAGGAACTTCCTTGTGTAGGAGGAACCGCAGTGCGCTTCTTGGAGAAGCATCCATGTTGGCATCATATCCCGAGTTTTACACTTCATATGGTTGTGTCCAAAAGTCGCACAATGAAAGGAAAAGTCGGATAATTTTCATAGTTAACCCTTTGAGTGTACATACGCCATCGGAAGATTGACAATAAACTCACTTGTAGGCTCATGCGACATTCACTTCTACAGAACTCTAGCATAGTTCATTTTAGATCTTTCCTTAGTGAATTGATCCGTGTAAAGAGGTATTCCAACACGGAAGCAATCTTACTAAGGCGTTGCACTCAGGATGGAAAGGGAATGTCAGGAAAAGTGACCCAAATAGGAATGTCCATAAACAACTCATCCGTTATGAGAACTCCTTTATTGATAGCTTTGAGCATCATAGTCTTCCGTAGACCATATAAGGGCCACCATGAAGTACATTAGTGCGCTCTTCCTCCGTCATGAACTTGAACACATCAACCTTTGCCATATGGTATGATCGGCATTTTACTCCCCATCCCTTCACAATGGTGTTCAACGCCTCTCTTCCCGGGAAGGGACAGTGAAGCAACCAATTAAGCAATAACCCCAAGTTTCTATGAATGGGACTTCATCCTCCACTTCAATGTCTACTTCCTTACCTTGCTCAATAAATTGCAACTTCATTCCTTTGCTTCAATCCTAGTACCCAAAGACTCCTGCATAAGTCTTCTTTGGAGGGTGGGACCTTTGCCATGATTCGGGGTGATTCTTAGGAGTAGTGTCCGGGTGGTGTTTGATATGGTTTTGAAGGTGCATTTGTGTGTAAATCATAGGAGGCATTTCGGGAGGTAAGGGCGGAGGGGAGGTAGAATGATTAGTGCTTGGACCAGCGTTGGGAGAAAGAATACGCGTGCCATTTGGTAGGGTAGGGAAAGTGTCTCGGGTTTTGGTAGGTAGAAGGAAGGGAAGGAAGAAGAGGTGTGGTGTTGAGTAAATCAGGTAGTAGTGAGGGGTATTGGTTGAGAGGGTGTTTGTTTAAGTTTATGCTCGTGCTCGAGGAAGAGGTAAAGACGAACGATTTATTTAAGTTCTTGATGTTTGCTCCTTGACACCGCCTAAGAGGAAGGCATCATCGATTACACTTAGTGAATTCAGGGTTGATGTCTAACTACACGAGAGCGCGTTGGATCCGAAACATTTAATCTGAGACCGCTTGGCTCCGTGTTATTAAAGGCGATGTAGTTCCTAGGCTCGCGGGAATAGAATTCGTTTTGTTTCCCTCAACTGACTTTAATCCTTGTATTACGGGAATAATAAAAGACCCATGAGTGCCCGCCTGACCCGCCTTGGTAGTCTGATCATCATTAAGTCCCGTCCTAGAGAGAGACTCCTTGGTACCCGAAGCCTTAAAGTGTGACGCCTCGGCTCCCACAATATTAATGCGAGGCACTTGTCCCACAACTGACTTGGCTCGTTGAATAATGGGGGTAATCAATGTTCCATGGGTGTCCTCTTGGCCCGCCTTTGTAATATGATCGTCATAAAGATCCGTAATTGGAAGAGGCTCGTTGGTACCCGCAGCATTTAATTGAGACGCCTTGGCTCCCGCATAATTAATGCGAGGCTCTTCGGGGATGGAGACTTCCTCGAGCCCAGCATCTGACCTAGAAATTAACATTCTTGGTGTGTATTCTGATGTATGGACACCCTCCATACCCGCCTTAGCATTAAGACCCGTCGACCGTAATGGGAGGGTCACATCATTTCGAGCAATAATGTTAGGAGCTTTGGCTCCCGGGGCTGAGTCTTTGGGAATGTGAGCATCATCAATGCTATCTACTGACTTGGAATGATGCATAACTTGGATAGCCTCGCACCCATTGACATCCACCCGTCTTTAACTTCGACCGCGCCCATACCCGGTTCGACCGAGTAGGCCATCGCTCCTTTGTGCCTCATTCACGTTGGTGACCGTAAATTATCCTTTTCCGGCATGCGAGCAAATTTTCAGGTAGTGTTGGGGTACTAGAGCGCCAAGACTTCCTTGTTCTTTCGTGGTAATCCGGAATCAACCATTGACCGTGATAGGATCGACCACCATAGTAGCGCGAAGTTTCCGCGCAAATATCCTAATATCTAAGTTCTCTGTATCAATGTTTTTGCCCCATTCATGAATCTTTTGGAGCGTAGCATCATCTACTACATTCTCCAGATGGATACGTGAGTCTGGCTTGACATGTACCAACACAGAAGGATCCGAAATTGCCGGAATGTGAACGTCTTCGTCAATAATAGAATTTGCCTCCATTCTTTTTCTTTTTCCTTGTTCTAGCGCCCGTTGAACTTCCCGAGCCTCACGAATCATTCTTTGGGCGTGTATAACGTTTAGATTTCTTCATATTGAAGCGAAAACTTCAAACCATTAGGGTGTAATCGTTAAACATGGGGGGGGGGGAAGAACAACCTAAGGAGCAACTAAGGCAAAACGTTGAGAGTGTTTTCCTTAGTGAGAGAAACTTCTCTCTAACTCCATTATGGGACTTAGCATTGTATAATGTTGTTACTTAAAGATAGCTGATTTGACTTATAACTGACTTGATGTGTGATAATAAGAATCTTGAAGTATTTCAAAAGAATTAAGAAACCGTTTTGAAAGAAGAGTAATACTTGGTTTTGAAAACATAAGAGTTATATTAGCTTTATGGGAAGTTAGGTATAACGTCTTAAGAATGGTAAAAAGAAATGGTTTACTGATTTTTAGAAGTTAAGAGACTTAATCTTAAAAGATAAGAGACTTGACTTAATTGTATTGATATGAAGTTTGTTAACAATGTGAAACCTCATTCGTGAGTAATGGGTACTTGGTTTTAAAAGGAATAATGTTTACTGATTTCGGAAATCAGAATGAGTATCGACAAACCACGGCAGCGTTAATAAAGGAAAATGTAATGAATAATGAAGTATTATTAAAACCAGTAGAAATCCCCATCTGCATAGAAACTAAGATGAGACAAAATGATATTACATTTCCTAGATCATGGCTGCTTAATAAGATTGATTATGAATAAGAATAACCTACACTCATATAAGGCATATGTTACTCAAAATGTTTTAAAAGAGATTAAGACATTGAACTATGAAACTTTTCTAAAATAAAGAGCCTTGAGCAATTGAAATTAGGCAAACTGGAACCTTAGGGAAAATAATGTGGTTAAAAAGGAAAGTGTTTTGGTTTACCTATAAATGTGAGTCGCTCTATTTTAGACTACGGGTATCGGGTGACTTTTATAAA
Organism: Przewalskia tangutica; assembly: GCA_029844215.1. NCBI lineage: Eukaryota > Viridiplantae > Streptophyta > Magnoliopsida > Solanales > Solanaceae > Przewalskia > Przewalskia tangutica. Next base: position 36,414,399 of record CM056733.1, read on the forward strand.
AGGAATGAATCTCTTTAAAAAAAGGAATTTAACGTACGTAGTACTTTAGGGTTAACAACCGGATTTTGACTTAAAATGAAAGTACTTTGAGTTGTGTATGACTTGCCTATGCTTGTTGTTGTGTAACTTGCCTATGCTTGTTGTTGTGTAACTTGCCTATGCTTGTTGTTGTGTAACTTGCCTATGCTTGTTGTTGGGTAACTTACCTATGCTTATTGAGATAGTCTTTGTTGTGCAAGAATTGTGTTTCTATTCTACCGCGTCTCTCGATGGAGGGCCGGTTGACTTGTTGAGGACTTACTTGGGCGTCTGGCGATGTGGAAGATTCCGCAGTGCGCTTCCATTATTATTATTACATGGGCGTGTCTACACCGATGATGTGGACGTGTGACCATTATGGTTATTTATGGCGAAGTATCGTGACTTACGATTGTGATCGGGTGCGTAGCCTGTTTACTTGCCCCCGTCAGCTACGTGACGCAGGTGGATCTGGTATAGGTTATTGCACATTCCACGTGTCGCCCGCGCGAAGTATCGTGACTTACGGTTGTGATCGGGTGCTGGCGATTCACTTGCCCCGTCGGCCTACGGGGCGCGGTGGATCTGGTGGAGGCTAGTGTACTTGCCACGTGTCGGCCAGCGAGTCGGTATTTGGATGGAGCCGTGACTTACGGTTGTGATCAGTGCGTGGCGATTCACTTGCCCCGTCGATTCATTGGCGCAGTGGAGCTGGTGGAGGCTATTGCACTTTCCATGTGTCGGCTTCATGATATGGTTATGCGATATTATTGTACGGTCGGATCGGTAGTTATACTTGCCGTCACGGTTTTATTGACACGGTAGGACACGGTGTTCACATATACTCCTTGTCGTTGTTATATCATAGGCCAGGCGGTGAGGAAGAATCCACGCAGTGATGATTTGGGCGTGAGTCCACGACTTGATATATTTGTTTATATATGGTGTCTTGTAGTTTGGTTATCATACATGTCTCCCCTTTATATAGATCGCTATGATTTCATTCTGATATTTCTGATTTCACATACTTGGTACTGTTATCTTGACCTCCTTGGGCTGCGTTCATCCGCATGAGTAAGTACATCGGTGTCGATCCGCTTTTAGGATCACCTTTCGTATTGGGAAGATCCGTTCCTTCGAGGCTTATCGTGGTATGTTACCACAGTCTGTTGGTCCTTGTACATTCGGGGTATGGCGGGGCCACTGTCCGTCATAGTTGTTGTATAAATCTTAGAGTGCAGCCTTTGTTGTGGGCAGGGTTGTAAGGATTGTAACTGTTCAAAGGTTTATATATATAAATGCTGAAAGGCAACCGTTTTGGTTGGCCTATTTTTTTTCATCTTGATTTATATCTATTTATATGTTTAAGTTTTCATTTCCACTGGTTTTTCTCTGATGTTGTATCACTAGGGTGCCCGGGGTAAGGCACCAGTCACGGGCCCGGGTTCGGGTCGTGACAAAAGTGGTATCAGAGCAGTTAGTCCTCGGAAAGTGTATACAGACCGTGTCTAGTAGAGTCTTGATTATCGATGTGTTGTGCACCACATCTATAATCAGGAGGCTGCAGGACGTTTAGGATTGGTTTCCATTTCTTCTCATTACGAGATCGTGCCTTAGAGGCGTGTGATAAGATTGGACCCCTCGACATACTTCGTTTTACCGATTATGCCTCGCGTAAGGCAACCGGGCCCGAAGGGCAAGGCGGCGTGAAGGAGGCTGCGAGCATAGCGGCGGTCTCTGAGACCACGATGCACGAGCCTCGGTCCACGATGCAGGCGAGAGGAGATGGGTTACAAAGAGATGGCCCGATTCGCCGTGATCGTGGCGAACATGAGGATAAATTTGGGCCGGCGGTTCGATGCACGATGGTTCACCAGATCGAGATAGTTTGAGGCTACGGATTTTACGAGATGTAACCGCCAGAGTTTTATGGTTCGAGGCCCGAGGATGATCGAAGGAGTTCATCCGGCGATTCTGACGGATCATGAGTGATCAAGGCATCGGAGACCGAGTCGGTGGTCTTAAGTTCGCATCACCGCGTGATACGCTGATTGGTAGTTTTGATTCGTGGGCTGTCGGGAGAGAATGCACTTCCGGCTTTATGGGACGATGTCTCGCAGGCATTTCTTGCACTTCTTGCCTCGCGGATGAGAGGGCTCGGGCGGCAGATTTTTGGTGTTGCGGCGAGCAGGCGTGCGATTCGGGAGTACAATGTGAGTTCGACTCATTGGCGATGCGTCCGCGTTAGTAGCTTGTATGGAGGATCGAGTGCACCGATATGTTCTGAGGCTCGGCGATTACCTAGCGAGAGTTGTTCGGTGTAGCTCTTCACCGGCATGGACATTGCCGCATGCGAGCTTATGCACTTGGATGTGAGAGAGGAGAAATCGGCGAAATGGCCGAGATCGGCAGAAGAGGCGAGCAGCGTGGTCCTTTGATGTCTTTCGAGGCGGACCGCCTTAGCGGCCAGACTAGTTATGTACCTCCTCCGATCTGAGTGGTCCTCACAACATTCGGGACGCCGGGATATTCGGGAAGCGGTCGGGCTCCCGTGTTTCAGATTTTGAGAGTAAGTGCTCGCGGATGAGGCCACCCGTATCTCGGTGTGACCATTGTGGTAAAGCCCATAGAGAATGTCGTGCGGTTTGGGAGATTGCTATACTTGCGGCCGACGGGGCCATTTGTGAGACTGCTCGACCGGGGTAATCTTGGTGGGATAGCACAGACTACTAGAGCAGTTGCGGGTTATTCACCTTCCATAGCTAGGCAGGATGTTCATACACCGGCAGTCCACAGTAGAGGTCGCAGTGGAAGATTCCAGTTTTAGCGGTCCTTTGAACCGCCTATTTTTCAGGTATATCCTTAACCCTCTAGAGTTTTGTATGTATTGATGTTGATGATGTGTTTAGTGTTATGTTCGGATAGCTTTGCGCTAAAATGTGATTTAGAAACCTGGTTAGTGAAAAAGGGTAAGTCCCTGGGTAGTGTGAAATGGAAAATGGTAGCTTTCATGACCTGTATTGATAAGATTGTTCCGGATCGGGGAACACGAGCGTAATGCGTTAAGTGGGTCGGGTTGGGGCCATGTTGAGGGCCAACCCGCGGCCTGTTTCAAGGTGGGGTCAACTCTGGGTGGTCCCGCCAGGTGGCAGGGTCACGAGGGTGCTAGGCCCAAGTTTAGATGACCATCGTATGGATTCGTGGATGCGTTCGACCAGAATCGGTTCGTGAAGGCCGGGGATGGCCTTAGAGGAAAGTGAAGCTAGTAAGATGACCAAGTTTGGAGGTGGTGACTCCAAAGTTTTGGCAACAGAAGCGATGACTGAAGTGGGGTACGTATACTAGAAGAGTTCAAGTGTTCAAGAAAGGCACGACGAGTAGGAAGGAAGAGAACGTGTGTTGTTTCGTGGCCAGGCGTGGCGTTGACAACTTGCTGGAGGGACTTTATCGTTAACCGTCTTGAGAAGGAACATTCGGGACGAATGTTTCTAAGGAGGGGAGAATGTTATACCCCGTATTTCCAGAGTATGTACGTAAGGGCGTACGTATAATAATTTGAGCCTTAAGATTAGGCAAGGTTCGAAATTGTGCACAAGTGTCAAAAAGAGTCGTTTTCCGACGAAACGTTTCCACAGCTTACGTAGGGAAAATTCTGGCTATGTCATTAATAATTTTTGCAGATTTTTCCGAGAGACGAAACATTTTGGACCAATGGGAGGGTGACATGTGTCACCCTCACATTGGGCGTGAAAGTGGACGGCAAAGGCAAGACTTGGCACGTTTTTTGTGCCTTGGTTAGGTAGGATATTTTGTGCAAGTTGGTGTGGTAGATGGATAAGGTGCACATGGCTTAATCCTAGCCCTACACTTGCCTAACACTTGTCTTCATCTTGGCCATTGGTTGGCCATTCCTTGACCTATAAATACCCCTCTAAGTTGATGAACTTCTTCATCCTAAAATCATTTTTTCCAAGTCTAAAAATCCCTCCCCCTTTGAGTTTGTGTTCATCCAAAGCCCCTCCCCCTCCTTTGAGAAGCTTTGGTCGAGAGCCTCTCCCTCCCCCTTTGTGGTGTCTAGCCGTGGGGTACCCCCCCCCCCCAGCCTAGTTGTCTCGTATAAATACCCCCCTTTTGTGGTTTAGAAATACTCTCCAAGTATTGTTGTAATGCCCAAATACCTTGGCCCAAATACATTGTAGTATTCCCAAGGTTACACTTATACAAAAGCCCAGAAAATACTATTATACTTTCCCTCAGTCACAAAAACGAAACCCTAAGGAAATCTTCATTGATAGTTGAAGTATTTGAGTAGAAGTTGGTTAGAACTTCTAAGGGTTGTTTGGAGCGGGTTGGAGCGCCCGGAGTAGGAGCTAAACGTTGTTCAGGATCGACATATAACTTGGATAATTTTGGGCTTGTCGAGGTAAACACTCTTAACCTTCTATTGTAATTGGAAATTACATGTTGTAGGAATATATAGTTAAAGTATACTATATATATAGAACTGAACGTAATTGTGCGGCAATGTCTTTTGACTTAAGCCTGAATAATACTTACGGCAATGTCTTGCGACTTAAGCCTGAATTTAAAGAAGAAAACTGAACTGTAATTACATAGGGTGTATTCTGATAGACTTGTGTAGCATTGCTGTGTAGTAGAATTGTACACGTCCGGTTAGACGTGCAAACCCCCCCTGGTTGGCTTGGTAGCCGACCTCGTTAAAGGAGGAGATTTACGCTGTTGCGGGGGGGGGGGGAGGTGCTGCCGAATTTTCTGTAGAATGTTCTACATTGAGATCTAGATGTTAATAGGCGCCTTCTGGCCTCTATAGGTTGAAGTTCTACGTGTGGCGTGATCTACTTGGCTTAAGGAGTAGCCGACGGTTTGAGGTACTTGGAGCGTTTTGCTATTAGTCGATAATCGTCGCGAGGTATGTGAACCTCTTCCTATCTTTTCTAGCATGATATGTTTATAACTATGTAGTACGATAGACGTACATGTGTTAGATATATTTGATTGGTTTAAAACATAAAGTGTTATAACGGCTTTATGGGAAGTTGGTTATAACAGCTTTATGTAAGTAAGAAATGCTTTGTGGTTTTTAAAAGATAACTGATTTGACTTATAACTGACTTGATGTGTGATAATAAGAATCTTGAAGTATTTCAAAAGAATTAAGAAACCGTTTTGAAAGAAGAGTAATACCTGGTTTTGAAAACATAAGAGTTATACTAGCTTTATGGGAAGTTAGGTATAACGTCTTAAGAATGGTAAAAAGAAATGGTTTACTGATTTTTAGAAGTTAAGAGACTTAATCTTAAAAGATAAGAGACTTGACTTAATTGTATTGATATGAAGTTTGTTAACAATGTGAAACCTCATTCGTGAGTAATGGGTACTTGGTTTTAAAAGGAATAATGTTTTACTGATTTCGGAAATCAGAATGAGTATCGACAAACCACGGCAGCGTTAATAAAGGAAAATGTAATGAATAATGAAGTATTATTAAAACCAGTAGAAACCCACATCTGAATAGAAACTAAGATGAGACAAAATGATATTACATTTCCTAGATCATGGCTGCTTAATAAGATTGATTATGAATAAGAATAACCTACACTCATATAAGGCATATGTTACTCAAAATGTTTTAAAAGAGATTAAGACATTGAACTATGAAACTTTTCTAAAATAAGAGTCTTGAGCAATTGAAATTAGGCAAACTGGAACCTTAGGGAAAAGAATGTGGTTAAAAAGGAAAGTGTTTTGGTTTACCTATAAATGTGAGTCGCTCTATTTTATACTACGGGTATCGGGTGACTTTTATAAAAGGAATGAATCTCTTTAAAAAAAGGAATTTAACGTACGTAGTACTTTAGGGTTAACACCCGGATTTTGACTTAAAATGAAAGTACTTTGAGTTGTGTATAACTTGCATATGCTTGTTGTTGTGTAACTTGCCTATGCTTGTTGTTGTCTAACTTGCCTATGCTTGTTGTTGTGTAACTTGCCTATGCTTGTTGTTGGGTAACTTACCTATGCTTATTGAGATAGTCTTTGTTGTGCAAGAATTGTGTTTCTATTCTACCGCGTCTCTCGATGGAGGGCCGGTTGACTTGTTGAGAACTTACTTGGGCGTCTGCAGCGGTGTGGAAGATTCCACTGCACGCTTCCATTATTATTATTACATGGGCGTGTCTACACCGATGATGTGGACGTGTGACTATTATGGTTATTTATGGCGAAGTATCGTGACTTACGGTTGTGATCGGGTGCGTAGCCTGTTTACTTGCCCCCGTCAGCTACGTGACGCAGGTGGATATGGTATAGGTTATTGCACACGCGTGTTAGCTTCAGCGGCGTATCGTGACTTACGGTTGTGATCGGGTGCCTGGCCGATTCACTTGCCCCCGTCAGCTACGTGACGCAGGTGGATCTGGTGGAGGCTAGTGTACTTGCCACGTGTCAGCTTCGCGAGTCAGTAGTTGGATGGAGCTTCGTGACTTACGGTTGTGATCTGGTGCGTAGCCGATTCACTTGCCCCCGTCAGCTACGTGGCGCAGGTAGAGCTGGTGGAGGCTATTGCACTTGCCACGTGTCAGCTTCATGATATGGTTGTACAGTATTATTGGTACGGTCGGATCTGGTAGTTATGCTTGCCGTCGGTTTTATTGACAGTAGGACACGGTGTTCACATATACTCCTTGCGTTGTTATATCATAGACTGGCGGTGAGGAAGGAATCCACGCACAGTGATGATTTGGAGGCGTGAGTCCACGACTTGATATATTTGTTTATATATGGTGTCTTGTAGTTTGGTTATCATACATGTCTCACTTTTATATGAATCGCTATGATTTCATTCTGATATTTCTGATTTCACATACTTGGTACTGTTATCGACCTCCTTCGAAGCTGCGTTCATGCCGCAGTAGAGGTATATCATTTGTCGATCCCGCTTTTAGGATCACTTTCGTATTGGGAAGCTCCGTTCCTTGGAGGCTTATCGTGGTATGTTACCACAGTCTGTTGGTCCTTGTACATTCGGGGTATGGCGGGGCCACTGTCGTCATAGTTGTGTATAAATCTTAAGTGCATGTACTTTGTTGTGGGCGGGGTTGTAAGGATTATCGCTTGTTCAAAGGTCGTTATATATATAAATCTTTGAAAAGGCAACCGTTTTGGTTGGCCTATTTTCTTTCATCTTGATTTATATCTATTTATATGTTTAAGTTTTCATTTCCGCTGGTTTTTCTCTGATGTTGTATCACTAGGGTGCCCGGGGTAAGGCACCAGTCACGGGCCCGGGTTCGGGTCGTGACAATAACATAAGCACTACCGACTTATCATACATAACATAAGCACTACCGGCTTATCATACATAACATAAGCACTACCGGTTTATCGTACATAACATAAGCAAGTTAAGAAATCCAACTAACTTCTTATTAGTCTTATACATATACACTCTCATTTTAGTTTACTTAAGACACTAACATGTCATTATAAAATCCGGGAATTTAACCCAAAGTACTACGTACTTCTATTCTTTTAAAATGACTCTTTTTCATGTAAAACTTCCAAGATACTAATAACCGTAGTATCAAGTCATATCTACTTTTCAAGACAAGTCACAATATCTTTTAGAAATACATTTAGTCTTCTAAATCAAGTAACTCCCTTCTTTTAAAACCTTAAGCAATTGATGCGTTCAAATCAATTTGCCTTTCATTATTTCAAGTCATTTATCATACTTACATTACTTAGAATAAACCACTCTTTTTAACTTTCCATAAAGCTATTATAACCAACTTTCCATAAAGTCGTTATATTAACTTTATACTTTAGGCAATTACATTCTTCCATATATCCAAGGGACTTATACTTTTAAAACGAAACAAGTATCATATACTTTTAAATTACTTCAAGTCCCTTAACTTTAGTAATCAAGTTTCTTAACTTTTAGACACTAAGATATCCTTAATATTTTTAAACAAGTGAGTTAATTCCCTAACTCAACCAACTTGGACATTCTTAAAATAAGCCAAGGATATCAAATAGACTAGATTGTCAAAATCTCGTACGTCTACCGTACTATATGTTTACAACTATTCATGCTCAAGAGATAAGAAAGTTCCACATACCTCTTCGGTTCAATCCTCTTGCTAAGTCCAATATTCCGCACATAGTATGTCAACCTATAATGACCATAATACGTCTATTAACTTCTTACTTCAAACGTAGAATATTCTAAGTGCAAAGACACTAAATTCTACGGAAAATCGGCCAGCACTTCCTTTGTTTCTACATAGTTTTCAACCTTTTTCAAGGTCCGAAAATCAATAACCAAACGCCACATTTAAGGCCCAACAATTCAACAATACAAAGGGGATTACACGCCTTAACATGACGTGTAAAATTCTGCCCCACAATTGATATCAAACTAGTCCAACATACAATGTTACATTCGGCAATTTGAGGGACAACAATACAAAGTCTTTTCCAATTCCTTTTTCAATCCAAATTGTTTAGTATAACATGTTATAAAGCCACAATCGATTAATCTTATTACAATAGGAGTTAGAGAGAAGTTTCTCTCACTAAGGAAAACGCTCTCAACGTTTTGCCTTAGTTGCTCCTTCGGTTGTTCTTCCCCCCCCCCCTATGCTAAACGATTGTACCCCCATGGTTTGAAGTTTGAAGTTTTTCCGTTCTTAATATGAAGAAATCTAAACGTTACACACGTTCCAACAATGATTCAGGAGGTTCAGGAAGTTCGACGAAGGCTAGAACAAGGAAAAAGAAAAAGAATGGAGGCAGTCCTATAATTGCCGAAGAAAATCTCATTCCGGCGACTTCAGACCCTTCTGTGTTGGTCCATGTCAAGCCAGACTCACGTATCCCTCTAGAAAATGTAATAGATGATGCTACGCTTCAAAAGATTCATGAATGGGGCAAAAGCATTGATTCTGAAAACTTGGATATTAGGGTATTTGAAGGTGGGAAACTACTTGCTACTATGGTGGTTGATCCTACCACGGGTCAACTAGTTGATTCTGGGATTCCCACGGAAGTACTGGGCAGTCACGGCAGCTTTAGTACCCCAACACTACCTGGCAATTTGCTCAGGCATGCCGGAAAAGGGATAATTTCTGGGCCAGACAACGTGATTGATGCCTGAAAGGGTGATGGGCTACTCGGGTGAACCGGTATGGCGCGGGTCGAGAAGTTCAAGACGGTCGTGAGGATGTCAATGGGTCCGATGCTATTCACGTTTTGCATTCCAAGTCGGTGGATAGCATTGATGATTCTCCCATTCCCAAAGATTGATCGCGGGTGTCAAGGCTCGCTACATTATTGCCGGAAACAATGTGACCCTCCCATTCGGGTCGGGCGTGGGTCATAATGCTAAAGGCGGGTATGGCGGTAGTCCATACATCCGAGTTTACACCCATGATGTTAAGATCGAGTGCATTCTTTGGACTCAAGGAAGTATCCATCCCCAAAGAGCAAAGCATTAATTTTGAAGGAGGCGGCGTCTCAATTAATGACTGCGGGTACCAACGACCCTCTTTCAATTACGGATCTTTATGATTATCAGTCTACCAAGGCGGGTCAGGAGGGCACCCAGAGAACATTGATTACCCCCGTTATTCAAGGAGTGAAGTCAGTTGTGGGAAAGAGTCCGCATTAATATTGTGATAAGCGGCGTCATAATTAAAGGCTGCGGATACTATGGGTCTCTCTTAAAGCGGGTCTTAATGATGGTCGATTGCCAAGGCGGGACGGAGGGTGCCCATGGGTCATTTATTTTCCCGTTATACAAGGATCAAAGTCGGTTGAGGAAACAAAAGCGAATTCTATTTCCAAGGAGCCTAGGAACTACAAGTCCATTAATAACGCGGAGCCAAGAGTGCGAATTTAATGTCACGGATCCAACGTGCCCTCTCGTGTAGTTAGACACCAACCCCAGAACTCTCTAAGTGTAACTAATGATGCCTTCCCCTCTTTAAGAAGTGTGCTTGAAGGAGCAACTATCAAGAACATAAATAAACCATTCGTCTTTAACTCTTCCTCGAGCACAAACATAGACTTTAACAAACACCCTCTCTCAACCAATACCCCCTCACTACTCCCTGATTTACACAACACCTCACCTCTTCTTTCTTCCCTTCCTTCTTTACCTACCAAAACCCAAGACACATTCCCTACCCTACCTAATGGCACGCGAATTCTTTCTCCTATTGCGGGCCCAAGCACAAATCCCTCTACCCACCCCCCTCTGTCTATACCTCCAGAAATGCCTCCCAATGATTTACACACAAATGCTTCTTCAAAACAATATCATAAACCACCCGCGGATGCTGCTCCTAAGAACCACCCCCCGGATCATGGCAAAGGTCCCACCCCTCCAAAAAAGACTTATGCAGGAGTCTTTGCGGGTACTAGGATTGAAGCAAAAGGAATGAAGTTGCAATTTATTGAACAGCAAAGGTAAGGAAGTAGACATTGAAGTGGAGGATGAAGTCCCATTCATAGAAACTTGGGGTTATTGCTTAATTGGTTGCTTCACGGGTCCCTTCCCTGGAAGAGATGCATTGAACACCATTGTGAAGGGATGGGGAGTGAAATGCCGTATCATACCATATGGCAAAGGTTGGACAGTGTTCAAGTTCATGACGGAAGAAGAGCGCACTAATGTACTTCATGGTGGCCCTTATATGGTCTACGGGAAGACTATGATGCTCAAAGCTATCAATAAAGGAGTTCTCATAACGGATGAGTTGTTTATGGACATTCCTATTTGGGTCACTTTCCCGGACATTCCCCTTTCCATCCGAGTGCAACGGGCCTTAGTAAGATTGCTTCCGTGTAGGAATACCTCTTTACGGATCAATTCACTAAGGAAAGATCTAAAATGAACTATGCTAGAGTTCTTGTAGAAGTGAATGTCAGTAAGGAGCCTACAAGTGAGTTTATTGTCAATCTTCCCGATGGCAGAAGGTACACTCAAAGGGTTAACTATGAAAATTATCCGGACTTTTGCTTTCATTGTGCGGCTTTTGGACACAACCATATGAAGTGTAAAATTCTGGGATATGATGCCAACATGGAAGCTGCTCCTAAGAAGCGCAATTCTGTGGTTCCTCCTCACAATAAGGAAGTTCCTACTTGTGCTAATGCCAGCAGAGGCGCGGATGGTGCCACTCCCCCCACACCTTATCCACCAACCTCCCTACATCCAGCAGATACCGACAACTTGATGGATATTGAAGATAATGAGCATACAACACCTCCTGGTCCCGGTTGTGCGCAGGATGCCACGCGTGCGGTCCTTCGGTTTTGGGTAATCCTGGCCCAGCAACGTTGCGGAAACCACATGCTATGCCCTCTAGGCCCAGCTCACGGGAAGGCAATGCACAAGCTGATAGGGTGCGTTATAAGTCTATGCATTCTGATCCTGCAGTTCCATTGAACCCGCAACCTTCGACGGGCGAAGGTACTAACACGGGTGTTAAGGAGTGTCCTCGCGGCGTCTAAGAGTGTTACCTTTGAGCGGGAGCATAGCTTGGCTGATACACACGCCATGGCTTCGGCAGAAAGATGATGGTGGAAAGAAGTTATGCCAAAGAAGTTCATGTCAAAGGTCGGTGGGAAGACTAAGGCGACAAAGCGGAGTCTTTGGAAAAACCTCCTTTGTTTCCTAATGAAAATACTTTGTTGGAATGTCCGCGGTCTTTGCGGACTAAGGGAATGAGGGCAGCCACGCAAGCTCTAGTGTGTAGTCTCACTAACATGACATGATGTGGCATTGATTTGTCTTCTGGAAACAAAACTCTCTAAGGAAAGGATTGAGTCTTTCTCTTCTAAAAGATTCAAAGGTTGGAATTTATGCTCAAATCTGGAATTCATCGATGGTGGAAGAATGCTACTCTTGTGGGATCCCTCTAGGGTCTGTTGTGAAGTGCTTGGAATGGATTCTCAACATATCCATGTTCAGGCAAGTTGTAAGATTACTCAAGTGTCCTTCCTTGCAACATTCGTGTATCCGGTTTATAGCATCACGGATAGGAGGATCCTTTGGCATCACCTTTCTCACATGGGCATTGGCATCACTAAACCTTGGATGATTATGGGAGATTTCAACACTTACTGCTACCCTCAAGATAAGGCGGAGGCCCTCCTCTAACGCCGTATGCACTTAGGACCTTGGAGATTTCGGGAATGCTCATGGACTAGAAGACACTCCATCTTCCGGTTCTTTCTACACTTGGACAAATGGTTCGATTTGGTCCAAGCTTGATAGAGTAATGATGAATCAAAATTGGGGCGATTTGACCTTAGAATGCTCAGCCAATTTCATGCCTATGGAACTGTCTCGGACCACCGTCCGTGATGGCTCTGATTATTGCATCCTATAATATTGGGGCGGCCTTTCAAGTTCATGAATATGTGGCTTTCTCACCGCTTTTGACAACATTATGACTTCATGCCGAGACAAGACATTCTAGGTCTTGCTCAATTCGTTCTAGCATCGAACCGAAAGCCTTGAAACAACCACGAGGCATTGAATATAAGTGAGTTCGGCAGTATTGATCAAAGAGCGAAGGAGGCAAACATGGAGTTTAAGGAGGCTATTAGTGCACATATGGGAGACCCCTTTGATGAGGAGCTTAAATCCAAGGTTAAGTCCTCAAGAGTTAAAGCCAACACCTTAATGGAAGCTGAGAGACATTTCATTAGGCAAAAGTCGACGAAACACTTGATTGGAAGTGATAAATGCTCCAAATACTTCCATAGCTTGATCAAGAGAAGTAATGTCAAGAACTCCATCAACTTTCTTGTCAAAACTAATGGTGTTATCACTACATCACCAGGGGAGGTAAGAAAGCTTCTAGAGGAATTTTACAAGGATCTTCTTGGCATCTCGACCACATCGAACTTTGATCTGAAGTGTGCAACTTTGGCCCGGCTAAGCGAAGAGGGCGATCTACAACTTTTGCACCGTATCCCCAAAGGAGATTTGGGAAGCTCTTTCTGATATTGGAAATGATAAAGCTCCTGGACCGGATGGGTATTCGGCAGCCTTCTTCAAGAATAGATGGAGAGATGTGGGACATGATGTAGTAAGAAGCGTGCAGGAGTTCTTCTCTTCAGGGGTTCTTTTGAAACAACTTAATCATACCATCATTGCCTTGCTGCCCAAGACCGATAGGGACCCTAAGGTAACTGATTTTAGGCCTATTGGATTGACTAATGTGGTCTATAAGATTATTACAAAGATTCTAGCTAACAGAATGGCAAAGATTCTTCCTTCTATCATTGACAAATCACAAGGGGCTTTTGTGAAAGGGAGAAATATGATGGACAATGTCTATATAGCACGCGAGCTTGTGAGAGGATTTAATAGAGCCAGAGTCTCACCTAGGTGCATGCTCATGGTGGATCTTAGGAAAGCTTTTGACACGGTCTCTTGGAGTTTCCTTGATTCAGTATTAAGAGGCCTCAACTTTCCAGACATATTTGTCAGGTGGATCATGGAGTGTGTTTGCTCAACGTCCTTCTCTCTTTCTATCAACGGTGAGTTGCATGGTTACTTCAAGGGTAAGCGCGGACTTAGACAAGGTGATCCTATGTCCCCAACGCTCTTTATCTTGTGTATGGATTACCTTTCGAGGATGCTTAAAATGAGGGTGAGGCTAGAGCTTTCTCTTATTATCCAAAATGTAAAAGGATGGGTATTACTCATCTTGCCTTTGCGGATGACCTCATGCTCTTTGCCAAAGGTGATATTTCTTGGTTGAGATTCTTATGAACTGTCTAGAGGAGTTGGAGGATGTCTCAGGTTAACTCTTAATCTATCCAAATCCTCCGTCTACTTAGCGAGTACATGATGAGTACGTGATTTGATCTTGGCCAGGTTGGATTCGGCATTGGTAGCTTTCGATGCAGTACTTGGGATCCTTTGTCCCCAATTTCAGTCTCGGTGGAACAATTTGCTCCTTTCACTAATGCTATTTCGAATTACATTCGAAATGGGGACACCACACTCTTTCCTATGCGGGCAAGCTAGAGCTTATTAGGTCACCATCCAAGGGTTGAGAGTTTTGGTTAGGGCCCTTCCTATTCCTAGCCATCGTACTCAACAAGGTAAGGTCTGCCTGTATCCAGTTCTTATGGGGTGGGAAACCACCAAGAGTTGCTTGGGAGACCATTTGCCTGCCTCAATCGGAAGGAGGTTTGGGCCTTATGAATATCAAGGATTGGAACCATGCCCTGCTATCCCGGTCTATATGGAAAACCCACACAGAAGCAGACTCACTTTGGGTCCAATGGATCAACAGCTTTTATTTGAGAGGTAGTTCTTTTTGGGACTATGAGGTACGTCCTAGAGACTCCCCCCTATTCAGAAAGATTTGCGGGATACGCGACAAACTGGTTTCCATCTTTGGTAGCCAAGAAGTTTCAATTGCCGGATTAGCAAAGTGTTGTACCAACGGTAAATTTGATTCAAGCCTCGTATATGAGATCTTGCGCTCTAAGCAAGATAAAAAGCCTTGGATGTCACAAATCTGGAGAGGATTCATCCCCCCTAAGTTCTCGTTCACCATGTGGATAAATTGTAGAAAGCGGTTAGCTACAAAGGACACCCTTTCCTATCTCAACCTGGAGGATAAGTCTTGTGGGTTCTGCAAGAAAGCAAATGAAACAAGAGAGCACCTCTTCTTCACATGCCCCTACACCCGTTTGATTTGGAAAAGCATAAGAGACTGGTTGGGAATTAAGAGAGAAATGACCACTGTTGAAAGTTCTCTCAAATGGATTAAAAAAGACTACCGCGGAACAGGCATCCGAGCAAAAGCAACCTTAATTGCCTTCTACATTATGGTCTATGAGATTTGGAGGACAAGGAACACACTGCTCTTTGAAGGCACAAACTCACCGGCAGAAGAGGTCATTACCAAGATTAAAACAACATCCTATAGAGTACTCTATGATTTTATCCCTTCTTGTAATGGCACCTTCGAGTGACAACTCCTTACTCCCCCGTTTCTTCTTTAAATTACGTTGAGGACTGAGAACCCTCAATGATTGATTGTAGCCACTTTTCTTTCAGTTTCTAGTAATAATATTTGCATTTACCTAAAAAAAAAAAAAAGCCACAATCGATTATAACAACTATAATCTTCAAGTAGATAACATGCGACGATTCTAGTTAGCGACCAAATTGTATTTCAATTTCAAATGGCTAATCAATGTCATTTTGGATTTTAGGCTTCCAATATCCATAACACTTATCAATCTTTAATACATATACTTCATGCTAGTTAAATTGTAAGGCTTCAACAATATGTAATCTTATACACTTAAGAGAACAAGATTGTTACCTTAGTGAGCCTTAATACACTTCAAGATCCGAAGTCGCTCTCAAGCAACTTAAAGCCTCTCCTTGACACTCCAATCCGCCACTTGAATCCCTTAGAAGATCACAAACAACTTTCCT
Source organism: Przewalskia tangutica (assembly GCA_029844215.1). Lineage (NCBI taxonomy): Eukaryota > Viridiplantae > Streptophyta > Magnoliopsida > Solanales > Solanaceae > Przewalskia > Przewalskia tangutica. The sequence continues at coordinate 36,429,922 of CM056733.1, forward strand.
TTAATTCCCAATCCAAACCTAGGAAAGTGACTAGGTTTTCACCTTGTGACTAATACGAAAATGCCACTTTTCCGGGATCTTTCTATTGAAATACCCTTACAATAATCTTAGGAACCTTGGTTTAAAGTATGGGGATTATTGGACAATAAACAAAAAAAAATTTGTTCCTAAGAACCCTAAACCCGAGAGCTCTCCTTTGCTTTCTTCAAATTTTCTTGAAATTTGTCTAAGTGTAAAGCCTTGTCTTGCTACTAGTGTTACTATATAGATACATGGAGGGTCAAGATTAAAACAAATGGGTGGCTTGGATTTTCACAAGGATCAAGCCAAGTGGCCTTGACTAAGTCAACAATATCAAGCTTAAGTATTTGCAAGACTTGGTCATCTTAATATTGGTCAAATGACCATTCTATCCATGTCCATTTCGTCCAAGACCACTAAGGGGGGTGACTCGTGTTGCCCTCCCGTTCGTCACAATATTTCGTTTTCCGACATTTCCATAATTCCGATAAATTTTTACTAGTCTCAAATCTTAACATTTGAATTCTTACGTACGTTCTTATAAACATGTCCTGAAATTTACGGGGTGTAACATTCTTCCCCCCTTAGAAACATTCGTCCCCGAATGTTCTTTTGGGGTCAATCTTATGGATAGCGACATAGTCTCCTTTTACAACCTCTACATACCAATAATGCCACACGTGGCCACATAACAAAACTTATACCAGAACGTCAACCTGAACTCCAAGTGTCGACGTCGGTTACCTGCATAAAACTTCTGTCGACTCTGAGCTTGCTAATAATCTTTCCTGGATAGGCTTCGCCTTATCCACAGCCCGCTTAATCAAGTCTGGACCAAATAACTGAACCTCGCCTACGTCGAACCAACCAACCGGCGATCTAAACTTTCTTACATAAAAGGCCTCATACAGGGCCATCTGAATACTGGAAGGGTATCTATTATCGTACGTAACTCAACAAGAGGCAAATAACCCTCCCAGCTATCTCTGAAATCAAGAACACAGGCCTGCCACCTATCCTCAAGTGTCTGGATAGTACGCCCTGCATGTCCGTTGGTCTGAGGGTGGAATGCCACACTGAGACTTACATGTGTCCCTAATACCTTCTGGAAAACCTCCAGAAGTCAGCCGTAAACTAAGCTCATCTGTCTGACATCATAAAAGTAGGAACCCCGCAGTCTCACAATCTCCCTGCTATATAAGCTAGCATAATCCTCAGCCGAGTAAGTGGTCCTAACCAGAAGAACACGGCTGGTTCGTCAGCCTGTTTACTATGAACCCCAGGGAGTCGCACTTCTTCTGAGTACGATGCCACCTTGTAACAAGATCCATAATATTCACCTCCCATATCTAAGTCGGGATCTAAATCGCCTGTAATAGCCCACTGGACTTCTGGGGTTCAACCTTGACCTGCTACTAATTCGGACATAAGAAACAACTCTGCTACGTCCCTCTTCAGGCCATCTTACCAACACATACATCTGAGGTCACGACACAACTTAGTCTACCCCGAACAATTAGAGCAATAAGCACCGTGTGCCTCCCCTAAAACCTGCTGACAAGTCCTGAAGCACCGGGTACACACAATCTATCCTCATATCACAACACCCCATCCGGTGCTACCCAAACATGCTCTTCTCTTCTCGGAGAGCCGTATCTCGATACTGTATCATAATTGGATCCTCATACTGTCGCCTTTTTACCTCCTCAACGACGGAAGACTCGGCAACCTCTCGGATCTAAACTTCATTAACCTTGGAAACAAATAATCGAACCCCTCGGCTTGGTAGCTGATGAATCTTACAGACCATGTCCTGTCTATCTGGCTGCCCATTTGACAGACTACCCATAAATCCACGACTAAGAGCATCTGTAACCGTCTCGACTTTCCCCGGGTGGTATAGGATATCAATATCACAACCCTTGAGTAACTCTAACCACCGTCTCTGTCGCAAATTCAGCTGCCTCTATCTGAAGATATACCGGAGGCTCTTGTGGTCTGCACAAATATCCACATGAAGTCTATATAAGGAATGCCTCCAAATATTCAAGATACGATTAAATTCTGCCGACTCTATATCGTGAGTAGCGTATTTCCTTTCATGATTCCCTAACCGCCGGGAAAGCATAGGCTCTAACCTTATCGTATTGCGTCAGCACACAACCTAGTCCAACACCCAATGTGTTACAATAACAACCTAACCCTCTTGTCTCTCAGGAGGGGTTAGAACTGTAGTCGTGGTCAACTTATCTTCCAATAACTGGAAACCTTTCTCATTCTGCGGAATATTAGGGCATCCTTAATCTCAATTATGGTTCCTGTTTCCCTTTATCCGTTGCAACCAAACTTGGTTACCATTGTTATACCCCGTAGTTCCAGGGTATGTATGTGAGGACGTACGTACGAGAATACAACCTTAAAATTGGAAAGGAAGAAAAATGTGATTTTTCGACGGAAAAATTTCCGGATTTTGTGAAGGAAAAAGGTTCGTTAATGGGAATTGGATTCCCGGATTCGGTATTCGGACTTTTTGGAATATTTGAGAATTATGGAATTTTATTTTCCGGAATTGGTCACGTGGGGCCCACGGGAGAAATTTACGGTTTGAGAGGCCCACTTTATTTTCGGATTTTTGGCATTACGGATATTTTCGGAAGATGAAATATTTTGGACCAATAGGAGGGAGACATGTGTCACCCCTAGGTGACACTTGGTGGACGAAATTGATGGTCATGGTTGGCACGTTTTTTACATGTTAAAGGCTTAAAACATTTGGTCAAAGTCTTGAAGATATTTTGTGTAGTAGATAGATAAGTGGGACCCACACACACATGGCCAAATCTAGACCACACACATGCTTCAATCCTAGCCCTTGAATGTCCTATAAATACCCCCTTAGTGCAAGACTAAAATTCATCCACACTTAGAGTTTTCCAAGTTTGAAATACTCCCTCCCTCTTGAGTGTAGCTCTCGGCTTTGCCTTGATTGGATATTACATGTTGTAGTAGCTTAGAATTGAGTATTATATATATTGGAAGGATGATTGAAAAGGATTGAACTGTATTTACATTGGATTGTATTTACAGTAGAAATGTGTAGTATATCTGTGAAGTAGAATTGAACACGTCCGGTTAGACGTGTAATCCCCTGGGAGTTGTTGGCCTGGTAGCGGGCCTGAGTAGAGGAGGAGATTTATGTGGTTACGGGGAGGTGCTGCGAATTTTACGTAGAATAAGGAATCTTGTATTTAGAATATTCTACGAAGAGATCTAGAAGTTGATAGACGTTTTATGGCCATTATAGGTTGAAGTACTACGAGTAGCGTATTCTACTTGAAGGGTGGAAAAGGCTAGCAAGGTTATAGTACTTGGAGCGTTTTGCTAATTGCCCATAACCGTCGCGAGGTATGTGAACCTCTTCCTATCTTTTCTAGCATGATTGTTGTGAACTATGTAGTACGGTAGACGTACATCTGCTAAATGAATTTGGTTGGTTTAAAACATAAAGTGTTATAACGGCTTTATGGGAAGTTTGCTATAACAACTTTATGTAGGTAAAGAAATGGTTTGTGGTTTTTAAAAGATAAGAGACTTGACTTATAAATGACTTGATGTGAAATATTAAGGACTTGGTTTGTGTTAAACAGTTGTGAAACCGCTTTTATGAGAAATGGGTACTTGGGTTTTAAAAGGAATAATATTATATTGATTTCGGAAATGAGAATAAGTATCGAACAAACCACTGCAGCGTTAATAAAGGAAAAGGTATTGACTAATTAATTACTATTAAAACCAGTAGAAACCTCCATCTGCATAGAAGTTAAGATAAGACAAAATTTTATTACATTTCCTAGATCATGGCTGCTTTAATAAGAATCATTATAAACAAGCATTAATTTTCTTAAATTTCCAAAGTAAGGAACTTGATTTCTAAAAGAAAAGAGACTTGAGGAATTGAAGAGTTTTTGGTTTAAAAGAAAGACATGGTTTTGTCTTAAATTGGTTTAAAACATAATGTGTTATAACAGCTTTATGGGAAGTTAGTTATAACGACTTTATGAAAACAAAAGAATGATTTTATCATTAGTTTTAAAATGGTAACTTGATTTTAAAAGGAGAAGTGTTTTGGTCTAAAAAGAAGGCATAGTATTGTCTTAATTTGGTTTAAAAAGGAAAGTATGGAAGTTGTTTTGGTTTACTTAAAATGTTAGTCACTCTATTTTGATAATACGGGCATCGGGTGACCTTTGTAAAAGAAATGGATCTTTTAAAAAGAATTTAACATACGTAGTACTTTGGGGTTAAAACCTGGACTTTGGCATAAAATGAAAGTACCTTGAGTTGTGTGTAACTTGCCTATGTTTGCGTGTGATAGCCTTGTCGTGCTAGTATTGTATTTCTATACCACCGCGTCTCTCGATGGAGGGCCGTGTCACGACCCGTTCCGGGGCCCGTGACTGGTGCCTTACCCGGGCACCCAAGTAGTCATACATCAGAGAAATCAGCGGAAAATAAAACAACCACAATATGAAACAGTATAAATAAGACACGCTTTAGGAAAAAGTTGCCTTCGGCATATATGTATATAAGTACCCCGATGAGCGATTACATCCCAACCTTACAACAGTCTGCACCTCTAAGAGTTTAAAACAACAATGGCGGGACGGGGCCGCCATACCCTGAATACAAATATCTACAACGGCGAGGACCGTACTAAAATGCTACGCTTCCGGAGATACGGAGCTTTCCCAACGATGAAACGGTGATCCTAAGAACGGGGATCTAAAGTAGTAGTACCTTTACCTGCGGCATGAACGCAGCCCGAAGGAGTCGGTCTAACAGTACCAAGTATGTGGCGAAAATACGTAAATGAAATCATAGTAGTCTATAGAAAGCGGGAGACATGTATGATAACCAAAACTACGATTCACAATAAATAAACAATCATGTCAAGTCGTGACTCACGCCTCAAAGTCATCATAAAACCGTGCGGGGTAAGTGCGAGGGCATAGCGAATACTAAGACCCACAAGACAACAAGGTCGTAAATCAGATCATGAGATCTGTCTGCACGTCACATGATCAGCCGCCACCGCCCGCGATATCTAATGTGCGCGTCTAGCCCGGAACTTTCCGTAGCTCGCACGGGCCACTCAATGGCCCGCATGAGGTATTCCGCATCGAGGGTAGCTACTCCGGCAGCGTCCCGACTCGCCCGTCGCGTAGCCACAAAGACCGCGTGACCACAAGGGCGCGTACTAACTCGGAACTCCGTAGCTCGCGCGGCCATACAGCACTGCATAAGGTATTCTCGAATCATAGGTCACTAGACCGCTGAGTCTACCCGCGTGGAGGACAGCTTAACCCCCGGAATCATGAGTGATATAATATCAACATGACAGTTTTATCGTTAAACAACCTAAGCACAATAAGGGAAAACCCCTTTACACAAACATCACAAGATACTAACTCACGTAGCATCCTAACATGTTTACTTATCAAGTCAACAAGAAAGTATTACCAGACTATCACAAATCAATACAATCAAGTTATTCACACAAGGTACTTTCTACATTATGCTAACAAGTTCGGGTTTTTAGCCCCAAAGTACTTTATGTATTACTCTTTTAAAAGATCCGTTTCTTTCACAAAAGTCACACAATACCCGTAGTATAAAAAATAAAGTGATTATCCTTTGAAGTAAATCAAAACATTTCTCTTTGTAAAATCAAGTAACAACATTCTTTTCCCAACGCTTAAGTTTGCCTAATTTCAATTACTCAAGTTTCTCATTTTCGAAAGGTTTCGTAGTTCATAGCTTTAATCCTTTAAAACAATTTGAGAAACATATACCCTAAGTGTGAGTAGGTTATTATTATTCGTAACATTCTTATTACAGCAGCCATGATCTAGTAAATGTAATATCATTTTGTCTCATCTTAGCTCCTATGCAGATGGGAGTTTCTACCGGTTTTAATAATACTTTATTAGTCAAAAATATTTCCCTTTATTAGCGCTGCTGTGGTTTGTTCGACATTTATTCTGATCGGTAAAACATCATTCCTTTTGAAAACCAAAAAATACTATTTACTCACGAATGAGGTTTCACACTTTTTAACAAAAATCATATTAGTAAATAAGTCAAGTCTCTTATTTCCTTAAATCAATAATTCGTTCTTTTTATCACTCTTAAGCCGTTATACCTAACTTCCCATAAAGCTAGTATAACTCTTAAGCTTTTAAAACCAAGTGTTACTCTTCTTTCAAAAAGGTTTCTTAATTCTTTTGAACTTCTTCAGATTCTTTTTTTTTTATTCAGGCTTAAGTCAGAAGACATTGCCGTAATTATTATTCAGGCTTAAGTCCGAAGACATTGCCGTAATTATTATTCAGGCTTAAGTCCGAAGACATTGCCGTAATTATTATTAATAAGTTAACACACGTACGTCTACCGTACTATATATATATATTTATTTAAAATATCATGCTCAAGAGTATAGGAAGAATCACATACCTTCTCGGCGAAATCCACCTGCCAAGTTGAATATATGTCGCGCGAAGAATCGACCTATAACGATCAAATCGTCTATCAACGTCCGTGCATCAGTACAAAGCTCTAGCGGAGGGTTCGTTATTCTATGGACATTTGGGCAGCACTTCCCTACCGGTGAGCTACTCAAGTCTCATCGTGAAACAATCGCATGTAAATCTGATTCTATTATTCAACTTTTAAACCCTTCTACTGTGATAACAGTTCAATTCTATTCTTTAATATCCTTCTAAGTATTTATACTTATTCCTATACTTCTACAGTATGTATATTCTAATTACAAAAGGAGGATAAGGTTATTTACCTCGGTAAGCCCAATAATATCCTAGATAAAAGTCGCGCCTGAGCAAGGTTTAGCTCCTAAGTTGTGCGCTCAGAGCTCAGAAAACCTTAGAAGTTCTTCACAACTTCTACTAAGGACTAAGGGATTTGGGCTAGGGTATTTTGGGCATTATAACAATACTAGAAGGCAACTTTTCTACCAAGGGAGGGGGGGTAGTGTTTCGGCTAGGCTAGCTTTAGAGGGGTTGCTCTCGGCTAGAGCTTCTCAAAGGGGAGGGGTGTGTTTGGACGAAAACAACAAGAGGGAGAGGGAGGGATTTGAGACTTAGAAAGATTGCTCAATTTAGGATGAAATAACTCTTCAACAAGGGGGGGGGGGGGGTATTTATAGGTCAAGGGATGGCCAACCAAGGGCCAAGATGGTGCCAAGTGCAAGGCAAGTGTAGGGTCAAGATTAGGGCAAGTGTCCTTGGCCAACTTGCACACAAAATATCCTACCAACTACAAGACAAAGATGGCCATCCATTCGGCCCTATTGCCGTGACAAGTCCACCAATGAGAGGGTGACAAGTGTTGCCCTCTCGTTGGTCCAAAGTGTTTCGTCTCTCGGAAAAATCCGCAAAAATTAGAAATGGCATAGCCGGAATTTATCCTACGCGAGTCTTGCAAAACGTTTCGTCGAAAAACGACTCTAAACGGGTGTTGTGCACAAAGTGCATGTCACGACCCGAAACTGGGCCCGTGACTGGTGCCTTACCCCGGGCACCCTAGTGACACAACATCAGAGTAATCGGCGGAACATAAAACAACAACATGATATAACAGAAATATAAAACAATAATCTGTGAAAACTTGCCTTTCGGCATATATATAACCATCAACTCTTTTACAAATGAACAGCTTAATCCTTTTTACAAACCACGCCACAACGGTACTACGGACCTCTAAGAAATGATACGACAACTATGGCGGGACGGGGCCCGCCAAACCCGAATGTAAACACTTACTACGACGGGGACTATACCACCGATAAGCCTCGAGAAACGGAGCTTCCCAAACGCTGTGACCACGAGAGCTAGGATCAACGGCGGTGTACCTCAACTGCGGCATGAACGCGGCCCGAAGGAGGTCGATAACAAAAGTGCACCGGTATGTGAAACTAAAAATCAGTAAATGAAATCATAATAGTCTATAAAGCGGGAGACATGTATGATAAGCAAACTACGATCCACAACAAATAAGCAATCATGTCAAGTCGTGACTCACGCCTCAAAGTTATCACAATAAAACCGTGCGGGGCAAGTGCGAAGGCATAGCCGACTACTAAGACCCACGCACCAAAAATACCACAAAGCGTATCCGAGGTCTTTCTGCACCGCACCACGTGATCGAAGGCGGCCTCGCCCGCAATATCAATGTCGCGTCTATTCTGGAACTCTCGCACTCGCGCATAGGTCACACGGACCGCATGAGGTATTCCTCGAATCATGGTCCTGCATCACCTGAGGTATACCCGCATCGGGCGACCAACCCTCGGTATCTGCCTAGGCTCCCGCAACCCGCATAGTCTCAAAAGACCGCATAGTCTCAACAGACCGCATAGGGAATCCCCCGCATCAGGCTAAACACCCGGAATGATCAAATCCTGGAGCTACCGCACTCCGCATAGTCACGAGGACCGCATAGGCCGTAAAGACCGCGTCAAGGGTGGCAAGCCCTCGGTATAATAAGTCGAGGGTATGTGATACAATAAGATTACGGGCTTAACGTTTAACAACGTAAGCACAACAGGAGTGACCCCCTCACATAATAATCACAAGATACTAACACACGTAGCATCCTAACATGCTTACTTATCAAGTCAACAAGAAAGTATTACAAGGCTATCACAAACCAATACAATCAAGTTATTCACACAAGGTACTTTCTACTAACAAGTTCGGGTACCTATCCCCAAAGCACTTCATACATTAAATCTTTACAAGATACGTTACTTCACAAAAACCACACAATACCAGTATTATTTGAACATTGAGTGATTATCTTTTTAAAGTAAATCAATTACTTCTCTTTGTAAAATCAAGTAGCAACATTCTTTTCCAATGTTTAAGTTTGCCTAATTTCCAATGTTCAAGTTTCTCATTTTAGAACGGTTTCGTAGTTCATAATCTTATTCATTTAAGAATATAATTCTCCTTTAAACAATCTGAGAAACCTAAGCCTTACATGTGAGTAGGATATTCTTGTTTATAACAATCTTATTACAGGCAGCCATGATCTAGGAAATATCATTTTGTCTCATCTTAGTTTCTATGCAGATGGAAGTTCTACTGGTTTTATTAATACTTAATTAGTCAGAACATTTCCTTTTATTAACGCTGCAGTGGTTTGTCGATACACATTCGATTTCAAATCAAGAAACATTCTTAAGCCGTTATACCTAACCTCCCATAAAGCTAGTATAACTCTTAAGTTTTCAAAACCAAGTATTACTTCTTCTTTCAAAATGATTCAAAAATCTTTTGAAATACCTCAAGTTCTTTATTAACACATAACAAGCGCTTATAGTTCAAATCGATTTACCTTTTAAAAACCACATGTATTTTCTAACCAACGTAAAGTCGTTATAACCAACTTCCCATAAAGCCGTTATAACACTTTATGTTTTACACCAATCAAATACATTTAGCACATGTATCGTCTACCGTACTACATAGTTCACACATATCATGCTAGAAGAGATAGGAAGAGGTTCACATACCTCGCGGCAGTATCGACTAATAGCAAAACGCTCCAACCGTCGGCTACTCCTTAAGCCAAGCGGTCGCGCCACCCGTAGTACTCCAACCTATAAGGCCACAAGGCGCTTATTAACATTAGGTCTCTTCGTAGAACATTCTACCGAAAATTAAGCGGCTCTCCCGCAATGGCAGTAAATCTCCTCTCTATCGAGGCTGCCCAAGCCAACCAGGGGTTATACATCTAACCCTAACGGTACAACTCTACTCCACGGTACTACTACACAAGTCTCATGTCTGACCACATGTAATTACAATTCAAGATCTTCTTTAAATTCAGCTTAAGTCGCAAGACATTGCAGTAAGTATTATTCGAGCTTAAGTCAAAAGACATTGCCGATAACTACGTTCGATTCTATTATATAGTATACTTCAACTATATATTCACAATCATGTAATTTCCAATTACAATAGAGGACAAGATAATTACCTCGATAAGCCCATAATTATCCTAGCTTAAAGTCGATCCTGGGCAATCGTTTAGCTCGACTCAGCGCTCAACCGCTCTAAACCACCCTTAGAAGTTCTAACCAACTACACAATACTCCAACGGACTATGGAGATTTTCCTAGGGTTTCGGTTTGTGGTACTGGGAAGTATAATAGTATTTTACGGCTTTTCGTATAGGTATAACCTTAGAATACAACAAGGTATATGGCTAAGGTAATTTGGGCATTATAACAATACTTTTGAGAGTATTTCTACACCACAAAGGGGTACATTATACGAGAACAACACCACAAGGAGTGGGTGAAGTCTCGGCCATAAGGCCAACTCAGGGGAGGGCTCTCGGCCAGGGGAAAGGGCGAGAACAAGGTGAAGGGAGGAGGAAGAGCTCACAAGACTTAGGCATTTTTGGATGAAGAAGTCTTCAACCTTAAGGGGTATTTATAGGTCAAGGGATGGCCAACCAAAGGCCAAGATCAATCCGTGTGTTAGGCGAGTGTAGGGCTAGGATTTACCAACACAAATATCCTACCAACTCCTTGACTTTTCCAAGGCACCAAAACGTGCTCCACTTTGTCCAAATCGTCCAAATGGGCGTTGAGTCCACCAATTGGAGGGTGCCGTGTCGCCCTCCGTTGGTCAAAATGTTTCGTCTCTCGGAAAAATCCGCAAAAATTAGAAATGACATAGCCGGAAATTCCCCTACGAAAGCTGTGAAAGCGTTTCGTCGAAAAACGACTCTAAACGGGTGTTGTGAACAAAATTAATTCGGCCAAGCCTTAGTACAAGTTTCAAATTTTCTACGTACGTCCTTACGTACATACTCTGGAAATACGGGGTATAACAGTGCAATCGTCCAAGCCAACTAGGGGGGGGGTGACACGTGTCGCCCTCCTACTCGTCCAAAATATTTCATCTTCCGAAAATATCCACAATGGCCCAAATCTCGAAAACAAATTGGGCCCATAAAGCGTAAATTTTCTCCCGTGGGCCCCACGTGACCATTTCCGAAAATAAAATTCCATAATTCTCTAATATTCCAAGAAGTCCGAATACCAAATCTGGGAATCCAATTCCCATTAACGAACCTTTTTCCTTCAAAAAATCGGAAACTTTTCCGTGGAAAAATCACCTCTTTCTTCCTTTCCAATTTCAATGTCGTATTCTCGTATGTACGTCCTCGCATACATACCCTGAAACTACGGGGTATAACATTCTCCCCTCCTTAGAAACATTCGTCCCGAATGTTCCTTCTAAGTCTCCAAACAAACAGGCGCCAGTATAGTCCTCACTGCTATACTTACGGAAACAACCATGCCACACCTGGCCACAACACAACAAGCGCACATACTTATCTCCAAGTCCACGAGGAATCACCTCTATCACGAAAGCTCCTACTAGAGGTCTAAAAAGATACTCCCTTCGCACCTACTCTTTACAAACGAAATGATCACACCTATGCCTGTAATACATGCTCGCTTCTTCCCTTTCTCGTCGTACCCTTCTTGTACACTCGAACTCTTTCTCATAACTTACCATGTTTCTGGTACAGCTTCCCACTGACTCTGAGCTGCCAATGACCTCTTCTGGATAAGCTCCACCCTATCCACGCCCTGCTGAACAAGTACGAACCAACTATCTGCACCTTGCTTACATCGAATCAATCGATCGGCAATCTTACACTAGCGCTTAAAAAAAAAAAAAGGCTCCAAACGGCGACACCCGAATACTGAAATGGTAGCTATATAATACATACTCAACAAGAGGCGAAGAGTCCTTACAGCTACTCCCGAAATCCAACCACTTGCCCGAGGGTGAATGCGACACTGAGATTCACCTGAGTTCCTAACCTTGCCTGGTAACTCTTCCGTAAAAAGCAGTAGTAACTTGGACTCCCCTGTCAGCCATAAGGTGAAGGTAGGCACCCCGTGCAGCCTTACAACCTTCTGAAATAATCATCTCGCAACTTACTACCGAGTACACGGTTTGACTAAAAGATAAGACGGGTTGACCCCATCGGCCCGACTACTGGTCGAACACATCCACGAAATCGTACAATGGTTAACTAAACCTGGGCCTAACACCCTCGTGATCCTAACACAAAGCGGGACCACCACAAACTGACCCCATCACCAAACAGGGCGTGGGTCGACCCGCAACACGGCCTCAACCCGACCAAGACGCGCAAAACACTAGCTCCCCGATCCGGAACAATCTCACCAATCACGTTACGAAAACCTAGCGGTCTTCTAAGCTCAACTACCCTCTTTCGTTTCACAACACTCAGGGATTCATCCCATAAAAATATCTCACGTATATTATGCACTTCGATAAGGGTCAAACACGAAATAATTCTTTTACCAAAGATGGCCTCGCCTCTAAGGTCTTCTACGTAATATTCTAAGGCTCCCACTCTCTCTGTCCCCCAATCTTACCCGGTTAATTAATCAACAATTCTAATCACACTAACACCATGCTAACCGAAAACAATACTTAAGATATTCGCTACACATATAAATCTCTAAAGGGTTAAGGATATACCTGTATCTACGCGGCACTTCCCCCAGGTCATACTAATCAATCCCGCCTGTGTGCGATAGAGGAAGGTGATGAACTATCCATCGATCCGAAGGTGAGTCCTACATCCCCGCCAACTCGTTGGACAATTTCTCGCAAATGGCCTGCGCCGCAAACATAACAAGTCGACGCAGCACGACACTCACGCGATGACATCGACCACAACGGCCACAGAGGTGGGGTGGCCTCTCAGCTAACACCCTTCCTTTCCGCACCAGAATCGCAATCGATCCGGTAGGTGAGTCTTACTTACATCCTTCCTCATAGAACATTCCTCGCTATATGGCCTCGACGCAATAAAAACAAGCACCCGATAAAAGACGGCACTTCCCGGGATGACACCGCCATGCTGTGAACGAGGAAAATCAACCTCGTGGAGGACACTCATCTTGGCGGAGGCGCATGTCTAATCTGCTGCTGAGGCGGTTCGCCTCGAGAGTTACCAAATGATCCTGCCAATCGGGCCCTCTTCTGCTGATCTTGTTTATTCTGTTGATCTCTACTTCCTCGGCACGCACATAATCTGACGCAAGCTTTGGCTCGTTCTGATCAAGAGCTACTCCTCACAACCCTTCTTTAGATAAGCATCAATATCCTTGGTATCTACGGTACATAAAATACTCTTTGGTGCCAAGTCCCTTGCTAATGTGGCCGTCTCCTTCCAATCCATATTTTCGCTCCAGTCGTGGGCCGAAAGTCGGATGTCATGGCGCAGATGAATCGCCGCCGTGCTAAACTCTGCCTGGCGACGCCTCGAACTCCCGCGTAAGCATCACCTCAGTGATGATTGGGCTGTGCCTTCTAAATCTCGTACTCTTCGCGACTCCTTCGTGCCTTGCCTGGGCCCGAGTTGCTGGCGTGGGGCATCACCGTAAAGGAAAGGAATACGTTAGAGGTCCAACTTATAACACGACTATAAAGCACGATCTCGAGTGAAGAATGGAAACCAATCCTAAATATCCTATAGCCTCCTGATTATTGGTGTGGTGCACAACACACCGATAATCAAGACTCTACTAGATACGGCCTGTAGACACTTTCCGAGGATTAACTGCTCTGATACCACTTCGGTCACGACCCGTTCCGGGGCCCGTGACTGGTGCCTTACCCGGGCACCCAAGTAGTCATACATCAGAGAAATCAGCGGAAAATAAAACAACCACAATATGAAACAGTATAAATAAGACACAGTTTTTGGGAAAAAGATGCCTTTCGGCATATATGTATATAAGTACCCCACGATGAACAGTTACATCCCAACCTTACAACAGGTCTACAGACCTCTAAGAGTTTAAAACAACAATGGCGGGACAGGGCCCCGCCATACCCCTGAATACAAATATCTACAATGACAGGGGACCATACCAAAATGCTAAGCTTCCGGAGAAACGGAGCTTTCCCAACGCTGAAACGGTGATCCTAAGAACGGGGATCAACAGTAGGAGTACCTTTACCTGCGGCATGAACGCAGCCCCCCGAAGGAGGTTAGTACAACAGGTACCAAGTATGTGAAACTGAAAATACTGTAAATGAAATCATAGTAGTCTATATAAAGCAGGAGACATGTATGATAACCAAAACTACTGTTCACAATAAATAAACAGTCATGTCAAGTCAGGGACTCACGCCGTCAAATTCATCATAAAACCGTACGGGGTAAGTACGAGGGCATAGCCGACTACTAAGACCCACAGTACAACAAGGTCGTAAACTGTATCATGAGATCTGTCTAGACCGTCACATGATCAAAGCTGGCCACTCGCTCGCGATGATCTAATGCGCGTCTAGCCACGGAACTTTCCGTAGCTCGAATGGGCCACTCGATGGCCCGCATGAGGTATTCCCGCATCGAGGGTAGCTACTCCCGTGGCGTCTGGACTCGCCGTCCGCGTGGCCACAAAGACCGCGTGACCACAAGGGCCGCATACTAACACGGAACTCCGTAGCTCCGCATAGGCCATCTGCACTGCGTAAGGTATTCTCGAATCATAGGTCACTAGACCGCTGAGTCTACCCAGCGTGGAGGCGCTTAACCCCGGAATCATGAGTGATATAATATCAACATGGCTTTATCGTTAAACAACCTAAGCACAATAAGGGAAAACCCCTCTACACAAACATCACAAGATACTAACTCACGTAGCATCCTAACATGTTTACTTATCAAGTCAACAAGAAAGTATTACCAGACTATCACAAATCAATACAATCAAGTTATTCACACAAGGTACTTTCTACATTATGCTAACAAGTTCGGGTTTTTAGCTCCAAAGTACTTTATGTATTACTCTTTTAAAAGATCCGTTTCTTTCACAAAAGTCACACAATATCCGTAGTATAAAAAATAAAGTGATTATCCTTTGAAGTAAATCAAAACATTTCTCTTTGTAAAATCAAGTAACAACATTCTTTTCCCAACGCTTAAGTTTGCCTAATTTCAATTACTCAAGTTACTCATTTTCGAAAGGTTTCGTAGTTCATAGCTTTAATCCTTTAAAACAATTTGAGAAACATATACCCTAAGTGTGAGTAGGTTATTATTATTCGTAACATTCTTATTACAGCAGCCATGATCTAGTAAATGTAATATCATTTTGTCTCATCTTAGCTCCTATGCAGATGGGAGTTTCTACCGGTTTTAATAATACTTTATTAGTCAAAAATATTTCCCTTTATTAGCGCTGCTGTGGATTGTTCGACATTTATTCTGATCGGTAAAACATCATTCCTTTTGAAAACCAAAAAATACTATTTACTCACGAATGAGGTTTCACACTTTTTAACAAAAATCATATTAGTAAATAAGTCAAGTCTCTTATTTCCTTAAATCAATAATTCGTTCTTTTTATCACTCTTAAGCCGTTATACCTAACTTTCCATAAAGCTAGTATAACTCTTAAGCTTTTAAAACCAAGTGTTACTCTTCTTTCAAAAAGGTTTCTTAATTCTTTTGAACTTCTTCAGATTCTTTTTTTTTTATTCAGGCTTAAGTCAGAAGACATTGCCGTAATTATTATTCAGGCTTAAGTCCGAAGACATTGTCGTAATTATTATTCAGGCTTAAGTCCGAAGACATTGTCGTAATTATTATTAATAAGTTAACACACGTACGTCTACCGTACTATATATATATTTATTTAAAATATCATGCTCAAGAGTATAGGAAGAATCACATACCTTCTCGGCGAAATCCACCTGCCAAGTTGAATATGTCGCGCGCAGAGAATCGACCTATAACAGTCAAATACGTCTATCAACGTCCAGACTGTACTGTACAAAGCTCTAAGCAGAGGGTTCGTTATTCTATGGACATTTGGGCAGCACTTCCCTACCCGGTGAGCTACTCAAGTCTACTGTGAAAACAGTCCTATGTAAGTACAGTTCTATTATTCATCTTTTAAACCCTTCTACTGTGATAACAGTTCAATTCTATTCTTTAATATCCTTCTAAGTATTTATACTTATTCCTATACTTCTACAGTATGTATATTCTAATTACAAAAGGAGGATAAGGTTATTTACCTCGGTAAGCCCAATAATATCCTAGTTAAAAGTCGCGCCTGAGCAAGGTTTAGCTCCTAAGTTGTGCGCTCCCAGAGGCTCCAAGAAAACCTTAGAAGTTCTTCACAACTTCTACTAAGGACTAAGGGATTTGGGCTAGGGTATTTTGGGCATTATAACAATACTAGAAGGCAACTTTTCTACCAAGGGAGGGGGGGTAGTGTTTCGGCTAGGCTAGCTTTAGAGGGGGGGGTTGCTCTCGGCTAGAGCTTCTCAAAGGGGAGGGGTGTGTTTGGACGAAAACAACAAGAGGGAGAGGGAGGGATTTGAGACTTAGAAAGATTGCTCAATTTAGGATGAAATAACTCTTCAACAAGGGGGGTATTTATAGGTCAAGGGATGGCCAACCAAGGGCCAAGATGGTGCCAAGTGCAAGGCAAGTGTAGGGTCAAGATTAGGGCAAGTGTCCTTGGCCAACTTGCACACAAAATATCCTACCAACTACAAGACAAAGATGGCCATCCATTCGGCCCTATTGCCGTGACAAGTCCACCAATGAGAGGGTGACAAGTGTTGCCCTCTCGTTGGTCCAAAGTGTTTCGTCTCTCGGAAAAATCCGCAAAAATTAGAAATGGCATAGCCGGAATTTATCCTACGCGAGTCTTGCAAAACGTTTCGTCGGAAAACGACTCT
This sequence comes from Przewalskia tangutica, assembly GCA_029844215.1. Lineage (NCBI taxonomy): Eukaryota > Viridiplantae > Streptophyta > Magnoliopsida > Solanales > Solanaceae > Przewalskia > Przewalskia tangutica. Next base: position 36,446,790 of record CM056733.1, read on the forward strand.
AAACGGGTGTTGTGCACAAAGTGCAATCGTCCAAGCCAACTAGGGGGGGGGGGGTGACACGTGTCGCCCTCCTACTCGTCCAAAATATTTCATCTTCCGAAAATATCCACAATGGCCAAAATCTCGAAAACAAAGTGGGCCCCACAAATCCGTAAATTTTCTCCTGTGGGCCCCACGTGACCATTTCCGAAAATAAAATTCCATAATTATCTAATATTCCAAGAACTCCGAATACCAAATCTGGGAATCCAATTCCCATTAACGAACCTTTTTCCTTCAAAAAACCGGAAACTTTTCCGTGGAAAAATCACCTCTTTCTTCCTTTCCAATTTCAATGTCGTATTCTCGTATGTACGTCCTCGCATATATACCCTGAAACTTAGGGGTATAACAGGCCGGCTGATTTGTTATGATCTTACTTGGGCGTCTGGCGTGTGGAGCATTCCAGTGCGCACGTGATTATTATTCCATGGACTAGCTCTCCACGAGGTTTCTTGATTCGGCTTGGTATCCGTAGTTGGCTCGTACTTGCCCGAGGTCGTGGGTGATTCGGCAGTATCGGTAGTTAGCCGTACTTGCCCGTTCGGTTTGTGGCGAAGTCTCGTGATTCCGACTTGGTATCTAGTAGTTAGTCTTCGTGACTTGCCGACCAACACGTGGCGCGGTGGTATCCGTAGTTGGCTTTCGTACTTGCCCTGGGTCAGCTTCGTGGTATGGTTATATAGATTTGTTGGTACGGCTTTGGTATCTGGTAGTTGGCTTTCGTACTTGCCCCGGTCAGTTGATGATGCGGCTTTGGTATCTGATAGTTAGCCTTCGTACTTGCCCCGTACGGTTTTTATGACACAGGTGGGACCTAGTATTCATGTGTACTCCTTGGTGTGGTTATCGTAGACTGCCGGCAGTGAGGAAGGTGTTCCACGGGCATGAGACCCATAGTTATATTTGAGTGATGACATTTAGGGCGTGAGTCCCTGACTTGACGTGACTGCTTACATATTATGTATTGTAGTTTGGTTATCATATATGTCTCCTGTTTTATATAGACTACTATGATTTCATTTACAGTATTTTCGGTTTCACATACTTGGTACATGTTGTACTGACCTCCTTGAAGCTGCGTTCTTACGCAGTAGAGTACATCGATTGTTGATCCTCGCCATGGATCACGATTGACAGATTAGGAAGCTCCGTTTCTCGAGGCTTATCTTTTGGTATGTTTCCACGAGTTGTAGGTTCTTGTACGTTCAGGTATGGCGGGCCCTGTCCGTCATAGTTGTTATTACACTCTTACAGTGCGTAGTACTATTGTGGGCGGGGTTGTAAAGGATGTGTATTCAAATTCTGTATATAAATGCAAAAGGCAACCGCTTTGGTTAGCTTTGCTTTCTTTATCTTGTTTCATATCTGTATGTTTTATTTCCGCTGGTTTTTCTCTGATGTTGTATCATTAGGGTGCCCGGGGTAAGGCACCAGTCGCGGGCCCGTGTTCGAGTCGTGACAAAAGTGGTATCAGAGCAGTTAGTCCTCGGAAAGTGTCTATAGACCGTGTCTAGTAGAGTCTTGATTATCGGTGTGTTGTGCACCACATCTATAATCGTGAGGTCGCAGACATTTAGGATTGGTTTCCATTCTTCTCACTCGAGATCGTGCCTTAGCCGTGTTGTAAGTTGGACTCCTCCGACGTATTCTTTTATATCGATTATGCCTCACGCAAGGCAACCAGAGCCGAAGGCAAGCGGCGAAGAAGGCTGCGAGTAGAGCACGAAGGGTTACGGGGCAGAGGCCCGATCTTTACGAAGTGGTGCTACAGACGACGGATTCTACAATGCCGCCAGCCCCAGCAGAGTGTAGAGCAGCAGCAGTAGCTACTGAGGCCACGATATCTGCGCCTCGGTCACACAGGCGAGAGGAGATGGGTTCTGAGAGATGTCGATTACTAGCGTGATTGTGGCGGACATGAGATAAGTGGGCCGAGCGGTTCGATGCACCGTGGTTCATCCTAGATCGGATAGCTTGAGACTACGAGATTTTACGAGTTGCGCCCGCCAGAGTTCTACGGTCGAGGCCCGAGGATGATCGCAGGAGTTCATCAAGCGATTCTGACGGATCATGAGAGTGATCAAGGCTTCGGAGACCGAGTCGGTGGTCTTAGGTTCGCATCTGCTGCGTGATACTGCAATCGACTGGTTTGATTCGTGGGAGATGTCCCGGGGGGAGCATGCACCTCCAGCTGTGTGGGATGAGTTCTCAGGGGCATTTCTTGTACATTGCTTGCCTCCACAGATGAGGAGGGCTCGGGCCGACAGATTTTTGACGTTGAGGCAGAACGTGCGTACGGTTTGGGAGTACAGTGTAGAGTTTCACTCTTTAGCTCGGTATGTCCCCGCATTAGTGGCAGACATGGAGGATAGGGTGCACCGATATGTCACAGGACTTGACGATTATTTAGCGGAGGGTTGCACAAGAGTAGCTCTTGTGGGCATGGACATTGCCGTATCTGAGCTTATGCACGATAGATGGAGGAACGTAGAGACCGACGTAGGGACCAAGATCAGCATAAGAGGGCGAGCGGCGAGGTCCTTTAGTAACTTTCGAGGCGGCGACCTCGCAATGATCGAATATATACCTCATCCGGTTGAGTAGTCCTCCGCGCCTTGGGGCGTCGGTAGTACTCGAGGCCGGCCGTGGCTCCATGGGTTTAGGTTTTCGGGGGAGTAGTGGTGTTGGCCAGATGAGGCCACCCTTACCTCAGTGTGGCCGTTGCGGTAAAATCCATAAGGGGGAGTGTCGTGCTAGTTTGGGAGTTTGCTTTACATGCGGCCAGCAGGGCCATTATGCGAGAAACTGTCCGACCGGAGGTGGCACTAGTGGGATAGCACAGACTACGGGATCAGTTGCGGGTTCTTCACCTTCAATAGCGAGGCAGGATGTTCATATACCGGCAGGACACGGCAGAGGTCGCGGTGGAAGATCCCAGTTTTAGCGGTCCTTTGAATCACTTATTTTGAATCTTTCAGGTATAACCTTAACCCTCTAGAGTTTAGTATGCTTGATATGATGATCTTATTATTGTGTGCTATGTACGGATAGCGTTGTGTTATTTTGTGAGTTAGAAAACATGGTTAGTTGAAAGGATAAGTATGGGGACATGGAAGGTGTGAACCTTAGAATATTACACGTTGAGACCTTAGATGTAAGGCCGTCTTGAGTAAAGGATTTTACGGTTAACCCTTGTCGGAGTGCATAGTATACGTGGAGTTTTGTGTGATAATTACATGGGTAGTGTGAGATGGAAGTGGTAGCTTTCATGACGTGAATTAATAAGATTGTTCCGGATCGGGGAACAAGAGTTTGGCGCGATTATGGGTCGGGTTGGAGACCATTCGCGGGTCAACCCGTAGCCCGGTATGAGGTGGGGTCAGTTCGAGGTGTTCCCGCCAGGTGGTAGGGTCACGAGGGTGCTAAGCCCAGTTTTAGGTAACCATCGTAAGAGTTCGTGGATACGTTCGACCAGAATCGGACCATGAAGACCGGGAATGGCCTTAAAGGAATTTGAGGCTAGTAAGATGACCAAGTTTGGAGGTAGTGACTCCAAGGTTTTGGAAACTGAAGTGATGAAGGGAGTGTGGTAAGTGTACTAGAAAGAATTCGTGTACGAGAAAGTGCGACGAGTAAGAAAGGAAGTGAATGTGTGTTAAGAGGTCGGAAGTGATCTTTTTTTGTGAAGTGAAGGTGCGAAGAGAGTATCCTTTGGACCAGGAGTGAGAGTTAGTGTTGTTTTTCATCTTAGAGGTGAATCCTCGTTGGCTTGGATTTGGGTTTTTCGCGTGTGTTATATTATGGCCATTGGTGACACAATTGGTTTCGTAAGTATTGTAGTGGAGACTATACCGGCGCATGTATGGTTGGAGACTTAGGAGGAACATTCGGGACGAATGTTTCTAAGGGGGCAAGAATGTTATACCCCGTAGTTCCAGGGTATGTATGTGAGGATGTACGTACGAGAATACGACCTTAAAATTGGAAAGGAAGAAAGATGTGATTTTTCGACGGAAAAAGTTCCGGATTTTGTGTAGGAAAAAGGTTCGTTAATGGGAATTGGATTCCCGGATTCGGTATTCGGACTTTTTGGAATATTTGAGAATTATGGAATTTTATTTTCCGGAATTGGTCACGTGGGGCCCAAGGGAGAAATTTACGGTTTGAGAGGCCCACTTTATTTTCGGATTTTTGGCATTACGGATATTTTCGGAAGATGAAATATTTTGGACCAATAGGAGGGCGACATGTGTCACCCCTAGGTGACACTTGGTGGACGAAATTGATGGTCATGGTTGGCACGTTTTTTACATGTTAAAGGCTTAAAACATTTGGTCAAAGTCTTGAAGATATTTTGTGTAGTAGATAGATAAGTGGGACCCACACACACATGGCCAAATCTAGACCACACACATGCTTCAATCCTAGCCCTTGAATTTCCTATAAATACCCCCTTAGTGCAAGACTAAAATTCATCCACACTTAGAGTTTTCCAAGTTTGAAATACTCCCTCCCTCTTGAGTGTAGCTCTCGGCTTTGCCTTGATTTTGTGAGCTAAAGTTGTCCAAAAATTCTTAAAGTTTTAAGTGTTCTTCCTTAGTGTATTAGGAAGATTATTAACCAATAGTTAGAAAAGATTTCACACCTCTAGCCCCTAAATTACCCCTTGGCCGAGAGTTGCCACATTTAGAGCCTAAGTGTTCTTCACTTTTTGGAGTTGAAGTGATAAGAGAAATTGTTTAGAAACTTCTAAGGGTTGCTTGGACCGGATTGGAGCGTAAGGAATTGGAGCTAAACGTTGCTCAGGATCGACTTATAAACTTGGATAATTTTGGGCTTATCGAGGTAATGATCTATGTCCTTCTATTGTAATTGGATATTACATGTTGTAGTAGCTTAGAATTGAGTATTATATATATTGGAAAGATGATTGAAAAGGATTGAACTGTATTTACATTGGATTGTATTTACAGTAGAAATGTGTAGTATATCTGTGAAGTAGAATTGAACACGTCCGGTTAGACGTGTAATCCCCTGGGAGTTGTTGGCCTGGTAGCGGGCCTGAGTAGAGGAGATTTATGGGGTTACGGGGAGGTCTTTGCCGAATTTTACGTAGAATAAGGAATCTTGTATTTAGAATATTCTCTGAAGAGATCTAGAAGTTGATAGGCGTTTATGGCCATTATAGGTTGAAGTACTACGAGTAGCGTATTACTTGAAGGGTGGAAAAGGCTAGCGCGTTATATAGTACTTGGAGCGTTTTGCTAATTGCCCATAACCGTCGCGAGGTATGTGAACCTCTTCCTATCTTTTCTAGCATGATTGTTGTGAACTATGTAGTACGGTAGACGTACATCTGCTAAATGAATTTGGTTGGTTTAAAACATAAAGTGTTATAACGGCTTTATGAGAAGTTTGCTATAACAACTTTATGTAGGTAAAGAAATGGTTTGTGGTTTTTAAAAGATAAGAGACTTGACTTATAAATGACTTGATGTGAAATATTAAGGACTTGGTTTGTGTTAAACAGTTGTGAAACCGCTTTTATGAGAAATGGGTACTTGGGTTTTAAAAGGAATAATATTATATTGATTTCGGAAATGAGAATAAGTATCGAACAAACCACTGCAGCGTTAATAAAGGAAAAGGTATTGACTAATTAATTACTATTAAAACCAGTAGAAACCTCCATCTGCATAGAAGCTAAGATAAGACAAAATTTTATTGTATTTCCTAGATCATGGCTGCTTTAATAAGAATCATTATAAACAAGCATTAATTTTCTTAAATTTCCAAAGTAAGGAACTTGATTTCTAAAAGAAAAGAGACTTGAGGAATTGAAGAGTTTTTGGTTTAAAAGAAAGACATGGTTTTGTCTTAAATTGGTTTAAAACATAAAGTGTTATAACAGCTTTATGGGAAGTTAGTTATAACGACTTTATGAAAACAAAAGAATGGTTTTATCATTAGTTTTAAAATGGTAACTTGACTTTAAAAGGAGAAGTGTTTTGGTCTAAAAAGAAGGCATAGTATTGTCTTAATTTGGTTTAAAAAGGAAAGTATGGAAGTTGTTTTGGTTTACTTAAAATGTTAGTCACTCTATTTTGATAATACGGGCATCGGGTGACCTTTGTAAAAGAAATAGATCTTTTAAAAAGAATTTAACGTACGTAGTACTTTGGAGTTAAAACCTGGACTTTGGAATAAAATGAAAGTACCTTGAGTTGTGTGTAACATGCCTATGTTTGCGTGTGATAGCCTTGTCGTGCTAGTATTGTATTTCTATACCACCGCGTCTCTCGATGGAGGGCCGGCTGATTTGTTATGATCTTACTTGGACGTACCGGCAGTGACGGAGCATTCCACGGGTACGCTTATGTGATTATTATTCCATGGACTAGCTCTCCATGAGGTTTCTTGATTCGACGTATCGGTAGTTGGCTCTCGTACTTGCCCCGAGGTCGTGGCTGATTCGTCTTGGTAGCTGGTAGTTAGCCTTCGTACTTGCCCCGTTCAGTTTTGTGACGAAGTCTCGTGATTCCGGCTTGGTATCTGGTAGTTAGTCTTCGTACTTGCCCGCCGGCCTACGTGGCGCGGTGGTATCGGTAGTTGGCTTTCGTGCTTGCCCCTGGTCGCCGTGGTAGGGTTATATAGATTTGTTGGTACGGCGTTGGTAGCTGGTAGATGGCTTTCGTACTTGCCCCGGTCAGTTGATGATGCGGCTTTGGTATCTGGTAGTTAGCGCCCGTGCTTGCCACGTCACGGTTTTTATGACCGCGTGGGACACGGTGTTCATGTGTACTCCTTGGTGTGGTTATCGTGACCGCTGGCGGTGAGGAAAGGTGTTCCACCGCATGATTGATGTTGCGGGAATGAGACCCATAGTTATATTTGAGTGATGACATTTAGGGCGTGAGTCCCTGACTTGACGTGACTGCTTACATATTATGTATTGTAGTTTGGTTATCATATATGTCTCCTGTTTTATATAGACTACTATGATTTCATTTCTGATATTTTGATTTCACATACTTGGTACACATTCTCGACCTCCTTCTGGCTGCGTTCATGCCTCGGTAAGTACATCGCTTGTTGATCCTCGCCATAGGATCACGATTCAGCGTATTAGGACACTCCGTTTCTCCGAGGCTTATCTTTTAGTATGTTTCCACTGAGTTGTAGGTTCTTATGCGTTGTGGTATGGCGGGCCCTGTCCGTCATAGTTGTTATTACACTCTTAGAGTGCATGTAATCTTGTTGTGGCGGGGTTGTAAAGGATATGCTGTTCAAATTCTGTATTTATGCAAAAAGGCAACCGCTTTGGTTGCTTTGTTTTCTTTATCTTGTTTCATATCTGTATGTTTTTATTTCGCTGATTTTCTCGATGTTGTATCACTAGGGTGCCCGGTAAGGCACGATCGCGGGCCAGGTCGTGACAAAAGTGGTATCGAGCGATTAGTCCTCGAAAGTGTCTATAGACCGTGTCTATGAAGTCTTGATTATCGGTGTGTTGTGCACCACATCTATAATCGAGGAGTGCGAGACATTCGAGATTGGTTTCCATTCTTCTCACTCTGAGATCGTGCCTTAGAGGTGTGTTGTAAGTTGGACTCCCTCTGACGTATTCTTTTATATCAGTTATGCCTCCACGCAAGCAACCGCGAGCCCGAAGGCAAGCGTGAGGAGGCTGCGAGTAGAGCACGGAGGGTTACTGAGGCGAAGGCCGATTTTACCGAGGTGGTGCTACGACGGCGGATTCTACGATGCCGCCGGCCCAGAGTTTAGAGCGGCGGCGGTAGCTCACGAGGCCACGATATCGAGCCTCGATCCATGGCCGGAGACCGAAGGATATGGGTTGCAAGAGATGGCGATTACTAGTTAGGTTTTGGCGAGACTTGAGGACGACGAGCCGGTGGTACGATGAGTGCACCCAGGCCGATAGTTGGAGACTTCGTGACTTCTTAAGTTGCGATCCACGTTGTTCTATAGATCGAGTGAGGATGACCCTCGTGAGTTTATTCGGCGATTCTGACGGATCATGAGTGATCAAGGCCTCGAGGCGAGTCGGTGATATTGGGTTCGCATCGGCCGCGTGATCTGCGATCGTGGTTTGATTCATGGGAACTTTCCCGGGGGGAGCATGCGCTTCCAACTGTATGGGACGAGTTCTCAGGGGCATTTCTTGCACATTTCTTGCCTCGCGGATGAGGAGGGCTCGGGCAACAGATTTTTGATGTTGGCGGGGCGGGCGTCTGGTTGAGTACCACGTGGAGTTCGACTCATTGGCCCGATATGTCCCTGCGTTAGTGGCAGACATGGAGGCTAGAGTGCACCGATATGTCACAGGATTTGACGATTATCTATCAGAGAGTTGCTCGGGTGTAGCTCTTCACCGGCATGGACATTGCCGCACGCGAGCTTATGCACTTGGATGTGAGAGGCGGAGTTCGACGGAATGGCGAGATCAGCGAGAAGGGCGTAACAGCAGGTCCTTTGGTAACTTTCAAGGCGGACCGCCTCAGCAGCAGGCTAGTTATGCACCTCTGCCAGTACAGAGTGGTCCTCCACCGTCTTCAGGACGTCGGGAGTATTCGGAGGCGGTCGGGCACGGGGTTCAGTTTTCGGGAAGTAGTGGTGTTGGCGGATGAGGCCACCCTTACCTCGGTGTGGCCATTGCGGTAAAATCGATAAGAAGTGTCGTGCTAGTATGGGAGTTTGCTTTACATGCGGCGGCGAGGCCATTTTGCGAAACCGTCCAGGCCGGGGTGGCACTAGTGGGATAGCCTGCACTACGGATCGATTGCGGGTTCTTCACCTTCAATAGCGAGGCAGGATGTTCATACCCCGGCAGGCCAGGGCAGGGGTCGTGGTGGAATTTCCCAGTTCTAACGGTCCTTTGAACCGCCTATTTGATTTTCAGGTATATCCTTAACCCTCTAGAGACTAGTTTGTATTGATGTTATGTTGATGTGTTAAGTGTTATGATCGGATAGCTTTGTGTTAAAAATGTGATTTAGAAGCCTGGTTAGTGAAAAGGGTAAGTCTGGGGAAGAGAGAATTTTGAGACCTTAGATGTAAGGCCGTCTTGAGTAAAAGATTTTACGGTTAATCCTTGTCGGAGTGCATAGTACGTGGAGTTTTGTGTGATAATTCCATGGGTAGTTTAAGATGGGAGTGGTAGCTTCCATGACGTGAATTAGTAAGATTGTTCCGGATTGGGGAACAAGAGTTTGGCGCGATAGCGGGTCGGGTTGAGGCCAGATTGCGGGTCAACCCGCAGCCCGGAATGAGGTGGGGTCAGCTCGAGGTGGTCCCGCCAGGAGGTAGGGTCACGAGGGTGCTAGGCTCAGATTTAGGTAACCATCGTATGAGTTCATGGATATGTTCGACCAGAATCGGATCGTGAAGGCCGGGAATGTCCTTAGAGGAAAGTGAAGCTAGTGAGATGACCAAGTTAGAGGTAGTGACTCCAAGGTTTTGGAAACTGAATCGATGACTGGAGTATGATACGTGTACTAGAAAGAGTTCGGGTGTACGAGAAGGTACGACGAGTAAGAGAAGGGAAGTGATCATTTTGTGAAGTAACGAGGTGAAGAAAGTATCCTTTAGACCATGGGTGGAAGCTTTTGTGACGTTAGAGATGATTCCTCGTTGGCTTGGATTCGAGTTTTGCGCATGTGTTATATTATGGCCATTGGTGGCATGATTGGTTTTGTAAATGTGGTAGTGAAGACTATACCGGCGCAAGCGTGTTGGAGACTTAGAAGGAACATTCGGGACGAATGTTTCTAAGGGGGGAAGAATGTTACACCCCGTAGTTCCAGGGTATGTATGTGAAGACGTACGTACGAGAATACGACAGTAATTTTGGAAAGAAAGAAAGATGTGATTTTTTGACGGAAAAGTTTCCGGATTTTGTGAAGGAAAAAGGTTCGTTAATGGGAATTGGATTCCCAGATTTGGTATTCGGAATTTTTGGAATATTTGAGAATTTGGAATTTTATTTTTTCCGGAATTGGTCACGTGGGGCCCGCGGGAGGAAATTACGGTTGTAGGGCCCACTTTATTTTTTTCAAGATTTTTGGCATTACAGATATTTTCGGAAGATGAAATATTTTGGACCAATAGAAGGGCGACATATGTCACCCCTAGGTGACACATGGTTGGACGAATTGGTGGCCATGATGTTCACGTTTTTGGCATGTAAAATGGATAAAACATTTGGTCAAAGTCTTGAAGATATTTTGTGTAGTAGATAGATAAGTGGGACCCACACACACATGGCTCAATCTAGACCACACACTTGCTTTGATCTTGGCCATTGATTGGCCTATAAATACCCCCTTAGTTGCAAGACTTTTTCATCCACACTTAGAGATTTCCAAGCTTGAAATACTCCCTCCCCTTCCCTAGCTTGCTCTCGGCTTTGCCTAGATTCTTGAGCAAAAGTTGTCCAAAAATTCTTAAAGTTTTAAGTGTTCTTCCTTAGGATGTTAGGAAGATTAGTAACCAAGAGTTAGAAAAGATTTCACACTTCTGGCCCCTAAATTACCCCTTGGCCGAGAGTTGCCACATTTAAAGCCTAAGTGTTCTTCACTTGTTGGAGTTGAAGTGTTAAGAGAAGTTGTCTAGAAACTTCTAAGGGTTGCTTGGAGCGGGTTGGAGCGTAAGGAATTGGAGCTAAACGTTGCTCAGGATCGACTTAAAAACTTGGATAATTTTGGGCTTATCGAGGTAATGATCTTTACCCCCCCCCCCCCTATTGTAATTGGATATTACATGTTGTAGTAATGTAAACTCTTGAGTATACTATACGTAGAATGAATATTATAAAGGATTGAACTGTATTTACATGTAGACTTGTGTAGTATTACTGTGGAGTAGAATTGAACACGTCCGGTTAGACGTGTAACCCCCCCCCCCCTGTAGTTGTTGGCTTGGTAGCAGGCCTTGTTAGAGGAGGAGATTTATGTGGTTGCGGCGGGGGGGGGGGGGAGGTGCTGCCGAATTTTCCGTAGAATAAGGGGCCTTGTACTTAGAAATATTCTACGAAGAGATCTAGAGGTTGATAGACGTTTTTGTGACCTTTATAGGTTGAAGTTCTACGACTAGCGTATTCTCGCCAAGGGTGGAAAAGGCTAGCGGGTTACTGATTTTGGAGCTTTTTGCTTTTGTCGATAATCGTCGCGAGGTATGTGAACCTCTTCCTATCTTTTCTAGCATGATTGTTGTGAACTATGTAGTACGGTAGACGCGTACGTGCTAAGTGAATTTGGTTGGTTTAAAACATAAAGTGTTATAACGGCTTTATGGGAAGTTTGTTATAACGACTTTATGTAGGTAAAAGAAGGGTTTATTGATTTTAAAAGATAAAGGACTTGACTTATATTTGACTTGATATGATATGTGAAGAACTTGAATTGTGTAGAAAGTTGTGAAACCTCATTCGTGAGTAATGAGTACTTGGTTTTAAAATAATAACGTTATATTGATTTCGGGAATGGGAATAAGTATCGAACAAACCATCTGCAGTTAATAAAGGAAAATGTATTGACTAATTAATTATTATTAAAACCAGTAGAAACCTCCATCTGCATAGAAGCTAAGATAAGACAAAATTTTATTACATTTTCTAGATCATGGCTGCTTTAATAAGAATCATTATAAACAAGTATAAATTTTCTTAAATTTTCCAAAGTAAGGAACTTGATTTCAAAAAGAAAAGAGACTTGAGGAATTGAAGAGTTTTGGTTTAAAAGAAAGACATGGTTTTGTCCTAATTTGGTTTAAAACATAAAGGGGTATAACAGCTTTATGGAAAGTTAGTTATACGACTTTATGAAAACAAAAGAATGGTTTTATCATTGGTTTTAAAATGGTAACTTTGACTTTAAAAGGAGAAGTGATTTGGTTTAAAAAGAAGGCATGGTATTGTCTTGATTTGGTTTTAAAAGAAAGTATGGAAGTTGTTTTGGTTTACTTAAAATGTTAGTCACTCTATTTTTATAATATGGGCATCGGGACCTTTGTAAAAGAAATGGATCTTTTAAAAAGAATTTAACGTACGTAGTACTTTGGGGTTAAAACCTGGACTTTGGCATAAAATGAAAGTACCTTGAGTTGTGTGTAACTTGCCTATGTTTGCGTGTGATAGCCTTGTCGTGCTAGTATTGTATTTCTATACCACCGCGTCTCGATGGAGGGCCGGCTGATTTTTATGATCTTACTTGGACGCATCACGGTGACGAGCATTCCACCGCACGCTTTATGTGATTATTATTCCATGGACTAGCTCTCACGAGGTTTTACCGATTCGCTTGGTATCCGTAGTTGGCTCGTACTTGCCCCCGAGGTCGTGGCTGATTCGGTATCCGGTAGTTAGCCTTCAGACTTGCCCGTTCAGTTTTGTGACGAAGTCTCGTGATTCCGCAGTATCCGGTAGTTAGTCTTCGTGATTGCCCCGCCACTATGCGCGCAGTGGTATCTGGTAGTTGACTTTCGCATTTGCCTGGTCGACCATGGTATGGTTATATAGATTTGTTGGTGCGACTTTGGTATTCGGTAGTTGGCTTTCGTACTTGCCCGCCGATTGATGACGCGCTTTGGTATCGGTAGTTAGCCTTCAGACTTGCCCCACGGGTTTTTATGACACAGTGGGACTCGGTGTTCATGTGTACTCCTTCGTGGTTATCGAGATCGCGGCGGTGAGGAAGGTATTCCACGGGCATGATTGATGTTGCGGGCATGAGACCCATAGTTATATTTGAGTGATGACTTTGAGGCGTGAGTCCACGACTTGACGTGGATCGCCATATTATATATTGTAGTTTGGTTATCATATATGTCTCTGCTTTATATAGACTATTATGATTTCATTTACGATTTCCACATACTTGGTACTGTTGTCTCGACTCTCCTTCTGGGTCGTTTATCACGACCGATCCTCCTTCGTAGAAAATCAATGAAATAAAACTTAAACATGAAACAAGAGATATGATAATAAAACAGTCAACCAAATGGTTACCTTCTTGAATATATAACTAAAAACTTGAACAAGCTACATCCTTACAAACCCCGCCACAACAAAGATTTCATGCACTTCTAAGAGTTTTTATACAACATGACGACAGTGGCCTCGCCATACCCCCGAATGTACAAGTACCTACTGATGTGGACTATACCAAAAGATAAGCCTCCGAGAAACGGAGCTTCCTAATACGTGAATCGTGATCCATGGCGAGGATCAACAATCGTGTACTTCTACCTGCAGATGAACGCAGCCTCAAGGAGGTCAAGATAACAGTACCAAGTATGTGAAATCAAAATATCAGAAATGAAATCATAGTAGTCTATATAAAGCAGGAGACATGTATGATAACCAAACTACAATCCACAATAAATAAGCAGTCATGTAAGTCAGGGACTCACGCCCTCAAAGTCATCACTCAAATATAACTATGGGTCTCACGCCCTCAACATCAATCATGCCCGTGGAATACCTTCCTCACTGCCGGCAGTCTATGATATAATAACACCAAGGAGTACATATGAACACCAAGTCCCACCAGAGTCATAAAACCGTACGGGGCAAGTACGAAGGCTAACTACCAGATACCAAAGCCGCATCATCAACTGACCGGGGCAAGTACGAAAGCCAACTAGCAGATACCAAAGCCGTACTAACAATACTATACAACCAAAACACGAAGCTGATACGGGGCAAGTACGAAAGCCAACTACCAGATACCAAAGTCGTGTCACGTCGCTGACCGGGGCAAGTACGAGGGCTAACTACCAGATACCGCGTCAGATCACGAGACTTCGCCACGGCCGACACGGCAAGCACGAAAGCCAACTACCGATACCAAAGTCGTGTCAATGAGTGACCGTGGCAAGTACGAGGCTAACTACCGGATACCAAGCGTATCACGAGACTTCGCCACTAAACCGAACGGCAAGCGAAGGCTAACTACCAGGTACCAAGGCCGAATCAGCCACGAGACGGGGCAAGTACGAAAGCCAACCACCAGATACCAAGGCCGAATCAGTAAAACCTCATGGAGAGCTAGTCCATGGAATAACACTATCAACAGGAGCGCACCCGTGGAATCCTCTGTCACTGTCGGTACGTCCAAGTAAGATCATAACAAATCAGCCGGCCCTCCATTGAGAGACACGGTGGTATAGAAATACAATACTTGCATAACAAGGATATCACACGCAAACATAGGTAAGTTACACCCAACTCGAGGTACTTTCATTTTATGCCAAAGTCCGGGTTTTAACCCCAAAGTACTACATACGTTAAATTCTTTTAAAAGATTTATTCCATTTACAAAGGTCACCCGATACCCGTAGTATATAAAAAAAGAGTGACTAACATTTTTAAATAAACCAACACACTTTCCTTTTTAAAATCAAGTAACAACATTCTTTTCCAAAAGTTCAAGTTTGCCTAATTTCAAATACTCAAGTCTCTTATTTTCGAAAGATTTCATAGTTCATAGTCTTCATCACTTATTAACGTAATTCTCTTTTTAAACAATTTGAGTAACATATGCCTTATGTGTGAGTAGGTTATTCTTGTTTATAACAATCTTATTAAAGCAGCCATGATCTAGGAAATGTAATACAATTTTGTCTTATCTTAGTTTCTATGCAGATGGTGGTTTCTACTGGTTTTAATATAATTATTTATTTGTCAATACATTTTCCTTTATTAACGCTACAGTGGTTTGTTCGATACTTGTTATCATCTCCGAAAACCAATACAACATTATTCCTTTTTTTAAAAACCCAATTACCCGTTTCTCATAAAAGCGGTTTCACAACTTTTTAACCCAAACCAAGTCCTTATTGTTTCACGTCAAGTCATTTACCTTTAAAAAAACCACAAACCATTTCTTTACCCACATAAAGTTGTTATAACCAACTTCCCATAAAGCCGTTATAACACTTTATGTTTTAAACCAACCAAATTCATTTAACACACGACGCCTACCGCATACATAGTTCACAACATATCATGCTAGAAAGATAGGAAGAGGTTCACATACCTCGCGACGATTATCGACAATTAGCAAAACGCTCCACAGTACTGTAACCCTGCTAGCCTTTTCCACTCTTCAAGTAGAATACGCTACTAGTAGTACTTCAACCTATAAAGGCCACAAAACACCTATTAACTTCTAGATCTCTTCGTAGAATATTTCTACGGAAAATTTGGCAGCACCTCCCCCCCCGTAACCACATAAATCTCCTCCTCTACTCAGGCCCGCTACTGTGCCAACAACTCCTGTGGTTTACACGTCTAACCGGACGTGTACAATTTGTCTCGCAATGCTACAAGTCTACCGTAACTACAGTCCTATGTAATTACAGTTCAATTCTCTTCTTTAATATCCTTCTAAACAGTGTAATTACAGTTCAGTTCTTTTCAATATTCATTCTATATATAGTATACTCAACTATATATTACTACAATATGTAATTTCCAATTACAGTAGGGGGATAAAGATCATTACCTCGATAAGCCCAAAATTATCCAAGATTAATGTCGATCCTGAGCAACGTTTAGCTCCTATTCTGTACGCTCCAATCCGCTTCGAGAAACCCTTAGAAGTTTCTACACAACTTCTACTTAGTACTTCAAACAACTATGAAGATTTTCCCTAGGGTTTCGTTTTGTGACTAAAGGAAGTATAGTAGTATTTTCCGGGCTTTTAGTATAGAGGTAACTTGGAATACTACAAGGTATATGGGCTAAGGTATTTTTGGAATAGTAACAATACTTGGAGAATACTTTTCTACCAAGGGGGGGGGGGGTATTTCGACGAGACAACTAGGAAGGGGGGTGTTCGGCCGAGAGCTTCCTAAGGGGGGGGGGGTACTTTGGACGAAAACTACTAACAAGGGGGAGGGATTTTGAGACTTGGAAAGTGTTTAAGGGATGAAGATTTAGTCTTGCACTTGAGGGGTATTTATAGAACCACCAATGGTCTAGATTAAAACAAATGGATGGTGTAGATTGGGATCCATGTGAAGTAAGAGGTCTTCCAACCAAGTGTCCACCACAATTTTGGGACATATGTCCACCACAACATTGGGACATATGTCCCCCACAACCAAGAGCCATGTGGCCTCCACTAGCACACACAAAAAACGTCCACCACCTTCCCTACCTACCCCCACTCACCCAAAGAAAATATCTTCCAAGACTTGACCATTTGACGTTGTCCACTTGGCCACATTTTCGTCCAACCCATGCCAACTAAGGGTAACACATGTCGCCCTCCTATTGGTCCAAAATATTTCGTCTCTCGGAAAAATCCGTAATCGGTTAAAATATTAAAAACGTAGAATTTCCTTCACAAGGTTCGGAATCTTTTCCGTCGAAAGTTCACAATTTCATCCTTAACCTAATTAGGGTTTGTACAAATGTACGTACGTCCTTACATACATACTCTGGAAATACGGGGTATAACATTCTCCCCTCCTTAGAAACATTCGTCCCGAATGTTCCTTCTCAAGGCAGATAACGATAAAGTTTCTCATAACTTAAACAGTTTGCAAATGCCACACATGGCCACAATACAACACGCGCAAATACTTAAATCCAAGTCAACGAGGAATCACTCCTACATCACAAAAGTTTCCACCCATGGTCTAAAGGATACTCCCAT
The DNA here is from genome assembly GCA_029844215.1 of Przewalskia tangutica. NCBI lineage: Eukaryota > Viridiplantae > Streptophyta > Magnoliopsida > Solanales > Solanaceae > Przewalskia > Przewalskia tangutica. The sequence continues at coordinate 36,463,514 of CM056733.1, forward strand.
CGCATCTTCACTTCACAACAAAATGATCTCTTTTATTCTGCTAACACACGTTCACTTCTTTCCTTACTCGTCGTACCCTTCTCGTACACCCGAACTCTCTCTCTAGTACACATTTCATACTCCAGTCATCGCTTCAGTTTCCAAAACTTTGGAGTCACTACCTCCAAACTTGGTCATCTTACTAGCCTCAAATTCCTTTAAGGCCATTCCCGGTCTTCATGGTCCGATTCTGGTCGAACGTATCCACGAACTCTTACGATGGTTACCTAAACCTGGGCTTAGCACCCTCGTGACCCTACCACCCGGCGGGACCACCACGAACTGACCCCACCCCAAACCGGGCTGCGGGTCGACTCGCGAATGGTCCTCAACCCGACCCATAATCGCGCCAAACTCTTGTTCCCCGATCCGGAACAATCTTACCTATTCAAGTCCTGAAAGCTACCACTTTCCTGTTACACACCCCATGGAATTATCCCACAATACATTCTTACGCATACCAAGTATTTTGACAAAGACTAACCGTAAAATCTTTTATTCAAGACGGCCTTACATCTAAGGTCTCAACGTGTAATATTCTAAGGTTCATACCTTCCCTGTCCCCATACTTATCCTTTCAACTAACCATGTTTTCTAAACCACAATATACACAAAGCTATTTGTACATAGTACTCAACATATAATCATCGTATCACGCATGCTAATCTCTAGAGGGTTAAGGATATACCTGAAAAAAATAGGCGGTTCAAAGGACCGCCATCGCGACTTCGCCGTGGCTCGCCAGTATGAACATCCCGCCTAGCTATGGAAGGTGAAGAACCCGCAAATGATCTCGTAGAATGCTATCCCACCGCTACCTGCCTGACGATCCGCCAAATGGCCCTGTTGGCCGCAAGCATAACAATCTCCCAAATTAGTACGACACTCTCCCTTATGAATTTTTCCACAACGGCCACACTGAGACAAGGGTGGCCTCATCCGGCGAGCACCCCTACTCCCCTGAAAATCTGAAACCTGGGAGCCCTGACCTGCTCCTGAATATCCCGAAGACTGTGGAAGACCGCTCTGTACTGGCGGAGGCGTATAACTAGTCTGCTGCTGAGGCGGTCCGCCTCGAAAGTCGCCAAAAGACCCTGCTCGCCTCTTCTCGCCGATCTCTGGCCATTCGCCGACCTCCGCCTCACACCCACGTGCATAAGCCTGCATGCGGGCAATGTCCATGCTCGGCTGAAGAGCTACACCCGAACAAGCCTCTGCCAAGTAGTCATCGAGCCCGGTGACGTAGCGGTGCACTCTGTCCCCCATGTCGGCTACTAACGCGGGGACGTACCGAGCTAGTGAGCCAAACTCCACATTGTACTCGAACCGCACGCCCGCCCCGCCTCAATATCAAAAATCATGCCCGAGCCCTCCTCATCCGCGAGGCAAGAAATGTGCAAGAAATGCCTCCGAGAACTCGTCCCAAATAGCCGAGGCGCATGCTCCCCGACGCCTCCCACGAATCAAAACTATCGATTGCGGTATCACGCCGATGTGAACCTAAGACCATCGACTCGGTCTCCAAGCCTTGATCACTCTATGATCCGTCAGAATCGCTTGATGAACTCCCGCGATCATCCTCGTGCCTCGATCCATAAAACATCGCGGTCGCAACTCGTAAAGTCCCGCAGCCTCAAACTATCCGCCTCGTGAACTACGGTACTCTGACGGATCGCCAGATCCAAATTTTATCCTCATGTTCGCCACGATCCCGCCAAGAATCGCCATCTCTTTGTACCCCAACTCCTCTTCTCCAGCCGTGGACCGAGGCTCAGTATCGTGGTCTCAGCAGCCCATCGCCGCGACTCTAAACTCGCTGGGCCGGGCGGCCGCAAAACTCACCGTCAAGCACTATCTCGTAATGACCGCTCGCGCCTCGCATTCTCTCAGATCCTACTAGCTTTCTCGCTACCTTGCCCATCCGCCCTGGTTGCTCTTGCGGAGGCATAATCGTAAAAACGAAATGCATCGTAGGGTCCAACTTATAACACGCCTCTAAGGCACGATCTCGTAATGAGAAGAATGGAAACCAATCCTAAATGTCTGCAGCCTCCGATTATAGATGTGGTGCACAACACACCGATAATCAAGACTCTACTAAACACGGTCTCGTAGACACTTTCCGAGGATTAATCGCTTCGATACCACTTTTGTCACGACCCGATCCTCGCCCGTGGATCGTGCCTTACCTGGCACCCTAGTGATACTACATCGAGAAAATCAGCGAAATAAAAACTTAAACATGAAACAAGAGATATGATAATAAAACAAAGCAACCAAACGATTACCTTCAATATATAACTAAAAACTTGAATAGCATATCCTTACAAACCCCGCCCACAACAAGCATTTGCATGCACTTCTAAGAGTTTTTATACAACATGACGGACAGTGGCTCGCCATACCCGAATGTACAAGTACCTACAAAGGATGTGACTATACCAAAAGATAAGCCTCCGAGAAACGGAGCTTCCTAATACGCTGAATCGTGATCCTATGAGCGAGGATCAACAATCGTGTACTTACCGCAGATTTAACGCAGCTTCAAGGCGAGGTCAAGACAACAGTACCAAGTATGTGAAACTGAAAATACTGTAAATGAAATAATAGTAGTCTATGTAAAGCAGGAGACATGTATGATAACAAAACTACAGTCCACAATAAATAAGCAGTCATGTAAGTCAGTGACTCACGCCCTCAAAGTCATCACTCAAATATAACTATGGGTCTCACGCCCTCAACATCAATCATGCCCGTGGAATACCTTCCTCACTGCCGGCAGTCTATGATATAATAACACCAAGGAGTACATATGAACACCAAGTCCCACCTGAGTCATAAAACCGTACGGCAAGTACGGCGCTAACTACCGATACCAAAGCCGCGATCATCAATCGACCGGCAAGTACGAAGCCAACTACCGATACCAAAGCCGCACTAACAATACTATACAACCAAACCACGGCCGACACGGCAAGTACGAAAGCCAACTACCGGATACCAAAGCCGTGTCACGTCACGACCGGCAAGTACGAGGGCTAATACCAGATACCGCGTCAGATCACGAGACTTCGCCACGGTTCGACACGGCAAGTACGTAAAGCCAACTACCGATACCAAAGTCGTGTCACGAGTCGACCGGCAAGTACGAGGGCTAACTACCAGATACCAAGGCCGTATCACGAGACTTCACCACTAAACTGAACGGGGCAAGTGCGAAGGCTAACTACCAGGTACCAAGGCCGAATCAGCCACGAGACGGGGCAAGTACGAAAGCCAACCACCAGATATGTCACGACCCGAACCCGGGCCCGTGACTGGTGCCTTACCCCGGGCACCCTAGTGATACAACATCAGAGTAATCAGCGGAACATAAAACACATACATGAAACCAATGTAAGAAGACAGTGAAATAAGAAGACAGGTAACAAAAACTACACACAAGATATATAAATAACACTTTGAACAAGCTACATCCCTTTCTACAACTCGCCCACAACAAGATTTCACATGCACTTAAGAATGATATGACAACAACGACGGACAGTGGCCCGCCATACCCCGAATGTAAGCACCTACAACAACAGGGACTATACCAAGATAAGCCTCCGAGGAACGGAGCTTCCCAAACGCCGAACTATGACCCTAAGAGCGAGGATCAACGATCGTGTACCTTTACTCGGCAGATGAACGCAGCCCCAAGGAGGTCAAGATAACAGTACCAAGTATGTGAAATCAGAAATATCAGAATGAAATCATAATAGTCTATATAAAGCAGGAGACATGTATGATAACCAAACTACAGTTCACAACATAAAAGCAGTCATGTCAAGTATATAAACGTGTGGGATACATTCCCGGATGAACCGGTAGTCGAGTGAAATACATTCCCGGATGAACCGGTAGTCGAGTGAAATACATTCCCGGATGAACCGGTAGTCGAGTGAAATACATTCCCGGATGAACCGGTAGTCGAGTGAAATACATTCCTGATGAACCCAGAGTCGAGTGAAATACATTCCTTGCACAACAAGTCTATCACACGCAAACCTATGTAAGTTACATATAACTTAAAGTACTTTCATTTTATGACAAGGTCCGGGTTTTAACCCTAAAGTACTACGTACGTTAAATCCTTTTAAAAGATCCATTCCTTTGTCAAAAGTCACCCGATACCCGTAGTATAAGAATAGAGTGACCCACCTGTTCAAGTAAACCAACCCGCATTCTTTTAAAGTCAAGTAACAACATTCCTTTTTCCTAAAGTTCCAGTTTGCCTAGTTTCAGTTACTCAAGTCCCATTTTTGAAAGATTTCATTGTTCATAGTCTTAATCCTTTAAAACATAATTCTCCTTTAAAGGATTTGAGAAACATATGTCTTATATGTGAGTAGGTTATTCTTGTTTATAATCAATCTTATTAAGCAGCCATGATCTAGGAAATGTAATATCATTTTGTCTCATCTTAGCTTCTATGCAGATGGAGGTTTCTACTGGTTTAAATAATACTTCATTTATTCAATACATTTTCCTTTATTAACGCTGCAGTGGTTTGTCGATACACATTCTGATTTCAATCAAGAAACATTATTCCTTTTTAAAAAAAAACCAAGTACTCATTACTCACGAATGAGGTTTCACACAAAACTTATATTAATTCATTCAAGTCAAGTCTCTTATCTTTTAAGATCAAGTCTCTTAACTTTTAAAAATCAATAAACCATTCATTTTACCATTCTTAAGACGTTATACCTAACTTCCCATAAAGCTAGTATAACTCTTATGTTTTCAAAACCAAGTATTATTCTTCTGTTAAAAATGATTCAGCATTCTCTTGAAATACTTCAAGATTCTTTATTATTACACATCAAGTCGCTTATAAGTCAAATCGCTTACCTTTTAAAACCACAAAGCATTTTCTTACTTACATAAAGTCATTATAACCGACTTCTCATAAAGCCGTTATAACACTTTATGTTTCAAACCAATCAAATACGCTTAACACATGACGCTCACCGCACTACATAGTTATACACATATCATGCTAGAAAAGGTAGGAAGAGGTTCACATACCTCGCGACGAGTATCGACTAATAGCAAAACGCCCAAGTACCTCAAACCGCTTCTACTCCTTAAGCCAAGTAGATCACGCCACACGAGTACTTCAACCTATAGAGGCCACAAGGCGCCTATTAACATCCTAGATCTCAATGTAGAATATTCTACGTAAAATTCGACAACATTTCCCCGCAACAACAGAAATCTCCTCCTCTATCGGTGCCGCTACCAAGCCAACCGTGGGGTTTACACGCCTAACCTGACGTGTACAACTCTACTACACAAGAATGCTACACAAGTCTATCAGAATACACCCCTATGTAATTACGTCAAGACTCTTCTTTCGAAAAGGTTTCTTATTATTCAGGCTTAAGTCCAAAGACATTGCCGATAACAACGTTCAATTCTATATATAGTATACTTCAACTATATAGTCTAACAATCATGTAATTTCCAATTACAATAGAGGGACAAGATATTTACCTCGATAAGCCCATAATTATCCAAGTATAAAGTCGATCCTGGGCAACGTTTAACTCCAACTCCGCGCGCCCAACCCGCTTCTAAACCACCCTTAGAAGTTCTAACCAACTTCTACATACTACTCCAACTAACTATGGAGATTTTCCTTAGGGTTTCGTTTCTGTGTCTGACGGGAAGTATAATAGTATAACTGGGCTTTTAGTATAGGTATAACCTTAGAATACTACAAGGTATACGGCTAAGGTAATTTGGGCATTATAACAATACTTTTGAGAGTATTTCTACCAAGAGGGGGGTATTTATACGAGACAACACCACTGTGGGTGTATACCTCTACCTACCCCACTGTGGGGTACTCTCGCCAAGGGGAGGACTCTACCAAAGGGCCTTCTCAAAGGGAGGGGGTGTGTGGACTAAACACCACACAAGGAGGGAGGATTTTAACACTTTAGGAAATTTAGGAATGGATGAAGAAGTCTTCCAAAGGGGGTATTTATAGACAAGCCAAGGCCAACCAATGGCCAAGATCTTGCCAAGTGCAAGGCAAGTGTAGGCCAAGATCTTGCCAAGTGCACCTTATCCATCTACCACAAAAATATCCTACCAACCCCTTGACCAAACAAGGCCAATTCGCCCCACTTGTACCGCCCACAACGCGTTCCAATGAGAGGTGACAAGTGTCGCCTCTTGTTGGTCCAAAATGTTTCGCCTCTAAAAATCCGCAAAAATTAAAAATGACATAGCCGAATTTTCCTACGAAAGTCGTGGAAACGCTTTCGCAAAACGACTCTAACCGTGTCAGGCACAAAAATAATTCGCCAAGCCACTTTAAAAGCCCAAACTTTTCTACGCACGCCTTACGCATACTCGAAATACGGTATAACATTCTCCCCTCCTTAGAAACATTCGTCCCGAATGTTCCTTCTAAGTCTCAAAACAAACGCGCGCCAGTATAGTCTTCACTACAATACTTACGAGAACAATCCGGCCATACATGGCCACAGAAACACCCGCGCAAATACCTCCATCCAAGTCCACGAGGAAACACCTCTAACATTACCACAAACACCTCTCTCTCCGGGGTCTAAAATATACTTCCTTCGCACCTTCTCCTTACAAAAGAAATGATCACATCTATGCTCGCCATACATGCTCGCTTCTCCCTTTACTCGTCGTGATACCACTTTTGTCACTTTGCCGCGAGGTTCTAGTGTCACCCGCGACCCAACAAATGGTACCGGCCGCATGCGATCCCCGAGGTCGCCGTGACACTCGAACTCTTACCACATTTCGAGCATCGCTTGCCAAAACTCGGGTTACTATCTCTAACGTGGTCATCATCAACCGGAAACACTGACGATGGATCTCCGATACTTTCCGATCATAACAATACGAAAGATCGGACGCATCGCCTTCCTAAGTCGGACGCAAAAGCTAACAACAGGCAACCCGCCTATTCTTCACATGAACTCGTGCGGCCCAAAGTAACTCGTTAAGTTCCTGCCTAAAACTCGTCACACCCAACCCGGGGTGGTACTTTCAAGAAGAATGACCGTCAACCTGAACTCTAAGCGTCGTCGCCGATTATCCGCACGATTCCTCTGAGCTGCCAGAACCTCTTCTAGACAAGCTTTACCCTATCCACAGTCTGCTGGAACAAGCCTGAACCAACTATCTGAATCTTGCCAACATCGAACCAATCGACCGGCGACTTACACATCCTCCCCTACAAGGCTTCATAAGGCGACATCCGAACACTGAAAGGGTAGCTTAAACACTTCCTCCACAGGAGACAACAATCCCCACAACTACCCCTGAAATCCGCACACTGGCCCGAGGGCGAATGCGATTCTGAGACTCACCTGAGTTCTTAACCCTGCTTGGTAAAACTTCCAGAAACAAAAACAGCCGTACCCTGGGCTCCACTGTCTGTCATAAGGTGAAGGTAGGCACCCCGTGCAGCCTTACAACCTTTCTGATAAAATCAACACTGCCGAGTAAACGGTCTTTGCTAGAAGACAAGACGGCTGACCTCCTCGGCCCGACTACTGGTCGAATGGATCCACGAATTTGTACGCTGGTTAACTAAACTTGGGCCTAACACCCTCGTGACCCTACCACAAGGCGGGACCACCACAAACTGACCCCACCACCATACATGTCGCGGGTTGACCCGCAACGTGGCCTCAACCCGACCCGAACGCCAAGCAAACGCTAGCTCCCAAGGAAAACTCTCACTAATCACGCTACGAAAACCTAGCGGTCTTCTTAGCTCAACTACCCTCTTCATTCCACACTACTCGTGGACTTATCCCACAAACAACTCACGTGCACTATGCACTCCTATAAGGGTCAAACATAAACAATACATCTTTTACTCGAGATGGCCTTACCTCTAAGGTCTCCACGTATAACACTCTAAGGCTCACACTTTCTCTATCCCCAATCTTCCCTACTAACCATGATTTCTAATCACAAATTACACACTACTATCGTAACATAGCACTTAAGATATACTCATCTCCTCATACGCACTAATCTCTGTAGGTTAAGGATAAACTCAGATTCATCGCTCCACTCCCTTAAGTCGTTCTAATCAAACTCGCCTGCATGGCGCATAGCTAAGGAAGCGTGACGACTACCCATCGATCCTCAAGGCTAAGTCCTCCTACAAGGACACTCTTTCGACATCAGACCGACGGCCGTAGTACAACAAGTACCAACTAAAAGACGACATTCCCCGATGACGCTCACACATCGCTGAACCGAAGCCCCGAGTTCGACCAACTCCCGCACACCCCGAATGTCCCGAAATCCGTGGAAGACCACTCGCACCGGGCGAGGTGCATATCTAATTCACCGTAAGGCGACTTGCCTCGAAAGTTACCAAAGGACCTCGCCGCTTCCGCCTCTTCTCGCCCTTCGTTAACCCGTCGATCTCTACGTTTCTGGCCGCGCATAAGCCCGCATACGTGCCATGCTCGCCTCAATCAAGAATTACTTTGCACAACCCTTTCTTAGATAGTCATCAAGACTCGCGCAGACATCGGTATGCTCTCGTAGCCAAATCCATACTAGTAATGTGGTCGCCTTTGCAATCAATATTCTTTATCCTCGGTCGTGGAACCGGCGTTCAAATGTCATGGCCGCAGAGGAACCGCCGCCGCTGCTAAACTCTGAAGCTAGTGACGCCGCAGAACTCCCGAATGAAGCACTACTCTAGGTAAAGATTGGGCCCGTGCCTCGTAACCCTCTCAGACTCAACTTGCGCCTCCTTCGCCGCTTTGCCCTCCCGGGCTCGGTTGCCTACGCGAGGCATAATGGTAAGGAAAGAAATACGCTGAGGGTCCAACTTACAACACAACTCTAAGGCACGATCTCGTGAGTGAGAAGAATAGAAACCAATCCTAAATATCCTATAGCCTCCTGATTATCGTGTGGTGCACAACACACCGATAATCAAGACTCTATCGATACGGCCGTAGACACTTTCCGAGGATTAACTGCTCTGATACCACTTTTGTCACGACCCGAACCCGGGCCCGTGACTGGTGTCTTACCCCGGGCACCCTAGTGATACAACATCAGAGTAATTAGCGGAACATAAAACACATACATGAAACCAATGTAAGACAAAGGAAATAAGAAGACAAAGCAACCAAAAATGGTTACCGCAAGATATATAAATAACACTTTGAACAAGCATCCCTTTCTACAACTCGCCACAACAAGATTACTGCACTTCTAAGAATGATATGACAACAACGACGGGACAGGGCCCCGTCATACCCCTGACTGTAAGCACCTACAACAACAGGGGACTATACCAAGATAAGCCTCCGGAGGAACGGAGCTTCCCAAACGCTGAACTGTGACCCTAAGAGCGAGGATCAACGATCGCGTGTACCTTTACCGCAGATGAACGCAGCCCCAAGGAGGTCGCATAACAGTACCAAGTATGTGAAATCAGAAAATATCAGAAATGAAATCATAATAGTCTATATAAAGCAGAGACATGTATGATAACAAAACTACGCTCACAACATAAAAGCGATCATGTCAAGTATAGAAACGCAGGGATACATTCCTGATGAAACTAGAGTCGAGTGAAATACATTCCTGATGAACCTAGAGTCGAGTGAAATACATTCTGATGAACCCAGAGTCGAGTGAAATACATTCCGGATGAATCGGTAGTCGAGTGAAATACATTCCGGATGAACCAGAGTCGAGTGAAATACATTCCTGATGAACCCAGAGTCGAGTGAAATACATTCCCGGATGAACCGGTAGTCGAGTGAAATACATTCCTTGCACAACAAGTCTATCACACGCAAACCTAGGTAAGTTACACATAACTTAAAGTACTTTCATTTTATGACAAGGTCCAGGTTTTAACCCTAAAGTACTACGTACGTTAAATCCTTTTAAAAGATCCATTCCTTTGTCAAAAGTCACCCGATACCCGTAGTATAAGAATAGAGTGACCCACCTGTTCAAGTAAACCAACCCACGTTCTTTTAAAGTCAAGTAACAACATTCCTTTTTCCTAAAGTTCCAGTTTGCCTAGTTTCAGTTACTCAAGTCCCATTTTTGAAAGATTTCATTGTTCATAGTCTTAATCCTTTAAAACATAATTCTCCTTTAAAGGATTTGAGAAACATATGTCTTATATGTGAGTAGGTTATTCTTGTTTATAATCAATCTTATTAAGCAGTCATGATCTAGGAAATGTAATATCATTTTGTCTCATCTTAGCTTCTATGCAGATGGAGGTTTCTACTGGTTTAAATAATACTTCATTTATTCAATACTTTTTCCTTTATTAACGCTGCAGTGGTTTGTCGATACACATTCTGATTTCCGAATCAGTAAAACATTATTCCTTTTAAAAAAAAAAACCAAGTACTCATTACTCACGAATGAGGTTTCACACAAAACTTATATTAATTAATTCAAGTCAAGTCTCTTATATTTTAAGATCAAGTCTCTTAACTTTTAAAAATCAATAAACCATTCATTTTACCATTCTTAAGACGTTATACCTAACTTCCCATAAAGCTAGTATAACTCTTATGTTTTCAAAACCAAGTATTATTCTTCTGTTAAAAATGATTCAGCATTCTCTTGAAATACTTCAAGATTCTTTATTATTACACATCAAGTCAGTTATAAGTCAAATCAGTTACCTTTTAAAACCACAAAGCATTTTCTTACTTACATAAAGCTGTTATAATCAACTTCCCATAAAGCCGTTATAACACTTTATGTTTCAAACCAATCAAATACGTTTAACAAATGTACGTCTACCGTACTACATAGTTATACACATATCATGATAGAAAAGGTAGGAAGAGGTTCACATACCTCGCGACGAGTATCGACTAATAGCAAAACGCTCCAAGTACCTCAAACCGTCGGCTACTCCTTAAGCCAAGTAGATCACGCCACACGTAGTACTTCAACCTATAGAGGCCACAAGGCGCCTACTAACATCCTAGATCTCAATGTAGAATATTCTACGTAAAATTCGCAAAGACTCTCCCCGCAACAACAGAAATCTCCTCCTCTATCGAGGCCGCCACCAAGCCAACCAGGGAGGGGTTTACATGTCTAACCTGACGTGTACAACTCTACTACACAAGAATGCTACACAAGTCTATCTGAATACACCCCATGTAATTACATGAAAGACTCTTCTTTCAAAAGGTTTCTTATTATTCGGGCTTAAGTCCAAAGACATCACGATAACAACGCTCAATTCTATATATAGTATACTTCAACTATTTAGTCTAACAATCATGTAATTTCCAATTACAATAGAGGACAAGATATTTACCTCGATAAGCCCATAATTATCCAAGTATAAAGTCGATCCCGGCAACGCTTAGCTCCAACTCCGTGCGCCCAACCCGCTCTAAACCACCCTTAGAAGTTCTAACCAACTTCTACATACTACTCCAACTAACTATGGAGATTTTCCTGTGGTTTCGCTTCGTGGATCGACGGAAGTATAATAGTATAACTGGCTTTTAGTATAGGTATAACCTTAGAATACTACAAGGTATACGGCTAAGGTAATTGGGCATTCTAACAATACTTTTGAGAGTATTTCTACCAAGAGTGGGGTATGTATACGAGACAACACCACTGGGAGTATACCCTCGCCTACTCCCACTGTGGGGTACTCGCCAAGGGAGGACTCTCGCCAAAGGGCCTTCTCAAAGGGAGGGGGTGTTGGACTAAACACCACACAAGGGAGGAGGATTTTAACACTTTAGGAAATTTAGGAATGGATGAAGAAGTCTTCCAAAGGGGTATTTATAGGACAAGCCAAGGCCAACCAATGGCCAAGATCTTGCCAAGTGCAAGGCAAGTGTAGGCCAAGATCTTGCCAAGTGCACCTTATCCATCTACCACAAAAATATCCTACCAACCCTTGACCAAACAAGGCCAATTCGTCCCACTGCATCGCCACAACGTGCTCCAATGAGAGGTGACAAGTGTCGCCTCTTGTTGGTCCAAAATGTTTCGCCTCTCTAAAAATCCGCAAAAATTAAAAATGACATAGCCGAATTTCCCTACGAAAGCTGTGGAAACGTTTCGTCGAAAAACGACTCTAACCGGGTGTTGTGCACAAAAATAATTCGGCCAAGCCACTTTAAAAGCCCAAACTTTTCTACGTACGCCCTTACGTACATACTCTGGAAATACGGGGTATAACAAGATACCATGGCCGAATCAGTAAAACCTCATGGAGAGCTGATCGGTGTATTTTATATACACTTTTTGAGTCATTTTTAGTTAGTATTTTACTCATTTTATTTATGTTTAGTATAGTATTAGGGTCGTTTTCCTTTCTTTTTTGTGTCAATGCAAAAATGGAGAAATGACGAAAAGAGAAAATGAGCTTAATTGAGATGGAATTGCACACAAAAGGGCCAAGAAATAAAATCTAAGAAGTTTCGAATTATAGAGAGATCGACGAAGACCTGACGAACAAAGCGAAGAAACTAAAAATCAAGAATTCGTCACAGAGTCGCCGCGCTTGGCATCAGCGCCGACCATCGAAGTCGCCCAACTATCTCGATTTTCAGCCGCGGCCGCAGTCGCAGGCGCGCCGACGCGGGAATTATGAAGTGCTGGCCGAATTTGACATGTTTTCAGAATCCTAAAGGGATTATTTTTCCTACCTAAAGGGATTATTTTTCCTACCTAAAGGGATAACTTTTCCTACCTTAAAACCCTTACCTAAAAGGATTCTAATAACTTTTCCTTTCCTACAAATCCCTAACCCTTCACCAAAAGGATTCTTTGGCTATAAATACTATACATCATTAGAAGAATTATTCATTCTCCATTCTACCATTCACCATTCTACATCCATCCTTCCACCAATCCACCTTGTAAATATTCCACAACACAACTCAAGATTTTTGAAAAATATTCCACCTTGTAGAATGGAGAATGAATAATTCTTCTAATGATGTATAGTATTTATAGCCAAAGAGTCCTTTTGGTGAAGGGTTAGGGATTTGTAGGAAAGGAAAAGTTATTAGAATCCTTTTAGGTAAGGGTTTTAAGGTAGGAAAAGTTATCCCTTTAGGTAGGAAAAATAATCCCTTTAGGTAGGAAAAATAATCCCTTTAGGATTCTGAAAACATAGCAAATTCGGCCAGCACTTCATAATTCCCGCTACGCCGCGCCTCATAGAATGAAATGGCGCTGAAAATCGTAGATAGTTGGACGGCTTCATCGGCCACAAGGCCTGATGCCAAGCGCCGCGGCTCTGGTGACGGAATTCTTCCGATTTTTCGCTTCTTCGCCCTTTGTTCGTCCTGGCCTTCGCCGATCTCCTCTATAATTCCTTTAACTTCTTAGATTTTATTTCTTGGCCCTTTTGTGTGCAATTCCATCTCAATTAAGCTCATTTTCTTCTTTTCGCTATTTCTCCATTTTTGACCGTGACACAAAAGAAAGGAAAACGAATTCTAATACTATACTAAACATAAATAAAATGAGTAAAATACTAACTAAAAATGACTCAAAAAGTGTATATAAAATACACCGATCAAATACCTCCAAACTTAACCTTTGCTCGCCCTCGAGCAAAGATAGAAAGAAAGAAATAAAAGACTCAAGAAACGAAAAATAAAAGACTCATTGACATTGATCACTTTTTGCTGCATTTAGTGTTATCTAGAAAAACATGAAGGTTAGCAGAATAATATGCAGGAACATGTAGCATGAAATTTTTCAGCACACTAAACACATTGAGCTAGATATTTCGCAAACTCATATTTATCATGTTTTAATGGAAGTCAATATACTAAATCATGCATATAAATTCAAAAATCATATGGCATGCTTACTTGCTATTCTCCACTAATCCTGAATATGCATAAAAGAGATCTTCAGGACTTTAAGGGTTGTAATGTAGGCTTAGGTAGGGGTTGGTAAAAATAGGCATTTTGGCTCATTTTTGTGTACCATAAGCTCTTTAGCTTTTCAGTATTTCCCTTTTCTTTTTGTTCTTTTCTTCACTTCAATTCTATCTTTTTCCCTCTTTTGTTTTGGGAGAATGAAGAGTATTATAATAACAAGCACCCCAAACTTAGGCTTTTGCCTCTTTCTTATTACTTTTTATCAGTGCAACAAGCTCATTCACTCTTTTTGTCTCTTTTTTAACACAATTGATTACACTACTTCACATTTTTACTTATGGCACAATCTGTGGGAATATATGGTGTCAAAGAAGAAGTTTCAATTTTTAGGCTCAATGGGGTTGACTAGGGATACTTTTAAAGTTCGGGGTAGAAAAGAGTGGTAAAAATTGGTTATCAAAGAAATGCCTGAGTCATCTCCCTAACATGCATATCCTAACTATTTCGCCTCAAATAACAAGCAATCATAACACATAGGTTTTCATAATTTAGCATGCACAATTTAAGCAAGAAACTCCAAATAGACAGATTTTTGTGAGTTTTTGGCATATCTAACCTAGGTGTTTAGATAGTTGCTTCTAATTCCATTACATTATTCCACCTTCCTTCACTAGGTGTTTCTAGCAACTACAGCATACATGATCTTTGACAGTCAATTATGAAAAAAGAAAGAAAAAAAGAAAACATTTTGTGACTAAAAAATAAACACAAAACAATAAAAAAAAAGACTTAATTGAAACATAACAAGACACAAATAAAACACCCCCAAACTTAAATCACACATTGTCCCCAATGTGTGCAAGACTCAAAGAAAATAAAAGAAAAATGACAACTTATCGACACAACACAATGTCATAACTGAGGTCTAGGATGAAAATTCGAATTTGCACTAAATATGACTCTCAAGTTCCGCGCTACTCGATATTCAGCCACGGCCGCTAGTACTATGGCTCTTCTGAAATTACGGCGCCGCGACCCTGATTTTGGCGCCGCGGCTCTGACGACTGCTTTTCCCTTCTTTTTTTTCCAGCGTTTTTGCTCCTTTTTCCTCGGTTTTAGCTTTCCGTCCACCTGTCATCCAATAACACAAAACAAGAACCCAAGACCGTGAGACTGTTCAAGACAAAATAAAATAAAATAAAGACAGAAATTAAAATAACATAATTAAAAATATTGGGTTGCCTCCCAATAAGCGCTGTCTTTAACGTATTTTAGCCGGTCACCTTTAACCTTTACGAGTGCCCATCGATCCTTCGCGAACCGCTTGCAATCCGTAAATTTATTGTTGTAGGCCTCAATTTCCTACAACCATTTGTTCAAACAAGAGCCTTAAAACACAATTATCCCCAAGCAAAGCTTGTCTTTTATGCTTTCTATAATGTAGGAATCCGTGAACTTCTACATCTCTCAACTCTGGGGGTACCTTGATGGTATGGGCTTCCTAATTGGGAATCACCGTGATAGCTAGTGGTGTTTCTTCAGAATAGGTGTAAGAAAAAGAATTTCCACAGAATCCAAGAAGGTAAATAATTGAATCTCTGCTATCCTTTCCTTTTCTACACCAACTATCTCACCAGATTCCTCAATAGTTGGGTTTGGTTCGGGCTCCTCAATTTGTTGTTCGCTGTTGAATATGATTGCGAGTTCTGCTATTTGCGTTTCCAACTTCTTCATGGCCATTCTCGTTTCGTCCATGAACTGAGCTTGGTACCTCGTGAGACTGAGTATAACTTCTCGCAATTCCTCCCTCTCTTCTTCTATGGTTGGAGCTCGATCATATTGATAGTAGAAATCCATGTCTTAAGGATCCCTGAGATGAATCAAAACCAACAGCGAATCACGGCACACTTGTTTTTTTTTTGTTTTTTTTTTTTTTGGAAGAAAATAAAATAAATAATTTAAAGAAACAAAAATAAGAACCAAATTAGAAATTAAAAATAGATAAATTTGATATTGAACTATGCCTAATCCCCGGCAACGGCGCCAAAAACTTGATGCGCGTTAAGAGCTAGTCCATGGAATAACACTATCAACAGGAGCGCACCCGTGGAATCCTCTATCACTGCCGGTACGTCCAAGTAAGATCATAACAAATCAGCCGGCCCTCCATTGAGAGACGCGGTGGTATAGAAATACAATACTTGCATAACAAGGCTATCACACGCAAACATAGGTAAGTTACACCCAACTCGAGGTACTTTCATTTTATGCCAAAGTCCGGGTTTTAACCCCAAAGTACTACATACGTTAAATTCTTTTAAAAGATTTATTCCATTTACAAAGGTCACCCGATACCCGTAGTATATAAAAAGAGAGTGACTAACATTTTTAAATAAACCAACACACTTTCCTTTTTAAAATCAATAACAACATTCGTTTCCAAATGTTCAAGTTTGCCTAATTTCAAATACTCAAGTCTCTTATTTTCGAAAGATTTCATAGTTCATAGTCTTCATCACTTATTAACGTAATTCTCTTTTTAAACAATTTGAGTAACATATGTCTTATGTGTGAGTAGGTTATTCTTGTTTATAACAATCTTATTAAAGCAGCCATGATCTAGGAAATGTAATACAATTTTGTCTTATCTTAGCTTCTATGCAGATGGAGGTTTCTACTGGTTTTAATATAATTATTTATTTGTCAATACATTTTCCTTTATTAACGCTGCAGTGGTTTGTTCGATACTTGTTATCATCTCCGAAAACCAATACAACATTATTCCTTTTTTTAAAAACCCAATTACCCGTTTCTCATAAAAGCGGTTTCACAACTTTTTAACCCAAACCAAGTCCTTATTATTTCACGTCAAGTCATTTACCTTTAAAAAAACCACAAACCATTTCTTTACCCACATAAAGTTGTTATAACCAACTTCCCATAAAGCCGTTATAACACTTTATGTTTTAAACCAACCAAATTCATTTAACATATGTACGTCTACCGTACTACATAGTTCACAACATATCATGCTAGAAAGATAGGAAGAGGTTCACATACCTCGCGACGATTATCGACAATTAGCAAAACGCTCCACAGTACTGTAACCCTGCTAGCCTTTTCCACTCTTCAAGTAGAATACGCTACTCGTAGTACTTCAACCTATAAAGGCCACAAAACGCCTATTAACTTCTAGATCTCTTCGTAGAATATTTCTACGGAAAATTTGACAAAGACTCTCCCGTAACCACATAAATCTCCTCCTCTACTCAGGCCCGCTACATGTCCAACAACTCCCAGGGGTTTACACGTCTAACCGGACGTGTACAATTTGTCTCGCAATGCTACAAGTCTACCGTAACTACAGTCCTATGTAATTACAGTTCAATTCTCTTCTTTAATATCCTTCTAAACAGTGTAATTACAGTTCAGTTCTTTTCAATATTCATTCTATATATAGTATACTCAACTATATATTAATACAATATGTAATTTCCAATTACAGTAGGGGGATAAAGATCATTACCTCGATAAGCTCAAAATTATCCAAGATTAATGTCGATCCTGAGCAACGTTTAGCTCCTATTCTGTACGCTCCAATCCGCTTCGAGAAACCCTTAGAAGTTTCTACACAACTTCTACTTAGTACTTCAAACAACTATGAAGATTTTCCTGTGGTTTCGTTTTGTGACTAAAGGAAGTATAGTAGTATTTTCCGGGCTTTTAGTATAGAGGTAACTTGGAATACTACAAGGTATATGGGCTAAGGTATTTTTGGAATAGTAACAATACTTGGAGAATACTTTTCTACTAAGGGGGGGGGGGGTATTTCGACGAGACAACTAGGAAGGGGGGTGTTCTACGAGAGCTTCCAAGGGGATACTTGACGAAAACAACTAACAAGGGAGGGATTTTGAGACTTGGAAAGTGTTTAAGGGATGAAGATTTAGGCTTGCACTTGAGGGGTATTTATAGAACCACCAATGGTCTAGATTAAAACAAATGGATGGTGTAGATTGGGATCCATGTGAAGTAAGAGGTCTTCCAACCAAGTGTCCACCACAATTTTGGGACATATGTCCACCACAACATTGGGACATATGTCCCCCACAACCAAGAGCCATGTGGCCTCCACTAGCACCCACAAAAAACGTCCACCACCTTCCCTACCTACCCCCACTCACCCAAAGAAAATATCTTCCAAGACTTGACCATTTGACCTTGTCCACTTGGCCACATTTTCGTCCAACCCATGCCAACTAAGGGTGACACATGTCGCCCTCCTATTGGTCCAAAATATTTCGTCTCTCGGAAAAATCCGTAATCGGTTAAAATATTAAAAACGTAGAATTTCCTTCACAAGGTTCGGAATCTTTTCCGTCGAAAGTTCACAATTTCATCCTTAACCTAATTAGGGTTTGTACAAATGTACGTACGTCCTTACATACATACTCTGAAAATACGGGGTATAACAGTGTTCATGCCGCAGGTAGAGGTACATCGGTTATTGATCCTCGCTCATAGGATCACAGTTCAGCGTATTGGGAAGCTCCGTTTCTCCGGAGGCTTATCTTTTGGTATGTTTCCCTGAGTTGTAGGTTCTTGTACATTCAGGGTTATGGCGGGGCCCTGTCCCATCATAGTTGTTGTTAAACTCTTAGAGGTCTGTAGTACCGCCAAGTGTGGTTGTAAAGGATGTAACTGTTCAAATTTCTGTATATATGCAAAAAGGCAACCGTTTTGGTTAGCCTGTTTTCTTTTATCTTGTTTCATATCTGTATGTTTTTATTTCCGCTGATTTTCTCTGATGTTGTATCACTAGGGTGCCCGGGGTAAGGCACCAGTCGCGGGCCCGAGGCCGGGTCGTGATACGTACGAGAATACGACAGAAATTTTGAAAAGTTTCCGGGTTTTGTGAAGGAAAAAGGTTCGTTAATGGGAATTGGATTCCCAGATTTGGTATTTGGACTTCTTGGATTATATTAGAATTTTGGGATTTTATTTTCAGAAATGGTCACGTGGGGCCCACGGGAGAAATTTACGGTTTTGTGGAGGCCGCTTTGTTTTTGAGATTTTTGGTATTTTGGATATTTTCGGAAGACGAAATATTTTGGACGAGTCGGGAGGTGACACGTGTCACCCCCATGTGGCACCTTGGCCGAATTGGAGGGACAAGTGGCTAGCCACTTGTCCCCTTGGCCGAAATGGCCCTAACACTTGGAAGCTCATTTCGTTGGCCATGTGGTGTGGTGGGACCCACACACACATGGCCCAATCTTGACCACACACTTGCATAGATCTTGACCCTTGTTTCCTCTATAAATACCCCCTTAAGTTGAAGACAAATTTCATCCCACACTTGAAGCTTTCCAAAGCAAATACTCCCTCCCTTTAGCCTTATTTTCGTCCCCCTCCCCCACTTGTGTAGAAAATACTCTAAGTATTGTTGTATAATCCCAAATGTCACGACCCGAACCGGGGCCCGTGACTGGTGCCTTACCCCGGGCACCCAAGTAGACATACATCAGAGTAATCAGCGGAACAAACACAACAATATGAGATAATGTATATAAAACAATAATCAGGAAAACTTGCCTTTCTAAGATATATATAAATGACAACTTTTAACATGAATAGCTTTAATCTTTTTACAAACCCCGCCACAACAAGATTTCTGCACTTCTAAGAATGATATGACAACAATGGCGACAGGCCCCGCCAAACCCCGAATGTAAACACTTACTACGCATGCGGACTACACCACCGATAAGCCTCCGAGAAACGAGCTTCCCAAACGCTGAATCGTGACCCTGAGAGCTAGGATCAACGACTGGTGTACCTCAACCTGCGACATGAACGCAGCCCCCCGAAGGAGGTCAGTACAACAGGTACCGAGTATGTGAAACTAAAAATACTGCAAATGAAATCATAATAGTCTATAAAGCGAGACATGTATGATAACCAAACTACGCTTTACAATAACTAGCAAATATATCAAGTCGTGACTCACGCCTCAAGTCATCACCAAAGAACATAACATGGGTCTCACGCCCACAACATCAATCGTGCCGTGGGACACATTCCTCACCGCCAGCTTATGATATAAAAGTTCCAAGGAACACACATGAACACCGTGTCCCACTGCCATAATAACACCGCACGGTAAGTACGAAGGCATAGCCGACTACTAACACCCACGCATCAACAAGGTCATGAATCAGATCATAAGATCTGCTCTAGACCGTCACATGATCAAAGCCGCCACTTGCCCGCAGATCTAATGTCGCGCCTAGTCCTCGAACTTCCCGCAGCCCGCATAGGCCAATCTCATCGCCCGCATGAGGCATCCCCGCATCGAGGGTAGCTACTCCCAGATCGCCCCGACTTCGCACCGCACGGCCACAAGGACCGCATGCCCATAAAGGACGACACTAACCCGAACTCGTAGTTCCGCATAGCCCGGGACTGCATGAGGTATTCTCGAATCATAGTCCATCGACCGCTCGAAGTCTACCCCGTGACGGAGGCGCCTTAACCCTAATCATCTCAAGAGATGAATGCCACAATACTATCATAACGATCGATAGTTAATAAGCACAATCAAGGAAACCCTTCACACAAACATCACAAGATACTAACACACGTAGATCCCAACACGCTTACTTATCAACGCAATCAAGAAAGTATTACAAGGCTATCACAAACCAATACAATCAAGTTGTTCACACAAGGTACCTTCTACTATATGATTAACAAAATCGGGTTTTATCCCCAAAGTACTTCATACATCAACTCTTTAAAAGATACGCATTTCACAATGTCACACAATACGTAGTATAAAAATAGAGTGACTATCCTTTTAAAGTAAATCAATTACTTCTCTTTGTAAAATCAAGTAGCAACATTCTTTCCAATGATCAAGTTTGCCTAATTTCCAATGTTCAAGTTTCTCATTTTAGAAAGGTTTCGTAGTTCATAGTCTTATTCAATTAAGAATATAATTCTCTTTTAAACAATCGGAGAAATATAAGCCTTATATGAGTAGGATATTCTTGTTTATAACAATCTTATTACAAAGCGTGATCTAGGAAATATCATTTTGTCTCATCTTAGCTTCTATGCAGATGGAAGTTTCTACCGGTTTTAATAATACTTAATTATTCAAAACATTTCCTTTTATTAACGCCGCAGTTGGTTTGTCGATACACATCCCGATTTCCAAAATCAAGAAACGTTTAAGCCGTTATACCTAACTTCCCATAAAGCTAGTATAACTCTTAAGTTCTCAAAACCAAGTATTACTTCTTTCAAAACGATTTGAAATCTTTTGAAATACTTCAAGTTCTTTATGATCACACATCAAGCCGCTTATAAACAAATCATTTACCTTTTAAAACCACAAAGTGTTTTCTTATCTACATAAAGTCGTTATAACCAACTTCCCAAAAAGCCGTTATAACACTTTATGTTTTAAACCAATCGAATACATTTAGCACATGTACGTCTACCGTACTACATAGTTCACACATATCATGCTAGAAGAGATAGGAAGAGGTTCACATACCTCGCGACGATTATCGACTAATAGCAAAATGCTCCGAGTACCTCGCCGCTACTCCTTAAGCCAAGTAGAACGCGCCACACGTAGTACTTCAACCTATAAGGCCACAAGGCGCTTATTAACATCTAGATCTTATCGTAGAACATTCTACCGAAAATTCGACAGCACCTCCCCCCCCCCGCAACAGCGTAAACCTCCTCCTCCAACGAGGCCGGCTACCAAGCCAACCAGGGGGGGTTATACATCTAACCCTAACGGGTACAATTCTAATCCACTACACTACTACACAAGTCTCATCAGAATACACCCTATGTAATTACAACAAGACTATATATAGTATACTTCTACTATATAATCTAACAACATGTAATTTCCAATTACAATAGGGGGACAAGATAATTACCTCGATAAGCCCATAATTATCCGAGTTTAATGTCGATCCTTAGCAAAGTTTTAGCTCCAACTCCGAGCGCTCCAACCCGCTCTAAACCACCCTTAGAAGTTCTAACCAACTTCTACACAATACTCCAACGGACTATGGAGATTTTCCTGTGGTTTCGGTTTGTACTGACGAAGTATAATAGTATTTCTGGCTTTTCAGAAAGGTATAACCTTAGAATACAACAAGGTATAAGGCTAAGGTAATTTGGGCATAACAACAATACTTTTGAGAGTATTTCTACCAAGAGTGGGTATTTATACGAAACACTAGGCTAGTGTGTGGGTACCCTACGGCCACACCACAAAGGGGAGAGTGGGGCTCTACCACAAAGGCCTATCTAGGGAGGGGGGGCTCTTGGACGAGAGTCAAACAAGAGGGGAGAGGGGGGACTTTAACACTTAGGAAATATTTGGAATGGATGAAGAAGTTCATCAACCTTAGAGGGGTATTTATAGCACAAGCCAAGGCCAACCAATGGCCAAGATCTAGCCAAGTGCCTAGCAAGTGTAGGCCAAGATTCACCCATGTGTCCTAGCCAACTTGCACACAAAATATCTACCAAAAATATCTCCCACTTGCCTTCCCAAATCGTCCACGCCGCCCACTTTGCCCACCAACGAGAGGTGCCATGCCGCCTCTCGTTGGTCCAAAATGTTCCGTCTCTCGGAAAAATCCGCAAAAATACTAAATGACATAGCCGTAAATTCCCTACGAAAGTCGTGGAAAACGCTTGGCCGA
Source organism: Przewalskia tangutica (assembly GCA_029844215.1). Classification (NCBI taxonomy): domain Eukaryota; kingdom Viridiplantae; phylum Streptophyta; class Magnoliopsida; order Solanales; family Solanaceae; genus Przewalskia; species Przewalskia tangutica. The sequence goes on from CM056733.1 coordinate 36,486,219, forward strand.
AAAACGACTCTAACCGTGTTGTGCACAAACATATTTCGGCCCAAAGGTGCCACACGGGGTGACACGTGTCGCCCCGATTCGCCCAAAATATTTCGCCTTCCGAAATATCCAAAACGCCAAAATCTCAAAATCAAAGCGGCCCACAAAATCAGAATTTCTCCCGGGCCCCACGTGACCATTTCCAAAATAAAATTCCATAATTCTCTAATATTCCAGAAGTCCGAATACCAAACCGGGAATCCACCCCATTAACGAACCTTTTTCCTTCACAAAACCTAAACTTTTCCGTGGAAAAATCGCCTCTTTCTTCCTTTCCAATCTTTCGTCGTATTCTCGCACGCACGCCCTCGCATACATACCACGAACTACGGTATAACATTCTCCCTTAGAAACATTCGTCCCGAATGTTCCTTCTAAGTCTCAAAAACGAACACGTGCCAGTATAGTCTTCACTACTATACTTACGAAACAATCCTGCCACAGCTGGCCATGGAAACACCTGCGCAAAACTTACATCTAAGTCCACGAGGAAACACCTCTACATCACCACAAATAATACTACTTTTGTCACTTTGTCGCGAGCCTTGCTCCGACGACCCAACAAATGGTACCGGGCTGCATGCGATCACTGAAGCTGTTGTACACTCGGATTCTTATCACATTTCTGATACTGCTTTAGTATCCAAAACTCGGGGTTACTATCTCTAACGTGGTCATCATTAACTGGGAACATTCTGGATGGATCTTCGATACTTTCCCGAACATAACAATACGAAAGACCGGACGTCCTGCCTCCTAAGTCGGACGGCAAAAGCTAACATATAGGCAACCTGGCCTATTCTTCACATGAACTCAAAAGGGCCCCAAGTAACTCGGGCTAAGTTCCCTTTGTTTCCAAAACTCGTCACACCCTAACCGGGGTGGTACTTTCAAGAAGACCGACCGTCAACCTGAACTCTAAGCGTCGTCGCCGATTATCCGCACGATTTCTCTGAGCTGCCAGAACTTCTTCTAGACAAGCTTCGCACTATCCACAGTCTGCTGGAACAAGCCTGAACCAACTATCTGAACCCTGCCAACATCGAACCAATCGACCGGCAACTTGCATTTCTGCCCCTACAAGGCGTCACAAGACGACATCCGAACACTGAAATGGTAGCTTAAACACTCCCCCAACCGGAGACAACGATCCTCACAGCTACCCCTGAAATCAAAACACTGGCCCGAGGGCGAATGCGATACGGAGACTCACCTGAGTTCCTAGCCCTGCCTGGTACAAACTCCCAGAAAGAGAAACAGCCGTACCCTGGGCTCCACTGTCCGTCATAAGGTGAAGGTAGGCACCCCGTGCAACCTCACAACCTTTTCAGATAACATCAACACTGCCGAGGGAACGACCCTGACCGAAGAACACGATAGTCGCTTCATCGCCCGACCACCGGTCGAACGCATCCACGAACTTGCACGGCTAACTAAACATGGGCCTAACACCCTCATGACCCTAACACAAAGAGGACCACCACAACCGACCACCACTAAACCTACCGCGGGTTGACCCAAGACGTAGCCTCAACCCCGACCGTGGCGCAAATACCATCTCCCGGGGAACAATCTTACTAAACACGTTTAAAACTGGCGGTCTTCTTAGCTCGACTACCTTCTTTCAAATCACGCGACGCAGGGACTTATCCCACGACCAGAGCTCACGCGGCACTATGCACTCCTATAAGGGTCAAACATAACACTACACCTTTCTCGAGATGGCCTTACCTCTAAGGTCTTTACGTATAACACTCTAAGGCTCACACCTTCTCTATCCCCAAAATCTTACTCGGTTAACCCACCATGATTCCTAATCACAACTCACACCGCTATCGAACGTAGCACTCAAGGTATACTCACCTTGAAAGTTACCGAAGGACTCGCCGCTCGCCCTCTTCGCCGCTCTCGTTAACCCGTCGATCTCACGCTTTCGCCACGCGCATAAGCCCGCATACGTGCCATGCTCAAGCTTCAATCGAAGAATTACTCTTGCACAACCTCTTTTAGATAGTCCTCAAGACTCGCAGACATCGGTATACTCTGCGGTAGCCAAATCTATAGCTAGTAAGGTTGTCCTCGCAATCTATATTCTCTGTTCCTGGCCGCGAATCAAGGTTCATATAACATGGCCGCAGTAAGCACTGCTGCCGCCGGACTAAACTCTGCTGGGGCTAGTGACGTCGCAAAACTCCCCGATAGCAGCACTACCCTAGGTAATGATTGGGCCTGTGCCCTCGCCACCCTCTGAACTCTACTCGCAGCCTCTGCCGCTTTGCCCTCCCGGGCCCGGTTGCCCTACGCGAGGCATAACGATAAGGAAATAATTTCGTCGAGGGTCCAACTTACAACACACTCTAAGGCACGATCTCGAGTGAGAAGAATAGAAACCAATCCTAAATATCCTATAGCCTCACGATTATCGTGTGGTGCACAACACCCCGATAATCAAGACTTCATCGATACGGTTCAGACACTTTCCGAGGATTAATCGCTCGATACCACTTTTGTCACGACGAACCGGCCCGTGGATCGTGCCTTACCCCGCACCCAAGTAGACATACATCGAGTAATCACGAACAAACACAACAATATGAGATAATGTAGTATAAAACAATAATCAGGAAAACTTGCCTTTCGTATATATAAATGACAACTTTTAACATGAGCAGTTTAATCCTTTTTACAAACCCCGCCACAACAAGATTACTGCACTTCTAAGAATGATATGACAACAATGGCGGACGTGGCCCCGCCAAACCCCGAATGTAAACACTTACTACGACGGGGACTACACCACCGATAAGCCTCCGAGAAACGGAGCTTCCCAAACGCTGAATCAGACCGAGAGCTAGGATCAACGATCGGTGTACCTCAACTGCGGCATGAACGCAGCCAAGGAGGTCGATAACAGTCCGAGTATGTGAAACTAAAAATACCGCAAATGAAATCATAATAGTCTATAAAGCAGAGACATGTATGATAACCAAACTACGCTTTACAATAACTAAGCGATATATCAAGTCGTGACTCACGCCTCAAGTCATCACCAAAGAACATAACAGCGGGTCTCACGCCATTAACATCAATCGTGCTGGGACACATTCTCACCGGCGGTTTATGATATAAAAGTTCCAAGGAACACACATGAACACCGAGTCCCACTGCGCCATAATAACACCGTGCAGGTAAGTACGAAGGCATAGCCGACTACTAACACCTGCGCATCAACAAGGTCATGAATCAGATCATAAGATCTGCTCTGCATCGTCACATGATCAAAGCCGCCACTTGCCCGCAGATCTAATGCGCGTCTAGTCCTCGAACTTCCCGCACCCGCATAGGCCAATCTCATCGCCCGCATGAGGCATCCCCGCATCGGTAGCTACTCCAGATCGCCCCGACTTCGCACCGCACGCCACAAGGACCGCATGCCCATAAAGGACGACACTAACACGAACTCTCGTAGTTCCGCATAGGCCGGGACTGCATGAGGTATTCTCGAATCATAGGTCCATCGACCGCCGAAGTCTACCCCGTGACGGAGGGCGCTTAACCCGGAATCATCTCGAGATGAATGCCACAATACTATCATAACGACCGATAGTTAATAAGCACAATCGCGGAAACCCTTCACACAAACATCACAAGATACTAACACACGTAGCGTCCCAACACGTTTACTTATCAACGCAATCAAGAAAGTATTACAAGGCTATCACAAACCAATACAATCAAGTTGTTCACACCAGGTACCTTCTACTATATGATTAACAAAATCGGGTTTTTATCCCCAAAGTACTTCATACATCAACTCTTTAAAAGATACGTTACTTTCACAATGTCACACAATACCCGTAGTATAAAAATAGAGTGACTATCCTTTAAAGTAAATCAATTACTTCTCTTTGTAAAATCAAGTAGCAACATTCTTTTCCAATGATCAAGTTTGCCTAATTTCCAATGTTCAAGTTTCTCATTTTAGAAAGGTTTCGTAGTTCATAGTCTTATTCAATTAAGAATATAATTCTCTTTTAAACAATCGGAGAAACATAAGCCTTATATGAGTAGGATATTCTTGTTTATAACAATCTTATTACAAGACCATGATCTAGAAATATCATTTTGTCTCATCTTAGCTTCTATGCAGATGGAAGTTTCTACCGGTTTTAATAATACTTAATTATTCAAAACATTTCCTTTTATTAACGCCGCAGTGGTTTGTCGATACACATCCCGATTTCCAAAATCAAGAAACGTTTAAGCCGTTATACCTAACTTCCCATAAAGCTAGTATAACTCTTAAGTTCTCAAAACCAAGTATTACTTCTCTTTCAAAACGATTTCAGAAATCTTTTGAAATACTTCAAGTTCTTTATGATCACACATCAAGCCAGTTATAAACAAATCATTTACCTTTTTTAAAAACCACAAAGTGTTTTCTTATCTACATAAAGTTGTTATAACCAACTTCCCATAAAGCCGTTATAACACTTTATGTTTTAAACCAATCGAATACATTTAGCACACGACGCTCACCGCACTACATAGTTCACACATATCATGCTAGAAGAGATAGGAAGAGGTTCACATACCTCGCGACGATTATCGACTAATAGCAAAATGCTCCGAGTACCTCAAGCCGCCGCTACTCCTTGCCAAGTAACGCGCCACACGTAGTACTTCAACCTATAAGCCCACAAGGCGCTTATTAACCTCTAGCTCTTATCGTAGACCATTCTACCGAAAATTCGACAAAGACTCTCCCGCAAGACAGAAACCTCCTCCTCCAACGAGGCCGGCTACCAAGCCAACCAGGGGTTATACATCTAACCCTAACAGTACAATTCTACTCCACTGACTACTACACAAGTCTCATCAGAATACACCCTATGTAATTACATTCAAGACTATATATAGTATACTTCTACTATATAATCTAACAACATGTAATTTCCAATTACAAGGGGACAAGATAATTACCTCGATAAGCCCATAATTATCCGAGTTTAATGTCGATCCTTAGCAAAGTTTTAGCTCGACTCCGGCGCCCAACCCGCTCTAAACCACCCTTAGAAGTTCTAACCAACTTCTACACAATACTCCAACGGACTATGGAGATTTTCCTGTGGTTTCGGTTTTGTGACCGACGGAAGTATAATAGTATTTGGCTTTTCAGAAAGGTATAACCTTAGAATACAACAAGGTATAAGGCTAAGGTAATTGGGCATAACAACAATACTTTTGAGAGTATTTCTACCAAGAGGGGTATTTATACGAAAACACTAGGCTAGGGGGTACCCACGGCCACACCACAAAGGGAGAGGGGGCTCTACCACAAAGGCCTATCTAGGGAGGGGGCTCTTGGACGAGAGTCAAACAAGAGGGGAGAGGAGGGACTTTAACACTTAGGAAATATTTGGAATGGATGAAGAAGTTCATCAACCTTAGAGGGTATTTATAGCACAAGCCAAGGCAACCAATGGCAAGATCTAGCCAAGTGCCTAGCAAGTGTAGGGCCAAGATTCACCCGTGTGTCTGGCCAACTTGCACACAAAATATCTACCAAAAATATCTCCCACTTGCCTTCCCAAATCGTCCCATGCCACTTTGCCCACTGATGAGAGGGTGCAGTGCCGCCTCTCGTTGGTCCAAAATGTTCCGCCTCTCGGAAAAATCCGCAAAAATACTAAATGACATAGCGGAAATTCCCTACGAAAGTGAAAAGCGTTTAGCCGAAAAACGACTCTAGCAGGGTGTTGTGCACAAACATATTTCGCCCAAAGGTGCCACGTGGGGTGACACGTGTCGCCCCGATTAAATCCAAAATATTTCGTCTTAGAAAATATCCAGCGGCCAAAATCTCAAAATCAAAGCGGGCCCCACAAAACAGTAAATTTCTCCGTGGGCCCACGTGACCATTTCCGAAAATAAAATTCCATAATTCTCTAATATTCCAGGAAGTCCGAATACCAAATCTGGGAATCCAATTCCCATTAACGAACCTTTTTCCTTCACAAAAACCGGAAACTTTTCCGTGGAAAAATCGCCTCTTTCTTCCTTTCCAATCTTTCTGTCGTATTCTCGTACGTACGTCCTCGCATACATACCCTGGAACTACGGGGTATAACACCAAATACCTTAGCCTAGTATCCCTAGTTGTATTCCAAAGTTATTTCAATACTAGGAGCCCGGAAATACTACTTTTTCCAATAGTCGCAAAACGAAACCCTAGAAAAATCTTCATAGCTTGGTTGAAGTGTTAAGAGAAGTTGTTTAGAAACTTCTAAGGGTCGCTTGGAGCGGGTTGGAGCGTAAGGAATTGGAGCTAAACGTTGCTCAGGATCGACTTATAATCTTGGATAATTTTGGGCTTATCAAGGTAATGATCTATGTCCCCCTATTGTAATTGGATATTACATACTGTAGTAGTTTAGAATTGAGTATAAGATATATTGGAAGGATGATTATAAAGAATTGAACTGTACTTACATTGGACTGTATTTCTGATGAACTTGTAGTATTATTGGGCGGCAGTCTTGTACCCGTCCGGTTAGACATGTAATCCCCTTGGCGTTGGTGGCTTGGGCGCCGGCCTTGTTAGAGGCCGGTTATTTATGATATTGCGGGGAGGTCTTTGCGAATTTTCCGTAGAATAGGGAACTGTTTACTTAGAATATGCTACGAAGAGAACTAGAAGTTGATAGATGTATTGTGGATATTATAGGTGGATCTTCTGCGCGCGGCATACTCGACTTGGCTTGTGGATTAAGCCGAAGAGGTATGTGATTCTTCCTATACTCTTGAGCATGATTGTTGTGAACTATATAGTACGGTGAGCGTGCGTGTGTGAAATGAATCTTGTTTGTTTAAAACATAAAGTGTTATAATGGCTTTATGGGAAGTTAGTTATAACGACTTTATGAAAATAAAAGAAAGATTTGATTTTGAAAGCTATACGACTTGATTTTAAAAGATAAGAGACTTGACTTATAAACGACTTGATTTCGGAAAAGGAGAAGTAACTTGATTTAAGTATAGGTTACTTGTTTTGAAAAGAGTAAGTTATTTGAGTTTTAAAGAGTATACTTGATGTTGTTTTAAAATAAAAACACTTGGTTTAAAAAGTATAGAGTACTTGATTTTAAAAGTCTTGTAAAGATTTTTACGAAAGTGAAGTAATCTAGTTTGAAAAGAAAACGTGTTTTGATACTACGAATATTAGTATCGTGTGGCTTTTACGTAAAAAGAGGTCTTTTTGAAAGAATGAGAGTATGTAGTATTTTGGGGTTGAAACCCGGATCGTTGATATAAAATGAAAGTACGTTGAACTTGCCTATGCTTGTTGTGATAGCCTTTGTTGTGCAAGTGTTTTGATTCTGTGCTACCGTGTCTCTCGGGGAGGGCCGGCTATCTGATTGATTGTTTGGACATACTGACACGTTGGATGGTCCACGAGTATGCGTCCACTTTGAGTATTATCTGGTTATTTCTTTTGGACATACTGACACGTTGGATGGTCCACGAGTATGCGTCCACTTTGGGTATTATCTTGTTATTTCCTTTGGACATACTGACACGATGGATGGTCCACGGGAATGCATCCAGTAGGATGGTTTCATGACCATGCTTATACCGAGGTAAGATGCCGGGGAATGCGGTCATTGTGAGGTTTATGTTATTAGTCCATGGACCGCTAATCCATGAAGCTTGCCGCAGTGACGAGCGATCACAGACTTGATTTGTACATGTGGTTACAGGCACACTTTAGATACTTGTCCTGGTCATTTCTCGTGTATCGGCAGGCTCTGGTAGATAGCTTAAGATACTTGCCTCGGTCATATCTCGTGAGACGGTAGGCTAGGGTACGCTAGCTTAAGATACTTGCCTCGGCCAGTTGCGTGGCTAGCTTTTGGACTGGTAGTTGGCTTCCGTACCTTGCCCGTGAAGGGATATGACTAGCTTTTGGACTGGTAGTTGGCTATTCTACTTGGCCCGATCGGTTACGATGGCAGGATCTAGTGTTCAGGTTCACATATGGGTGTTGTTTTACATCATGTACTGCCGGCAGTGAGGAATGGGTTCCACGGGCATGATTGATATTATGGGCGTGAGACCCATAGTTATGTGTGAGTGATCATTTCGGGGATATGCGTCCCCTTACTTGACATAACTGTTTACTTATCGCAAAATGGTTTTATTGTCACGAGCCGATCCCGAGCCCGTGACTGGTGCCTTACCCCGGGCACCCTAGTGATACAACATCAGAGAAAAATCAGCGAAAAATAAAAACTTAAACATGAAACAAGATATATGATAAGAACAGGCTAACCCAAGCGGTCGCCTTTTGTATATATACATAAAAACCCGAACAGTTATCCTTTTTACAAACTCTGCCTGTGATGTTCTGGACCTCTAAGAGTTTTATAACAACAACTATGACGGACGGGCCCCGCCATACCCACTGAATGTACAAGAACCTACAAACTCGAGGGTAGCATGCAAAAGATAAGCCTCGGAGAAAGCGGGGCTTCCCAATATCTTTGGCTGTGATCCTAGGCGAGTATCCACAACCGATGTACCTCTACTGCGGCATGAGCGGCCCCGAAGGAGGTCGATGCTGGTACCAAGTATGTGGCCCGAAAATCGTAATGAAATCATAATAGTCTATATAAAGCGGGAGACATGTATGATAACCAAACTACGATTACCTGACGTATAGCGATCGTGTCAAGTCGGGGACTCGCGCCTCAAGTCATCACTCAAAATATATCCATGGGTCTCACGCCCACAACATCAATCGTGCGTGGAATTCCTTCCTCACCGTCGGCGATCTATGATAGAACAACACCAAAGTACACATGAACACGGGTCCCACTGTCATAAAACCGTCTGGGGCAAATCTGAGGCTAACTACGGATACCAAAGCGCGTCATCGACTGACCGGGGCAAGTACGAAAGCCAACTACTAGATACCAAGGCCGTACTAACAATACTATGCAACCAGAACACGAAGCTGACACGGGGCAAGTAAGAAAGCCGACTACCAGTACAGGCGTGTCACGTGGCGACGGGGCAAATCTGAAGGCTAACTACGGTACAATGTCGTCACGAGACTTCGCCACTAAACCGAGCGGGGCAAGTCGCGAAGGCTAACTACCAGTACCAAGGCCGAATCAGCCACGAGGCGGGGCAAGTAAAGCCAACCACGGATACCAAGGCCGAATCGGTAAAACCTCGCGGAGAGCTAGTCCGTGGAATAACGCTATCAAGCGAGCGCACTGGAATCCTCGTCCTGCAGATGCGTCCAAGTAAGATCATAACAAATCAACCGGCCCTCCATTGAGAGACGCGGTGGTATAAAAATACAATACTGGCACAACAAGGCTATCACACGCAAACATAGGCAAGTTACACACAACTCAAGGTACTTTCATTTTATGTCAACAATACGGGTTTCAAACCCAAAATAATATTACCTACTTTCATTCTTTCAAAAAGACCTCTTTTTACGTAAAAGATACTAATACTCGTAGTATCAAAAACACACTTCCTTTTCAAACCAAATTACTTTACTTTCGTAAAAACCTTTACAAGACTTTTAAAATCAAGTACTCTATACTTTTTAAACCAAGTGCCTTTCTTTTAAAACAACATCAAGTATACTCTTTAAAACTCAAATACTTACTCTTTTCAAAACAAGTAACCTATACTTAAATCAAGCTACCATTTTAAAACCAATGATAAAACCATTATTTTGCTTTCATAAAGTCGTTATAACTAACTTCTCATAAAGCTGTTATAACACTTTATGTTTTAAACCAATTTAAGACAAAACCATGTCTCTCTTTTAAACCAAAAACTCTTAAATTCCTCAAGTCTCTTTTCTTTTAGAAATCAAGTTCCTTTTAAAGACCAAATACTCATTTCTCGCGAATGAGGTTTCACAACTTTCTACACAATTCGAGTTCTTCATATATCATATCAAGTCAAATATAAGTCAAGTCCTTTATCTTTTAAAATCAGTAAACCAACCAAATTCACTTAGCACATGTACGTCTACCGTACTACATAGTTCACAACAATCATGCTAGAAAAGATAGGAAGAGGTTCACATACCTCGCGACGATTATCGACAATTAGCAAAATGCTCCAAGTACTACAACCTTGCTAGCCTTTTCCACCCTTCAAGTAGAATACGCTACTCGTAGTACTTCCACATAAATCTCCTCCTCTACTCAGGCCCGCTACCAGGCCAACAACTCCCAGGGGGGAGGGTTACACGTCTAACCGGACGTGTACAATTCTACTTCACAATAAAACTACACAAGTCTACTGTAAATACAATCCAATGTAAATACAGTTCAATCCTTTATAATCATCCTTCCAATAAATCTTATACTCAATTCTAAATTACTACAATATGTAATATCCAATTACAATAGGGGGACATAGATCATTACCTCGATAAGCCCACAATTATCCAAGATATATGTCGATCCTGAGCAACGTTTAGCTCCAACTCCTTACGCTCCAACCCGCTCCAAGCGACCCTTAGAAGTTTCTAAACAACTTCTCTTAACACTTCAACCAAGCTAGGAAGATTTTTCTAGGGTTTCACTTAGCGACTGTTGGAATAAAGTAGTATTTCCGGGCTCCTAGTATTGAAATAACTTTGAAATACAACTAGGGATACTAGGCTAAGGTATTTGGGATTATACAACAATACACAAAGTATTTTCTACACAAGAGGGGAGGACAAAAACACTCTGAAAGGGAGGAGTATTTGCTTTGGAAAGTATTCAAGTGTGGGATGAAAATAAGTCTTGACTTAAGGGGTATTTATAGAAGAATCAAGGGCCATGATCAAGTCAAGTGGGTGGTCAAGATTGGGCCATGTGTGTGTGGGTTCCACCACACCACATGGCCAACGAAATTGTTTCCAAGTGTCTTGGCCGTTTCGGCGAGGAATGATGGCTAGCCACTTGTCCTCCACTCGACCAAGGGTGCCACGTGGGGTGACACGTGTCGCCCCGATTCGTCCAAAATATTTCGTCTTAGAAAATATCCAAAATACCGAAAATCTCAAAAACAAAGTGGGCCCTACAAAGCAGTAAATTTCTCCGTGGGCCCACGTGACCATTTCCAAAATAAAATACCATAATTATAATATAATCAAAGAAGTCAAAATACCAAAACTGGTAATCCAATTCCCACTAAAGAACCATATTCATTCACAAAACCCGGAAACTTTTAGTGAAAAATCACCTTTCTTTCTTTCCAAAATTTCTGTCGTATTCTCGTACGTACGTCCCCACATACATACCCTGGAACTACGGGGTATAACATTCTTCCCCCCTTAGAAACATTCGTCCCGAATGTTCCTTCTAAGTCTCCAAAACATAACTGTGTCGGTATAGTCTTCACTACTATACTTACCAAACCAAACCTGCCACCAATGGCCATAGTATAACATATACGCAACTCTCAATCCAAGCCAACGAGGAATCACCTCTAACGTGCATATAACAACACAAACTTCCACTCATGGACCAAAGGATACTTTCTTCCCCTCCTCACTTATAAAAAGGACACTTCCATCATCTTAACACATCTTAGCCTCTTTTCTTACTCGTCGCATCTTCGCCATTACACTCGAAATCTTCCTACAATACGTACCACATTTCTGTCATTGCTTCAGTTTCCAAAATCTCGGGGTCACTATCTCTAACTTGGTCATCATACTAGCCTCAAATTTCCTTAAGGCCATTCCCGACCTTCACGATCCGATTACAGTCGAACATATCCACGAACTCGTCGATGGTTACCCAAACACAGGCTTAGCACCCTCGTCGCTACCACCGGCGGGACCACCTCGAACTGACCCACCCCAAACCGGCTGCGGGTTGACGCGAATGGTCCTCAACCCGACCATAATCGTGCGGACTCTTGTTCCCGATCCGAACAACCCTACCTATCTGAGTCTGAAAGCTACCACTTTCATCTTACACTACCATGGAATTATCACACTAATACACCTATGCATATAATGCACTCAGACAAGGATCATCTGCAAAATCCTTTACTCAAGACGGCCACATCCGAGGTCTCAACGTGTAATATTCTAGGGTTGAAATTTTCTCATCCCGGACTTACCCTTTTCACTAACGGGCTTCTAAATCACCTTTTAACTCAAAGCTATCCGATCATAACACTTAACACATCATCAACATCAATACATACCGGTCTCTGAGGTTAAGGATATACTGTAAATAGGCGGTTCAAAGGACCGCTAAAGCGAACTTCCACCGCGACCTCTGGTGGCTGCCGGTGCATGAACATCGCCTAGCTATGGAAGGTGAAGAACCATGGCCCGATCTCGTAGTCTGTGCTAATCCACGATGCTACCCACAGTCGGACAGACTCGCCAAATGGCCTGTTGGCGCAAGAATAACAATCTCCCAAATTAGTACGACACTCTCCCTTATGAAGTTTTCCACAACGCGGCATCGAGACAAGGGTGACCTTATCCGGCGAGCTCCTACTCGAAGTCAAAACACAGGAGCCACGACGCACGCTCTGAATATCCCGAGCGTCCGAAGGCGCGAAGGGCCACTCGTCTTGGGAGGCGCATAATCGCTTTCTTGTTGAGGCGGTCCGCCTCGAAAGTCGCCAAAAGACCCTGTTGTTCTGGCCCTCTTCTTCTGATCCCGGTCATTCCGTCGACCTCTCCGTGCCTCACATCCAAGTGCATAAGCCTGCATGCGGGCAATGTCCATGCCCGGCTGAAGAGCTACGCCCGAGCAACTCTCTGCCAAATATCGTCTAGCCCTGTGACATAGCGGTGCACTCTGTCCTCCATACTAGCTACTAACGCGGGGACATACCGAGCCAATGAGTCAAACTCCACATTGTACTCCCGAACCGTACGCCCGTTCTGCCTCAACACCAAAAGTCTGTCGGCCCGAGCCCTCCTCATCTGTGGAGGCAAGAAATGTGCAAGAAATGCCTCTGAGAACTCGTTCCATACGGCTGGAAGTGTATGCCCTCCCCGGGACAGCTCCCACGAATCAAACCAGTCGACTGCAGTATCACGCAGCCGATGTGAACCCAATACCACTGACTCGGTCTCTGAAGCCTTGATCACTCTCGATCCGTCAGAATCGTCGGATGAACTCCTGCGGATCATCCTCAGGCCTCGACCCGTAGAACTCTGGCGGGCTACAGCTCAGAAAGTCCCGTAGCCTCAAACTATCCGCTCTCGGGTGAACCACGGGTGCTACTGGAACTGCTGCGTCCAGCCTATCCTCATGTCTGGCCACAATCCTGGCTAGCAACTGTGCCATCTCCCTGTAGCCCATCTCCTCTGCTCCAGGCTGTGGGACTGGAGGCTCAGGTACTGTGGTCTCAGCAGCCACTGCTGCGGCTCTAAACTCTGCTGGGGCTGGCGGCATCGTAGAATCCGCCGTCTGTAGCACCACCTCGGGTAAAAACTGGGCCTCTGCCCTGGTACTCCTCTGTGTTCTGTCCGCAGCTCCCTCTGATGCCTTGCCCTTCTGGGCCCTGGTTGCCTTTCGCAGAGGCATAACTGATATAAAAGAATACGTTAGAGGGAGTCCAACTGACAACACAACTCTATGGGTTCCACGGACATGATTGATATTATGGGCGTGAGACCCATAGTTATGTGTGAGTGATCATTTCGGGGATATGCGTCCCCTTACTTGACATAACTGTTTACTTATCGCAAAACGGTTTTATTTTCATGACCCGATCCCGGGCCCGTGACTGGTGCCTTACCCCGGGCACCTTAGTGATACAACATCAGAGAAAATCAGCGGAAATAAAACATAAACATGAAACAAGAGATATGATAAATAAACAGGCCAACCAAAACAGTTGCCTTCTGTATATATACATAAAAACCCGAACAGTTATCCTTTTTACAACTCTTCCCACAACAGTACTACAGACCTCTAAGAGTTTTACAACAATGATAGCGGGACAGGGGCCGCCATACCACGAATGCATAAGAACTCTGGACTCGGGGTAACATACAAAGATAAGCCTCGGAGAAATGGGGCTTCAACACGCTGTTGTGATCCTATGAGCGAGGATCCACAACCGATGTACCTCTACTGCGGCATGACGCAGCCCCGAAGGAGGTCGATAACAAGTACCAAGTATGTGAATCGAAAAATCGTAAATGAAATCATAATATCTATATAAAGCAGAGACATGTATGATAACCAAACTACGATTCATAACATAAAAGCGATCCGTCAAGTCGTGACTCACGCCTCAAGTCATCCCTCATGCCGTGGAACTCCTTCCTCACCGCGATGCGGATATAAACCGTATTATCGTCTAACATGTCTCGGCTCATCCATGGGGATAGAGGTGGAATCGTGTGGTGTACATGTCGACCCATCGTGGGACTCGGTGAAGTATGGAATACATGTCGGCCCATCCCATGGGACTCGGTAAGAATCGGATGAAATCGTGTCGGCCCATCTCATGGGACTCGGTAAAGAATCAGATGAAATACGTGTCCCGGCCCATCTCATGGGACTCGGTGAAGAATCAAATGGAATACGTGTCCCGGCCCATCTCATGGGACTCGGTGAAGAATCGTTCATAACAAAACAGCCGACCCTCCATCGAGAGCGGTGGTATAGAAATCTGAGACTTGCACAACAAGGCTATCAAACGCAAACATAGGCAAGTTACACACAACTCAAGGTTATTTTATGCCAAAGTCCAGTTACGACCCCAAAGTATTACGTCGTTAAATTCTTTTTAAAAGATCCATTTCTTTTATAAAGGTCACCCGATACCCGTAGTATTAAAATAGAGTGACTCACATTTTTAGGTAAACCAAAACACTTTCCTTTTCAACATCAAGTAACAACATTCTTTGCCATAAGTTCAAGTTTGCCTAATTTCAAGTACTTAAGTCTCTTATTTTAGAAAGGTTTCGTAGTTCTTAGTCTTAATCACTTAAGAATATAATTCTCTTTTAAACAATTTGAGAAACATATGCCTTATATGTGAGTAGGTTTTCTTGTTCATAATCAATCTTATTAAAGCAGCCATGATCTAGGAAATGTAATATCATTTTGTCTCATCTTAGCTTCTATGCAGATGGAGGTTTCTACTGGTTTTAATAATACTTAATTAGTCAATACATTTCCGTTTATTAACGCTGCAGTGGTTCGTTCGATACTTATTCTGATTTCCGAAATCAGTAAAACATGATTCCTTTTAAAAATCAAGCACTCATTACTCACGAATGAGGTTTCACACTTTTTAACAAAATTCATGTTAATTCAAAATAAGTCAAGTCTCTTATCTTTTAAGATCAAGTCTCTTAACTTCTAAAATCAATAAACCATTCTTTTTATCTCTCTTAAGTCGTTATACCTAACTTCCCATAAAGCTAGTATAACTCTTAAGCTTTTAAAACTCTTAAAACCAAGTGTTACTCTTCTTTCAAAAAGGTTTCTTAACTCTTTTGAAATACTTCAAGATTCTTATTATTCAGGCTTAAGTCAAAAGACATTGCCGTAAAACTACGTTCAGTTAACACACGTCGTCACCGTACTATATATATATTCTTTTAAAATATCATGCTCAAGAGGATAGGAAGAATCACATACCTCGCGACGATTTATCGACTATTAGCAAATAGCTCCAAAGTACTGTAATCCTGCTAGCCTTTTCCACCCTTTGAGTAGACTACGCTACTCGCAGTACTTCAACCTATAACGGTTATACAAGTCTATCAATGTCTAGACTACTCGGTAGAATAAATCTAGATACAAGATTCTACGGAAAATTGGGCAAAGACTTCCACTGCACAAACTTCACAAGTCTACTGTAAATACAGTCCTATGTAAGTACAATTCAATTCTATTCTTATATACCTTCCTTGTATATAACTTATACTTAATTCTTATACTTCAACATTGTGTAAACTCTAATTACAAAAGGGGGACAAGATATTTACCTCGATAAGCCAAAAATTATCCAAGATTAAATGTCGATCCTGAGCAACGTTTAGCTCCTACTCTGGGCGCTCCAACCCGCTCCAAACAACCCTTAGAAGTTCTACACAACTTCTACTTAACACTTCAACCGACTATGAAGGTTTTCCTTAGGGTTTCGTTTTTGAGACAAAAAGGACATAAGGTAGTATTTTCGGGCTCTACGTATAGAGGTATCTTTGGAAAACTATAAGGTATAAGGCTAAGGTATTTTGGTATAGTAACAATACTTGGAGAGTATTTTCTACCAAGAGGGGGGGGTATTTTACGAGAACAACTTTAGGTAGGGGGTAGTCTCGGCTAGAACACTACAAAGGGGAGGGTGCTTTCGGCCAAGGCCTTCTCGAGGGGAGGGTGTTGTGGGCGAGAACTCTGTGGGGAGAGGGTTTCAAGACTTGGAAAATGTCTAAGTGTGGATGAAATAACTCATCAACTAAAGGGGTATTTATAGGCCAACCAATGGCGAGATGAAGCCAAGTGGTAGGCAAGTGTAAGGTGGAGATTTGCACAAGTGCACCTATCCTACTCCACAAATCCCTGAACATTGACCCAAGTTTTAGGCCACAAAACAAGCCCCAAAATCGTGCCATCCAAGCCCTCTTTGCCGTCCATATGAGGGTGACAAGTGTCACCCTCTCGTTGGTCCAAAATATTTCATCTCTCGAAAAAATCCGCAAAAATTATAAATGATATATCCGTAATTTTCCCTACGCAAAGTTTGGAAGACGTTTCGTCGGAAAACGGTTCTTTTAGTGGGTTGTGCACCAATTTCGTCCTATGCCTAACTTTAAGGCTAAAACTTTTGTACGTACGTCCTTACGTACATACTCTGAAATACGGGGTATAACAACCATATCCCTGAATGTACAAGAACCTACAGACTCAGGGTAACATACCAAAAGATAAGCCTCCGGAGAAACGGGGCTTGATATCTTTGGCTGTGATCCTAGGCGAGGATCCACAACCGATGTACCTCTACTGCGACATGAACGCGGCCGAAGGAGTCGATCTGGCAGTACCAAGTATGTGGCGAAAATCAGTAATGAAATAATAATAGTCTATATAAAGCGATGAGCATGTATGATAACCAAACTACGATTACCAACGTATAGCGATCATGTCAAGTCGGGACTCACGTCCTCCAAGTCACTCAAAATATATCCATGGGTCTCACGCCCACAACATCAATCGTGCGTGGAATTCCTTCCTCATTGTCGGCGATCATGATAGAACAACACCAAGGAGTACACATGAACACGTGTCCACCTGTGTCATAAAACCGTCTGAGGCAAGTCTGAAGGCTAACTACGGATACCAAAGCCGCGTCATCGATGGCCAAGGCAAGTCTGAAAGCCAACTACTAGATACCAAGGTCGTACTAACAATACTATGCAACCAAACCACGAAGGCGACACGGGCAAGTCTGAAGCCGACTACGGTGCAGTAGTAGTGTCACGTGGCGACCGGGAAATCTGAGCTAACTACCAGGTACCAAGGCCGTGTCACGAGACTTCGCCACTAAACTGAACGGGGCAAGTGCGAAGGCTAACTACCAGGTACCAAGGTCGAATCAGCCACGAGACGGGGCAAGTGCGAAAGCCAACCACCAGATACCAAGGCCGAATCAGTAAAACCTCATGGAGAGCTAGTCCATGGAATAACGCTATCAACAGGAGCGCACCCGTGGAATCCTCCGTCACTGCCGGTATGTCCAAGTAAGATCATAACAAATCAACCGGCCCTCCATTGAGAGACGCGGTGGTATAAAAATACAATACTGGCACAACAAGGCTATCATACGCAAACATAGGCAAGTTACACACAACTCAAGGTACTTTCATTTTATGTCAACAATACGGGTTTCAAACCCAAAAATAATACCCACTTTCATTCTTTCAAAAAGACCTATTTTTACGTAAAAGATACTAATACTCGTAGTATCAAAAACACACTTCCTTTTCAAACCAAATTACTTTACTTTCGTAAAAACCTTTACAAGACTTTTAAAATCAAGTACTCTATACTTTTTAAACCAAGTGCCTTTCTTTTAAAACAACATCAAGTATACTCTTTAAAACTCAAATACTTACTCTTTTCAAAACAAGTAACCTATACTTAAATCAAGCTACCATTTTAAAACCAATGATAAAACCATTCTTTTGCTTTCATAAAGTCGTTATAACTAACTTCCCATAAAGCTGTTATAACACTTTATGTTTTAAACTAATTTAAGACAAAACCATGTCTCTCTTTTAAACCAAAAACTCTTCAATTCCTCAAGTCTCTTTTCTTTTAGAAATCAAGTTCCTTTTAAAGACCAAATACTCATTTCTCGCGAATGAGGTTTCACAACTTTCTACACAATTCGAGTTCTTCATATATCATATCAAGTCAAATATAAGTCAAGTCCTTTATCTTTTAAAATCAGTAAACCAACCAAATTCACTTAGCACGTATGCGTCTGCATGACATAGTTCACAACAATCATGCTAGAAAAGATAGGAAGAGGTTCACATACCTCGCGACGATTATCGACAATTAACAAAATGATCCAAGTACTACAACCTTGCTAGCCTTTTCCACCCTTCAAGTAGAATACGCTACTCGTAGTA
The DNA here is from genome assembly GCA_029844215.1 of Przewalskia tangutica. Classification (NCBI taxonomy): domain Eukaryota; kingdom Viridiplantae; phylum Streptophyta; class Magnoliopsida; order Solanales; family Solanaceae; genus Przewalskia; species Przewalskia tangutica. The sequence continues at coordinate 36,504,916 of CM056733.1, forward strand.
CTTCCACCTATACTGGCCATAAAACGTCTATCAACTTCTAGATCTCTTCGTAGAATATTCTAAATACAAGATTCCTTTATTCTACAGAAAATTCGGCAGCACCCCCCCCCCCCCCGTAACCACATAAATCTCCTCCTTTACTCAGGCCCGCTACCAGGCCAACAACTCCCAGGGGGAGGGTTACACGTCTAACCGGACGTGTACAATTCTACTTCACAATAAAACTACACAAGTCTACTGTAAATACAATCCAAGGTAAATACAGTTCAATCCTTTATAATCATCCTTCCAATAAATCTTATACTCAATTCTAAATTACTACAATATGTAATATCCAATTACAATAGGGGGACATAGATCATTACCTCGATGTCACGACCCATTCCGGGGCCAGTGACTGGTGCCTTACCCGGGCACCCAAGTAGTCATACATCAGAGAAAATCAGCGGAATATAAAAACAAGACATGAAACAATGTAAATTGAGACACAGTTTATCTGAGAAAAGTTGCCTTTCGGCATATATATATATAAACCAAAATCTGGCAATTACATCCCAACTGTACAATAGGACTACAGACCTCTAAGGAAGTAAATAACTATGGCGGGACATGACCCCGCCATACCCTGAATGTACATATATCTACAACATCAGGGAGAACCATACCAAAAGTCGAGCCTCCGAAGAAGATGGAGCTCCTGACACCAAAGAAAAAGATCCTAAAGATGCGGATCTAGCACCTGTTTTCCCTTACCTGCGGCATGAACGCAGCCCCCCGAAGGAGGTCAGTACAACAGGTACCAAGTATGTGAAACGGTAAAGTACTTAAATGAAATCATATCATTTTAAAGCCAATTTTACAAATGTGTACAAAACAACCAATGTAACTGCACATAGTGCCACATCACAAACAAAAGCAATAAATAGGTAAACTGTAACAGGTCTTTTCTAGGCTGCGAATGATCGAAGCAAGGCCAACCGCCCATAGTATCATTATGCATGCCTAATCCTGGACTCCCGCATTCCGCATAGGCCACTCACATAGGCCCGCATGAGGTATTCCCCGCATCGAGGGTAGCTACTCCTCGGCATCGTCCTGGACTCGTAGTCCACATGGCCACATAGACCGCATGACCACAAAGGCCGCTGACACTCGGAACTCGTAGCTCGCGTAGGTCCTCGGACCCGCGTAGGTATTCTCGAATCATGGTCCCGCATCACTGAGTCTACCTCGCGTCGGAGGCGACTTAACCCCGGTATCATATCAAGAGGTGAGTGATATAATACTAACATAACAGCTTATCGTTAAACAACATAAGCACAACAAGAATACTCTCTTATACAAACGTTACATGACACTAACACACATAGCATCATAATATGTCTACTCATCAAACCATCTTATTGTACTTTCCAAATCAATACAAGTCTTTCATAAACACATAAGTAAACTGTTCCTTTCTCTCTTCCTTAAGTCGTTATACCTAACTTCCCATAAAGCTAGTATAACTCTTAAGCTTTTGTTTTAAAAACAAATATTCTTCTTCTTTCAAAAATGACTTATAATTCTTTTGAAAGACTTCAAGATTTTATTATTTAGACTCAAGTCAAAAGACGTCAAGTAAAACCATGTTCGATTAACACACGTCGTCTAGTACTATATATATATTTTAAAATATCATGCTCAAGAGTATAGGAAGAATCACATACCTTCTCGGAAATCCACCGCCAAGTCGAATATGTCGCGCGCGAGTATCAACCTATAATAGTCAAATCGTCTATCAACGTCTAGACTACTGTATGAGAATCTAAGCAGAGGGTTCTCTATTCTATGGAAAATCGGGCAGCACTTCCCTACCCGGTAAACTATACAAGTCTACTGTAAATACAGTCCTATGTAAGTACAGTTCGATCTTCTTTAATTCTTCTGATGTGATTACAGTTCAATTCTCTTCTGTAATACCCTTCTATGTAATTACAGTTCAATTCTCTTCTTTCATATCCTTCTATGTATTATATACATTTTCTATACATCTACAGTATGTATTCTCCAATTACAATAGAAGGATAAGATTATTTACCTCGATAAGCCCAATATTATCCAAGATATAAGTCGATCCTGAGCAAGGTTTAGCTCTGTCTGAACGCTCAATCCGCTCGAAACCCTTAGAAGTTTCTACACAACTTCTACTTTCTACTTCAACCAACTATGAAGTTTCTCTTAGGGTTTCGTTTAGTGACTAATGGAATATAAGGTAGTATTTCCGGACTCTACGTATAGAGATAACCTTGGAAATACTATAAGGGATTGGCTAAGGTATTTTGGGGATAGTGACAATACTTGGAGAGTATTTCTACCAAGGGGTACTTGAGACCACTAGGAAGGGGAGAGGGTGTTTGGCTAGGGCTTTCTTTAGAGGAGATTGTCACGACCGAACCGGGCCGTGGATCGTGCCTTACCCGGCACCCTAGTGATACAATATCGAGTAATCAGTGGAACATAAAACACATACATGAAATCAATGTAAGACGGTGAAATAAGAAGGCAGTGTCACGACCTGTTCGGCGTGGATCGTGCCTTACCCGCACCCAGTAGTCATACATCGAGAGAAAAACCAGCGGAATATAAAACAACCAAGATATGAAAGCAATATAAATAAGACACGGTTTACGGAAAAAGTTGCCTTTCGGCATAATGTATATAAATAACCCAAAATGAGCGATTACATCCCAACCTTACAATGTCTACAGACCTCTAAGAGTTTAAAACAACAATGGCGGGACGGGGCCGCCATACCTGAATACGAATATCTACAACGAGGACCATACCAAAATGCTAAGCTTCCGAGAAGCGGAGCTTTCCCAACGCCAGCGGTGATCCTAAGAACGGATCAACGGTAGGAGTACCTTTACTGCGGCATGAACGCGGCCCAGGAGGTCGATAACAGTACCAAGTATGTGGCGAAAATCGTAAAGAAATCATAGTAGTCTATATAAGGCGGGAGACATGTATGATAAGCCAAAACTACGATTCACAATAAATAGCGATCATGTCAAGTCGAGGACTCATGCCTCAAAGTCATCACAATAGAACCGTGCGGGGTAAATGCGAAGGCGTGGCCGACTACTAAAACCACAGTACCAACAAGGTCATAAATCGTATCATGAGATCTGTCTGGCCGTCACATGATCAAAGCGGCCACTCGCGCGATATCTAATGTCGCATCTAGTCCTGGAACTTCCGCGACTCGCATAGGCCAAGCAGATAGGCCGCATGAGGTATAACCCGCATCGAGGGTAGCTACTCCCGGCGGCGTCTAGACTCGTCGTCCGCGTAGCTACAAGAACCGCATGACCACGTGGCCGCATACTAACTCGGAACTCCGCGATTCCGCATAGGCCATCTGAGACCGCATAAGGTATTCTCGAATCATAGGTCCATCGACCGCTGAGTCTACCCCGCATCGGAGGGCAGCTTAACCCCCGGAGTTATGAATGATATAATATCAACATAACCGATTATTGCTAAACAACATAAGCACAACAAGGAAAAACCTATATACACAAATATCACAAGATACTAACTCACGTAGCATCCTAACATGTTTACTTATCCAGTCAACAAGAAAATATTACAAGACTATCACAAATCAATACAATCAAGTTATTCACACAAGGTACTTTCTACATTATGTTAACAAGTTCGGGTTGTTAGCCCCAAAGTACTTCATGTATTACTCTTTTAAAAGATCCGTTTCTTTTACAAAAGTCACACAATAACCGTAGTATAAAAATAGAGTAATTATCTTTTGAAGTACATTAAAACACTTCTCCTTGTAAAATCAAGTAACAACATTCTTTTCCTAACGTTCAAGTTTGCCTAATTTCAATTACTCAAGTTTCTCATTTTCGAAAGGGTTTGTAGTTCATAGTTTTAATCCTTTAAAACAATTTGAGAAACATATACCCTAAGTGTGAGTAGGTTATTATTATTCGTAACAATCTTATTACAACAGCCATGATCTAGTAAATGTAATATCATTTTGTCTCATCTTAGCTCCTATGCAGATGGAAGTTTCTACTAGTTTTAATAATACCTTATTAGTCAAAATAATTCCCTTTATTAAGCTTTGTGGTTTGTTCGACATTTATTACGATTGGTAAAACATCATTCCTTTTGAAAACCAAAAATACTATTTACTCACTAATGAGGTTTCACACTTTTTAACAAAATTCATATTAGTATAATAAGTCAAGTCTCTTATTTCCTTAAATCAATAAATCGTTCTTTTATCACTCTTAAGCCGTTATACCTAACCTCCTTAAAGCTAGTATAACTCTTAAGCTTTTAAAACCAAGTGTTACTCTTACGTTAAAAATGATTGAGATTCCTTTGAAATGTTTTGATTCTTTATTATTCGAGCTTAAGCGTGAGGCATTCTGCATGAAGTGTTGTCGAGCTTAAGCGTGAGGCATTCGTAAGTATTATTCGAGCTTAAGTCAAAGACATTGCGTAGTTATTATTCGATTAACACGTATGCGTCACCGTACTATATATATTGTAAAATATCATGCTTTAGGAAGAATCACATACCTTCTCGCGAAAACCTCTGCCAAGTTGAATATGTCGCGCAGAGTATCGACCTATAACGATCAAATAAATCGCCTATCAACGTCCAGTTATGCTTGTACAAAGTTCTAAGCGAGGGTTCGTTATTCTATGGTCATTTGGGCAGCACTTCCCTGCCGGTGAGCTACTCAAGTCTCAAATGAAAGCATCCCATGTAAATGCAGTTCTATTATTCATCTTTTAAACCCTTCTCTGTGATAACGATTCAATTCTATTCTGATATCCTTCTAAGTATTTAATACTTATTCCTATACTTCTACGGTATATATATTCTAATTACAAAAGGAGGATAAGGTTATTTACCTCGGTAAGCCCAATAATATCCTAGATAAAAGTCGCTTTGAGCAAGGTTTAGCTCTAAGTTGTGCGCTCAGGTAGCTCAAGAAAGCCTTAGAAGTTCTTCACAACTTCTACTAAGGACTAAGGGATTTGGGCTAGGGTAATTTGGGCATTATAACAATACTAGAAGGCAACTTTTCTACCAAGGGAGGGGGGTAGTGTTTCGGCTAGGCTAGCTTTAGAGGGGGGGGAGGGTTGCTCTCGGCTAGGGCTTCTCAAAAGGGGAGGGGTGTGTTTGGACGAAACAACAAGAGGGAGAGGGGGGGATTTGAGACTTAGATAGATTGCTCAATTTAGGATGAAATAACTCTTCAACAAGGGGGTATTTATAGGTCAAGACATGGCCAACCAATGGCCAAGATTATGCCAAGTGCAAGGCAAGTGTAGGGTGAGGATTTAGGCAAGTGTCCTTGGCCAACTTGCACACAAAATATCCTACCAACTACTTGACAAAAATTGTCATCCAATTGGCCTCAATGCGTGTAACATCCATCAATGAGAGGTTGACAAGTGGCGCCCTATCGTTGGTCCAAAATGTTTCGGCTCTCGGAAAAATTCGCAAAAATTAGAAATGACATTGCCGTAATTTATCCTACGCGTGTTGTGTAAAACTTTTCGTCGAAAAACGACTCTAGCGGGTGTTGTGTACAAAGTGGAATTCGTCCAAGCCAACTAGGGGGTGACACGTGTCGCCTCCTACTCGTCCAAAATATTTCATCTTCCAAAATATCCTGATGGCCAAAATCTCGAAAACAAAGTGGGCCCCAAATCAGTAAATTTTCTCCGTGGGCCCACGTGACCATTTCCAAAATAAAACTCCATAATTCTCTAAAATTCCAAGAAGTCGAATACCAAATCTGGGAATCAAATTCCCATAAACGAATCTTTTTCCTTCACAAAACCGGAAACTTTTCCGTGGAAAAATCACCTCTTTCTTCCATTCCATTCAATGTCGTATTCTCGCACGTGCGTCCTCGCATACATACCACGAAACTACGGTATAACATTCTCCTCCTAGAAACATTCGTCGAATGTTCCTTCAGGTATCAAAACAAGCGGCGCGAGATAGTCCTTGCTATACTTACGGAAACAACCATGCCACACTGGTCACAACACAACAAGCGCGCATACTTATCTCCAAGTCCACGAGGAATCACCTCTATCACAAAAACTCCTACCGAGATCTAAAAGATACTCCTTCGCCCCTACTCTTTCTGAACGAATGATCACACCTATGCTCGTTAATACATGCTCGTTCTTCCTTTACTCGTCGTGATACCACTTTTGTCACTTTGTCGCGAGCCTTGCCCGACGACCCAACAAATGGTACTGCTTGCGATCCTCGAGGATGTCGTACACTTCTTGTACGCTCGAACTCTTATCACCTTTCATTCTTGCTTAGTTTCCAAATCTGGGTTACTATCTCTAACGTGGTCATCATTAGCGGGAACACTGGGTGGATTTCGATACTTTCCGAACATAACAATACGAAAGACCGGACGTCTTGCCTCTAAGTCGGACGGCAATGCTAACATATAGGCAACCTGGCCTAATCTTCACATGAACTCAAAAGGCCCAAAGTAACACGGCTAAGTTTCCTCTGTTTTCGAAACTCGTCACACCCTATCCACGATCTGCTGGAACAAATCAACCAACTATCTGAACGCGCCAACATCGAACCAATCGATCGGCAACTTATACTTCCGCCCTACAAGGCTTCCTAAGGCGACATCCGAATCTGAAAATGGTAGATTAAACATTCCGCTACAGAGACAACAATCCCAACTACTCACGAAATCCAAACATCGCCAGAAGGCGAATGCGGTCGAGACTTACGAGTTCTTAACCTGCTGGTAAAACTTCCAAAAATAAACAGTAGTACCTGGCTCCACTGCATCATAAGGTGAAGGTAGGCACTCGTGCAGCCTTACAACCTTTACGATATAATCACCCCTACAGTACCACGGTCTTTGCTGAAGACAAGGCGGTGACCTCGCCGGCGACTCATCGGTCGAATGTATCCACGAACTCAGACGTTGGTTAACTAAACTTGGGCCTAACACCCTAGTGACCCTACCACCGGCGGGACCACCAAAAGCTGACCCACCAAAGCGGGCCACGGGTCGACCCGCCACATGGCCTCCACCCAACCCGGCAATGCGCAAACACTAGCTCCCTGATTCGGAACAATCTCACCAATCACGTTACGAAAACCTAGCGGTCTTCTACCCTCTTTCATTCCACATTACCCAGGGATTCATCCCACAAAATATCTCACGTATACTATGCACCTTGACAAGGGTCAAACACGAAGTAATTCTTTTACCAAAGATGGCCTCGCCTCTAAGGTCTCTACGTACCCATCCTAAGGCTCCCACTTTCTCTATCCCCCAATCTTTCCTGATTAACTAATCATGATTCCCAATCACAGTTAACACAATGCTATCTGAACATAATACTTAAGATATTTGCTACACAATAAATCTCTAAAGGGTTAAGGATATACCTGTATCTACGCGGCACTTCCCTTAGGTCGTTCTAATCAAACCCGCCCTGCTGGGCGCATAGCTGGGGAAGGTGATGAACTATCCACTGATCCTGAAGGCCGAGTCTCTACATCCGCACCACCCTTGGTCGGACAATTCCTCGCAAAATGGCCTGCGTCGCCAAACATAACAAGGCGCGGAAGAACGACACTCCCCACAATGACATCGACCACAACGGCCACACCGAGATGGGGGTGGCCTCCTCTGGCTAACACCCCCTCCTCTCCGAACCACTGCATCCACAACTGGTCTAGTAGGCTGAGTCCTCGTACTTGTATCCTTCCTCATAGAACATTCCCTTGCCATATGGCCCTGACGACCGCAATAAAAACAAGCACCAGTAAAAAGACGGCACTTCCCGGGATGACACCGCCTTTGTGAACACCGAGGAAAAAGCGAACCTGTGGAGGACACTGCTGCGCGGAGGCGCATGTCTAATCTGGCCGAGGCGATTCGCCTCGAGAGTTACCAAATGATCCACGCCAATCGGGCCTCTTCTGCGCTCTCGGTCACTGCCGATCTCTACCTCTCTCGGCCACGCATAATCTGAGCATAAGCTTTGGCTCGTCCACGATCAAGAGCTACTCCTCACAACCCTTCTTTAGATAAGCATCAATATCCTTGGAATCTGGTACATAAAATACTCTCTGTGCCAAGTCCTTTGCTAGCAACGGCCGTCTCCTTCCAATCCATATTTTACGCTCCCGATCGTGGGCGAAAGTCCGGATGTCATGACGCGATGGAATCGCTGCTGCGTGTAAACTCTCTTTGCTGGCGGCGTCTCGTAACTCCCGCGTGAAGCATCACCTCGGTGATGATTGGGCTGTGCCCTTCTAAATCTCTGTACTCTACTCGCGACTCCTTGGTGCCTTGCCTCGGGCGAGTTACTGGCGGAGGCATCAGTAAAGGAAAGGAATACGTTAGAGGGTCCAACTTATAACACGACTCTAAAGCACGATCTCGAGTGAGAAGAATGGAAACCAATCCTAAATATCCTATAGCCTCACGATTATTGGTGTGGTGCACACACCGATAATCAAGACTACTAGATACGGTGCGTAGACACTTTCCGAGGATTAAGCGCTCGATACCACTTTTGTCACGACCCGTTCGGGGCGTGGTCGTGCCTTACCGGGCACCCAGTAGTCATACATCGAGAGAAAAACGGAATATAAAACAACCAAGATATGAAACAAGATAAATAAGACACGGTTTACGGAAAGCGATTGCCTTTCGGCATAATGTATATAAATAACCCAAAATGAGCGATTACATCCCAACCTTACAACAGTCTCAGGACCTAAGAGTTTAAAACAACAATGGCGGGACGGGGCCGCCATACCCTGAATATGAATATCTACAACGACGAGGACCATACCAAAATGCTAAGCTTAGGAGAAACGGAGCTTTCCCAACGAAGCGGTGATCCTAAGAACGAGGATCAACGGTAGGAGTACCTTTACTGCGGCATGAGCGGCCCAGAAGGAGGTCGATAACAGTACCAAGTATGTGGCGAAAATGCGTAAAAGAAATCATAGTAGTCTATATAAGGCCGGAGACATGTATGATAAGCCAAAACTACAGTTCACAATAAATAAGCAGTCATGTCAAGTCAGGGACTCATGCCCTCAAAGTCATCACAATAGAACCGTACGGGGTAAGTACGAAGGCGTAGCCGACTACTAAAACCCACAGTACCAACAAGGTCATAAACTGTATCATGAGATCTGTCTAGACCGTCACATGATCAAAGCTGGCCACTCGCCCGCAGTATCTAATGTGCGCATCTAGTCCTGGAACTTCCCGCGACTCGCATAGGCCAAGCAGATAGGCCGCATGAGGTATAACCCCGCGTCGGTAGCTACTCCGGCAGCGTCTAAACTCGTCGTCGCGTGGCTACAAGAACGCATGACCACGGGGCGCATACTAACACGGAACTCCGCGATTCCGCATAGGCCATCTGAGACCCGCATAAGGTATTCTCGAATCATAGGTCCATCGACCCGCCTGAGTCTACCCCGCATCGGAGGGCAGCTTAACCCCCGGAGTTATGAATGATATAATATCAACATAACCGATTATTGCTAAACAACATAAGCACAACAAGGAAAAACCTATATACACAAATATCACAAGATACTAACTCACGTAGCATCCTAACATGTTTACTTATCCAGTCAACAAGAAAATATTACAAGACTATCACAAATCAATACAATCAAGTTATTCACACAAGGTACTTTCTACATTATGTTAACAAGTTCGGGTTGTTAGCCCCAAAGTACTTCATGTATTACTCTTTTAAAAGATCCGTTTCTTTTACAAAAGTCACACAATAACCGTAGTATAAAAATAGAGTAATTATCTTTTGAAGTACATTAAAACACTTCTCCTTGTAAAATCAAGTAACAACATTCTTTTCCTAACGTTCAAGTTTGCCTAATTTCAATTACTCAAGTTTCTCATTTTCGAAAGGGTTTGTAGTTCATAGTTTTAATCATTTAAAACAATTTGAGAAACATATACCCTAAGTGTGAGTAGGTTATTATTATTCGTAACAATCTTATAACAGCAGCCATGATCTAGTAAATGTAATATCATTTTGTCTCATCTTAGCTCCTATGCAGATGGAAGTTTCTACTAGTTTTAATAATACCTTATTAGTCAAAATAATTCCCTTTATTAAGCGACTTTGTGGTTTGTTCGACATTTATTACGATTGGTAAAACATCATTCCTTTTGAAAACCAAAAATACTATTTACTCACTAATGAGGTTTCACACTTTTAACAAAATTCATATTAGTATAATAAGTCAAGTCTCTTATTTCCTTAAATCAATAAATCGTTCTTTTATCACTCTTGCCGTTATACCTAACCTCCCATAAAGCTAGTATAACTCTTAAGCTTTTAAAACCAAGTGTTACTCTTACGTTAAAAATGATTCAAGATTCCTTTGAAATGTTTTGATTCTTTATTATTCAGCTTAAGCGTGAGGCATTCTGCAAAGTGTTGTCGAGCTTAAGGCGCGAGGCATTGCCGTAAGTATTATCGAGCTTAAGTCAAAGACATTGCGTAGTTATTATTCGGTTAACACGTATCGTCTACCGCACTATATATATTGTAAAATATCATGCTTTAGGAAGAATCACATACCTTCTCGCGAAAACCTCCGCCAAGTTGAATATGTCGCGCAGAGTATCGACCTATAACGATCAAATCGTCTATCAACGCCCGTATCGCTCGTACAAAGTTCTAAGCGGAGGGTTCGTTATTCTATGGTCATTTGGGCAGCACTTCCCTGCGGTGAGCTACTCAAGTCTCTGAGTGAAAACAAATCCATGTAAGTACAGTTCTATTATTCATCTTTTAAACCGCCTACTGTGATAGCATTCAATTCTATTCTGATATCCTTCTAAGTATTCAATACTTATTCCTATACTTCTACAGTATGTATATTCTAATTACCAAAGGAGGATATGGTTTTTTACCTCGGTAAGCCCAATAATATCCTAGATAAAAGTCGCTGAGCAAGGTTTAGCTCTAAGTTGTGCGCTCAGAGCTCGAAAACCTTAGAAGTTCTTCACAACTTCTACTAAGGACTAAGGGATTTGGGCTAGGGTAATTTGGGCATTATAACAATACTAGAAGGCAACTTTTCTACCAAGGGAGGGGGGGTAGTGTTTCGGCTAGGCTAGCTTTAGAGGGGGGGGGGTTGCTCTCGGCTAGGGCTTCTCAAAAGGGGGGGGGGGGTGTGTTTGGACGAAACAACAAGAGGGAGAGGGAGGGATTTGAGACTTAGATAGATTGCTCAATTTAGGATGAAATAACTCTTCAACAAGGGGGGTATTTATAGGTCAAGACATGGCCAACCAATGGCCAAGATTATGCCAAGTGCAAGGCAAGTGTAGGGTGAGGATTTAGGCAAGTGTCCTTGGCCAACTTGCACACAAAATATCCTACCAACTACTTGACAAAAATTGTCATCCAATTGGCCTCAATCTTGCGTGTAACATCCATCAATGAGAGGGTGACAAGTGTAGCCCTCGTTGGTCCAAAATGTTTCGTCTCTCGGAAAAATTCGCAAAAATTAGAAATGACATAGCCTAATTTATCCTCGCGAGTTGTGTAAAGCGCTTCGTCGAAAACGACTCTAGCGGGTGTTGTGTACAAAGTGGAATTCGTCAAGCCAACTAGGGGGTGACACGTGTCGCCTCCTACTCGTCAAAATATTTCATCTTCCTAAAATATCCACAATGGCCAAAATCTCGAAAACAAAGTTGGCCCCACAAAAGTAAATTTTCTACCGTGGGACCCACGTGACCATTTCCGAAAATAAAACTCCATAATTCTCTAAAATTCCAAGAAGTCCGAATACCAAATCTGGGAATCAAATTCCCATAAACGAATCTTTTTCCTTCACAAAACCCGGAAACTTTTCCGTGGAAAAATCACCTCTTTCTTCCATTCCAATTCCAATGTCGTATTCTCGTACGTACGTCCTCGCATACATACCCTGAAACTACGGGGTATAACAACAGGCTAACCAAAAATGATTACCGTCAGTATATATAAATAACAACTCTTTCCAAATGAACAGTTTAATCCTTTTTACAAACCCTGCCCACAACAGTACTACAGACCTCTACGAATGATATGACAACAACGACGGGACAGGGCCCCATCATACCCCTAAATGTAAGCACCTACAACAACAGGGGACTATACCAAGATAAGCCTCCGGAGAAGCGGAGCTTTCCCAAACGCTGAACTGACCACTAAGAGCGAGGATCAACAATCGTGTACCTCAACTGCGGCGTGAACGCAGCCCCGAAGGAGGTCGATAACAGTACCAAGTATGTGAATCAAAAATCGTAAATGAAATCATAATAGTCTATCTGACGGGAGACATGTATGATAACCAAACTACGATTCCTGATAAATAAGCGATCATGTCTAGTCGGGACTCACGCTCAAAGTCATCACTCGATATAACAATGGGTCTCACGCCACAACACCAATCATGCGTGGAATACCTTCCTCACCGCGATCAATGATAGAAAAGCACCAAGAAATACACATGAACAGCAGTCCACGTGTCCAAATAAAATAGTACAGGAGTAAATGCGAAGGCATAGCCGACTACTAACACCCGCATACTAACGGTCATAAATCGTATCATGATATCTGTCTGCACCGTCACATGATCAAAGTCGCCGCCCGCAATATCAAATGTGCGCGTCTAGCCACAGAACTCCGCGACTCGCGCATAGGCCAATCTCATAGGCCGCATGAGGTATAACCCGCATCGGTAGCTACTCCGGCGTCGCCCCGACTCGCGATCCGCATGGCCACATGACCGCATGACCATAAAGGCCGCACACTAACACGGAACTCGTAGCTCGCATAGGCCCGGGACCCGCATGAGGTATTCTCGAATCATGGTCCTGCATCGCTGAGTCTACCCGCGTCGGAGGCGAGCTTAACCCGGAAACACGGTGAGTGGTATAATACCAACATAACGGTTTATCGTTTAAACAACATAAGCACAATCGAGGAAAACCCCTTTACACAAACATCACGAATACTAACACGTAGCATCCTAATATGATTACTTATCAACACAACACGAAGGTATTACTGTGCTATCACAAACCAATACAATCAAGTTATTCACACATAAGGTACTTTCTACTATATGATTAACGAGATCGGGTTTTTATCCCCAAAGTACTTTATACGATAACTCTTTAAAGATATGTTACTTTCACAAAAGTCACACAATAGAGTGATTATCTTTTTAAAGTAAATCAATTACTTCTCTTTGTAAAATCAAGTAGCAACATTCTTTTCCAATGTTCAAGTTTGCCTAATTTCCAATGTTCAAGTTTGCCTAATTTCCAATGTTCAAGTTTCTCATTTTAGAAAGGTTTCGTAGTTCATAGTCTTATTCATTTAAGAATATAATTCTCCTTTAAACAATCTGAGAAACATAAGCCTTATATGTGAGTAGGATATTCTTGTTTATAACACTCTTATTACAAAGACCATGATCTAGGAAATATCATTTTGTCTCATCTTAGCTTCTATGCGGATGGAAGTTTCTCTTGGTTTTAATAATACTTAATTATTAAAAACATTTCCTTTAATGCTCGCGATGGTTTGTCGATACACATTCTGATTTCCAAAATCAGTAAAACATTCTTAAGCCGTTATACCTAACTTTCCATAAAGCTAGTATAACTCTTAAGTTTCTAAAAAAAAATCAAGTATTACCTCTTCTTTCAAAATGATTCAAAAATCTTTTGAAATAATTCAAGTTCTTTATTAACACATAACAAGCCAGTTATAGTTCAAATCAGTTACCTTTTAAAAACCACAAGTATTTTCTTACCAACATAAAGCTGTTATAACCAACTTCCCATAAAGCCGTTATAACACTTTATGTTTTAAACCAATCAAATACATTTAGCACATGTACGTCTACCGTACTACATAGTTCACACATATCATGCTAGAAGAGATAGGAAGAGGTTCACATACCTCGCGGCAGTATCGACTAATAGCAAAACTCTCCAGTACCTCCAACCGTCGGCTACTCCTTAAGCCAAGTAGCTCGCGCCATACGTAGTACTTCAACCTATAAGGCCACAAGGCGCTTAGTAACATTTAGGTCTAATCGTAGAACATTCTACGTAAAATTCGGACACCTCCCACATAACAGCGTAAATCTCCTCCTCTATCGGGGTACTACCAAGCCAACCGGGGTTATACGTCTAATCCGGACGTGCACAATGCTACCCACGAAACGCTACACAAGTCTCAGTAATACAATCTATGTAATTACTGATTCGATTCTTCTTTCGAAAAGGTTTCTTATTATTCGTGCTTAAGTCAAAAGACATTGCCGATAACAACGTTCAGTACTATATATAGTATACTTCAACTATATAATCTAACAACATGTAATTTCCAATTACAATAGGGGGGCAAGATAATTACCTCGATAAGCCCATAATTATCCGAGTTTAAATGTCGATCCTGAGCAAGGTTTAGCTCCTACTCCGTGCGCTCCGACCCGCTCCAAACAACCCTTAGAAGTTCTAACCAACTTCTACTTATAACTTCAACTACGGGTGAAGATTTACTTAGGGTTCGGTTTTGTGACTGACGGGAAGTATAATAGTATAACTGGGCTTTTTGTAAAGGTATAACCTTAGAATACTACAAGGTATATGGCTAAGGTAATTTGGGCATTATAACAATACTTTTGAGAGTATTTCTAACAAGAGGGGGGTATTTATACGAAAACTACTAGGCTAGGGGGGGTACCCCACGGCTAGCACCCCAAGGAGGGGGGGTGTCTACCCCTCGGCCTACCCCACTAGGGGGGGGGACTCTCGGCCAAGGGGGGGGAGAGGGGCTCTCGGCTAAGGCCTCACAAGGGGGGAGAAAGAGAGCTTTCAAGACTTAGGCAAATTTATGGATGAAGAAGTCTTCAAAGGGAGAGGGTATTTATAGGACAAGCCAAGGCCAACCAATGGCCAAGATCTTGCCAAGTGCAAGGCAAGTGTAGGGCCAAGATCTTGCCAAGTGCACACTAGCCAACTAACACAAAAATATCCTACCAACCCTTGACCACAAAGGCCACACTTTCGGCCACCACTATTACCGCCCAAGGTGTTCCAATGAGAGGGTGACAAGTGTCGCCCTCTTGTTGGTCCAAAATGTTTCGTCTCTCGGAAAAATCCGCAAAAAATAAAAATGACATAGCCGTAATTTACCCTACGAAAGCTGTGGAAACGTTTCGTCGAAAAACGACTCTAAACGGGTGTTGTGAACAAAGTTAATTCGGCCAAGCCTATGTAAAAGTTCAAATTTTCTACGTACGTCCTTACGTACATACTCTGGAAATACGGGGTATAACAGAGATGGTGTTTGGACGAGAAGCTCTCTCAAAGGGGGGAAGTTTTGGGACTTGGAAGAATGATTTGTGGATGAAGAGTTTCTTCAACTTAGGGGGGTATTTATAGGGCTTTCAAGGGCCAAGATTAAGGCATGTGGAGGGCAAGTGGAGGGTGGAGATTCACCCATGTGTCCTTATCCATCTACTACACAAAATATCCTACCTAACCTTGACTAATGAAAATGGCCACAAAAACGTGCCAATGTCGTCCATGGTGCCGTCCACTTGAGGGTGACAAGTGTCACCCTCTTGTTGGTCCAAAATATTTTATCTCTCGGAAAAATCCGCAAAAAATATAAGTGACATAGCCGTAATTTTTCCTTCGCAAGTTTTGAAAAACGTTTCGTCGGAAAACGATTCTTTTCGGGGGTTGTGCACAAATTTCGTCCTATGCCTAACTTAAGGCTTAAACTTTTGTACGTACGCCCTTACGTACATACTCTGGAAATACGGGGTATAACATTTTCCCCTCCTTAGAAACATTCGTTCCAAATGTTCCTTCCCAAGACACACAACGATAAGGCTAAATCAGTTTGCAAATGCCACACATGGCCACAATACAACACTTAAGAAAATAGGTCAATGAAAATTTACAAGTAGGAAAGTGAGTTACCTGGAGGTGTGGGGAATAGGTGGGGATACTTCTGCCTCATGTCCTCCTCAGCTTCCCACGTCATCTCCTCCCTGAGCTCGTTCCGCCACAAGACTTTGACGGAAGCCACGTCCTTGGTCCGCAGACGCCTAACCTGACGATCGATTATCGCTATGGGAATCTCTTCATACGATAACCCCTCGGTCACCTGGACATCGTCAATCGGGTGCACTCTAGATGGATCCCCGATACATCTCCTCAGCATAGAAACATGAAACACCGGATGCACTGCCTCCAGATCGGACGGCAGATCCAACTCATAGGCAACCTTGCCTACCCTGCGGACAATCTGATACGGCCCAATGTACCTTGGGCTGAGTTTCCCTTTCTTCCCGAATCTCATCACACCCTTCATGGGTGACACCTTCAGGAAAACCCAATCATCAACCTCGAACTCCAGATGCCGACGACGATGATCTGCATATGACTTCTGTCGACTCTGAGCTGTCAATAGCCGCTCCTGGATAAGCTTCACCTTATCCACGGCCTGCTGTATCAGGTCTGGTCCCACTAACTGCACCTCGCCTACATCAAACCAGCCTATCGGCGATCTGCACTTCCTCCCATACAAGGCCTCATAAGGCGCCATCTGAATGCTGGAGTGGTAGCTATTATTATATGCAAACTCAACCAGAGGCAAATGATCCTCCCAGCTACCCCTGAAGTCAATAACACAGGCTCGCAGCATATCCTCAAGAGTCTGGATAGTGCGCTCTGCCTGTCCGTCCGTCTGAGGATGGAATGCAGTACTCAGGCTCACCTGCGTCCCCAAACCCTTCTGGAAGGACCTCCAGAAGTTAGCCGTAAACTGGGCTCCTCGGTCAGATATGATCGAAATAGGGACTCCATGCAGTCTCACGATCTCTCGGATGTAAAGTCTGGCATAATCCTCAGCCGAGAAAGTCGTCCTGACGGGAAGAAAGTGGGCTGATTTCGTCAGCCTGTCGACGATAACCCAGATAGAATCATGCTTCCTCTGAGTGCGAGGTAATCCTGTGATAAAGTCCATGTTGATCACCTCCCACTTCCAGGTCGGGATCTCTATCGTCTGCAATAATCCACCAGGCCTCTGGTGCTCTATCTTCACCTGCTGACAACACGGGCACTGAGCTACAAACTCTGCAACGTCCCTCTTCAAGCCATCCCACCAATACACAGATCTAAGGTCGTGGTACATCTTGGTCGACCCCGGATGGATAGAGTAACGTGCGCTGTGTGCTTCCCCTAGAACCTGCTGCCGAAGTCCTGCAATATCTGGAACACACAACCTGCCCTCAAACCTTAGCACCCCATCAGGTGCTACCTAAAAAGGACCCTTCCCCTCACGAAGAGCCGCATCATGATACCTCGTCAAAACCGGATCCTCAAACTGTTGCCTCTTCACCTCCTCGACGATGGAAGACTCGGCAACCTCACGAACTCGAACCCCACTGCTATCAGAACCAATCAATCGGACTCCAAGGCTCGCTAACTGATGTAAATCGCGAACCATGCCCCTCCTCTCTGGCTGCACATCTGATAGGCTACCCATCGACCTACGACTAAGGGCATCTGCCACAACATTGGTCTTCCCCGGGTGGTACAGGATGTCGACATCGTAATCCTTGAGCAGCTCTAACCACCGTCTCTGTCGTAAGTTCAGCTCCCTCTGGCTGAAGATATACTGGAGGCTCTTGTGGTCTGTATAAATATCCACATGAACCCCATACAAATAGTGCCTCCATATCTTCAAGGCGTGAATCACCACTGCCAACTCCAAATCATGGGTGGGGTAGTTCCTCTCATGCTTCTTAAGCTGTCGGGATGCGTACGTTATAACCTTACCCTCGGCGTCTGATGTTCCCACTCAACAACCGGCTCGCAGAAACTGGAACCGTACCACTCTCTCCTGCGGTCTACATTGGCGTAGCGAAGCTAACCAATCCATGCCTACATGATCATATCGAAATCGGTCATGTCCAACTCTATCAAGTCGGCTGGGTCCGACGATCGCATATGGTCATCGGACAAGCCCTATATACCCGCCGAGCTACCACCGAATCACCCACTGGTGTAGCTACCTCGAAAGGGTCTATGGACTCAGGCTCTATCCCTATCCTACTAGTAATAAGGGAAGATATATAGGACAGAGTAGAACCCGGATCTATCAGGGCATACACGTCACAACATGAAACTGATAAGGTACCTGTGACGACATCAGGTGAGGCCTCCTGGTCCTGCCGGCTGGACAAGGCATAAATGCGGTTCTGAGGACCGCTAGAACTGGGACCCGCGCCACGACCTCTTCCGCGACCTGCTGTCCCATGAGTACCACCGCCTCGGCGAGTAATCTAGGAGATGAAGACCCGTGAAAGACCACGTAGTGACCCTACCTCTGCGCCGCCTTGGTCGGACAGCTCTCGCAGTGACCGACCGCCGCAATCGTAACAAACTCGGAGAAGTACCACAATTCCGTAATGGGATGTCTGCGTCGGCCACACCGAGGCGGTTGTCGTCGGCGACCTCTGCTACTCGGGCGTCAAGTCACGGGCCACAGTGCGCCTCGAATATCCCGGTATCACGAGGGCCGGTGTAGGAGTGCTCAGTGGGCGTGGTGCAAATCTAGATCGCTTCTGAGGCCGCCCACCCGATAGCTACCAAAAGACCTGCCGTCACGGCCTTCCTGCTTCTTTGTCACACCCGTCGGCCTCTACGCTCGCCGCATCCAAGTCATGAGCACGTATGCGGGTAATGTCCATGCTGGTGAAGAGCCACACGCGCAAGACTCGGCCATATAATCATCTAGCGGTGGCGTGGCGATGCACCATCCTCCATATCTGCTACCACGCGGGGACATATCGAGCCAACGAATCGAACTCAATGTTGTACTCCCTAACTGCGTCCTCTGCATCAAAGCAAAAATCTGTCGGCGTGCCTCATGCGGAGGCAAGTGAAGTGAGAAAAGTGTCACACCCCGAACCGGGCGTGGTGGTGCCCTACTGGGCACCGCTTCTACCTTAACAATACAAGTAAATGCGGAAATTAAATAACACCTCATTTTTTTAAAGCAACCAGATGCGTGCAAGGGCAAAGCCGACAAGGCTGCAATATATACATGAACAAAAGACACTACACCGTACATGAGTCCAATCACACATATGAATACAGACCTCTAAGAGTTATACTGAACTATGACGGGACAAGGCCCCGTACCTAAAAGCGTACAAAGCACATCAAGGATATATACCAAAAGATAAACTCACGAGCAGAGGAGCTATCCAAAAATCACGGCGAGGATCTACACTGCCGATCATCAATCGCGTACCTAAACTGCGGCATGAACGCGGCCTCGAAGGAGTCGATGCGAAGAATGTACCAAGTATGTGAGCGATGAAATCGTAATGAAATCATAACAGTCTAAACAAAGCGAGAGACATGTATGATAACCAACTCTGACACAATACATAAGCGGTCATATCAAGTCGGGGACGCAGGCCTCAAAGTCACTACTCAAATATGACTATGGGTCTCACGCCCACGATATCAATCATGCGTGGAATCCTTCCTCACCGCCGATCCATGATGTAATAACACCAATAAGGATACATGAACACCAAGTCCCACCTGTGTCCTAAATACCACGTGGTCTCATGGCCCGGAATCCCACATCGTAAAAGCATGACCATAGGGTAACACAAACAAATCCGGACATATATGATAATCAAATTACAACAAATTGTGCCTTACTCACAATGAGAGTAAACGATAATATCCTTACAATATAAAATAGGAAGCTCATGATCAAAAGCAGACCATCCGCCACGTATCATTTAGCCATCCTACTCGCAGGACTATTTCACCGCGTAGGCCGCGTGGACCGCGTAAGGTATCCTCGCGTGGGACTATTTCACCCGCGTAAGCCCTTACGGACTCGCGTAGGTATTCCTCGCATAATTTGGACCGCCGCGTGGGACTATTTCACCCGCATAAGTCCTTACGGACCCGCATGAGGTATTCCTCGCATCGTGGGTAGCAATTCCACGGAATATCCAAATGCCACAAACCCGGGGAATGACCCCGAAACGACTGATATACCAATAGCACACAACCGGCTATTTCCAGCACACATAAGCAATTCTCAACTAAACAAGCCAAAGTACTTATCAAGGCATACATAGAAAAATTCTTATTTAGCAAGCCAAAGTACTTATCAAGGCACCCTTAGACTAATTCTCAATTAATCAAGCCAAAGTACTTATCAAGGCACAAATAGAATAATTCTCAATTAACAAGCCAAAGTACTTATCAAGGCATCACATGGAATAATTCTCAATTAATCAAGCCAAAGTACTTATCAAGGCATCACATGGAATAATACTCAATTAATCAAGCCAAAGTACTTATCAAGGCACAAATAGAATTATTCTCAATTAAACAGGCCAAAGTACTACGTACGTACATTCTTTTCAAAAGACTCCTTTTTATGTAAAATCCCAAGATACTAACACCCGTAGTATCAAGGCGTGTCTATTTTTCAAAGTAAGTTACTACACGTTTAGAAAACTCATTTCAAGGCTTGAAATCAAGTAACTTCAAATTTTCACAATCTAGGCAACTTATGCCCTTTAATCAAAGTAGAAGACTTTCTAAACCTTCCATAAAGCCGTTATAACCAACTTCCCATAAAGCCGTTATAACCCTTTATGGTTTTAGACATATCCATTCCTTTTATAACAAAAAGACTTATACTATTAAAACCAAGTATCACATACTTACAAATCAAGTTCTTAACTTTCAAAACACTTCAAGTCTCTTAATATATAGAAAACAAGTTTCTTCTACTTTTAAACCTCAAGTAACTCACTCCTTTAAAACAAGTTACTTCTCTTAAATCATGTCATTTCTCCTCTTTTAAAACAATTAAGTAAATCACTCCTTTGACTCCCCTAAAGTCATTATAATGACCTTTATGATTTTGGGACTAAGGCACTAGCCCAAAAGATTTGGAAACCACTTCCTTTTCAAGACTCTATGTACTTTAAGTAAAATACTTTCACTTTTAAGAATCCAAACTTCACTAAGAAAATGGATTTTACAACTTACAATTTAAACATCAAAGTACAATCAAGGAAGTTCATAGAACAAATTCTATTCTAGGCAATCCAAATACAACCAAGGAATGGATCATTTAAGGAGTAGAACATACTTTCTTAATCTTAAGGAATCATGCTAGAAGAGGAGATAGTTCACATACCTTTTCGGCTAAATCCACAAGCTAAGCCGAATACGCCGTACGTAGAAGTGTCAACCTATAATGGTCACAACAAGACTATCAACTTCTAGCCTCTAACGTAGAATAATACTAAGTATATGGTCTCTAATTCTACGGAAAATCGGGCAACACTTCCTTTTTTTCTACTCACTTTGCCACCTTTTTCAAGGCCGAATACAATAACCAACAAGCCACATTTAAGGCTCCAAACAACAACCAAACAAAGGGGATTACACGCCTTACAATACGTGTAAAATTCCGCCTCACAATTCATACCAAGTAGTTTAAAACTCCAAGCCATTCTCGGCAAACCTCTAGAACAACACTAAGTCTTTTTCAATCCTTTTACAATTTCAAGTTCTTAGGTCAAATGTTATTTAGTCATAAACAACTTCAACAACTACAATTTCCTTCTTTATTCAACATGCGACGACTTAAACTAATAATCAACTTGAATTCCAATCTTAAAGCTAAACATGCTAGTTTTCGGATTAGGGTTCCAATAGCCCATAAACATATCAAACTTCATACTATATAACACATTCTTGCTAAAATCCATAGCTACAACAATAAGTGAGTCTTAACTACTAAAACGACAAAATTTATACCTTTCCAAGCCCTTAAAATTTCCAAGATCCAAAGTCGCGCCTTAGAAATTCTTAGCTCCTTTCCTTAAGTTCCAATACGCTCCAAGCACTCCTTAGAGGCCCATGAAGAACCCATCTTCAAGTTCCAACTTCAAAGTTGAAGAACTCCCATAGTTTCCGCCTTGCGACTAACGTAAAAATGCGTTTTTTCCGAAATCTTTCTATTGAGATAACCTTACAATACCCTTGGGGACATTGGGTTAAAGTCTTGTGGCTAATGGATCAAAACTACAAAATTTTGTGTGGGAAAGTTGGACAAAGCCGAGAGCTCATTGTGAAGCACAAGAGTTTCTCTAAAATTTTCTAAGTGTTAATGAGCTAGTCTTGCACTAGTAGTATACTTATAACACAATGGAGGGCTTAGACTTAAACAAATGTGAGGTTAGGATGAGTTTCACTTGGATCAAGCCTAGGTGGACAAGTTGACTTGTCAACAATATCAAGCTTTGGAAGACTTATCTTCTACCATGGTCAATGACCATTTTACCCTTGCATAAATTTCGACCAAGCCATGTGGGGGTGCCACGTGTCGCCCTCTCATTCGTCCATAAAATTCCGTAACCCTCGTGGGCCCCACAAAACGTAAAATTCCTCGGGTGGGCCCCACGTGACCAAATCTGTAAAAATAAATTTCCATAATATTACTAAGTCCCATACTCTTCAAATAATGCATTTTGAGAATCCAATTCTCAACAACGAACATTTTTCCTTTCCGATGCCCGGAAGATTTTCCGTCAGAAAAACAATTCTTCCTTTCGTACCGATTTCCAAGTCTTGCTTCCTTACGTGCATTCTCTTATACATGTCCTGGACTTACGGGGTGTAACATTCTTCCCCCCTTAGAAACATTCGTCCCCGAATGTTCTTAGTCGGTTGTCACGCGATACAAACTCCGGCATAAACTCTATACTATGCCTATCAATCAATACTCCACAAGACTAATGACGCCACACCTGGCCATCGCCTAACATACGTAAACATAACAATGGACCTTCCGTCCGCTACCCCTTCTCACAAACTCGAAGGTTACAGTCTCCTAGAACACGGGATCCTTAGAGGTTCCTTTCTTTCCTTACTTGTCATTCTTTCTCGTACTTCTAAACTCATTTAGTAAACGTACAAAATCTCAAATTTTGTTTCTGTTCTCCAATCCTTGGAGTTACTAACCAAACTTGGCCATATTGTTACTTACATTCCCGTTAAGGCTTTTTTCGGTCCTTACGACCTAGTTCCGGTGGAACGCGTCCACAAACTCGTACAACGATTTACTAAACTTGGGCCTGGCATCCTCGGGACCCTATCACATAACGGAACCATTTCTAGCTGACATCACCCCATTTCATACTACCGGCTAACCCGAAATGAGTCCATAACCCGACTCATCGTCACACTTAACTTCTCATTCTTAGTTTGAAATAAATTTCTCTCATATCTCAAGGTACTTCTTACCCTATCCTCCCATTCACTAGAGGTTCGTCACATAAGCCAAAGTATTTCTACTGTACAATCTTCCCTATCGGTCTAACACTGCTACGGGGAAATTATAACTTGTGAACTCTACACAACTATAGTCTCAGTTCACTTATCATTCTTGTCAACATCCTTAACTTCTCACTTTACTAATCAAGGTATCCCTACCTCTGGGGTACTATCACTTACAACTGCTAGCAACAAAGGGAAAACATATATCTTGAAGCGAAATCTGAATCTATCAATGCACGCGCGTGATTCAAAAGAATCAAAAAATACAGAACCTCATGAGATGTTGCCTCCTGATCCTATCCAGTAGTCACGTCATCTCTGCGGTTCGAAGGACCGCCAGAACTATAAACTCCACCCTGACCTCCACCACGGCTGGCTAACATCTGTACACCGCTTGCAGGAACGCAGTTGTACCGGAGGAAAGGAATCAACCATCGGCCTCATAGGTGAGCTACCTCACCGGTCTTTGTCCGCGACCGTTCGGGGCGTGGTCGTGCCTACCGGGCACCCAAGTAGTCATACATCGAGTAATCACGGAAATATAAAGCAAGACATGAAACAGTTTATAAAATAAGACACGGTTATGTGAGAAAACATCGCCTTTCGGCATATATATATAAACATGGTTTAGCGATTACATCCGACACGCAACATGACTCTGAGACCTCTAAGGAAATATACAACTATGGCGGGGCGGGGCCGTCATACCTGATCAGACAAAACTATCTACAACAGGAGATCATACCCGAAGTAGAGCCTCGGAAAGATGGAGCTCCGACACCAACGTAGAGATCCTAAGAATGTGGATCTAGCACTGCTTGCCCTTACCTGCGGCATGAGCAGCCCCAGAAGGAGGTCGATGCAACAGTACTAAGTATGTGAAATCGTAAAGTACTTAAATGAAATCATAACACTTTTTAAAACCGGTTTACAAATATGTATGAAGCAATTAAGGGAACGCGCATAGTGCCACATCACAAACAAGAGCAACAATAGGTAAAGCGTAATAGGTCTTTTCTAGGCTGCGAATGATTGAGCGGGGGCCACTCGCGTATTATCACTCTGCAAGCCTAATCTCGGACTCCGAGTCGCGTAGGCCACTCACGTGGGCGCATGAGGTATAACCCGCATCGAGGGTAGCTACTCCTCGGCATCGTCCCGACTCGTTGTCGCATGGCCACGTACCGCGTGAGGCATAACCCGCATACTAACACGGAACTCGTAGCTCGCGCATAGGCCCACGGACCCGCGTGAGGTATTCTCGAATCATGGTCCTGCATCGCTGAGTCTACCCGCGTCGGAGGCGGCTTAACCCGGTATCATCTCAAGAGGTGAGTGATGGTACACTATCATAACAACTTATCTTTAAACAACATAAGCACAACAAGGATACTCTCTTATACAAGCGTTACAAGATACTAACACACATAGCATCATATCATGTCTACTTATCAAACCATCTTATTATTCTTTTCACAATTCAACATAAGTCGATTTATAAACACATAGGCAAACTTGTTTCTTTTATCAATCTTAAGTGGTTATACTTAACTTCCCATAAAGCTAGTATAACTCTTAAGCTTACATTTTAAAAACAGTTAGTTCTCTTACATTAAAAATGATTGATATTCTTATGAAATGTTTTGATTTTTATTATTCAGCTTAAGCCGTGAGGCATTCCGTAAGTGTTATTCGAGCTTAAGTCAAAGACATTGCCGTAGTTATATTTTAGTTAACACGTATGCGTCTACCGTACTATATATATTGTAAAATATCATGCTTTAGGAAGAATCACATACCTTACCATTGAAAACCACCTTAAGTTGAATATATGTCGCAGAGAGTCGACTATAATAGTCACGGACATCTATCAAAGACTACTCAAGGTCATTCTAAGCGGGGTTCACAATTCTATGGAAAGTTGGGCGTGCTTCCCTACGTGAGCTATATAAGTCTCTTTGTGAAAACAGTCCTATGTAAGTCTGATTTGATTATTCTTCTTTTAAACCCTTCACTTGTGGTAACAGTTCAATTCTATTCGTGATATTCTTCTAAGTATTTAATACTTATTCTAATACTACAACGGTAAGTATTCTCTAATTCAAAAGAGGTTAGGATTAGTTACCTCGGTAAGCCCAATAATATCCTAGAAAAGTCGCGCTGAGCAAGGTTTTGCTCTAAGTTGTATGCTCAAGGAAACCTTAGAAGTTCTTCACAACTTCTACTAAGTACTAAGGTATTTGGGCTAGGGTATTTTGGGCATTATAACAATACAAGAAGGCAACTTTTCCTACCAAGGGAGGGGGGGTAGGTTTTGGCTAGGCTAGGGGGGAGGAAGCCTCGGCCAACTACTCAAAGGGGGGGGGGAGGTGTTTGGACGAAATGGCTCAAGGAGAGGAGAGGATTTTTAGACTTGGAAGATAACTTTGTGGATGAAGAACTCTTCATCTTAAGGGGGTATTTATAGGTTCAGAAGTGGCCAACCAATGGCCAAGATTAAGACAAGTGCAAGGCAAGTGTAGGGTGAGGATTAACTATACACAAATATCCTACCAACTCCTTGACTTGTGCACAAGGCACAAAAAACGTGCCATTGCTAGTCCAATTCGTCCAAATGGGCGATTTGAAGTCCACCAATTGGAGGGTGCCAAGTGTCGCCCTCCCGTTGGTCCAAAATGTTTCGTCTCTCGGAAAAATCCGCAAAAATTAGAAATGGCATAGCCGGAATTTACCCTACGAAAGCTGTGGAAACGTTTCGTCGGAAAACTATTCGTTTGTGAGTTGTGCCCAAAAAAAAACGTTTTGCCTAAACTTTAAGGCTAGACTTTTTGTACGTATTCCCTTACGTACATACTCTGGAAATACGGGGTATAACATTCTCCTCGCCGAAACATTCGTCGAATGTTCCTTCCCAAACGATTAACGATAAGATTCTTCATAACTTAAGCGATTGTAAATGCCACACACGGCCACAGAGCAACACTTGGCGTAAGCGATAGCGAAAATTTACAAGTAGGAAAGTGAATTTACGGAGGTGTGGGAATAGGTGAGGATACTTCCGCCTCATGTCCTCCTCGGCTTCCCGTCATCTCCTCACGAGCTCGTTCGCCACAAGACTTTGTGGAAGCCACGTCCTTGGTCATGAGCGCCTAACGACGATCGACTATCGCTATGGGAATCTCCTCATACGATAACCCTCGGTCACTGGACATCGTCGTCGGGTGTACCACTAGATGGATCCGATACATCTCGCCGGCATAGATCGTGAAAAAGCCGGATCTGCGCCTCCGGATCGGACGGCGGATCAACTCGTAGGCAACCTTGCCTACCTGCGGACAATCTGAAACGGCCCGATGTACTGGTGAGTTTCCCCTTCTTCCCGAATCTCATCACACCGCCATGGGTGGCACCTAGGAAAACCCAATCATGAACCTCGAACTCAAGATTCGACGACGATGATCTGCATCGACTTATCGACTCGAGTGTCGATAGCGCTCTCGGATAAGCTTCACCTTATCCACTTTCTTTGTACCAAATCTGGTCCCAGCCGCACCTCGCCCACATCGAACCAACCTATAGGCGATCTGCACTTCCTCCATACAAGGCCTCGTAAAGGCGCCATCCGAATCTTTGGAGTGGTAGCTATTATTATACGCGAACTCAACTAGAGGCAAATGATCCTCCCAACTACCATGAAGTCAATAACACGGGCTCGCGAGATATCCTCGAAGTGCGGATAGTGCGCTCTGCTGTCCGTGCATGCGTGGATGAAATGCGATACTCGGGCTCACTGCGTCCCTAAACCCTGCGGAAGGACCTCAGGAAGTTAGCGTGGCGGGCTCCTGCATGCGATATGATCAGTAGGGACTCCATGCGATCGGCGATCTCTCGGATGTAAAGTCGGCATAATCCTCGGTAGAAAAAGTCGTCTGACGGGAAGAAAGTGGGCTGATTTAAATCGACTGTCGGCGATAACCCATATAGAA
Organism: Przewalskia tangutica; assembly: GCA_029844215.1. NCBI lineage: Eukaryota > Viridiplantae > Streptophyta > Magnoliopsida > Solanales > Solanaceae > Przewalskia > Przewalskia tangutica. Next base: position 36,532,412 of record CM056733.1, read on the forward strand.
TCATGTCTCCTCCGAGTGCGAGGTAATCTGTGATGAAGTCCATGTTGATTACCTCCCACTTTGGTCGGGATCTCGATAAATGCGTAACAAGCCACGGGCCTGCGGTGCTCTACCTTCACATGCTGACAACACGGGCACTGAGCTACGAACTCTGCAACATCCCTCTTCAAGCCATCCCACCAATACACAGATCTAAGGTCGTGGTACATCTTGGTCGACCCTGGATGGATAGAGTAACGCTTGTATTGTGTGCTTCCCAGAACACCTGCCAAGTCACGAAACATCCGGAACACACATCGCCTCAAACCTTAGCACCCATGGTGCTACCTCAAGGACCGCGCCTCGAAGAGGCGTATCGCGATATCGAATCAAAGCCTGGATCCTCGAGTGTTGCCTCTTCACCTCCTCGGCGATGGAAGACTCGGCAACCTCACGAACTCTAACCCACCGCTATCGGAATCAATCAAGCGGACACGAGGCTCGCTAAGCGATGCAAATCACGAACCATGTCCCTCCTCTCTGCCGCATCGATAGGCTCCCCGTGACCTACGACTAAGGCATACGCCTGACATTGGCCTTCCGGGTGGTACGGGATATCAACATCGTAATCCTTAAGCAACTCTAACCACCGTCTCATCGTAAGTTCGGCTCCTCTGGTGAAGATATCTTGGAGGCTCTTGTGGTGCGTAAAAATATCCACGTGAACCCATACAAATAGTGCCTCCGGATCTTGGCGTGAATCACGGCCGACTCCAAATCATGGGTGGGGTAGTTCCTCTCGTGTTTCTTGGTGTCGGGATGCATATGCTATAACCGCCATCTTTGCGTCAACACACATCCCAACCCGATGCGGCGTATGATACACGACATAACCATCTGGACCCTGCGGAAGAGTAAGAAGCGGGGCGGTCGTCGGCCTCTCTTTCGAATCGAAACCACGCTCCTGACATCGATCCCGCTGAAACTTGCTGCCTTACGAGTCGGCTAGTCAATGGTGCGAAGATAGAAGCAAACTTCTCTACGAACGCGATAATATCTCTGAGGCCCGAAACCTGCGAACCTCAGCCGGAGTAGTAGGTCTAGGCAAGTCTCACCGCCTCGATCTTGGCGTATCAACTCGAATGCCATCGGCCCGACAATATGCCCAAGAACGCATCAAGTCAACCAAAACTCACATTTGGAAAACTTGGCGTACAAGCTGCTGGTCTGGAGAAGCGTCGGCCACGATCCTCAAATGCTCGCGTGCTCCTGCTCTGGCGAGAATAAACCAAGATATCATCAATGAACACTATCAAAAAGCGTGTCCAAAAATGGTTTGAACACTCGGTTCATCAAATCCATGAATACTGCCGGGCATTGGTCAACCCAAAGACATGACCACTGAACTCATAATGCGTCTGGTCGGATTGCGATCTAGGGACATCCACCTCTCGACTCGCACTGATGATAGCGATCGCGGATCAATCTTGGAGAAACATCTCGCACCACAACTGGTCGAACAAATCATCAATCACGGGAAGGGTATCATTCTTAATGGTCACCTTGTTCAGGTACTGTAGTCAACACACATGCGCGGCGTCCGTCCTTCTTTTTCACGAACAATACCGCCCCGGGGAGAAATACTAGGTCGATAAAACCGCTTCTCGGCAAATCTCTCGGTGGTCCTTCTCTCTCAACTCGGCGGTGCCGTTCGTATGGCGGAATGGAAATAGGCGAGTGTCGCAACACATCTATACAAAACTCGATCTCCTCTCGGGAGGATACGGAGGTCGTGCGGAAACACGTCTGGGAACTCTCGACTATTGGGATGAATGAAAATGCGCGCTGCGGCCTCGATATCAAACACGACGAGATGGTAGATATACCCTTACGCACCATCTTCCTAGCCTTGAGGTAGGAAATAAACCTACCACCGGCGTCGTGCTCCTCACTCAACAATGGCTCCTCGAGGCGGAACCGTACTACTCTCTCTCTGCGGTCTACATTGGCGTAGCGAAGCTAGCCAATCCGTCCCATAATCACGTCGAAGTCAATCATCTCCAACTCTATCAAGTCGGCTGAGGTCAGATCGTAAATGGTCACGGGACAAGCTCTATATATCCCGAGCTACCACGAATCACCATTGGCGTAGCTACCTCGAAAGGTCTATGGACTCGGGCTCTATCCACTATCCTACTAGCAGCAAGGGAGATATATAGGGCCAGTAGAACCGGATCTATCAAAGCATACACATCAAACCCGAGCGATAAGGTACCGTGGCGACATCGGTGAGGCCTCACGATCTGTCGGTGGACAAAGCATAAATGCGGTTCGAGGACGCTAGAAGCTGGACGAGCCACGACCTGCGCGACCGCCGACCCATGAGTACCACGCCTCGGGCGAGTAAGCGTAGGAGATGATGAAGCGGCAACGAACGAAGGTGAGCCTACCACCGTAGCGCCCTGGTCGGACGGTCCCTCGCAAAGTGACCTGCTGGCCGAGCGTAACAAGCTCCAAAGTAGTACCACACTTCCGTAATGGGATCTGCATCGGCCACAGGGGTGGTCGTCGGCGATCTCTGCTACTGCGGGCGTCACGAAGCCACAGGGCCCACAGTGCGCCCTCGAAAACTCGGTGTCTTGAGGGCGGTGCGAGTGCTCTGAGCTGGCGTGGTGCGAATCTAGGCTAGCTGGCGAGCGCGCCCACGATAACCACGGAAGACCTCCGTCACGGCCTTGCCTGCTGCTTCTTATGTCCACTCGTCGACCTCTGCGCTCGCCGCATCAAGGCGTGAGCTGCGTGCGGGTAATGTCTATACGGTGGAAAACACGCATACATGACTTCGGCCATATAGTCGTCTAGCCGGTGACATAGCGGTGCACCCTATCCTCATATCGCTGCAATCTTTGGGACATATCGAGCGATGAATCAAACTCGACATTGTACTCACGGCGGTCGTCCTCTGCGCCTCGATGGTAAAAATCTATCGGCCGCGCCCTCGCCATCTGTGGAGGCAAGAAGTGAGTGAGAAAGCCTCGAGAACTCATCCCAGTAGGCGAGGGCGCGTGCTCTCCCGGGATAACTCCATGAATCAAACCAATCATTGCGGTATCACGCGGCCGATGCGAACCAAAGGTCACGGACTCTGTCTCCGAGGCCTTGATCACCTCGTGATTCTCTGTGGCGACGGATGAACTCCTGCGGATCATCCTCGGCCTCGACCGTAAAACTCGGCGGGCTCTGACTCGAAATCTCGTAGTCTCAAACTATACGCCTCGGGTGTACCACGGATGCGGCCGAGGCTGGGCTGGGCCCAGGCTGCGTATCCAATCTCTCTCCGTGTCGGGCCTGACTTTGTGATAGCCGGGCCGTCTCCTTGTACCCTAACTCTCCGCCCGGTGTGGGACGGGAGGTGTGGGTGCTGTGGTCTCTCTTTGGGTGCGGCGTCATAGAACTCGCCGTCTGCGGTATAGGCGGGCACGAGCCCTCGTGACTCTGGGTGTCTGTTAGCGACTCCTCGGTGCCTTGCCGCCACGGGCGGGTTGCCTTACGTGGAGGCATAAGCTATTCTGAGGAAAGGAATACGTTAGAGGTCCAACCTATAACACGACTCTAAAGCACGATCTCGGAATGAGAAAAATGGAAACCAATCCTAAATATCCTATAGCCTCACGATTATTGGTGTGGTGCACAACACCGATAATCAAGACTCTACTAGATACGATGCGTAGACACTTTCAGGATTAAGCGCTCGATACCACTTTTGTCACGACCCGTTCGGGGCGTGGATCGTGCCTTGCAGGGGCACCCAGTAGTCATACATCGAGTAATCGCGGAAATATAAAGCAAGACATGAAACAGTTTATAAAATAAGACCACGGTTTATGTGAGAAAACATCGCCTTTCGACATATATATATAAACATGGTTTTAGCGATTACATCAAACATGTACAACATGACTACGAACCTCTGAAATATACAACTATGGCGGGACGGGGCCCGCCATACCTGTACAAAACTATCTACAACAGGAGATCATACCCAAAGTAGAGCCTCGGAAAAGATTGAGCTCAGACACCAACGTAGAGATCCTACAGAATGTGGATCTAGCACTGCTGCCTTACTGCGGCATGAACGCAGCCCCGAAGGAGGTCGATTACTGGTACTAAGTATGTGAAAGCGTAAAGTACTTAAATGAAATCATAACACTTTTTAAAACCGGTTTACAAATATGTATGAAGCAATCGAGGAACCGCATGCATAGTGCCACATCACAAACAAGAGCAACAATAGGAAAAGCGTAATAGGTCTTTTCTAGGCTGCGAATGATTGAGCAGGCCACTCGCGTATTATCACTCTGCAAGCCTAATCACGGACTCCGTAGTCGCGCGGCCACTCACGTGGGCCCGCGTGAGGTATAACCCGCGTCGAGGTAGCTCCTCGGCATCGCCCCGACTCGTTGTCGCATGGCCACATAGACCGCGTGAGGCATAACCCGCATACTAACACCGGAACTCGTAGCTCGCGCATAGGCCCCTGGACCCGCGTGAGGTATTCTCGAATCATGGTCGGACACGCTGAGTCTACCGCGTCGGAGGCGACAACCCGGTATCATCTCAAGAGGTGAGTGATGGTACACTATCATAACAACTTATCTTTAAACAACATAAGCACAACAAGGATACTCTCTTATACAAGCGTTACAAGATACTAACACATAGCATCATATCATGTCTACTTATCAAACCATCTTATTATTCTTTTCACAATTCAACATAAGTCCATTATAAACACATAGGCAAACTTGTTTCTTTTATCAATCTTAAGTGGTTATACCTAACTTCCCATAAAGCTAGTATAACTCTTAAGCTCATTTTAAAAACCAGTTAGTTCTCTTACATTAAAAATGATTGATATTCTTATGAAATGTTTTGATTTTTATTATTCGGCTTAAGCCGTGAGGCATTAGTAAGTGTTATTGGGCTTAAGTCAAAGACATTTAGTAGTTATATTTTAGTTAACACGTATGCGTCTACCGTACTATATATATTGTAAAATATCATGCTTTAGGAAGAATCACATACCTACCGTGAAAACCACCGCGAGTTGAATATGTCAAGCGAGAGTCGACCTATAATAGTCACGGACATCTATCAAAGACTACTCAAGGTCATTCTAAGCGGGGGTTCACAATTCTATGGAAAGTTGGGCGTGCTTCCCTACCGTGAGCTATATAAGTCTCTTGTGAAAACAAATCCTATGTAAATCTGTTTGATTATTCTTCTTTTAAACCCTTCTGTGGTAGCAGTTCAATTCTATTCGTGATATTCTTCTAAGTATTTAATACTTATTCTAATACTACAACGATAAGTATTCTCTAATTCAAAGAGGGTTAGGATTAGTTACCTCGGTAAGCCCAATAATATCCTAGAAAAGTCGCGCTGAGCAAGGTTTTGCTCCTAAGTTGTATGCTCATGAAACCTTAGAAGTTCTTCACAACTTCTACTAAGTACTAAGGTATTTGGGCTAGGGTATTTTGGGCATTATAACAATACAAGAAGGCAACTTTTTCTACCAAGGGAGGGTAGGTTTTGGCTAGGCTAGGGAGGAAGCCTCGGCCAACTACTCAAGGGGAGGTGTTTGGACGAAATGGCTCAAGGAGAGGAGAGGATTTTTAGACTTGGAAGATAACTTTGTGGATGAAGAACTCTTCATCTTAAGGGGTATTTATAGGTCAAGAAGTGGCCAACCAATGGCCAAGATTAAGACAAGTGCAAGGCAAGTGTAGGGTGAGGATTAACTATACACAAATATCCTACCAACTCCTTGACTTGTGCACAAGGCACAAAAAACGTGCCATTGCTAGTCCAATTCGTCCAAATGGACGATTTGAAGTCCACCAATTGGAGGGTGCCAAGTGTCGCCCTCCCGTTGGTCCAAAATGTTTCGTCTCTCGGAAAAATCCGCAAAAATTAGAAATGGCATAGCCGGAATTTACCCTACGAAAGCTGTGGAAACGTTTCGTCGGAAAACTATTCGTTTTGTGAGTTGTGCCCAAAAAAAACGTTTTGCCTAAACTTTAAGGCTAGACTTTTTGTACGTATTCCCTTACGTACATACTCTGGAAATACGGGGTATAACAGGTGCTCTTTCTAAAAGGACATACCCTCAGAATATGGCCCGGACGGCCACAATAAAAACAAACACCTGTGCCATAACGGCATTTCCCCGAATGACGCTTACCACATCTGGAACACTGAGGAATAAGTGGCCTCGACTGAGAAAATCCTCTGCTCCTCTGAGAACCTCGATCCCTGGAGCTTGGACCGGCTCCTAAATACCTCGTATGCTCAAATCTCCCACCTGTGAGCTGCGGGGGTATGTCTTTGGGTAATTTGGGACGAATATCTCACTCATTCTTTGGCGGCTCGTCCAAAACTCAGGGATAACCAGCGGTCTAGCCTCTTATGAGATCTCCGTGGCCCCCTACCACTGTACACCTGTCTGCGGCGAATAACCTCCTGCGTGAAAGCTGCAGCACCGCTATCTTGGTCAATAACATAATGGCTTCCCCGTGACCTAAAGTCTTCCCATGGCGAAAGCTGGAGGCTCGTGCTGGGGCCTCAAAACTCGCGAAGAAGAATTCGCATCGTGGAACCACATCTGTATGCCACAGGCATAAGCCTATCAACTCTCTGAGTCGACTAGTAGCTCCTGCTACTCCTTTGCCCTTCAGTAGTGTTGCCCTCGCGGAGGCAAAGCGTAACTGACAATACGTCGGAGAGGAACTATCTTACTAACACGGCTATGGCACGATCTTAGAGTGAGAAGAATAGAAACCAACTCCTAAATGTCCTGTAGCCTCACTGTTTATGGGTGTGGCGCGCAACACACCGATAATCAAGACTCTACTAGACACGATGCGTAGACATTCCAAGGACCGATCGCTCGATACCACTCTGTCACCGAACCGGGCGTGGCGGTGCCTACACAGGCATCCTTCTACCTTAACAATACAAGTAAAGCTGCGGAAATTAAATAACACCTCATTTTTTTAAAGCAATCGTGCGTGCGAGGGCAAAGCGACAAGGCTGCCATATATACATGAACAAAAGACACTACACCGTACGTGAGTCAATCCCACATATGAATACGGACCTCAGAGTTATCTTGAACTATGACGGGACAAGGCCTCATTGCTTACCTAAAACTGTACAAAGCATGTACTGAAGGATATATACCAAAAGATAAACTCCTGAACAGAGGGAGCTATCCAAAAATCCTGAGCAGGATCCTACACCTGCCGATCACTGAACTGCGTACCTAAACCTGCGGCATGAGCGGCCAGAAGGAGGTCGATGCGAAGAATGTACCAAGTATGTGAGCGATGAAATCGTAATGAAATCATAACGATCTAAACAAAGCGGGAGACATGTATGATAACCAACCTACGATTACCTGATACATAGCGGTCATATCAAGTCGGGACGCAGCCGCCAAAGTCACTACTCAAATATGACTATGGGTCTCACGCCCGTGATATCAATCATGCGTGGAATCCTTCCTCACTTGGCGATCCATGATGTAATAACACCAATAAGGATACATGAACACCAAGTCCCACGTGTCCTAAATACCACGTGGTCTCATGCCCGGAATCCCACATCGTAAAAGCATGACCATAGGGTAACACAAACAAATCCGGGGACATATATGATAATCAAATTACAACACATTGTGCCTTACTAACATTGAGAGTAAACAGTAGTATCCTTAAAATATAAAATAGGAAGCTCATGATCAAAACAGGACCATCCGCCCGCAGTATCATTTAGCCATCCTACTCCTGGGACAATTTCACCGCGTAGGCGCGTGGACGCGTGAGGTATCCTCGCATGGGACTATTTCACCCGCGTAAGCCCTTACGGACTCGCGAGGTATTCCTCGCATAGGTTGGACCCGCCCGCGTGGGACTATTTCACCGCATAAGTCCTTACGGACGCGTGAGGTATTCCTCGCATCGTGGGTAGCAATTCCACGGAATATCCAAATGCCACAAACCCGGGGAATGACCCCGAAACGACTGATATACCAATAGCACACAACCGGCTATTTCCAGCACACATAGGCAATTCTCAACTAAACAAGCCAAAGTACTTATCAAGGCACACATAGAAAAATTCTTATTTAGCAAGCCAAAGTACTTATCAAGGCACCCTTAGACTAATTCTCAATTAATCAAGCCAAAGTACTTATCAAGGCACAAATAGAATAATTCTCAATTAACCAGCCAATGTACTTATCAAGGCATCACATGGAATAATTCTCAATTAATCAAGCCAAAGTAGTTATCAAGGCATCACATGGAATAATTCTCAATTAATCAAGCCAAAGTACTTATGAAGGCACAAATAGAATTATTCTCAATTAAACAGGCCAAAGTACTACGTACGTACATTCTTTTCAAAAGACTCCTTTTTATGTAAAGTCCCAAGATACTAACACCCGCAGTATCAAGGCGTGTCTATTTTTCAAAGTAAGTTACTACACGTTTAGAAAACTCATTTCAAGGCTTGAAATCAAGTAACTTCAAATTTTCACAATCTAGGCAACTTATGCCCTTTAATCAAAGTAGACAACTTTCTAAACCTTCCATAAAGCCGTTATAACCAACTTCCCATAAAGCCGTTATAACCGCTTTTAGGTTTTAGACATATCCATTCCTTTTATAACCAAGAGACTTATACTATTAAAACCAAGTATCACATACTTACAAATCAAGTTCTTAACTTTCAAAACACTTCAAGTCTCTTAATATATAGAAAACAAGTTTCTTCTACTTTTAAACCTCAATTAACTCACTCCTTTAAAACAAGTTACTTCTCTTAAATCATGTCATTTCTCCTCTTTTAAAACAATTAAGTAAATCACTCCTTTGACTCCCCTAAAGTCATTATAATGACCTTTAGTATTTTGGGACTAAGGCACTAGCCCAAAAGATTTGGAAACCACTTCCTTTTCAAAACTCTATGTACTTTAAGTAAAATACTTTCACTTTTAAGAATCCAAACTTCACTAAGAAAATGGATTTTACAACTTACAATTTAAACATCAAAGTACAATCAAGGAAGTTCATAGAACAAATTCTATTCTAGGCAATCCAAATACAACCAAGGAATGGATCATTTAAGGAGTAGAACATACTTTCTTAATCTTAAGGAATCATGCTAGAAGAGGAGATAGTTCACATACCTTTTCGGCTAAATCCACAAGCTAAGCCGAATACGCCGTACGTAGAAGTGTCAACCTATAATGGTCACAACAAGACTATCAACTTCTAGCCTCTAACGTAGAATAATACTAAGTATATGGTCTCTAATTCTACGGAAAATCGGGCAGCACTTCCTTTGTTTCTACTCACTTTGCCACCTTTTTCAAGGCCGAATACAATAACCAACAAACCACATTTAAGGCTCCAAACAACAACCAAACAAAGCGGATTACACGCCTTACAATACGTGTAAAATTCTGCCCCACAATTCATACCAAGTAGTTTAAAACTCCAAGCCATTCTCGGCCAACCTCTAGAACAACACTAAGTCTTTTTCAATCCTTTCCAATTTCAAGTTCTTAGGTCAACATGTTATTTAGTCATAAACAACTTCAACAACTACAATTTCCTTCTTTATTCAACATGCGACGACTTAAACTAATAATCAACTTGAATTCCAATCTTAAAGCTAAACATGCTAGTTTTCGGATTAGGGTTCCAATAGCCCATAAACATATCAAACTTCATACTATATAACACATGCTTGCTAAAATCCATAGCTACAACAATAAGTGAGTCTTAACTACTAAAACGACAAAATTTATACCTTTCCAAGCCCTTAAAATTTCCAAGATCCAAAGTCGCGCCTTAGAAATTCTTAGCTCCTTTCCTTAAGTTCCAATCCGCTCCAAGCACTCCTTAGAGGCCCATGAAGAACCCATCTTCAAGTTCCAACTTCAAAGTTGAAGAACTCCCATAGTTTCCGCCTTGCGACTAATGTAAAAATGCGTTTTTTCCGAAATCTTTCTATTGAGATAACCTTACAATACCCTTGGGGACATTGGGTTAAAGTCTTGTGGCTAATGGATCAAAACTACAAAATTTTGTGTGGGAAAGTTGGACAAAGCCGAGAGCTCATTGTGAAGCACAAGTGTTTCTCTAAAATTTTCTAAGTGTTAATGAGCTAGTCTTGCACTAGTAGTATACTTATAACACAATGGAGGGCTTAGACTTAAACAAATGTGAGGTTAGGATGAGTTTCACTTGGATCAAGCCTAGGTGGACAAGTTGACTTGTCAACAATATCAAGCTTTGGAAGACTTATCTTCTACCATGGTCAATGACCATTTTACCCTTGCATAAATTTCGACCAAGCCATGTGGGGGTGCCACGTGTCGCCCTCTCATTCGTCCATAAAATTTTGTAACCCTCGTGGGCCCCACAAAACGTAAAATTCCTCGGGTGGGCCCCACGTGACCAAATCCGTAAAAATAAATTTCCATAATATTACTAAGTCCCATACTCTTCAAATAATGCATTTTGAGAATCCAATTCTCAACAACGAACATTTTTCCTTTCCGATGCCCGGAATATTTTCCGTCAGAAAAACAATTCTTCCTTTCGTACCGATTTCCAAGTCTTGCTTCCTTACGTGCATTCTCTTATACATGTCCTGGACTTACGGGGTGTAACATTTTTCCCCCCTTAGAAACATTCATCCCCGAATGTTCTTAGTCGGTTGTCACGCTATACAAACTCCGGCATAAACTCTATACTATGCCTATCAATCAATACTCCACAAGACTAACGACGCCACACCTGGCCATCGCCTAACATACGTAAACATAACAATGGACCTTCCGTCCGCTACCCCTTCTCACAAACTCGAAGGTTACAATCTCCTAGAACACGGGATCCTTAGAGGTTCCTTTCTTTCCTTACTTGTCATTCTTTCTCGTACTTCTAAACTCATTTAGTAAACGTACAAAATCTCAAATTTTGTTTCTGTTCTCCAATCCTTGGAGTTACTAACCAAACTTGGCCATATTGTTACTTACATTCCCGTTAAGGCTTTTTTCGGTCCTTACGACCTAGTTCCGGTGGAACGTCCACAAACTCGTACAACGATTTACTAAACTTGGGCCTGGCATCCCTGGACCTATCACATAACAGAACCATTTCTAGCGGACATCACCCCATTTCATACTACCGGCTAACCCGAAATGAGTCCATAACCCGACTCATCGTCACACTTAACTTCTCATTCTTAGTTTGAAATAAATTTCTCTCTTATCTCAAGGTACTTCTTACCCTATCCTCCCATTCACTAGAGGTTCGTCACATAAGCCAAAGTATTTCTACTGTACAATCTTCCCTATCGGTCTAACACTGCTACGGGGAAATTACAACTTGTGAACTCTACACAACTATAGTCTCAGTTCACTTATCATTCTTGTCAACATCCTTAACTTCTCACTTTACTAATCAAGGTATCCCTACCTCTGGGGTACTATCACTTACAACTGCTAGCAACAAAGGGAAAACATATATGCTAGGGCGAAATCTGAATCTATCAATGCACGCATGATTCAAAAGAATCAAAAAATACCTGTAACCTCATGAGATGTTGCCTCTTGATCCTGTCCAGTAGTCACGTCATCTCTGCGGTTCGAAGGACCGCCAGAACTATAAACTCCACCCTGACCTCCACCACGGCTGGCTAACATCTGTACCACAGAGCCATTTGTGGAGGAAAGGGAATCAACCATCGGCCTCATAGGCTGAGCTACCTCACCGGTGCTCTTTCTAAAAGGACATACCCTCAGAATATGGCCATGACGGCCACAATAAAAACAAACACCTGTGCCATAACGGCATTTCCCCGAATGACGCTTACCACATCTGGAACACTGAGGAATAAGTGGCCTCGACTGAGAAAATCCTCTGCTCCTCTGAGAACCTCGATCCCTGGAGCTTGGACCGGCTCCTAAATACCTCGTGGGCTCAAATCTCCCACCTGTGAGCTGCGGGGGTATGTACTGGGTAGGCTGGGACGAATATCTCACTCATTCTTGAGGCAGCTCGTCCAAAAACTCACCGGGATAACCAACCGGTCTAGCCTCTTCTGTGAGATCTCCGCTGCCCCCTACCCCCACTGTACACTGCATGCTTGGCGAATAACCTCCTGACGTGAAAGCTGCACCGCTATCTTGGTCAATAACATAATGGCTTCCTTCATGACCCTAAAGTCTTCCCTTAACTGAGAAACTGGAGGCTCTGGTGCTGGGGCCTCAAAACCTGGCGAAGAAGAATTCGCCGACTGTGGAACCACATCCGGTATGCCCTGGGCATAAGCCCTATCAACTCTCTGAGTCTGACTAGTAGCTTCTGCTACTCCTTTGCCCTTCTGGCGTTGTTGCCCTCTTGGAGGCATAATCAGAACACAACAATACGTCGAGAGGAACTATCTTACTAACACAACTCATGTACGATCTTAGAGTGAGAAGAATAGAAACCAACTCCTAAATGTCCTGTAGCCTCTTGTTTATGGGTGTGGCGCGCAACACACCGATAATCAAGACTCTACTAGACACGGTCTGTAGACATTCCGAGGATCGATCGTTACGATACCACTCTGTCACCCGAACCGGGCGTGGTGGTGCCTACTACAGGCACCTTCTACCTTAACAATACAAGTAAACTGCGGAAATTAAATAACACCTCATTTTTTTTAAAGCAACCGTACGTGCAAGGGCAAAGCCGACAAGGCTGCCATATATACATGAACAAAAGACACTACACCGTACATGAGTCCAATCCCACATATGAATACAGACCTCTAAGAGTTATACTGAACTATGACGGGACAAGGCCCCGCCGTACCTAAAACTGTACAAAGCATGTACTGAAGGATATATACCAAAAGATAAACTCCTGAACAGAGGGAGCTATCCAAAATCTGGCGAGGATCCTACACTGCCGATCATCGAGCTGCGTACCTAAACTGCGGCATGAACGCGGCCGAAGGAGGTCGATGCGAAGAATGTACCAAGTATGTGAGCGATGAAATCTTGTAATGAAATCATAACAGTCTAAACAAAGCAGGAGACATGTATGATAACCAACCTACAGTACACAATACATAAGCAGTCATATCAAGTCAGGGACGCAGGCCCTCAAAGTCACTACTCAAATATGACTATGGGTCTCACGCCCATGATATCAATCATGCCCGTGGAATCCTTCCTCACCGGCGATCCGTGATGTAATAACACCAATAAGGATACATGAACACCAAGTCCCACCTGTGTCCTAAATACCACGTGGTCTCATGCCCCGGAATCCCACATCGTAAAAGCATGACCATAGGGTAACACAAACAAATCCGGGGACATATATGATAATCAAATTACAACACATTGTGCCTTACTAACAATGAGAGTAAACAGTAATATCCTTACAATATAAAATAGGAAGCTCATGATCAAAAGCAGACCATCCGCGCAGTATCATTTAGCCATCCTACTCTTGGGACTATTTCACCCGCGTAGGCGCGTGGACGCGTGAGGTATCCTCGCATGGGACTATTTCACCGCATAAGCCACTACGGACTCGCGTGAGGTATTCCTCGCATAGGTCGGACCGCGCGTGGGACTATTTCACCGCATAAGTCTTACGGACCGCATGAGGTATTCCTCGCATCGTGGGTAGCAATTCCACGGAATATCCAAATGCCACAAACCCGGGGAATGACCCCGAAACGACTGATATACCAATAGCACACAACCGGCTATTTCCAGCACACATAGGCAATTCTCAACTAAACAAGCCAAAGTACTTATCAAGGCACACATAGAAAAATTCTTATTTAGCAAGCGAAAGTACTTATCAAGGCACCCTTAGACTAATTCTCAATTAATCAAGCCAAAGTACTTATCAAGGCACAAATAGAATAATTCTCAATTAACAAGCCAAAGTACTTATCAAGGCATCACATGGAATAATTCTCAATTAATCAAGCCAAAGTACTTATCAAGGCATCACATGGAATAATTCTCAATTAATCAAGCCAAAGTACTTATCAAGGCACAAATAGAATTATTCTCAATTAAACAGGCCAAAGTACTACGTACGTACATTCTTTTCAAAAGACTCCTTTTTATGTAAAATCCCAAGATACTAACACCCGTAGTATCAAGGCGTGTCTATTTTTCAAAGTAAGTTACTACACGTTTAGAAAACTCATTTCAAGGCTTGAAATCAAGTAACTTCAAATTTTCACAATCTAGGCAACTTATGCCCTTTAATCAAAGTAGACAACTTTCTAAACCTTCCATAAAGCCGTTATAACCAACTTCCCATAAAGCCGTTATAACCCTTTATGGTTTTAGATATATCCATTCCTTTTATAACCAAGAGACTTATACTATTAAAACCAAGTATCACATACTTACAAATCAAGTTCTTAACTTTCAAAACACTTCAAGTCTCTTAATATATAGAAAACAAGTTTCTTCTACTTTTAAACCTCAAGTAACTCACTCCTTTAAAACAAGTTACTTCTCTTAAATCATGTCATTTCTCCTCTTTTAAAACAATTAAGTAAATCACTCCTTTGACTCCCCTAAAGTCATTATAATGACCTTTATGATTTTGGGACTAAGGCACTAGCCCAAAAGATTTGGAAACCACTTCCTTTTCAAGACTCTATGTACTTTAAGTAAAATACTTTCACTTTTAAGAATCCAAACTTCACTAAGAAAATGGATTTTACAACTTACAATTTAAACATCAAAGTACAATAAAGGAAGTTCATAGAACAAATTCTATTCTAGGCAATCCAAATACAACCAAGGAATGGATCATTTAAGGAGTATAACATACTTTCTTAATCTTAAGGAATCATGCTAGAAGAGGAGATAGTTCACATACCTTTTCGGCTAAATCCACAAGCTAAGCCGAATACGCGTGCGAGAAGTGTCAACCTATAATGGTCACAACAAGACTATCAACTTCTAGCCTCTAACGTAGAATAATACTAAGTATATGGTCTCTAATTCTACGGAAAATCGGGCAGCACTTCCTTTGTTTCTACTCACTTTGCCACCTTTTTCAAGGCCGAATACAATAACCAACAAGCCACATTTAAGGCTCCAAACAACAACCAAACAAAGGGGATTACACGCCTTACAATACGTGTAAAATTCCGCCCCACAATTCATACCAAATAGTTTAAAACTCCAAGCCATTCTCGGCCAACCTCTAGAACAACACTAAGTCTTTTTCAATCCTTTTCCAATTTCAAGTTCTTAGGTCAACATGTTATTTAGTCATAAACAACTTCAACAACTACAATTTCCTTCTTTATTCAACATGCGACGACTTAAACTAATAATCAACTTGAATTCCAATCTTAAAGCTAAACATGCTAGTTTTCGGATTAGGGTTCCAATAGCCCATAAATATATCAAACTTCATACTATATAACACATGCTTGCTAAAATCCATAGCTACAACAGTAAGTGAGTCTTAACTACTAAAACGACAAAATTTATACCTTTCCAAGCCCTTAAAATTTCCAAGATCCAAAGTCGCGCCTTAGAAATTCTTAGCTCCTTTCCTTAAGTTCCAATCCGCTCCAAGCACTCCTTAGAGGCCCATGAAGATCCCATCTTCAAGTTCCAACTTCAAAGTTGAAGAACTCCCATAGTTTCCGCCTTGCGACTAACGTAAAAATGTGTTTTTTCCGAAATCTTTCTATTGAGATAACCTTACAATACCCTTGGGGACATTGGGTTAAAGTCTTGTGGCTAATGGATCAAAACTACAAAATTTTGTGTGGGAAAGTTGGACAAAGCCGAGAGCTCATTGTGAAGCACAAGAGTTTCTCTAAAATTTTCTAAGTGTTAATGAGCTAGTCTTGCACTAGTAGTATACTTATAACACAATGGAGGGCTTAGACTTAAACAAATGTGAGGTTAGGATGAGTTTCACTTGGATCAAGCCTAGGTGGACAAGTTGACTTGTCAACAATATCAAGCTTTGGAAGACTTATCTTCTACCATGGTCAATGACCATTTTACCCTTGCATAAATTTCGACCAAGCCATGTGGGGGTGCCACGTGTCGCCCTCTCATTCGTCCATAAAATTTCGTAACCCTCGTGGGCCCCACAAAACGTAAAATTCCTCGGGTGGGCCCCACGTGACCAAATCCGTAAAAATAAATTTCCATAATATTACTAAGTCCCATACTCTTCAAATAATGCATTTTGAGAATCCAATTCTCAATAACGAACATTTTTCCTTTTCGATGCCCGGAAGATTTTCCGTCAGAAAAACAATTCTTCCTTTCGTACCGATTTCCAAGTCTTGCTTCCTTACGTGCATTCTCTTATACATGTCCTGGACTTACGGGGTGTAACAAAAAGCCTCCGAGAACTCATCCCAAGTAGCTGGGGACGCGTGCTCTCCCCGGGATAACTCCCACGAATCAAACCAATCGACTGCGGTATCACGCAGCCTATGCGAACCAAACTTCACGGACTCGGTCTCTGAAGCCTTGATCACTCGCATGATCCTCTGTAACTGACGAATGAACTCCTGCGGATCATCCTCAGGCCTCAACCCGTAGAACTCTGGCGCTCTGACTCAAAAATCCCGTAGCCTCAAACTATCGATCTCGGGTGAACCAGTGCTTCTTTGGGGCTGAGCTGCGCATCCGACCTATCTCTCGTATGCCCACGATCCCGCGATGGCGGGCCATCTCTCAGAACCCATCTCATCTGCTCCGGTGGGACCGAGGTGCAGTCTTGTGGTCTCATCGACCACCGCTGAGGCCCTAAACCTCTGGGCGGGCGTCGTGGAACTCGCGTCTCGGTATAGATCGGGCACGAGCCCTCGTGACTCTCGGTGTCCTACTAGCAGCTCCCTCGGTTGCCTTGCCCTTTGTTATACCCGTATTTCGCAGTATGCGTAGGGAATACGTCTGAAAGTCTAGCCTTAAAGTTTAGGCAAAACGTTTTTATTTGTGCACAACTCGCTAAAAGAATCGCTTTCCGACGAAGCGTTCCACGGCTTTCGTAGGGTAAATTCCGCTATGCCATTTCTAATTTTTGCGGATTTTTCCGAGAGACGAAACATTTTGGACCAACGGGAGGCCGACACTTGGCACGCTCCAAGTTGTGGACGTGAAATCGGCCATTGGCCGAATTGAAGAACCATTGGCACGTGTTGTGTGCCTTGTGCACAAGTCAAGGAGTTGGTAGGATATTTGTGT
This sequence comes from Przewalskia tangutica, assembly GCA_029844215.1. Lineage (NCBI taxonomy): Eukaryota > Viridiplantae > Streptophyta > Magnoliopsida > Solanales > Solanaceae > Przewalskia > Przewalskia tangutica. The sequence continues at coordinate 36,549,720 of CM056733.1, forward strand.
ATAGTTAATCCTCACCTACACTTGCCTTGAACTTGTCTTAATCTTGGCCATTGGTTGGCCACTTCTTGACCTATAAATACCCCTTAGAGATGAAGAGTTCTTCATCCACAAATCTTTCAAGTCTTGAAAATCCTCTCCTCTCCCTTTGTAGCCTTTTCGTCCAACCTCCTCCCCCTTGTGAAGGCCCTTGGCGAATACCCCCTCTAGCCTAGTAGTTTGGCCGAGGCCCCCCCCCTAGCCTAGCCAAAAATCTAACCCCATCCCGTGGTAGAAAAGTGGTCGTATGGTATCGTTATAATTCCCCAAATTCCCGAGCCCAAATACCTTAGGACTGAGTTTAAGTTGTGAAGAACTTCTAAGGTTTCCTTAGCATACAACTTAGGAGCAAAACCTTGCTCGGTAGCGACTTTTCTAGGATATTATTGGGCTTACTGAGGTAACTAATCCTAACCCTCTTTAGAATTAGAGAATACATACTGTAGTAGTATTAGAATAAGTATTAAATACTTAGAAGAATATCACAGAATAGAATTGAACTGCTACCACGATGAAGGGTTTAAAGAAGAATAATCAAATTGTACTTACATAGGATTGTTTTCTGATGAACTTATATATCTCACCGGGTAGGGAAGTGCTGCCCGACTTTCCGTAGAATTTTGAACCCTCTGTTTAGAATGACCTTAAGAGTAGTATTTGATAGTTGTATGTGACTATTATTGGCTGAGTCTGTACGAGCGACATATTCAACTTGGCGGTGGTTTATTTGAGAAGGTATGTGATTCTTCCTAAAGCATGATATTTTACAATATATATAGCGGTAGACGTACATGTGTTAATCGAATAATAACTACGGCAATGTCTTTGACTTAAGCTGAATAACACTTACTGCAATGCCTCACCGCTTAAGCCCTGAATAATACTTACGCGATGCCTCACGCTTACTTTGAATAATAAAGATCTGAAAGCATTTCAAAAGAATCTTGAATCATTTTTTTAATGTAAGAGAACTAATTGGTTTTAAACGAAGCTTAAGAGTTATACTAGCTTTATGGGAAGTTAAGTATAACCACTTAAGATTTATAAAAGAAACAGTTTGCCTATGTGTTTATAATGGACTTATATTGAATTGTGAAAAGAATAATAAGATGGTTTGATAAGTAGACATGATATGATGCTATGTGTGTTAGTGTCTTGTAAAGTTTGTGTAAAAGAGTATTCTTGTTGTGCTTATGTTGTTTAACGATAATCTGTAAGGTTAGTGTAACATCACTCGCTCTTGACATATTACCGGGTTGCGCCTCCGTCGGGGTAGACTCGAGCGATGCAGGACCATGATTCGAGAATACCTCATGCGGGTCCAAGGACCTATGCGAGCTCGGAGTTCGGGTTAGTGTGCGGGGTTATACCTCACGCGGTCATGTGGCCATGCGGACTACGAGTCGGGGCGATGCGAGTAGCTACCTCGATGCGGGGTTATATACCCTATGCGGGCCTATGTGATTGGCCTATGCGGACTACGGAGTCGAGATTAGGCTTGCATGGTGATACTACGCAATTGGCCTGCTGATCATTCGCAGCCTAGAAAAGACCATTCTGATTTACCTATTTATTGCTCTTGTTTGTGATGTGGCACTATGTGCGGTTTCCTTGGTTGTTTCATACATACTTGCAAAACTGCTTTTAAAATGATATGTTTCATTTAAGTATTTTACAGTTTCATATACTTAGTACCTGTTATCGACCTCCTTGAGGCTGCGTTCATGCCGCAGGTAAGGGCAAGCAGGTGCTAGATCCACATTCTTAGGATCTCTACGTTGGTGTCGGGAGCTCCATCTTTTCCGGAGGCTCTACTTTTGGGTATGATCTCCCTGTTGTAGATAGTTTTGTCTGATCGAGGTATGGCGGGGCCCTGTCGCCATAGTTGTATATTTCCTTAAGTGCGTAGTCATGTTTATGCGATTGTCGGATGTAACTGCTAAACCATGTTTATATATATGACGAAAGTCGATATTTTCTCACATAAAGCGTGTCTTATTTTATAAAGCTGTTTCATGTCTTGCTTTATATTTCCGTGATTACTCGATGTATGACTACTTGGGTGCCCGGTAAGGCACGATCCACGGGCCGGGCAGTCGTGACAAAAGTGGTATCGAGCGATTAATCCTCGGAAAGTGTCTGAACCGTATCTAGTAAGTCTTGATTATCGGTGTGTTGTGCACCACACCAATAATCGGAGGCTATATGATATTTAGGATTGGTTTCCATTTTCTCATTACGAGATCGTGCTTTAGAGTGTGTTATAGGTTGGACCCTCTAACGTATTCCTTTCTATGCGATTATGCCTCCACGTAAGGCAACCGGGCCCGAGAAGGGCAAAGCGTAGGAGGCGCTAGCGAGACACCCAGTCACGAGGCTCGGGCCCGTCTATACGAGACGGCGAGTTCTATGACGCCGCCGGCCAGCGAGACCACAGTACCACACCTCGCCCCACGGCTGGGCGGAGAGTTAGGGTACGAGAGATGGCCCAACTATTGGCTAAAGTTGTGGCCCGACACGAGAGAGATTGGATCACGGCGGTTCGGTTCGGCTCAGCTCGATCGCACCGTGGTGCACCCGAGGCGAATAGTTTGAGACTACGAGATTTCTTGAGTTGTAGCCGCGAGTTTTACTGGTCGAGGTGGAGGATGATCCGCGGAGTTCATCCGTCGGCACTGAGAGGATCGTGAGGGTGATCAAGGCCTCGAGAGACAGTCTGTGACCTTCGGTTCGCATAGGCTGCGTGATACCGCAGTCGATTGGTTTGATTCATGAGAGTTATCCCGGGGAGAGCACGCGTCCCCAGCTACTTGGGATGAGTTCTCAGAGGCTTTCCTCACCCACTTCTTGCCTCCACAGATGATGAGGGCGCGGTGATAGATTTTTCTTGAGGCGAGAAGGGCCGTCGGGAGTACAATGTCGAGTTTGATTCATTGGCTCGATATGTCCCAGCATTGGTAGCAGTTATGAAGGATAGGGTGCACCGCTACGTCACGGGCTAGATGACTATATGGCGAGTCGTATGCGGGTGTTTCTCTTCACCGGTATGGACATTACGCATGCGAGCTCATGCTCTTGGATGTGAGGCGTAGAGATCGCGGGTTGTGAGCGGCGAGAAGAAGACGGGGCAGGTCGTTTGGTGGCTATCGTGGTGGCGGCCTCGGCAGCGATCTAGATTTGCACCACGGCCGGCTGAGCACTCTGCACCGTCTCGGCCAACCGAGATATTCGAGGCGGGCCGGGGCCCGTGACTTGACATCGAGCGGCGAAGGTTACGGCGATCGGGACCACCCGCCGGTGTGGCCGTCGGTAGATCCCGGGAGTTGTGATGCAGGAGTTTGTTTGATTGTGGCAGCGGCGGTCACTATGCGGAACCGTCAGACCAAGGCGATCTTGATGGTAGGTCACTCTGAGTTCTTTCGCGGTCTTCTTCATCTCCTACGATTTACTCGCCCGGGCGTGGTACTCATGGGTCAGCCAGTCGCGGCAGGTCGTGGCTCGGGTCGATTCTAGCGGTCCTCGTAACCGCATTTATGCTTTGTCGGTAAGCGGGATCGTGAGGCCTCACCGATGTCGCCATAGGTACTTTATCGGTTTAGGTTTGATGTGTATGCTTTGATAGATCGGGTTCTACTCTGTCCTATATATCTCCCTTGTTGCTAGTAGGATAGGGATAGAGCCCGAGTCCATAAACCCTTTCGAGGTAGCTACGCGATGGTGATTCGGTGGTAGCTCGGCGGGTATATAGAGCTTGTCCTGTGACCATTTACGATCGTCGGACCCTAGCCGACTTGATAGAGTTGGAGATGATTGACTTGACGTGATCATGGGGATGGATTGGCTAGCTTGCTACGCCAATGTAGACTGAGAGAGAGAATAATGCAGTTCCATTTCACGAGGCCGGTTGTTGAGTGGGAGGAACGCGGTATCGTAGGGTAGGTTTATTTCCTACCTCAAGGCTAGGAAGATGGTGCGAGAAGGGTATATCTACCATCTCGTTCGTGTTTGATCAAGGCTGCGGTACAGATTTTCGATCGATTCGATGAGTCACGAGTTCCCGGGCGTGTTTCGGATGACCTCCGGGTATCCTCCCGAGAGGAGATTGAGTTTGTATTGACATATTACGGACACTCGGCCTATTTCCATTCCGCCATACGAATGGCACTGCCGAGTTGAGAGAGTTGAAGGATCACCTTAGAGATTTCTTTGGAGAAGAGGGCTTCATCAGGCCTAGTGTTTCTCACCGGGAGCGCGGTATTGTTCGTGAAGAAGAAGGGCGGGGCCAGCTGCGCATGTGTGTTGATTCTGAGCGGTGAACAAGGTGACCATTAAACGAATACCGCTTCCCGGGATTGATGATTTGTTCGACCGATTGCGAGTGCGAGATGTTTCTCAAGATTGATCTGCGATCGGGCTATCATCAGTGCGAGTCGAGAGAGGTGGATGTCCCTAGGATCGCATTCGGACGATGCGGGCATTATGAGTTCGGTCATGTCTTTTGGGTTGACAATGCTCGTGGTATTCATGGATTTGATGAACCGAGTGTTCAAACCATTTTTGGACACGTTTGTGATAGTGTTCATTGATGATATCTTGGTTTATTCTCGCTCGGGCGAGGAGCATGCGGAGCATTTGAGGCGATCTTGTGATTCTCCAGACCAACGATTGTCGCCAAGTTTTCCAAATGTGAGTTTTGGTTGACTTGATGGCGTTTCTTGGGCATATTGCCGGTGATGGCATTCGAGTGGATACGGCCAAGATCGAGGCGATCGAGACTTGGCCTAGACCTACTACTCCGCGAGAGGTTCGCGATTTTACGGGCCTTGCGAGGATATTATCGGTTCGTGGAGAAGTTTGCTTCTATCTTCGCACCATTGACTAGGCTGACTCGAAGGCGACCAAGTTTGATGGTGATGCTTGTGGCGGGGTTTCGATTCTTGAAAAGAGGCGGCAGCCCCGTTCTTACTCTTCCGGAGGTCGGATGGTTATGTCGTGTATTGTGATCGTCGGGCATCGGGTTGGGATGTGTGTTGATGCAAAGCATGGCGGGGTTATAGCATATGCATCGACGGTGAAGAAACACGAGGAACTACCCCCATGATTTGGAGTTGGCGGTGTGATTTACGCTTTGAAGATGCGAGGCACTATTTGTATGGGGTTCACGTGGATATTTTTACAGACCACAAGAGCCTCGGTATATCTTCACAGAGGAGCTGAACTTCACGGCGAGAGGCGGTGGTTAGAGTTGCTTAAGGATTACGATGTTGATATCTGTACCACCGGGAAGGCGATGTTGTGGCGGATGCTCTTAGTCGTAGGTCGATGGGAGCCTATCGGATGTGCGGCTAGAGAGGAGGACATGGTTCGTGATTTGCACCGATTAGCGAGCCTTGGTGTCCGTTTGATTGATTCGATAGCGATGGGGTTAGAGTTCGTGAGGTTGCGAGTCTTCCATCGTTGAGGAGGTGAAGAGGCAACGATTCGAGATCGGCTTTGATTCGATATCGTGATCTGACTCTTCGTGAGGGCAAGGGTCCTTTTGAGGTAGCACGATGGGGTGCTAAGGTTTGAGGCGATTGTGTGTTCGGATGTTTGAGGACTTGTGAGTTCTTGGGAAGCACACGCGTAGCGTTACTCTATCCATCAAAGTCGACCAAGATGTACCACGACCTTAGATCGTGTATTGGTGGGATGGCTTGAAGAGGGCGTTGCGAGTTCGTAGCTCGGTGCGTGTTGTCGGCGGTGAAGGTAGAGCACGTGAGGCACGGTGGTTTGTTCTGACGATTGAGATCGACACGGAAGTGGGAGGTAATCAACATGGACTTCATCACGGGATTACCTCGCACTCGGAGGAGACATGATTCTATATGGGTTATCGTCGACGGTGGCGAAATCAGCCCACTTTCTTCCGTCGGGGCGACTTTTTCGGTGAGGATTATGCGGACTTTACATCAGAGATCGTCGAATGCATGGAGTCCCTACCCGATCATATCGCACAGGAGCCCGGTTCTGGCTAAATTCGGAGGTCCTTCCAGAGGGGTTTAGGGGCGAGTTGCTGATGTCGCATTTCATCCACGCAGAGCGACAGGCGAGCGCACTATCCGCACTCTTGAGGATATCTTTGCGAGCCTGTGTTATTGACTTCAGTGGTAGTTTGGAGGATCATTTGCCTCTAGTTGAGTTCGCGTATAATAATAGCTACCACTCCAGTATTCAGATGGCGCCTTATGAGGCCTTGTATGGGAGGAAGTGCAGATCGCCTATAGGTTGGTTCGATGTGGGCGAGTGCGGCTAGTGGGACCAGATTTGATACAGCAGCGATGGATAAGGTGAAGCTTATCCGAGGCGGCTATTGACAGCTCGAGTCGGCGAAGTCGTATCACGGATCATCGTCGTCGGCATCTTGAGTTCGAGTTCATGATTGGGTTTTCCTAAAGGTGTCACCCATGAAGGGTGTGATGAGATTCGGGAAGAAGGAAACTCAGCCCTAGGTACATTGGGCGTTCAGTTGTCGCAGGTAGGCAAGGTTGCTACGAGTTGGATCTGCCGTCCGATCCGGAGGCGGTGCATCGGTTTTTCACGTATCTATCTTTGAGGAGATGTATCGGGATCCATCTAGGTACACCGATTGACGATGTCCAGTGACCGAGGGTTATCGTATGAGGAGATTCCCATAGCTATAGTCGATCGTCGAGTTAGCGTCTGCGGACGAGGGCGTGGCTTAGTCAAAGTCTTGTGGCGGAACGAGCTCGAGGAGGAGATGGCGTGGGAAGCCAGGAGGACATGAGGCAGAAGTATCCTCACCTATTCCCCACCTCCGGGTAATTCACTTTCCTACTTGTAAATTTTCGTTATCGTTTACGCCTAAGTGTTACGTGGCGTGTGTGGCATTTGCAATGCTTTAAGTTATGAAGAATCTTATCGTTATTGGTATCTTGGGAAGGAACATTCGACGAATGTTTCTAAGGAGGGAGAATGTTATACCGTATTTCCGGAGTATGCGTGGGGAATACGTCATAAAGTCTAGCCTTAACGATTAGTCAAAACGTTTTTATGTGGGCACAACTCGCTAAAAGAATCGATTTACGACGAAACGTTTCCACAGCTTTCGTAGGGTAAATTCGTGCTATGCAATTTCTAATTTTTGCGGATTTTTCCGAGAGACGAAACATTTTGGACCAACGGGAGGGCGACACTTGGCACCCTCCAATTTGTGGACTTGAAATCGTCCATTGGAACGAATTGAAGAACCATTGGCACATTTTTTGTGCCTTGTGCACAAGTCAAGGAGTTGGTAGGATATTTGTGTATAGTTGATCCTCACCCTACACTTGCCTTGAACTTGTCTTAATCTTGGCCATTGGTTGGCCACTTCTTGACCTATAAATACCCCCAAAGAGATGAAGAGTTCTTCATCCACAAATCTTTCCAAGTCTTGAAAATCCTCTCCTCTCCCTTTGTAGCCTTTTCGTCCAACCCTCCCCTCCTCTGAAGGCCCTTGGCGAATACCACCCCCTCTAGCCTAGTAGTTTGGCGAGGCCCCTAGCCTAGCCAAAATCTACCCCTCCCTTGGTAGAAAAGTTGTCTTCTAGTATTGTTATAATGCCCAAAATACCTAGCCCAAATACCTAAGTACTTAGTAGAAGTTGTGAAGAACTTCTAAGGTTTCCTTAGCATACAACTTAGGAGCAAAACCTTGCTTAGGCGCGACTTTTTCTAGGATATTATTGGGCTTACTGAGGTAACTAATCCTAACCCTCTTTTGAATTAGAGAATACATACTGTAGTAGTATTAGAATAAGTATTAAATACTTAGAAGAATATCACAGAATAGAATTGAACTGTTACCACAGTAGAAGGGTTTAAAGAAGAATAATCAAAGCGTACTTACATAGAATTTGTTTTCACGATGAACTTATATAGCTCAGGGTAGGGAAGTCTTGCCCGACTTTCCGTAGAATTGTGAACCCTCTGTTTAGAATGACCTTGAGTAGTATTTGATAGATGTCTGTGACTATTATAAGGTCGACTCTGCGCGCGACATATTCAACTTGGCAGGTGGTTTTCGCTGAGAAGGTATGTGATTCTTCCTAAAGCATGATATTTTACAATATATATAGTACGGTAGACGTACATGTGTTAACTGAATAATAACTACGGCAATGTCTTTGACTTAAGCCTGAATAACACTTACGGCAATGCCTCACGGCTTAAGCCTGAATAACACTTACGAATGCCTCGGCTTAAGCTTTGAATAATAAAGATCTGAAAGCATTTCGAAAGAATACTGAATCATTTTTTAACAGAAGAGAACTAATTGGTTTTTAAACAGAAGCTTAAGAGTTATACTAGCTTTATGGGAAGTTAAGTATAACCACTTAAGATTTATAAAAGAAACAGTTTGCCTATGTGTTTATAACAGACTTATATTGAATTGTGAAAAGAATAATAAGATGGTTTGATAAGTAGACATGATATGATGCTATGTGTGTTAGTGTCTTGTAAAGTTTGTGTAAAAGAGTATTCTTGTTGTGCTTATGTTGTTTAACGATAAGCTGTTAGGTTAGTGTAACATCACTCACCTCTTGACATATTAGGGGTTAAGGCGCCCTCCGTGCGGGGTAGACTCGGTGATGCAGGACCATGATTCGAGAATACCTCATGCGGGTCCAAGGGACCTATGCGGAGCTCGGGAGTTCGAGTTAGTGTGCGGGGTTATACCTCATGCGGTCTATGTGGCCATGCGGACTACGAGTCGGGGCGATGCCGAGTAGCTACCCTCGATGCGGGGTTATATACCTATGCGGGCCTATGTGATTGGCCTATGCGGACTCTGAGAGTCGAGTTAGGCTTGCATGGTGATACTACGCAATTGGCCTGCTTGATCATTCGCGACCTAGAAAAGACTGTTCTGATTTACCTATTCTTTGCTCTTGTTTGTGATGTGCACTATGTGCGGTTTCCTTGGTTGTTTCATACATACTTGCAAAGCTGTTTTAAAATGATATGTTTCATTTAAGTATTTCTGATTTCATATACTTAGTACTGTTATGCGACCTCGCTTGAAGCTGCGTTCATGCGCGGTAAGAGGCAGCAGTGCTAGATCCACATTCTTAGGATCTCTACGTTGGTGTCGGGAGCTCCATCTTTTCCGAGGCTCTACTTTTGGGTATGATCTCCCGTTGTAGATAGTTTTGTCTGATCGGGGTATGGCGGGGCCACTGTCCGCCATAGTTGTATATTTCCTTAAGTGCGTAGTCATGTTATGCGATGTCGGATGTAGCGCTAAACCATGTTTATATATATATGCCGAAAAGCGATGTTTTCTCACATAAAGCGTGTCTTATTTTATAAAGCTGTTTCATGTCTTGCTTTATATTTCGCTGATTACTCGATGTATGACTACTTGGGTGCCGGTAGGCACCATTCACGGGCCGGGCGGTCGTGACACCTTCAGGCAGGTTGCCTTACGTTGAGGCATAACTGTTAAAGAAAGGAAATACGTTAGAGGGGTCCAACTTATAACACAGCTCTAAGGCACGATCTCAGAGTGAGAAGAATGGAAACCAATCCTAAATATCCTATAACCTCCTTATTATTGGTGTGGTGCACAACACACCAATAATCAAGACTCTACTAGATACGGTCTGTAGACACTTTCCGAGGATTAACTGCTCTGATACCACTTTTGTCACGACCCATTCGGGGCGGTGGTAGTGCCTTACCCGGGCACCCAAGTAGTCATACATCAGATAAAATCAGCGGAATATAAAAACAAGACATGAAACAATGTAAATTGAGACACAGTTTATCTGAGAAAAGTCGCATTTCGGCATATATATATAAACCAAAATCTGGCAGTTACATCCCAACTGTACAATAGGACTACAGACCTCTAAGGAAGTAAACAACTATGGCGGGACAGGGCCCCGCCATACCCTGAATGTACATATATCTACAACATCAGGGAGAACCATACCAAAAGTCGAGCCTCGGAAAGATGGAGCTCACGACACCAAAGCAAAAGATCCTAAGGATGCGGATCTAGCACTGCTTTCCCTTACTGCGGCATGAGCGGCCCGAGGAGGTCGATAACAGTACCAAGTATGTGAAACTGTAAAGTACTTAAATGAAATCATATCAATTTAAAGCCAATTTTACAAATGTGTACAAAACAACCAATGTAACGCATAGTGCCACATCACAAACAAGAGCAATAAATAGGTAAGCGTAAATGTATTTTTGAGTGCGAATGATCAGTAAGGCCAACCGCCCATAGTATCATTATGCATGCCTAATCTGAACTCCAGCGATCGCATAGGCTCACATAGGCGCGTGAGGTATTCCCGCATCGAGGGTAGCTCTCCTCGACATCGTCTGGACTCGTAGTCGCGTGGCCACATAGACCGCGTGACCACAAGGCGCACTAACACGGAACTCTCGTAGCTCGCATAGGTCCCTGGACCCGCGTGAGGTATTCTCGAATCATGGTCCCGGACCTGAGTCTACCCGCGGAGGCAGCTTAACTCCCGGTATCATGTCAGTAGGTGAGTGATATAATACTAACATAACAGCTTATCGTTAAACAACATAAGCACAACAAGAATACCCTCTTATACAAACGTTACAAGACACTAACACACATAACATCATAATATGTCTACTCATCAAACCATCTTATTATACTTTCCAGAAATCAATACAAGTCTTTCATAAACACATAAGTAAACTGTTCATTTTCTCTTCCTTAAGTCATTATACCTAACTTCCCATAAAGCTAGTATAACTCTTAAGTTTTTTGTTTTAAAAAAACAAATATTCTTCTTCTTTCAAAAATGACTTATAATTCTTTTGAAATACTTCAAGATTTTATTATTTAGACTCAAGTCAAAAGACGTCAAGTAAAACCATGTTCAGTTAACACACGTACGTCTACCGTACTATATATATATTTTAAAATGTCATGCTCAAGAGTATAGGAAGAATCACATACCTTCTTATACCGTATTTCGGAGTATATGCGTGGGGCGTCGTAGAAAAATTTGAAACTTGTACTAAGGCTTGGCGAATTAATTTTGTTCACACACGTTTAGAGTCGTTTTTCGAAAACGTTTTCCACGACTTTCGTAGGGAATTTCCGCTATGTCATTTTTAATTTTTGCGGATTTTTCAGAGGCGAAACATTTTGGACCAACGGGAGGCGACATGGCACCCTCAATTGGTGGACTTGAAACGTCCATTGGGACGATTTGGGCTAGCCTTTGCGTTTTTGGTGCCTTGGCTAAAGTCAAGGGTTGGTAGGATATTTGTGTGTAGTAAATCCTAGCCTACACTTGCCTAACACTTGGTTTAATCTTGGCCATTGGTTGGCCTTCACTTGACCTATAAATACCCTCTCTTTGATGAATTCTTCATCCTTTCCACAAATCTCTAAGTGTTAAAATCCTCCTCTCTTGTTGTTGTTCTCGTCCCTCCCTTGGCGAGAGCCCTCCCCTTGTGTGGCCTTGTGGCCGAGACTTCACCTCCTAGTGGTGTTGTTCTCGTATAATATACCCCACTTTGTGGTGTAGAAATACTCTCAAAAGTATTGTTATAATGCCCAAATTACCTTAGCCGTATACCTTGTTGTATTCTAAGGTTATACCTATCTGAAAATGCCCGAAATACTATTATACTTGTCGCTCCACAAAACCGAAACCCTAGGAAAATCTCCATAGTCCGTTGGAGTATTGTGTAGAAGTTGGTTAGAACTTCTAAGGGTGGTTTAGAGCGGGTTGGGCGCTCGGAGTTGAGCTAAACGTTTGCCAGGATCGACTTTAACTAGGATAATTATGGGCTTATCGAGGTAATTATCTTGTCCCTCTGTTGTAATTGGAAATTGCATATTATTAGAATATATAGTTGAAGTATACTATATATAGAACTGAACGTAGTTATCGGCAATGTCTTTTGACTTAAGCCTGAATAATACTTACGGCAATGTCTTGCGACTTAAGCTGAATTTAAAGAAGAATCTTGATCAGAATTACATATGGGTATTACTGAGACTTGTGTAGTAGTAGCCATGGAGTAGAATTGTACCCGTTAGGGTTAGGCGATAACCCGGTTGGCTTGGTAGCGGCACCGACAAGGAGGAGATTTCTGTTGTTGCGAGAGTCTTTGCGAATTTTTGGTAGAATGTTCTCTGATGAGATCTAAATGTTAATAAGCGCCTTGTGGCCTTATAGGTTGAAGTACTACGTGTGGCGCGATCTTGGCTTAAGGAGTAGCCGCGGTTGGAAGTACTTGGGCGTTTTGCTATTAGTCGATAATCGTCGCGAGGTATGTGAACCTCTTCCTATCTCTTCTAGCATGATATGTGTGAACTATGTAGTACGGTAGGCGTACATGTGCTAAATGTATTTAATTGGTTTAAAACATAAAGTGTTATAACGGCTTTATGGGAAGTCGGTTATAATGACTTTATGTTGGTAAGAAAATACTTGTGGTTTTAAAAGGTAAGCGATTTGAACTATAAGCGGCTTGTTATGTGTTAATAGAGAACTTGAAGTAATACTTGGTTTTGAAAACTTAAGAGTTATACTAGCTTTATGGGAAGTTAGGAATAACGGCTTAAGAATGTTTCTTGATTTGAAATCGAATGTGTATCGACAAACCAACTGCGGCGTTAATAAAGGAAAATGTTTTGAATAATTAAGTATTATTAAAACCGGTAGAAACTTCCATCTGCATAGAAGCTAAGATGAGACAAAATGATATTTCTAGATCATGGTCTTTGTAATAAGATTGTTATAAACAAGAATATCCTACTCACATATAAGGCTTATGTTTCTCATTGTTTAAAGAGAATTATATTCTTAAATGAATAAGACTATGAACTCTGAAACCTTTCTAAAATAAGAAACGTGAACATTTGAAATTAGGCAAACTTGGGCGTTTGGAAAATAATGTTGTTACTTGATTTTACAAAGGTAAGAGTTTTGGTTTTCTTAAAAGGGCGATCACTCTATTTTATACTACGTATTGTGTGACTTATGTGAAGAAAGCAGATCTTTTAAAGATTTAATGTGTGAAGTACTTTGGGGATAGATACCAACTTGTTAGTAGAAAGTACCTTGTGTGAATAACTTGATTGTATTGGTTTGTGATAGCCTTGTAATACTTTCTTGTTGATTTGATAAGTAAACATGTTAGGATGCTACGTGTGTTAGTATCTTGTGATGTTAGTGTAAAGGGGTTTTCCGCCCATTGCGCTTAAAGTTGTTTGACTATCAGTTATGTTGGTATTGTACCACTCACCTTGACTTGTGCGGAGGTTAAGGCGCCTCCGATGCGGGGTAGACTTCGAGTGATGCAGGACCATGATTCGAGAATACCTCATGCGGGTCCAGGGATCCATGCGGAACTACGGAGTTCGTGTTAGTGTGCGGCCTTTATGGTCATGCGGTCTTTGTGGCCATGCGGATCGCGAGTCGAGGCGATGCGGGAGTAGCTACCCTCGATGCGGGTTATACCTCATGCGGGCCTATGAGGTTGGCCTATGCGGGCTGCGGAGAGTTCGAGGCTAGACGCGCACATTTGATCTGCGAGCGAGTGACGGCTTTTATCATGTGACGGTCTAGCAGATATCATGACACGATTTATGACCTTGTTGGTGCGTAGGTGTTAGTAGTCGGCTATGCCTTCGTGCTTACCACTGTCTTGTTTTATTAGGACACAGTGGGACTGGTGTTCATGTGTATTCCTTGGTGCTTGTATATCATAAGCTATGGCGGTGAGGAAGGTATTCCACGGGCATGATTGATGTTGTGGCGTGAGACCCATTGTTATGTTTGAGTGATGACTTTGAGGCGTGAGTCACGACTTGATATATTTGCTTGTTTATTGTGAGCGTAGTTTTGTTATCATACATGTCTCTATTTTATATAGACTACTATGATTCCATTCTGATATTTTGATTTCACATACTTGCTGTTGTCTTGACCTCCTTGGTGCGTTCATGCTGCGCAGTAAAGGTACACCGATCGTTGATCCTCGCTCTTAGGGTCCTGATTCGGTAGCTTGGGAGAGCTCCGTTTCTCGGAGGCTTGTCTTGGTATAGTCCTGTTGTTGTAGGTGCTTACATTCGAGGTATGGCGGCCCCGTCCGTCGTTGTTGTCATATCATTCGTAAGTGCATGTAATCTTGTTGTGGCGGGGTTTGTAAAAAGTTAAACTGCTCATGTTGAAAAAGTTGTTATTTACATATATCCGAAAGGCAAGTTTTCTCAAATTATTGTTTCATATTTCATAATATGTCTTGTATCGTTTATGTTCAGTGATTACTCGATGTTGTATCACTAGGGTGCACAGGGTAAGGCACGATCACGGGCCAGGAATCGGGTCGTGACAAAACTGGTATCGAGCGATTAATCCTCGGAAAGTGTCTGACCGTATCGATGAAGTCTTGATTATCGGTGTGTTGTGCACCACATCAATAATCAGGAGGCTATAGGGTATTTAGGATTGGTTTCTATTCTTCTCACTCTGAGATCGTGCCTTAGAGCTGTGTTGTAAGTTGGACCCTCTGACGTATTTCTTTCCCTTACCATTATGCCTCCGCGTAGGGCAAACCGGGCGGGAGGCAAAGCGGGAGGAGCTACGAGTAGAGTTCGGAGGCGAGGCACGAGGCCCAATCATCACGAGTTAGGTGCTTCATTCGGGATTTCTGCGACATTACTAGCCCAGAAAGTTTAGCACGGCGGCGATTCCTCTGCGGCCATGATATTTGAACCTTGGTTCCACGGCCAGAGCAGTGAATATAGATTGCAAAGAGGCAACCACATTTACTAGCTATGGATTTGGCTACGGAGAGTATACCGATGTATCGCGAGTCTTGATGACTACCTAAGAGAAGGTTGTGCAAGAGTAATTCTTGATTAGGCTTGAGCATGACACGTATGCGGGCTTATGCGCGGCGAGCCAAAGCGTAGAGATCGGCGGGTTAACGAAGGACAACGAGAAGAGGGCGAGCGGCGAGTCCTTTGGTAACTTTCGAGGCGAGTCACCTCGCAGATTAGATTATGCACATCCACGGTGCAGTGGTCCTCGCGGGGTTCGGGGCGTTCGGGGTGTGCAGGAGTTGGTCAGAACTCCAGGGCTTCCGGTTCACAGTGTGACAGACGTCATCCCGGGGAATGTCGTATTTTAGTTGGTACTTGTTGTATCTATGACCGTCAAGGTCTGGTGTCGAAGGGTGTCCTTGTAAGAGAACTTAGCCTTCAGGATTGGTGGGTAGTTTGTCATCTCCCACTATCGCCTACAGGCGAGTTTGATTAGAACGGCTAAAGGGGTGTGAAGCTTGAGAGTTATAGATATATCTTTAACCTGCAGAGATCAGTATGTGTGATAAGGTGAGTATACCTTAAGTGCTATGTTCTGATAGCAGTGTGTTAGTTGTGATTAGAAATCTTGGTTGTTTAACCGAGTAAGATTTTGGGGGATAGAGAAGGTGTGAGCCTTAGAGCTTTTTACGTAGAGACCTTAGAGGTGAGGCCATCTCGAGAAAAGGTGTAGTGTTATGTTTGACCCTTATCGGAAGTGCATAGTGCATGTGAGTTGTGTTTGGGATAGGTCTCTAAGTAGTGTGGAATGAAAGGGGGGTAGTTGAGCTAAGAAGACCGCTAGGTTTTCGTAACGTGTTTAGTGAGAGTTTTCGCCGTGGAGCTAGCGTTTCTGGCGTTGCGGTCGGGTTGAGGCCACGTTGCGGGTCAACCCGCGGCATGGTTGGTGGGTCGGTTGTGGTGGTCGCCTTGTGATAGGGTCACGAGGGTGTTAGGCCCAAATTTAGTTGACCACGTGCGAGTTCGTGGATGCGTTGACGATGAGTCGGGCGATGGGGGCAGCCATCGTGTTCTTCGGTCAGGACCGTTTACTCGGCTGTGTTGAGTTATCAGAAAGGTTGTAGGGCTGCACGAGATGCCTACCTACACCTTAAGACGAACGATGGAGCCAGTTACGGCTGCTTTTTTACGGAGGTTTTGCGAGCAAGGTTAGGAACTTCAGTGAGTCTCGAGAATCGCATTCGCCTCGGGCGGTGGTTGGATTTCGGGAGTAGTTGTGGAGATTGTTGTCTCGTGGAGGAGTGTTTAAGCTACCATTTCGGTGTTCGGATGTCACCTTTGAAGCCTTGTAGGGGCGGAAGTGTAAGTTCTTGGTCGATTGGTTCGATGTTGGCAAGGTTGACGATTGGTTCGAGCTTGTTCCGGTGATGTGGATAGTGAAGCTTGTCTAGAAGAGGTTCGCGGCTCGGAGAAATCGTGCGGATAATCGGCAGCGGCGGCAGAGTTGAGTTGACGGTCGGTCTTCTTGAAAGTACCACCGGGGTGGGTGTGGCGAGTTTTGGAATACTGAGGAACTTAGCGAGTTACTTTGGGCCTTTGTGTCCATGTGAAGAATAGGCGGGTTGCCTATATGTTAGCTTTTGACGTCCGACTTAGGAGGCAACATGTCGATCGCCGTATTGTTATGATCGGGAAAGTATCGGAGAATCCATCGAGTGTTCCGATTAATAATGACCACATTAGAGATAGTAACCCGAGTCTTGAAGCGGCCGTATCGGAATGTGGTAAGAGTTCGAGTGTCTGACGGCCTCGGGGATCATGGCGGCCGGTACCATTTGTTGGGTCGTCGGAGCAAGGCTCGCGACAAAGTGACAAAGTGGTATCTATGACGAGTAAAGAGAGAAGCGATCATGTATGGCAAGCATAGATGTGATCATTTCTTTTGTAAAGAGAAGGTGCGAAGGAAGTATATTTTAGACCCCGGTGAGAAGTGTTTTGTGGTGATGGTTAGAGGTGTTTCCTCGTGGACTTTGATGTAAGTAGTTGCGCAGTTGTTTCTGTGGCCAGGTGTGGCAGGATTGATTCTCGTAAGTATAGTAGTGAAGACTATACTGGCGCGCGTTTGTTTGAGGCTTGAAGGAACATTCGGACGAATGTTTCTAAGGAGAGAATGTTATACCGTATTTCAGTATATGCGTGGGGCGTGCGTAGAAAAATTTGAAACTTGTACTAAGGCTTGGCGAATTAATTTTGTTCACAACACGTTTAAGTCGTTTTTTAAAGCGTTTTCCACGACTTTCGTAGGGAATTTCGGTATGTCATTTTTAATTTTTTCGGATTTTTAGGGGCGAAACATTTTGGACCAACGGGAGGCGACACTTGGCACCCTCCATTGGTGGACTTGAAACGTCCATTGGGACGATTTGGGCTAGCCTTTGCACGTTTTGGTGCCTTGGCTAAAGTCGAGGTTGGTAGGATATTTGTGTGTAGTAAATCCTAGCCCTACACTTGCCTAACACTTGGTTTAATCTTGGCCATTGGTTGGCCTTCACTTGACCTATAAATACCCCTCTCCCTTTGATGAATTCTTCATCCTTTCCACAAATCTCTAAGTGTTAAAATCCTCCCCTCTCTTGTTGTTGTTCGTCCCTCCCCCCTTGGCCGAGCCCTCCCTTGTGTGGCCTTGTGGCCGAGACTTCACCCCCCTCCTAGTGGTGTTGTTCTCGTATAATATACCCCCCCCTTTGTGGTGTAGAAATACTCTCAAAAGTATTGTTATAATGCCCAAATTACCTTAGCCGTATACCTTGTTGTATTCTTAGGTTATACATATACGAAAATGACCAGAAAAACTATTATACTTCCGTGAGTCACAAACCCGAAACCCTATGAAAATCTCCTTAGTTAGTTGGAGTATTTTGTAGAAGTTGGTTAGAACTTCTAAGGGTGGTTTAGAGCGGGTTGGGCGCTCGGAGTTGGAGCTAAGCGTTTGCCGGGATCGACTTTAACTAGGATAATTATGGGCTTATCGAGGTAATTATCTTGTCCTCTGTTGTAATTGGAAATTGCATATTATTAGAATATATAGTTGAAGTATACTATATATAGAATCGAGCGTAGTTATCGGCAATGTCTTTTGACTTAAGCTGAATAATACTTACGGCAATGTCTTGCGACTTAAGCTGAATTTAAAGAAGAATCTTGACTGTAATTACATAGGGTGTATTACGGTGAACTTGTGTAGTAGTAGCCGTGGAGTAGAATTGTACAGTTAGGGTTAGGCGTATAACCCCCCTGGTTGGCCTGGTAGCCGGCCTCGGCAGAGGAGGAGATTTACGCTGTTGCGGGAGAGTCTTTGCCAATTTTGGTAGAATGTTCTACGATGAGATCTAAATGTTAATAAAGCGCCTTGTGGCCTTATAGGTTGAAGTACTACGTGTGGCGCGATCTTCTTGGCTTAGGAGTAGCCGACGGTTGGAAGTACTTGGGCGTTTTGCTATTAGTCGATAATCGTCGCGAGGTATGTGAACCTCTTCCTATCTCTTCTAGCATGATATGTGTGAACTATGTAGTGCGGTGAGCGTACATGTGCTAAATGTATTTAATTGGTTTAAAACATAAAGTGTTATAACGGCTTTATGGGAAGTCGGTTATAAACGACTTTATGTTGGTAAGAAAATACTTGTGGTTTTAAAAGGTAATCGATTTGAACTATAAGCGGCTTGTTATGTGTTAATAGAGAACTTGAAGTAATACTTGGTTTTGAAAACTTAAGAGTTATACTAGCTTTATGGGAAGTTAGGTATAACGGCTTAAGAATGTTTCTTGATTTGAAATCGAATGTGTATCGACAAACCAACTGCGGCGTTAATAAAAGGAAAATGTTTTGAATAATTAAGTATTATTAAAACCAGTAGAAACCTCCATCTGCATAGAAGCTAAGATGAGACAAAATGATATTTCTAGATCATGGTCATTGTAATAAGATTGTTATAAACAAGAATATCCTACTCATATAAGGCTTATGTTTCTCATTGTTTAAAGAGAATTATATTCTTAAATGAATAAGACTATGAACTCTGAAACCTTTCTAAAATAAGAAACGTGAACATTTGAAATTAGGCAAACTTGGGCGTTTGGAAAATAATGTTGTTACTTGATTTTACAAAGGTAAGAGTTTTAGTTTTCTTAAAAGGGCAGTCACTCTATTTTATACTACGGGTATTGTGTGACTTATGTGAAAAAGCAGATCTTTTAAAGATTTAATGTGTGAAGTACTTTGGGGATAGATACGAACTTGTTAGTAGAAAGTACCTTGTGTGAATAACTTGATTGTATTGGTTTGTGATAGCCTTGTAATACTTTCTTGTTGATTTGATAAGTAAACATGTTAGGATGCTACGTGTGTTAGTATCTTGTGATGTTAGTGTAAAGGGTTTTCCGCCCATTGCGCTTAAAGTTGTTTGACTATCGGTAGTTATGTTGGTATTGTACCACTCACCTTGACTTGTGCGGAGGTTAAAGCCCTCCGTCACGGGGTAGACTCAGCGATGCAGGACCATGATTCGAGAATACCTCATGCGGGTCCAGGGGATCCATGCGGAACTACGGAGTTCCAGGTTAGTGTGCGGCCTTTATGGTCATGCGGTCTTTGTGGCCATGCGGACTGCGAGTCCAGGACGATGCCGGGGAGTAGCTACCCTCGATGCGGGGTTATACCTCATGCGGGCCTATGAGGTTGGCCTATGCGGAGCTGCGGAGTTCGGGGCTAGACGCGCACATTTGATCTGCGCGCGAGTGACCGGCTTTTATCATGTGGCGGTGCAGAGCGGATATCATGACACAATTTATGACCTTGTTGGTACTGTGGGTGTTAGTAGTCGGCTATGCCTTCGTACTTACCCTGTACTGTTTTATTAGGACACAGGTGGGACCTGGTGTTCATGTGTATTCCTTGGTGCTTGTATATCATAAACTGCCGGCAGTGAGGAAGGTATTCCACGGGCATGATTGATGTTGTGGGCGTGAGACCCATTGTTATGTTTGAGTGATGACTTTGAGGGCGTGAGTCCCTGACTTGATATGACTGCTTGTTTATTGTGAACTGTAGTTTTGTTATCATACATGTCTCCTGCTTTATATAGACTACTATGATTCCATTTCTGATATTTTGATTTCACATACTCACTGTTATGCCGACCTCGCCCTTGAAGTGCGTTCATGCCGCAGGTAAAGGTACACCAGTCGTTGATCCTCGCTCTTAGGGTCACAGTTCAGCGCTTGGGAGAGCTCCGTTTCTCCGGAGGCTTGTCTTGGTATAGTCCCCTGTTGTTGTAGGTGCTTACATTCAGGGGTATGACGAACCTGTCCGTCGTTGTTGTCATATCATTCGTAAGTGCAGTAATCTTTGTTGTGGCGGGGTTTGTAAAAAGGATTAAACTGCTCATGTTGAAAAGTTGTTATTTACATATATGCCGAAAGGCAAGTTTTTCTCAAATTATTGTTTCATATTTCATAATATGTCTTGTATCGTTTTATGTTCCGCTGATTACTCTGATGTTGTATCACTAGGGTTCCCGGGGTAAGGCACCAGTCACGGGCCCGGAATCGGGTCGTGACACCTTCTCGGCGAAATCCACCTGCCAAGTCGAATATGTCGCGCGCAGAGTATCAACCTATAATAGTCAAATACGTCTATCAACGTCTAGACTACTCTGTATGAGAATCTAAGCAGAGGGTTCTCTATTCTATGGAAAATCGGGCAGCACTTCCCTGCAGTAAACTATACAAGTCTCATGTAAATACAATCTATGTAAATGCTGATTCGATCTTCTTTAATTCTTCTGATGTGATTACAATTCAATTCTCTTCTGTAATACCCTTCTATGTAATTACAGTTCAATTCTCTTCTTTAATATCCTTCTATGTATTATATACATTTTCTATACATCTACAGTATGTATTCGCCAATTACAATAGAAGGATAAAATTATTTACCTCGATAAGCCCAATATTATCCAAGATATAAGTCGATCCTGAGCAAGGTTTAGCTCCTAATCTGAACGCTCCAATCCGCTCCAAGAAACCCTTAGAAGTTTCTACACAACTTCTACTCTCTACTTCAACCAACTATGAAGTTTCTCTTAGGGTTTCGTTTAGTGACTAATGGAATATAAGGTAGTATTTCCGGACTCTACGTATAGAGATAACCTTGGAAATACTATAAGGGATTGGCTAAGGTATTTTGGGGATAGTGACAATACTTGGAGAGTATTTCTACCAAGAGAAGTACTTGCCGAGACCACTAGGGAAGGGGAGAGGGGTGTTTGCTAGGGCTTTCTTTAGAGGGAGATGGTGTTTGGACGAGAAGCTCTCTCAAAGGGGGGAAGTTTTGAGACTTGGAAGAATGATTTGTGGATGAAGAGTTTCTTCAACTTAGGGGGGTATTTATAGGGCTTTCAAGGGCCAAGATTAACCCATGTGGAGGGCAAGTGGAGGGTGGAGATTCACCCATGTGTCCTTATCCATCTACTACACAAAATATCCTACCTAACCTTGACTAATGAAAATGGCCACAAAAACGTGCCAATGTCGTCCATGGTGCGATCAGCAGGGTGACAAGTGTCACCCTCTTGTTGGTCCAAAATATTTTATCTCTCGGAAAAATCCGCAAAAAATATAAGTGACATAGCTGTAATTTTTCCTTCGCAAGTTTTGAAAAACGTTTCGTCGGAAAACGATTCTTTTCGGGGGTTGTGCACAAATTTCGTCCTATGCCTAACTTAAGGCTTAAACTTTTGTACGTACGCCCTTACGTACATACTCTGGAAATACGGGGTATAACACTCGATAAGCCCACAATTATCCAAGATATATGTCGATCCTGAGCAACGTTTAGCTCCAACTCCTTACGCTCCAACCCGCTCCAAGCGACCCTTAGAAGTTTCTAAACAACTTCTCTTAACACTTCAACCAATCTAGGAAGATTTTTCTAGGGTTTCACTTAGCGACTATTGGAATAAAGTAGTATTTCCGGGCTCCTAGTATTGAAATAACTTTGAAATACAACTAGGGATACTAGGCTAAGGTATTTGGGATTATACAACAATACACAAAGTATTTTCTACACAAGAGGGGGGGAGAGGGACGAAAACACTACAAAGGGGAGGGAGTATTTGCTTTGGAAAGTATTCAAGTGTGGGATGAAAATAAGTCTTCAACTTAAGGGGGTATTTATAGAAGAATCAAGGGCCATGATCAAGTCAAGTGGGTGGTCAAGATTGGGCCTTGTGTGTGTGGGTCCCACCACACCACATGGCCAACGAAATTGTTTCCAAATGTCATGGCCATTTCGGCCAAGGGGACAAGTGGCTAGCCACTTGTCCCTCCAATTCGGCCAAGGGTGCCACATGGGGGTGACACGTGTCGCCCCCCGATTCGTCCAAAATATTTCGTCTTCCGAAAATATCCAAAATACCGAAAATCTCAAAAACAAAGTGGGCCCCACAAAACCGTAAATTTCTCCCGTGGGCCCCACGTGACCATTTCTGAAAATAAAATCCCATAATTCTAATATAATCCAAGAAGTCCAAATACCAAATCTGGGAATCCAATTCCCACTAACGAACCTTTTTCCTTCACAAAACCCGGAAACTTTTCCGTCGAAAAATCACACCTTTCTTTCTTTCCAAAATTTATGTCGTATTCTCATACGTACGTCCCCACATACATACCCTGGAACTACGGGGTATAACATTTATAAAATGATAAAATGTGATTTCATTACAGTATTTTCAGTTTCACATACTTGGTACCACAGAAAAGGAATACGTTAGAGGGGTCCAACTTTAACACAGCTCTAAAGCACGATCTCAGAGTAAGAAGAGTGGAAACCAATCCTAAATATCCTATAGCCTCCTGATTATTGGTGTGGTGCACAACACACCGATAATCAAGACTCTACTAGATACGGTGCAGAGACACTTTCCGAGGATTAATCGTTTCGATACCACTTTGTCACGACCCATTCGGGGCGTATTTCGTGCCTCTGGGCACCAGTAGTCATACATCGAGTAATCGCGGAAATATAAAACAAGACATGAAACGATTTATAAAATAAGACCAGTTTAAGTGAGAAAATAGCGCCTTTCGGCATATATATATAAACATGGTTTAGCGATTACATCCGATCTTGTACCACATGACTCTGCACTTAAGGAAATATACAACTATGGCGGGACAGGGCCCGCCATACCTGATATAAAACTATCTACAACAGGAGATCATACCCAAAGTAGAGCCTCGGAAGGATGGAGCTCGACACCAACGTGGAGATCCTAAGAATGTGGATCTAGCACTGCTTGCCCACTGCAGCATGAGCAGCCCCAGAAGGAGGTCGATAACAAGGTACTAAGTATATGAAGCGTAAAATACTTAAATGAAAACATATCATTTTAAAATCAATTTTGCAAGTATGTCTGAAACAACCAAGGACGCGCATAGTGCCACATCATAAACAAGAGCAACAATAGGTAAATCGAATGTGCCTTTTCTAGGTGCGAATGATCGGCGGGGCAAATTGCGTAGTATCACCATGCAAGCCTAATCTCGGACTCGTAGTCCGCATAGGCCACTCACATAGGCCGCATAGGTACATAACCCGCGTCGAGGGTAGCTACTCCTCGGCATCGCCCCGACTCGTAGTCCGCATGGCCACATAGACCGCATGAGGTATAACCCCGCACACTAACCTGGAACTCCCGTAGCTCCGCATAGGTCCCCTGGACTCGCATGAGGTATTCTCGAATCATGGTCCCAGACCGCCTGAGTCTACCCCGCATCGGAGGGCAGCTTAACCCCCGGTAATATGTTAAGAGGTGAGCGATAGTACACTAACATAACAGCTTATCTTTAAACAACATAAGCACAACAAGAATACTCTCTTATACAAACGTTACAAGACACTAACACACATAGCATCATATCATGTCTACTTATCAAACCATCTTATTATTCTTTTCACAATTCAATATAAGTCTGTTATAAACACATAGGCAAACTGTTTCTTTTATCATTCTTAAGTGGTTATACTTAACTTCCCATAAAGCTAGTATAACTCTTAAGCTTCGCTTTAAAAACCAATTAGTTCTCTTCATTAAAATGATTCAAGATTCTTTTGAAATGCTTTCGATTCTTTATTATTCAGCTTAAGCGTGAGGCATTCATAGTAAGTGTTATTCAAGCTTAAGCGTGAGGCATTGCCGTATGTATTATTCGAGCTTAAGTCAAAGACATTGCCGTAGTTATTATTCGATTAACACGTATGCGTCTACCGTACTACATATATATTGTAAAATATCATGCTTTAGGAAGAATCACATACCTTCCGTGAAAACCACGCCAAGTTGAATATGTCGCGCAAAGAATCACCTATAATAGTCGACACGTCTATCAACGTTGAACTACTTTGTAAACAATTCTAAACAGAGGGTTCTATATCCTACGGAAAATTGGCGTCTTCCTGCGGTGAGCTACTGCATCTTTGTGAAAGCAGATCTATGTAAGTCTGATTTGATTAATCTTCTTTTAAACCCTTCTACTGTGATAACAGATTCAATTCTCGCAATATTCTTCTAAGTATCTAATACTTATTCTTATACTACTACAGTAAGTATTCTCTAATTCAAAAGAGGGTTAGGATTAGTTACCTCGGTAAGCCCAATAATATCCTAGATAAAGTCGCGCCTGAGCAAGGTTTGCTCCTAAGTTGTATGCTCCAAGGAAACCTTAGAAATTCTTCACAACTTCTACTAAGTACTAAGGGATTTGGGCTAGGGTATTTTGGGCATTATAACAATACAAGAAGGCAACTTTTCTACCAAGGGAGGGGGGTAGATTTCGGCTAGGCTAGGGGGGGAAGGCCCTCGGCCAAACTCACTCAAGGGGGGGGGGGGGGGATAGCTTTGGACGAACAAGCTTAAAGGAGAGGAGGGTTTTCAAGACTTGGAAGTAATTTGTGGATGAAGAACTCTTCATCTCTAAGAGGGTATTTATAGGTCAGAAGTGGCCAACGAGGCAAGATGATGCCAAGTGCAAGGCAAGTGTAGGGTGAAGATTTAGGCAAGTGTCCAAACACAAAATATCCTACCAACTCCTTGACTTGTGCAAAGGCACAAAAAACGTGCCACACTTTGTCCAATTCGTCCAATGGACGATTTCAAGTCCACCAATTGGAGGGTGCCAAGTGTCGCCCTCCCGTTGGTCCAAAATGTTTCGTCTCTCGGAAAAATCCGCAAAAATTAGAAATGGCATAGCCGGAATGTTATACCCCGTAGTTTCAAGGTATGTATGCGAGGACGTACGTACGAGAATACGACATTGGAATTGGAATGGAAGAAAGAGGTGATTTTTTTCCACGGAAAAGTTTCCGGTTTTTGTGAAGGAAAAAGATTCGTTAATGGGAATTGGATTCCCAGATTTGGTATTCGGACTTCTTGGAATTTTAGAGAATTATGGAATTTTATTTTGGAAATGGTCACGTGGGGCCACGGAGAAAATTCTGGTTTTGTAGGGCCCACTTTGTTTTGTAGATTTTGGACATTGTGTATATTTTGGGAATCAGAAATATTTTGGCCGATTAGGTGGGCGACACGTGTCCCCCCCCCCCCCCCTAGTTGGCTTGGACGAATTCCACTTTGTACACAACACCCGTTTAGAGTCGTTTTTCGACGAAACGTTTTACACAACACGCGTAGGATAAATTCCGGCTATGTCAGTTCGAATTTTTGCGGATTTTTCCGAGAGACGCAACACGTTTGACCAACGAGAGGCGACACTTGTCACCTCTCATTGATGGATGTCACGGCAATAGGGCGATTGGGATGGCTTGTTTGTCTTGGAGTTGGTAGGATATTTTGTGTGCAAGTTGGCGAGGACACTTGCCCAAATCCTCACCCTACACTTGCCTTGCACTTGGCATAATCTTGGCCATTGGTTGGCCATGTCTTGACCTATAAATACCCCCCTTGTTGAAGAGTTATTTCATCCTAAATTGAGCAATCTTTCTAAGTCTCAAATCCTCCTCTCCCTCTTGTTGTTTCGTCCAAACACACCCTCCCCCTTTTGAGAAGCCCTGGCGAGCAACCCCCATAAAGCTAGCCTAGCCAAACACTACCCACTCTTGGTAGAAAAAGTTGCCTTCAGTATTGTTATAATGCCGAATTACCTAGCCTAAATCCCTTAGTCCTTACTAGAAGTTGTGAAGAACTTCTAAGGTTTATTGGACTCTGAGCGCACAACTTAGGAGCTAAACCTTGCTCAGTGCGACTTTTATCTAGGATATTATTGGGCTTACCGAGGTAAATAACCTTATCCTCCTTTTGTAAATTAGAATATATACTTCTTGTAGAAGTATAGGAATAAGTATTGAATACTTAGAAGGATATTGCGAATAGAATTGAACTGTTATCACGATAGAAGGGTTTAAAAGATGAATAATAGAAGGCATCGTTTTCACGATGGACTTGAGTAGCTCACGGTAGGGAAGTCTTGCCCAAATGACCATAGAATAACGAACCCTCTGCTTAGAACTTTATGCGATCTGATGCGGGCGTTGATAGGCGTGTTGGTATTATAGGTCGATACTCTGCGCGCGACATATTCAACTTGGCAAGTGGTCTCCGCCGAGAAGGTATGTGATTCTTCCTAAAGCATGATATTTTACAATATATATAGTACGGTAGACGTACATGTGTTAACTGAATAATAACTACGGCAATGTCTTTGACTTAAGCCTGAATAATACTTACGGCAATGCCTGTGGCTTAAGCCCGAATAACACTTGCGATGCCTGGCTTAAGCTTTGAATAATAAAGAAGCGAAAACATTTCAAAGGAATGATGTTTTACCAATCAGAATAAATGTCGAACAAATCACAGCAGCGCTAATAAAGAGAATTATTTTGACTAATAAGGTATTATTAAAACTAGTAGAAACTTCCATCTGCATAGGAGCTAAGATGAGACAAAATGATATTGCATTTACTAGATCATGGCTGCTGTAATAAGATTGTTACGAATAATAATAACCTACTCACACTTAGGGTATATGTTTCTCAAATTGTTTTAAAGGATTAAAACTATGAACTACAAACCCTTTGAAAATGAGAAACTTGAGAAATTGAAATTAGGCAAACTTGAGCGTTAGGAAAGAATGTTGTTACTTGATTTTACAAGGAGAAGTGTTTTAATGTACTTCAAAAGATAATTACTCTATTTTTATACTACGGTTATTGTGTGACTTTTGTAAAAGAAAGCGGATCTTTTAAAAGTAATACATGAAGTACTTTGGGGCTAACAACCAACTTGTTAACATAATGTAGAAAGTACCTTGTGTGAATAACTTGATTGTATTGATTTGTGATAGTCTTGTAATATTTTCTTGTTATTGGATAAGTAAACATGTTAGGATGCTACGTGAGTTAGTATCTTGTGATATTTGTGTAAAGAGGTTTTCCTTGTTGTGCTTATGTTGTTTAGCAATAATCGGTTATGTTGATATTATATCATTCATAACTCGGGTTAAAGCGCCTCCGATGCGGGAGTAGACTCAGCGGGTCGATGGACTATGATTCGAGAATACCTTATGCGGTGCAGTGGCCTATGCGGGCTGCGGGAGTTCGAGGTTAGTATCACGGCCCTTGTGGTCATGCGGTTCTTGTAGCCATGCGGACGACGAGTCTAGGGCGGCTGGGGAGTAGCTACCCTCGATGCGGGTTATACCTCATGCGGGCCTATCTGTTTGGCCTATGCGGTGCGGGAAGTTCGAGGACTAGATGCGCACATTAGATCTGCGGGCGAGTGGCGGCTTTGATCATGTGACGGTTGCAAGCGGATCTCATGATCTGATTTATGACCTTGTTGATGCGTAGGTTTTAGTAGTCGCTACGCCGTACTTACCGTGCGGTTCTATTGTGATGACTTTGAGGCATGAGTCACGACTTGACATGGCCTTATTTATTGTGAATCGTAGTTTTGGCTTATCATACATGTCTCACGCCTTATATGACTACTATGATTTCATTTACGGTATTTTTGATTTCACATACTTGGTACTGTTGTGCGACCTCCTTGGCTGCGTTCATCCGCAGTAAAGGTACTCCTACCGTTGATCCGTTCTTAGGATCACCGCTTAGCGTTGGAAAGCTCCGTTTCTCGGAAGCTTAGCATTTTGGTATGGTCCTGTCGTTGTAGATATTCGTATTGGGGTATGGCGGGCCCCATCCGCCATTGTTGTTTTAAACTCTTAGGTGCAGACTGTTGTAAGGTTGGGATGTAGCGTTCGTTTTGGGTTATTTATATACATTATGCGAAAGGCAACCTTTTCCCGAGCGTGTCTTATTTATCTTGTTTCATATCTTGGTTGTTTTATATTCCGCTGGTTTTCTCGATGTATGACTACTTGGGTGCGGGTAAGGCACGATCCACGAACCCGAATGGGTCGTGACAAAAGTGGTATCGAGCGATTAATCCTCGGAAAGTGTCTGAACCGTATCTAGTAGAGTCTTGATTATCGGTGTGTTGTGCACCAATAATCGTGAGGCTATAGGATATTTAGGATTGGTTTCCATTCTTCTCACTCGAGATCGTGCTTTAGAGTGTGTTATAAGTTGGACCCCTAACGTATTCCTTTCCTTTACCGGTGATGCCTCGCGCGACCTTTCGGGCCCGAAGAAGCGAGCGGCGAAGGAAGCGAGTAAATCTGAGAGATTTAGAAGGGCACAGCCCAATCATCACCTGGTGATGCTTCATGCGAGGAGTTACGAGGCGTCGCGGCCAGATGAGAGTTTGTACGCAGCGGCGATTCCTCTGCGGTCATGACATCGGACTTTCGATTCCACGGCTTGGAAGCGAAAATATGGATTGGAAGAGACGGCCTGTTGCTAGCAAAGGACTTGGCGGAGAGTATTTTATGTACCGGTATTCCAAGGATATTGATGCTTATCTAAGAAGGGTTGTGAGGAGTAGCTCTTGATCGAGGGCGAGCAGGCTTGCGTTCAGATTATGTCGTGGTGAGAGAGGTAGAGATCGGCAGTGGCCGAGGCGGCGAAGAGGGCGATTGGCGGGATCATTTGGTAACTCTCGGCGAATCGCCTCGTGGCCAGATTAGACATGCGCCTCGCCCGGATGCAGTGTCCTCACGGGGTTGATTTTCCTCGGTGTTCCACGATGTGGCGGTGTCATCCGGAAGTGCGTCTTTTTCTTGGTGCTTGTTTTTATTGCGGCCGTCGAGCCGTATAGCAAGGAATGTTCTATGAGGAAGGATACAATGCGAGGACTCACCTACTAGACCGATTGTGGATGCGATGGTTTGGAGAGGAGGGTGTAAGCGGAGGAGGCCACCCCGCTCGGTGTGGCGTTGTGGTCGATGTCATCATGGGAGTGTCGTTCTTCGCGTCGACTTGTTATGTTTGCGGCCAGCGGGGCCATTTGCGAGGAATTGTCAGGACCAAGGGTGGTGCGGATGTAGAGACTCGGCCTTCAGGATCAATGGATAGTTCATCACCTTCCCCAGCTATGCGCCCAGCAGAGCGGGTTTGATTAGGACGACCTAAGGGAAGTGCCGCGTAGATCTGGTATATCTTAACCCTTTAGAGATTTATATGTGTAGCGAATATCTTAAGTATTATTTTGAGATAGCATTGTGTTAGCGTGATTGGGAAGCATGAGTAGTTAATCGGGAAAGATTGGGGATAAAGAAAGTGGGAGCCTTAGGATGTATACGTAGAGACCTTAGAGCGAGGCCATCTTTGGTAAAAGAATTATTTCGTGTTTGACCCTTATCGAGGTGCATAGTATCGTGAGATATTTTGTGGGATGAATCCACGAGTAATGTGGAATGAAAGAGGGTAGAAGACCGCTAGGTTTTAAATAACGTGATTGGTGAGATTATTCGAATCGGGAGCTAGTGTTTGCGTTCTTGGGTTGGGTGGAGGCCATGTGGCGGGTCGACCCGTGGCTTTGTTTGGTGGTGGGGTCAGTTTTGGTGGTCCGCCCGGGTGGTAAGTCACTAGTATGTTAGGCCCAAGTTTAGTTAACCAACGTACGAGTTCGTGGATACATTCGACCAGTAGTCGGGCCGAGGAGGTCAGCCCGTCTTGTCTTCTAGCAAAGACCGTGTACTCGGTAGGGGGTGATTATGCCAGAAAGGTTGTAAGGCTGCACGGGGTGCCTACCTTCACCTTATGGCTGACGGGGGAGTCCAAGTTACGGCTGTTTCTTTTCTGGAAGAGTTACCAGGCAAGATTAGGAACTCAGGTAAGTCTCAGAATCGCATTCGCCCTCGGGCAGTGTTTGGATTTCAGGAATAGTTGTGGGGATTGTTGTCTCCTGTAGAGGGAATGTTTAAGCTACCATTTTCAGTTTCGGATGTCGCCTTAGGAAGCCTTGTTGGGGCGGAAGTATAAGTTGCCGATCGATTGGTTCGATGTTGGCAAGGTTCAGATAGTTGGTTCAGGGTTGTTCCAGCAGACTGTGGATAGGGTGGTAAGAGTTCGAGCGTACAAGAAGTGTACGACATCCTCAGGGATCGCAAGCAGCCCGGTACCATTTGTTGGGTCGTCGGAGCAGGGCTCGCGACAAAGTGACAAAAGTGGTATCACGACGAGTAAGGGAAGAACGAGCATGTATTACGAGCATAGGTGTGATCATTCGTTTGTAAAGAGTAGGGGCGAAGGGAGCATCTTTTAGATCGCGAGTAGGAATATTTTGTGATAGAGGTGATTCCTCGTGGACTTGGAGATAAGTATGCGCGCTTGTTGTGTTGTGACCAGGTGTGGCATGGTTGTTTAAAGTAAGTATAGCGATGGACTATCTTTGGCGCTGTTTGTTTTGATACCTAGAAGGAACATTGGGACGAATGTTTCTAAGAGAGGAGAATGTTATACCCGTAGTTTCAAGGTATGTATGCGAGGGCGTGCGTGCGAGAATCGACATTGGAATTGGAATGGAAGAAAGAGGTGATTTTTTCCACGGAAAAGTTTCGGTTTTGTGAAGGAAAAGATTCGTTAATGGGAATTGGATTCCCAGATTTGGTATTCGGACTTCTTGGAATTTTAGAGAATTATGGAATTTTATTTTGGAAATGGTCACGTGGGGCCACGGGAGAAAATTCTGATTTTGTAGGGCCACTTTGTTTTGAGATTTTGGCCATTGTGGATATTTTGGAAGATGAAATATTTTGGGCGAGTAGGAGGCGACACGTGTCACCCCTAGTTGGCTTGGGCGAATTCCACTTTGTACCTGGCCCCGTTTAGAGTCGTTTTTTTGAAGCGTTTTACACAACTCGCGTAGGATAAATTCCGGCTATGTCGTTTCTAATTTTTGCGGATTTTTCGAGAGGCGCAACACGTTGGACCAACGAGAGGCGACACTTGTCACCCTCATTGATGGATGTCAGCGTGCAATAGGGCGATTGGGATGGCTTGTGTGTCTTGGAGTTGGTAGGATATTTTGTGTGCAAGTTGGCCAAGGACACTTGCCCAAATCCTCACCCTACACTTGCCTTGCACTTGGCATAATCTTGGCCATTGGTTGGCCATGTCTTGACCTATAAATACCCCCCTTGTTGAAGAGTTATTTCATCCTAAATTGAGCAATCTATCTAAGTCTCAAATCCCTCCCTCTCCTCTTGTTGTTTCGTCCAAACACACCCTCCCCTTTTGAGAAGCCCTGGCGAGCAACCCACTCTAAAGCTAGCCTGGCGAAACACTACCCCATCCTTGGTAGAAAAAGTTGCCTTCTAGTATCGTTATAATGCCCGAATTACCTAGCCTAAATCCCTTAGTCCTTACTAGAAGTTGTGAAGAACTTCTAAGGTTTATTAGACTCTGAAGCGCACAACTTAGGAGCTAAACCTTGCTCAGCGCGACTTTTATCTAGGATATTATTGGGCTTACCGGGTAAATAACCTTATCCTCCTTTTGTAAATTAGAATATACTTCTTGTAGAAGTATAGGAATAAGTATTGAATACTTAGAAGGATATTGCGAGAATAGAATTGAGCTGTTATCACGGTAGAAGGGTTTAAAAGATGAATAATAGAAGCATCTTGTTTTCACTGATGACTTGAGTAGCTCGGGTAGGGAAGTCTTGCCCAAATGACCGTAGAATAACGAACCCTCTGCTTAGAACTTTTATGCAGTCTGATGCGGGCGTTGATAGGCGTGTTGGTATTATAGGTCGATACTCTGCGCGACATATTCAACTTGGCAAGTGGTCCCCGCCGAGAAGGTATGTGATTCTTCCTAAAGCATGATATTTTACAATATATATAGTACGGTAGACGTACATGTGTTAACTGAATAATAACTACGGCAATGTCTTTGACTTAAGCCTGAATAATACTTACGGCAATGCCCCACGGCTTAAGCCTGAATAACACTTCATGATGCCTCACGGCTTAAGCTGAATAATAAGAACTGAAAACATTTCAAAAGGAATGATGTTTTACCAATCAGAATAAATGTCGAACAAATCACAGCAGCGCTAATAAAGAGAATTATTTTGACTAATAAGGTATTATTAAAACTAGTAGAAACTTCCATCTGCATAGGAGCTAAGATGAGACAAAATGATATTGCATTTACTAGATCATGGTCTTTGTAATAAGATTGTTACGAATAATAATAACCTACTCACACTTAGGGTATATGTTTCTCAAATTGTTTTAAAAAGTTAAAACTATGAACTACAAACCCTTTCGAAAATGAGAAACTTGAGAAATTGAAATTAGGCAAACTTGAGCGTTAGGAAAGAATGTTGTTACTTGATTTTACAAGGAGAAGTGTTTTAATGTACTTGAAAGATAATTACTCTATTTTTATACTACGGTTATTGTGTGACTTTTGTAAAAGAAGCGGATCTTTTAAAGAGTAATACATGAAGTACTTTGGGGCTAACAACCCGAACTTGTTAACATAATGTAGAAAGTACCTTGTGTGAATAACTTGATTGTATTGATTTGTGATAGTCTTGTAATATTTTCTTGTTATTTGGATAAGTAAACATGTTAGGATGCTACGTGAGTTAGTATCTTGTGATATTTGTGTAAAGAGGTTTTCCTTGTTGTGCTTATGTTGTTTAGCAATAATCGGTTATGTTGATATTATATCATTCATAACTCAGGGGTTAAAGCCCTCCGTCTGCGGGGTAGACTCAGTGGTCGATGGACTATGATTCGAGAATACCTTATGCGGGTGCAGTGGCCTATGCGGAGCTGCGGGAGTTCGTGTTAGTATGCGGCCCTTGTGGTCATGCGGTTCTTGTAGCCGTGCGGACGACGAGTCTAGGGCGCTGCGGGAGTAGCTACCCTCGATGCGGGGTTATACCTCATGCGGGCCTATCTGTTTGGCCTATCGGGCTGCGGGAAGTTCGAGGACTAGATGCGCACATTAGATCTTTGCGAGCGAGTGGCGGCTTTGATCATGTGATGCAAGACAGATCTCATGATCTGATTTATGACCTTGTTGGTGCTGTGGGTTTTAGTAGTCGGCTACGCCCGTACTTACCGTGCGGTTCTATTGTGATGACTTTGAGGCATGAGTCCACGACTTGACATGGCCTTATTTATTGTGGCTGTAGTTTTGGCTTATCATACATGTCTCCCGCCTTATATAGACTACTATGATTTCATTTACGATATTTTTGATTTCACATACTTGGTACTGTTATCGACCTCCTTGGGCTGCGTTCATCTGCGGTAAAGGTATTCCTCTGTTGATCCCGTTCTTAGGATCACCGCGGCGTTAGGAAAGCTCCGTTTCTCGGAAGCTTAGCATTTTGGTATGGTCCTGTCGTTGTAGATATTCGTATTCGGGGTATGGCGGGGCCTGTCCGCCATTGTTGTTTTAAACTCTTAGAGGTTTGTAGACTGTTGTAAGGTTGGGATGTAATCGTTCGTTTTGGGTTATTTATATACATTATGCGAAAGGCAACCTTTTCCTAAGCGTGTCTTATTTATACTGTTTCATATCTTGGTTGTTTTATATTCCGCTGGTTTTTCTCTGATGTATGACTACTTGGGTGCCCGGGTAAGGCACCAGTCACGGGCCCCGGAATGGGTCGTGACACGGAATTTGCCCTACGAAAGCTGTGGAAACATTTCGTCGGAAAACTATTCGTTTTGTGAGTTGTGCCCAAGAAAAACGTTTTGTGCCTAAACTTTAAGGCTAGACTTTTGTACGTATTCCCTTACGTACATACTCTGGAAATACGGGGTATAACAGGTTCACAGCTACACGAAGGTTCCAGCCAGCCGGATTCAGTTTTTCCCCAGTGTTCACAATGTGACAAGCGTCATCCCGGGGAATGTCGTCTTTTAGTTGGTACTTGTTTTACCTGCAGCCGTCAGGGCCATGTGTAGAAAGGATGTCCTAGTAGGAGGGATGCACGTAGGAGGACTCAGCCTTCAAGATCGGTGGGTAGTTCGTCATCTTCCCTAGCTATGCGCCCTACGGGGCAGGTTTGATTAGAACGACTAAGGGGAGTGAAGCAGTAGACACAGGTATATCCTTAACCCTCTAGAGATTAGTACGTATGATGAGATGAGTATGTCTTAAATGTTATGTTCAGATAGCGTTGTGTTAATTGTGATTAGAAATCATGGTTAGTTAACCGGGTAAGATTGGGGATAAGGAAAGTGTGAGCCTTAGAGTTTTATATGTGGAGACCTTAGAGGTAAGGCCATCTCGAGTAAAGATGTAATTTTTATGTTTAATCCTTATCGGAGTGCATAGTGCACGTGAGGTATATTATGTGATAAGTCCCTGATTAGTGGGAAATGAAAGAGGGTAGTTGAGCTAAGAAGACCGCTAGGTTTTCGTAACTTGATTAGTGAGATTGTTCCGGTTCGGGGAGCAAGAGTTTTGTGCGATAGCGGGTCGGGTTGGGGACCGATTGCGGGTAAACCCGCGGCCTGTATGGTGGTGGGGTCAGTTTGTGGTGGTCCCGCTTTGTGTTAGGGTCATGAGGGTGTTAGGCCCATGTTTAGTTAACCAGCGTACGAGTTCATGGATGCATTCGACCAGTAGTCGGGCCGAGGAGGTCAACCCGTCTTGTCTTTTAGTCAAAAACTTGTACTCGGCAGTAAGTTATGCGAGATGTTTATATCAAGAAGGTTGTAAGGCTGCACGAGGTGCCTGCTTTTACCTTATGACAGACAGTGAAGACCAGGTTTTGTCTACTTCTTTTTCTGGAAGTTTTACCAGGCAGGGTAGGAACTCCGGTGAGTTTCAGTATCGCGTTCGCCCTTGGGCCAGTGTTTGGATTTCAGGGGTAGCTGTGAGGGTTGTTGCCTCTTGTTGAGGGAGTGCTTTAGCTACCATTTCAGTGTTCGGATGTCGCCTTATGAAGCCTTGTAGGGGCAGAAGTGTAAGTTGTCGGTCGATTGGTTCGAGGTTGGCAAGGTGCAGATTGTTGGTTCATACCTGTTTCAGCAGAATGTGGCTAGGGTGTGACGAGTTTTGGAAAACAGAGGAAACTTAGCCCGAGTTACTTTTGGGCATTTACAGATTGTGTGAAGAGTAGGCCAGGTCGCCTATAGGTTAGCATTGCCGTCCGACGTAGGAGGCAGTATGTCCGGTCTTTCATGTTGTTATGTTCGGAAAAGTATCGGAGATCCATCCAGAGTGTTCCCAGTTAATGATGATCAAGTTGGAGGTAGTAACCCAGAGATTTTGGAAACAGAAGCAGTAACAGAAATGTGATAAGTTATGAGGAAGAGTTCGAGTGTACGAGAAGGGTACGACGAGTAAGGGAAGAAGCGAGCATGTATTAAGAATATAGATGTGATCATTTCTTTTGTAAGGTGAAGGTACGAAGGGAGTATCTTTTAGCCCTTGGGTGGGAGTTTTTGTGATGTTAGAGGTAATTCCTCGTGGACTTGAATTAAGTATTTGCGCGTGTGTTATTTTATGGACAGGTGTGGCATGATTGTTGTTCGTAAGTATAGTAGTGAAGACTATACAGGCACTTGTGTGTTTTGAGACTTAGAAGGAACATTCGGGACGAATGTTTCTAAGGAGGGGAAAATGTTATACCCCGTATTTCCAGAGTATGTACGTGAGGGCGTACGTAGAAAAGTTTAAGCCTTAAAGTTAGGCAAGGTTCGAATTTTGTTCACAACCCCCGATTTGAGTTGTTTTTCGACGAAACGTTTTACAAAACTTGCGAAGGGAAATTCCGGCTATGTCATTTATTATTTTTGCGGATTTTTCCGAGAGATGAAATGTTTTGGACCAACGAGAGGGCGACACTTGTCACCCTCAAGTGGCGTCCTAGTGGATGATTTGGGTCACGGATTTGGCCTTGTTTTGTGCCTTATTTTGTGCCATGTTTGGTGCCTTGTTTTGTGCCTTGTTTTGTGGAGTAGGGTTAGGGTGCACTTGGCTTGATCTTGGCCCTCCACTTGCCCCCCACATGGCTTGATCTTGTCCATTGGTTTCCCTATAAATACCTCCCCTAACTTGAAGACTTCTTCATCCCAAATTGTTCTAAGTCTTGAAATCCTCTCCCCCCCTCTTGAAGAGCTCTCATCCAAAGAGTCTCCCCCCCCCTCCCCCCTTTTCATGAGGCCTTGGCCGAGGGGTACACCCCCCTCCTAGAGGCCTTGGACGAGGGGTACATACCCCCCTTCTAGTGGTGTGGCCGAGAGGTACCCCCCTCTTGGTAGAAATACTCTCCACGTATTGTTACTATACCCAAAATACCTTAGCCTTATACCTTGTAGTATTCCAAAAGTTACCTCTATACGTAGAGCCCGAAAACACTACCTTTTGTCCTTTTAGTCTCAAACCGAAACCCTAAGGAAAATCTTCATAGCCGGTTGAAGTATTAAGAAGAAGTTGCATAGAACTTCTAAGGGTTGTTTGAAGCGGGTTGGAGCGCCCAGAGTAGGAGCTAAACGTTGCTCAGGATCGACATTTAAACTTGGATAATTATAGGCTTATCGAGGTAAATATCTAGTCCCCCTTTTGTAATTAGAGTTTGTATACTGTTGAAGTATAAGAATTAAAGTATAAGTTATATACAAGGAAGGTATATAAGAAGAAAATTGAATCTGACTTACATAGAATTTGTATTCTGATGAGACTTGTGAAGTTTGTGGGTAAGGAAGTCTTTGCTTGATTTTCCGTAGAATCTTGTATCTAGATTTATTCTACTGAGTAGTCTAGACTTTGATAGACTTGTATAACCGTTATAGGTTGAAGTACTGCGAGTAGCATATTCTACTCGAAGGGTGGAAAAGGCTAGCAGGACTACAGTACTTTGGAGCTATTTGCTAATAGTCGATAATCGTCGCAAGGTATGTGATTCTTCCTATACTCTTGAGCATGATATTTTAAAATATATATAGTACGGTAGACGTACGTGTGTTAACTGAATAATAATTACGGCAATGTCTTTTGACTTAAGCCTGAATAATCTTGAAGTATTTCAAAAGAATACTGAATCATTTTTAACAGAAGAGTAATACTTGGTTTTAAAAGCTTAAGAGTTATACTAGCTTTATGGGAAGTTAGGTATAACGGCTTAAGAGAGATAAAAAGAATGGTTTATTGATTTTAAGTTAAGAGACTTGATCTTAAAAGATAAGAGACTTGACTTAATTGAATTAATCTGAATTTTGTTAACAAAGTGTGAAACCTCATTCGTGAGTAATGAGTACTTGGTTTTTAAAAGGAATAATGTTTTACTGATTTCGAAAATCAGAATAAGTATCGAACAAACCACAACAACGCTAATAAAGGGAAATGTATTGACTAATCAAGTATTATTAAAACCAGTAGAAACCTCCATCTGCATAGAAGCTAAGATGAGACAAAATGATATTACATTTCCTAGATCATGGCTGCTGTTATAAGATTGTTATAAACAAGATTAACCTACTCACATATAAGGTATATGTTTCTCAAATTATTTTAATGGAGAATTACATCATTAAGTGATTAATACTATGAACTACGAAACCTTTCGAAAATGAGAAACTTGAGTAATTGAAATTAGGCAAACTTGAACGTTTGGAAAAGAATGTTGTTACTTGATTTTACAACGAGTAGTGTTTTGATTTACGTCAAAAGATAGTCACTCTATTTTTATACTACGGGTATTGGGTGACTTTTGAGAAAGAAGCAGACCTTTTAAAGAGTTAATGTATGAAGTACTTTGGGGATAAAAACCCGATCTTGTTAATCATATAGTAGAAAATACCTTGTGTGTATAACTTGATTGTGTTGGTTTGTGATAGCCTTGTAATACTTTCTTGTTGATTTGATAAGTAAACATGCTAGGATGCCACATGTGTTAGTATCTTGTGATGTTTGTGTAAAGGGGTTTTTCCTCGACTGCGCTTAAGTTGTTTAAACGATCAGCCGTTATATTGGTATTGTACCACTCACCTTGACATGATCCCGGGGGTTAAAGCGCCTCCGTCGGGGTAGACTCGGTGATGCAGGACCATGATTTGAGAATACCTCATGCGGGTCCCGGGACCTATGCGAGCTACGAGAGTTCGTGTTAGTGTGCGGCCTTTATGGTCATGCGGTGCATGTGACCATGCGGTGCGAGTCGGGGCGATGCCGGAGTAGCTACCCTCGATGCGAGAATACCTCATGCGGGCCTATGAGGTTGGCCTATGCGAGTCGCGGAAGTTCGAGGCTAGACGCGCGCATTTGATCTTGCGGGCGTGTGGCGGCCGATCATGTGGCGGTCTAGACAGATCTTATGATCTGATTTATGACCTTGTTAGTACTGTAGGTGTTAGTAGTCGGCTATGCCTTCGTACTTACCCGTGCGGTTTTATTATGACAGTGGGACACGGTGTTCATGTGTATTCCTTGGTACTTTTATATCATAGGCTGCCGCGGTGAGGAAGGTATTCCACGCATGATTGATGTTGTGGGCGTGAGACCCATTGTTATATTTAAGTGATGACTTTGAGGCGTGAGTCCACGACTTGACATATTTGCTTATTTATTGTGGCGTAGTTTGGTTATCATACATGTCTCCGCTTTATATAGACTACTATGATTTCTTTTATATTTTGATTTCACATACTTGGTACTGTTATCGACCTCGCCCGGGCTGCGTTAAATCTTTGCGGTAGAGGTACGGTAGTGTTGATCCTTGCTCTTAGGGTCACAGTTCAGCGTATGGGAAGCTCCGTTTCTCCGGAGGCTTATCAGTGGTATAGTCCCCTGTCGTTGTAGGTTCTTACATTCAGGGGTATGGCGGGGCCCTGTCCCGCCATTGTTGTCATATCATTCTTAGAGGTCTGTAGTACTGTTGTGGGCAGAGTTGTAAAAAAAAAAAAGGGGATGTAACTGTTCTAGTTGTTATATATATATGCCGAAAGGCAAGTTTTCTCAGATTACTGTTTTACACTTCTTGATATTTCATATCTTGTTTTATTTTCCGCTGATTACTCTGATGTATGTATTACTAGGGTGCCCGGGGTAAGGCACCAGTCACGGGCCCGGGTTCGGATCGTGACAATTTCTTACACACTTCTTGCCCTCGCAGATGAGGAGAGCTCGGGCAGATAGATTTATGAGGTTGAGGCAGAACGGCCGGACGGTTCGGAAATACAGTATAGAGTTTGACTTATTGGCTCGTTATGTCCCCGCGTTAGTGGCAGACATGTGAGGAGAGAATCTCCTAGTAGGAGGGATACAGGTGGGATGACTTAGCCTACCAGGTCAATTGAGGATTCAGTGGTTCGGAGAGGAAGGGGTGTTAGCCAGAGGAGGCCACCCCCACCTCGGTATGGCCGTTGCGTGTCACGACCCGTTCCGGGGCCCGTGACTGGTGCCTTACCGGGGCACCCAAGTAGTCATACATCAGAGTAACCAGCGGAATATAAAACAAGACAGGAAACAATTTATAAAATAAGACACAGTTTATCTGATGAAAAGCTTGCCTTTCGGCATAATATAAATAACTCAAGTTTTGCAGTTACATCCCAACTGTACAATAGTACTACAGACCTCTAAGGAAGTAAACAACTATGGCGGGACAGGGCCCCGCCATACCCTGACTGTACAAAACTATCTACAATACATGGAGATCATACCCAAAAGTAGAGCCTCCGGAGAAGATGGAGCTCCTGACACCAACGCAAAGATCCTAAGGATGTGGATCTAGCACTGCCGCCTTACCGCGGCATGAACGCAGCCAAGGAGGTCGATAACAGTACCAAGTATGTGAAACTATAAAGTCATTAAATGAAATCAAAGTATTTAAAACCTTTTCACAAATACAATCAGTTCAATTGCACATAGTGCCACATCACAAACAACAACAGTAATAGGAAAATCAGAATGTGTCTATTCTAGGCCGCGAATGATCGGCAAGGCCAATCGCCCATAGTATCATTCTGCGTGCCTAGTCCCGACTTCCGCACTCGCATAGGTCCCACACATAACCGCATGAGATATTTCTCGCATCGGGGGCAGCCAACCCCCGGCATCCGCCTAGGCTCCCGCAGCCCGCATAGCCTCAAAAGAC
Source organism: Przewalskia tangutica (assembly GCA_029844215.1). Taxonomy (NCBI): domain Eukaryota; kingdom Viridiplantae; phylum Streptophyta; class Magnoliopsida; order Solanales; family Solanaceae; genus Przewalskia; species Przewalskia tangutica. Next base: position 36,590,136 of record CM056733.1, read on the forward strand.
CGCATAGTCTCAACAGACCGCATAGGGAGTCCCCCGCATCAGGCTAAACGCCCGGAATGATCAATCCTGGAGCATACCGCTGCTCCGCATAGTCTCACAGACCGCATAGGCCGTATAGACCCGTCAAGGGGCAAGCCCTCGTATAACGATCGAGGGTAGGTGATACAATAACAATACAATGGACTTACCGGTTAGCAACGTAAGCACAGCAAGAATGACCCCCTTACACAGCATTACAAGACACTAACACAGGTAGCATCATAACATGTCTACTTATCAAACAATCTTACTACACTTAACAGAAATCAATACAAGGCTTTTATAAACAAACAAGTAAACAGTTCCTTTTTATCTTTCTTAAGTTGTTATACCTAACTTCCCATAAAGCTAGTATAACTCTTAAGCTTTTGTTTTAAAAACCAAATATTTATCTTCTAAAAATGATTCGATTCTTTTGAAATGTTTTCAGTTCTTTATTATTCAGGCTTAAGCCGTGAGGCATTGCCGTAAGTATTATTCAGGCTTAAGTCAAAGACATTGCCATAGTTATTATTCAGTTCACACATGTACGTCTACCGTACTATATATTGTAAAATATCATGCTTAGGAAGAATCACATACCTTCTCAGCGAAAACCACCTGCCAAGTTGAATATGTCGCGCGCAGAGAGTCAGCCTATAATAGTCACAGACATCTATCAAAGTCTAGACTACTCTGAAGGTCATTCTAAACAGAGGGTTCATAATCCTACGGAAAGTCGGGCAGCACAACCCTACCCGGTGAGCTATATGAGTTCATCAGAAAACAGTCCTATGTGAGTACAGTTCAATTATTCTTCTTTTAAACCCTTCTACTGTGATAACAGTCCAATTCTATTCTTTAATACTCTTCTAAGTATTTATACTTATTCTTATACTTCTACATTATATACTCTCTAATTATAAAAGAAGGGTAAGTTTATTTACCTCGTAAGCCCAAAAATATCCTAGATAAAAGTCACCTGAGCAAGGTTTAGCTCCTAAGTCAGACGCTCCGATAGCTCCAAGGAAACCTTAGAAGTTCTTCACAACTTCTACTAAGTACAAAGGGATTTGGGCTAGGGTATTTTGGGCATTATAACAATACTAGAAGGTAACTTTTCTACCAAGGGAGGGGGGTAGATTTCGGCTAGGCTAGGGGGGGTGGGGTAGCCTCGCCAAGCTTCTCAAGGGGAGGGTGTTGGACTAATTGCTTACAAAGGGAGAGGAAGGATTTTTAGACTTGGAAAGCTTTGTGGATGAAGAACTCTTCATCTCTAAGGGGGTATTTATAGGTCAAGAGGTGGCCAACCAATGGCCAAGATTAAGACAAGTGCAAGGCAAGTGTAGGGTGAGGATTAACTAAACACAAATATCCTACCAACTCCTTGACTTTGAGCAAGGCACAAAACGTGCCAAACTTCATCCAATTCGTCCATGGGCGATTCAAGTCCACCAATTGGAGGTGCCAAGTGTCGCCTCCCGTTGGTCCAAAATGTTTCGTCTCTCGGAAAAATCCGCAAAAATACTAAATGACATAGCCGAATTTTCCTACGAAAGTTGTGGAAACGCGTTTCGAAAACGATTCTTTAATCGAGTTGTGCACAATTTCGAACTTGGCCTAATATTTAAGGCTAAACTTTTACGTATTCCTTACGCATATACTCCGAAATACGGGGTATAACATTCTCCCCTCCTTAGAAACATTCGTCCCGAATGTTCCTTCTCAAGACAGTTATCGAAGAAGCTTAAACAGTTTGTAAGTGCCACACATGGCCACAAAAATAACACTTAGGCATAAATGATAATGGAAATTTACAAGTAGGAAAGTGAATTACCTGGAGGTGTGGGGAATAGGTGAGGATACTTCTGCCTCATGTCTTCCTCGGCTTCCCACGTCATCTCCTCCCTGAGCTCGTTCCGCCACAAGACTTTGACGGAAGCCACGTCCTTCGTCCGCAGACGCCTAACCTGACGATCGACTATCGCTATGGGAATCTCCTCATACGATAACCCCTCGGTCACCTGGACATCGTCAATCGGGTGTACCCTAGATGGATCCCCGATACATCTTCTCAGCATAGATACGTGAAAAACCGGATGCACTGCCTCCAGATCGGACGGCAGATCCAACTCGTAGGCAACCTTGCCTACCCTGCGGACAATCTGAAACGGCCCAATGTACCTTGGGCTGAGTTTCCCCTTCTTCCCGAATCTCATCACACCCTTCATGGGTGACACCTTTAGGAAAACCCAATCATGAACCTCGAACTCAAGATGCCGACGACGATGATCTGCATACGACTTCTGTCGACTCTGAGCTGTCAAAAGCCGCTCTCGGATAAGCTTCACCTTATCCACTGCCTGCTGCACCAAATCTGGTCCCACTAGCTGCACCTCGCCCACATCGAACCAACCTATAGGCGATCTGCACTTCCTCCCATACAAGGCCTCATAAGGCGCCATCTGAATACTGGAGTGGTAGCTATTATTATACGCAAACTCAACTAGAGGCAAATGATCCTCCCAACTACCACTGAAGTCAATAACACAGGCTCGCAGCATATCCTCAAGAGTCTGGATAGTGCGCTCTCGTCCGTCTGGCTCGTGGATGAAATGCAAGACTTCGTGCTCACCGGCCCCTAAACCTCTCTGGAAAGACCTCCAGAAGTTAGCCGTAAACTGGGCTCCTCTGTCTGATATGATCGAAATAGGGACTCCATGCAGTCTGACGATCTCTCGGATGTAAAGTCTGGCATAATCCTCAGCCGAAAAAGTCGTCCGGACGGGAAGAAAGTGGGCTGATTTCACACCGCCGACGATAACCCAAATAGAATCATGTCTCTCCGAGTGCGAGGTAATCCCGTGATGAAGTCCATGTTGATTACCTCCCACTTCCGTGTCGGATCTCTATCACTGCAACAAACCACCGGGCCTCGTGCTCTACCTTCACTGCCGACAACACGCATCGAGCTACGAACTCTGCAACGTCCCTCTTCAAGCCATCCCACCAATACACAGATCTAAGGTCTTGGTACATCTTGGTCGACCCCGGATGGATAGAGTAACGCGCGCTGTGTGATTCCCAAAGAACTGCCGCAAGTCCTCAAACATCCGAACACACAACTGCCTCAAACCTTAGCACCCCATCAGTGCTACTCAAAAGGACCCTTGCCTCACGAAGAGTCAGTATCACGATATCGAATCAAAGCTTGATCTCGAATCTGCCTCTTCACCTCCTCGACGATGGAAGACTCGGCAACCTCACGAACTCTAACCCCACTGCTATCAGAATCAATCAAACGGACACCAAGGCTCGCTAACCGATGCAAATCACGAACCATGTCCCTCCTCTCTAGCTGCACATCTGATAGGCTCCCCATCGACCTACGACTAAGAGCATCTGCCACAACATTGGCCTTCCCCGGGTGGTACAGGATATCAACATCGTAATCCTTAAGCAACTCTAACCACCGCTCTCGCCGTAAGTTCACTCCTCCGTGAAGATATACTGGAGGCTCTTGTGGTCTGTATAAATATCCACGTGAACCCCATACAAATAGTGCCTCCAGATCTTCAAAGCGTGAATCACAGCTGCCAACTCTAAATCATGGGTGGGGTAGTTCCTCTCGTGTTTCTTCAGCTGTCGGGATGCATATGCTATAACTCTGCCATGCTGCATCAACACACATCCCAACCCGATGCCTGACGCATCACAATACACGACATAACCATCCGACCTCCGGAAGAGTAAGAACGAGGCGGTCGTCGCCTCTCTTCAAAGAATCGAAACCCCGCCACAAGCATCACCATCAAACTTGGCCGCTTACGAGTCACCTAGTCAATGGTGCGAGATAGAAGCAAACTTCTCCACGAACCGCCGATAATAACTCGCAAGGCCCGAAATCGCGAACCTCTGCCGGAGTAAGAGGTCAGGCCAAGTCTCGATCGCCTCGATCTTGGCGTATCCACTCGAATGCCATCACCCGACAATATGCCCAAGAAACGCCACATCGGTTAACCAAAACTCACATTTGGAAAACTTGGCGTAATCACTGATCTGGAGAATCACAAGATAGCCTCAAATGCTCGCATGCTCTCGCCTGGCGAGAATAAACCAAGATATCATCAATGAACACTATCACAAACGTGTCCAAAAATGGTTTGAACACTCGGTTCATCAAATCCATGAATACCGCCGGAGCATTGGTCAACCCAAAAGACATGACCCTGAACTCATAATGCCCGCATCGTCCGAATGCGATCCTCGGGACATCCACCTCTCTCGACTACTTTGATGATAGCCCGACCGTAGATCAATCTTGGAGAAACACTCGCGCCGCAATCGTCGAACAAGTCATCAATCCTGGGAAGGGGGTATCTGTTCTTAATGGTCACCTTGTTCAGCTGCCTGTAGTCAACACACATGCGCAGCGTCCCGTCCTTCTTCTTCACGAACAATACCGGCGCCCCCCAGGGAGAAACACTAGGTCTGATAAAACCCTTCTCCAGCAAATCCCTCAGCTGGTCCTTCAACTCTCTCAACTCGGCAGGTGCCATTCTGTATGGCGGAATGGAAATAGGCCGAGTATCTGGCAACACATCTATACAAAACTCGATCTCCCTCTCAGGAGGGATACCCGGGAGGTCATCTGGAAACACGTCTGGGAACTCGGCGACTCTGAATCGATCAAAATCTGGTACCGCAGCTTCAGTATCAAACACCCGAACGAGATGGTAGATATACCCCTTCTGCACCATCTTCCTAGCCTTGAGGTAGGAAATAAACCTACCTCTCGGCGATACTGCGTCTCTCCCACTGACAACCGGCTCTCAGAAACTGGAACTGCATTACTCTCTCTGCAGTCTACATTGGCGTAGCAAGAAGCTAGCCAATTCATCCCCATAATCACGTCGAAGTCAATCATCTCCAGCTCTATCAAGTCGGCTAGGGTCTGACGATCAGAATGGTCACAGACAAGCTCTATATACCCGCCGAGCTACCACCGAATCACCCACGCGTAGCTACCTCGAAGGGTCTATGGACACGTGCTCTATCCCTATCCTACTAGCAACAAGGGAGATATATAGGACCAGTAGAACCCGGATCTATCAAAGCATACACATCAAACCCAGAACCGATAAGGTACCCGTGGCGACATCGGTGAGGCCTCACGATCCCGCTGGCCGGACAAAGCATAAATGCGTTCGAGGACCGCTAGAATCGACCCGAGCCACGACCTCCGCGACCGCTGGTCCATGAGTACCTTGCCCCGGGCGAGTAATCGTCGAGGATGAAGAAGCGCAATGCACTCGTGATCGGGCCCTACCACCGCGCCGCCGCCGGACAAACTCGCGAAATGACCTGCCGCCACACGTAGCAAGCTCCCGAGTACTCCTCGAATGGTATCTACCACAACGCACACCGGGCGGACCTCGAGCAGTTAGCACCTCGCTACTCGAAATCTGGTCCGGGCCCCGACCGCCCGATCGCTCTGGCTGTACCGAAGATGTAGGAGCGCTCTGCGCCGGCTGTGGTGCAATCTGGACTTCTGCTGATGCCGCCCGCCCTGAGAACCACCAAAAGAACCGGCCGTCTTGGCCTTCTTCGCTGATATCGCTTCTACCCGGCGGTCTACGCCTCGCATCCTAGTGCATGAGCCTGCATCCGGGTAATGTCCATGCCTGGCTGAAGGGACACACCCGCACAAGACTCGGCCATGTAATCATCGAGCCCAGTGACATAGCGATGCACCCGGTCCTCCATATCTGCTACCAGTGCAGGGACATATCGAGCCAAAGAATCAAACTCGACATTGTACTCCCTCACCGCAAGGCCCTCCCTGTCTCAAAGAATAAGAATCTATCAGCTCGTGCCCTCCTCATCTGCGGAGGCAAGAAGTGTGTGAGAAAAGCCTCTGAAAACTCATCCCATACTGCTGGAGGTGCATGCTCTCCCCGGGAAAGCTCCCATGAATCAAACCAATCGACTGCGGTATCACGCAGCCGATGCGAACCGAATGTCACAGACTATCTCAAGCCCACGATCACCCGATAATCCTCTGCGGTGACGGATGAACTCCTGCGGATCATCCTCCGCCTCGACCCATAAAACTCGCGGGCTACAACTAAGGAAATCCCGTAGTCTCAAACTATACGCCTCGGTGCACTACGGTGCGACCGAGCTGAGCCGAATCGCCGCGATCCAGCCTTCTCTCGTGTCGGGCCACAACTTTAGCCAAAAGTGGGCCATCTCCTTGTACCCTAACTCCTCCGCCCAGCCGTGGGACGGGAGGTGGTATCGTGGTCTCTGGCTGGGCCGCGGCCATAGAACTCGCCGTCTCGTATAGACTGGCCACGAGCCCTCGTGACTGGGTGTCTCGCTAGCGCCTCCTACGCCTTGCCCTTCCGGGCCCGGTTGCCTTACGTGGAGGCATAATCAGCATAGAAAGGAATACGTTAGGGGTCCAACCTATAACACACTCTAAAGCACGATCTCGAATGAGAAGAATGGAAACCAATCCTAAATATCCTATAGCCTCGATTATTGGTGTGGTGCACAACACACCGATAATCAAGACTCTACTAGATACGGCCCAGACACTTTCCGAGGATTAATCGCTCGATACCACTTTTGTCACGACTGCCCGGTTCGCGTGATCGTGCCTTACCGGGGCACCCAAGTAGTCATACATCAGAGTAACCAGCGGAATATAAAACAAGACAGGAAACAGTTTATAAAGTAAGACACAGTTTATCTGATGAAAAGCTTGCCTTTCGGCATAATATAAATAACTCAAGTTTTGCAGTTACATCCCAACTGTACAATAGTACTACAGACCTCTAAGGAAGTAACAACTATGGCGGGACAGGGCCCCGCCATACCCTGACTGTACAAAACTATCTACAATACAGGGAGATCATACCCAAAAGTAGAGCCTCCGGAGAAGATGGAGCTCCTGACACCAACGCAAAGATCCTAAGGATGTGGATCTAGCACCTGCTTGCCCTTACCTGCGGCATGAACGCAGCCCAAGCGAGGTCGATAACAGTACCAAGTATGTGAAACTATAAAGTACTTAAATGAAATCAAAGTATTTAAAACCTTTTCACAAATACAATCGATTCAATTGCACATAGTGCCACATCACAAATAACAAATGAATAGGAAAATCAGAATGTGTCTATTCTAGGCCGCGAATGATCGGGCAAGGCCAATCGCCCATAGTATCATTCTCGTGCCTAGTCCTGGACTTCCGCAGCCCGCATAGGTCCCACACAGAACCGCATGAGATATTTCACGCATCGGGGGCACCCAACCCCCGGCATCCGCCTAGGCTCCCGCAGCCCGCATAGCCTCAAAAAGACCGCATAGTCTCAACAGACCGCATAGTGAGTCCCCGCGATCAAGCTAAACGCCGGAATGATCAATCTCGAGCATACCGCTGCTCCGCATAGTCTCACAGACCGCATAGGCCGTATAGACCCGCATCAAGGGGGGCAAGCCCTTGGTATAACAGTCAAGGGGGTAGGTGATACAATAACAGTACAATGGACTTACCGGTTAGCAACGTAAGCACAGCAAGAATGACCCCCTTACACAGTATTACAAGATACTAACACAGGTAGCATCATAACATGTCTACTTATCAAACAATCTTACTACACTTAACAGAAATCAATACAAGGCTTTTATAAACAAACAAGTAAACAGTTCCTTTTTATCTTTCTTAAGTTGTTATACCTAACTTCCCATAAAGCTAGTATAACTCTTAAGCTTTTGTTTTAAAAACCAAATATTTATCTTCTGTTAAAAATGATTCAGTATTCTTTTGAAATGTTTTCAGTTCTTTATTATTCAGGCTTAAGCCGTGAGGCATTGCCGTAAGTATTATTCAGGCTTAAGTCAAAGACATTGCCATAGTTATTATTCAGTTCACACATGTACGTCTACCGTACTATATATTGTAAAATATCATGCTTAGGAAGAATCACATACCTTCTCAGCGAAAACCACCTGCCAAGTTGAATATGTCGCGCGCAGAGAGTCAGCCTATAATAGTCACAGACATCTATCAAAGTCTAGACTACTCTGAAGGTCATTCTAAACAGAGGGTTCATAATCCTACGGAAAGTCGGGCAGCACAACCCTACCCATGAGCTATATGAGTCTCATGTGAAAACAAATCTATGTGAGTACAGTTCAATTATTCTTCTTTAAACCCTTCTATCGTGATAACAAATTCAATTCTATTCTTTAATACTCTTCTAAGTATTTATACTTATTCTTATACTTCTACAGATATACTCTAATTATAAAAGAAGGGTAAGTTTATTTACCTCGGTAAGCCCAAAAATATCCTAGATAAAAGTCGCGCCTGAGCAAGGTTTAGCTCCTAAGTTGTACGCTCCGATAGCTCCAAGGAAACCTTAGAAGTTCTTCACAACTTCTACTAAGTACAAAGGGATTTGGGCTAGGGTATTTTGGGCATTATAACAATACTAGAAGGTATCTTTTCTACCAAGGAGGGGGTAGATTTCGCTAGGCTAGGGGTGGGGTAGCCTCGCCAAGCTTCTCAAGGGGAGGGGGCGTGTTGGACGAATTGCTTACAAAGGGAGAGGGAAGGATTTTTTTTAGACTTGGAAAGCTTTGTGGATGAAGAACTCTTCATCTCTAAGGGGTATTTATAGGTCAAGAGGTGGCCAACCAATGGCCAAGATTAAGACAAGTGCAAGGCAAGTGTAGGGTGAGGATTAACTAAACACAAATATCCTACCAACTCCTTGACTTTGTGCAAGGCACAAAAACGTGCCAAACTTCATCCAATTCGTCCCATGGACGATTCAAGTCCACCAATTGGAGGGTGCCAAGTGTCGCCCTCCCGTTGGTCCAAAATGTTTCGTCTCTCGGAAAAATCCGCAAAAATAATAAATGACATAGCCGGAATTTTCCCTACGAAAGCTGTGGAAACGTTTCGTCGGAAAACGATTCTTTAATCGAGTTGTGCACAATTTCGAACTTGGCCTAATCTTTAAGGCTAAACTTTTGTACGTATTCCCTTACGTACATACTCTGGAAATACGGGGTATAACATTGCGGTAGGTGTTCTTACGGGCAGTGTCGTACTACTTAGATAGCTTGTTAGGCTTGCGGCCAGCAGGGCCATTTTGCGAGAAATTGTCCGACCAGAGGTGGCGCGGATGTTACGACTCAGCCTTCAGGATCAGTGGCTGGTTCATCACCTTCTATAGTTATGCGCCCAGCAGAGCAGGATTTGATTAGAGCGACAAAGGGAAAGTGAGGCAGTAGTTACAGAGATATCTTCAGCCTTAAGAGACTTGTTTAGGTCGTTATGGTAGATACATGTGGAGTGCTATGTTCGGTTAGCATTATGTAAGTTGTGATTAGAAAACATGGGTAGTTGAAAAGGGTAAGTCCGGGACGAAAATGGGGAGCCTTAGAATTTATAACAGTTGGGACCTTGGATGCAAGGCCGTCCTGAGTGGATGTTACGGTTGGTCCTTGTCGAAGTACTTGGTATGCGTGATATATATTGTGGGATAATTCCATGGGTAGTGTGAGATGGAAGTGGTAGCTTTCATGACGTGAACTGGTAAGGTTGTTCCGGATCGGGGAACGAGAGTTTAGTACGAAGTGGGTCGGGTTGAGGCCATATCGCGAGTCAACCCGCAACCCGGATTGTGGTGGGGTCAGTTTGAGGTGGTCCCGCTAGATGATAGGGTCACGAGGGTGTTAAGCCCAAGTTAGGTAACCATCGTACGAGTTCGTGGATGCGTTCGACCAGTAGTCGGGCCGATGAGGTCTGCCCATCTTGTCTTTCGCTTAGGATCATTTACTCGGCGGAGGGTTATGCGAGATATTATCAGGAAGGTTGTAAGGCTGCACGGGGTTCCTACTTTTATTTTATGGCAGGCAGTGGAGCCCAGTTTATGGTTATTTCTTTTTCGGGAGGTTTTACCAGGCGGGGTTAGGAACTCAGGTGAGTCTCAGTATTGCATTCACCCTCGGGCCGACGGACGAACATCGCATTTTATCCAGACATTTGAGGATAGGTTACGGGCCGGTGTTTTGATTTCAGGGGTAGCTGTGAGGATTATTTGCCTCTTGTTGAGTGAGTATTATACTAGCTACCATTTTAGTATTCGGATGGTGCCTTATGAAGCCTTGTATGGACGAAAGTGTAGGTTGCCGGTCGATTGGTTCGATGTTGGCAAGGTTCAGATAGTTGGTCCCTACTTGATTCAGCAGGATGTGGGTAAGGTGAAACTTATCCAGAAGAGGTTTTTTTTTAGCAGCTCAGAGTCAACAGAAGTCGTGTGGATAATCGGCGTCGACACTTGGAGTTCAGTTGACGACTGGTCTTCTTGAAGGTACCACCCTGGCGGTGTGACGAAATTTGGAAAGAAGGGGAAACTTAGCCCGAGGTACTTTGGGCATTTTCAGATAATAGTAGAATAGGCCAGGTTGCCTATAAGTTAGCACTACCGTCCGACTTAGGAGGCAGTACGTCCGGTATTCCATGTTGCTATGTTTCGAAAGAGTAATCGGATATCCCTCCAGAGTGTTCCCAGTTAATGATGACCAAGTTAGAGATAGTAACCCCGAGATTTTTTAAACTGAAGCAATAACAGAAATGTGGTAAGTATATGAGGAAGAGTTCGAGTGTACGAGGAGGGTACGACGAGTAAGGGAAGAAGCGAGCATGTGTTATGAGAATAGAAGTGATCATTTCGTGTGTGAAGAAAGTATCCTTTGGACCATAGGTGGAGCTAATGGTATTGTATACGATTTGAGGTGATTCTTCGTTGGCTTGGATGTGAGTTTTTGCGCGTATGTGGTATTATGGCCATGTGTGGCATAATTGGTTCCGTAAGTATAGTAGTGGAGACTATACCGGCGCATGTGTGTTTTGGAGACTTAGAAGGAACATTCGGGACGAATGTTTCTAAGGGGGGAAGAATGTTAAACCCCGTAGTTCCAGAGTATGTATATGAGGACGTACGTACGAGAATACGACACAAAAATTGGAAAGGAAGAAAGATGTGATTTTTCGACGGAAAAGTTTCTGGATTTTGTGAAGGAAAAAGGTTCGTTAATGGGAATTGGATTCCCAGATTTGGTATTTGGACTTTTTAGAATATTTGAGTATTATGAAATTTTATTTCCGAAATTGGTCACGTAGGGCCCACGGGAATATTTACGATTTTGTGGGGCCCACTTTATTTTCGGATTTTTGGCATTACGGATATTTTAGGAAGATGAAATATTTTGGACGAGTAGGGGGGCGACACGTGTCACCCCCGTGTGGACATGTTGGCCGAATTGGAGAAGGGCAAGTGGACGTTTTTTTAGGTGGACAAGTGGCCCATTTTTGTGGTGGCCACTTGTCCCATTTTTGTGGTGAACACTTGGTTGGCCAACTATCCACACACATGTACCCATCCTCACCACCCACTTGCATTAATATTGACCCTTGATTCTTCTATATATACCCCCTTAGGTTGAAGACAATTTTCATCCCACACTTAAGCTTCCAAGGCAAAATACTCCCCTCCCCTTTGTAGTTGTTTTCGTCCCCCTTCCCCCACTTGAGTAGAAAATACTTTGGGTATTATTGTATAATCCCAAATACCATGGCCTAGTATCCCTAGTAGTATTCCAAAGTTATTTCAATACTAGGAGCCCGAAAATACTACTTTATTCCAATAGTCGCAAAATGAAACCCTAGAAAATCTTCATAAGCTTGGTTGAAGTGTTAAGAGAAGTTGTTTAGAAACTTCTGGGGTTGCTTGGAGCGGGTTGGAACGTAAGAAATGGAGCTAAACGTTGCTCGTGATCGACTTATAAACTTGGATAATTTTGGGCTTATCGAGGTAATGATCTTTGTCCCCTATTGTAATTGGATATTACATGTCAGAGTAATGTATAGTTGAGTATACTATATGTAGAATGAATATGGATAAGAATTGAATCAGATTTACATAGGATCGTATTTACTGAGACTTGTAGTATTATTGTGGAGTAGAATTGTACACGCCCGTTAGACGTGTAACCCTCCGATTGTTGGTTTGCAGCAGCCTCGTTAGAGGAGGAGATTTATGTGGTTGCGGGGAGGTGTCGAATTTTCCGTAGAATAAGGAATCTTGTATCTAGAATTATCCTACGAAGAGATCTAGAGGTTGATAGACGTTTTGTGGCCTTTTAGGTTGAAGTACTACGAGTAGCGTATTCTACTTGAAGGGTGGAAAAGGCGAGCAAGGTTAGAGTACGTGGAGCGTTTTGCTAATTGTCGATAATCGTCGCGAGGTATGTGAACCTCTTCCTATCTTTTCTAGCATGATTGTTGTGAAATATGTAGTACGGTAGACGTACATGTTCTAAGTGAATTTGGTTGGTTTACTGATTTTAAAAGATAAAGGACTTGACTTATATTTGACTTGATATGATATATGAAGAACTTGAATTGTGTAGAAAGTTGTGAAACCTCATTAGCGAGTAATGCGTATTTGGTCTTTAAAAGGAACTTGATTTCTAAAAGAAAAGAGACTTGAGGAATCGAAGAGTTTTTGGTTTAAAAGAGAGACATGGTTTTGTCTTAAATTGGTTTAAAACATAAAGTGTTATAACAACTTTATGGGAAGTTAGTTATAATGACTTTATGAAAGCAAAAGAATGGTTTTATCATTGGTTTTAAAATGGTAACTTGATTTAAGTATAGGTTACTTGTTTTGAAAAGAGTAAGTATTTGAGTTTTAAAGAGTATACTTGATGTTGTTTTAAAAGAAAGGCACTTGGTTTAAAAAGTATAGAGTACTTGATTTTAAAAGTCTTGTAAAGGTTTTTACGAAAGTAAAGTAATTTGGTGTTATACCCCGTAGTTGCAGGGTATGTATGTGAGGACGTACGTACGAGAGTACGACAGAAATTTTGAAAAGAAAGAAAGATGTGAGTTTTCACTAAAAGTTTCCGTAATTTGTGAAGAAAAAGGTTCGTTAATGAGAATTGGATTCCAGATTTGGTATATGGGCTTCTTAAATTATATTAGACTTTTGAGAATTTATTTTCGCAAAATGTCACGAGGGGCCCACTGGAGAAATTTACGGTTTTGTGGGGCCCGCTTTGTTTTTGAGATTTCCGGTATTTTGGATATTTTCGGAAGACGAAATATTCTGGGCGAATCTGGGGGCGACACGTGTCACCCCCATGTGGCACCCTTGGCCGAAATATTTATTGTGCACAACACCCGATTAGAGTCGTTTTTCGACGAAACGTTTTGCATAACTTGCGAGGGGAAAATTCCGACTATGTCGTTTTGTATTTTTGCGGATTTTTCCGAGCGACGGAACATTTTTGGGCCAACGAGAGGGTGACACTTGTCACCCTCAAGTGACGGTTTGGGTAGGCAAGGGGGGGACGTCTTCCTCCCTTATTTTGTGCCTTGTTTTGGCCTTGTTTGGTGCATTGTTTTGTGGCATGTTTTGTGGAGTAGGGGTTAGGGTGCACTTGGCTTAATCTTGGCCCTACACTTGCCTTGCACTTGGCATGATCTTGGCCATTGGTTGGCCTTGGCTTGTGCTATAAATACCCCCCTTAGTGATGAACTTATTCATCCACTCCTCACTTTGTCTAAGCCTTGAAAACTCTCCTCCTCTCGAGTGTTCTCGTCCTAAGCCTTCCCTCCCCTTTGAGTGGCCTTGTGGCCGAGAGCCTTCCTCCCCTCGAGGAGGCTAGCAGTGGGTACCCTAGCCTAGTTGTTTTCGTATAATACCCCCCCTTTTGTGGTATAGAAATACTCTCCTAGTATTGTTATAATGCCCAAAATACCTTAGCCTTTACCTAGTAGTATTTCAAAAGTTACCTCTATACGTAGAGCCCGGAAATACTACATTTTGTCCTTTTAGTCTCAAACCGAAACCCTAAGGAAATCTTCATAGTTGGTTGAAGTATTTGAGTAGAAGTTGGTTAGAACTTCTAAGGGTTGTTTGGAGTGGTTTGGAGCGCACTGAGCGAGCTAAACCTTACTCAGATCGACATTATAACTTGGATAATTTTGGGCTTGTCGAGGTAAATATTCTTGTCCCCTTATTGTAATTGGAGATTACATGTTGTAGGATTATATAGTAGAAGTATACTATATATAGAATCGAACATACCATGCAATGTCTTTTGACTTAAGCCCAATTTAAAGAAGAGAATCGAATCGTAATTACATAGGATTGTATTACAAGAGACTTGTGTAGCATTCTTGTGTAGTAGAATTGTACACGTCCCTTAGATGTAAACCCCTGGTTGGCTTGGTAGCCTCGATAGAGGAGGAGATTTACGCCGTGTGGGAGGTCTTGCGAATTTTCTCAGAGAAAGATGGAAACTTGTGTTTAAGATTTAATAGACGTTTGTGGCCTTATAGGTGGAAGTACTACGAGTAGCGTATTCTACTTGAAGAGTGGAAAAGGCTAGCCGTTACAACATGGAGCGCTTTTGCTTTGTCGATAATCGTCGCGAGGTATGTGAACCTCTTCCTATCCCTCGAGCATGATGTTTTGTAAACTATGTAGTACGGTAGACGTACATGTGCTAAATGAGTTTGGTTGGTTCCAAACATAGGGTGTTATAATAGCTTTATGGGAAGTTAGTTATAACGACTCTATGTAGGTAAAAGATTGGTTCATTGATTGTAGAAGTTAAGAGACTTGATTTTGAAAGATAAGAGACTTAACTTGTTTTACTTGGTAATTAACATTTTGTTAAAAGTATTGTGAAACCTCAATCGTGAGTAATGAGTACTTGGTTTTAAAGAATAATGTTTTACTGATTTCGAAAATGAGAATAAGTGTCGAACAAACCACAGCAGCGCTAATAAAGGAAATTGTATTGACAAATAACTAATTGATATTAAAACCAGTAGAAGCCTCCATCAGCATAGAAGCTAAGATAAGACAAAATTGTATTACATTTCCTAGATCATGGCTGCTGTAACAAGATGGTTATAAACAAGAATAAACTGCTCACACATAAGACATATGTTACTCAATTGTTTTAAAAGGGGATTAAGACTATGAGTTATGAATCTTTTCTAAAAGAGACCGAGTAATTGAAATTAGGCAACCGAACTCTAGGGAAAAGGAAGGCATTGTTTGTCTTAAAAAGGTTTAAAACATAAAGTGTTATAACAGCTTTATGGGAAGTTTAGTTATAACGACTTTATGAAAAAGGGTTTATCATTGATTTTAATGTGGTAACTTGACTTTAAAAGAAAAGTGTTTTGGTTTACCTAAAAATGTAAGTCACTCTATTTTTATACTACGGGTATCGGGTGACTTTTATAAAAGAAATGGATCTCTTTTAAAAGGTATTTAAAGTACGTGGTACTTTAGGTTAACACCCGGACCTTGACATAAAATGAAAGTACTTTGAGTTGTTGTAAAACTTGCCTATGCTTGTTGTTGTGAACTTGCCTATGCTTGTTGTTGTGAACTTGCCTATGCTTGTCGTGATAGCCTTTGTTGTGCAAGAATTGTGTTTCTATACTACCGCGCCTCAATAGAGGTCGGTTGACTTGTTGAGAACTTACTTGGACATGCCGGTGATGGAGAAATTCCACCGCACGTTCTCGCTGATTGTGTTACTTTTGCTAATCGCTTTGGACATACCGACACGACGCGCGTGGCGCACGTATGCTTCCATGTTGATACTGCTTTATTGTTTCCCTTTGGGCATACTGACACGATGCGTAGCGCACGGGTATGTTTCCATTTGGAATGCTGTCTTATTGTTTCCTTTTGGACATACTGACACGATGCGTAGCGCACGGGTATGCTTCCATTTTGATGGCTGTCTTGTGGTTCCTTTTTGGACATATCGACACGATGCGTAGCGCAAGCGGTATGCTTCCATTTGAATTGTTAATACACTTTGGCATCGGTAGGACTTGGTGTGCAGTGTACTTCGTGTTATCATATCATAGATCGCCGGCGAGGAAGGCATTCCACGCATGATTGATGCGAGGCGAGACCCTGACTTGATATAACTGATATATGTGTGTACTGTAATTTGGTTATCATTCATGTATCCTGCTTTATATAGACTGCTATGATTTCATTTACAGTATTTTACAGTTTCACATACTTGGTACTGTCGACTGTCACGACCCATTCCGGCCCGTGATCGTGCCTTACCGGCACCCAAGTAGTCATACATCGAGTAATCGGAAACATAAAGCAAGACATAAAATAGTTTATAAAACAAGACACGATTTTGTGAGAAAACATCGCCTTTCGATATATAAATATAATCATGTTTTAGCGATTCATCCGACATCGCATAACATGACTACGCACTTCTGGAAATATACCACTATGGCGACAGGCCCCGCCATACCGATCAGACAAAAACTATCTACAACAGGAGATCATACCAAAAGTAGAGCCTCCGAAGAGATGGAGCTCCCGACACCAACGTAGAGATCCTAAGGATGCGGATCTAGCACCGCTGCCTTACCGCGGCATGAACGCAGCCCCCGGGCGAGGTCGACAACAGTACTAAGTATGCGAAATCAGAAGTACTTAAATGAAAACATATCATTTTAGTTAAAACCAGTTTACAAATATGTATGAAACAACCAAAGAAACCGCACGTAGTGTCACATCATAAACAAGATCAACAATAGGTAACTGTAATAGGTCTTGTCTAGGCGGCGAATGATCGAAACAGGGCCACTCGCCCATATCATCATTCTGCAAGCCTAATCCTGGACTCCCGGAGTCCGCATAGGCCACTCACATGGGCCCGCATGAGGTGTAACCCCGCATCGAGGGTAGCTACCTCGCATCGCCCCGACTCGCTGTCCGCATGGCCACACAGACCGCATGAGGCATAACCCCGCATACTAACCTGGAACTCTCGTAGCTCCGCATAGGCCCCCTGGACCCGCATGAGGTATTCTCGAATCATGGTCCCAGACCGCCTGAGTCTACCCCGCATCGGAGGGCAGCTTAACCCCCGGTATCATCTCAAGAGGTGAGTGATAGTATACTAACATAACAACTTATCTTTAAGTAACATAAGCACAACAAGGATACTCACCTATACAAACGTTACAAGATACTAACACACATAGCATCATATCATGTCTACTTATCAAACCATCTTATTATTCTTTTCACAATATAAGTCTGTTATAACACATAGGCAAACTTGTTTCTTTTATCAATCTTAAGTGGTTATACTTACTTCCCATAAAGCTAGTATAACTCTTAAGCTTCTGTTTCAAAAATCAATTAGTTCTCTTACATTTAATAAATGGTTGAGAGTCCCTTTTGAAATGTTTTCGATTCTTTATTATTCAAAGCTTAGTGAGGCATTGCCGCACGTATTATTCGAGCTTAAGCCGTGAGGCATTGCCGTAAGTATTATTCAGATTAACACATGTACGCTCACCGTACTATATACATATTGTAAAATATCATGCTTTAGGAAGAATCACATACCTTCTCGGCGAAATCCACCTGCCAAGTCGAGTATGTCGCGCGCAGAGAATCAGCCTATAATAGTCACAGATATCTATCAAAGTCTAGACTATTCTGAAGGTCACTCTAAACAGAGGGTCCTCAATTCTACGGAAAGTCGGGCAGCACAACCCTACCCGGTGAGCTATATAAGTCTACTGTGAAAACAGTCCTATGTAAGTATAGTTCGTATATTCTTCTTTTATACCCTTCTAAGGTGTTACAGTTCAATTCTATTCCTTAACAACCTTCTAAGTATTTATACTTATTCTTATATTACAACAGTATATATATTCTAATTCGAAAGAGGGTTAGGATTAGTTACCTCGGTAAGCCCAATAATATCCTAGAAAAAGTCGCGCCTGAGCAAGGTTTTGCTCCTAAGTTGTATGCTCCAAGAAAACCTTAGAAGTTCTTCACAACTTCTTCTAAGTACTAAGGTATTTGGGCTAGGGTATTTTGGGCATTATAACAATACAAGAAGGCAACTTTTCTACCAAGGGAGGGGGGGTAGGTTTCGCCAGGCTAGGGGTGGGGTAGCCTCGCCAAGCTTCTCAAGGGGAGGGGGGGTGTGTTGGACGAAACAACAAGAGGGAGAGGGAGGGATTTGAGACTTAGATAGATTGCTCAATTTAGGATGAAATTACTCTTCAACAAGGGGGGGTATTTATAGGTCAAGACATGGCCAACCAATGGCCAAGATTATGCCAAGTGCAAGGCAAGTGTAGGGTGAGGATTTAGGCAAGTGTCCTTGGCCAACTTGCACACAAAATATCTATCCAACTTTATGACAAGGCTTGGCATTCCAATCGGCCCTATTGCCGTGACAAGTCCACCAATGAGAGGGTGGAAAGTGTCGCCCTCTCATTGGTCCAAAGTGTTACGCCTCGGAAAAATCCGCAAAAATAAGAAATGACATAGCCGGATTTTATCCTATGAAAGCCGTGGAAACGCTTTCGCGGAAAACCGTTCGCTTTGTGAGTTGTGCCTAAAAATCGCCCAAGGCCTAACTTTAAGACCAAAACTTTTGTCGTATTCCTTTACGCACATACTGAAATACGGTATAACATTCTCCTCCTTAGAAACATTCGTCCCGAATGTTCCTTCCCAAGACAGATAACGCTAAGGTTCTTCAAAACTTAAACAGTTTGCAAAAAGCCACACACGGCCATAAACAACACTTAGGCATAAACGATAATGAAGATTTATAAGTAGGAAAGTGAATTACCTGGAGGGTGGGAACAGTGAGGATACTTCGCCTCATGTCCTCCTCGGCTTCCCACGTCATCTCTCCTCGAGCTCGTTCCGCCACAAGACTTTGACGGAAGCCACGCCCTTCGTCCGCAGACGCCTAACTCGACGATCGATTATCGCGCATGGAATCTCTCACGATAACCCTCGGTCACTGGACATCGTCAATCGGATGTACCTAGATGGATCCCGATACATCTCCTCGATAGAAACGTGAAACATCGGATGCACCGCCTCCAGATCGGACGGCAGACCAACTCATAGGCAACCTTGCCTACCTCGCGACAATCAAACGCCCAATGTACCTTGGCCGAGTTTCCTTCTTCCCGAATCTCATCACACCCTTCATGGGTGACACCTTTAGGAAAACCCAATCATCAATCGCAAACTCCGGATGTCGACGGCGATGATCCGTGATCGACTTCGCCGACTCGAAATGTCGATAGCCGCTCGGATAAGCTTCACCTTATCCATCGCTGCTGCACCAAATCTGGTCCCACTAGCCGCACTCGCCCACTCGAACCAACCTATAGGCGATCCGCACTTCCTCCCATACAAGGCCTCATAAGGCGCCATCCGAATCTTGGAGTGGTAGCTATTATTATACGCGAACTCAACTAGAGGCAAATGATCCTCCCAACTACCATCGGTCAATAACACAGCTCGCAGATATCTCAAGAGTGCGGATAGTGCGCTCTGCTGTCATGCTGCGTGGATGAAATGCAAGACTCGTGCTCACTCGCCCCTAAACCCCTCGGAAGGACCTCCAGTTGGCCGTAAATCGGGCTCCTCATGCGATATGATCGGGTAGGGACTCATGCGGTCGGCGATCTCTGATGTAAAGTCCGCATAATCCTCACCAAAAAGTCGCCCCGACGGAAGAAAGTGGGCTGATTTCGTCAGCCTGTCGACGATAACCCATATAGAATCATGTCTCCCCGGAGTGCGAGGTAATCCTGTGATGAAGTCCATGTTGATTACCTCCCACTTCCAGGTCGGGATCTCTATCGCTGAATAAACCACCGTCTCTCGTGCTCTACCTTTACTGCCGACAACACGCACCGAGCTACGAACTCGCAACGCCCTCTTCAAGCCATCCCACCAATACACGATCTAAGGTCGTGGTACATCTTGGTCGACCCGGATGGATAGAGTAACGCGCGCATGTGCTTCCCAAGAACTCGCTGCCAAGTCCTCAAACATCCGAACACACAACCCGCCTCAAACCTTAGCACCCCATCAAAGCTACCTCAAGGACCCTTGCCTCACGAAGAGTCAGATCACGATATCGAATAAAAGTGGATCTCGAATTGCCTCTTCACCTCCTCAACGATGGAAGACTCGGCAACCTCACGAACTCTAACCCCATTGCTATCAGAATCAATCAAACGGACACTAAGGCTTGCTAACTGGTGCAAATCACGAACCATGTCCCTCATCTCTAGCTGAACAACTGATACGCTCCCCATCGACCTACTACTAAGAGCAACTGATAAAACATTGGCATTCCCCGGATGGTACAAGATATCAACATCGTAATCATTAAGAAACTCCAACCACCGTCTCGCCGTAAGTTCACTCTCCTCCGTGAAGATATACCGAGGCTCTTGTGGTCCGTAAAAATATCCACGTGAACCCCATACAAATAGTGCCTCCGGATCTTCAAAGCGTGAATCACGGTACCGCTAACTCCAAATCATGGGTGGTGTAGTTCCTCTCGTGTTTCTTCAAATGTCGGGATGCATATGCTATAACTCTGCCATGCTGCATCAACACACATCCCAACCCGATGCCTGACGCATCACAATACACGACATAACCATCCGACCTCCGGAAGAGTAAGAACGGGGCGCCGCCTCTTTTCAAGAATCGGAAACCCTTCTCACAAGCATCACCATCAAACTTGGCCGCCTTCGAGTCACCTAGTCAATGGTGCGAAGATAGAAGCAAACTTCTCCACGAACCGCCGATAATACCTGCAAGGCCCGAAATCGCGAACCTCTGCCGGAGTAGTAGGTCTAGGCCAAGTCCTCGATCGCCGATCTTGGCCGATCAACTCGAATGCCATCACCCACAATATGCCCAAGAAACGCCATCAAGTCAACCAAAACTCACATTTGGAAAACTTGGCGTACAATCGCTGGTCTGGAGAATCACAAGACAGCCTCAAATGCTCGCATGCTCTCGCTCGAGCGAGAATAAACCAAGATATCATCAATGAACACTATCACAAACGTGTCCAAAAATGGTTTGAACACTTGGTTCATCAAATCCATGAATACCACGAGCATTGGTCAACCCAAAAGACATGACCGAACTCATAATGCGTCGCACGTCCGAATGCATCCAGGACATCCACCTCTCTCGACTCGCACTGATGATAGCCCGATCGCAGATCAATCTTGAGAAACATCTCGCACTGCAATCGTCGAACAAATCATCAATCCCGGGAGGGTATCTGTTCTTAATGGTCACCTTGTTCACCGTCAGTAATCAACACACATGCGCAGCGCCCCGCCCTTCTTCTTCACGAACAATACCGGCGCCTGCGGAGAAACATCGGGCCTAATGAAGCCCTTCTCTAGCAAATCCCTAAGCCGATCCTTCACTCTCTCAACTCGGCAGTGCCATTACGTATGGCGGAATGGAAATAGGCCGAGTATCCGCAACACATCTATACAAAACTCGATCTCCTCTCGGGAGGATACCCGGAGGTCATCCGAAACACGCTGGGAACTTCACGACCATCGAATCGACGGAAAATCTGGCACCGCAGCCTTCGAGATCAAACACCCGAACGAGATGGTAGATATACCCTTCTGCACCATCTTCCTAGCCTTGAGGTAGGAAATAAACCTACCCCGGCGATACCGTGCTCCTCCCACTCAACAACCGGCCTCGTGAAACTGGAACCGCACTACTTCTCTCTCAGCCTACATTGGCATAGCAAGAGGCTAGCCAATCCATCCCCATAATCACATCAAAGTCAAACATCTCCAACTCTATCAAGTCGGCCAGTGGTCCGACGATCAGAATGGTCACGGGACAAGCCCTATATACCCGCCGAGCTACCACCGAATCACCATCGCGTAGCTACCTCGAAAGGGTCTATGGACTCAGGCTCTATCCCTATCCTACTAGCAACAAGGGAAGATATATAGGACAGAGTAGAACCCGGATCTATCAAAGCATACACATCAAACCCAGAAACTGATAAGGTACCTGTGACGACATCAGGTGAGGCCTCCTGATCCTGTCGGCTGGACAAAGCATAAATGCGGTTCTGAGGACCGCTAATCGACACGAGCCACGACCTCGCCGCGACCTGTGACCCACGAGCACCACGCCTCGGGCGAGTAATCAGAGGAGATGATGAAGCGGCAAGAACTCAAGGCCGAGCCTACCACCACGCCCCGGTCGGCCGATCCGCCGCAAAGTGACCTGCCGCCACAATCGTAACAAGATCCAAAAGTAGTACCACACTTCCCGTAATGGGATCTACCGCATCGGCCACACTGGGGTGGTCCGATCGCCGCACTCGCTACCCTCGACGCTCAAGCCACAGGGCCCCGGTGCGCCGAAATCGTGGCTGTGCTGAGGACGGTGCAGGAGTGCTCTGTGCTGGCTGTGGTGCGAATCTAGACTGCTGCTGAGGCCGCCCACCACGATAACCACCAGAAGACCCTCCCGTCCTGGCCTTCTTCTCGCCGTCGCCCACTCGTCGACCTCTGCGCTCCTCGCATCCAAGGGCGTGAGCCTGCATGCGGGTAATGTCCATACCCGGCTGGAGAGAAACCCCCGCACATGACTCGGCCATATAGTCGTCTAGCCCGGTGACATAGCGGTGCACCCTATCCTCCATATCTGCTACCAATGCTGGGACATATCGAGCCAATGAATCAAACTCGACATTGTACTCGACGGCGGCCCTCTCCGCCTCGATGGTAAAAATCTATCAGCCCGCGCCCTCCTCATCTGTGGAGGCAAGAAGTGAGTGAGGAAAGCCTCTGAGAACTCATCCCAAGTAGCTGGGGACGCGTGCTCTCCCCGGGATAACTCCCATGAATCAAACCAATCGACTGCGGTATCACGCAGCCTATGTGAACCAAAGATCACGGACTCGGTCTCCGACGCCCTGATCACTCTCAAAATCCTCTGAAGCTGACGGATGAACTCCTGCGGATCATCCTCCGGCCTCGATCCATAAAACTCCGGCGGGCTACAGCTCAAGAAGTCTCGTAGCCTCAAACTCTCTGCCCTCGGGTGAACAACGGGTGCGACCGGCGCTGGAGCTGGAACTGGAACTGCCGCATCCAGCCTCTCCTCGTATCGGGCCACAACTTTAGCCAAAAGCTGGGCCATCTCCTTGTACCCTAACTCCTCCGCCCGTGCCGTGGGACAGAGGTGTGGGTGCTGTGGTCTGTGGCCGGGCGGCGTCATAGAACTCGCTGCCTCGGTATAGATCGGGCACGAGCCTCGTGACTCTGGGTGTCTGCAGCGCTCCTCGCCGCTTGCCCATACAGGCCCGGTTGCCTTACGAGGAGGCATAATCAGCATAGAAAGGAATACGTTAGAGGTCCAACCTATAACATGACTCTAAAGCACGATCTCGGAATGAGAAGAATGGAAACCAATCCTAAATATCCTATAGCCTCTCGATTATTGGTGTGGTGCACTACACACCGATAATCAAGACTCTACTAGATCCGGTCGTAGACACTTTCCGAGATTAATCGCTCGATACCACTTTTGTCACGACCCATTCCGGGCCGTGATCGTGCCTTACCGGCACCCAAGTAGTCATACATCAGAGTAATCAGCGGAAACATAAAGCAAGACATAAAATAGTTTATAAAACAAGACACAGATTTTGTGAGAAAACATCGCCTTTCGGCATATATAAATATAATCATGTTTTAGCAGTTACATCCGACACTGTACAACATGACTACAGACCTCTAAGGAAATATACCACTATGGCGGGACAGGGCCCCGCCATACCTCGATCAGACAAAAACTATCTACAACAGGAGATCATACCAAAGTAGAGCCTCCGAAGAGATGGAGCTCACGACACCAACGTAGAGATCCTAAGGATGCGGATCTAGCACCTGCTTGCCCTTACCTGCGGCATGAACGCAGCCCCCCGAAGGAGGTCAGTACAACAGGTACTAAGTATGCGAAACTGTAAAGTACTTAAATGAAAACATATCATTTTAGTTAAAACCAGTTTACAAATATGTATGAAACAACCAAAGAAACCGCACGTAGTGTCACATCATAAACAAGATCAACAATAGGTAATTGTAATAGGTCTTGTCTGGCGCGAATGATCGAAACAGGCCACTCGCCCATATCATCATTCCGCAAGCCTAATCTCGACTCCCGAGTCCGCATAGGCCACTCACGGGCCCGCATGAGGTGTAACCCCGCATCGGCGTAGGTAGCTACTCGGCATCGCCCCGACTCGGTCCGCATGGCCACAGCACCGCATGAGGCATAACCCCGCATACTAACCTCGAACTCGTAGCTCGCGTAGGCCCTGGACCCGCATGAGGTATTCTCGAATCATGGTCCCAGACCGCCTGAGTCTACCCCGCATCGGAGGGCAGCTTAACCCCCGGTATCATCTCAAGAGGTGAGTGATAGTATACTAACATAACAACTTATCTTTAAGTAACATAAGCACAACAAGGATACTCACCTATACAAACGTTACAAGATACTAACACACATAGCATCATATCATGTCTACTTATCAAACCATCTTATTATTCTTTTCACAATATAAGTCTGTTATAACACATAGGCAAACTTGTTTCTTTTATCAATCTTAAGTGGTTATACTTACTTCCCATAAAGCTAGTATAACTCTTAAGCTTCTGTTTCAAAAATCAATTAGTTCTCTTCTGTTTAATAAATGGTTCAGTAGTCCCTTTTGAAATGTTTTCAGTTCTTTATTATTCAGGCTTAAGCCGTGAGGCATTGCCGTACGTATTATTCAGGCTTAAGCCGTGAGGCATTGCCGTAAGTATTATTCAGTTTAACACATGTACGTCTACCGTACTATATACATATTGTAAAATATCATGCTTTAGGAAGAATCACATACCTTCTCGGCGAAATCCACCTGCCAAGTCGAGTATGTCGCAGAGAGAATCAGCCTATAATAGTCACAGATATCTATCAAAGTCTAGACTATTCCAAGGTCATTCTAAACAGAGGGTCCTCAA
This sequence comes from Przewalskia tangutica, assembly GCA_029844215.1. Lineage (NCBI taxonomy): Eukaryota > Viridiplantae > Streptophyta > Magnoliopsida > Solanales > Solanaceae > Przewalskia > Przewalskia tangutica. The sequence goes on from CM056733.1 coordinate 36,615,163, forward strand.
TTCTACGGAAAGTCGGGCAGCACAACCCTACCCGGTGAGCTATATAAGTCTACTGTGAAAACAGTCCTATGTAAGTACAGTTCGTATATTCTTCTTTTATACCCTTCTAAGGTGTTACAGTTCAATTCTATTCCTTAACAACCTTCTAAGTATTTATACTTATTCTTATATTACAACAGTATATATATTCTAATTCAAAAGAGGGTTAGGATTAGTTACCTCGGTAAGCCCAATAATATCCTAGAAAAAGTCGCGCCTGAGCAAGGTTTTGCTCCTAAGTTGTATGCTCCAAGAAAACCTTAGAAGTTCTTCACAACTTCTTCTAAGTACTAAGGTATTTGGGCTAGGGTATTTTGGGCATTATAACAATACAAGAAGGCAACTTTTCTACCAAGGGAGGGGGGGTAGGTTTCGGCTAGGCTAGGGGGTGGGGTAGCCTCGGCCAAGCTTCTCAAGGGGAGGGGGGGTGTGTTGGACGAAACAACAAGAGGGAGAGGGAGGGATTTGAGACTTAGATAGATTGCTCAATTTAGGATGAAATTACTCTTCAACAAGGGGGGGTATTTATAGGTCAAGACATGGCCAACCAATGGCCAAGATTATGCCAAGTGCAAGGCAAGTGTAGGGTGAGGATTTAGGCAAGTGTCCTTGGCCAACTTGCACACAAAATATCTATCCAACTTTATGACAAGGCTTGGCATTCCAATCGCCCTATTGTGGTGACAAGTCCACCAATGAGAGGGTGGAAAGTGTCGCCCTCTCATTGGTCCAAAGTGTTACGTCTCTCGGAAAAATCCGCAAAAATAAGAAATGACATAGCCGGATTTTATCCTATGAAAGCTGTGGAAACGTTTCGTCGGAAAACCGTTCGCTTTGTGAGTTGTGCCTAAAAATCGTCCAAGGCCTAACTTTAAGACCAAAACTTTTTGTACGTATTCCTTTACGTACATACTCTGGAAATACGGGGTATAACATGACCTCCTTCGGGGGGCTGCGTTCATGCCGCAGGTAGAGGTACATCGGTCGTGGATCCTCGCCTAGGATCACGATTCAACAGACGGAAGCTCCGTTTCTCGAGGCTTATCTTTTGGTATGTGTTCCCCGAGTTGTAGGTTCTTGTACATTCGTGGTATGGCGGGCCCTGTCCCGTCATAGTTGTTGTAAATCTTAAGTGCAGAGTAATCGCTGTGGCGGGGTTTGTAAAAAGGATAAATGTTCTGGTTTTATGTATAGATATATAATGAAGGCAACTGTTGGGATGGACTGTTTATTTATTATGTCTATCATTTCATGTGTAAAGTTTTTATTTCCGCTGGTTTTCTCGATGTTGTATCACTAGGGTGCCCGGTAAGGCACGATCACGCCCGGTTCGGGCGTTACAAGTGGTATCGAGCGATTAATCCTCGGAAAGTGTCTACGCATCGTGTCTAGTAGAGTCTTGATTATCGGTGTGTGCACCACATCTATAATCGTGAGGCTATAGGACATTTAGGATTGGTTTCCATTCTTCTCATTCCGAGATCGTGCCTTGAGAGCCGTGTTGTAAGTTGGACCCTCCGACGTATCTCGTTTTACCGATTATGCCTCCGCGCAGGCAACCAGAGCCTGAGGGCAAGGCAGCGAGGAGCGCTAGTGAGATACTGAGGAGTACGAGGCGCAGCTGCAGACTGAGATTGTGCTTGACGGCGAGTTTTGACGCCGCCCAAAGAAGTTTAGAGCCGCAGCAGCGGCCGCTGAGACCACGATACTGAGCCTCGCCACACTGGAGCGGTGAGATGGGGTACAAGGAGATGGCGATTGCTGGCCGTGGTCGGCGTGCATGAGGATAGGCCGATGCAGCAGTTCAGCCTTCTGAGCACCGATGGTTCACCCCGGCGAGATAGTTTGAGGCTACGGACTTTCCGAGTTAGCCCGCCAGAGTTTTATGGGTCGAGGCCTGAGGATGATCCGCAGGAGTTCATCCGGCAGTTACAGCGGGTCATGAGAGTGATCAAGGCTTCGGAGACCGAGTCGGTGGTCTTAGGTTCGCATCGGCTGCGTGATACCGCAGTCGACTGGTTTGATTCGTGGGAGTTGTCCCGGGGAGAGCATGCGCTTCCAGCAGTATGGGACGAGTTCTCAGAGGCATTCCTCACTCACTTCTTGCCTCCGCAGATGAGGAGGGCACGGGCCGACAGATTTATGATGCTGAGGCAGAACGGGCGTACAGTTCGGGAGTACAACGTGGAGTTTGACTCGTTGGCTCGGTATGTCCCCGCTTTAGTGGCAACCATGGAGGATAGAGTGCACCGCTACGTCACCGGGCTAGATGATTACTTGACAGAGGCTTGTTCGGGTGTAGCTCTTCAGCCGGGCATGGACATTGCCCGCATGCAGGCTCATGCACTGGGATGTGAGGCACGGAGAGATCGACGGAATGACCAGGGTCAGCAAAAGAGGGCCAGAACAGCAGGGTCCTTTGGTGACTTTCGAGGCAGACCGCCTCAGCAGCAGACTAGTTATGCGCCTCCGCCAGTGCATAGTGGTCCTCCACAATCTTCAAGGCATCCAGAGTATTCAGGAGCAGGTCAGGGCTCCAAGGGTTCAGATTTTCGGGAGAGCAGGGGTGTTAGCCAACTGAAGCCACCCCTACCTCGTTGGCCGTGGTAGACTCGCGGTGAAGTGTCGTGCTAGTCCGGGAGTTTGTTTTACATGCGGCCAGCAGGGCCATTTTGGGAGAAACTGTCCGACCAGGGGTAGCACTGGTAGGATAGCACAGGCTACGAGATCAGTTGCGGGTTCTTCACCTTCCACAGCTAGGCAGGATGTTCATACACCGGCGGGCCACGGTAGAGGTCGCGGTGGAAGTTCCCAGTCTTAGCGGTCCTTTGAACCGCCTATTTTCAGGTATATCCTTAACCCTCTAGAGACTTGTATGTATTGATGTTAAGATAATGTGTTAAGTGTTATGTTCGGATAGCTTTGTGCTAATATGTGATTGAGAAACCTGGTGAGTGTAGAAGGGTAAGCACGGGGGCAAGGAAGTGTGAACCTTAGACTATTTCACGATTGAGACCTTAGAGGTAGGGTCGTCATGAGTAAAAGATTTATTTTATGTTTGACCTTTATCAGAGTGCGTAGTATACGTGGGATTTATTTGGGTGATAATTCCATGGGTAGTGCGAGATGGAAGTGTTAGCTTTCATGACGTGTGTTGGTTAGATTGTTCCGTATCGGGGAACAAGAATGTGGCGCGGTTGTGGGGTCGGGTTGAGGACCATTTGAGGGTCAACCCGCGGCCCGGTTTGTGGTGGGGTCAGTTCGAGGTGGTTCCACCAGGTGGTAGGGTCACGAGGATGCTAGGCCCCAGTTTAGGTGACCATCGTAGGAGTTCGTGGATACGTTCTACCAGAATCGGTTCGTGAAGGCCGGGAATGGCCTTAAGGGAGATCGAAGTTAGTAAGATGACCAAGTTTGGAGGTAGTAACTCCAAAGGTTGGAAACAGAAGCATTGACGGAAGTGTGGTACGGATACTAGAAAGAGTTCGAGTGTTCGAGAAGGGTACAACGAGTTAGGGGAGAAGAGAACGTGTGTTAGTTCGTGGCCAAGCTGTGGCGTCGGCAACTTGTTAGAGGAACTTTATCGTTATCCGACTTGAGAAGGAACATTCGGGACGAATGTTTCTAAGGAGGGGAGAATGTTATACCCCGTAGTTGCAGGGTATGTATGTGAGGACGTACGTACGAGAGTACGACAGAAATTTTGAAAAGAAAGAAAGATGTGAGTTTTCGACGGAAAAGTTTCCGGTAATTTGTGAAGAAAAAGGTTCGTTAATGAGAATTGGATTCCCAGATTTGGTATATGGGCTTCTTAAATTATATTAGAATTTTGAGATTTTATTTTCGGAAATGGTCACGTGGGGCCCACGGGAGAAATTTACGGTTTTGTGGGGCCCGCTTTGTTTTTGAGATTTCCGGTATTTTGGATATTTTCGGAAGACGAAATATTCTGGGCGAATCTGGGGGCGACACGTGTCACCCCCATGTGGCACCCTTGGCCGAAATATTTATTGTGCACAACACCCGATTAGAGTCGTTTTTCGACGAAACGTTTTGCATAACTTGCGAGGGGAAAATTCCGACTATGTCGTTTTGTATTTTTGCGGATTTTTCCGAGCGACGGAACATTTTTGGGCCAACGAGAGGGTGACACTTGTCACCCTCAAGTGACGGTTTGGGTAAGCGGGGATGTCTTCCTCCTTATTTTGTGCCTTGTTTTGGCCTTGTTTGGTGCATTGTTTTGTGGCATGTTTTGTGGAGTAGGGGTTAGGGTGCACTTGGCTTAATCTTGGCCCTACACTTGCCTTGCACTTGGCATGATCTTGGCCATTGGTTGGCCTTGGCTTGTGCTATAAATACCCCCCTTAGTGATGAACTTATTCATCCACTCCTCACTTTGTCTAAGCCTTGAAAACTCTCCCTCCCCTCTTGAGTGTTCTCGTCCTAAGCCTTCCCCCCTCCCCCTTTGAGTGGCCTTGTGGCCGAGAGCCTCCCCCTCCCCCCTTGGAGGTGCTAGCCGTGGGGTACCCCCCCCTAGCCTAGTTGTTTTCGTATAATACCCCCCTTTTGTGGTATAGAAATACTCTCCTAGTATTGTTATAATGCCCAAAATACCTTAGCCTTTACCTAGTAGTATTTCAAAAGTTACCTCTATACGTAGAGCCCGGAAATACTACCTTTTGTCCTTTTAGTCTCAAACCGAAACCCTAAGGAAATCTTCATAGTTGGTTGAAGTATTTGAGTAGAAGTTGGTTAGAACTTCTAAGGGTTGTTTGGAGTGGTTTGGGCGCACTGAGCGAGCTAAACCTTGCTCAGGATCGACATTATAACTTGGATAATTTTGGGCTTGTCGAGGTAAATATTCTTGTCCCCTTATTGTAATTGGAGATTACATGTTGTAGGATTATATAGTAGAAGTATACTATATATAGAACTGAACATAGCTTGCGGCAATGTCTTTTGACTTAAGCCTGAATTTAAAGAAGAGAATCGAATCAGTAATTACATAGGGTGTATCTGATGAGACTTGTGTAGCATTCTTGTGTAGTAGAATTGTACACGCCCGGTTAGGCGTAAACCCCAGGTTGGCTTGGTAGCCGCCTCGATAGAGAGGAGATTTACGCTGTGGCGGGGAGGTCTTCAATTTTACGTAGAAAGATGGAAACTTGTTGTCACGCCCGAACCGGGCGTGGTGGTGCCTACAGGCACCTTCTACCTTAACAATACAAGTAAATCGGAAATTAAATAACACCTCATTTTTTTTTTCTTAAAACCAACGTACGTGCAAGGGCAAAGCCGACAAGGCTGCCATAATTAAACATAAGCGAAAGACACTACAACGTACATGAGTCCAATCCCACATATGAATACAGACCTCTAAGAGTTAAACTGAACTATGACGGGACAAGGCCCCGCCGTACCCATAATCGCATAAAGCTCAGATCAAGGAACTATCCCAAAATGATAAACTCACGAGCAGAGGAGCTATCCAAAACTCTGGCGGTCCTACACTGCCGATCACCAAATCGTGCCTAAACTGCGGCATGAACGCAGCCCGGGCGAGGTCGAGACGAAGAATGTACCAAGTATGTGAACAATAAGTACTGTAATGAAATCATAACAGTCTAAACAAAACAGGAGACATGTATGATAGCCAACCTACAGTACAAAACACATAAGCAGTCATATCAAGTCAGGGACGCAAGCCCTCAAGGTCACTACTCAGATATAACTATGGGTCTCACGCCCATAATATCAATCATGCCCGTGGAATCCTTCCTCACTGCCGGCAGTCCATGATATAACATAACATCAAGTCCCACCGGTGGTATAGCATCTTGGGGGTTTACCCCTCACTTATACTCTTACCCTGGAGAAGGTGGTAAAGCAGGTGGTATAGCATCTTGGGGGTTTACCCCTCACTTATACTCTTACCCTGGAGGAGGTGGTATAACGTCTTGGGGATTGCCCCTCATTTATACTCTTACCCTATCTCAACCGGCCGTCAACCACCACCTAAAGCAGGTGGTACAGCGTCTTGGGGGTTTACCCCTCACTAATACTCTTACCCTGGAGGAGGTGGTATAACGTCTTGGGGCTTGCCCCTCATTTATACTCTTACCCTATCTCGTGACCATCAAACAAGACATAAGCACTACCATGTCTTCTATAAAAATCCGAATTTAACCTAAGTACTACAAGTAATCTAAGCATACCCGTGGAATCCCACATCACTGTCGGTACGTCCCAGTAACTTACAACAAGACAGCCGACCCTTCAACCGAGAGTCGCGACAACTTAATAAAACATAATACTTGCACTCAAAGGCTATTTCCAGCACATATAGGCAAGTTCTCAATTAACCAAGCCAAAGTACTTATCAAGGCACACATAGGATAATTCTCATTTTATCAAGCCAAAGTACTAATCAAGGCATACATAGAGTAATTCTCTTTAACAAGTCAAAGTACTTATCAAGGCACATTTAGACAAATTCTCAATTTATCAAGCCAAAGTACTAATCAAGGCACATTTAGACAAATTCTCTTTTAACAAGTCAAAGTACTTATCAAGGCACACTTAGACAAATTCTCAATTTATCAAGCCAAAGTACTAATCAAGGCATACATAGAGTAATTCTCTTTAACAAGTCAAAGTACTTATCAAGGCACATTTAGACAAATTCTCAATTTATCAAGCCAAAGTACTAATCAAGGCACATTTAGACAAATTCTCTTTTAACAAGTCAAAGTACTTATCAAGGCACACTTAGACAAATTCTCAATTTATCAAGCCAAAGTACTAATCAAGGCATACTTATCAAGGCACATTTAGACAAATTCTCAATTTATCAAGCCAAAGTACTAATCAAGGCACATTTAGACAAATTCTCTTTTAACAAGTCAAAGTACTTATCAAGGCACACTTAGACAAATTCTCAATTCTCAATTCTCTTTTAACAAGTCAAAGTACTTATCAAGGCACACTTAGACAAATTCTCAATTTATCAAGCCAAAGTACTAATCAAGGCATACATAGAATAATTCTCTTTTAACAAGTCAAAGTACTTATCAAGGCACACTTAGACAAATTCTCAATTTATCAAGCCAGAGTACTACATACGTACATTCTTTTATAAAAGACTCCTTTCTATGTAAAGCTCCAAGATACTAACACCCGTAGTATCAAGGCGTGTCTATCTTTCAAAGTAAGTTACTACACTTTTAGAAAACTCATTTCAAAGCTTGAAATCAAGTAACTCCAAATTTTCACAATCTAGGCAACTTATGCCGATTAATCAAAATAGACAACTTTCTAACCTTCCATAAAGCCGTTATAACCAACTTCCCATAAAGCCGTTATAACCCTTTATGGTTTTAGACATATCCATTCCTTCAATAACCAAGAGACTTATACTATTAAAACCAAGTATCACATACTTACAAAATCAAGTTCTTAACTTTCAAAATACTTCAAGTCTCTTAATAGTTAGAAAACAAGTTTTCTTCTACTTTTTAAACCTCAAGTAACTTCACCCTTAACACAAGTTACTTCTCTTAAATCATGTCATTTCTCCTCTTTTAAATCAAATAAGTAAATCACTCCTTTGACTCCCCTAAAGTCACTATAATGACCTTTAGGTTTTAGAACTAAGGCACTAGCCAAAAGATTTGGAAACCACTTCCTTTTTAAGACTAAATGTACTTTAAGTAAAAATACCTTCACTTTTAAGAATCCAAACTTCATCAAGAAAATGGATTCTACAACTTACAATCCAAACATCAAAGTACACTCAAGGAAATACATAGAACAAATTATATTTTAGGCAATCCAAATACAACCAAGGAATGGATAATTTTAGGAGTAGAACCTACTTTCTTTATCTTACGGAATCATGCTAGAAGAGGAGATAGTTCACATACCTTTTCGGCTAAATCCACAAGCTGCCGAATCGTCAGACGTGAAGTTTCAACCTATAATGGTCACAACAAGACTATCAATCTTCTAGTCTCTAACGTAGAATAATACTAAGTATTTAGTCTCTAATTCTACGGAAAATCGGGCAGCACTTCCTTTGTTTCTACTTACTTTGCCACCTTTTTCAAGGCCGAATACAATAACCAACAAGCCACATTTAAGGCTCCAAACAACAACCAAACAAAGGGGATTACACGCCTTACAATACGTGTAAAATTCCGCCCCACAATTCATACGAAATAGTGTAATACTTCACTAGCCATTCTCGGCCAACATATAACCAATTACACTACGCCTTTTCCAATCCTCTTCCAATTCCAAGTTCTAAGGTCTAACATGTTATATAGTCATAAACAACTTCAACAACTACGATTTTCTTCTTTATACAACATGCGACGACTTAACTAATAATCAACTTGAAATGTACTCTTAAGGCTAACATGCTAGTTTTCGGATTAGGGTTCCAATAGCCAACATAATAATCAAACTTCGTAATATATAACTCATGCTTGCTAATAACCATAGCTACAATCAATAAGTAAGCTTAATTGCTAAAACGACAAAATTTATACCTTTCGAAGCCCTTAAAATTTCCAAGATCCAAAGTCGCGCCTTAGCAATTCTTAGCTCCTTTCCTTAAGTTCCAATCCGCTCCAAGCACTCCTTAGAGGCCTATGAAGAACCCATCTTCAAGTTCCAACTTCAAAGTTGAAGAACTCCCTTAGTTTCCGCCTTGCGACTAACGTAAAAATACGTTTTTTCCGAAATCTTTCTATTGAGATATCCTTACAATACCCTTGGGAACATTGGGTTAAAGTCTTGTGAACAAAGGATCAAAACTACAAATTTTTGTGTGGGAACATGGCAAACCCGAGAGCAACTATAGTGGACAACAAGGTTTCTAATTTTTCTAAGTGTTAAAATGAGCTAGTATTGCTACTAGTTAGTATATAACACATATTGGAAGGCTTAGATATTAACAAATGTGAGGCTAGGATGATTATCACAAGGATCAAGCTTATGTGGCAAGTTGACTAGTCAATTATGTCAAGCTTGCAAGACTTATCATCTACATAGGTCAAATGACCATAATACCCTTGCAATATTTCGTCCAACAACATGGAGGGGGTGCCACGTGTCGCCCTCTCATTCGTCCATAAAGTTCTGTAACCCTCGTGGGCCCCACAAAAAGTAAAATTCCTCGGGTGGGCCCCACGTGACCAAATCCGTAAAAAAAAAAAAATTCCATTAGGTTAAGAGTTCCATACTCTTCAAATAATGCATTTTGAGAATCCAATTCTCAATAACGAACATTTTTCCTTTCCGACCTTCGGAAGATTTTCCGTCGGAAAAACAATTCTTCCTTTCGTACTAATTTCCAAGTCTTGTTTCCTTACGTACATTCTCTCTTATACATGTCACGGACTTACGGGTGTAACATTCTTCCCCTTAGAAACATTCGCCCCGAATGTTCTTAGTCGATTGTCACGCTATACAAACTCGGCACAATCTCTATACTATGCCTATCAATCAACCGCAAGACCAACGATGTCACACATGCATCACCACATAACATGCGTAAACATAATAATGGACCTTCCGTCAGTGGTCCCTTCTCACAAAACTCGAAGGTTCTGATCTTCCCAAACACGGGATCCTTAGAGGTTCCTTTCTTTCCTTACTTGTCATACTTTCTCGTACTTTCAAACTCATCTAGTACACGCATAAAATCTCAAATTCTGTTTCGTTCCCAATCCTGGAGTTACTAACCAACTTGGCCATTATGCTACTTGAATTTCCGCTAAGGCTCCCCTCGGTCCTTACGACCTAGTTCCGGTGGAACGCGTCCACAAACTCGTACAACGATTAACTAAACTTGAGTCTTGCATCCTCGGGACCCTATCACATAACGGGACCATTTCTAACTGACGTCACCCCATTCCATACTACTGGCTAACCCGAAATGAGTCCATAACCCGACTCATCGTCACACTTAACTTCTCATTCTTAGTCTGAAATAAATCTCTCTCTTATCTCAAGGTACTTCTTACCCTACCCCCTATTCACTAGAGGTTCGTCACATAAGCCAAAGTATTTCTACTGTACAATCTTCCCTATCGGTCTTACACTTATACGGGGTAATTACAACTTGTGAACTCTACACAACTATAGTCTCAGTTCACTTATCATTCTTGTCAATATTCTTAACTTTTCACTTTACTAATCACAGTATCCCTACCTCTGGGGTACTATCACTTTACAACTCTTGCAATAAAGGGAAAACATATACGCTAGGGCAAAATCTGAATCTAACAATGCACGTATGATTCAAAAGAACCGAGATATACCTGTAACCCTAGGCGACGTTGCTTCCTGATCCTGTCCAGTAGTCGCGTCATCTATGCGGTTCGAAGGACCATCTGAACTATAAACTCCACCCTGACCTCTACCACGACCTGACATCCAACACCTGTCACGGGAACGCATACCGTGAGGGAAGGGAACCAACCATCGCCTCATAGCCGAGCCACCTCACCGGTGCTCCTTCTAAAAGGACATACCCTCAGAATATGGCCCGAACGGCCACAATAAAAACAAAGTCCCGTGCCATAACGGCATTTCCCCGAATGACGCTTACCACATCTGATACACATCGAGGAATAGGTGGCCTCGGCCAGAAAATCCTCTGCTACTCGAGAACCTCGACCTGGAGCTCGGACCGCTCCTAAATACCTTGTGGGATCAAATCTCCCACCGTGAGCTGCGGGGTATGTACTGGGTAGGCGGGACGAATATCTCACTCATTCTGGCGAGGCGTCGTTCAAAAACTCACCGATAACCAACCGGTCTAGCCTCTTACGCAGATCTCCGCTACCGCCCTCTACCCTCTCAGACACTGCTCAGACCGGCGAATAACCTCCTGCTGAGGAAACTGCAGCATTGCTATCTTGGTCAATAACATAATGGCTTCCTTCATGACCCTAAAGTCTGCCCCTAACTGAGAAACTGTAGGCTCTGGTGCTGTGTTCTCAAAACCTGGCGAAGAAGAACTCGCCGACTGCGGAACAACATCCGGTATAACCTGGGCATAAGCCCTATCAACTCTCTCGAGTCGACTAGTAGCTCTCGCTACTCCTTTGCCCTTCAAGGCGTGTTGCTCCTCGAGGCATAATCAGAACACAACAATACGTCGAGAGGAATTATCTTACTAACACGGCTGTGGCACGATCTCGAGTGAGAAGAATAGAAACCAACTCCTAAATGTCTTGTAGCCTCCTGTTTATGGGTGGCGCAACACACCGATAATCAAGACTCTACTAGACACGGCCCGTAGACATTCCGAGGACCGATCGCTCGATACCACTATGTCACGCCCGAACCGGGCGGATCGGTGCCTACACAGGCACCCTTCTACCTTAACAATACAAGTAAACTGCGGAAATTAAATAACACCTCATTTTTTTTTCTTAAAACCAACGTACGTGCAAGGGCAAAGCCGACAAGGCCGCCATAATTAAACATAAGCGAAAGACACTACAACGTACATGAGTCCAATCCCACATATGAATACAGACCTCTAAGAGTTAAACTGAACTATGACGGGACAAGGCCCGCTGCACCCATAATCGTACAAAGCACAGCATCAAGGAACTATACCAAAATGATAAACTCACGAGCAGGAGCTATCCAAAACTACGGCGGTCCTACACTGCCGATCACCAAATCAAGTACCTAAACTGCGATGAACGCAGCCTCGAAGGAGGTCAAGACGGAAGAATGTACCAAGTATGTGAACAATAAATCGTAATGAAATCATAATACTAAACAAAACAGGAGACATGTATGATAGCCAACCTACAAGATAAAACACATAGCGATCATATCAAGTCGTGGACGACGCCTCAAGGTCACTACTCGGATATAACTATGGGTCTCACGCCCATAATATCAATCATGCCCGTGGAATCTTCCTCACCGCCGGCGATCCATGATATAACATAACATCAAGTCCCACCTGGTATAGCATCTTGGGGTTTACCCTCACTTATACTCTTACCCCGGAGTATGGTAAACAGTGGTATAGCATCTTGGGGTTTACCCTCACTTATACTCTTACCCTGGAGGAGGTGGTATAACGTCTTGGGGATTGCCCCTCATTTATACTCTTACCCTATCTCAACCGTCCGTCAAACAACACATAAAGCAGGTGGTACATCGTCTAGGGGTTTACCCTCACTAATACTCTTACCCGGAGGAGGTGGTATAACGTCTTGGGGCTTGCCCCTCATTTATACTCTTACCCTATCTCGACCGACCATCAAACAAGACATAAGCACTACCATGTCTTCTATAAAAATCCGGGAATTTAACCCAAGTACTACAAGTAACGGAAGCATACCCGTGGAATCCCACATCACTGTCGGTACGTCCCAGTAACTTACAACAAGACAGCCGACCCTTCAACCGAGAGTCGCGACAACTTAATAAAACATAATACTTGCACTTAAAGGCTATTTCCAGCACATATAGGCAAGTTCTCAATTAACCAAGCCAAAGTACTTATCAAGGCACACATAGGATAATTCTCATTTTATCAAGCCAAAGTACTAATCAAGGCATACATAGAGTAATTCTCTTTAACAAGTCAAAGTACTTATCAAGGCACATTTAGACAAATTCTCAATTTATCAAGCCAAAGTACTAATCAAGGCACATTTAGACAAATTCTCTTTTAACAAGTCAAAGTACTTATCAAGGCACACTTAGACAAATTCTCAATTTATCAAGCCAAAGTACTAATCAAGGCATACATAGAGTAATTCTCTTTAACAAGTCAAAGTACTTATCAAGGCACATTTAGACAAATTCTCAATTTATCAAGCCAAAGTACTAATCAAGGCACATTTAGACAAATTCTCTTTTAACAAGTCAAAGTACTTATCAAGGCACACTTAGACAAATTCTCAATTTATCAAGCCAAAGTACTAATCAAGGCATACATAGAATAATTCTCTTTTAACAAGTCAAAGTACTTATCAAGGCACACTTAGACAAATTCTCAATTTATCAAGCCAAAGTACTAATCAAGGCATACATAGAATAATTCTCTTTTAACAAGTCAAAGTACTTATCAAGGCACACTTAGACAAATTCTCAATTTATCAAGCCAGAGTACTACATAATGCACATTCTTTTATAAAAGACTCCTTTCTATGTAAAGCTCCAAGATACTAACACCCGTAGTATCAAGGCGTGTCTATCTTTCAAAGTAAGTTACTACACTTTTAGAAAACTCATTTCAAAGCTTGAAATCAAGTAACTCCAAATTTTCACAATCTAGGCAACTTATGCCGATTAATCAAAATAGACAACTTTCTAACCTTCCATAAAGCCGTTATAACCAACTTCCCATAAAGCCGTTATAACCCTTTATGGTTTTAGACATATCCATTCCTTCAATAACCAAGAGACTTCTACTATTAAAACCAAGTATCACATACTTACAAAATCAAGTTCTTAACTTTCAAAATACTTCAAGTCTCTTAATAGTTAGAAAACAAGTTTTCTTCTACTTTTTAAACCTCAAGTAACTTCACCCTTAACACAAGTTACTTCTCTTAAATCATGTCATTTCTCCTCTTTTAAATCAAATAAGTAAATCACTCCTTTGACTCCCCTAAAGTCACTATAATGACCTTTAGGTTTTAGAACTAAGGCACTAGCCAAAAGATTTGGAAACCACTTCCTTTTTAAGACTAAATGTACTTTAAGTAAAAATACCTTCACTTTTAAGAATCCAAACTTCATCAAGAAAATGGATTCTACAACTTACAATCCAAACATCAAAGTACACTCAAGGAAATACATAGAACAAATTATATTTTAGGCAATCCAAATACAACCAAGGAATGGATAATTTTAGGAGTAGAACCTACTTTCTTTATCTTACGGAATCATGCTAGAAGAGGAGATAGTTCACATACCTTTTCGGCTAAATCCACAAGCTAAGCCGAATACGTCGTACGTAGAAGTTTCAACCTATAATGGTCACAACAAGACTATCAATCTTCTAGTCTCTAACGTAGAATAATACTAAGTATTTAGTCTCTAATTCTACGGAAAATCGGGCAGCACTTCCTTTGTTTCTACTTATTTTGCCACCTTTTTCAAGGCCGAATACAATAACCAACAAGCCACATTTAAGGCTCCAAACAACAACCAAACAAAGGGGATTACACGCCTTACAATACGTGTAAAATTCCGCCCCACAATTCATACGAAATAGTGTAATACTTCACTAGCCATTCTCGGCCAACATATAACCAATTACACTACGCCTTTTCCAATCCTCTTCCAATTCCAAGTTCTAAGGTCTAACATGTTATATAGTCATAAACAACTTCAACAACTACGATTTTCTTCTTTATACAACATGCGACGACTTAACTAATAATCAACTTGAAATGTACTCTTAAGGCTAACATGCTAGTTTTCGGATTAGGGTTCCAATAGCCAACATAATAATCAAACTTCGTAATATATAACTCATGCTTGCTAATAACCATAGCTACAATCAATAAGTAAGCTTAATTGCTAAAACGACAAAATTTATACCTTTCCAAGCCCTTAAAATTTCCAAGATCCAAAGTCGCGCCTTAGCAATTCTTAGCTCCTTTCCTTAAGTTCCAATCCGCTCCAAGCACTCCTTAGAGGCCTATGAAGAACCCATCTTCAAGTTCCAACTTCAAAGTTGAAGAACTCCCTTAGTTTCCGCCTTGCGACTAACGTAAAAATACGTTTTTTCCGAAATCTTTCTATTGAGATATCCTTACAATACCCTTGGGAACATTGGGTTAAAGTCTTGTGAACAAAGGATCAAAACTACAAATTTTTGTGTGGGAACATGGCAAACCCGAGAGCAACTATAGTGGACAACAAGGTTTCTAATTTTTCTAAGTGTTAAAATGAGCTAGTCTTGCTACTAGTTAGTATATAACACATATTGGAAGGCTTAGATATTAACAAATGTGAGGCTAGGATGATTATCACAAGGATCAAGCTTATGTGGCAAGTTGACTAGTCAATTATGTCAAGCTTGCAAGACTTATCATCTACATAGGTCAAATGACCATAATACCCTTGCAATTTTTCGTCCAACAACATGGAGGGGGTGCCACGTGTCGCCCTCTCATTCGTCCATAAAGTTCCGTAACCCTCGTGGGCCCCACAAAAAGTAAAATTCCTCGGGTGGGCCCCACGTGACCAAATCCGTAAAAAAAAAATTCCATTAGGTTAAGAGTTCCATACTCTTCAAATAATGCATTTTGAGAATCCAATTCTCAATAACGAACATTTTTCCTTTCCGACCTTCGGAAGATTTTCCGTCGGAAAAACAATTCTTCCTTTCGTACTAATTTCCAAGTCTTGTTTCCTTACGTACATTCTCTTATACATGTCCTGGACTTACGGGGTGTAACACTTGTATTTAAGATTTAATAGACGTTTGTGGCCTTATAGGTGGAAGTACTACGAGTAGCGTATTCTACTTGAAGAGTGGAAAAGGCTAGCCGGGTTACAGTACTGTGGAGCGTTTTGCTTCTTGTCGATAATCGTCGCGAGGTATGTGAACCTCTTCCTATCCCTCGAGCATGATGTTTTGTAAACTATGTAGTACGGTAGACGTACATGTGCTAAATGAGTTTGGTTGGTTCCAAACATAGGGTGTTATAATAGCTTTATGGGAAGTTAGTTATAACGACTCTATGTAGGTAAAAGATTGGTTCATTGATTGTAGAAGTTAAGAGACTTGATTTTGAAAGATAAGAGACTTAACTTGTTTTACTTGGTAATTAACATTTTGTTAAAAGTATTGTGAAACCTCAATCGTGAGTAATGAGTACTTGGTTTTAAAGAATAATGTTTTACTGATTTCGGAAATGAGAATAAGTGTCGAACAAACCACAGCAGCGCTAATAAAGGAAAGTGTATTGACAAATAACTAATTGATATTAAAACCGATGAAGCCTCCATCTGCATAGAAGCTAAGATAAGACAAAATTGTATTACATTTCCTAGATCATGGTCAGAATAACAAGATGGTTATAAACAAGAATAAATCGCTCACACATAAGACATATGTTACTCAATTGTTTTAAAAGGGATTAAGACTATGAGTTATGAATCTTTTCTAAAAAGAGACCGAGTAATTGAAATTAGGCAACCGAACTCTAGGGAAAAGGAAGGCATTGTTTGTCTTAAAATGGTTTAAAACATAAAGTGTTATAACAGCTTTATGGGAAGTTTAGTTATAACGACTTTATGAAAAAGGGTTTATCATTGATTTTAATGTGGTAACTTGACTTTAAAAGAAAAGTGTTTTGGTTTACCTAAAAATGTAAGTCACTCTATTTTTATACTACGGGTATCGGGTGACTTTTATAAAAGAAATGGATCTCTTTTAAAAGGTATTTAAAGTACGTGGTACTTTAGGGTTAAAACCCGGACCTTGACATAAAATGAAAGTACTTTGAGTTGTTGTAAAACTTGCCTATGCTTGTTGTTGTGAACTTGCCTATGCTTGTTGTTGTGAACTTGCCTATGCTTGTCGTGATAGCCTTTGTTGTGCAAGAATTGTGTTTCTATACTACCGCGCCTCTCAATAGAGGGTCGGTTGACTTGTTGAGAACTTACTTGGACATGCCGGCAGTGATGGAGAAATTCCACGGGTACGTTCCTGTTGATTGTGTTACTTTTGCTAATCGCTTTGGACATACTGACACGATGCGTAGCGCACGGGTATGCTTCCATGTTGATACTGCTTTATTGTTTCCCTTTGGGCATATCGACACGATCGTAGCGCACGGGTATGTTTCCATTTGGAATCTTTGTCTTATCGTTTCCTTTTGGACATACTGACACGATGAGTAGCGCACGGGTATGCTTCCATTTTGATGGCTGTCTTGTGGTTCCCTTTTGGACATACTGACACGATGCGTAGCGCACGGGTATCTTCCATTTGAATTGTTAATCTGACTTTGGCATCGTGTAGGACTTGGTGTGCGCAGTGTACTTCTTGGTGTTATCATATCATAGACTGCCGGCAGTGAGGAAGGCATTCCACGGGCATGATTGATGTGGAGGGCGTGAGACCCTGACTTGATATAACTGATATATGTGTGTACTGTAATTTGGTTATCATTCATGTCTCCTGCTTTATATAGACTGCTATGATTTCATTTACAGTATTTTACAGTTTCACATACTTGGTACCTGTTATCGACCTCGCCCGGCTGCGTTCATCTGCGGTAGAGGTACATCGGTCGTGGATCCTCGCTCTTAGGATCACAGTTCAGCGTATTGGGAAGCTCCGTTTCTCCGGAGGCTTATCTTTTGGTATGTGTTCCCTGAGTTGTAGGTTCTTGTACATTCAGGGGTATGGCGGGGCCCTGTCCCGTCATAGTTGTTGTAAATCTTAAGTGCATGCCTTTGTTGTGGCGGGGTTTGTAAAAGGATAAGCTGTTGGGTTTTATGTATATATATATCTTGAAGGCAAGCTGTTGGGTTGCTTTGTTTATTTATTATGTCTCTCATTTCATGTGTAAAGTTTTTATTTCATTTGGTTTTCTCGATGTTGTATCACTAGGGTGCCGGTAGGCACGATCCACGGGCCGGTTGAGCGTTACATTTGGTTTGAAAAAGAAATGTGTTTTTGATACTACGAGTATTAGTATATTTTACGTAAAAAGAGGTCTTTTTGAAAGAATGAAAGTAGGTATTATTTTGGGTTTGAAACCCGTATTGTTGACATAAAATGAAAGTACCTTGAGTTGTGTGTAACTTGTCTATGTTCGCGTGTGATAGCCTTGTCGTGCTAGTATTGTATTTCTATACTACCGCCTCTCTCGATGGAGGGCCGACTGATTTGTTATGATCTTACTTGGACGTCTGGCGATGTGGAGGATTCCACGGGTGCGCTCCTGTTGATAGCGTTATTCCATGGACTAGCTCTCCATGAGGTTTTACTGATTCGGCCTTGGTATCTGGTGGTTGGCTTTCGTACTTGCCCCGTCTCGTGGCTGATTCGGCCTTGGTACCTGGTAGTTAGCCTTCGCACTTGCCCCGTTCAGTTTAGTGGCGAAGTCTCGTGATACGGCCTTGGTATCTGGTAGTTAGCCCTCGTACTTGCCCCGGTAAGCTACGTGACACGGCTTTGGTATCTGGTAGTTGGCTTTCGTACTTTCCCCGTATCAGCTTCATGGCGAAGTCTCGTGATACGACCTTGGTATCTGGTAGTTAGCCCTCGTACTTGCCCCGGTCAGCTACGTGACACGGCTTTGGTATCTGGTAGTTGGATTTCGTACTTGCCCCGTATCAGCTTCGTGGTTTGGTTGTATAGTATTGTTAGTACGGCTTTGGTATCTGGTAGTTGGCTTTCGTACTTGCCCCGGTCAGTTGATGATGCGGCTTTGGTATCAGTAGTTAGCGTTCGTACTTGCCGTCGGTTTTATAACACGGTGGGACACGGTGTTCATGTACTTCTTGGTGTTGTTATATCATAGGCCGGCGGTGAGGAAGGTATTCCACGGGCATGATTGATGTTGTGGCGTGAGACCCGTTGTTATATTTGAGTGATGACTTTGAGGCGTGAGTCCACGACTTGACATATTTGCACATATTATGTCTTGTAGTTTGGTTATCATATATGTCTCTGTTTTATATAGACTACTATGATTTCATTTCTGATATTTTCGATTTCACATACTTGGTACTGTTATCGACCTCCTTGAAGCTGCGTTAAATCTGCGGTAAGTCTGCCGGTTGTTGATCCTCGCTCATAGGATCACGCGATTCAGCGTTGGGAAGCTCCGTTTCTCCGGAGGCTTATCTTTGGTATAGTCCCCTGTCGTTGTAGGTGCTTACATTCAGGGGTATGGCGGGGCCCTGTCCCGTCATAGTTGTTATAAAATTCATAGAGGTTTGTAGTACTGTTGTGGGCAGGGTTTGTAAAAGGATTTAACTGTTCAGGTATATATATATGCAGAAAGGTAACCGTTTTGGTTAACATGTTTCTTATTTTATCTTATTTCATGTTTAAGTTTTTATTTTCGCTGATTTTCTCTGATGTTGTATCACTAGGGTGCCCGGGGTAAGGCACCAGTCGCGGGCCCGAGATCGGGTTGTGACACCATCGTACGAGTTCGTGGATGCGTTCGACCAGGATCGGATCGTGAAGGCCGGGAATGGCCTTAGAGGAAATTTGAAGCTAGTGAGATGACCAAGTTTGGAGGTAGTGACTCCAAAGTTTTGGGAAAGCAGGCGATGGCGAGGTGTGAATGCGTATAATAGAAAGATTTACGGTGTCGAGAAGAGTGCAGAGTAAGAAAAGCGGGGCGTGTTATGAAAACGGAAGTGATCATTTCTTTTGAAAAGTGAAGATGCGAATGGAGTATCCTTTAGACCATGGGTGGGAGCTTTTTGTGATGTTAGAGGTGTTTCCTCGTTGGCTTGGATTTGAGTTTTGCGCACACGTTATATTCTGGCCATTGGTGGCATGATCGGTTTTTTGTAAGTATAGTAGTGGAGACTATACCGACACACGGTTGATTAGAGGCTTAGAAGGAACATTCGGGACGAATGTTTCTAAGGGGGGAAGAATGTTATACCCCGTAGTTCCAGGGTATGTATGTGAGGACGTACGTACGAGAATACGACATAAATTTTTGAAAGTAAGAAAGATGTGATTTTTCGACGGAAAAGTTTCCGAGTTTTGTGAAGGAAAAAGGTTCGTTGATGGGAATTGGATTCCCAGATTTGGTATTTGGACTTCTTGGATTATATTAGAATTTTGGGATTTTATTTTCAGAAATGGTCACGTGGGGCCCACGGGAGAAATTTACGGTTTTGTGGGGCCCGCTTTGTTTTTGAGATTTTGGATATTTTCGGAAGACGAAATATTTTGGACGAGTAAGGGGGCGACACGTGTCACCCCCCTTGAGTGGCCATGTGGGCCGAAATGGTGGGACAGTGGCTGAACAACGTCGCTTGGCGAAATGGCCTTACAAGTGGCAAGCCACTTGTCTTGTGCTTTCGTTGGCCATGTGGTGTGGTCGGACCCACACACACATGGCCCAATCTTGACCACCCACTTGCTATGATCTTGACCCTTGAATTCTCTATAAATACCCCCTTAAGTGCTAGACAAATTTCATCCCTCACTTAGACTTTCCAAGGCAAAATACTCCCCTCCCCTTTGTAGTTGATTTCGTCCCCCTTCCCCACTTGTGTAGAAAATACTTCAAGTATTGTAGTATAATCCCAAATACCTTAGCCTAGTATCTCTAGTTGTATTCCAAAGTTATTTCAATACTAGGAGCCCGGAAACACCACTTTATTCCAATAGTCACAAAATGAAACCCTAGAAAAATCTTCGTAGCTTGGTTGAAGTGTTTAGAGAAGTTGTTTAGAAACTTCTAAGGGTCGCTTGGAGCGGGTTGGAGCGTAAGGAATTGGAGCTAAACGTTGCTCAGGATCGACTTATATCTTGGATAATTTTGGGCTTATCGAGGTAATGATCTATGTCCCCATCAGAATCGGATATTACATATTGTAGTAGTTTAGAATTGAGTATAAGATATATTGGAAGGATGATTATAAAGGATTGAATCAGTATTTACATTGGGTGTATTCTGATGAACTTGTGTAGTATTATTGTTAAGCAGAATTGTACCCGTCCGGTTAGACGTGTAATCCCCTTGGAGTTGTTGGCTTGGTAGCAGGCCTTGTTAGGGGGAGGTTATATATGTGATTGCAGGGGGGGAGGTGCTGCCAAATTTTCCGTAGAATAGGGAACTGTTTACTTAGAATATGCTACGAAGAGAATTAGAGGTTGATAGATATATTGTGGTTGTTATAGGTGGATCTTCTACGCGCGGCATACTTGACTTGGCTTGTGGTTTAAGCTAAAAAGGTATGTGATTCTTCCTATACTCTTGAGCATGATTGTTGTGAACTATATAGTACGGTAGACGTACGTGTATGAAATACAATTTTGGTTGTTTAAAACATAAAGTGTTATAATGGCTTTATGGGAAGTTAGTTATAACGACTTTATGAAACTAAAAGAAAGATTTGATTTTGAAAGATAAACGACTTGATTTCGGAAAAGAGAAGTAACTTGATTTAAGTATAGGTTACTTGTTTTGGAAAGAGTAAGTTATTTGGGTTTCAAAAAGTATACTTGATGTTGTTTTAAAGGAAAAGCACTTGGTTTAAAAAGTATAGAGTACTTGATTTTAAAAGTCTTGTAAAGATTTTTACGAAGGTGAAGTAATTTGGTTTGAAAAGAAAACGTGTTTTTGATACTACGAGTATTATTATCGTGTGGCTTTTACGTAAAAAGAGGTCTTTTTGTAAGAATGAAAGTATGTAGTATTTTGGGGTTGAACCCGGATTTTTGACATAAAATGAAAGTACGTTGAACTTGCCTATGCTTGTTGTGATAGCCTTTGATGTGCAAGTGTTTTGTTTATGTGCTACCGTGTCTCTCGGGGAGGGTCGGCTATCTGATTGATTGCTTGGACATGCTTGACCGACACGTTGGATGGTCCACAGTATCGTCCACTTTGAGTATTATCTGGTTATTTCTTTTGGACATCTTGACACGTTGGATGGTCGCAGTATCGTCCACTTTGAGTATTATCTTGTTATTTCCTTTGGACATACCGACACGATGGATGGTCGCGGGTATCGTCGATGGGATGGTTTCATGGCCATGCTTATCCGAGGTAAGATCTTGGGGCATGCGGTCATTGTGAGGATTATGTTATTTGTCCATGGACCGCTAATCCATGAAGCTTGCGGTGTGACGGCGATCACGGGCTTGATTTGTACATGTGGTTCAGGCACACTTTAGATACTTGTCCTGGTCATTTCTCGTGTATCGGCAGGCTCTGGTAGATAGCTTAAGATACTTGCCACGGTCATATCTCGTGAGACGGTAGGCTATTGTACGTTAGCTTAAGATACTTGCTTCGGCCAGTTGCGTGGCTAGCTTTTTGACTGGTAGTTGGCTTCCGTACCTTGTCCGTGAAGGGATATGACTAGCCTTCGGACTGGTAGTTGGCTATTCTACTTGGCCCGATCGGTTTGATGACGCAGGCAGGATCTAGTGTTCAGGTTCACATATGGGTGTGGTTTTACATCATGTACTGCCGGCAGTGAGGAATGAGTTCCACGGGCATGATTGATATTATGGGCGTGAGACCCATAGTTATGTGTGAGTGATCATTTTGGGGATATGCGTCCCCTTACTTGACCTAACTGTTTACTTATTGCGAAATGGTTTTATAAAATGATGAAATGTGATTTCATTACAGTATTTTCAGTTTCACATACTTGGTACCTGTTATGCTTGACCTCGCCGAGTGCGTTCATCTGCGCGGTAGAGGTACACCAGTTGTTGATCCTCGCTCATAGGATCGCAGTTCAGCGTTGGGAAGCTCCGTTTCTCCGGAGGCTTATCTTTTGGTATAGTCCCCTGTCATTGTAGATACTTGTACATTCAGGGGTATGGCGGGGCCCTGTCCCGTCATAGTTGTTGTTACATTCTTAGAAGTGCAGTAATCTTGTTGTGGGCAGGATTGTAAAGGATTTTAACTGTTCAGTTATATGTATATACATGAAGGTAACCGTTTTGGTTGGCCTGTTTTCTTATATTGTCTCTTGTTTCCTGTTTAAATTTTATTTCCGCTGATTTTCTCTGATGTTGTTATCACTAGGGTGCCCGGGGTAAGGCACCAGTCGCGGGCCCGAGATCGGGTCGTGACATCGATAACCGGTTTATTGGAAAAGCGATGCAAGAACCAATCTCTCAGATCAGCGTTGGCATAACAAGAGGCAACTAACCTGCTCATAATGACTTCAAGGTGCATGTCACTCTACTAGGTTCGCTAGGTCCGACGACTGTATCGTCACCGGGAAATTATTATACACCCGCTCAGCTACCACCCATCACTCTCGGTTGTAGTTACCTCTAAAGGTTCTCATGGATTCGATTCTATCTTTTACACTTCGTTGCTCACTTTTCCTTTGGTCGTACTCTTTCCGTACTTCCAAACTTATATTAGCATACGTCATAACTTCCATACTAAATCTGGCCTCCAATCTTTGGAGTTACTAAATTAAACAATATAAGGCCATTTCCCCTCACAACTGGTTCGATGGAATCGTCCACGAACGTAAAGCGATTAACTAGACTCGGGCCTTGCACCTCGTGACCACTGTCACGTGGCGGGTACTACCAACTGATCCCATTCCATTCTGAGCTAAGGGCGACCCTTAATAGGTCCTCAACCCGACTCGGTGTCGTACTTAACTCTTATCCTTGGTCTGACTTAACTTTTTACTACCCGAGAAGGCCTTATATACCTAAGGTCTCAGCGGTTATCACTATTCTTAGGCTCGCAATTCTCATGCTCCAAGCCTACCTTATCAGTCCCCCCGTAAACGGGTACAATAACTTCTCATAATACCATAATCGTGTTGTCTTGATCACAACAACCATATTTTCTCCATACGGATCTCATTCGTACAATTCCCTTAAGCATACAACGTAGCTTAAGTTACTAACATAGTCTTCTATTAAGTCCCTTAATTATAACTTCTTAAGGGTCCATTACATTCTCATACAACTCATCATCACCTAATTATCTCAAATTAGTACGTAAAACCTTGATGAGAGTTCATTAAACTGTTTCATACCTTCCCGGTATCTATTTAGTCCTTACCAATTCCTGATAATCTAAAATCATTCTAGGCAACACATATGTGACCCTCATACATAAATCCGTATAGCTGTATGTCGTAATACCAACTATACTACAAATATTACCAACCTGGATACGCAACCCACATAATCTTTCCTGGGTCACTGCTGCCTTTCTCGTAGTTGCAATCAACATAACTTGTTAGGGAGAGACGACCCTAACCACACAGCTCTATCGCACGATCTCAGAGTGAGAAGAATGGAAACTAATCCTAAATGTCCTGCAGCCTCCTGGTTATAGATGTGGTGCACAACACACCGATAACCAAGACTCTACTAGACACGGTCTGTAGACAGTTTCCGAGGACTAACTGCTCTGATACCACTTTTGTCACGACCCAAACCCGGGCCCGCGACTGGTGCCCTACCTGGGCACCCCTTACATGTATACATCAGAGAATAGCAACGGAACATATAAAACTCATAAATACTTAAACAGTAAATATCAACATGTTAGCCGATAAAGCCACCTTCCGTAAAATATACATGAACCAGAATGAAATAAACCAGTACATTTCTGTTCTTAAAAACCCAATCCACAATGTGACTACAGACCTCTAAGAATAACAACTGTGACGGGACAGGGCCCCGCCATACCCCTGAATGTACAACAACCGACAATACCAGGGATAAGCCTCCGGAGTAATGAAGCTTCTCAACAGCTGAACATTGATCCTAAGAGTGAGGATCAGCAACCTGTATACTCTACCTGCGGCATGAACGCAGCCCCCCGAAGGAGGTCAGTACAACATGTACCAAATATGTGAAACTGAAAGTACTGTAATGAAATCATAAGTCTAAAATAAAGCTGGAGACATGTAGGATAACTCAAATAACAGTACAATGTGTCTTACTAACAATGAGAGTAAATAAGAGTATACTTTACTGCATAAAAATAGAAGGCTCATGATCAAGTAGGGCCACCCGCCCGTAGTATCATTAAGCAATCCCACTCCTGGGACTATTTCACCCGCAAAGGTCGTATGGACCCGCATGAGGTAACTTCCTCGCATAGATTGTATCTGCCCGCATAGGTCGTATAGACCCACATGAGGTATTCCTCGCATAGGACTGGTCCGCCCCGCATAGGACTATTTCACCCGCAAAAGCCCTTACGGACTCGCATGAGGTATTCCTCGCATCATGGGTAGCAAATCCACGGTATATGCAAATGCCACAAACCCGGGGAATGACCCCGTAATGAACAATATCTCACTAGCACAACCGGCTATCATACATAACATAAGCACTACCGGCTTATCATACATAACATAAGCACTACCGTCTTATCGTACATAACATAAGCACTACCGGCTTATCGTACATAACATAAGCAAGTTAAGAAATCCCCCTAACTTCTTATTAGTCTTATAAATATACACTCTCATTTTAGTTTACTTAAGGCACTAACATGTCATTATAAAATCCGGGAATTTAACTCAAAGTACTACGTACTTCTATTCTTTTAAAATGACTCTTTTTCATGTAAAACTTCCAAGATACTAATAACCGTAGTATCAAGTCATATCTACTTTTCAAGACAAGTCACAATACCTTTTAGAAATACATTTAGGCTTCTAAATCAAGTGACTCCCTTCTTTTAAAACCTTAAGCAATTGATGCCTTCAAATCAATTTGTCTTTCATTATTTCAAGTCATTTATCATACTTACATTACTTAGAATAAACCACTTTTTTTAACTTTCCATAAAGCTATTATAACCAACTTCCCATAAAGTCGTTATATTAACTTTATACTTTAGGCAATTACATTCTTCCATATATCCAAGGGACTTATACTTTTAAAACGAAACAAGTATCATATACTTTTAAATTACTTCAAGTCCCTTAACTTTAGTAATCAAGTTTCTTAACTTTTAGACACTAAGATATCCTTAATATATTTAAACAAGTGAGTTAATTCCCTAACTCGACCAACTTGGACATTCTTAAAATAAGCCAAGGATATCAAATGGACTAGATTGTCAAAATCTCGTATGTCTACCGTACTATATGTTTACAACTATTCATGCTCAAGAGATAAGAAAGTTCCACATACCTCTTCGGTTCAATCCTCTTGATAAGTCCAATATTCCGCATGTAGTATGTCAACCTATAATGACCATAATACGTCTATTAACTTCTTACTTCAAACGTAGAATATTCTAAGTGCAAAGTCACTAAATTCTACGGAAAATCGGACAACACTTCCTTTGTTTCTACATACTTTTCCACCTTTTTCAAGGTCCGAAAATCAATAACCAAACGCCACATTTAAGGCCCAACAATTCAACAATACAAAGGGGATTACACGCCTTAACAGGACGTGTAAAATTCTGCCCCACAATTGATATCAAACTAGTCCAACATACAATGTTACATTCGGCAATTTGAGGGACAACAATACATAGTCTGAACCAATTCCTTTTTCAATCCAAGTTGTTTAGTATAACATGTTATAAAGCCGCAATCGATTATAACAACTATAGTATTCAAGTAGATAACATGCGACGATTCTAGTTAGCGGCCAAATTGTATTTCAATTTCAAATGGCTAATCAATGTCATTTTGGATTTTAGGCTTCCAATATCCATAACACTTATCAATATTTAATACATATACTTCATGCTAGTTAAATTGTAAGGCTACAATAATATGTAATCTTATACACTTAAGAGAACAAGATTGTTACCTTAGTGAGCCTTAATCCACTTCAAGATCCGAAGTCTCTCTCAAGAAACTTAAAGCCTCTCCTTGACAATCAAATCCGACACTTAAATCCCTTAGAAGATCACAAACAACTTTCCTTTAATTCCCAATCCAAACCTAGGAAAGTGACTAGGTTTTCACCTTGCGACTAATACGAAAACGCCACTTTTCCTGGATCTTTCTATTGAGATACCATTAAAATACTCTTAGGAACCTTGGTTTAAAGTATGGGGATTATTGTACAATAAACAAAAAAAAAATTGTTCCTAAGAACCCTAAACCCGAGAGCTCTCCTTTGCTTTCTTCAAATTTTCTTGAAATTTGTCTAAGTGTAAAGCCTTGTCTTGCACTAGTGTTACTATATAGATACATGGAGGGTCAAGATTAAAACAAATGGGTGGCTTGGATGAATTTCACAAGGATCAAGCCAAGTGGCCTTGACTAAGTCAACAATATCAAGTTTAAGTCTTTGCAAGACTTGGTCATCTTAATATTGGTCAAATGACCATTCTATCTATGTCCATTTCGTCCAAGACCACTAAGGGGGGGGGGGGGTGACACGTGTCGCCCTCCCGTTCATCGCAATATTTCGTTTTCCTACATTTCCATAATTTCGATAAATTTTTACTAGTCTCAAATCTTAACATTTGAATTCTTACGTACGTTCTTATAAACATGTCCTGAAATTTACGGGGTGTAACATAAGCAGGTGGTGGATCCTCATTCTTAGCATCACTGATCAGTTGTCAGAAGCTCCATTTCTCCGGAGGCTTGTCTTTTGGTACGATTTCCCTGATGTTGTAGATTTATGTACATTCAGGGGTATGGCGGGGCCCTGTCTCACGACCCGTTCCGGGGCCCGTGACTGGTGCCTTACCGGGGCACCCAAGTAGTCATACATCAGAGTAATCAGCGGAAATATAAAGCAAGACATGAAACAGTTTATAAAATAAGACACAGTTTATGTGAGAAAACATCGCCTTCCGGCGTATATATATAAAATCATGGTTTAGCAGTTACATCCGACCTTCGCAACATGACTACAGACCTCTAAGGAAATATACAACTATGGCGGGACAGGGCCCCGCCATACCCTGACTGTACAAAACTATCTACAACAGGGAGATCATACCAAAAGTAGAGCCTCCGGAAGAGATGGAGCTCCCGACACCAATGTAGAGATCCTAAGGATGCGGATCTAGCACCTGCTTGCCCTTACCTGCGGCATGAACGCAGCCCCCCGAAGGAGGTCAGTACAACAGGTACTAAGTATGCGAAACTGTAAAATACTTAAATGAAAACATATCATTTTAAAACCAGTTTACAAATATGTGTGAAACAACCAAGGAAACCGCACGTAGTGCCACATCACAAACAAGAGTAACAATAGGTAACTGTAATAGGTTTTGTCTAGGCTGCGAATGATCGAAACAGGGCCACTCGCCCCCATCATCATTCTGCAAGCCTAATCCTGGACTCCCAGAGTCCGCATAGGCCACTCACATGGGCCCGCATGAGGTATAACCCCGCATCGAGGGTAGCTACTCCTCGGCATCGCCCCGACTCGCTGTCGCATGGCCACATGCATCGCATGAGGCATAACCCGCATACTAACACGGAACTCTCGTAGCTCGCGCCGCCCCCGGACCGCATGAGGTATTCTCGAATCATGGTCCTGCATCGCTGAGTCTACCCCGCGTCGGAGGCGACAACCCCGGTATCATCTCAAGAGGTGAGTGATAGTATACTAACATAACAACTTATCTTTAAACAACATAAGCACAACAAGGATACTCACCTATACAAACGTTACAAGATACTAACACACATAGCATCATATCATGTCTATTTATCAAACCATCTTTACTATTCTTTTCACAATACAAGTCTGTTATAAACACATAGGCAAACTTGTTTCTTTTATAAATCTTAAGTGGTTATACTTACTTCCCATAAAGCTAGTATAACTCTTAAGCTTCTGTTTTTAAAAACCAATTAGTTCTCTTACATTAATATGATTCAAGAGTCTTTTGAAATGTTTTGATTCTTTATTATTCAGCTTAAGCGTGAGGCATTCGTAAGTATTATTCAGCTTAAAGCGTGAGGCATTCTTAGTAAGTATTATTCAGCTTAAGTCAAAGACATTGCCGTAGTTATATTGTAAAATATCATGCTTTAGGAAGAATCACATACCTTCTCAATGAAAACCACCGCGAGTTGAATATGTCGTGAGAGAGTCACCTATAATAGTCACAGATATCTATTAAAGACTACTCAAGGTCATTCTAAACAGAGGGTTCATAATTCTCGGTAAGTCGGGCAGCACTTCCCTACCGGTGAGCTATATAAGTCTCATGTGAAAACAATCCTATGTAAGTCTGATTTGATTATTCTTCTTTTAAACCCTTCTAAGTGATTAATCCTTCAAGTCTATTCTGGGATATACATCTAAGTATTTATACTTATCCTTCTACTACAACAGGCTATATTTTCTAATTCAAATGAGGGGTAGGATTAGTTACCTCGGTAAGACCAATAATATCCTAGAAAAGTCGCGCTGAGCAAGGTTTTGCTCCTAAGTTGTATGCTCCAAGATCCCTAGAAGTTCTTCACAACTTCTACTAAGTACTAAGGTATTTGGGCTAGGGTATTTTGGGCATTATAACGATACAAGAAGGTAACTTTTCTACCAAGGGAGGGGGGGTAGATTTTTGGCTAGGCTAGGGGGGGTATTCGGCCAAGGCCACTTAGGCTAGAGGGGGAAGAGGGCTTGGACGAATTGGCTAACAAGGGAGAAGGGAGGATTTTCAAGACTTGGAAAGTAATTTGTGGATGAAGAACTCTTCATCTTAAGGGGGGTATTTATAGGTCAAGAAGTGGCCAACCAATGGCCAAGATTTAGACAAGTGCAAGGCAAGTGTAGGGTGAGGATTAACTATACACAAATATCCTACCAACTCCTTGACTTGTGCACAAGGCACAAAAAACGTGCTCCTCCAAGTCCAAATCGTCCAAATGGACGATTTCAAGTCCATCAATGGGAGGGTGCCAAGTGTTGCCCTCCCGTTGGTCCAAAATGTTTCGTCTCTCGGAAAAATCCGCAAAAATAAGAAATGGCATAGCCGGAATTTACTCTACGAAAGCTGTGGAAACGTTTCGTCGGAAAACGATTCTTTTAGTGAGTTGTGTACAAAATAAAACGTCCAAGGCTTATCTTTAAGGCAAGACTTTCGTACGTATTCCCTTACGTACATACTCTGGAAATACGGGGTATAACATTCTCCCCTCCTTAGAAACATTCGTCCCGAATGTTCCTTCCCAAGACAGTTATCGAAGAAGCTTAAACAGTTGTAAATGCCACACACGGCCACAGAGCAACACATAGGCAGAAACGATAACGAAAATTTACAAGTAGGAAAGTGAATTTACCTGGAGGTGTGGGGAATAGGTGAGGATACTTCCGCCTCATGTCCTCCTCGGCTTCCCATGTCATCTCCTCCCTGAGCTCGTTCCGCCACAAGACTTTGACGGAAGCCACGTCCTTCGTCCGCAGACGCCTAACCTGACGATCGACTATCGCTATGGGAATCTCCTCATACGATAACCCCCGGTCACTGGACATCGCCAATCGGTGCACCCTAGATGGATCCGATACATCTCTCGGCATAGATACGTGAAACACCGGATGCATCGCCTCGGTCGGACGGCAGATCAACTCGTAGGCAACCTTGCCTACCTGCGGACAATCTGAAACGGCCCGATGTACCTTGGCCGAGCTCCTTCTTCTCGAATCTCATCACACCCTTCATGGGTGACACTAGGAAAACCCAATCATGAACCTCGAACTCAAGATGTCGACGACGATGATCTGCATCGACTTACATGCGACTCGAGTGTCGATAGCGCCTCGGATAAGTTTCACCTTATCCATCGCTTTCTTGTACCAAATCTGGTCCCACTAGCGCCTCGCCCACATCGAACCAACCTATAGGCGATCTGCACTTCCTCATACAAGGCCTCATAAGGCGCCATCGAATCTTTGGAGTGGTAGCTATTATTATATGCGAACTCAACTAGAGGCAAATGATCCTCCCAACTACCATCGGAAGTCGATAACACGGGCTCGCAGATATCCTCGAAGTGCGGATAGTGCGCTCTGCTGTCCGTCTATCTGTGGATGAAATGCGATCTCGTGCTCACTGCGTCCCTAAACCCCTCGAAGGACCTCCGAAGTTAGCGTGGCGGGCTCCTGCATGCGATATGATCGAAGTAGGGACTCCATGCGATCGACGATCTCTCGGATGTAAAGTCGCATAATCCTCAGAAAAAGTCGTCTGACGGGAAGAAAGTGGGCTGATTTCGTCACTGTCGGCGATAACCCATATAGAATCATGTCTCCTCCGAGTGCGAGGTAATCCTGTGATGAAGTCCATGTTGATTACCTCCACTTCGGTCGGGATCTCAATCGCAGTAACAAACCACCACGTGCCTCGGTGCTCTACCTTCACCGACGACGGGCACGAGCTACGAACTCAAACGTCCTCTTCAAGCAATCCCACCAATACACGGATCTAAGGTCGTGGTACATCTTGGTCGACCGGATGGATAGAGTAACGCTTGCTACTGTGCTTCCCCAGAACTCTGCGAAGTCCGAAACATCTGGAACACATGCGCCCTCAAACCTTAGCACCCCATCGGTGCTACCTCAAAGGACCGCTTGCCTCACGAAGAGTCAGTATCACGATATCGAATCAAAGTGGATCCTCGGCTGTTGCCTCTTCACCTCCTCGACGATGGAAGACTCGGCAATCTCACGAACTCTAACCCCACTGCTATCAGAATCAATCAAACGGACACCAAGGCTCGCTAACTGATGCAAATCACGAACCATGTCCCTCCTCTCTAGCTGCACACCGATAGGCTCCCATCGACCTACGACTAAGAGCATCCGCCACGACATCGCCTTCCCGGTGGTATAGGATATCAACATCGTAATCCTTAAGCAACTCTAACCACCGTCTGCGCCGTGAAGTTCAACTCCCTCTGCTGAAGATATACTGGAGGCTCTTGTGGTCTGTATAAATATCCACGTGAACCCCATACAAATAGTGCCTCCAGATCTTCAAAGCGTGAATCACGGCTGCCAACTCCAAATCATGGGTGGGGTAGTTCCTCTCGTGTTTCTTCAGCTGTCGGGATGCATATGCTATAACCCTGCCATGCTGCATCAATACACATCCCAACCCGATGCCTGACGCATCACAATACACGACATAACCATCTGGACCCTCTGGAAGAGTAAGAACGGGGGCGGTCGTCAGTCTCTTTCAAAGAATCGAAACCACGCTCACAAGCATCACCATCAAACTTGGCGCCTTACGAGTCGGCCTAGTCAATGTGCGTAGATAAAGCAAACGTCTCCACGAACACCGATAATAACCTGCAAGGCCCAGAAAACTGCGAACCTCTGTCGGAGTAGTAGGTCTCGGCCAAGTCCTGACTGCCTCGATCTTGGCCGTATCAACTCGAATGCCATCAGCCCCGACAATATGCCCAAGAAACGCCACTGAAGTCAACCAAAACTCACATTTGGAAAACTTGGCGTACAACTGCTGGTCTCGAGAATCGGCCAAGATCCTCAAATGCTCGCATGCTCCTGCTCTGGCGAGAATAAACCAAGATATCATCAATGAACACTATCACAAACGTGTCCAAAATGGTTTGAACACTCGGTTCATCAAATCCATGAATACGCGGAGCATTGGTCAACCAAAGACATGACCACTGAACTCATAATGCGTCAGGGTCCGAATGCGATCCTAGGACATCCACCTCTCGACTCGCACTGATGATAGCCGATCGCAGATCAATCTTGGAGAAACATCTCGCACCACTGGCTGGTCGAACAAATCATCAATCACGGGAGGGTATTCGTTCTTAATGGTCACCTTGTTCACCGTAATCAACACACGCGTGCGCGGCGTCGATTCTTCTTCACGAACAATACCGCGCCCCGGGAGAAACACTGGCCTAATGAAGCCGCTTCTCCAAATCCCTAAAGTGATCCTTCACTCTCTCAACTCGGCGGTGCCATTCGTATGGCGGAATGGAAATAGGCGAGTATCCGCAATATGTCAATACAAAACTCAATCTCCTCTCGGGAGGATACCCGAGGTCATCCGGGAACACGTCGGGAACTCGTGACTCGGAATCGATGAAAATCTGGTACCGCGACCTCGTTATCAAACACCGAACTAGATGGTAGATATACCCTTCGCACCATCTTCCTAGCCTTGAGGTAGGAAATAAACCTACCCTCGGCGATACTGGTGCTCCCTCACTCAACAACCAGCTCGCCGAAAGCTGGAACCGTACTACTCTCTCTCTGCAGTCTACATTGGCATAGCAAGAAGCTAGCCAATCCATCCCCATAATCACGTCGAAGTCAATCATCTCCAACTCTATCAAGTCGGCTAGGGTCCGGCGTAGAATGGTCACAGGACAAGCCCTATATACCCGCCGAGCTACCACCGAATCACCCACTGGCGTAGCTACCTCGAAAGGGTCTATGGACTCAGGCTCTATCCCTATCCTACTAGCAACAAGGGAGATATATGGGAGTAGAACCGGATCTATCAAGGCATAAACATCAAACCCGAACCGATAAGGTACCGTGGCGACATCGGTGAGGCCTCACGATCTGTCGGTGGACAAAGCATAAATGCGATTCGAGGACCGCTAGACCTGACACGAGCCACGACCTGCCGCGACCTGCGACCCATGAGCACCACGCCTCGGCGAGTAATCGTAGGAGATGATGAAGCGGCCACGAGAACTGAAGGTGGGCCCTACCACCGCCCCGGTCGGACGATCCTCGCCAAAGTGACCTGCGGCCAAAGCGTAACAAGATCCATAAGTAGTACCACACTTCCGTAATGGGATCTACCGCATCGGCCAGCTGGGGTGGTCCCGTCGGCGATACCTCTGCTACTCGACGGGCGTCAAGCCCTGGGCCCAGTGCGCCCTCGAAAACTCGGTTGTCTTGAGGGCGGTGCGAGTGCTCGAGCCGGCCGTGGTGCGAATCTAGGCTAGCTGCGAGGCCGCCCACGATAACCACCGTAAGACCCTCCGTCCCGGCCTTCTGCTTCTTGTCGTCCACTCGTCGACCTCTGCGCTCGCTCGCATCGAGGCGTGAGCTGCGTGCGGGTAATGTCCATACCGGTGGAGAGAAACCCCGCACATGACTTCGGCCATATAGTCGTCTGGCGGTGACATAGCGGTGCACCCTATCCTCCATATCTGCTACCAATCTTTGGGACATATCGAGCCAAAGAATCAAACTCGACATTGTACTCCCGACAAGGTCGTCCTCTGCCTCGCCAGAAAAATCTATCGGCCGCGCCCTCGCCATCTGTGGAGGCAAAAAGTGAGTGAGGAAAGCCTCGAGAACTCATCCCAGTAGGCTGGGCGCGTGCTCTCCCGGGATAACTCCCATGAATCAAACCAATCGATTGCGGTATCACGCGGCCTATGTGAACCAAAGATCACGCACTCGGTCTCCGGCATGCGATCACTCTCAAAATCCTCTGAAGGCGGATGAACTCCTGCGGATCATCCTCGGCCTCGACCCATAAAACTCCGTGGGCTACAACTCAAGAAGTCTCGTAGCCTCAAACTCTGCCCTCGGGTGTACCACGGAGTGCGGACCGAGTGGAGCTGAACTGAACCGCCGTCAATCTCTCCTCGTGTCGGGCCTGACTTTAGCCAAAAGCTGGGCTATCTCCTTGTGCCTAACTCCTCCGCCCGGTGTGGGACGGGAGGTGTGGGTACTGTGGTCTCTTTGGGGTGGCGGCGTCATAGAACTCGCCGTCTGGTATAGGCGGGCTCGAGCCCTCGTGACTCTGGGTGTCTGCTAGCGCCTCCTCGCCGCCTTGCCCACGGGCCGGGTTGCCTTACGTGGAGGCATAAGCTGATTCAGAAAGGAATACGTTAGAGGGTCAACCTATAACACGACTCTAAAGCACGATCTCGTAATGAGAAGAATGAAACCAATCCTAAATATCCTATAGCCTCACGATTATTGGTGTGGTGCAACACACACCGATAATCGAACTACTAGATACGATGCACGTAGACACTTTCCGAGGATTAATCGCTCGATACCACTTTTGTCACGACCCGCTCGGGGCGTGGTCGTGCCTTCAAGGCACCCAAGTAGTCATACATCAGAGTAATCAGCGGAAATATAAAGCAAGACATGAAACAGTTTATAAAATAAGACACAGTTTATGGGAGAAAACATCGCCTTCCTGCGTATATATATAAAATCATGGTTTAGCAGTTACATCCTACACTGTACAACATGACTACAGACCTCTAAGGAAATAGACAACTATGGCGGGACAGGGCCCCGCCATACCTGATCAGACAAAACTATCTACAACAGGAGATCATACCAAAGGTAGAGCCTCGGAAGAGATGGAGCTCCGACACCAATGTAGAGAGCCTAAGACTGCGGATCTAGCACCTGCTTGCCCGTACCTGCGGCATGAACGCAGCCCCCCGAAGGAGGTCAGGACACCAGGTACTAAGTATGCGAAACTGTAAAATACTTAAATGAAAACATATAATTTTAAAACCAGTTTACAAATATGTGTGAAACAACAATGGAAAAGGCACGTAGTGCGACATCACAAACAAGAGTAAATATAGGTAACTGTTTTAGGTTTTGTCTAGGCTGCGAATGATCGAAGCAGGCCACTCGCCCCATCATCATTCTCGCAAGCCTAATCTGAACTCGGTCCGCATAGGCCACTCACGTGGGCGCGTGAGGTATAACCCGCATCGAGGTGCTACTCCTCGGCATCGCCCCGACTCATTGTCGCATGGCCACCTGAGACCGCATGAGGCATAACCCGCATACTAACACGAACTCGTAGCTCGCATAGGCCCCGGACCGCATGAGGTATTCTCGAATCATGGTCCTGCATCACTGAGTCTACCCCGCGTCGGAGGCGACTTAACCCGGTATCATCTCAAGAGGTGAGTGATAGTATACTAACATAACAACTTATCTTTAAACAACATAAGCACAACAAGGATACTCACCTATACAAGCGTTACAAGATACTAACACACATAGCATCATATCATGTCTATTTATCAAACCATCTTTACTATTCTTTTCACAATACAAGTGCATTATAAACACATAGGCAAACTTGTTTCTTTTATAAATCTTAAGTGGTTATACTTACTTCCCATAAAGCTAGTATAACTCTTAAGCTCGCTTTAAAACCAATTAGTTCTCTTACATTAATATGATTCAGTAGTCTTTTGAAATGTTTTGATTCTTTATTATTCAGCTTAAGCGTGAGGCATTCTTAGTAAGTATTATTCAGCTTAAGCCGTGAGGCATTCGTAAGTATTATTCAGGCTTAAGTCAAAGACATTGCCGTAGTTATAATGTAAAATATCATGCTTTAGGAAGAATCACATACCTTCTCGTGAAAACCACGCGAGTTGAATATGTCGTGAGAGAGTCACCTATAATAGTCACAGATATCTATTAAAGACTACTCAAGGTCATTCTAAACAGGGGTTCATAATTCTCTGGTAAGTCGGGCAGCACTTCCCTACCGGTGAGCTATATAAGTCTCATTGTGAAAACAATCCTATGTAAGTCTGATTTGATTATTCTTCTTTTAAACCCTTCTAAGTGATTAATACTTCAATTCTATTCTGTGATATACTTCTAAGTATTTATACTTATCCTTATACTACAACAGTATATATTTTCTAATTCAAAAGAGGGTTAGGATTAGTTACCTCGGTAAGCCCAATAATATCCTAGAAAAAGTCGCGCCTGAGCAAGGTTTTGCTCCTAAGTTGTATGCTCAAGATCCTAGAAGTTCTTCACAACTTCTACTAAGTACTAAGGTATTTGGGCTAGGGTATTTTGGGCATTATAACGATACAAGAAGGTAACTTTTCTACCAAGGAGGGGGTAGATTTTGGCTAGGCTAGGGGGGGTATTCGGCCAAGGCCACTTAGGCTAGAGGGGGAAGAGGGCTTGGACGAATTGGCTAACAAGGGAGAAGGGAGGATTTTCAAGACTTGGAAAGTAATTTGTGGATGAAGAACTCTTCATCTTAAGGGGGTATTTATAGGTCAAGAAGTGGCCAACCAATGGCCAAGATTTAGACAAGTGCAAGGCAAGTGTAGGGTGAGGATTAACTATACACAAATATCCTACCAACTCCTTGACTTGTGCACAAGGCACAAAAAACGTGCTCCTCCAAGTCCAAATCGTCCAAATGGACGATTTCAAGTCCATCAATGGGAGGGTGCCAAGTGTTGCCCTCCCGTTGGTCCAAAATGTTTCGTCTCTCGGAAAAATCCGCAAAAATAAGAAATGGCATAGCCGGAATTTACTCTACGAAAGCTGTGGAAACGTTTCGTCGGAAAACGATTCTTTTAGTGAGTTGTGTACAAAATAAAACGTCCAAGGCTTATCTTTAAGGCAAGACTTTCGTACGTATTCCCTTACGTACATACTCTGGAAATACGGGGTATAACAGCCCTGTCATGCCACAATTGTTATTCTTAGAGGTTTGTAGTCATATTTGTGGATTGGGTTGTAAGAACAGAGATGTACTGTTTTATTTTTGGATTATGTATATTTTACGGAAGGTGGCCTTATCGGCTAGCCTGTTGATATTTAATGTCTAAGTATTTTTATGAGTTGTGTATGTTCCGCTGCTATTCTATGATGTATACCTGAAAGGGTGCCTGGTAGGGCACCGATCGCGAGCCCGTGGTCGGTCGTGACACGTCGACGACGAGATGCGGGTTAAAATCCCGGATGCTATTATTACCCCATGGCCATGCTTATACGATGAGGGATTCCGGGGCATGCGACCATGTTATGTACTATTACTCCATGGACTAGTCCCCATGAAGACATGTACCCGAGAATAGGGATTCCACGGGCATGAGATATATATATATATATTGCATATGTGCACCCCGACAGTGATGGAGGATGCCACAGGCGTGTTACATGGATATATCTTACATTTACGGTTGTCGGCAGTGACGGAGGATTCCACGGGCACGCTTTGATGTTTTGCGGGCTTGAGACCCTTACTGGACTGTGTGATGGTTTTGAGGGCTTGTGTCCCTAGCCATGGTGTGACTATTGTTCATGTCTTGAAATAGTCTTTTAAAAGGTAAAACTGACTTTCATTACTTTCATTACGGCAATGCACGGTTGTACTGTTAATTTGGTTATCATACATGTCTCCAGCTTTATTTTAGACTATTATGATTTAAATTACTGATTTTCGATTTATATACTTGGTACATATTTAAATCGACCTCCTTGGGGTTGCGTTCATGCCGCAGGTTAAGGTACATAGCTTGCTGATCCTCATTCTTAGGATCACTGTTCAGCTGGTTGGGAAGCTCCATTATTTCGGAGGCTTTGTATTTTGGTACAGTTCCCTGAGGTTGTAGATTTTGTACATTCAGGGGTATGGCGGGGCCCTGTCCCGTCACAGTTGTTACGTCAAAACTCTTAGAGGTCTGTAGTCATATCTTGTGGGTCGCTTTGTAAAAAACAAAAAGAGGTAACTGCTTTTGGTTTTACGTAGTTTATGTATCCAGGAATGTAGCCTTATTGGCTAACCTGTTATTTATTTCCTGTTAAGTTTATGTATGTTCTGCTGATTATCTCTGATGTATACCTGTAAGGGTGACCAGGTAGGGCACCAGTCGCGGGCCCGGGGTCGGGTCATGACAGGTTGAAGTACTACGAGTAGCGTATTCTACTTGAAGGGTGGAAAATCTATCAAGGTTGAAGTACTTTGGAGCATTTTTCTACTTTTCGATAGTCATCGCGAGGTATGTGAACATCTTCCTTCTTTTTGCATGTTCTACGTATGAAATATACATATGGTACTATTCCATGATTCCTTCTACTTTTAGAGGTTAAGAGGTACGTATGTTGATTTACTCTGTGTAAAAGGTATGTCTAAGTTATCCTAAGTTCTTACCATGTCTTATGGGGGATGTTGGTAAGAGTCATTGGGAAGTATTTGGAGTCGAGTTGACTCTACTAATTTACTGCACTAATGAGAATAAGCATCGAACAAGTCATTGCAGCGTTAATAAAAGGAAACGTATCGACAATCAATTATATTAAAATTGTCACGACCCGATCTCGGGCCCGCGACTGGTGCCTTACCCCGGGCACCCTAGTGATAACAACATCAGAGAAAATCAGCGGAAATAAAATTAAAACAGGAAACAAGAGACAACATAAGAAAACAGGCTAACCAAACGGTCACCTTCATGTATATACATATATATAAAACCGAACAGTTAAAATCCTTTACAACCCTGCCCACAACAGTACTATAGACCTCTAAGAATGTAACAACAACTATGGAGGGACAGGGCCCCGCCATACCCCTGAATGTACAAGTACCTACAATGACAGGGGACTATACCAAAATATAAGCCTCCGGAGAAACGGAGCTTCCCAACGCTGAACTGCGATCCTATGAGCGAGGATCAACAACTGGTGTACCCCTACCTGCGGCATGAACGCGGCCGGGAGGTCGATACAGTACCAAGTATGTGGCTGAAAATCGTAATGAAATCACATTTCATCATTTTATAAAACCATTTCGCAATAAGTAAACAGTTAGGTCAAGTAAGGGGACGCATATCCCCGAAATGATCACTCACACATAACTATGGGTCTCACGCCCATAATATCAATCATGCCCGTGGAACCCATTCCTCACTGCCGGCAGTACATGATGTAAAACAACACCCATATGTGAACCTGAACACTAGATCCTGCCTACGTTATCAAACTGATCGGGCCAAGTAGAATAGCCAACTACCAGTCCAAAAGCTAGTCATATACCTTCGCGGGCAAGGTACGGAAGCCAACTACCAGTCCAAAAGCTAGCCACGCAACTGGCCGAGGCAAGTATCTTAACCTAACGTACCCTAGCCTACTGTCTCACGAGATATGCCCGAGGCAAGTATCTTAAGCTATCTACCAGAGCCTGCCGATACACGAGAAATGACCAGGACAAGTATCTAAAGTGTGCATGTAACCACATGTACAAATCAAGCCCGTGATTGCTCGTCACCGCGGCAAGCTTCATGGATTAGCGGTCCATGGACAAATAACATAAACCTCACAATGACCGCATGCCCCGGCATCTTACCTCGGTATAAGCATGGCCATGAAACCATCCTACTGGACGCATACCCGTGGACTATCCATCGTGTCAGTATGTCCAAAGGAAATAACAAGATAATACTCAAAGTGGACGCATACTCGTGGACCATCCAACGTGTCAGTATGTCCAAAAGAAATAACCAGATACTACTCAAAGTGGACGCATACTCGTGGACCATCCAACGTGTCAGTATGTCCAAACAATCAATCAGATAGCCGGCCCTCCCCGAGAGACACGGTAGCACAGAATCAAAACACTTGCACAACAAAGGCTATCACAACAAGCATAGGCATGTTCAACGTACTTTCATTTTATATCAACGATCCGGGTTTCAACCCCAAAATACTACATACTCTCATTCTTTCAAAAAGACCTCTTTTTACGTAAAAGCCACACGATACTAATATTCGTAGTATCAAAACACGTTTTCTTTTCAAACCAGATTACTTCACTTTCGTAAAAATCTTTACAAGACTTTTAAAATCAAGTACTCTATACTTTTTAAACCAAGTGCTTTTCTTTTAAAACAACATCAAGTATACTTTTAAAACCCAAATAACTTACCCTTTTCAAAACAAGTAACCTATACTTAAATCAAGTTACTTCTCCTTTTCCGAAATCAAATCTTTCTTTTATTTTCATAAAGTCGTTATAACTAACTTCCCATAAAGCCATTATAACACTTTATGTTTTTAAACAAACAAAATTCATTTCACACACGTACGTCTACCGTACTATATAGTTCACAACAATCATGCTCAAGAGTATAGGAAGAATCACATACCTCTTCGGCTTAATCCACAAGCCAAGTCAAGTATGCCGCGCGTAGAATATCCACCTATAATAACCACATATATCTATCAATCTCTAGTTCTCTTCGTAGCATAATCTAAGTAAACAGTTCCCTATTCTACGGAAAATTCGGCAGCACCTCCCCCCCCCCCCCGCAATTACATAAATAACCTCCCCCTAACAAGGCCTGCTACCAAGCCAACAACTCCAAGAGGATTACACGTCTAACCGGACGTGTACAATACTACCTCACAATAATACTACACAAGTCTACTGTAAATACAGTCAAATGTAAGTACAGTTCAATTCTTTATAATCATCCTTCCAATATATCTTATACTCAACTCTAAACTACTACAGTATGTAATATCCAATTACAATAGGGGGACATAGATCATTACCTCGATAAGCCCAAAATTATCCAAGATTATAAGTCGATCATGAGCAACGTTTAGCTCCAATTCCTTACGCTCCAACCCGCTCCAAGCGACCCTTAGAAGTTTCTAAACAACTTCTCTTAACACTTCAACCAAGCTATGAAGATTTTTCTAGGGTTTCCCTTTGCGACTATTGGAATAAAGTAGTATTTTCGGGCTCCTAGTATTGAAATAACTTTGGAATACAACTAGAGATACTAGGCTAAGGTATTTGGGATTATTGTTATACCCCGTATTTCCATAGTATGTACGTGAGGGCGTACGTACAAAAGTTTAAGCCTTAAGTAGGCAAAGTGGCGAAATTTGTGCACAACTAGCGAAAAGAGTCGTTTTCCGACGAAACGTTTTCCAAACTTTGCGAAGGGAAAATTCCGGCTATGTCATTTATAATTTTTGCGGATTTTTCCGAGAGATGAAATATTTTGGACCAACGGGAGGGTGACACTTGTCACCCAAGTGGACGGCAATCCAAGGGATTTCTTGGCACGTTTTTTAGATCTTTTTTTGTCAAGGAGTTGGTAGGATATTTTGTGTAGTTGATGAGCAAGTGGGACCCACAAACACATGTCCAAATCCCCACCCTACACTTGCCTACCACTTGTCTTAATCTTGGCCATTGGTTGGCCTATAAATACCCCTCTAATGCAAGACATTTCTTCATCCACAAATCATTTTCCAAGTCTTGAAAATCCCTCCCCCTTAAGTGTAGTATTCGTCCAAGAGCACCCCTCCCCCCTTAGAGAGGCCCTCGGCCGAATACCCTTGCCTTGTAGTTTTCAAAAAATACCCCCCCTTGGTAGACAAGTATTCTCCAAGTGTTGTTACTATTCCAAAATACCTTGGCCCAAATACCTTGTAGTATTCCAAGGTTACACCTATACTAAAAGCCCAGAAATACTATTATACTTCCTTTAGCCACTAAACGAAACCCTAAGAAAAATCTTCATAGTCAGTTGAAGTGTTAAGTAGAAGTTGTGTAGAACTTCTAAGGGTTTCTTGGAGCGAATTGGAGCGTTCAGAATCGGAGCTAAACTTTGCTCAGGATCGACATTAAACTTGGATAATTTTGGGCTCATCGAGGTAAATACTCTTGTCTTTATATTGTAATTGGGAATTACATACTGTAGTATAGAAATGTATATAAGATACATAGAAGAGAATTGAACTGTAATAGAAGGATATTACAGAAGAATATTGAACTGAAATCACATCAGAAGAATATTAAAGAAGAAGATTGAACTGTACTTACATAGAATTTGTATTTATAGTAGACTTGTGTAGTTTGGCGGGTAGGAAGTCTTTGCCCAATTTTCCGTAGAATTATTCTACAGTGTAGTCTAGACATTGATAGACTTGTATAACCGTTATAGGTTGAAGTACTGCGAGTAGCATATTCTACTCGAAGGGTGGAAAAGGCTAGCAGGATTACAGTACTTTGGAGCTATTTGCTAATAGTCGATAATCGTCGCAAGGTATGTGATTCTTCCTATCCTCTTGAGCATGATATTTTAAAATAATATATATTTAGTACGATGGCGTCGTGTGTTAAGCGAGCGTAGTTTTACGGCAATGTCTTTTGACTTAAGCCTGAATAATAAGAATCTGGAAGTATTTCAAAAGAATTAAGAAACCTTTTTGAAAGAAGAGTAATACTTGGTTTTAAAAGCTTAGGAGTTATACTAGCTTTATGGAAAGTTAGGTATAACAACTTAAAAGAGATAAAAAGAATGGTTTATTGGTTGTAGAAGTTGAGAGACTTGATCTTGAAAGATAAGAGACTTGACTTAATTGAATTGATATGAATTTTGTTAAAAAGTGTGAAACCTCATTCGTGAGTAATGAGTACTTGGTTTTTAAAAGAAATAATGTTTCTTGATTTGGAAATCGAATAAGTATCGAACGAACCACTGCAGCGTTAATAAAGGGAACTGTATTGACTAATAAAGTATTATTAAAACCAGTAGAAACCTCCATCTGCATAGAAGCTAAGATGAGACAAAATGATATTACATTTCCTAGATCATGGCTGCTTTAATAAGATTGATTATGAACAAGAATAACCTACTCACATATAAGGCATATGTTTCTCAAATTGTTTAAAAGAGGATTATATTCTTAAGTGATTAAGTCTATGGACTATGAAACCTTTCTAAAATAAGAGACTTAAGTATTTGAAATTAGGCAAACTTGAACTTTTGGAAAAGAATGTTGTTACTTGATGTTGAAAAGGAAAGTGTTTTGGTTTACCTAAAAATGTGAGTCGCTCTATTTTAATACTACGGGTATCGGGTGACCTTTATAAAAGAAATGGATCTTTTAAAAAGAATTTAACGTACGTAATACTTTGGGGTCAGAACCTGGACTTTGGCATAAAATAACCTTGAGTTGTGTGTAACTTGCCTATGTTTGCGTTTGATAGCCTTGTTGTGCAAGTACTGTATTTCTATACCACCGAGTCCCATGAGATGGGCCGGGACAC
Source organism: Przewalskia tangutica (assembly GCA_029844215.1). Classification (NCBI taxonomy): domain Eukaryota; kingdom Viridiplantae; phylum Streptophyta; class Magnoliopsida; order Solanales; family Solanaceae; genus Przewalskia; species Przewalskia tangutica. Next base: position 36,658,680 of record CM056733.1, read on the forward strand.
GTATTTCATCTGATTCTTCACCGAGTCCCATGAGATGGGCCGGGACACGTATTCCATCTGATTCTTCACCGAGTCCCATGAGATGGGCCGGGACACGTATTTCATCTGATTCTTTACCGAGTCCCATGGGATGGGCCGGGACATGTATTCCATACTTCACCGAGTCCCACGGGATGGGCCGGGACATGTACACCACACGATTCCACCTCTATCCCCAGGGGATGTGTCACGACCCGAACCTGGGCCCGTGACTGGTGCCTTACCCCGGGCACCCTAGTGATACAACATCAGAGTAATCAGCGGAACATAATACACATACATGAAACAAATGAAGTACAAAAGCGATGTCGAGAAAACTTGCCTTTCGGCATATATAAATAACAACTCTTACAAATGAGCAGTTTAATCCTTTTTACAAACCACAACTTGTGATTACTCAGACCTCTAAGAAAATGATCGACAACAATGGCGGGACGGGGCCCGCCATACCACGAATGTAAATACCTACAACGACAGGGACTATACAGATAAGCCTCGGAGAAGCGGAGCTTTCCCAAACTGAATCGTGACCCTAAGAGCGAGGATCAACGGCGGTGTACCTTTACTGCGGCATGAACGCGGCCCGAAGGAGTCGATAACAGTACAGTATGTATGGCGAAAATCGTAAATGAAATCATAATAGTCTATCTGGCGGGAGACATGTATGATAACCAAACTACGATTCACAATAAATAGCGATCATGTCTAGTCGGGACTCACGCCTCAAAGTCATCACTCGATATAACAATGGGTCTCACGCCCACAACACCAATCATGCGTGGAATACCTTCGCCATCACCGGCGATCGATGATAGAAAAGCACGAGGAATACACATGAACAGCGGGTCCACTGTGTCCAAATAAAGCGATGCAGGGTAAATGCGAAGGCATAGCCGCCTACTAACACCACGGTACTAACAAGGTCATAAATCGTATCATGATATCTGTCTGGCGTCACATGATCAAAGCTGGTCGCCGCGCAATATCAAATGTGCGCGTCTAGCCCGAACTCCGCGACTCGCGCATAGCCGGTCATAGGCGCATGAGTATAACCCGCATCGGTAGCTACTCCCGGCGTATCACGGACTCGCGATCCGCATGGCCACATGCACCGCATGACCATAAAGGCCGCACACTAACACGGAACTCGTAGCTCGCATAGGCCCGGGACCGCGTGAGGTATTCTCGAATCATGGTCCTGCACCGCTGAAGTCTACCCGCGTCGGAGGCGACAACCCGGAAACACGGTGAGTGGTATAATACCAACATAACGGTTTATCATTTAAACAACATAAGCACAATCGAGGAAAACCCTTTACACAAACATCACAGAATACTAACACACGTAGCATCCTAATATGATTACTTATCAAAGCATCACGAAGGTATTACAAGGCTATCACAAACCAACACAATCAAGTTATACACACAAGGTACTTTCTACTATATGTCAACATGTTCGGGTTTCTATCCCCAAAGTACTTCATACCTTAACTTTTTAAAAGATACGTTACTTTCACAAAAGTCACACAATGGCCGTAGTATATGAAAATAGAGTGATTATCTTTTGAAGTGAATCAAAACACTTATCTTTGTAAAATCAAGTAACAACATTATTATCCAAACGTCCAAGTTTGCCTAATTTCAAATGTTTACGTTTCTTATTTTAGAAAGGTTTCGTAGTTCATAGTCTTATTCATTTAAGAATATAATTCTCTTTTAAACTATCTGAGAAACATAAGTCTTATATGTGAGTAGGATATTCTTGTTTATAACAATCTTATTACAGCAGCCATGATCTAGGAAATATCATTTTGTCTCATCTTAGCTTCTATGCAAATGGAAGTTTCTACTGGTTTTAATAATACTTAATCTGTCAAAACATTTCCTTTTATTAACGCTGCAGTGGTTTGTCGATACACATTCTGATTTCCGAAATCAGTAAAACATTCTTAAGCGTTATTACCTAGTTTCCCATAAAGCTAGTATAACTCTTAAGTTTTCAAAACCAAGTATTACTTCTTCTTTGAAATGATTCAAAAATCTTTTGAAATACTTCAAGTTCTTTATTAACACATAATAAGCGATTATAGTTCAAATCGATTTACCTTTTAAAAACCACAAGTATTTTCTTACCAACATAAGGTCATTATAACCAACTTCCCATAAAGCCGTTATAACACTTTATGTTTTAAACCAATCAAATACATTTAGCACATGTACGTCTACCGTACTACATATTTCACACATATCATGCTAGAAGAGATAGGAAGAGGTTCACATACCTCGCGACGAGTATCGACTAATAGCAAAACGCTCCAAGTACTTCCAACCGTCGGCTACTCCTTAAGCCAAGTAGATCGCGCCACACGTAGTACTTCAACCTATAAGGCCACAAGGCGCTTATTAACATTTAGACCTCATCGTAGAACATTCTACCGAAAATTCGGCAGCACCTCCCCCCCCCGCAACAGCGTAAATCTCCTCCTTTATCGAGGCCGGCTACCAAGCCAACCAGGGGGGGTTATACATCTAACCCGAACGGGTACAATTCTACTCCACAGAAAAGCTACACAAGTCTCATGTCTGATCCTATGTAAATACAGTTCAGTACTCTTCTTTCGAAAAGGTTTCTTATTATTCAGGCTTAAGTCAAAAGACATTGCCGATAACTACGTTCAGTTCTATATATAGTATACTTCAACTATATAATCATAAAACATGTAATTTCCAATTACAATAGAGGGACAAGATATTTACCTCGATAAGCCCATAATTATCCGAGTTTAAATGTCGATCCTGAGCAAGGTTTAGCTCCTACTCCGTGCGCTCCGACCCGCTCCAAACACCCTTAGAAGTTCTAACCAACTTCTACTTATTACTCCAACTAACCCTGGAGATTTTCCTTAGGGTTTCGATTTTGTGACGGAAGGGAAGTATAATAGTATTTCTGGGCTTTTCGTATAAGTATAACCTTAGAATACTACAAGGTATACGGCTAAGGTAATTTGGGCATTATAACAATACTTTTGAGAGTATTTCTACCAAGAGGGGGGTATTTATACGAAAACAACTAGGCTAGGGGGGGGGTACCCCACGGCTAGCACCACAAGAGGGGGGGTGTATACCCCTCGGCCTACCCCACTAGGGGGGGGAACTCTCGGCCAAGGGGGGGGGGACTCTCGGCTAAGGCCTCACAAGGGGGAGGGGGACGAGAACTATACAACAAGGGAGGGAGGAATTTTAGACTTAGGAAATTATTTGGATGAAGAAGTCTTCAAAGGGAGAGGGTATTTATAGGACAAGCCAAGGCCAACCAATGGCCAAGATCTTGCCAAGTGCAAGGCAAGTGTAGGGCCAAGATCTTGCCAAGTGCACCCTAACCAACTAACACACAAAATATCCTACCAACCCTTGACCACAAAGGCCTCACTTTCGGCCACCTTTACCGCCCACACTCCACCAATGAGAGGGTGCCAAGTGGCGCCCTCTTGTTGGTCCAACACGTTTCGTCTCTCGGAAAAATCCGCAAAAAATATAAATGACATAGCCGGAATTTTCCCTACGAAAGTCAGAAAACGTTTCGTCAAAACGACTCTAACCGGGGTTGTGCACAAAAATAAATCGCCAAGCCAAATCTTCAAGTTCAAATTTTCTACGCACGCCCCACGTACATACTCGAAAATACGGGGTATAACATTCTCCTCTCTTAGAAACATTCGTCGAATGTTCCTTCTAAGTCTCAAACAAGCGTCGCCAAGATAGTCTTCACTACCATACTTACGAAACAATCCTGCCACAATGGCCACAGAAACAACTGCGCAAAAATACTTACATCCAAGTCCACGAGGAAACACCTCTCTCCGGGGTCTAAAATATACTTCCTTCGCACTTTCTCCATACAATAGAAATGGTCACATCTCTGCTCGCAATACATGCTCGCTTCTCCCTTTACTCGTCGTGATACCACTTTTGTCACTTTGCCGCGAGGTTCTAGTGTCACTCCGGCGACCTAACAAATGGTACTGTGCGTGCGATCCCCGAGGTCGTACACTCGAACTCTTACCACATTTTCGACATCGCTTGGTTCCCAAATCTCGGTTACTATCTCCAATTGGGTCATCATTAATCGAACACTCAATGGATCTCCGATACTTTTCTCGCAATATAGCAACACGAAGACCGGACGTCGCCTCCAAAGTCGGACGGCAAAAGCTAACATATAGGCAACCCGCCTACTCGCACTGGATCCGTAAGGCCCAAAGTAACTCGCTAAGTTCCTCTGTTTTCCAAAACTCGTCACACCCAAACCGGTGGTATCTTCAAGAAGACCGACCGTCAACACGAACTCTAAGCGTCGTCGATTATCCATACGATTTCTCCGAGCCGCGTAACCTCTCTAGACAAGCTTTACCCTATCCACGATCTGCCGGAACAAGCTGAACCAACTATCTGAATCATGCCAACATCGAACCAATCGACCGTGACTTACACTTCCGCCCTACAAGGCCTCATAAGGCGACATTCGGCGAAATGGTAGCTTAAACATTCCTCCACAGAGACAACAATCCCACCACTACCTCTGAAATACACACACCGCCCCGAGGGCGAATGCGATCTCGAGACTCACCGAGTTCTTAACCGCTTGGTAAAACTTCCGGAAACAAAACAGTACCACTGGCTCCACTTCCGTCATAAGGTGAAGGTAGGCACCCGTGCAGCCTCACAACCTTTCCAGTTAATCAACGCTGTCGAGTAAACGGTCTTTGCTGAAGACAAGGCGGTGACCTCCTCGGCCCGACTCATCGGTCGAATCGTCCACGAACTCGTCGTTGGTTAACTAAACTCGGCCTAACACCCTCGTGACCCTACCACAAGGCGGGACCACCACAACCCGACCACCACCAAAACTACGCGGGTTGACCCGCACGGCCTCAACCCGACCCGGCAACGCGCACAATACTAGCTCCCCGATCCGGAACAATCTTACTAATCACGTTTCGAAAACCTAGCGGTCTTCTTAGCTCAACTATCCCCTTTCATTCCACACTACTTAGGGACCTATCCCAAACATAGCTCACGTGCACTATGTACTTCCGATACGGATCAAACATAACACTACACCTTATCTCGAGATGGCCTCACCTCTAAGGTCTCTACGTATAAAACTCTAAGGCTCACACCTTCTCTATCCCCCAAATCTTACTCGGTTAACCCACCATGATTTCTAATCACTACTAACACACTGCTATCAGAACATATCACTTAAGGTATACTCACCTTATCACACATACCGATCTCTAGAGGGTTAAGGATATATCTATATCTACTGCTTCACTCCCCTTAGTCGTTCTAATCAAACCTGCCCCGTAGGGCGCATAGCTAAGGAAGATGACAAACTACCCACCGATCCTGAAGGCTAAGTCCTCCCGCAAGGACACTCTTTCGACATCAGACCCTGACGGTCATAGGTACAACAAGTACCAACTAAAAGACGACATTCCCTGAGATGACGCCTGCCACACTGTGAACACTGAGAAAAACTGAATCCAGATGGCTGGAACCTTCGTGTGACTGTGAACCGGAAGCTCTGGAGCTCTGACCAACTCCTGCATACCTCGAACGTCCTGAACCCCGCGAGGACCTTTCTGCACTGGTGGATGCGCATAATCTAATCTGCTGGTGAGGCGACTCGCCTCGCAAGTTACCAAAGGACCTTGCTACTCTGGCCCTCTTCTGCTGTCCTTCGTTAACCCGTCGATCTCTACGTTTCTCGGCCTGCTGTGCATAAGCCCGCATACGTGACATGCTCGCCTAATCAAGAACTTACTTTTGCACAACCTTCTCGTTGATATTCATCAAGACTCGCGGTACATCGGTATACTCTCTGGTAGTCAAATCCATAGTTAGTAACAGGGTCGCCTCCTTGAAATCTATATTCTCTGCTCGATGCGTGGGCGAAGGTTCAAATATCATGGCGCAGAGGAACCGCCGCGTGCTAAACTCTGCGTGGCTAGCGACGCCGCAAAACTCCCGAATGAAGCACCACCCGGTGATGATTGGGCATGTGCCCACGTAACCTCAGACTCTACTCGCAGCCTCCTCGCCTTGCCTCTGGGCGGGTTGCCACGCGGAGGCATAACGGTGGAAAGAAATACGTTAGAGGTCCAACTTACAACACCGCTCTAAGGCACGATCTCGAGTGAGAAGAATAGAAACCAATCCTAAATATCCTATAGCCTCTCGATTATTGGTGTGGTGCACAACACACCGATAATCAAGACTTCTTGGATACGGTGCGTAGACACTTTCCGAGGATTAATCGCTCGATACCACTTTTGTCACGACCGAACTGGGCGTGGATCGTGCCTTACCCTGCACCATAGTGATACAACATCGAGTGTCAATCGGAACATAATACACATACATGAAACAAATGAAGTACAAACGATGTCGAGGAAAACTTGCCTTTCGGCATATATAAATAACAACTCTTACAAATGAACAGTTTAATCCTTTTACAAACCCCGCCACAAGATTACTGCACTCTAAGAAAATGATACGACAACAATGGCGGGACAGGGCCGCCATACCACGAATGTAAATACCTACAACGACAGGGACTATACCAAGATAAGCCTCCGAGAAACGGAGCTTTCCCAACGAATCGTGACCCTAAGAGCGAGGATCAACGATCGTGTACCTTTACTGCGGCATGAACGCAGCCCGGAGTCGATCTGGCAACAGTACCAAGTATGTGGCGAAAATCGTAAATGAAATCATAATAGTCTATACTGGCAGAGACATGTATGATAACCAAACTACGATTCACAATAAATAAGCGATCATGTCTAGTCGTGACTCACGCCTCAAAGTCATCACTCGATATAACAATGGGTCTCACGCCCACAACACCAATCATGCGTAGAATACCTTCCTCACCGCCGGCCAATGATAGAAAAGCACCAAGGAATACACATGAACAGCAGTCCCACTGTGTCCAAATAAACGATGCAGGTTAAATGCGAAGGCATAGCCGTCTACTAACACCTAGCGGACTAACAAGGTCATAAATCGTATCATGATATCTGTCTGCACCGTCACATGATCAAAGCTGGTCGCCGCGCCGCATATCAAATGTGCGCGTCTAGCCTCGAACTCCCGCGACTCGCGTAGGCCGGTCATAGGCCCGCATGAGGTATAACCCGCATCGGTAGCTACTCCGGCATCGCCCCGACTCGCGATCGCACGGCCACATGACCGCATGACCATAAAGGCCGCACACTAACTGGAACTCGTAGCTCGCGCATAGGCCCCGGGACCCGCATGAGGTATTCTCGAATCATGGTCCTGCATCACGCTGAGTCTACCCGCATCGGAGGGCAATTAACCCCGGAAACACGGTGAGTGGTATAATACCAACATAACAGTTTATCGTTTAAACAACATAAGCACAATCAAGGGAAAACCCCTTTACACAAACATCACAGAATACTAACACACGTAGCATCCTAATATGATTACTTATCAAAGCATAACGAAGGTATTACAAGGCTATCACAAACCAACACAATCAAGTTATACACACAAGGTACTTTCTACTATATGTCAACATGTTCGGGTTTCTATCCCCAAAGTACTTCATACCTTAACTTTTTAAAAGATACGTTACTTTCACAAAAGTCACACAATGCCCGTAGTATATGAAAATAGAGTGATTATCTTTTGAAGTGAATCAAAACACTTATCTTTGTAAAATCAAGTAACAACATTATTATCCAAACGTCCAAGTTTGCCTAATTTCAAATGTTTACGTTTCTTATTTTAGAAAGGTTTCGTAGTTCATAGTCTTATTCATTTAAGAATATAATTCTCTTTTAAACTATCTGAGAAACATAAGTCTTATATGTGAGTAGGATATTCTTGTTTATAACAATCTTATTACAGCAGCCATGATCTAGGAAATATCATTTTGTCTCATCTTAGCTTACATGCGGATGGAAGTTTCTCTTGGTTTTAATAATACTTAATCACAAAACATTTCCTTTTATTAACGCTGCGGTGGTTTGTCGATACACATTCGATTTCAAATCGAAGAAACATTCTTAAGCGTTATTACCTAGCTTCCCATAAAGCTAGTATAACTCTTAAGTTTTCAAAACCAAGTATTACTTCTTCTTTCAAATGATTCAAAAATCTTTTGAAATACTTCAAGTTCTTTATTAACACATAATAAGCCGCTTATAGTTCAAATCGATTACCTTTTAAAAACCACAAGTATTTTCTTACCAACATAAGGTCATTATAACTAACTTCCCATAAAGCCGTTATAACACTTTATGTTTTAAACCAATCAAATACATTTAGCACGTATGCGTCTCTGGTACTACATATTTCACACATATCATGCTAGAAGAGATAGGAAGAGGTTCACATACCTCGCGGAGTATCGACTAATAGCAAAACGCTCAAGTACTTCCAACCGTCGGCTACTCCTTAAGCCAAGTAGATCGCGCCACACGTAGTACTTCAACCTATAAGGCCACGCGCTTATTAACATTTAGACCTCCTCGTAGAACATTCTACCGAAAATTGGCACCTCCCCCATGGCAGAAATCTCCTCCTTTATCGAGGCTACCAAGCCAACCAGGGGGTTATACATCTAACCCGAACGAATGGGTACAATTCTACTCACGTAAAAGCTACACAAGTCTACTGTCTGATACACCCTATGTAAATCTGATTCGATTACTCTTCTTTCAAAAGGTTTCTTATTATTCGTGCTTAAGTCAAAAGACATTGCCGATAACTACGTTCAGTTCTATATATAGTATACTTCAACTATATAATCACACAACATGTAATTTCCAATTACAATAGAGGACAAGATATTTACCTCGATAAGCCCATAATTATCCGAGTTTAAATGTCGATCCCGAGCAAGGTTTAGCTCCTACTCCGTGCGCTCAGGCCACTCCAAACACCCTTAGAAGTTCTAACCAACTTCTACTTATTACTCCAACTAACCTCGAGATTTTCCTTGTGGTTTCGATTTTGTGACTAAGGAAGTATAATAGTATTTCGGGCTTTTCGTATAAGTATAACCTTAGAATACTACAAGGTATACGGCTAAGGTAATTTGGGCATTATAACAATACTTTTGAGAGTATTTCTACCAAGAGGGGGGTATTTATACGAAAACAACTAGGCTAGGGGGGGTACCCCACGGCTAGCACCACAAGAGGGGGGGTGTATACCCCTCGGCCTACCCCACTAGGGGGGGGAACTCTCGGCCAAGGGGGGGGGACTCTCGGCTAAGGCCTCACAAGGGGGAGGGGGACGAGAACTATACAACAAGGGAGGGAGGAATTTTAGACTTAGGAAATTATTTGGATGAAGAAGTCTTCAAAGGGAGAGGGTATTTATAGGACAAGCCAAGGCCAACCAATGGCCAAGATCTTGCCAAGTGCAAGGCAAGTGTAGGGCCAAGATCTTGCCAAGTGCACCCTAACCAACTAACACACAAAATATCCTACCAACCCTTGACCACAAAGGCCTCACTTTCGGCCACCTTTACCGCACACACTCCACCAATGAGAGGGTGCCAAGTGGCGCCCTCTTGTTGGTCCAACACGTTTCGTCTCTCAGAAAAATCCGCAAAAAATATAAATGACATAGCCGGAATTTTCCCTACGAAAGCTGTGAAAACGTTTCGTCGAAAAACGACTCTAACCGGGGGTTGTGCACAAAAATAAATCGGCCAAGCCAAATCTTCAAGTTCAAATTTTCTACGTACGTCCTTACATACATACTCTGAAAATACGGGGTATAACAGGATGAGCCGAGACATGTTGTACGTATAATACAGTTTATATCCAGACTGCCGGCAGTGAGGAAGGAGTTCCACGGGCATGAGGGATGACTGGAGGGCGTGAGTCCCTGACTTGACGTGACTACTTTTATGTTATGAACTGTAGTTTGGTTATCATACATGTCTCTGCTTTATATGGGATCGTTATGATTTCATTTACTGATATTTTTGATTTCACATACTTGGTACTGTTATCGACCTCCTTGAGGCTGCGTTCATGCCGCAGTAGAGTACATCGGTTGTGGATCCTCGCCATAGGATCACGATTCGTGTTGGAAGCCCCGTTTCTCCGAGGCTTATCTTTTGGCATGTTACCACGAGTGCAGTAGGTTCTTATGCATTCGAGGTATGGCGGGGCCTGTCCGTCATAGTTATTGTTGTAAAACTCTTAGAGGTGCAGAATCTTGTTGTGGCGAGTTGTAAAAAGGATAACTGTTCGGGTTTTTATGTATATATCTGAGGCAACTGTTTTGGTTGGCCTGTTTATTTATCATATCTCTTGTTTCATGTTTATGTTTTATTTCCGCTGATTTTCTCTGATGTTGTATCACTAAGGTGCCCGGGGTAAGGCACCAGTCACGGGCTCGGGTTCGGGTTGTGACAATTATACTACAATACTTAGAGTATTTTCTACACAAGTGGGGGGAGGGACGAAAAACAAGCAAAAGGGAGGGGATATTTTGCCTAGGAAAGCTTAAGTGTGGGATGAAATTAGTCTTCAACTTAAGGGGGTATTTATAGAGGAATCAAGGGTCATGATCAATGCAAGTGTGTGGTCAAGATTGGGCCATTTGTGTGTGGGTCCCACCACACCACATGGCCAACGAAATTGTGCTCCAAGTGTCATGGCCATTTCGGCCAAGGGACAAGTGGCTAGACACTTGTCCCTCCAATTCGGCCAAGGTGCCACATGGGGGTGACACGTGTCGCCCCCCTACTCGTCCAAAATATTTCGTCTTCCGAAAATATCCAAAATATCGAAAATCCCGAAAACAAAGCGGGCCCCACAAAACCGTAAATTTCTCCCGTGGGCCCCACGTGACCATTTCTGAAAATAAAATCCCAAAATTTTAATATAATCCAAGAAGTCCAAATACCAAATCTGGGAATCCAATTCCCATTAACGAACCTTTTTCCTTCACAAAACCCGGAAACTTTTCCGTCGAAAAATCACATATTTCTTTCTTTCCAATATTACTCTCGTAAACTCGTACGTACGTCCTCAAATACATACCCTGGAACTTCGGGGTATAACATTCTCCCCCCCTTAGAAACATTCGTCCCGAATGTTCCTTCTAAGTCTCCAAACGTACCTGCGCCGGTATATACTACTACACTTACAAAACCGATCATGCCACCCATGGCCAGAATTGTTATACCCCGTATTTCCAGAGTATGTATGTGAGGACGTACGTACATTTGTACAAACCCTAATTAGGTTAAGGATGAAATGGTGAACTTTCGACGAAAAAGATTTCGAACCTTGTGAAGGAAATTCTACGTTTTTAATATTTTAACCGATTACGGATTTTTTCGAGAGATGAAATATTTTGGACCAATAGAAGGGAGACATGTGTCACCCTTAGGTGGCAAGGTTGGACGAAAATGGTGGCCTAGTGGACAAGTCAAATGGTCAAGTCTTGCAAGATATTTTTGGGTTAGTGGGGTAGGTATGTTGGACGGTTTCTTGAGCAAGTGGAGGGCCACATGGCTCATTGTTGTGGGGGACATATGTCCCAATGTTGTGGTGGACATATGTCCCAAGGTTGTGGTGGACACTTGGTGGAAGACTCCACTCACACAAGTTATCTAATCTACACCCTCCATTTGTTTTAATCTTGGCCCTTGGTGGTTCTATAAATACCCCCCTCTTGTGCAAGACTTCTTCATCCACAAACACAACTTCCAAGTCTCAAAATCCTTCCCTCTAGTAGTGTTCTCGTCCAAGTCCTCTCCCCCCCCCCTTTTTCCTAGCTATCGGCCGAAGCACCCCCCTCCCCCCTTCCTAGTTGTTTCGTCCAAAAGCCCCCCCCCCCCCTTGGTAGAAAAATATTCTCCAAGTATTGTTACTATCCCAAAATACCTTAGCCAAATACCTTGTAGTATTCCAAAGTCACCTCTATACTAAAAGCCCAAAAATACTACCTTATATCCATTAGTCACTAAACGAAACCCTGGGGAAACCTTCATAGTTGGTTGAAGTTTTAAGTAGAAGTTGTTTAGAAACTTCTAAGGGTTTCTTGGATCTATCGGAGCGTGTAAATTAGGAGCTAAACGTTGTTCAGGATCGACATTTAATCTTGGATAATTTTGGGCTTATCGAGGTAAATATCTTGTCCTTCTATTGTAATTGGAGATTACATACTGTAGTTGTATAGAAATAAGTATAAGTTATATAGAAGGAGGGTATAAAAGAAGAGAATTGAATCAGACTTACATAGACCTGTATTCTGATGAGACTTGAGTAGTTTGTGGTAGGAAGTGCTGCCCAATTTTCCGTAGAATTAAGAACCTTCTGCTTAGAATATTCTACAGAGTAGTCTAGACGTTGATAGACGTATTTGACTATTATAGGTTGATACTCTGCACGCGACATATTCGACTTGGCAGGTGGATTTCGCCGAGGAGGTATGTGATTCATCCTATCCTCTTGAGCATGATATTTTAAAAAATATATATATATATAGTACGGTAGACGTACGTGTGTTAACTGAACATGGTTTTACTTGACGTCTTTTGACTTGAGTCTAAATAATAAGAACCTTGAAGTATTTCAAAAGAATTATGAATCATTTTTTAAAGAAGAGTAATACTTGGTTTTTAAACAAAAAGCTTAAGAGTTATACTAGCTTTATGGGAAGTGTTACACCCCGTAAGTCCAGGACAGGTATAAGAGAATGTACGTAAGGAATCAAGACTTGGAAATCGGTACGAAAGGAAGAATTGTTTTTCCGACGGAAAATCTTCCGGAAGTCGGAAAGGAAAAATGCTTGTTGTTGAGAATTGGATTCTCAAAAGACAATATTTGTAAAGTATGGAACTTATTAACACTATGGAAATTTATTTTTCGATTTGGTCACGTGGGGCCCACCCGAGAATTTTACATTTTGTGGGGCCACGAGGGTTCTGAAATTTTATGGACGAATGAGAGGGCGACACGTGGCACCCCCTCCATGATGTTGGACGAAATATTGCAAGGGTGTTATGGTCATTTGACCTATGTAGATGATAAGTCTTCTAAGCTTGATATTGTTGACAAGTCAACTTGTCCACCTAGGCTTGATCCAAGTGAAACTCATCCTAACCTCACATTTGTTTAAGTCTAAGCCCTCCATTGTGTTATAAGTATACTAAGTTAGTGCAAGACAAGGTCTTTTACACTTAGAAAAATTAGAAACATTGTTGTTCTACAATAAAAGCTCTCGGGTTAGTGCCCTCTCCCACACAAAAATTTTGTGATTTTGATCCATTAGCCACAAGACTTTAACCCAATGTCCCCAAGGGTATTGTAAGGTTATCTCAATAGAAAGATTTCGGAAAAAATGCATTTTTACGTTAGTCGCAAGGCGGAAACTAAGGGAGTTCTTCAACTTTGAAGTTGGAACTTGAAGATGGTTCTTCATAGGCCTCTAAGGAATCTTGGAAATTTTAAGGGCTTTGAAAGGTATAAATTTTGTCGTTTTAGCATTAAGTTTACTTATTGATTGTAGCTATGGTTATTAGCAAGCATGAGTTATATATTGCGAAGTTTGATTATCATATTGGCTATTGGAACCCTAATCCGAAAACTAGCATGTTAGCCCTAAGATTTCAATTCAAGTCGATTATTAGTAAAGTCATCGCATGTTGTAAAAAAAAGAAGGAAATTATAGTTGTTGAAGTGGTTTATAACTATATAACATGTTGACCTTAGAACTTGGAATTGGAAAAGGATTGGAAAAGACTTTGAATTGTTAGTTGTAGTTGGCCGAGAATGGCTTGGAGTTTTAAACTACTTGGTATGAATTGTGGGGCGGAATTTTACATGTATTGTAAGGCGTGTAATCCCCTTTGGTTGGTTGTTGTTTGGAGCCTTAAATGTGGCATGTTTGGTTATTGTATTCGACCTTGAAAAAGGTGGCAAAGTGAGTAGAAACAAAGGAAGTGCTGCCCGATTTTCCGTAGAATTAGAGACCGTATACTTAGTATTATTCTACGTTAGAGGCTAGAAGTTGATAGTCTTGTTGTGACCATTATAGGTTGACACTTCTACGTACGACGTATTCGGCTTAGCTTGTGGATTTAGCCGAAAAGGTATGTGAACTATCTCCTCTTCTAGCATGATTCCTTAAGATTACGAAAGTATGTTCTACTCCTTAAATGATCCATTCCTTGGTTGTATTTGGATTGCCTAGAATAGAATTTGTTCTATGTACTTCATTGATTGTACTTTGATGTTTAAATTGTAAGTTGTAAAATCCATTTTCTTAGTGAAGTTTGGATTCTTAAAAGTGAAAGTATTTTACTTAAAGTACATAGAGTCTTGAAAAGGAAGTGGTCTCCAAATCTTTTGGGCTAGTGCCTTAGTCCCAAAATCCTAAAGGTCATTATAATGACTTTAGGGGAGTTAAAGGAGTGATTTACTTAATTGTTTTAAGAGAGGAGAAATGACATGATTTAAGAGAAGTAACTTTTTTTAAAGGTGTGAGTTACTTGAAGTTTAAAAGTAGAAGAAACTTGTTTTCTAAATGTTAAGAGACTTGAAGTATTTTGAAAGTTAAGAACTTGATTTGTAAGTATAAGTCTCTTGGTTATAAAAAGGAATGGATATGTCTAAAACCATAAAGGGTTATAACGGCTTTATGGGAAGTTGGTTATAACGGCTTTATGGAAGGTTTAGAAAGTTGTCTATTTTGATTAATCGGCATTAGTTGCCTATTTTGTGAAAATTTGAAGTTACTTGGTTTCAAGCTTCGAAATGAGTTTCAAAAAGTATAGTAACTTACTTTGAAGAATAGACACGCCTTGATACTACGGTGTTAGTATCTTGGGATTTTACATAAAAAAGAGTCTTTTGAAAAGAATGTACGTACGTAGTACTTTGGCCTATTTAATTGAGAATAATTCTATGTGATGCCTTGATTAGTACTTTGGCTTGTTAAATGAGAATTATTCTATTTGTGCCCTGATAAGTACTTTGGCTTGTTAAATGAGAATTATTCTATTTGTGCCCTGATAAGTACTTTGTCTTGTTAAATGAGAATTATTCTATTTGTGCCCTGATAAGTACTTTGTCTTGTTAAATGAGAATTATTCTATTTGTGCCCTGATAAGTACTTTGGCTTGTTAAATGAGAATTATTCTATTTGTGCCCTGATAAGTACTTTGGCTTGTTAAATGAGAATTATTCTATTTGTGCCCTGATAAGTACTTTGGCTTGTTAAATGAGAATTATTCTATTTGTGCCCTGATAAGTACTTTGGCTTGTCAAATGAGAATTATTCTATGTGTGCCTTGATAAGTACTTTGGCTTGGTTAATTGAGAATTATTTCCATGTGTGCCTTGATAAGTACTTGGCCTGATTAGTTGAGAATTACATATGTGTGCTGGAAATAGCCGGTTGTGTGCTATTGGTA
Organism: Przewalskia tangutica; assembly: GCA_029844215.1. Lineage (NCBI taxonomy): Eukaryota > Viridiplantae > Streptophyta > Magnoliopsida > Solanales > Solanaceae > Przewalskia > Przewalskia tangutica. The sequence continues at coordinate 36,674,206 of CM056733.1, forward strand.
TATCAGTCGTTTCGGGGTCATTCCCCGGGTTTGTGGCATTTGTAGATTCCGTGGAATTGCTACCCACGATGCGAGGAATACCTCATGCGGGTCGTAAGGACTTATGCGGTGAAATAGTCCCACGCGGCGGGTCCAGCCTATGCGAGGAATACCTCATGCGAGTCCGTAAGGGCTTATGCGGGTGAAATAGTCCCATGCGAGGAATACCTCACGCGGTTCCACGTGACCTATGCGGGTGAAATAGTCCCAGGAGAAGGATTGCTAAATGATCGGCGGGTGGTCTCGCTTTGATCGTGAGCTTCCTATTTTATATTGTAAGGATACCATCGCTTAATCTCTTTGTTAGTAAGGCACGGTGTGTTGTAATTTGATTATCATATATGTCCCCGGTTGTTTGTGTCACCCTATGGTCATGCTTTTACGATGTGGGCTTCCGGGGCATGAGCCCACGTGGGATTTAGGACACAGGTGGGCCTTGGGGTTCATGTATCCTTGTTGGTGTTATTACATCATGGACTGCCGGCAGTGAGGAAGGATTCCACGGGCATGATTGATATTATGGGCGTGAGACCCATAGTTATATTTGAGTAGTGACTTTGAGGGCCTGCGTCCCTGACTTGATATGACTGCTTATGTGTTATGTACTGTAGGTTGGCTATCATACATGTCTCCTGCTTTGTTTAGACTGTTATGATTTCATTACAGTACTTACTGTTCACATACTTGGTACATTCTTCGTACTGACCTCCTTCGGGGGGCTGCGTTCATGCCGCAGGTTTAGGTACGCTGTTTGGTGATCGGCAGGTGTAGGACCCTGCTCAGAGTTTTTGGATAGCTCCTTCTGTTCGGGAGTTATCTTTTTGGTATAAGTTCTTTCAGTACAGGCTTTTGTACAGTTATGGGTACGGCGGGGCCTTGTCCCGTCATAGTTCAGTATAACTCTTAGAGGTCTGTATTCATATGTGGGATTGGACTCATGTACGATGTTGTGTCTTTGGTCTATGTATATTATATGGCAGCCTTGTCGGCTTTGCCTTGCACGTACGTTGGTTTTAAAAAAAAAAAAGAGGTGTTATTAAATTTCCGCAGTTTACTTGTGTTGTTAAGGTAGCAGGGTGCCCAGGTAGGGCACCAGTCACGGGCCCGAGGTTCGGGGTGTGACATGAAGTTAGGTATAACGACTTAAGAAAGATAAAAGGAACGGTTTACTTATGTGTTTAAGAAAGACTTGTATTGATTTCTGGAAAGTATAGTAAGATGGTTTGATGAGTAGACATATTATGATGCTACGTGTGTTAGTGTCTTGTAACGTTTGTATAAAGAGGTTATTCTTATTGTGCTTATGGTGTTTAACGATAAGCCGTTATGTTAGTATTGTACCACTCACCTCTTGACATGTTATACCGGGGGTTAAGCTGCCCCCTGATGCGAGGGATGCCTTATGCGGGTCCAGGGGACCTATGCGGAGCTACGAGAGTTCCAGGTTAGTGTGCGAGGAATACCTCATACGGTCTATGTGGCCATGCGGACTACGAGAGTCCAGGACGATGCCGAGGAGTAGCTACCCTCGATGCGGGGAATACCTCATGCGGGCCTAGGTGGCCTATGCGGACTGCGGGAGTCCAGGATTAGGCATGCATAATGATACTATGGGCGATTGGCCTTGCTTCGATCATTCGCGGCCTAGAAAAGACCTGTTACAGTTTACCTATTATTGCTTTTGTTTGTGATGTGGCATTATGTGCAGTTAACTCGGTTGTTTTCATACATACTTGTGAATTGGTTTTATAAAATGTTAAGGTTTTATATATGTATATATCTGTACCTTACAGCTTCACATACTTGGTACTTGTTGTACTGACCTCCTTCGAGGGGCTGCGTTCATGCCGCAGGTAAAGGGAAGCAGGTAGCAGATCCTCAGTCTTAGGATCTTTACTCTGGTGTCAGGAGCTCCATTTCTCCGGAGGCACGACTTTTGGGTATGATCCTCCTGTCATTGTAGATTTATGTACATTCAGGGTATGGCGGGGCCCTGTCCCGCCATAGTTGTTTACTTCCTTAGAGGTCGGTAGTCCTATTGTAAAGTTGGGATGTATCTGCCAGACTTGATGTATATATATGCCGAAAGGCAACTTTTTCTCAGATAAACTGTTTCTCATTTCATATTGTTTCATGTCTTGTTTTTATATTCCGCTGATTACTCTGATGTATGACTACTTGGGTGCCCGGGTAAGGCACCAGTCACGGGCCCCGGAACGGGTCGTGACAAAAGTGGTATCAGAGCAGTTAATCCTCGGAAGGTGTCTACAGACCGTATCTAGTAGAGTCTTGATTATCGGTGTGTTGTGCACCACACCAATAATCAGGAGGCTATAGGATATTTAGGATTGGTTTCCATTCTTCTCACTCTGAGATCGTGCCTTAGAGCTGTGTTATAAGTTGGACCCCTCTAACGTATTTCCTTTCTTTATCAGTTATGCCTCCACGCAAGGCAACCCGGGCCCAGAAGGGCAAGGCAGCCGAGGGAGCTGCTAGTAGGACACAGAGGGTCACGAGGGCCCAGGCCCAGTCTATACCCGAGGCGATACCTCAGACGGCGAGTTCCACGACGCCGCCAGCGAGGTTTAGAGCCGCAGCGATGGTGATGAGACCACGATACTGCGCCTCGGTCCCACAGCCTGGAGCAGAGGAGATGGGTTACAGAGAGATGGCCCAGTTGCTAGCCAGGATTATGGCCAGACATGAGGATAGGCTGGACGCAGCAGTTCCAGCTCCAGCAGTACCCGTGGTTCACCCGAGGTCGGATAGTTTGAGGCTACGGGATTTTCTGAGTTGTATCCCGCCAGAGTTCTACGGGTCGAGGCCTGAGGATGATCCGCATGAGTTCATCCGACAGCTACAGCGGATCATGCGAGTGATCAAGGCTTCAGAGACCGAGTCTGTGATCTTCGGTTCGCATCGGCTGCGTGATACCGCAGCCGACCGTTTGATTCGCGGAGCTATCCCGGGAGAGCATCGCCTCCAAAGAAGATGGGACGAGTTCTCTGAGGCATTTCTCACTCATTTTTGCCGCCACGGATGAGAGAAACGCACGGGCCGATTTTTGATCTTTGGCGAGCGAGAGGCGCAGTTGAGAGTACAACGTGGAGTTCGACTCGTTGGCTCGATATGTCCTGCGTTGGTAGCGATATGGAGGGCGAGTGCACCGCCACGTCATCGGGCTAGATGATTATATGGCGAGTCTTGCGCGGTGTAGCTCTTGGTAGGCATGGACATAGCCGCACGCAGCTCATGCTTGGATGCGAGGAGCGTAGAGGCCGACGGGTTGACAGATATCAGCAGAAGAAGGCTAGGATGACAAGATCTTTTGGTAGCTCTCGGGGTGGACGGCCTCAGCAACAGTCTAGATTTGCACCACAGCCAGCTCAGAGCACTCCTACACCGTCTTCAGGACAGCAAGGGTATTCGAGGGCAGACCAGGGCCCAAGGACTTCGGACTTCCAGGGTAGCAGGGGTGCTAACTGATCGAAGTCCTCTCAGTGTGTCCGATGTGGTAGATTCCATTCTGGGAGTTGTGGTACTGCTATGGGAGTTTGTTTCACTTGCGGCCAGCAGGGTCACTTTGCGAGACCATCGGACGAGCGGCCCGATGGTAGGGTCACCTACGGTCTTTCGTCGGGTCTTCACTCACTGATTACTCGCCCGGAGGCGTGATACTCATGGACCAGAAGTTCGCAGCAGAGGTCGTGGCGCGGGTCCCAGTTCTAGCGGTCCTCAAAACCGCATTTATGCCCTGTCCAGCCGCCAGGACCAGGAGGCATCGCCGGATGTCGTCATAGGTACTTTATCAGTTTCATGTTGTGACGTGTATGCCTTGATAGATCCGGGTTCTACTCAATCCTATATATCTCCCCTTATTGCTAGTAGGATAGGGATAGAGCCTGAGCCCATAGACCCTTTCGAGGTAGCTACGCCAGTGGGTGATTCGGTGGTAGCTCGGCGGGTATATAGGGCTTGCCCTGTGACTATATGCAGTCGTCAGACCCTTGCTGACTTGATAGAGTTAGACATGACTGATTTCTATGTGATCATGGGTATGGATTGGCTAGCTTCTTGCTACGCCAATGTAGACTGCAGGGAGAGAGTGGTACGGTTCCAGTTTCCCGGGGAGCCGGTTATTGAGTGGGTAGGGAACACTGTGTCGCCGAGGGGTAGGTTTATTTCTTACCTCAAGGCCAGGAAGATGGTGCAAAAGGGGTATATCTACCATCTCATTCGGGTGTTTGATACTGAGGTTGCGGTACCAGATTTTCAATCGATTCGATGGTCGAGTTCCCGGATGTGTTTCGGATGACCTCCGGGTATCCTCCCGAGAGGAGATAGAGTTTTGTATCGATCGATGTCTTGCGGACACTGCTATTTCCATTCCGCCATACAGAATGGCACCTGCCGAGTTGAGAGAGTTGAAGGACCAGCGGAGAGATTTGCTGGAGAAGGGCTTCATCAGGCCAAGTGTTTCTCCCCGGGGAGCGCCGGTATTGTTCGTGAAGAAGAAGGACGGGACGCTGCGCATGTGTGTTGATTACAGGCAGCTGAACAAGGTGACTATTAAGAACGAATACCCTTCCCGGGATTGATGATTTGTTCGACCGATTGCGAAGTGCGAGATGTTTCTCCAAGATTGATCTGCGATCGGGCTATCATCAGTGCGAGTTAGAGGCGGATGTCCCTAGGATCGCATTCCGGACGTGACGCACTATGAGTTCGAGTTATGTCTTTCGGTCCAGGCGAGCGCGCAGGGTAGGGGTCACCTCTGCGGTCTTTCGCCGTCTTCTTCATCTCCTACAGCTACTCGCCCGGGCGTGGTACTCATGGGCGGCCAGGTCGCGGCAGGTCGTGGCGCGGTCCCGATTCTAGCGGTCCTCGAATCGTATTTATGCCTTGTCCACCGGCAGACCGGAGAGGCCTCACGATGTCGTCGCAGTACTTTATCGCTTCATGTTGTGGCGTGTATGCCTTGATAGATCCGGGTTCTACTGCCCTATATATCTCCCCTTGTTGCTAGTAGGATGAGGATGAGCCCGAGTCCATAGACCCTTTCGAGGTAGCTACGCGATGGGTGATTCGGTGGTAGCTCGGCGAGTATATAGGGCTTGTCCGATGATCGTATGCGATCGTCGGACCACTAGCCGACTTGATAGAGTTGGACATGACTGATTTCGATGTGATCATGGGTATGGATTGGCTAGCGTCTTGCTACGCCAATGTAGACTGCAGGGAGAGAGTGGTACGGTTCTAGTTTCCAGAGGAGCCGGTAGTTGAGTGGGAGGGGAACACTGTATCGCCGAGGGGTAGGTTTATTTCCTACCTCAAGGCTAGGAAGATGGTGCAGAAGGGGTATATCTACCATCTCATTCGGGTGTTTGATCACGAGGTCGGTACCAGAATTTTCATCGATTCCAGAGTCGAGAGTTCCCGGATGTGTTTCCAAATGACCTCCTGTATCCTCCCGAGAGGAGATAGAGTTTTGTATCGATGTCTTTGCGGACACTCGGCCTATTTCCATTCCGCCATATAGAATGGCACCTGCCGAGTTGAGAGAGTTGAAGGACCAGCTGAGAGATTTGCTGGAGAAGGGCTTCATCAGGCCTAGTGTTTCTCCCTGGGGAGCGCCGGTATTGTTCGTGAAGAAGAAGGACGGGACGCTGCGCATGTGTGTTGATTACAGGCAGCTGAACAAGGTGACTATTAAGAATAGATACCCCCTTCCCAGGATTGATGATTTGTTCGACCAGTTGCAGGGTGCGAGATGTTTCTCTAAGATTGATCTGCGATCGGGCTATCATCAGGTGTGAGTTAGAGAGGCGGATGTCCCTAGATCGCATTCGGACGATGCGCACTATGAGTTCAGGGTTATGTCTTTCGGTTTGACCAATGCTCCGGCGGTTTTTATGGATTTGATGAACCGAGTGTTCAAGCCATTTTTGGATACGTTTGTGATAGTATTCATTGATGACATCTTGGTTTATTTCCGCTCAGAGCAGGAGCATGCGGAGCATTTGAGAACTGTGCTGAGAGTTCTCCAGGACCAGCGGTTGTACGCCAAGTTTTCCAAATGTGAGTTTAGGTTGACTTCGATGGCTTTTCTTGGGCATATTGTAGGGGCTGATGGTATTCGGGTGGATACGGCCAAGATCGAAGCGATCGGGAGTTGGCTGAACCTCTTACTCCGGCAGTGCGCGACTTTTACGGGCCTTGCAGGTTACTATCGGAGGTTCGTGGAGAAGTTTGCTTCTATTTCGGCACCTTTGACCAAGCTGACTCAGAAGGGAGCTAAGTTTCAGTGGACTGATGCTTGTGAGTAGGGTTTCCAGTTACTGAAGGAGAGGCTGACGACCGCCCCAGTTCTTACTCTTCCAGAGGGTCTAGACGGTTATGTGGTGTATTGTGACGCGTCAGGCATCGGGCTTGGATGTGTGTTGATGCAGCAGGGCAAGGTTATAGCGTACGCATCCCGACAGCTTAAGAAGCATGAGAGGAACTACCCCACCCATGATTTGGAGTTGGAAGCGGTGATTCACGCCTTGAAGATCTGGAGGCACTATTTGTATGGAGTTCAGGTGGATATTTACACAGACCACAAGAGCCTTCAGTATATCTTCAGCCAGTGGGAGCTGAACTTACGACAGAGACGGTGGTTAGAGTTACTCAAGGATTATGATGTCGATATCCTGTACCACCCGGGGAAGGCCAATGTTGTGGCAGATGCCCTTAGTCGTAAGTCGATGGGGAGTCTATCAGTTGTACAGCCAGAGAGAAGGGGCATGGTCCGCTAGATACATCAGCTAGCGAGCCTTGGAGTCCGATTGATTGGTTCTGATAGCAGTACGGTTCGAGTTCGAGAGGTTGCCGAGTCTTCCATCGTCGAGGAGGTGAAGAGGCAACAGTTTGAGGATCCGGTTTTGATACGGTATCGTGATACGGCTCTTCGTGAGGGGAAGGGTCCCTTTGAGGTAGCACCTGATGGGGTGCTAAGGTTTGAGAGCAGGTTGTGTGTTCCAGATATTGCAAGACTTCGGCAGCAGGTTCTAGGAGAAGCACACAGCGCACGTTACTCTATCCATCCGGGGTCGACCAAGATGTACCACAACCTCAGATCTGTGTATTGGTGGGATGGCTTGAAGAGGGACGTTGCAGAGTTTGTGTCTCAGTGCCCGTGTTGTCAGCAGGTGAAGGTAGAGCATCAGAGGCCTGGTGGATTATTGCAGACGATAGAGATCCCGACCTGGAAGTGGGAGGTGATCAACATGGACTTTATCACAGGGTTACCTCGCACTCCGAGGAAACATGATTCTATCTGGGTTATCGTCGACATGCTGACGAAATCAGCCCACTTTCTTCTAGTTTGGATGATTTTTTCGGCCGAGGATTATGCCAGACTTTACATCCGAGAGATCGTGAGACTGCATGGGGTCCCTATTTCTATCATATCAGACTGAGGAGCCCATTTTACGACTAACTTCTGGAGGTCTTTCCAGAAGGGATTAGGGACGCGGGTGAGCCTCAGTACTGCATTCCATCCTCAGACAGACGGACAGGCAGAGCGTACTATCCAGACTCTTGAGGATATGCTACGAGCCTGTGTTATTGACTTCAGGGGTAGCTGGGAGGATCATTTGCCTCTAGTTGAGTTTGCGTATAATAATAGCTACCACCCCAGTATTCAGATGGCGCCTTATGAGGCCTTGTATGAGAGGAAGTGCAGATCGCCGATAGGCTGGTTTGATATGGGCGAGGTGCAGTTAGTGGGACCAGAATTGATACAACAGGCAGTGGATAAGGTGAAGCTTATCCAGGAGCGGCTATTGACAGCTCAGAGTCGGCAGAAGTTGTATGCAGATCATCGTCGTCGGCATCTGGAGTTTGGGGTTGATGATTGGGTTTTCCTGAAGGTGTCACCCATGAAGGGTGTGATGAGGTTTGGGAAGAAAGGGAAGCTCAGCCCAAGGTACATTGGGCCTTATCAGATTGTCCGCAGGGTAGGCAAGGTTGCCTATGAGTTGGATCTGCCGTCCGATCTGGAGGCAGTGCATCCGGTTTTTCATGTTTCTATGCTGAGGAGATGTATCGGGGATCCATCTAGAGTGCACCCGATTGGCGATGTCCAGGTGACCGAGGGGTTATCGTATGAGAAGAGTCCCATAGCGATACTCGATCGTCAGGTTAGGCGACTGTGGACGAAGGATATGGCTTCCGTCAAGGTCTTATGGCGGAACGCGAACAGGGAGGAGATGACGTGGGAAACAGAGGAGGACATGAGGCAGAGGTATCCTCACTTATTTCCCCACACCTCCAGGTAACTCACTTTCCTACTTGTTGGTTTTAATTTTCATATGTACTTAAGTGTTGTATTGTGGCCATATGTGGCATTTGCAAACTGTTTACGTTATGAGGAACTTTATCGTTATCTGTCTTGAGAAGGAACATTCGGGACAAATGTTTCTAAGTAGGGGAGAATGTTATACCCCGTATTTCCAGAGTATGTATGTGAGGACGTACGTACATTTGTACAAACCCTAATTAGGTTAAGGATGAAATGGTGAACTTTCGACGGAAAAGATTCCGAACCTTGTGAAGGAAATTCTACGTTTTTAATATTTTAACCGATTACGGATTTTTCTGAGAGATGAAATATTTTGGACCAATAGGAAGGTGACATGTGTCACCCTTAGGTGGCAAGGTTGGACGAAAATAGTGGCCTAGTGGACAAGTCAAATGGTCAAGTCTTGCAAGATATTTTTGGGTTAGTGGGGTAGGTATGTTGGACGGTTTCTTGAGCAAGTGGAGGGCCACATGGCTCATTGTTGTGGGGGACATATGTCCCAATGTTGTGGTGGACATATGTCCCAAGGTTGTGGTGGACACTTGGTGGAAGACTCCACTCACACAATTTATCTAATCCACACCCTCCATTTGTTTAAATCTTGGCCCTTGGTGGTTCTATAAATACCCCCCTCTTGTGCAAGACTTCTTCATCCACAAACACAATTTCCAAGTCTCAAAATCCTTCCCTCTAGTAGTGTTCACGTCCAAGTCCTCTCCCCCCCCCCTTTTTCCTAGCTATCTACCAAGCACCCCTCCCCTTCCTAGTTGTTTAGTCAAAAGCCCCTTGGTAGAAACATATTCTCCAAGTATTGTTACTATCCCAAAATACCTTAGCCAAATACCTTGTAGTATTCCAAAGTCACCTCTATACTAAAAGCCCAGAAATACTACCTTATATCCATTAGTCACTAAACGAAACCCTAGGGAAACATTCATAGTTGGTTGAAGTTTTAAGTAGAAGTTGTTTAGAAACTTCTAAGGGTTTCTTGGATCTATCGGAGCGTGTAAATTAGGAGCTAAACGTTGTTCAGGATCGACATTTAATCTTGGATAATTTTGGGCTTATCGAGGTAAATATCGTGTCCTTCTATTGTAATTGGAGATTACATACTGTAGTTGTATAGAAATAAGTATAAGTTATATAGAAGGAGGGTATAAAAGAAGAGAATTGAATCAGACTTACATGGGATTTGTATTTACTGATGAACTTGAGTAGTTTGACGGGTAGGGAAGTGCTGCCCAATTTTCCATAGAATTAAGAACCTTCTGCTTAGAATATTCTACAGAGTAGTCTAGACGTTGATAGACGTATTTGACTATTATAGGTTGACACTCTGCGCGCGACATATTCGACTTGGCAGGTGGATTTCGCCGAGGAGGTATGTGATTCTTCCTATCCTCTTGAGCATGATATTTTAAAATATATATATATATAGTACGGTAGACGTACGTGTGTTAACTGAACATGGTTTTACTTGACGTCTTTTGACTTGAGTCTAAATAATAAGAACCTTGAAGTATTTCAAAAGAATTATGAATCATTTTTGAAAGAAGAGTAATACTTGGTTTTTAAACAAAAAGCTTAAGAGTTATACTATCTTTATGGGAAGTTAGGTATAACGACTTAAGAAAGATAAAAGGAACGGTTTACTTATGTGTTTATGAAAGACTTGTATTGATTTCTGGAAAGTATAGTAAGATGGTTTGATGAGTAGACATATTATGATGCTACGTGTGTTAGTGTCTTGTAACGTTTGTATAAATAGGTTATTCTTATTGTGCTTATGTTGTTTAACGATAAGCCGTTATGTTAGTATTGTAACACTCACCTCTTGACATGTTATACCGGGGGTTAAGTTGCCCCCCGATGCGAGGGATGCCTCATGCGGGTCCAGGGGACCTATGCGGAGCTACGAGAGTTCCAGGTTAGTGTGCGAGTAATACCTCATGCGGTCTATGTGGCCATGCGGACTACGAGAGTCCAGGACGATACCGAGGATTAGCTACCCTCGATGCGGGGAATACCTCATGCGGGCCTAGGTGGCCTATGCGGACTGCGGGAGTCCAGGATTAGGCATGCATAATGATACTATGGGCGATTGGCCTTGCTTCGATCATTCGCGGCCTAGAAAAGACCTGTTACAGTTTACCTATTATTGCTCTTGTTTGTGATGTGGCACTATGTGCAGTTAACTCGGTTGTTTTCATACATACTTGTGAATTGGTTTTATAAAATGTTAAGGTTTTATATATGTATATATTTGTACCTTACAGTTTCACATACTTGGTACTTGTTATCGACCTCGCCGGGGCGGCGTTACATCTGCGCAGTAAAGAAGCAGTAGCAGATCCTCAGTCTTAGGATCTTTACTCTGGTGTCAGGAGCTTCATTTCTCCGGAGGCTCGACTTTTGGGTATGATCTCCCTGTCATTGTAGATTTATGTACATTCAGGGTATGGCGGGGCCCTGTCCCGCCATAGTTGTTTACTTCCTTAGAGGTATGTAGTCCTATTGTAAAGTTGGGATGTAACTGCCAGACTTGATGTATATATATGCCGAAAGACAACTTTTTCTCAGATAAAATGTTTCTCATTTCATATTGTTTCATGTCTTGTTTTTATATTCCGCTGATTACTCTGATGTATGACTACTTGGGTGCCCGGGTAAGGCACCAGTCACAGGCCCCGGAACGGGTCGTGACAAGAATATAACATGTGCGCAAAACTCAAATCCAAGCCAACGAGGAATCATCTCCAATAACACAAAAGCTCCCACAACTCATGGACTTATCACCCGAATACACTCCACGTATACTATGTACTCCGACAAAGATAACCGTAAAATCTTTTACTCAAGACGGCCTTACATCTAAGGTCTCGATTGTTATAATTTCTAAGGTTCAAAATTTTCTCATCCCCAGACTTACCCTTTTCACTAACCAGGCTTCTAAATCACATTTTAACACAAAGCTATCCGAACATAACACTTAACACATCGCCATAACATCAATGCATACTAGTCTCTAGAGGGTTAAGACTATACCTGTAACTATTGCTTCACTTTCCCTTTTGTCGTTCTAAACATGTTCCTTCCTTGCACGTCGCACAAAAGAAGGAGATGAACCAGTCGCTGATCCCGAAGGCCGAGTCTCTACATCCGAGCTACCTCTGGTTGGACAATTTCTCACAAAATGGCCCTGCTGGCCGCATGTAAAACAAACTCTCTGAATACCGTGACACTCCCCCGCATGGGGTTTACCACACTGGCCACACCGAGGTTGGGGTGGCTTCATCCGTCCAACACTCCCACTCCCAAAAACTCAACCTCGAGCCACGACTGTTCTCAAGATCAGAGGACCACTCAGTCGGGCGGAGTTGCATAACTAGTCTGCTGCTACAGCGGTCCGCCTCGAAAGTTACCAAAGGACCTGGCCTTCTTCTGCTGGTATCGTCAATCCGGCCGCCTCCGCTCTCACACCTGCGCATAAGCCTACATGCGGGCAATGTCCATGCCCGACTGAAGAGCTACACCCGAGCAACTCTCTGCCAAGTAGTCATCGAGCCCCGTGACGTAGCGGTGCACTCTGTCCTCCATATCCGCCACTAACTGTCACACCCCGAACCCCGAGCCCGTGACTGGTGCCCTACCTGGGCACCCTTCTACCTTAACAACTAAGTAAACTGCGGAAATTAAATAACACCTCATTTTTTTAAAACCAATCGTACGTGCAAGGGCAAAGCTAACAAGGCTTCCATATAATATACATAAACAAAAGACACTACACTGTACACGAGTCCAAAACCACATATGAATACAGACCTCTAAGAGTTTTACTGAACTATGACGGGACAAGGCCCCGCCGTACCCATAACTGTACAAAAGCTTGTATTGAAAGAACTTATACCAAAAAGATAAACTCCCGAACAGAAGGATCTATCCAAAACTCGAAAGGCGGTCCTACACTGCCGATCACCAAACAGCGTACCTAAACTCACAAGATGAACGCAGCCCCAAGGAGGTCGATTTAATAATGTACCAATTATGTGAAATGAAGTATCAGAATGAAATCATAATCTAAACAAAACAGAGACATGTATGATAGCCAACCTACAATACACACAATACATAAGCAAATATATCAAGTCGTGACGCACGCCTCAAAGTCACTACTCAAATAACAGTACACAGTGCCTTACTAACAATGAGAAAAAATAGTAGTATACTTACAATATAAAATAGGAAAATCACGATCAAATCATGGGTAGCAAATCCATGGAAACAGGTGGTATAACGTCTTGGGGGTTTAGCCCTCATTTATACTCTTACCCTGAGGCAGGTGGTATAACGTCTTGGGGGTTTACCCCTCATTTATACTCTTATCCTGGAGAAAATGGTAAAACAGGTGGTATAATGTCTTGGGGGTTTACCCCTCATTTATACTCTTACCCTGGAGAAGGTGGTATAACGTCTTGGGGGTTTACCCCTCATTTATACTCTTACCCCATCTCAACCGGCCGTCACACAATAAATAAGCAAGTTAAGAAATCCCCCTAACATCTTATTAGTCTTATTCATATACACTCTCATTTTAGTTTACTTAAGGCACTAACATGACATTATAAATCCGGGAATCTAACCCGCCTCCTGGTCACATGCCCCGGAATCCCACATCGTAAGCATGTCCAAGAAGTAACACAAATAATGGAAGCATACCCGTGGAATCCCACATAACTGTCGGTACGTCCAAGTAAACTCACAACAAGACAGTCTGTTATACCCCGTATTTCCAGAGTATGTACGTGAGCGCGTACGTATTATAATTTGAGCCTTAAAGTTGGCTAGTTTCGAAATTTGTACACAACACCCGATTAGAGTCGTTTTTCGACGAAACGTTTCCACAACTTTCGTAGGGAAAATTGCGGCTATGTCATTAATAATTTTTGCGGATTTTTCCGAGAGACGAAACATTTTGGACCAACGGGAGGGTGACAAGTGTCACCCTCACATCGCCTTGGAGCGGCGCTTAATGGACGATTTTGGGCTACTTTAGTTGGTAGGATATTTTGTGCAAGTTGTGTGGTAGATGGATAAGGTCCACATGGTTGAAATCTAGCCCTACACTTGCACCACACTTGTCTTCATCTTGGCCATCGTCGCCTTCACTTGACCTATATATTCCGCTCTAGTTGAAGACTTTCTTCATCCTAATAATTGAGCAATATATCTATGTCTCAAATTACTCCCTCTCCCTTGAGCTCGCCCACCACACCCCCTCCCCTTTGAGAGCCCTTGGCCGAAAGCCACCCCCCTCCCCTTTGTGGTGTTTTGCCGTGGGGTACCCCCCCTAGCATAGTTGTCTCGTATAAATACTCCCCCTTTTGTGGTATAGAAATACTCTCCAAGTATTGTTATAATGCCCAAATACCTTGGCCCAAATACCTTATAGTTTTCCCAAGGTTACACTTATACAAAATCCCAGAAAATACTATTATACTTCCCTCAGTCACAAAAACGAAAACCTAAGTAAATCTTCACCCGTAGTTGAAGTTTTAAGTAGAAGTTGGTTAGAAATTCTAAGGGTTGTTTGGAGCGGGTTGAGCGCACTGAGTAGAGCTAAACCTTGCTCAGATCGACATATAAACTCGGATAATTTTGGGCTTATCGAGGTAAACACTCTTGACCTTCTATTGTAATTGGAAATTACATATTGTTGGAATATATAGTTGAAGTATACTATATATAGAATTGAACATAGTTGTGCGGCAATGTCTTTTGACTTAAGCTCGAATAATACTTACGGCAATGTCTTCGACTTAAGCTCAATTTAAATAAGAGAACCGAATCAGAATTACATAGGACTCAGACATGAGACTTGTGTAGCATTACCGTGAGTAGAATTGTACACGCCCGTTAGGCGTGCAAACCCCGGTTGGCTTGGTAGCCTACCGATGAAGAGAGATTAACGCTGGGGTGGGAGCGCCGAATTTTTATAGAATATTCTACGTTGAGATCTAGGATGTTAATAGGCGCCTTGTGGCCTCCATAGGTTGAAGTACTACGTATGGCGTGATCTACTTGGCTTAAGGAGTAGCCGACGGTTTGAGGTACTTGGAGCATTTTGCTATTAGTCGATAATCGTCGCGAGGTATGTGAACCTCTTTCTATCTGTTCTAGCATGATATGTGTATAACTATGTAGTACGGTAGACGTACATGTGTTTGATGTATTTGGTTGGTTTGAAACATAAAGTGTTATAACGACTTTATGGGAAGTTGGTTATAACAGCTTTATGTAGGTAAGAAAATGCTTTGTGGTTTCAAAGGGTAACTGATTTGACTTATAACGGATTTGATGTGTAGTAATAAAGAACTTGAAGTGTTTCAAAAAGACTTTTTTTTAAAGAAGAGTAATACCTGGCTTTGAAAACATAAGAGTTGTACTAGCTTTATGGGAAGTTAGGTATAACGTCTTAAGAGTGATAAAAAGAATGGTTTACTGATTTTTAGAAGATAAGAGACTTGACTTAATGGTATTGATATGAATTTTGTTAAAAGTGTGAAACCTCATTCGTGAGTAATGAGTACTTGGTTTTAAAAGGAAATAATGTTTTACTGATTTCGGAAATCAGAATGAGTATCGACAAACCACTGCAGCGTTAATAAAGGAAAATGTATTGAATAATGAAGTATGGTATTAAAAACAGTAGAAACCTCCATCTGCATAGAAGCTAAGATGAGACAAAATGATATTACATTCCCTAGATCATGGCTGCTTAATAAGATTGATTATAAACAAGAATAACATACTCACATATAAGACATATGTTTCTCAAAACGTTTAAAGGAACATTATGTTTTAAAGGATTAAACCTATGAACTACGAAACCTTTTCTAAAATGAGAAACTTGAGCATTTGAAATTTGGCAAACTTGAATGTTGGAAGATAAGGTTGTTACTTGATTTTACAAAGGAAAGCATTTTGGTTTACTTAACAATGTTAGTCACTCTAATTTTATACTACGGGTATCGGGTGACCTTTGTAAAAGAAATGGATCTTAAAAGGAATTTAACGTACGTAGTACTTTAGGGTTAAAATCCGGACTTTGACATAAAATGAAAGTACCTTGAGTTGTGTATAACTTGCCTATGCTTTTGTTATGAAACTTGACCATGTTACGTGTGATAGCCTTGTTGTGCAAGTATTGTGTTCTACTTAACTACCGGTTCATCCGGGAATGTATTTCACTTGACTACGGCTCATCCGAATGTATTTCACTTGACTACGGTTCATCCGAATGTATTTCACTAGATTACCGGTTCATCCGGGAATGTATATCACTTGACTACCGTTCATCCGAATGTATTCCACGACTACCGGTTCATGGGATGAACCGAATGTATTCCACACGCTTTCTATATTAGGTCCATAAGATGGGCCGAGACTGCTATATACGCACACATGATTTGTACCTAGATCGCCGGCGGTGAGGAAGGAGTTCCACGCATGAGGATGACTTTGAGGCGTGAGTCCCCGACTTGACATGATCGCTTATGTTGTGAATCGTAGTTTGGTTATCATACATGTCTCGCTTTATATAGACTATTATGATTTCATTTACGATTTTACGATTTCACATACTGTACTGTTGTCATCGACCTCCTTCGGGCTGCGTTCATGCCGCAGTAAAGGTAAATCGACCGCCGATCCTCGCTTATAGGATCACATTTCAGCGTGTTGGGAAGCTCCGTTCCTTCGAGGCTTATCTTTGGTATGTTACCCCGAGTCCAGAGGTTCTTGTACATTCGTGGTACGCGGGCCCTGTCCGTCATAGTTGTTGTCACTTCTTAGAGGTGCAGTAATCGCTGTGGGCGTAGTCTGTAAAAGGATAACTGTCGGGTATTTATGTATATATACCAAGGCAACTGCTTTGGTTGGCCTGCTTATTTATCATGTCTCTTAATTCATGTTCATGTTTTTATTTCCGCTGATTTTTCTCTCGATGTTGTATCATTAGGTGCCCGGTAAGGCACGACCACGGGCCTGTTCGGTCGTGACATCGACTTACACCCCGTAAGTCCGTGACATGTGTAAGAAAGTGTATGTAAGGAATCAAGACTTAGAAATCGTACGAAAGGAAGAATTGTTTTTCCGACGAAAATCTTCCTGTCGGAAAGGAAAACTGTTCGTTGTTGAGAATTAGATTCTCAAAGTGCATTATTTGAAGAATATGGAACTTATTAACATTATGGAAATTTATTTTTACGGATTTGGTCACGTGGGGCCCACCCGGGGAATTTTGCATTTTTGTGGGGCCCACGAGGGTTACGGAATTTTATGGACGAATGAGAGGGCGACATGTGGAACCCCCCACATGTGGTCTTGGACGAAAATACTAAGGGTAAAATGGTCATTTACCATGGTGGAAGATAAGTCTTGCAAGCTTGATTTTGTTGACTTGTCAACTTGTCCACATGGGCTTGATCCTAGTGAAACTCATCTTAGCCACCCATTTGTTTAATTCTAGAACCTCAAATGTGTTATAAATACATACTAGTAGCAAGACAAGGTCTTGAAGACTTAGAAAAATTTCACAACACCTTGTGCTAGCATAAGTGCTCTCGGGTTTGAGCATCCCCACACAAAAAATTTTGCAATTTTGATCCATTAGCCACAAGAATTAAACCCAATGTCCCTAAGGGTATTGTAAGGATATCTCAATAGAAAGATTTCGGAAAAACGGCGTTTTCGTATTAGTCGCAAGGCGGAAACTTAAGGAGTTCTTCAACTTTGAAGTTGGAACTTGAAGATGGGTTCTTCATAGGCTTCTAAGGGGTGCTTGGAGCGGATTGGAACTTAAGGAAAGGAGCTAAGAATTGCTAAGGCGCGACTTTGAATCTTGGAATTTTAAGGGCTTTTAAAGGTATAAATCTTGCCGTTTTAGTAATTAAGTTTACTTATTATTGTAGCTATGGATAATAGCAAGCATGCGTTATTTATTATGAAGTTGGATAAGTGTTTTGGTTATTGGAACCCTAATCCGAAAAACTAGCATGTTAGCCTTAAGATTACAATTCAAGTCGATTATTAGTTTAAGTCGTCGCATGTTGTAGAAAGAAGGAAATTGTAGTTTTTGAAGTTGTTTATGACTTTATAACATGTTAGACCTTAGAACTTGGAATTTGAAAAGGATTGTAAAAGACTTTGAATTGATGGTTATGTTGTTGGCCGAGAATGGCTTGTATATGGAACTACTTCGTATTAATTGTGGGGCGGAATTTTACACGTATTGTAAGGCGTGTAATCCCCTTTGGTTTGTTTGTTGTTTTGAGCCTTAAATGTGGCGTGTTGGTTATTGTATTCGGCCTTGAAAAAGGTGGCAAAGTAAGTAGAAACAAAGGAAGTGCTGCCCGATTTTCCGTAGAATAAGAGACCGTATACTTAGTATTATTCTACATTAGAGACTAGAAGTTGATAGTCATGTTGTGACCATTATAGGTTGACACTTATACGTACGGCGTATTCGGCTTAGCTTGTGGATTTAGCCGAAAAGGTATGTGAACTATCTCCTCTTCTAGCATGATTCCTTAAGATAAAGAAAGTATGTCCTACTCCTTAAATGATCCATTCCTTGGTTGTATTTGGATTGCCTAAAGTAGAAATTGTTCTATGTACTTCCTTGATTGTACTTTGATGTTTAACTTATAAGTTGTATAATCCATTGCCTTAGTGAAGTTTGAATTCTTAAAAGTGAAAGTATTTTTACTTAAAGTACATGGAGTCTTGAAAATGAAGTGGTTTCTAAACCTTTTGGCTAGTGCCTTTGTTCCAAAACCTAAAGGTCATTATAATGACTTTAGGGGAGTCAAAGGAGTGATTTACTTAATTGTTTTAAAAGAGGAGAAATGACATGATTTAAGAGAAGTAACTTGTTTTAAAGGTGTGAGTTACTTGAGGTTTAAAAGTAGAAGAAACTTATTTTCTATATATTAAGAGACTCGAAGTATTTTTGAAAGTTAAGAAACTTGATTTGAAAGTTTGTGATACTTGGTTTTAAGTATAAGTCTCTTGGTTATAAAAAGAATGAAATTGTCTAAAAACCATAAAGGGTTATAACAACTTTATGGTAAGTTGGTTATAACGACTTTATGGAAGGTTTAGAAGGTTGTCTATTTTGATTAATGGGCATAAGTTACCTAGATTGTGAAAAATTCAAGTTACTTGGTTTCAAGCTTTGAGATGAGTTTCTAAAAGTGTAGTAACTTACTTTGAAAAATAGACACACCTTGATACTACGGGTGTTAGTATCTTGGGGTTTTACATAGAAGGAGTCTTTTGAAAAGAATGTACGTACGTAGTACTTTGGCTTGATTAATTGAGAATTAGTCTAAGTGTGCCTTGATAAGTACTTTGGCTTGTTTAATTGAGAATTATTCCATGTGTGCCTTGATAAGTACTTTGACTTGATTAATTGAGAATTAGTCTAAGTGTGCCTTGATAAGTACTTTGGCTTGTTTAATTGAGAATTATTCCATGTGTGCCTTGATAAGTACTTTGGCTTGATTAATTGAGAATTAGTCTAAGTGCGCCTTGATAATACTTTGGCTTGATTAATTGAGAATTATTCTAAGTGTGCCTTGATAAGTACTTTGGCTTGATTAATTTAGAATTATTCTAAGTGTGCCTTGATAAATACTTTGGCTTGATTAATTGAGAATTAGTCTAAGTGTGCCTTGATAAGTACTTTGGCTCGTTTAATTGAGAATTATTCCATGTGTGCCTTGATAAGTATTTTGGCTTGTTTAATTGGGAATTACTCCATGTGTGCCTTGATAAGTACTTTGGCTTGTTTAATTGAGAATTGCCTATGTGTGCTGGTACTAGCCGGTTGTGTGCTAGTGGTATATCATTCATTTCGGGGTCATTCCCCAGATTTGTGGCATTTGCATATTCCGTGGATTTGCTACCCACGATGCGAGAAATACCTCATGCGAGTCCGCGCGGCTTACGCGGTGAAATAGTCCCACGCGGGCGGTCCAAACCTATGCGAGGAATACCTCATGCGAGTCCGTAAGGGCTTATGCGGGTGAAATAGTCTCATGCGAGGAATACCTCACGCGGGTCCACGCGACCTATGCGGGTGAAATAGTCCCAGGAGTAGGATTGCTTAATGATACTGCGGGCGGGTGGTCCTACTTTGATCGTGAGCTTTCTAGTTATATTGTAAGTATACTACTATTTACTCTCATGATTGCAAGGTTCAGTGTGCTTACTGATGTTGTATTATGTCATAGACTGCCGGCAGTGAGGAAGGATTCCACGGGCATGATTGATATTATGGGTGTAAGACCCACAGTTATATTTGAGTAATGACTTTGAGGGCATGCGTCCCTGACTTGATATGACTGCTTATGTATTGTGTACTGTAGGTTGGCTATCATACATGTCTCCTGTTTTGTTAGACTGTTATGATTTCATTACGAGATTTTACCGCTTCACATACTTGGTACATTCTTCAGATCGACCTCCTTCGGCCGCGTCATGCCGCAGTTTAGGTACGCTTTGGTGATCGGCAGTGTAGGACCGCTTTCGAGTTTTGGATAGCTCCTTCGTCGGAGTTTATCTTTTGGTATAAGTTCTTTCAAGATGTGCTTTTGTACATTATGGGTACGCGGCCTTGTTCAATCCTGATTCAAGAAAATCTTAGAGGTCCAGATTCATATGTAGGATTGGACTCACGTATGCAGCAGTAGTGTCTTTTTATTATGTATATTATATGGCAGCCTTGTCGGCTTTGCCCTTATACGTATGTTGGTTTTAAAAAAAAATTAGGTGTTATTTGATTTCCGCAGTTTACTTAGTTGTTAAAGTAGAAGGGTGCCCAGGTAGGGCACCAGTCACGGGCCCGGGGTTCGGGGCGTGACAGAGTGGTATCGTGAGCAATCCTCGGAATGTCTACAGACCGTGTCTAGTAGAGTCTTGATTATCGGTGTGTTGCGCGCCACACCCATAAACAGGAGGCTACAGGACATTTAGGAGTTGGTTTCTATTCTTCTCACTCTAAGATCGTGCCCTAGAGCTGTGTTAGTAAGATAATTCCTTTCTGACGTAATTTTGTGTTACAGTTATGCCTCCAAGGAGGGCAATAGCCGCCCAGAAGGGCAAATGAGTAGCAGGAGCTACTAGTCAGACTCAGAGAGTTGATAGGGCTTATACCCAGGGTATACTGGATGTTGTGCCGAAGTCGGCGAGTTCTTCTGCGCCAGGTTTTGAGACCCCAAAGACTGCAGCCTCCAGCTTCGCCAGAGAAGACTATAGGAGTCATGGGAAGCGGTTATGTTATTGACCAAGATAGCGAGCTGCAGCTTTCATCAGCCAGAGGTTACTCGCCAGCATGCAGTGTGCACGCGGGTAGAGGCCGCACGTAGATCTGCGTAAGAGGGTTAGATCGGTTGGTTATCCCGGTGAGTTTTTGGACGAGCAATTTCAAGAAATAGTGAGATATTTGTCCCAGCCTACCCAGTACATACCCCCGCAGTTCGCAGGTGGGATATTGGACCCCACAAGGTATTTAGGAGCCGGTCCAAGCTCCAGGGGTCGAGGTTCTCAGAGGAGCAGAGGATTTTCTCAGTCGAGGCCACTTTTTCCTCAGTGTTTCCGATGTAGTAAGCGTCATTTGGGGAAATGTCGTTATGGCACAGGTCTTTGTTTTTATTGTGGTCTTCCGGGCCATATACTGATGGTATGTCCTTTTAGAAGGAGCACCGGTGGGGTGGCTCAGCCTATGAGGCCGATGGTTGATTCCCTTTCCTCCACAATAAGGCCCCTGCAAGGTGGTGTTCAGATGTCAACCAGCCGTGGTAGAGGTCAGGGTGGAGTTTATAGTTCTGGCGGTCCTTCGAACCGCATAGATGACGTGTGTTATACCCCGTATTTCCAGAGTATGTACGTGAGGGCGTACGTACAAAAGTTTAGCCTTAAGTAGGCATTAAGGGCGAAAATTGGGAACAACACACAAAAAGAATTGTTTTCCGACGAAACGTTTTACAAAACTTTCGAAGGGAAAATTTCGGCTATGTCATTTATTATTTTTGCGGATTTTTCCGAGAGACGAAACATTTTGGACCAACGAGAGGGCGACACTTGTCACCCTCTAGTCATGGATTTGAGGCGTCCATTTGGACGATTGGAATGGCTTGTTTTGTCAAGGAGTTGGTAGGATATTTTTGTGTAGTAGATGGATAAGGACACTTGTCTAAATCCTCACCCTACACTTGCATAGCACTTGGCTTCATCTTGGCCATTGGTTGGCCTATAAATACCCCTCTAACTTGAAGGTTTTCTTCATCCACAAATCAATTCTCTAAGTCTTGAAAAAAATCCCTCCCCTCTCTTATAAGCTTTTCGTCCAAAGCTCTTCTCCCCCCCTTCCTTGAGCCCTTAGCCGAAACCTACCCCCCTCCCTTGGTAGAAAAGTTGTCTTCTAAGTATAGTACTATTCCAAAATACCCTAGCCCAAATCCCTTATAGTATTTTAGTAGAAGTTGTGTAGAACTTCTAAGGGTTTCTTGGAGCTATCGGAGCGTACAAATTAGGAGCTAAACCTTGCTCAGGAGCGACATTTAACTTGGATAATTTTGGGCTTATCGAGGTAAATACTCTTGTCCTTCTATTGTAATTGGATATTACATATAAGAATAGTTAATACTTGAGTATAAGATATGAAAGAATATTAATGAATAGAATTGAATCATATCACAGTAGGCGGTATAAAAGAAGAATAATTGAATTGTACTTACATAGGACTGTTTTCACAGTAGACTTGAGTAGCTTACCGGGTAGGGAAGTGCTGCCCGATTTTCCGTAGAATAGAGGACCCTCTTCTTAGAATCAAGCTATGAGTAGTCTAGACGTTGATAGGCGTGTTCGACTATTATAGGTTGATTCTCTGCGCGACATATTCGACTTGGCGGTGGTTTTCGCCGAGAAGGTATGTGATTCTTCCTATACTCTTGAGCATGATATTTTAAATATATATATAGTACGGTAGACATACGTGTGTTAACTGAATAATAATTACGGCAATGTCTTTTGACTTAAGCCTGAATAATAATTACGGCAATGTCTTTGACTTAAGCCTGAATAATAAGAATCTTGATGCATTTCAAAAGAACATCAATCATTTTTAATGTAAGAGAAATATTTGGTTTTAAACAAAAAGCTTAAGAGTTATACTAGCTTTATGGGAAGTTAGGTATAACAACTTAAGAAAGATAAAAGGAATCATTTACTTATTTGTTTATAACAACCTTGTATTGATTGTAAGTGTAGTAAGATTGTTGGATAAATAGACATATTATGATGCTACGTGTGTTAGTGTCTTGTGATGTTGTGAAAGGGAGTCATTCTTGTTGTGCTTACGTTGCTAAACGGTAAGTCAATTGTAATGTTGTTATATCACCTACCCCCTTGACTTGTTATACCGAGGGCTTGCCACCCTTGATGCGGGTCTATACGGCCTACGCATGCCATGTGACTACGCGGAGTCGCGGAGTTCCGTGATTGATCATTCCGGTGTTTTATCCCGACGCGGGATGCCTTATGCGATCGTGTGACTACGCGTCTATGAGACTATTCGATCGCGGAGTCCGGAGGTACCGGGGTTAGCTACCCACGCGAGAATACCTCATGCGAAGTTCAGCGACCTATGCGGATCGCAGAAGTCCAGATCGCACGCATAATGATACTATGGGCGATCGCCTTGCTTCGATCATTCGCGCCTAAGAAAGACCGTTACATTATATCTATTTTGCTCTTGTTTATGTTGTGGCACTACGTGCGATTAAACCGTTGTATTTGCAAATGGTTTTAAATACTTTGATTTTACTTGATTTTTACGCTTCACATACTTAGTACTTGTTGTAATCGACCTCCTTGGGCCGTTGCTCATGCCGCAGTAAGGGCAAGCGGTGTTAGATCCACATCCTTAGGATCTTTTTGCTGTCGTGAGCTCCATCTTCTCCGAGGTTCGACGTTAGGTATGATCTCCCGCTGTTGTATATAGTTTTGTACATTCAGGTATGGCGGCCCCGTCCCGCCATAGTTGTTTATCTTCTGAGGTCCGTAGTCCTATTGTATAGTTGGGATGTAACTGCAAAACTATGTTTATATATATATGCCGAAAGGCAACATTTTCTCACATAAAACTGTGTCTCATTTTACAACTGTTTCATGTCTTGTTTTTATATTCACGATTACTCGATGTATGACTACTTGGGTGCCCGTAAGGCACGATCCACGCCCTGAACGGGTCGTGACAAAAGTGGTATCGAGCGATTAATCCTCGGAAAGTGTCTACGCATCGTATCTAGTAGAGTTTGATTATCGTGTGTTGTGCACCACACCAATAATAAGCGAGGCTATAGGATATTTAGAATTGGTTTCCATTCTTCTCACTGAGATCGTGCCTTAGAGTCGGTTATAAGTTGGACCTCTAACGTATTCCTTTCTCAGAATGATTATGCCTCCACGTAAGGCAACCCGGGCCCAGAAGGGCAAGGCAGCTGAGGGAGCTGCTAGTAGGACACCGAGAGTTACGAGGGCTCAGGCCCAGTCTATACCCGAGACGGAGAGTTCCATGACGCCGCCGACCCCAGCAGAGGCCACAGTACCTCTACCTCCAGTCCCACAGCCTGGAGCGGATGAGATGGGTTACCGAGAGATGGCCCAGATACTGGCCAGGATCGTGGTGTTATACCCCGTATTTCCAGAGTATGTACGTGAGGACGTACGTAGAAATTTTGAGCCTTAAAGTTGGCAAGGGCCGAAAAATTTTGTTCACAACTACCGAAAGGAATCATTTTTCGACGAAACGTTTTACAAAACTTGCGAAGGGAAAATTCCGGCTATGTCATTTATAATTTTTGCGGATTTTTCCGAGAGACGAAATATTTTGGACCAACGGGAGGGTGACATGTGTCACCCTCATAGTGGACGTCTTCTTGGGCGTCAAAGTGGACGATTTGGAGGTCTTGGGTTAGGTAGGATATTTGTGATAGTTGGTGTGGTAGATGGATAAGGTACACATGGGTAAATCCTCACCCTACACTTGCCTACCACTTGGCTTGATCTTGGCCCTTGTTTGTCCTATAAATACCCCCCCTTTGTGAAGACTTCTTCATCCACAAAAATCTCTAAGTCTTGAAGTCCCTCTCCCTCCCTCTCTATGGTTCGTCTAAGCCCTCCCCCTCCCCCTTTGAGTAGTTCGCCGGCGGGTACACCCTCCTAGTGGCCTCGCCGAGGGTACCCCCTACCTTGAGTTGTTTTCAGAAATACACCCCTCTTGGTAGAAATACTCCAAGTATTGTTACTATTCCAAAATACCTTGGCCCATATACCTTGTAGTATTCCAAGGTTACACTTATACTAAAAGCCCGTAAATACTATTATACTTCCTTCACTACTAAACGAAACCCTAAGGAAAATCTTCACAGTTGGTTGAAGTGTTAAGTAGAAGTTGCGTAGAACTTCGAAGGGTTGTTTGGAGCGGGTTGGAGCACCCGGAGTAGGAGCTAAGCGTTGCTCAGGATCGACATTAAACTTGGATAATTTTGGGCTTACCGAGGTAAATAATCCTATCATTCTATTGTAATTGGAAATTACATACTGTAGTTATATAGAAATGAATATAAGATTCATAGAAGAGATTGAACTGTAATAGAAGGATATTACAGAATAGACTTGAACTGGAATCACATCAAAAGAATATTCTACAAGAGTAGTCTAGGCATTGATAGACTTGTATAACCCTTATAGGTTGATTGATCTGCGAGTAGCATGTACTACTTGAAGGGTGGACGAGGCTAGCCGGGTTATAGCCGTGGAGCGTTTTGCTAATAGTCGATAATCGTCGCGAGGTATGTGATTCTTCCTATCCTCTTGAGCATGATATTTTAAAAGAATATATAGTACGGTAGACGTACGTGTGTTAACTGAATAATAGTTACGACAATGTCTTTTGACTTAAGCCTGAATAATAAGAATCTGGAAGTATTTTAAAAGAATATATATAGTACGGTAGACGTACGTGTGTTAACTGAATAATAGTTACGGCAATGTCTTTTGACTTAAGCCTGAATAATAAGAATCTGGAAGTATTTTAAAAGAATATATATAGTACGGTAGACGTACGTGTGTTAACTGAATAATAGTTACGGCAATATCTTTTGACTTAAGCCTGAATAATAAGAATCTTGAAGTATTTCAAGAGGATTAAGAAACCTTTTTGAAGGAAGAGTAAAACATGGTTTTAAAAACTTAAAAGTTATACTAGCTTTATGGGAAGTTAGGTATAATGACTTAAGGATGGTAAAAAGAATGGTTTATTGATTTAAGAAGTTAAGAGACTTGATCTTAAAAGATAAGAGATTTGACTTAATTGAATTAATCTGAATTTTGTTAAAAAGTGTGAAACCTCATTCGTGAGTAATGAGTACTTGGTTTTTAAAAGGAATAATGTTTTACTGATTTGGAAATCGAATAAGTATCGAACAAACCACTGCAGCGTTAATAAGGGAAATGTATTGACTAATTAAGTATTATTAAAACCAGTAGAAACCTCCATCTGCATAGAAGCTAAGATGAGACAAAATGATATTACATTTCCTAGATCATGGCTGCTTAAATAAGATTGATTATGAACAAGAATAACCTACTCACATATAAGGCATATGTATCTCAAATTGTTTTAAAGGAGAACTATATCATTAAGTGATTAAAACTATGAACTACTAAACCTTTCAAAATGAGAACTTAAGCATTTGGAATTAGGCAAACTTGAACGTTTGGAAAATAATGTTGTTAGTTGATTTACAAAGGAAGTGTTTTGGTTTACTTAAAAGGATAGTCACTCTATTTTTATACTACGGTATTGTGTGACTTTTTGAAAGAAACAGATCTTTTAAAAGAGTTAAGGTATGAAGTACTTTGGGGATAAAAACCCAAATTGTTAACATAAAGTAGAAAGTACCTTGTGTGAATAACTTGATTGTGTTGGTTTGTGATAGCCTTGTAAATACTTTCTTGTTGATTTGATAAGTAAACATGTTAGGATGCTACGTGTGTTAGTATCCGTGATGTTTGTGTAAAGGGGTTCCCCTTGTTGTGCTTATGTTGTTTAACGATAAGTCGTTATGTTATTATATCACATACCCTCGACTTGTTATACCGATGGCTTGCCACCCTTGACGCGGTATATACGGCCTATGCGGTCTGCGTGACTATGCGAGTCGCGGAGTTCCGAGGTTGATCATTCCGGTGTTTTATCCCGACGGGGATGCCCTATGCGCGCGGTGACTACGCGGTCTATTGAGACTATGCGCGATCGCGAGTCCGCGAGGTACCGGGTTAGCTACCCCGATGCGAGAATACCTCATGCGGGTCTATGTGTGACCTATGCGGATCGCGGAGTCCGAGGTTAGGCATGCATAATGATACTATGGGCGATTGGCCTTGCTTCGATCATTCGCGCCTAGAAAGACTCGCTGATTTACCTATTATTGCTCTTGTTTGTGATATGGCATTATGTGCAAATTGAACTAATTGTATTTGCAAATGGTTTTAAATACTTTGATTTCATTTAAAGTACTTTACGATTTCACATACTTGGTAATTGTTATCGACCTCCTTCGGGGCTACGTTCATGCCGTAGGTAGAGGTACACGATGTTGATCCTCGCTCATAGGTCACGATTCAGCGTTGGGAAGCTCCGTTTCTCGAGGCTTATCGCCGTATAGTCACTGTTGTAGGTGCTACATTCGTGGTATGGCGGCCCCGTCCGTCATTGTTGTCATATCATTCTTAGAAGTCTGTAATGCATTGTGGCGAGTTGTAAAGGGATGTAATCGTTCTAGTTGTTATATATATATGCCGCAAGGCAAGTTTTCTCGTAAGAATCGTTTTTATTTCATGTCTTGTTTTATATTCCGCGATTACTCGATGTATGTCTACTGGGTGCCCGGTAACGCACCATCACGCCCGGTTCGGGCGTGACAAACGTGGTATCAGAGCCGTTAATCCTCTAAAAGTGTCTACAGACCGTATCTATTAGAGTCTTGATTATCGGTGTGTTGTGCAACACACCAATAATCAGGAGTCTATAGGAGATTTAGGATTGGTTTCCATTCTTCTCACTCGAGATCGTGCTTAGAGTCAGTGTTATAAGTTGGACCCTCTAACGTATTTTCTTTCCCTACCGCTATGCCTCCGTATAAGGCAACCCGCCTGTGAGGGCAAAGCGAGCTGCGAGCAGAGTACTGCAGGTTACTAGGCACAGTGTCCAATCATCACCGGGTGGTGCTTCATTCGGGAGTTCTCTGCGCCGCTAGCCCCAGCAGAGTTTAGCACGCGGCGAGCTTTCATGCGGCCATGACATTTACCCTTCGCCCAGACTGGAGACAGAGAATATAGATTGCAAAGAAACGAACTCGCATTACTAGCTAAGGATGTAGCTACCGCAGGTATATGATGTACCGATTTATCACGGGTCTTAATGACTATTTAAGAGAGGTTGTGCAAGAGTAGCTCTTCATTCAGCTTGAGCATGGCCGTATGCGGGCTTATGCGCAGCAGGCCGAAACGCGTGAGATCGACGGGTTAACCAAGATCGCCAGAAGAGGCCGTAATGCAGCAGGGTCCTTTGGTAACTTTCGAGACGAATCGCCTCAGCAGCAGATTAGATATGCGCCTCCGCCAGTGCAGAGTGTTCCTCCACAGGGTTCAGGACGTTCAGAGTATGCCGGGGTTGGTCAGAGCTCCAGGGCTTCTGGTTCACAGATACACGTAGGTTCCGTACGGATTCGATTGTTTCTCGTATTCACAGTGGCGGCGCGCCATCCCGGGAATGTCATCTTTTGTTGATGCTTGTTTTACCTTCGCGCCGCCAGGGCCATGTGTCGAAAGGATGTCCTAGTATGAGGAATGCAAGTAGGAGGACTCACCTACCGCATCGATTCATGATTCTGAGTTCGGAGAAGGCGGGCGTTAGCGAGTGAGCCACCCTCACCTCGATGTGGCCGTTGTGGTAAGTGTCATTATGGGGAGTGTCGTATTTCTTCGACAACTTGTTATGCTTGTGCCCAGCAGGGCAGGATTGATTGGAACGACAGAGGGTAGTGAAGCAGTAGATACAGGTATATCTTTAACCCTCTAGAGATTAGTATATGAGATAAGATGAGTATATCTTAAGTGTTATGTTCAGGTAACATAAGTGTTAATTGTGATTAGAAATCATGGTTAGTAATAAGGGTAAGATTGGGGTTAAGGAAAGTGTGAGCCTTAGAGTTTTATACGTAAAGACCTTAGAGGTAAGGCCATCGCGAGTATAAGATGTATTTTTATGTTTGACCCTTATCAGAGTGCATAGTACACGTGAGATATGTTCGTGTGATAAGTCTCTGAGTAGTGTGGAATGAAAAAGGGTAGTTCAACTAAGAAGACCACTAGGTTTTCGTGACTTGATTAGTGAGATTGTTCCGGATCGGGGAGCAAGTGTTTGGCGCGAAAATGGGTCGGGTTGAGGCCATGTCGCGGGTCAACCCGCAGCCTGTTCAGCGGGTCAGTTTGTGGTGGTCCCGCCAGGTGGTGGGGTCATGAGGGTGTTAGGCCCAAGTTTAGTTAACCATCGTACGAGTTCGTGGATGCATTCGACCAGTAGTCGGGCCGATGAGGTCAGCCCCTCTTGTCTTTCAGTCAAGATTGCTTTACTCGGCAGAGGGTTATGCGAGATGTTATATCAGGAAGGTTGTAAGGCTGCACGAGGTGCCTACCTTCACCTTATGACGCATGTGGAACCCGTGTTACTACTGTTTCTTTTCCGAGGTTTTACCAGCAGATTAGGAACTCGGTGAGTCTCGACGCATTCGCCTCGGCCGATGTTTGGATTTCGTGGGGTAGCTGTGAGGATTGTTGCCTCTGTTGAGGAGTGTTTTATAAATACCATTTCGTATTCGGATATCGCCTACGAAGCCTCAGTAGGCGGAAGTGTAAGTTGCCGATCGATTGGTTCGATGTTGGCAAAGTTCAGATAGTTGGTTCATACTTATTTCGGCAGGATGTGGATAGGGTGAAGCTTATCCAGGAGAGGCTATTGGCAGCGTAGTCAAGTCGTACGGCGACGCTTGGAGTTCAGGTTGACGGTGGGTCTTCTTGAAGGTACCACCCCGGAAAGGGTGTGACGAGTTTTGGAAAACAGAGGAAACTTAGCCCGAGTTACTTTGGGCCTTTTCAGATCCTTTGGAGGATAGGCCAGGTTGCCTATATGTTAGTTTTTGCCGTCCGACTTAGGAGGCAGTATGTCCGGTCTTTCATGTTGTTATGTTCGGAAAAGTATCGGAGATCCATCCAGATTGTTCCCAGTTAATGATGATCAAGTTGGAGGTAGTAACCCAGAGATTTTGAAATTGATGCAGTAACAGAAATGTGGTAAGTTATGAGAAAGAGTTCGAGTGTACGAGAAGGGTACGATGAGTAAGGGAAAAAGCGAGCATGTGTTAAGAACATAGAAGTGATCATTTCGTTTGTAAAGAAAAGGTGTGAAGGGAGTATCTTTTAGCCCTTGGGTGGGAGCTTTTGTAGTGATGGAAGTGATTCCTCGTAGACTTGGATGTAAGTATTTGCGCGTATTGTATTGTGGCCAGGTGTGGCATGATTGTTTTTGTAAATATAGCAGTGAAGACTATACTGGCGCATGTTTGTTTTGAGACTTAGAAAGAACATTCGGGACGAATGATTCTAAGGAGGGGAGAATGTTATACCCCGTATTTCCAGAGTATATACGTGAGGACGTACGTAGAAAAGTTTGAGCCTTAAAGTAGGCAAGGGCCGAAAATTTTTGTTCACAACTACCGAAAGGAATCGTTTTTCGACGAAACGTTTTACAAAACTTGCGAAGGGAAAATTCCGGCTATGTCATTTATAATTTTTGCGGATTTTTCTGAGAGACGAAATATTTTGGACCAACGGGAGGGTGACATGTGTCACCCTCATAGTGGACGTCTTCATGGGAGTCAAAGTGGACGATTTGGAGGTCTTGGGTTAGGTAGGATATTTGTGATAGTTGGTGTGGTAGATGGATAAGGTACACATGGGTAAATCTTCACCTTACACTTGCCTACCACTTGGCTTGATCTTGGCCCTTGGTTGTCCTATAAATACCCCCCCTTTGTGAAGACTTCTTCATCCACAAAAATCTCTAAGTCTTGAAGTCCCTCTCCCTCCCTCTCTATGGTTCGTCCAAGCCCTCCTCCCCTTCGAGTAGGCCTTGGCGGGTACACCCTCCTAGTGGCCTTGGCCGAGGTACCCCTACCTTGAGTTGTTTTCGTAAAATACACCCCCCGCTTGGTAGAAATACTCTCCAAGTATTGTTACTATTCCAAAATACCTTGGCCCATATACCTTGTAGTATTCCAAGGTTACACTTATACTAAAAGCCCAGAAATACTATTATACTTCCCTTCAGTCACTAAACGAAATCCTAAGGAAAATCTTCACTGTTGGTTGAAGTATTAAGTAGAAGTTGCGTAGAACTTCTAAGGGTTGTTTGGAGTGGGTTGGAGCACCCGGAGTAGGAGCTAAGCGTTGCTCAGGATCGACATTAAACTTGGATAATTTTAGGCTTACCGAGGTAAATAATCCTATCCTTCTATTGTAATTGGAAATTACATACTGTAGTTATATAGAAATGAATATAAGATTCATATAGGAGATTGAACTGTAATAGAAGGATATTACAGAATAGACTTGAACTGGAATCACATCAGAAGAATATTCTACAAGAGTAGTCTAGGCATTGATAGACTTGTATAACCCTTATAGGTTGATTGATCTGCGAGTAGCATGTACTACTTGAAGGGTGGACGAGGCTAGCCGGGTTATAGCCATGGAGCGTTTTGCTAATAGTCGATAATCGTCGCGAGGTATGTGATTCTTCCTATCCTCTTGAGCATGATATTTTAAAAGAATATATAGTACGGTAGACGTACGTGTGTTAACTGAATAATAGTTACGACAATGTCTTTTGACTTAAGCCTGAATAATAAGAATCTGGAAGTATTTTAAAAGAATATATATAGTATAGACGACGCGTGTGTTAACTGAATAATAGTTACGGCAATGTCTTTTGACTTAAGCCTGAATAATAAGAATCTGGAAGAATTTTAAAAGAATATATATAGTACGGTAGACGTACGTGTGTTAACTGAATAATAGTTACGGCAATGTCTTTTGACTTAAGCCTGAATAATAAGAATCTTGAAGTATTTCAAGAGGATTAAGAAACCTTTTTGAAGGAAGAGTAATACTTGGTTTTAAAAACTTAAAAGTTATACTAGCTTTATGGGAAGTTAGGTATAACGACTTAAGGATGGTAAAAAGAATGGTTTATTGATTTAAGAAGTTAAGAGACTTGATCTTAAAAGATAAGAGATTTGACTTAATTGAATTAATCTGAATTTTGTTAAAAAGTGTGAAACCTCATTCGTGAGTAATGAGTACTTGGTTTTTAAAAGGAATAATGTTTCTTGATTTGAAATCGTAGAAGTATCGAACAAACCATCGCGTTAATAAGGGAAATGTATTGACTAATTAAGTATTATTAAAACCAGTAGAAACCTCCATCTGCATAGAAGCTAAGATGAGACAAAATGATATTACATTTCCTAGATCATGGCTTCTTAAATAAGATTGATTATGAACAAGAATAACCTACTCACATATAAGGCATATGTATCTCAAATTGTTTTAAAGGAGAACTATATCATTAAGTGATTAAAACTATGAACTACGAAACCTTTCGAAAATGAGAACTTAAGCATTTGGAATTAGGCAAACTTGAACGTTTGGAAAATAATGTTGTTACTTGATTTACAAAGTGAAGTGTTTTGGTTTACTTAAAAGGATAGTCACTCTATTTTTATACTACGGGTATTGTGTGACTTTTTGAAAGAAACAGATCTTTTAAAAAGAGTTAAGGTATGAAGTACTTTGGGGATAAAAAACCGAAATTGTTAACATAAAGTAGAAAGTACCTTGTGTGAATAACTTGATTGTGTTGGTTTGTGATAACCTTGTAAATAATTTCTTGTTGATTTGATAAGTAAACATGTTAGGATGCTACGTGTGTTAGTATCTGGTGATGTTTGTGTAAAGGGGTTCCCCTTGTTGTGCTTATGTTGTTTAACGATAAGATGTTATGTTATTATATCACATACCCCCTTGACTTGTTATACCGAGGGCTTGCCACCCTTGATGCGGGTATATACGGCCTATGCGGTCTGCGTGACTATGCGAGTCATGGAGTTCCAGGTTGATCATTCCGGTGTTTTATCCCGTCGCGGGGATGCCCTATGCGTCCGTGTGACTATGCGGTCTATTGAGACTATGCGGATCGCGGAGTCCGTGAGAGGTACCGGGTTAGCTACCCCCGATGCGAGGAATACCTCATGCGGGTCTATGTGTGACCTATGCGGACTGCGGGAGTCCAGGGTTAGGCATGCATAATGATACTATGGGCGATTGGCCTTGCTTCGATCATTCGCGGCCTAGGAAAGACCTGTTACAGTTTACCTATTATTGCTCTTGTTTGTGATATGGCACTATGTGCAAATTGAACTAATTGTATTTGCAAATGGTTTTAAATACTTTGATTTCATTTAAAGTACTTTACAGTTTCACATACTTGGTACCTGTTGTACTGACCTCCTTCGGGGGGCTGCGTTCATGCCGCAGGTAGAGGTACACCAGTGTTGATCCTCGCTCATAGGGTCACAGTTCAGCGTTTGGGAAGCTCCGCTTTCCGAGGCTTATCACCGTATAGTCCCCTGTCGTTGTAGGTGCTTACATTCAGGGGTATGGCGGGCCCCTGTCCCGTCATTGTTGTCATATCATTCTTAGAGGTCTGTAGTACTGTTGTGGGCAGAGTTGTAAAAAGGGATGTAACTGTTCTAGTTGTTATATATATATGCCGCAAGGCAAGTTTTCTCAGATGAACTGTTTTTATTTCATGTCTTGTTTTATATTCCGCTGATTACTCTGATGTATGTCTACTTGGGTGCCCGGGGTAAGGCACCAGTCACGGGCCCGGGTTCGGGTCGTGACAAAAGTGGTATCAGAGCAGTTAATCCTCGGAAAGTGTCTACATCAGATCTAGTAGAGTCTTGATTATCGGTGTGTTGTGCACCACACCAATAATCAGGAGGCTATAGGATATTTAGGATTGGTTTCCATTCTTCTCACTCTGAGATCGTGCTTAGAGCTGTGTTATAAGTTGGACCCCTCTAACGTATTTTCTTTCCCTTACCGTTATGCCTCCGTGTAAGGCAACCCGGGCCCAGGAGGGCAAGGCAGCCGAGGGAGCTGCGAGTAGAGTACAGAGGGTTACTAGGGCACAGGCCCAATCATCACCTGGGGTGGTGCTTCATTCGGGGAGTTCTGCTACGTCGCTAGCCCCAGCAGAGTTTAGCACGGCGGCAGCAGTTCCTACTGCGGCCATGACATTTACGCCTTCAGTTCCACGACCGGAGACAGAGAATATAGATTGCAAAGAAACGACCCTGTTACTAGCTAAGGATGTAGCTACCAGAGGGTATATGATGTACCGATTTATCACGGGTCTTAATGACTATTTAAGAGAGGGTTGTGCAAGAGTAGCTCTTCATTCAGGCTTGAGCATGGCCTGTGTACGGGCTTATGCGCAGCAGGCCGAGAAACGTAAGGATCGACGGGTTAACCAAGATCAGCAGAAGAGGGCCAGAACAGCAGGGTCCTTTGGTAACTTTCGAGACGAATCGCCTCAGCAGCAGATTAGATATGCGCCTCCGCCAGTGCAGAGTGTTCCTCCACAGGGTTCAGGACGTTCAGAGTATGCCGGAGTTGGTCAGAGCTCCAGGGCTTCTGGTTCACAGATACACGTAGGTTCCAGCCGACCGGATTCAGTTGTTTCCTCAGTATTCAC
This sequence comes from Przewalskia tangutica, assembly GCA_029844215.1. Classification (NCBI taxonomy): domain Eukaryota; kingdom Viridiplantae; phylum Streptophyta; class Magnoliopsida; order Solanales; family Solanaceae; genus Przewalskia; species Przewalskia tangutica. The sequence goes on from CM056733.1 coordinate 36,708,597, forward strand.
AGTGTGGCAGGCGTCATCCCGGGGAATGTCATCTTTTGTTGATGCTTGTTTTACCTGCGGCCGTCAGGGCCATGTGTCGAAAGGATGTCCTAGTATGAGGAATGCAAGTAGGAGGACTCAGCCTACCAGATCAGTTGCGGATTCAGTAGTTCGGAGAAGAAGGGGCGTTAGCCAGAGGAGGCCACCCTCACCTCGATGTGGCCGTTGTGGTAAGTGTCATTATGGGGAGTGTCGTATTTCTTCGACAACTTGTTATGCTTGTGCCCAGCATGGCAGGATTGATTGGAACGACAGAGGGTAGTGAAGCAGTAGATACAGGTATATCTTTAACCCTCTAGAGATTAGTATATGTGATAAGATGAGTATATCTTAAGTGTTATGTTCAGGTAACATAAGTGTTAATTGTGATTAGAAATCATGGTTATTAATAAGGGTAAGATTGGGGTTAAGGAAAGTGTGAGCCTTAGAGTTTTATACGTAAAAACCTTAGAGGTAAGGCCATCGCGAGTATAAGATGTATTTTTATGTTTGACCCTTATCAGAGTGCATAGTACACGTGAGATATGTTCATGTGATAAGTCTCTGAGTAGTGTGGAATGAAAAAGGGTAGTTGAACTAAGAAGACCACTAGGTTTTCGTGACTTGATTAGTGAGATTGTTCCGGATCGGGGAGCAAGTGTTTGGCGCGAAAATGGGTCGGGTTGAGGCCATGTCGCGGGTCAACCCGCAGCCTGTTTGGTGGTGGGGTCAATTTGTGGTGGTCCCGCCAGGTGGTGGGGTCATGAGGGTGTTAGGCCCAAGTTTAGTTAACCATCGTACGAGTTCGTGGATGCATTCGACCAGTAGTCGGGCCGATGAGGTCAGCCCCTCTTGTCTTTCAGTCAAGATCGCTTTACTCGGCAGAGGGTTATGCGAGATGTTATATCAGGAAGGTTGTAAGGCTGCACGAGGTGTCTACCTTCACCTTATGACAGACAGTGGAGCCCAGGTTACGGCTGTTTCGTTTCTGGAGGTTTTACCAGGCAGGATTATGAACTCAGGTGAGTCTCAGTATCGCATTCGCCTCGGGCCAGTGTTTGGATTTCAGGGGTAGCTGTGAGGATTGTTGCCTCCTGTTGAGGGAGTGTTTTTATAAATACCATTTCGGTATTCGGATATCGCCTTACGAAGCCTTGTAGGGGCGGAAGTGTAAGTTGCCGGTCGATTGGTTCGATGTTGGCAAAGTTCAGATAGTTGGTTCATACTTGTTTCGGCAGGATGTGGATAGGGTGAAGCTTATCCAGGAGAGGCTATTGGAAGCTCAGAGTCAACAGAAGTCGTACGGCGACGCTTGGAGTTCAGGTTGATGGTGGGTCTTCTTGAAGGTACCACCCCGGAAAGGGTGTGACGAGTTTTGGAAAATAGAGGAAACTTAGTGTCACGACCCGAACCTGGGCCCGTGACTGGTGCCTTACCCCGGGCACCCTAGTGACACAACATCAGAGTAATCAGCGGAACATAAAGACAATACATGAAACCAATGTAATATGACAGTAAAATAAGAAGACAGGCTAACCAAAAACGGTTACCTTCGGTATATATATAAATAGCAATTTGAACAGTTACAACCCTCTTACAAATTCTGCCCACAACAGTACTACAGACCTCTAAGAATGATACGACAACAATGGCGGGACAGGGCCCCGCCATACCCCTGAATGTAAATACCTACAACGACAGGGGACTATACCACTGATAAGCCTCCGGAGAAACGGAGCTTCCCATACGCTGAACTGTGACCCGAGAACTAGGATCAACGACTGGTGTACCTCAACCTGCGGCATGAACGCACTTCTCAAGAGGTCGATAAAAGTTGAGTGTGGCCCGAAATAAATAACATCAAATGAAATCATAGTAGTCTATATAAAGCAGGAGACATGTATGATAACCAAACTACAGTTCACAATAAATAAACAGTCATGTCAAGTCAGGGACTCACGCCCTCAAGTCATCACAATAGAACCGTACGGGGTAAGTACGAAGGCATAGCCGACTACTAAGACCCGCAAAGACAAACAAAATACCATAAACCGCATCACGAGGTCTTTCTAGACCGCACCACATGATCGGCCGCCACTCGCCGCGGATCAATGTGCGCGTCTATCCTCGAACTACCGCACTCCGCATAGGTCACACGCACTCCGCATGAGGTATTCCTCGAATCATGGTCCTGCATCACCGAGGTATACCCGCGTCGAGGCGGCTTAACCCCGGTATCCACCTAGGCTCCGCACTCGCATAGTCCTCAAAGACCGCATAGTCCCTCAAAGACCGCATAGGCATCCCTCAAAGATCGCTAAACACCCGAATGATCAATCCCGAGCTCCCGCAACTCGCGTAGTCACAAGGATCGCATAGGCCGTAAAGACCGCATCAAGGGTGGCAAGCCCTGTATAACAAGTCAAGGGGGTATGTGATATAATAACAGTACAACGGGCTTAACGTTTGACAACGTAAGCACAACAAGAGTGACCCCCTTACATAATAATCACAAGATACTAACACACGTAGCATCCTAACATGTTTACTTATCAAATCAATAAGAAAGTATTACAAGGCTATCACAAACCAATACAATCAAGTTATTCACACAAGGTACTTTCTACTAACAAGTTCGGGTACCTATCCCCAAAGTACTTCACACATTAAATCTTTAAAAGAACCGTTTCGTTCACATAAGTCACACAATACCCGTAGTATAAAATAGAGTGACTATCTTTTTAAGTAATCAAAATACTTACCTTTGTAAAATCAAGTAACAACATTATTTTCCAAACGTCCAAGTTTGCCTAATTTCAAGTGTTTACGTTTCTTATTTTAGAAAGGTTTCGTAGTTCATAGTCTTATTTATTTAGGAATATAATTCTCTTTTAACAATCTGAAAAACATAAACCTTATGTGTGAGTAGGACATTCTTGTTTATAACAATCTTATTACAGCAGCCATGATCTAGGAAATATCATTTTGTCTCATCTTAGCTTCTATGCAGATGGAAGTTTCTACTGGTTTTAATAATACTTAATCTGTCAAAACATTTCCTTTTATTAACGCTGCAATGGTTTGTCGATACACATTCTGATTTCCGAAATCAGTAGAACATTCTTAAGCCGTTATACCTAACTTCCCATAAAGCTAGTATAACTCTTAAGTTTTTTTTTAAAACCAAGTATTACTTCTTCTTTCAAAATGATTCAAAAATCTTTTGAAATACTTCAAGTTCTTTATTATCACACATTAAGTTAGTTATAAGTCAAATCAGTTACCTTTTAAAACCATAAAGCATTTTCTTACTTACAAAAAGCTGTTATAACAAACTTCCCATAAAGCCGTTATAACACTTTATGTTTCAAACCAATCAAATACGTTTAACACATGTACGTCTACCGTACTACATAGTTATACACATATCATGCTAGAAAAGGTAGGAAGAGGTTCACATACCTCGCGACGATTATTGACTAATAGCAAAACGCTCCAAGTACTTCCAATCGTCGGCTACTCCTTAAGCCAATGTAGATCGTGCCATACGTAGTACTTCAACCTATAAGGCCACAAGGCGCTTATTAACATTTAGATCTCTTCGTAGAACATTCTACAGAAAATTCGGCAGCACCTCCCCCCCCCGCAACAGCGTAAATCTCCTCCTCTATCGGCTACAAGCCAACCGGGGGGGTTATACGTCTAAACCGGACGTGCACAATTCTACCTGACAGAAAAGCTACACAAGTCTACTGTAATACAGTCCTATGTAATTACAGTTCAGTACTCTTCTTTCGAAAAGGTTTCTAATTATTCAGGCTTAAGTCGCGAGACATTGCCGTAAGTATTATTCAGGCTTAAGTCCAAAGACATTGCCGATAACAACGTTCAGTTCTATATATAGTATACTTCAACTATATAGTCTAGCAATCATGTAATTTCCAATTACAATAGAGGGACAAGATATTTACCTCGATAAGCCCATAATTATCCAAGTATAAAGTCAATCACAGGCAACGTTTAGCTCAACTCCGCGCTCAACCCGCTCTAAACCACCCTTAGAAGTTCTAACCAACTTCTACATACTACTCCAACTAACCATGGAGATTTTCCTTAGGGTTTCGGTTTAGTGACGGAAGTATAATAGTATAACTGGCTTCAGATAGGTATAACCTTAGAATACTACAAGGTATACGGCTAAGGTAATTTGGGCATTATAACAATACTTTTGAGAGTATTTCTACCAAGAGGAGGGTATTTATACGAAAACTACTAGGCTGGGGGGGTACCCCACGGCTAGCACCACAAGGAGGGGGGGTGTATACCCCTCGGCCTACCCCACTGGGGAACTCGGCCAAGGGGAGAGGACTCTCGGCTAAGGCCTCACAAGGAGAAAGAGCGCTCTCAAGACTTAGGCAAATTTATGGATGAATGAGTCTTCCAAAGGGGTGGGTATTTATAGGACAAGCCAAGGCCAACCAATGGCCAAGATCTTGCCAAGTGCATAGCAAGTGTAGGGCAAGATCTTGCCAAGTGCACACTAGCCAACTAACACAAAATATCCTACCAACCCGACCACAATGGCCATGCTTTCGCCACCACTATTACCGCCTAAGGTTCCAATGAGAGGGTGACAAGTGTCGCCCTCTTGTTGGTCCAAAATGTTTCGTCTCTCGGAAAAATCCATAAAAATTATAAATGACATAGCCGGAATTTTCCTACGAAAGTCATGAAACGTTTCGTCAAAAACGACTTAATCGTGTTGTGAACAAAGTTAATTCGCCGCCTATGTAAAAGTTCAAATTTTTCTACGCACGCCCCACGCATATACTGAAATACGGTATAACATTCTCCCCTCCTTAGAAACATTCGTCCCGAATGTTCCTTCTAAGTCTCAAAACAAACGTGCGCCAGTATAGTCTTCACTACTATGCTTACGAGAACAATCCTGCCACAAATGGCCACAGAAACAACTGCGCAAAATACTTACATCCAAGTCCACGAGGAATCACCTCTAACATCACCACAAACACCTCTCTCCGGGGTCTAAAATATACTTCCTCCACACTTTTTCCAAACAAAAGAAATGGTCACATCTCTGCTCGCAATACATGCTCGCTTCTCCCTTTACTCGTCGTGATACCACTTTTGTCACTTTGCCGCGAGGTTCTAGTGTCACTCCGGCGACCTAACAAATGGTACCGGGCTGCATGCGATCCCTGAGGCTGTCGTACACTCGAACTCTTACCACATTTCTGATACTGCTTCAGTTTCCAAAACTCTGGGTTACTATCTCTAACGTGGTCATCATTAACTGGGAACACTCTGGATGGATCTCCGATACTTTCCCGCTCATAACAATACGAAAGACCGGACGTATTGACTCCTAAGTCGGACGACAAAAGCTAACATATAGGCAACCTGGCCTATTCTTCACATGAACTTAAAAGGGCCCAAAGTAACTCGGGCTAAGTTCCCTCTGTTCTCCAAAACTCGTCACACCCAACCCGGGGTGGTACTTTCAAGAAGACCGACCGTCAACCTGAACTCTAAGCGCCGTCGCCGATTATCCGCACGATTTCTCTGAGCTGCCAGAACCTCATCTAGACAAGCTTCACCCTATCCACATCCTGCTGAACACGTATGAACCAACTATCTGAACCTTGCCAACGTCGAACCAATCGACCGGCAACTTACACGCCCCTGGCGTCACAAGGCGATATCCGAACACCGAAATGGTAGCTATAAAACACTTCCCCAACAGAGATAACAATCCCCACAACGACCCCTGAAATCCACACACGCCCGAGGCGAATGCGGTCTGAGACTCACCAGTTCTTAACCTCGCTTGGTAAAACTTCCGTAAACAAAAACAGCCGCACTGGCTCCACTGCATCACAAGGTGAAGGTTAGGCACCCCGTGCAGCCTTACAACCTTTCCGATAAATCAACACTGCCGAGTAAACGGTCTTTGCTAGAAGACAAGACGGCTGACCTCGCCGGCCGACCATCGGTCGAACGATCCACGAACTCGTACGCTGGTTAACTAGACTTGGGCCAAACACCCTTATGACCCTAGCACAAGGCGGGACCACCACAAACTGACCCCACCACTAAACATACCGCGGGTTGACCCGCAACGTGGCCTCAACCCAACCCGGCAACGCGCAAACCGCTAGCCCCCCGAGGGAAAACTCTCACTAATCACGTTACGAAAACCTAGCGGTCTTCTTAGCTCAACTACCCTCTTTCATTCCACAATACTCAGGGACTCATCCCACAAACATAATTCACGTGCACTATGCACTCCTATAAGGGTCAAACATAAACAATACATCTTTTACTCGAGATGGCCTTACCTCTAAGGTCTCCACGTATAACACTCTAAGGCTCACACTTTCTCTATCCCCCAATCTTCCCCGGTTACTAACCATGATTTCTAATCACAAATTACCCACTGCTATCAGAACATAGCACTTAAGATATACTCATCTCATCATACGTACTAATCTCTAGAGGGTTAAGGATAAACTCAGATCCACCGCCCACTCCCTTAAGTCGTTCTAATCAAACCTGCCCCGTAGGGCGCATAGCTAAGGAAGGTGACGACTACCCATCGATCCTGAAGGCTAAGTCCTCCTACAAGGACACTCTTTCGACATCAGACCCTGACGGTCGTAGGTAAAACAAGTACTAACTAAAAGATGACATTCCCGGATGACGCTCATCGCATCGTGAACACCTGGGAAAAAGCGTATCGGTGGCCGAACTCACGTGTAGCTGTGAACCGGAAGCTTTGGAGCTCTGACCAACTCCTGCATACCCCGAACGTCCTGAATCCTGTGGAGGACCTTTCTGCACTGGTGGATGTGCATAATCTAATCTGCTGGTGAGGTGACTCGACTCGAAAGTTACCAAAGGACCTTGCTGCTCTGGCCCTCTTCTGTTGTCCTTCGTTAACCCGTTGATCTCTACGTTTCTTGGCCTGCTGCGCATAAGCCCGTACACAGGCCATGCTCAAGCCTAACTGAAGAATTACTCTCGCACAACCCCTTCTAAGATATTCATCAAGACTCGCGGTACATCGGTATACACTCTGGTAGCCAAATCCATAGCTAGTAACAGGGTTGTCTTTTCACAATCTATATTCTCTGCTTCGGCCGTGGGCGAAGGTTCAAATGTCGTGGCGCAGGAGGCGATGCGCCGTGCTAAACTCACTGGGCCGTGACGAGCATAACTTCCCGAACGGCACCTAACTCAGTGATGGTTGGGCTGTGCCTCGTAACCCTCGAACTCTACTCGCAGCTCCTCGCCGCCGCCTCGGGCGGGTTGCCCTGCGCGAGGCATAGCGGTAAGGAAAGAAATACGTGAGAGAGTCCAACTTACAACACGCCTCTAAGGCACGATCTCGAGTGAGAAGAATAGAAACAAATCCTAAATATCCTATAGCCTCCGATTATTGGTGTGGTGCACAACACACCGATAATCAAGACTCATCGATACGGTGCGTAGACATTTTCCGAGGATTAATCGCTCGATACCACTTTTGTCACGACCGAACTGGGCGTGCGTAGTGCCTTACCGGGCACCCTAGTGACACAACATCGTCGAGTAATCGGAACATAAAGACAATACAAGAAACCAATGTAATATGACAAGAAATAAGAAGACAAAGCAACTAAAACGGTTACCTTCGGTATATATATAAATAGCAATTTGAACAGTTACAACCCTCTTACAAATTCTGCCCACAACAGTACTACAGACCTCTAAGAATGATACGACAACAATGGCGGGACAGGGCCCCGCCATACCCCTGAATGTAAATACCTACAACGACAGGGGACTATACCACTGATAAGCCTCCGGAGAAACGGAGCTTCCCATACGCTGAACTGTGACCCCGAGAACTAGGATCAACGACTGGTGTACCTCAACCTGCGGCATGAACGCAGCTTCGAAGGAGGTCGATAACAAGTGCGAGTATGTGAATCAAATAAATCTCAGAATGAAATCATAGTAGTCTATATAAGCAGAGACATGTATGATAACCAAACTACGATTCACAATAAATAAACGATATGTCAAGTCGTGACTCACGCCTCAAGTCATCACAATAGACCGTGCGGGGTAAGTATGAAGGCATAGCCGACTACTAAGACCGCATGACAAACAAAATACCATAAAGCGCATCACGAGGTCTTTCTAGACCGCACCACATGATCGGCCGCCACTCGCCCGCAGATCAATGTGCGCGTCTATCCTCGAACTACCGCACTCCGCATAGGTCACACACGCACCGCATGAGGTATTCCTCGAATCATGGTCCTGCATCGCCGAGGTATACCCGCGAGGGCGCTTTAACCCCGGTATCCACCTAGGCTCCGCACCCGCATAGTCCCTCAAAGACCACATAGTCCCTCAAAGACCGCATAGGGCATCCCCCGCATCAGGCTAAACACCCGGAATGATCAATCCTGGAGCTCCCGCAACTCCGCATAGTCACAAAGACTGCATAGGCCGTAAAGACCCGCATCAAGGGTGGCAAGCCCTCGGTATAACAAGTCAAGGGGGTATGTGATATAATAACAAGATAACGGGCTTAACGCTTGACAACGTAAGCACAACAAGAGTGACCCCCTTACATAATAATCACAAGATACTAACACACGTAGCATCCTAACATGTTTACTTATCAAATCAATAAGAAAGTATTACAAGGCTATCACAAACCAATACAATCAAGTTATTCACACAAGGTACTTTCTACTAACAAGTTCGGGTACCTATCCCCAAAGTACTTCACACATTAAATCTTTAAAAGAACTGCTTGTTCACATAAGTCACACAATACCCGTAGTATAAAATAGAGTGACTCTTTTTAAGTAATCAAAATACTTACCTTTGTAAAATCAAGTAACAACATTATTTTCCAAACGCCCAAGTTTGCCTAATTTCAAGTGTTTACGTTTCTTATTTTAGAAAGGTTTCAGTAGTTCATAGTCTTATTTATTTAGGAATATAATTCTCTTTTAACAATCAAAACATAAACCTTATGTGTGAGTAGGACATTCTTGTTTATAACAATCTTATTACAAGACCATGATCTAGGAAATATCATTTTGTCTCATCTTAGCTTATGCAGATGGAAGTTTCTCGGTTTTAATAATACTTAATCTGTCAAAACATTTCCTTTTATTAACGCTGCAGTGGTTTGTCGATACTCATTCTGATTTCCGAAATCAGTAGAACATTCTTAAGCCGTTATACCTAACTTCCCATAAAGCTAGTATAACTCTTAAGTTTTTTTTTAAAACCAAGTATTACTTCTTCTTTCAAAATGATTCAAAAATCTTTTGAAATACTTCAAGTTCTTTATTATCACACATTAAGTTAGTTATAAGTCAAATCAGTTACCTTTTAAAACCATAAAGCATTTTCTTACTTACAAAAAGCTGTTATAACAAACTTCCCATAAAGCCGTTATAACACTTTATGTTTCAAACCAATCAAATACGTTTAACACATGTACGTCTACCGTACTACATAGTTATACACATAAGCCAATGTAGATCGCGCCATACGTAGTACTTCAACCTATAAGGCCACAAGGCGCTTATTAACATTTAGATCTCTTCGTAGAACATTCTACAGAAAATTCGGCAGCACCTCCCCCCCCGCAACAGCGTAAATCTCCTCCTCTATCGGGGCCGGCTACCAAGCCAACCAGGGGGGGTTATACGTCTAAACCGGACGTGCACAATTCTACCTCACAGAAAAGCTACACAAGTCTACTGTAATACAGTCCTATGTAATTACAGTTCAGTACTCTTCTTTCGAAAAGGTTTCTAATTATTCAGGCTTAAGTCGCGAGACATTGCCGTAAGTATTATTCAGGCTTAAGTCCAAAGACATTGCCGATAACAACGTTCAGTTCTATATATAGTATACTTCAACTATATAGTCTAGCAATCATGTAATTTCCAATTACAATAGAGGGACAAGATATTTACCTCGATAAGCCCATAATTATCCAAGTATAAAGTCGATCCTGGGCAACGTTTAGCTCCAACTCCGCGCGCTCCAACCCGCTCTAAACCACCCTTAGAAGTTCTAACCAACTTCTACATACTACTCCAACTAACCATGGAGATTTTCCTTAGGGTTTCGGTTTAGTGACAGACGGGAAGTATAATAGTATAACTGGGCTTCTGTATAGGTATAACCTTAGAATACTACAAGGTATACGGCTAAGGTAATTTGGGCATTATAACAATACTTTTGAGAGTATTTCTACCAAGAGGAGGGTATTTATACGAAAACTACTAGGCTAGGGGGGGTACCCAGCTAGCACCAAGGAGGAGGGTGTATACCCTCGGCCTACCCCACTAGGGGAACTCTCACCAAGGGAGAGGGACTCTCGCTAAGGCCTCACAAGGGAGAAAGAGCTTTCAAGACTTAGGCAAATTTATGGATGAATTAGTCTTCCAAAGGGGTGGTATTTATAGGACAAGCCAAGGCCAACCAATGGCCAAGATCTTGCCAAGTGCATAGCAAGTGTAGGGCCAAGATCTTGCCAAGTGCACACTAGCCAACTAACACAAAATATCCTACCAACCCTTGACCACAATGGCCATGCTTTCGGCCACCACTATTACCGCCCAAGGTGTTCCAATGAGAGGGTGACAAGTGTCGCCCTCTTGTTGGTCCAAAATGTTTCGTCTCTCGGAAAAATCCGCAAAAATTAAAAATGACATAGCCGGAATTTTCCCTACGAAAGCTGTGGAAACGTTTCGTCAAAAAACGACTCTAATCGGGTGTTGTGAACAAAGTTAATTCGGCCAAGCCTATGTAAAAGTTCAAATTTTTCTACGTACGTCCTTACGTACATACTCTGGAAATACGGGGTATAACACTTAGCCCGAGTTACTTTGGGCCTTTTCAGATCCTTTGGAGGATAGGCCAGGTTGCCTATATGTTAGTTTTTGTCGTCCGACTTAGGAGGCAGTATGTCCGGTCTTTCATGTTGTTATGTTCGGAAAAGTATCGGAGATCCATCCAGATTGTTCCCAGTTAATGATGATCAAGTTGGAGGTAGTAACCCAGAGATTTTGAAATTGATGCGAGAATTGAAATGTGGTAAGTTATGAGAAAGAGTTCGAGTGTACGAGAAGGGTACGACGAGTAAGGGAAGAAGCGAGCATGTGTTAAGAACATAGAAGTGATCATTTCGTTTGTAAAGAAAAGGTGTGAAGGGAGTATCTTTTAGCCCTTGGGTGGGAGCTTTTGTAGTGATGGAAGTGATTCCTCGTAGACTTGGATGTAAGTATTTGCGCGTATTGTATTGTAGCAAGGTGTGGCATGATTGTTTTTGTAAATATAGCAGTGAAGACTATACTGGCGCATGTTTGTTTTGAGACATAGAAAGAACATTCGGGACGAATGATTCTAAGGAGGGGAGAATGTTATACCCCGTATTTCCAGAGTATATACGTGAGGACGTACGTAGAAAAGTTTGAGCCTTAAAGTAGGCAATGGCCGAAAATTTTTGTTCACAACTACCGAAAGGAATCGTTTTTCGACGAAACGTTTTACAAAACTTGCGAAGGGAAAATTCCGGCTATGTCATTTATAATTTTTGCGGATTTTTCCGAGAGACGAAATATTTTGGACCAACGGGAGGGTGACATGTGTCACCCTCATAGTGGACGTCTTCATGGGCGTCAAAGTGGACGATTTGGAGGTCTTGGGTTAGGTAGGATATTTGTGATAGTTGGTGAGGTAGATGGATAAGGTACACATGGGTAAATCTTCACCTTACACTTGCCTACCACTTGGCTTGATCTTGGCCCTTGGTTGTCCTATAAATACCCCCCCTTTGTGAAGACTTCTTCATCCACAAAAATCTCTAAGTCTTGAAGTCCCTCTCCCTCCCTCTCTATGGTTCGTCCAAGCCCTCCCCCTCCCCCTTTGAGTAGGCCCTTGGCCGAGGGGTACACCCCCCTCCTAGTGGCCTTGGCCGAGGGGTACCCCCCCTACCTTGAGTTGTTTTCGTAAAATACACTCCCCCTCTTGGTAGAAATACTCTCCAAGTATTGTTACTATTCCAAAATACCTTGGCCCATATACCTTGTAGTATTCCAAGGTTACACTTATACTAAAAGCCCATAAATACTATTATACTTCCCTTCAGTCACTAAACGAAATCCTAAGGAAAATCTTCACTGTTGGTTGAAGTGTTAAGTAGAAGTTGCGTAGAACTTCTAAGGGTTGTTTGGAGTGGGTTGGAGCACCCGGAGTAGGAGCTAAGCGTTGCTCAGGATCGACATTAAACTTGGATAATTTTAGGCTTACCGAGGTAAATAATCCTATCCTTCTATTGTAATTGGAAATTACATACTGTAGTTATATAGAAATGAATATAAGATTCATAGAAGAGATTGAACTGTAATAGAAGGATATTACAGAATAGACTTGAACTGGAATCACATCAGAAGAATATTCTACAAGAGTAGTCTAGGCATTGATAGACTTGTATAACCCTTATAGGTTGATTGATCTGCGAGTAGCATGTACTACTTGAAGGGTGGACGAGGCTAGCCGGGTTATAGCCGTGGAGCGTTTTGCTAATAGTCGATAATCGTCGCGAGGTATGTGATTCTTCCTATCCTCTTGAGCATGATATTTTAAAAGAATATATAGTACGGTAGACGTACGTGTGTTAACTGAATAATAGTTACGGCAATGTCTTTTGACTTAAGCCTGAATAATAAGAATCTGGAAGTATTTTAAAAGAATATATATAGTACGGTAGACGTACGTGTGTTAACTGAATAATAGTTACGGCAATGTCTTTTGACTTAAGCCTGAATAATAAGAATCTGGAAGTATTTTAAAAGAATATATATAGTACGGTAGACGTACGTGTGTTAACTGAATAATAGTTACGGCAATGTCTTTTGACTTAAGCCTGAATAATAAGAATCTTGAAGTATTTCAAGAGGATTAAGAAACCTTTTTGAAGGAAGAGTAATACTTGGTTTTAAAAACTTAAAAGTTATACTAGCTTTATGGGAAGTTAGGTATAACGACTTAAGGATGGTAAAAAGAATGGTTTATTGATTTAAGAAGTTAAGAGACTTGATCTTAAAAGATAAGAGATTTGACTTAATTGAATTAATCTGAATTTTGTTAAAAAGTGTGAAACCTCATTCGTGAGTAATGAGTACTTGGTTTTTAAAAGGAATAATGTTTTACTGATTTCGGAAATGAGAATAAGTATCGAACAAACCACTGCAGCGTTAATAAGGGAAATGTATTGACTAATTAAGTATTATTAAAACCAGTAGAAACCTCCATCTGCATAGAAGCTAAGATGAGACAAAATGATATTACATTTCCTAGATCATGGCTGCTTAAATAAGATTGATTATGAACAAGAATAACCTACTCACATATAAGGCATATGTATCTCAAATTGTTTTAAAGGAGAACTATATCATTAAGTGATTAAAACTATGAACTACGAAACCTTTCGAAAATGAGAACTTAAGCATTTGGAATTAGGCAAACTTGAACGTTTGGAAAATAATGTTGTTAGTTGATTTACAAAGGGAAGTGTTTTGGTTTACTTAAAAGGATAGTCACTCTATTTTTATACTACGGGTATTGTGTGACTTTTTGAAAGAAACAGATCTTTTAAAAAGAGTTAAGGTATGAAGTACTTTGGGGATAAAAACCCGAAATTGTTAACATAAAGTAGAAAGTACCTTGTGTGAATAACTTGATTGTGTTGGTTTGTGATAGCCTTGTAAATACTTTCTTGTTGATTTGATAAGTAAACATGTTAGGATGCTACGTGTGTTAGTATCCGTGATGTTTGTGTAAAGGGGTTACGATTGTTGTGCTTATGTTGTTTAACGATAAGCTGTTATGTTATTATATCACATACCCTCGACTTGTTATACCGAGGGCTTGCCACCCTTGATGCGGTCTATACGGCTATGCGGTCTGCGTGACTATGCGGAGTCGGGAGTTCCAGGTTGATCATTCCGTGTTTTATCCGACGGGGATGCCTATGCGATGCGTGACTATGCGGTCTATTGAGACTATGCGGACTGCGGGAGTCTAGGAGGGTACCGGGGTTAGCTACCCCCGATGCGAGGAATACCTCATGCGGGTCTATGTGTGACCTATGCGGATCATGAGTCGAGGTTAGGCATGCATAATGATACTATGGGCGATTGGCCTTGCTTCGATCATTCGCGGCCTAGGAAAGACCTGTTACAGTTTACCTATTATTGCTCTTGTTTGTGATATGGCATTATGTGCAAATTGAACTAATTGTATTTGCAAATGGTTTTAAATACTTTGATTTCATTTAAAGTATTTTACAGTTTCACATACTTGGTACCTGTTGTACTGACCTCCTTCGGGGGGCTGCGTTCATGCCGCAGGTAGAGGTACACCAGTGTTGATCCTCGCTCATAGGGTCACAGTTCAGCGTTTGGGAAGCTCCGTTTCTCCGAGGCTTATCGATGGTATAGTCCCGTCGTTGTAGGTGCTACATTCGTGGTATGGCGGGTCTGTCCGTCATTGTTGTCATATCATTCTTAAGTGCAGTAATGTTGTAGCGCGAGTTGTAAAGGATGAATCGTTCTAGTTGTTATATATATATCGCAAGGCAAGTTTTCTCGAATTTAACTGCTTTTATTTCATGTCTTGTTTTATATTCCGCTGATTACTCTGATGTATGTCTACTTGGGTGCGGTAAGGCACGATCCACGCCCGGTTCGGGCGTGACACGTGGCGGTATGAGGATAGGCCGGATCTTTGCGGTTCCGGAAGAAGACCTGTAGTTCACCCGAGATCAGACAGTTTGCGGCTACGAGATTTTCTGAGCTGTAGCCCGCCAGAGTTCTACGGGTCGAGACCTGAGGATGATCCGCAGGAGTTCATCCGTCAGTTGCAGAGGATCATGCGAGTGGTCAAAGCTTCAGAGACCGAGTCCGTGATCTTCGGTTTGCATCGGCTGCGTGATACCGCAGTCGATTGGTTTGATTCGTGGGAGTTATCCCGGGGAGAGCACGCGTCCCCAGCTACTTGGGACGAGTTCTCGGAGGCCTTTCTTACCCACTTCTTGCCTCCACAGATGAGGAGGGCACGGGCCGACAAGTTTTTGTTGCTGAGACAGAGAGGGCCGCGGTTAGGAGTACAACGCCGTTGAGTTTGATTCGTTGGCTCGATATGTCCCTGCATTGGTAGCAGATATGGAGGACCGGGTGCATCGCTACGTCACCGGGCTAGATGATTATATGGCCGAGTCTTGTGCGGGTGTGGCTCTTCAGCCAGGCATGGATATTACCCGCATGCAGGCTCATGCACTAGGATGCGAGGAGCGTAGAGATCGCCGGGTCGACAGATATCAGCATCAGAAGAAGGCCAAGACGACTGGATTTTTTGGTAGTTCTTGGGGAGGATGGCCTCAGCAGACGTCTAGGTTTGCACCACAGCCAGCTCAGAGCACTCCTACATCGTTTTGATGCAGCGAGCATTCGGGGCGTGTCGGGCCCCGTGACTTCGACTTCCAGGTAGCAAGGGTGCTAACCGATCGAGGTCCGCCTCGGTGTGTCCGTTGTGGTAGATTCCATTCGGAGGAGTAGTACTACTCCGGAGCTTGCTATACTTGTGGCCAGGTCATTTGCGAGCCTGTCCGACTGGGCAACACGGTGGTAGGGCTCACCTGCAGGTCTGCGGTTCATCATCTCCTACGATTTACTCGCCCGAGGCGTGGTACTACGGCCAGCAGGTCGCGGCAAAGGTCGTGGCACGGGCCCCAGTTCTAGCGGTCCTTAGAACCGCATTTTTGCCTTGTCCAATGGCAGATCGTGAGGCCTCACCGATGTCGCACAGTACCTTATCGGTTGGATTCGATGTGTATGCCTTGATAGATCCGGGTTCTACTGCCCTATATATCTCCCCTTGTTGCTAGTAGGATAGGGATAGAGCCTGAGTCCATAGACCCTTTCGAGGTAGCTACACCAGTGGGTGATTCGGTGGTAGCTCGGCGGGTATATAGGGCTTGTCCAGTGACCTTATGCAGTCGTCAGACCCTAGCCGACTTGATAGAGCTAGACATGACTGATTTCGACGTGATCATGGGCATGGATTGTCTAGCTTCTTGCTATGCCAATGTAGACTGCAGGGAGAGAGTGGTACGGTTCCGCTTCTGAGCCGTTATTGAGTGGGAGGAACATCAGACGCCGAGGGTAGGTTTATTTCCTACCTCAAGGCTAGGAAGATGGTGCAGAAGGGGTACATCTACCATCTCGTTCAGGTGTTTGATACTGAGGCTGCAGTGCATTTTCGCTAGTTCCAGAGTCGAGAGTTCCCGACGTGTTTCAGACGACCTCTGTATCCTCCCGAGAGGAGATAGAGTTTTGTATTGATGTCTTTGACACTCGGCTTATTTCCATTCCGCCATACGATGGCACGCCGAGTTGAGAGAGTTGAAGGACCACCGAGAGATTTGCTAGAGAAGGGCTTCATCGCACCTAGTGTTTCTCCCCGGGAGCGCCGTGATTGTTCGTGAAGAAGAAGGATGGGGCGCATGTGTGTTGATTACATGCGGTGAACAAGGTGACTATTAAGAATCGATACCCTTCCCGTGATTGATGATTTGTTCGACCACCGCAGGTGCGAGATGTTTCTCCAAGATTGATCTGCGATCGCTATCATCGTGCACGAGTCGAGAGGCGGATATCCCTAGATCGCATTTCGACCGTGCGGGCATTATGAGTTCACGGCCATGTCTTTTGGGTTGACCAATGCTCCGCGGTATTCATGGATTTGATGAACCGAGTGTTCAAACCATTTTTGGACACGCTTGTGATAGTGTTCATTGATGATATCTTGGTTTATTCTCGCCGAGAGCGAGCACGCGAGCATTTGGCGATCTTGAGAGTTCTCCAGACCGATAGTTATACGCCAAGTTTTCCAAATGTGAGTTTTGGTTAGCTTCGTGGCTTTTCTTGGGCATATTGTCGGGCCGATGGTATTCGGGTGGATACGCCAAGATCGAGGCGATCGAGTTGGCCTCGACCTACTACTCCGAGCAGGTTCGCGATTTGGCCTTGCGAGTTATTATCTACGGTTCGTAGAAGTTTGCTTATCTCTCGCACCATTGACTAGGCCGACTCGTGGCGGCTAAGTTTCATGGGCGATGCGTGTGGCGGGGTTTCCGCCATCAAGTAGAGACGACCTCCCCGCTCTTACTCTTCCGCAGGTCCGGATGGCTACGTGGTGTATTGTGATCGCATCGGGCCGGGATGTGTGTTGACGCAGAGGAAAGGTTATAGCGCACGATCCCGACAGCTTAAGAAGCATGAGAGGAACTACCCCCATGATTTGGAGTTCGCGTGGTGATTCACGCCAAGATCTGGAGGCACTATTTGTATGGGGTTCATGTGGATATTTATACAGACCACAAGAGCCTCCAGTATATCTTCAGCCAGAGGGAGCTGAACTTACGACAGAGACGGTGGTTAGAGTTGCTTAAGGATTATGACGTCGATATCCTGTACCACCCGGGGAAGGCCAATGTTGTGGCAGATGCCCTTAGTCGTAGATCGATGGGTAGCCTATCAGATGTGCAGCCAGAGAGGAGGGGCTAGGTTCGCGATTTGCATCAGTTAGCGAGCCTTGGTGTCCGTTTGATTGATTCTGATAGCAGTGGGGTTCGAGTTCGAGAGGTTGCCGAGTCTTCCATCGTCGAGGAGGTGAAGAGGCAACAGTTTGAGGATCCAGTTTTGACACGATCGTGATCGGCTCTTCGTGAGGAAGGGTCCTTTTGAGGTGGCACCATGGGGTGCTAAGGTTTGAGGCGGGTTGTGTGTTCCGGATGTTTGAGACTTCGGCGAGTTCTTGGGGAAGCACACAGCGCGCGTTACTCTATCCATCCAGGGTCGACCAAGATGTACCACGACCTTAGATCTGTGTATTGGTGGGATGGATTGAAGACGGACGTTGCAGAGTTCGTAGCTCAGTGCCCATGTTGTCAGCAGGTGAAGGTAGAGCACCAGAGGCCTGGTGGTTTGTTGCAGACGATAGAGATCCCGACCTGGAAGTGGGAGGTGATCAACATGGACTTTATCACTGGATTACCTCGCACTCAGAGGAAGCATGATTCTATCTGGGTTATCGTCGACAGGCTGACGAAATCAGCCCACTTTCTTCCCGTCAGGACGACTTTTTCGGCTGAGGATTATGCCAGACTTTACATCCGAGAGATCGCCGATCGCATGGAGTCCCTATTTCGATCATATCGCAGGAGCCCCATTTACTAACTTCGGAGGTCCTTCCGTAAGGGTTTAGGACGCAGTGAGCCCAGTGCGCATTCCATCCACGCAGCAGGCGAGCAGTGGCGCACTATCCGCACTCGAGGATATGTGCGAGCCCGTGTTATCGACTTCAGTGTAGGGAGGATCATTTGCCTCTAGTTGAGTTTGCGTATAATAATAGCTACCACCCAAAGATTCGGATGGCGCCTTATGAGGCCTTGTATGAGAAAGTGCAGATCTCGCCGATAGGTTGGTTTGATGTAGGCGAGGTGCGATTAGTGGGACCGTTGGTGCGTGCAGCGGATGGATAAGGTGAAGCTTATCCAGAGCGGTTCTTGGCTCGAGTCGGCAAGTCATACGCGATCATCGTCGTCGGCATCCGAGTTCGAGGTTGATGATTGGGTTTTCCTGAAGGTGTCACCCATGAAGGGTGTGATGAGATTCGGGAAGAAAGGGAAACTAAGCCCAAGGTACATTGGGTCGTATCAGATTGTCCGCAGGGTAGGCAATGTTTCCTACGAGTTGGATCTGCCGTCCGATCTGGAGGCAGTGCATCCGGTTTTCACGCTTCTATCTTGAGAGATGTATCGGGATCCATCTAGGTACACCCGATTGACGATGTCCAGGTGTGAGGATTATCGTATGAGAGACTCCATAGCGATAATCGATCGTCGAGGTTAGGCGTCTGCGGACGGGCGTGGCTTCCGTCAAAGTCTTGTGGCGAACGAGCTCGAGAGGAGATGACGTGGGAAGGCGAGAGGATACGAGGCGAAGTATCCTGTCACGACCGAACCGGGCGCGGATCGTGCCTTACCCGGCACCCTAGTGATACAACATCGGAGAAAATCAGCGGAAATAAAACATGAACATGAAATAAGAGATATTATAAGTAAACAGTCAACCAAAAGCGCTTGCCTTCTGATAAATATATACAAACCGAGCAGCTTTAATCCTTTTTACAACCTCGCCACAAGATTACTATAGACCTCTAAGATTTACAACAACTATGACGGACAGGCCGCCATACCCCCGAATGTACAAGAACCTACAACTCGTGGAACACATACCAAAAGATAAGCCTCGTAGGAACGGAGCTTCCCAAAACGAAATGAGATTCTAAACGCGGATCGACAATAGATGTACTCTACCGCGGCATGAACGCAGCCCGAAGGAGGTCAAGACAACAGTACCAAGTATGTGAAATCAGTAAAATCAGAATGAAATCATAATAGTCTATAAAAGCGAGAGATGTATGATAACCAAACTACAAGACACACACATATGATTATATCAATTCAGGGTCTCATGCCCACAACATCAATCCTGCCCGTGGAGTACCTTCCTCACTACCGGCAGTCTATGATATGATAACAACAAGACAACAATCCAAATGGGAGCATACCCGTGCGCTACGCATCGTGTCAGTATGTCCAAAGGGAACAAATAAGACAACATTCCAAATGGAAGCATACCCTTGCGCTACGATCGTCGTGTCAAGATGTCCAAAGGAAACAATAAGACAAAGATTCCAAATGGAAGCATACCCGCAGCGCTTACGCATCGTGTCAGTATGTCCAAAGGGAGCAAATAAGACAACATTCCAAATGGAAGCATACCCGTGCGCTACGCATCGTGTCAGCATGTCCAAAGGGAAACAATAAGACAACAAGGCGGTAATCAACGTGGAAGCATACGCGCGCCACGCGTCGTGTCGAGATGTCCAAAGTGATTTAACAAAAGTAACACTATCAACAGGAACGTACCCGTGGAATTTCTCCGTCACTGCCGGCACGTCCAAGTAAGTTCTTAACAAGTCAACCGACCCTCCATCGAGAGACGCGGTAGTATAGAAACACAATCTTTGCACAACAAAGGCTATCACAACAAGCATAGGCAAGTTTCACAACAACAAGCATAGGCAAGTTTCACATCAACAAGCATAGGCAAGTTTCACAACTCAAAGTACTTTCATTTTATGCCAAAGTCCGGGTTTTAACCCTAAAGTACTACGCACGTTAAATTCCTTTTAAAGAGATTTATTCCTTTTATATAAAAGTCACCCGATACCCGTAGTATAAAAATAGAGTGACTTATATCTTTTAAGTAAACCAAAACAACTTCCATACTTTTTTTTTTAAAGTCAAGTTACCACGTTAAAACCAATGATAAAACCTTTCTTTTGTTTTCATAAGGTCGTTATAACCAACTTCCCATAAAGCTGTTATAACACCTTATGCTTTAAACCATTTTAAGACAACACAATGCCTTTCTTTTCCCTAAGGTTCCAGTTTGCCTAATTTTAATTACGCAAGTCTCTTTTTGAAAAGTTTCATAGTTCAATGTCTTAATCTCTTTTAAAACAATTGAGTAACATATGCCATAGGCGAGTAGGTTATTCTTGTTCATAATCAATATTATTAAGCAGCCATGATCTAGAAAATGTAATATCATTTTGTCTCATCTTAGCTTCTATGCAGATGGAGGTTTCTACCGGTTTTAATAATACTTAATTATTCAATACATTTTCCTTTATTAACGCTGCAGTTGGTTTGTCGATACACATTCGATTTCCAAATCAAGAAACATTATTCCTTCCAAAAACCAAGTACTCATTACTCACGAATGAGGTTTCACAAACATCCATATTAAGTCAAGTCTTTTAACTTCTAAACCATTAAACCATTCTTTTTATCTCTCTTGGCGTTACACCTAACTTCTCATAAAGTGGTATAACTTTTATGTTTTCAAACCAAGTATACACTTCTTTCAAAAAGGTTTCTTAATCTCTTAGAATACTTCAAGGTTCTTTTACAACAAGTCGGTTATAAGTCAAATCAGTTATCTTTTAAAAACCACAAAGCATTTCTCATTTACATAGAGCTGTTATAACCAACTTCCCATAAACCGTTATAACACTTTATGTTTAAAGACAATCAAATACATTTAACACGTACGCCTCACCGTACTACATAGTTATACACATATCATGCTAGACAGATAGGAAGAGGTTCACATACCTCGCGACGAGTATCGACTAATAGCAAAACGCCCAAGTACCTCAAACCGTCCTACACTCTCACCAAGCAGATCACTCCACACGTAGTACTACAACCTATAGAGGCCACACAGCGCATATTAATATCTTTAGATCTCGATGTTGAATATTCTACGTAAAATTCGGCAAGACTCTCCCGCAACGTAAATCTCCTCCTCTATCGGCCGCTACTAAGCCAACCGGGGGTTAACATGTCTAACCGGACGTGTACAATTCTACTACACAAGAATGCTACACAAGTCTCATGTCAGATCCCATGTAATTACGCTCGATTCTCTTCTTTAAATTCAGCTTAAGTCGCAAGACATTGCGTAAGTATTATTCAGCTTAAGTCAAAAGACATTGCCGCACAATTATAATGTTCAGTTCTATATATAGTATACTTCAACTATATATTCCTACAATATGTAATTTCCAATTACAATAGAAGGTCAAGAGTGTTTACCTCGATAAGCCCAAAATTATCCGAGTGTATATGTCGATCTGAGCAAGGTTTAGCTCCTACTCCGTGCGCTTGACCGCTCAACCAACCCTTAGAAGTTCTAACCAACTTCTACTTATAACTTCAACTACGGGTGAAGATTTACTTAGGGTTTCATTTTTGTGGTGAGGAAGTATAATAGTATTTTCTGGCTTTTGTATAAGTGTAACCTTGGGAATACTACAAGGTATTTGGGCCAAGGTATTTGGGCATAACAACCATACTAGGAGAGTATTTCTATACCACAAAGGGGTATTATACGAAGACAACTAGGCTAGTGGGTACCACGGCAAAACACCACAAAGGAGGGGTTTCGCCAAGGGTTGGACGAGAACCATGAAGGGGAGGAAGGATTTCAAGACTTAGGCAATTTTGGATGAAGAAGTTCATCAAGTTAGAGGGTATTTATAGGTCAAGAAATGGCCAACCAATGGCCAAGATTCATCCAAGTGTTAGGCAAGTGTAAGGCCAAGATTAAGCCATGTGCTACCTTATCCATCTACCCAAAATATCCTACCTAACCCGACCACATTTTTTAGCACAAAAACGTGCCCAGTCGTCCTCTTTGCCGTCCTAGTTTAATGTGAGGTGACACATGACACCCTCCGGTTGGTCCAAAATGTTTCGTCTCTCGTAAAAATCCGCAAAATTATTAATGACATAGCGAATTTTCCCTTCAAAGTCAGGAAACGTTTATCGAAAAACGACTCCTTTTGGTAGCTATGCACAAATTCGAACCTATGCCTACTTTAAGGCTCAAATTGTATCGACGCCTCACGTATATACTCTGGAACTACGGGGTATAACATTCTCCCCTCCTTAGAAACATTCGTCCCGAATGTTCCTTCTCGAAACAGATAACGAAGTTCTTCTAACAAGTTGCCAACGCCACACCTGGCCACGAAATATCACACGTTCTCTTCCTTCCTTACTCGTCGTGCCCTTCTCGGACACTTGAACTCCTCTAGCATACGTACCACACTTCAGTCATTGCTTTCCCAAAACTTTGGAGTCACCACCTCCAAACTTGGTCATCTTACTAGCTTCAATCTCCCTTAAGGCCATTCCCGGCCTTCACGATCCGCCTCTGGTCGAACATATCCACGAACTCATACGATGGTTATCTAATCATGGGCCTAGCACCCTCGTGACCCTACCACCTGGCGGGACCACCCAGAGATGACCCCACTTTGAAAGCCGCGCGGGTTGGCCTCAACATGGCCCCAACCCGACCCACTTACGCATCAAGCTCTTGTTCCCCGATCCGGAACAATCTTACCTATACAGGTCATGAAAGCTACCACTTCCATTACACACTACCCAGAGACTTTATCACACAAAACGTTCTAGGCATAAAATGCACTCCGACAAGGATCACTTGCAAAATCTGGTACTCAAGACGGCCTTACATCTAAGGTCTCAACTGTAATATTCTAAGGTTCATCATTTTCTCACCCTCAAGCTTACCCTTCTCACAACCAGGTTCTACATCACGTTTTAGCATAACGCTATCCGAACATAACACTAAACACATCATCACATCATCAATACATACAAAACTCTAGAGGGTTAAGGATATACCTGAAAGTAGGCGATTCAGAGGACCGCTAAAACTGGGAACTTCCACCGCGACCTCTACCGTGGCCCGCCGGTGTATGAACATCCTGCCTGACTATGGGAGGTGAAGAACCCGCAACTGATCTCGTATTCTGTGCTATCCTACCAGTGCTACCCCTGGTCGGACAGTTTCTCCCAAAATGGCCCTGCTGGCCGCATGTAAAACAAACTCCCGGACTAGCACGACACTCCCCACTGTGGAGTCTACCACAGCGGTCACAACGAGGTAGGGGTGGCTTCAGCTGGCTAACACCCCTGCTCTCTCGAAAATCTGAACCCTTGGAGCCCTGACCTGCTCCTGAATACTCTGGATGCTCTGAAGATTGTGGAGGACCACTCTGTACTGGCGGAGGCGCATAACTAGTCTGGCCGAGGCGGTCCGCCTCGAAAGTCACCAGGACCTGCTGCTCGCCTCTTCTGCTGACCTTGGTCATTCCGTCGATTTCTCCGCTCCTCACCTCCAAGTGCATAAGCCTGCATGCGGGCAATGTCCATGCCCGGCTGAAGAGCTACACCCGAACAACTCTCTGCTAGGTAATCATCGAGCCCTATAACATATCGGTGCACTCGATCCTCCATACTAGCTACTAATGCGGGACGTCGCACGCCAATGAGTCGAACTCCACATTGTACTCCCGAACGCGCTGCTTCGCCGCAACCCCAAAAATCGTCGGCCGAGCCCTCCTCATCCGGAGGCAAGAAATGTGCAAGAAAGGCCTCGAGAACTCGTCCCATAAAGCCGGAAGTGCATGCTCTCCCGACAGCTCCACGAATCAAACGATCATCGCGGTATCACGCGGCCGATGCGAACCTAGGACCACCGACTCGGTCTCCGATGCCTTGATCACTCACGATCGTGCAGCTGCCGGATGAACTCCTGCGGATCATCCTCGTGCCTCGACCCATAAAACTCGGCGGGTTACACCTCGTAAAATCCGTAATCTCAAATCGCTCGGGGTGAACTACGGTGCTACTGGGGATCGGCTGCGTCCGGCTTATCTCAAGTCGCCACCACGGCCATTAATCGGGCCATCTCTTGTAACCCGTCTCATCGCCTACTGTGGATCGAGGCTCGTGCTTGTGGTCTCTGTAGAGACTGCCGCTGCTCTACTCGTATCTTCCTCTGCTGCCTTGCCCTTCTGGGCCCGGGTTGCCTTGCGCGGAGGCATAACTGGTAAAGGAAAGGAATACGTCAGAGGGGTTCAACTCATCACACAACTCTAAGGCACGATCTCAGAATGAGAAGAATGGAAACCAATCCTAAATGTCCTATAGCCTCCTGATTATAGATGTGGTGCACAACACACCGATAATCAAGACTCTACTAGACACGGTCTGTAGACACTTTCCGACGACTAACTGCTCTGATACCACTTTTGTCACGACCCGAACCGGGCAGTGATCGTGCCTTACCCCGGGCACCCTAGTGATACAACATCAGAGAAAATCAGCGGAAATAAAACATGAACATGAAATAAGAGATATTATAAGTAAACAGGTCAACCAAAACAGTTGCCTTCTGCATAAATATATACAAACCCTGAACAGTTTAATCCTTTTTACAACCCTGCCCACAAGATTACTCGCACTTAAGATTTACAACAACTATGACGGACAGGGCCGCCATACCTCGAATGTACAAGAACCTACAACTCGAGAACACATACCAAAAGATAAGCCTCCAAGGAACGGAGCTTCCCAAAACGCTGAAATGAGATTCTAAACGCGGATCGGCGGTAGATGTACTCTACTGCGGCGTAACGCAGCCCGAAGGAGGTCAAGACAAGTACCAAGTATGTGAAATCGTAAAATCGTAAATGAAATCATAATAGTCTATAAAAGCGAGAGCAGTATGATAACCAAACTACGATGCACACATATGATTATATCAATTCGTGGTCTCATGCCCACAACATCAATCCCGCCGTGAGTACCTTCCTCACTCTGGCGATGCATGATATGATAACAATAAGACAAAGAATCCAAATGGGAGCATACCCGCGCTCGCATCGTCGTGTCGTATGTCCAAAGGGAACAAATAAGACAACATTCCAAATGGAAGCATACCCGTGCGCTACGCATCGTGTCAGCATGTCCAAAGGGAAACAATAAGACAAAGATTCCAAATGGAAGCATACTGCAGCGCTACGATCGTGTCGAGATGTCGAGGAGCAAATAAGACAACATTCCAAATGGAAGCATACCCGTGCGCTACGCATCGTGTCAGCATGTCCAAAGGGAAACAATAAGACAACAAGGCGGTAATCAAAGTGGAAGCATACCCGTGCGCTACGCATCGTGTCAGTATGTCCAAAGTGATTTAACAAAAGTAACACTATCAGCGAACGCGTGCTGGAATTTCTCCGCCACCGCTGCAGACGCCCAAGTAAGTTCTTAACAAGTCAACCGACCCTCCATCGAGAGACGCGGTAGTATAGAAACACAATCTTTGCACAACAAAGGCTATCACAACAAGCATAGGCAAGTTTCACAACAACAAGCATAGGCAAGTTTCACATCAACAAGCATAGGCAAGTTTCACAACTCAAAGTACTTTCATTTTATGCCAAAGTCCGGTTTTAACCCTAAAGTACTCATACGTTAAATTCCTTTTAAAGAGATTTATTCCTTTTATATAAAAGTCACCCGATACCCGTAGTATAAAATTAGAGTGACTTATATCTTTTAAGTAAACCAAAACAACTTCCATACTTTCTTTTTTAAAGTCAAGTTACCACGTTAAAACCAATGATAAAACCTTTCTTTTGTTTTCATAAGGTCGTTATAACCAACTTCCCATAAAGCTGTTATAACACCTTATGTTTTAAACCATTTTAAGACAACACAATGCCTTTCTTTTCCCTAAGGTTCCAGTTTGCCTAATTTTAATTACGCAAGTCTCTTTTTGAAAAGTTTCATAGTTCAATGTCTTAATCTCTTTTAAAACAATTGAGTAACATATGCCATAAAGTAGTAGGTTATTCTTGTTCATAATCAATATTATTAAGCAGCCATGATCTAGAAAATGTAATATCATTTTGTCTCATCTTAGCTTCTATGCAGATGGAGGTTTCTACTGGTTTTAATAATACTTAATTATTCAATACATTTTCCTTTATTAACGCTGCAGTGGTTTGTCGATACACATTCTGATTTCCGAAATCAGTAAAATATTATTCCTTCCAAAAAAACCAAGTACTCATTACTCACGAATGAGGTTTCACACAAACATCCATATTAAGTCAAGTCTTTTAACTTCTAAACCATTAAACCATTCTTTTTATCTCTCTTAAGGCGTTACACCTAACTTCTCATAAAGCTGGTATAACTTTTATGTTTTCAAACCAAGTATACATTTCTTTCAAAAAGGTTTCTTAATCTCTTAGAATACTTCAAGGTTCTTTTACAACAAGTCGGTTATAAGTCAAATCAGTTATCTTTTAAAAACCACAAAGCATTTCTCATTTACATAGTCGTTATAACAACTTCCCATAAAGCCGTTATAACACTTTATGTTTAAAGACAATCAAATACATTTAACACGTATGCGTCTACCGTACTACATAGTTATACACATATCATGCTAGAACAGATAGGAAGAGGTTCACATACCTCGCGACAGTATCGACTAATAGCAAACGCTCCAAGTACCTCAAACCGTCTGCTACACTCTCACCAAGCGGATCACTCCACACGTAGTACTACAACCTATAGAGCCACAAAGCGCCTATTAATATCTTTAGATCTCGATGTAGAATATTCTACGTAAAATTCGGCGACTCCTCCCCGCAATGCGTAAATCTCCTCTCTATCGGTGGCTACCAAGCCAACCAGGGGGTTAACATGTCTAACCGGACGTGTACAATTCTACTACACAAGAATGCTACACAAGTCTCATGTCTGATACACCCTATGTAATTCTGATTCAGTTCTCTTCTTTAAATTCAGCTTAAGTCGCAAGACATTCGTAAGTATTATTCGAGCTTAAGTCAAAAGACATTGCGCACAATTATAATGTTCATTCTATATATAGTATACTTCAACTATATATTCCTACAATATGTAATTTCCAATTACAATAGAAGGTCAAGAGTGTTTACCTCGATAAGCCCAAAATTATCCGAGTTTATATGTCGATCTGAGCAAGGTTTAGCTCTACTCCGTGCGCTTCGACCGCTCCAACCAACCCTTAGAAGTTCTAACCAACTTCTACTTATAACTTCAACTACGGGTGAAGATTTACTTAGGGTTTCATTTTGTGACTGAGGGAAGTATAATAGTATTTTCTGGGCTTTTGTATAAGTGTAACCTTGGGAATACTACAAGGTATTTGGGCCAAGGTATTTGGGCATAACAACCATACTAGGAGAGTATTTCTATACCACAAAGGGGGGTATTATACGAAGACAACTAGGCGAGTGGGGTACCCAGGCAAAACACCACAAAGGGGAGGGGTTTCGGCCAAGGGTTGGACGAGAACCACAAGAAGGGGGAGGGAAGGATTTCAAGACTTAGGCAATTTTTGGATGAAGAAGTTCATCAAGTTAGAGGGGTATTTATAGGTCAAGAAATGGCCAACCAATGGCCAAGATTCATCCAAGTGTTAGGCAAGTGTAAGGCCAAGATTAAGCCATGTGCTACCTTATCCATCTACCCAAAATATCCTACCTAACCCTTGACCACATTTTTAGCACAAAAAACGTGCCCAAGTCGTCCTCTTTGCCGTCCCTAGCTTCCAATGTGAGGGTGACACATGTCACCCTCCCGTTGGTCCAAAATGTTTCGTCTCTCGGAAAAATCCGCAAAAATTATTAATGACATAGCGAATTTTCCCTTCGAAGTCGTGAAACGTTTCGTCGAAAAACGACTCCTTTTGGTAGCTATGCACAAATTCGAACCTATGCCTACTTTAAGGCTCAAATTGTATACGTACGCCCTCACGTATATACTCTGGAAATACGGGGTATAACATATCCTCACCTATTCCCCACACCTCCAGGTAATTCACTTTCCTACTTGTAAATTTTCATTGTTATATATGCCTAAGTGTTGTTTTGTGGACGTATGTGGCATTTGCAAATTGTTTAAATTATGAAGAACCTTATCGTTAACTATCTTGGGAAGGAACATTCGGGACGAATGTTTCTAAGGAGGGGAGAATGTTATACCCCGTATTTCCAGAGTATGTATGCGTGGTATCATCTAGTTTAGCCTTAAGTAGGCATTAAGCGAAAAATTGGGCACAACACACAAAAAGAATCGTTTTTCCGAAACGTTTTACAAAACTTGCGAAGGAAAATTCCGCTATGTCATTTATTATTTTTATGGATTTTTCCGAGACTAAACATTTTGGACCAACGAGAGGCGACACTTGTCACCTCTAGTTGGTGGGCGTGGCGCCCATTGGGACGATTGGAATGGCTTGTTTTGTCAAGGAGTTGGTAGGATATTTTTGTGTAGTAGATGGATAAGGACACTTGCCTAAATCCTCACCCTACACTTGCATAGCACTTGGCTTCATCTTGGCCATTGGTTGGCCTATAAATACCCCTCTAACTTGAAGGTTTTCTTCATCCACAAATCAATTCTCTAAGTCTTGAAAAAATCCCTCCCCTCTCTTATAAGCTTTTCGCCCAAAGCTCTTCCCCCCCTTCCTTGAGCCCTTAGCCGAAACCTACCCCCCTCCCTTGGTAGAAAAGTTGTCTTCCAAGTATAGTTACTATTCCAAAATACCCTAGCCCAAATCCCTTATAGTATTTTAGTAGAAGTTGTGTAGAACTTCTAAGGGTTTCTTGGAGCTATCGGAGCGTACAAATTAGGAGCTAAACCTTGCTCAGGAGCGACATTTAACTTGGATAATTTTGGGCTTATCGAGGTAAATACTCTTGTCCTTCTATTGTAATTGGATATTACATATAAGAATAGTTAATACTTGAGTATAAGATATGAAAGAATATTAATGAATAGAATTGAACTGTTATCACAGTAGAAGGGTATAAAAGAAGAATAATTGAACTGTACTTACATAGGATCGTTTTCTGATGAGACTTGAGTAGCTTACAGGGTAGGAAGTGCTGCCCGATTTTCCGTAGAGCAGGACCTCTGCTTAGAATCTGTTCTGAGTAGTCTAGACGCTGATAGGCGTGTCGACTATTATAGGTTGATTCTCTGCGCGCGACATATTCGACTTGGCAGGTGGTTTTCGCCGAGAAGGTATGTGATTCTTCCTATACTCTTGAGCATGATATTTTAAATATATATATAGTACGGTAGACGTACGTGTGTTAACTGAATAATAATTACGGCAATGTCTTTTGACTTAAGCCTGAATAATAATTACGGCAATGTCTTTGACTTAAGCCTGAATAATAAGAATCTTGATGCATTTCAAAAGAACACTGAATCATTTTTAACAGAAGAGAAATATTTGGTTTTTAAACAAAAATCTTAAGAGTTATACTAGCTTTATGGGAAGTTAGGTATAACAACTTAAGAAAGATAAAAGGAACTGTTTACTTATTTGTTTATAACAACCTTGTATTGATTTCTGTAAGGTGTAGTAAGATTGTTTGATAAATAGACATATTATGATGCTATGTGTGTTAGTGTCTTGTGATGTTGTGAAAGGGGGTCATTCTTGTTGTGCTTACGTTGCTAAACGGTAAGTCAGTTGTAATGTTGTTATATCACCTACCCCCTTGACTTGTAAGATTGTTTGATAAATAGACATATTATGATGCTACGTGTGTTAGTGTATTGTGATGTTGTGAAAGGGGGTCATTCTTGTTGTGCTTACGTTGCTAAACGGTAAGTCAGTTGTAATGTTGTTATATCACCTACCCTCGACTTGTTATACCGAGGGCTTGCCACGCGGTGTATCGGTGTATACGGCCGATGCATGTGACTATGCGGAGTCGCGGAGTTCCAGGATTGATCATTCGAGTGTTTTATCCGTCTTTGGGGATGCCCTACGCGGTCTATGTGACTACGCGGTCTATGAGACTATGCGGTCGCGAGTCGAGGAGAGTGCAGGGGTTAGCTACCCCGTCACGAGGAATACCTCATGCGGGTGCAGTGTGACCTATGCGGAATGCGGAAGTCCAGACTAGGCACGCATAATGATACTATGGGCGATTGGCCTTGCTCGATCATTCGCGCCTAGGAAAGACCGATTACATTATATCTATTTTGCTCTTGTTTATGTTGTAGCACTACGTGCGATTAAACCGTTGTATTTGCAAATGGTTTTAAATACTTTGATTTTACTTGATGCTTTACGCTTCACATACTTAGTACTGTTGTATCGACCTCGCCCGGGGATGCGTTCATGCCGCAGGTAAGGGCAAGCAGGTGCTAGATCCACATCCTTAAGATCTTTTTGCTTCGGTGTCAGGAGCTCCATCTTCTCCGGAGGCTCGACGTTTGGGTATGATCTCCCTGTTGTTGTATATAGTTTTGTACATTCGAGTGCAGCGGGGCCTGTCCCATATAGTTGTTTATCTTCTTAGAGTGCATAGTCCTATTGTATAGTTGGGATGTAACTGCAAAACTATGTTTATATATATATGCCGAAAGGCGACATTTTCTCACATAAAACTGTGTCTCATTTTACAACTGTTTCATGTCTTGTTTTTATATTCCGCTGATTACTTTGATGTATGACTACTTGGGTGCCCGGGTAAGGCACCAGTCACGGGCACCGGAATGGGTCGTGACAACGTGACTACTGGACAGGATCAGGAGGCAACATCTCATGGGGTTACAGGTATATTTTGATTCTTTTGAATTATACGTGCATTGATAGATTCAGATTTCGCCCTAGCATATATGTTTTCCCTTTGTTGCTAGCAGTTGTAAAGTGATAGTACCCCAGAGGTAGGGATACCTTGATTAGTAAAGTGAGAAGTTAAGAATATTGACAAGAATGGTAAGAGAACTGAGACTATAGTTGTGTAGAGTTCACACGTAGTAATTGCCCCATAACAGTGTAAGACCAATAGGGAAGATTGTACTGTAGAAATACTTTGGCTTATGTGACGAACCTCTAGTGAATAGAGGGATAGGGTGAGGAGTACCTTGAGATAAGAGAAAGATTTATTTTAGACTAAGAATGAGAAGTTAAGTGTGACGATGAGTCGGGTTGTGGACTCATTTCGGGTCAGCCGGTAGTATGGAATGGGGTGATGTCAGTTGGTAGTGGTCCCGCTATGTGATAGGGTCACGAGGATGCCAGGCCCAAGTTGAGTTAATCGTTGTACGAGTTCGTGGATGCGTTCCACCGGAACTAGGTCGTAAGGACCGAGAAGAGCCTTAACGGGAATGTAAGTAACAATATGGCCAAGTTAACAGAAACAATATTTGAGATGTTGTACGTTTACTAAATAAGTTTAGAAGTACGAGAAAGAAAGACAAGTAAGAAATAAAGGAACCTCTAAGGATCCCGTATTTTAGAAGGCTGTAACCTTCGAGTTTTGTGAGAAGGGGTCGCGGACGAAAGGTCCATTGATATGTTTACGTATGTTATGTGGTGGTCATGTGTGGCATCGTTGGTCTTGTGCAGTGTTGATTGATAGGCATAGTATAGAGATTGTGCCGGAGTGGGTATAGCTTGAAAACCGACTAAGAACATTCGGGGACGAATGTTTCTAAGGGGGAAGAATGTTACACCCCGTAAGTCCAGGACATGTGTAAGAAAGTGTATGTAAGGAATCAAGACTTGGAAATTGGTACGAAAGGAAGAATTGTTTTTCCGACGGAAAATCTTCCGGACGTCGGAAAGGAAAACTGTTCGTTGTTGAGAATTAGATTCTCAAAGTGCATTATTTGAAGAATATGGAACTTATTAACATTATGGAAATTTATTTTTACGGATTTGGTCACGTGGGGCCCACCCGGGGAATTTTGCATTTTTGTGGGGCCCACGAGGGTTACGGAATTTTATGGACGAATGAGAGGGCGACATGTGGCACCCCCCACATGTGGTCTTGGACGAAAATACTAAGGGTAAAATGGTCATTTACCATGGTGGAAGATAAGTCTTGCAAGCTTGATTTTGTTGACTTGTCAACTTGTCCACATGGGCTTGATCCTAGTGAAACTCATCTTAGCCACCCATTTGTTTAATTCTAGAACCTCCAATGTGTTATAAATACATACTAGTAGCAAGACAAGGTCTTGAAGACTTAGAAAAATTTCACAACACCCTGTGCTAGCATAAGTGCTCTCGGGTTTGAGCATCCCCACACAAAAATTTTTGCAATTTTGATCCATTAGCCACAAGAATTAAACCCAATGTCCCTAAGGGTATTGTAAGGATATCTCAATAGAAAGATTTCGTAAAAACGGCGTTTTCGTATTAGTCGCAAGGCGGAAACTTAAGGAGTTCTTCAACTTTGAAGTTGGAACTTGAAGATGGGTTCTTCATAGGCTTCTAAGGGGTGCTTGTAGCGGATTGGAACTTAAGGAAAGGAGCTAAGAATTGCTAAGGCGCGACTTTGAATCTTGGAATTTTTAAGGGCTTTTAAAGGTATAAATCTTGTCGTTTTAGTAATTAAGTTTACTTATTATTGTAGCTATGGATAATAGCAAGCATGAGTTATTTATTATGAAGTTGGATAAGTGTTTTGACTATTGGAACCCTAATCCGAAAAACTAGCATGTTAGTCTTAAGATTACAATTCAAGTCGATTATTAGTTTAAGTCGTCGCATGTTGTAGAAAGAAGGAAATTGTAGTTTTTGAAGTTGTTTATGACTTTATAACATGTTATACCTTAGAACTTGGAATTTGAAAAGGATTGGAAAAGACTTTGAATTGATGGTTATGTTGTTGGCCGACAATGGCTTGTATATGGAACTACTTCGTATTAATTGTGGGGCGGAATTTTACACGTATTGTAAGGCGTGTAATCCCCTTTTGTTTGGTTGTTGTTTTGAGCCTTAAATGTGGCGTGTTGGTTATTGTATTCGGCCTTGAAAAAGGTGGCAAAGTAAGTAGAAACAAAGGAAGTGCTGCCCGATTTTCCATAGAATAAGAGACCGTATACTTAGTATTATTCTACATTAGAGACTAGAAGTTGATAGTCATGTTGTGACCATTATAGGTTGACCATTATAGGTTGACACCTCTTTGTGGTTTTAAGTATAAGTCTCTTGGTTATAAAAAGGAATGAATATGTCTAAAACAATAAAGGGTTATAACGGCTTTATGGGAAGTTGGTTATAACGGCTTTATGGAAGGTTAAGAAAGTTGTCTATTTTGATTATTAGGCATAAGTTGCCTAGATTGTGAAAATTTGAAGTTACTTGATTTTGGGCCGAATACGCCGTACGTAGAAGTGTCAACCTATAATGGTCACAACAAGACTATCAACTTCTAGTCTCTAACGTAGAATAATACTAAGCATACGGTCTCTAATTCTACGGAAAATCGGGCAACACTTCCTTTATTTCTACTCACTTTGCCACCTTTTTCAAGGCCGAATACAATAACCAACACGCCACATTTAAGGCTCAAAACAACAACCAAACAAAGGGGATTACACGCCTTACAATACGTGTAAAATTAAGCCCCACAATTAATACGAAGTAGTTCCATATTCAAGCCATTCTCGGCCAACAACATAACCAACAATTCAAAGTCTTTTCCAATCCTTTTCCAATTCCAAGTTCTAAGGTCTAACATGTTATATAGTCATAAACAACTTCAACAACTACAATTTCCTTCTTTATACAACATGCGACGACTTAAACTAATAATCAACTTGAATTGTAATCTTAAGGCTAAATATGCTAGTTTTCGGATTAGGGTTCCAATAGCCAAAACACTTATAAAACCTCATAATATATAACTCATGTTTGCTAATATCCATAGCTACAATGATAAGTAAACCTTAATTGCTAAAACGACAAAATTATACCTTTATAAGCCCTTAAAATTTCCAAGATTCAAAGTCGCGCCTTAGCAATTCTTAGCTCCTTTCCTTATGTTCCAATCCGCTCCAAGCACTCCTTAGAAGCCTATGAAGAACCCATCTTCAAGTTCCAACTTCAAAGTTGAAGAACTCCTTAAGTTTCCGCCTTGCGACTAATACGAAAACGTCATTTTTCCGAAATCTTTCTATTGAGATAACCTTATAATACTCTTAGGAACCTTGGGTTTATGTCTTGTGAACAATGGATCAAAACTACAAAATTTTTGTATGGAGGATAGCCAAACCCGAGAGCTATGTTGTGTGCACAAGAGTTTCTCTAATTTTTCTAAGTGTTTCAAGAGCTTGTCTTGCACTAGTGTAGTATATAAAACATATTGGAGGGCTTAGATTACAACACATGAGTGTCTAGGATGAGTTTCATTAGGATTAAGCACAAGTGGCAAGTTGACTTGGTCAACAATCTCAAGTTTAGCAAGACTTATCTTCCACCATGGTCAATGACCATTTTAGCCTTGCAAAATTCGACCAAGACCAAGTGTGGGGGTGCCACGTGTCACCCTATCATACGTCCATAAAATTCTGTAACCCTCGTGGGCCCCACAAAACGTAAAATTCCTCGGGTGGGCCCCACAAAACATAAAATTCCTCGGGTGGGCCCCACATGACCAAATCCATAAAAATAAATTTCCATAATGTTAATAAATTCCATATTCCTCAAATAATGCATTTTGAGAATCCAATTCTCAACAACGAACATTTTTCCTTTCCGACGTTCGGAAGATTTTCCGTCGGAAAAACAATTCTTCCTTTCGTACTAATTTCCAAGTCTTGATTCCTTACATACATTCTCTTATATATGTCCTGGACTTTCGGTGTGTAACATTCTCCCCCCTTAGAAACATTCGTCCCCGAATGTTCTTAGTCGGTTGTCAAGCTATACAAACTCCGGCAAAATCTTTTTACCATGCCTATCAATCAATACTGCACAAGACCAACGATGCCACACATGGCCACCACATAACATACGTAAACATAACAATGGACCTTCCGTCCGTTGTCCCTCCTCACAAAACTCGAAGGTTACAGTCTTCTCAAACACGGGATCCTTAGAGGTTCCTTTATTTTCTTACTTGTCATACTTTCTCGTACTTCCAAACTTATTTAGCATACGTACAAAATTTCAAATATTGTTCCTGTTCTCCAATCCTTGGAGTTACTATCCAAACTTGGCCATTATGCTACTTGAATTTCCGCTAAGGCTCTTCTCGGTCCTTACGACCTGATTCCGGTGGAACGCATCCACGAACTCGTACAACGATCAACTAGACTTGGGCCTTGCACCCTCGTGACCCTATCATATAGCAGGACCATTACCAACTGACATCACCCCATTCCATACTATCGGTTGACCCGAAAGGAGTCCATAACCCGATCCATCATCACACTTAACTTCTCATTCTTAGTATGAAATAAATCTCTCTCTTATCTCAAGGTACTTCTCACCCTATCCCCCCTTCTATTCACTAGAGATTCGTCACATAAGCCAAAGTATTTCTACTGTACAATCTTCCCTATTGGTCTTACACTGTTATGGGGCAATTTAGTATGTGTGAACTCTACACAACTATAGTCTCAGTTCCTTACCATTCTTGTCAATATTCTTAACCTCTCACTTTACTAATCAAGGTATCCCTACCTCTGGGGTAACATCACTTACAACTGCTAGCAACAAAGGGAAAACATATATGCTAGGGCGAAATCTGAATCTATCAATGCACGTATGATTCAAAAGAATCGAAATATACCTGTACCCCCATGCGATGCCGCTTCCTGATCCTGCCCCGTAGTCACGTCATATATGCGGTTCGAAGGACTGCCAGAACTATAAACTCCACCCTGACCTCTACCACGACTGGCTGACATCTGAACACCCTGCCCTGGGGGACGCACAGCTGTGGAGGAAAGGTAACCAACCATCGGCCTCATAGGCTGAACCACCTTACCGGTGCTCTTTCTAACAGGACATTCCCACTTCTTGTGTGTTATACCCCGTATTTCCAGAGTATGTACGTAAGGACGTACGTAGAAAAATTTGAACTTTTACATAGGCTTGGCCGAATTAACTTTGTTCACAACACCCGATTAGAGTCGTTTTTTGACGAAACGTTTCCACAGCTTTCGTAGGGAAAATTCCAGCTATGTCATTTTTATTTTTTGCGGATTTTTCCGAGAGACGAAACATTTTGGACCAACAAGAGGGCGACACTTGTCACCCTCTCATTGGAACACCTTGGGCGGTAATAGTGGTGGCCGAAAGTATGGCCATTGTGGTCAAGGGTTGGTAGGGTATTTTTTGTTAGTTGGCTAGTGTGCACTTGGCAAGATCTTGGCCCTACACTTGCTATGCACTTGGCAAGATCTTGGCCATTGGTTGGCCTTGGCTTGTCCTATAAATACCCCTCCCCTTTGAAGACTTCTTCATTCATTCTACAAATCTCTAAGTGTTAAAATCCTCCCCCTCTCTTAGTAGTGTTCTCGTCCAACACCATCCCTCCCCTTGGCGAGAGCCCTCCCCCTCTTTGTGGTGCTAGCCAGTGGGGTACCCCACTAGCCTAGTTGCTTTCGTATAATACCCCCCCCCCCTTTTGTGGTGTAGAAATACTCTCAAAAGTATTGTTATAATGCCCAAATTACCTTAGCCGTATACCTTGTAGTATTCTAAGGTCATACCTATACGAAAAGCCGGAAAATACTATTATACTTCCCGTCAGTCACAAAACCGAAACCCTAGGGAAATCTCCATAGTCAGTTGGAGTATTATGTAGAAGTTGGTTAGAACTTCTAAGGGTGGTTTAGAGCGGGTTGGAGCGCTCGGAGTTGGAGCTAAACGTTGCCCAGGATCGACATTTATACTTGGATAATTATGGGCTTATCGAGGTAATTATCTTGTCCCCCTATTGTAATTGGAGTTTACATGATGTTAGAATATATAGTTGAAGTATACTATATATAGAACTGAACTTAGTGTTGTGGCAATGTCCTTGGACTTAAGCCTGAATTTAAAGAAGAGCGAATCAGAATTACGTAGGGTGTATTCAGATGGACTTGTGTAGTTTGGCGGGTAGGGAAGGGCTGCCCAATTTCCCGTAGGATCTTGCATCTAGATTTATTCTACCGAGTAGTCTAGACTTTGATAGACTTGTGTAACCTGTATAGGTTGAATGTTCTGCAAGTAGCATGTGCTACTTGAGAAGGTGGACCAGGCTAGCCGGGTTATAGCCGTTGAGCGATTTGCTAATAGTCGATAATCGTCGCGAGGTATGTGAACCTCTTCCTATCTCTCCTAGCATGATATGTGTATAACTATGTAGTACGGTAGACGTACGTGTGTTAATTGAACGTAGTTATACGGCAATGTCTTTTGACTTAAGCCCGAATAATAATAATCTTGAAGTAGTTCAAGAGAATTAAGAACTGTTTTTAAAAGAAGAGTAATACTTGGTTTTAAAATCTTAAGAGTTATACTAGCTTTATGGGAAGTTAGGTATAATGGCTTAAGAGAGATAAAACGAATGATTTATTTATTTTAGAAGTTAAGAGACTTGATCTTGTAAGATAAGAGACTTAACTTAAATGAATTATATAAATTTTGTGTGAAACCTCATTCGTGAGTAATGAGTACTTGGTTTTTAAAAGGGATAATGTTTTACTGATTTCGGAAATCAGAAATGTGTATCGACAAACCACTGCAGCGTTAATAAAGGAAAATGTATTGAATAATTAAGTATTATTAAAACCAGTAGAAACTCCCATCTGCATAGAAGCTAAGATGAGACAAAATGATATTTCCTAGATCATGGCTGCTGTAATAAGATTGTTATAAACAAGAATATCCTACTCACATATAAGGCTTATGTTTCTCCGATTGTTTAAAAGAGAATTATATTCTTAAATGAATAAAACTATGAACTACGGAACCTTTCTAAAATAAGAAACGTGAACATTTGAAATTAGGCAAACTTGGACGTTTGGAAAATAATGTTGTGACTTGATTTTACAAAGGTAAGTGTTTTGGTTTACTTAAAAGGACAATCACTCTATTTTATACTACGGGTATTGTGTGACTTATGTGAAAGCAACGGATCTTTTAAAAGATTTAATGTAGGAAGTACTTTAGGGATAGATACCCGAACTTGTTAGC
Source organism: Przewalskia tangutica (assembly GCA_029844215.1). Classification (NCBI taxonomy): domain Eukaryota; kingdom Viridiplantae; phylum Streptophyta; class Magnoliopsida; order Solanales; family Solanaceae; genus Przewalskia; species Przewalskia tangutica. The sequence goes on from CM056733.1 coordinate 36,747,239, forward strand.
ATAAAGTACCTTGTGTGAATAACTTGATTGTGTTGGTTTGAGATAGCCTTGTAAATACTTTCTTGTTGACGTGATAAGTAAATATGTTAGGATGCTACGTGTGTTAGTATCTTGTATGATCATGATGTAAGGGGGTCATTCTTGTTGTGCTTACGTTGTTAAACGTTAAGCCCGTTGTACTATTATTATATCACATACCCCTTTGACTTATTATACCGAGGGCTTGCCACCCTCGATGCGGTCTATACGGCTATGCAGTCCTTGTGACTATGCAGTCGCGGTAGCTCAGGATTGATCATTCAGGTGTTTAGCCTGATGCGGGGATTCCTATGCGATCCGCTGAGACTATGCGGTCTTTTGAGACTACGCGGGTTGCGGGAGCCTGCGCGGATACGAAGGTTGCGCCTTCGATGCGGGGTGTACCTCGAGCGGTCTAGGACCATGATTCGAGAATACCTTATGCGGGTCCGTGTGTGACCTATACGAGTCGCGAGAGTTCGAGGATAGACACGCACATTGATCTGCGGGCAAATGGCCGCCGATCGTGTGGTGCGGCTAGAAAGACCTCGTGATACGATTTATGGCATTTGTGGTGCGAGGGTCTTAGTAGTCGGCTATGCCTTCGTGCTTACCCCGTACGGTTTTATTGTGATGACTTTGAGGGCGTGAGTCCCTGACTTGACATGACTGCTTATTTATTGTGAACTGTAGTTTGGTTATCATACATGTCTCCTGCTTTATATAGACTACTATGATTTCATTTCTGATTTATTTTCGATTTCACATATTAAATTTTTGTTGTAATGACCTCCTTCGGGCCGCGTTCATGCTGCGCAGTAAAGGTACACGATCGTTGATCCTCGCTCTTAGGGTCACATTTCAGCGTTTGAAAGCTCCGTTTCTCGGAGGCTTATCTTCGTATAGTCCTGTTGTTGTAGGTGCTACATTCGGGTATGACGGCCCCGTCCGTCGTTGTTGTCATATCATTCGTAGAAGTGCAGAATCGTTGTGGCGGGGTTTGTAAAAAGGATTAAACTGCTCATTTGTAAGAGTTGTTATTTATATATATCGAAAAGGCAAGTTTTCCTCAGACATCGTTTTACTTCATTGGTTTCATGTATGTGTTTTATGTTCCGCTGATTACTCTAATGTTGTATCACTAGGGTGCCCGGGGTAAGGCACCAGTCACGGGCCCGGGTTCGGGTCGTGACAAAAGTGGTATCAGAGCAGTTAATCCTCGGAAAGTGTCTACGCATCGTATCCATAGAGTCTTGATTATCGGTGTGTTGTGCACCACGCCAATAATCAGGTGCTATAGGATATTTAGGATTGGTTTCTATTCTTCTCACTCTAAGATCGTGCCTTAGAGCTGTGTTGTAAGTTGGACCCTCTAACGAAATTCTTTCCTACTGCTATGCCTCGCGTGAGGCAACCCGCCCGGGAGGGCAAAGCGGCGGAGGCTGCGAGTAGAGTTCAGAGGGTTACGAGGGCACAGGCCCAATCATCACCTGAGTTAGGTGCTTCATTTGGGGAGTTCTGCGACGTCACTAGCCCCAGCAGAGTTTAGCACGGCGGCGGCAGTTCCTACTGCGGCCACGATGTTTGGACCTTTCAGTTCCGCGACCGGGAACAGAGAGTATAGAGTATACCGATGTACCGCGAGTCTTGATGACTATCTAAGAGAGGGTTGTGCAAGAGTAATTCTTCAGTTGGGCTTGAGCATGGCCTGTGGTCGGGCTTATGCACAGTAGGCCGAGAAACGTAGAGATCGACGGGTTAACCAAAGACAGCAGAAGAGGGCCAGAACAACAATGTCCTTTGGTAACTTTCGAGGCAAGTCGCCTCACCAGCAGATTAGGTTATGCACATCCACCAGTGCAGAGTGGTCTTCCACGGATTTCAGGACGTTCGGGTATGCAGGAGTTGGTCAGAACTCGTGGCTTCCGGTTGGCGATGTGGCGACGCCATCCCGGAATGTCGTCTTTTAGTTGGTACTGGTTGTACCTATGACCGTCGTGGTCCGATGTCAAGCAGAGTGTCTGGTAGGAGGACTCACTCGAGATCGGTGGGTAGTTCGTCACCTTCCTTAGCTATGCGCCCTACGGGGCAGGTTTGTTTAGAACGACTAAGGGGGAGTGAAGCAGTGGTTACAGATAGATCTTTAACCCTCTAGAGTTCAGTAGGTGTGATAAGATGGGTATATCATAAGTGCTATGTTTTGATAGCAGTGTGTTAATATTGTGATTAGAAATCTTGGTTAGTTAACCAAGTAAGATTTGGGGGATAGAGAAGGTGTGAGCCTTAGAGTTTTACGTAGAGACCTTAGAGGTAAGGCCATCTCGAGTAAAGGTGTAGTGTTATGGTTGACCCTTATCGGAGTGCATAGTGCACGTGAGCTATGTTTATGGGATAAGTCCCTGAGTAGTATGGAATGAAAGATGGTAGTTGAGCTAAGAAGACCGTTAGGTTTTCGTAACGTGATTAATGAGAGTTTTCCTTCGGGGAGCTAGCGTTTTGCGCGTTGCCGGGTCGGGTTGAGGCCACGTTGCGGGTCAACCCGCGGCATGTTTGGTGGTGGGGTCAGTTTGGGGTGGTCCCGCCTTGTGATAGGGTCACGAGGGTGTTAGGCCCAAGTTTAGTTAACCAGCGTACGAGTTCGTGGATGCGTTCGACGATGGCGGCCGATGGGGGCAGCCCGTCCTGTTTTTCGGTCGGGACCATGTACTCAGCAGTGTTGTTATATCAGAAAGGTTGTAAGGCCGCACGGGGTGCCTACCTTCACCTTATGACAGTGGAGCCAGTGTTACTACTGTTTTTGTTTCGGAAGTTTTACGAGCAGGTTAAGGACTCAGTGAGTCTCAAAATCGCATTCGCCCTCGGCCGGTGTTTGGATTTGGGGGTAGTTGTAGGATTGTTGTCTCCGTAGAAAGTGTTTTTAGCTACCTCTTGGTGTTCTGATGTCGCCTTATGAAGCCTTGTAGGGGCGGAAGTGTAAGTTCTTGGCCGATTGGTTCGATGTTGGCAAGGTTGAGCGATTGGTTCAGCTTGTTCCACAGATGTGGATAGTGAAGCTTGTCTAGAAGAAGTTACGGCAGCTCGGAGGAATCTTGCGGATAATCGGCGGCACGCTTAGAGTTCGAGTTGGCCGGTCTTCTTGAAAGTACCACCGGACGGTGTGACGAGTTTTGGAAAGCGAAGGAACTTAGCGAGTTACGTTGGGACTTTTGAGTTCATGTGAAGAATAGGCCAGTTGCTTATATGTTAGATTTTGCCGTCCGACTTAGGAGGCGATGCGTCGGCCTTCGTATTGTTATGTTCGGGAAAGTATCGGAGATCCATCCAGTATTCGATTAATGATGACCACGTTAGAGATAGTAACCGAGTTTTGGAAACGGCGATGATCGAGAGTTCGTGTATGGCGACCTCGATGATCGCACGCACCAGCACCATTTGTTGGGTCGCGAAGGTTAATGCCTCGTGCAAAGTGACAAAAGTGGTATCATTTTGGTGATGTTAGAGTGTTTCCTCGTGGACTTGGCTGTAAGTATTTTGCGTGGGTGTTTCTGTGGCCAGTTGTGGCAGGTTTGTCCTCGTAAGTATAGTAGTGAAGACTATACTGTCGCGCGTTTGTTTTGAGACTTCTAAGGAACATTCGGGACGAATGTTTCTAAGGAGGGAGAATGTTATACCGTATTTCCAGTATATGCGTAGGACGTACGTAGAAAAATTTGAACTTTTACATAGGCTTGGCCGAATTAACTTTGTTCACAACACCCGATTAGAGTCATTTTTTGACGAAACGTTTCCACAGCTTTCGTAGGGAAAATTCCGGCTATGTCATTTTTATTTTTTGCGGATTTTTCCGAGAGACGAAACATTTTGGACCAACAAGAGGGCGACACTTGTCACCCTCTCATTGGAACACCTTGGGCGGTAATAGTGGTGGCCGAAAGTATGGCCATTGTGGTCAAGGGTTGGTAGGGTATTTTGTGTTAGTTGGCTAGTGTGCACTTGGCAAGATCTTGGCCCTACACTTGCTATGCACTTGGCAAGATCTTGGCCATTGGTTGGCCTTGGCTTGTCCTATAAATACCCCTCCCCTTTGAAGACTTCTTCATCTATTCTACAAATCTCTAAGTGTTAAAATCCTCCCCCTCTCTTAGTAGTGTTCTCGTCCAACACTATCCCCCTCCCCCTTGGCCGAGAGCCCTCCCCCCCTCTTTGTGGTGCTAATGGTAGGGTACCCCTAGCCTAGTTGCTTTCGTATAATACCCCCCCCTTTTTGTGGTGTAGAAATACTCTCAAAAGTATTGTTATAATGCCCAAATTACCTTAGCCGTATACCTTGTAGTATTCTAAGGTTATACCTATACGAAAAGCCGGAAAATACTATTATACTTCCCGTCAGTCACAAAACCGAAACCCTAGGGAAATCTCCATAGTCAGTTGGAGTATTATGTAGAAGTTGGTTAGAACTTCTAAGGGTGGTTTAGAGCGGGTTGGAGCGCTCGGAGTTGGAGCTAAACGTTGCCCAGGATCGACATTTATACTTGGATAATTATGGGCTTATCGAGGTAATTATCTTGTCCCTATCAGAATTGGAGTTTACATGATGTTAGAATATATAGTTGAAGTATACTATATATAGAACTGAACTTAGTGTTGTGGCAATGTCCTTGGACTTAAGCCTGAATTTAAAGAAGAGAACTGAACTGTAATTACGTAGGACTGTATTACAGTAGACTTGTGTAGTTTGGCGGGTAGGGAAGGGCTGCCCAATTTTCCGTAGGATCTTGCATCTAGATTTATTCTACCGAGTAGTCTAGACTTTGATAGACTTGTGTAACCTGTATAGGTTGAATGTTCTGCAAGTAGCATGTGCTACTTGAGAAGGTGGACCAGCTGGCGGTTATAGCCGCTGAAGCGATTTGCTAATAGTCGATAATCGTCGCGAGGTATGTGAACCTCTTCCTATCTCTCCTAGCATGATATGTGTATAACTATGTAGTACGGTAGACGTACGTGTGTTAATTGAACGTAGTTGTACGGCAATGTCTTTTGACTTAAGCCCGAATAATAATAATCTTGAAGTAGTTCAAGAGAATTAAGAACTGTTTTTAAAAGAAGAGTAATACTTGGTTTTAAAATCTTAAGAGTTATACTAGCTTTATGGGAAGTTAGGTATAATGGCTTAAGAGAGATAAAACGAATGATTTATTTATTTTAGAAGTTAAGAGACTTGATCTTGTAAGATAAGAGACTTAACTTAAATGAATTATATAAATTTTGTGTGAAACCTCATTCGTGAGTAATGAGTACTTGGTTTTTAAAAGGGATAATGTTTTACTGATTTCGGAAATCAGAAATGTGTATCGACAAACCACTGCAGCGTTAATAAAGGAAAATGTATTGAATAATTAAGTATTATTAAAACCAGTAGAAACTTCCATCTGCATAGAAGCTAAGATGAGACAAAATGATATTTCCTAGATCATGGCTGCTGTAATAAGATTGTTATAAACAAGAATATCCTACTCACATATAAGGCTTATGTTTCTCCGATTGTTTAAAAGAGAATTATATTCTTAAATGAATAAAACTATGAACTACGGAACCTTTCTAAAATAAGAAACGTGAACATTTGAAATTAGGCAAACTTGGACGTTTGGAAAATAATGTTGTTACTTGATTTTACAAAGGTAAGTGTTTTGGTTTACTTAAAAGGACAGTCACTCTATTTTATACTACGGGTATTGTGTGACTTATGTGAAAGCAACGGATCTTTTAAAAGATTTAATGTAGGAAGTACTTTAGGGATAGATACCCAAACTTGTTAGCATAAAGTACCTTGTGTGAATAACTTGATTGTGTTGGTTTGAGATAGCCTTGTAAATACTTTCTTGTTGACGTGATAAGTAAATATGTTAGGATGCTACGTGTGTTAGTATCTTGTATGATCATGATGTAAGGGGGTCATTCTTGTTGTGCTTACGTTGTTAAACGTTAAGCCCGTTGTACTATTATTATATCACATACCCCTTTGACTTATTATACCGAGGGCTTGCCACCCTTGATGCGGGTCTATACGGCCTATGCAGTCCTTGTGACTATGCGGAGTGCGGTAGCTCCAGGATTGATCATTCCGGGTGTTTAGCCTGATGCGGGATTCCCTATGCGGTCCGCTGAGACTATGCGGTCTTTTGAGACTATGCGGTCGCGGAGCCTGCGGATACCGAAGGTTGTCGCCGATGCGGGTGTACCTCAGCGTCTAGGACCATGATTCGAGGAATACCTTATGCGGTCCTTGTGACCTATGCGGAGCTGCGAGAGTTCCAGGGATAGACACGCACATTGATACTGCGGGCAAATGGCCAGCTTCGATCATGTGGTGCGGTCTAGAAAGACCTCGTGATACAGTTTATGGCATTTGTGGTACTGAGGGTCTTAGTAGTCGGCTATGCCTTCGCATTTTACCCCCGCACGTTTATCGTGATGACTTTGAGGGCGTGAGTCCCTAACTTGACATGACTGCTTATTTATTGTGAACTGTAGTTTGGTTATCATACATGTCTCCTGCTTTATATAGACTACTATGATTTCATTTACGATTTATTTTCGGCCACATACTCTGCACTGCCAGATCGACCTCCTTCGGGCCGCGTTCATGCCGCAGTAAAGGTACACCGCCGTTGATCCTCGCTCTTAGGGTCACAGTCAATTGGGAAAGCTCCGCTTCTCCGAGGCTTATTCGTATAGTCCTGTTGTAGAGGTGCTACATTCGTGGTATGACGGCCCCGTCCCCGTTGTTGTCATATCATTCGTAGAGGTCAGAGTACCGTTGGCGGTGGTTTGTAAAAAGGATTAAACTGCTCATTTGTAAGAGTTGTTATTTATATATACGCCGAAGGCAAGTTTTCCTCGTAGTAATCGCTTTCGCACTCATTGGTTTCATGTATGTGTTTTATGTTCCATTGATTACTCTGATGTTGTATCACTAGGGTGCCCGGGGTAAGGCACCAGTCACGGGCCCGGGTTCGGGTCGTGACATTGTGGCCCGGACTATCACAATAATAACAAACATTTGTGCCATAACGACATTTCCCCATATGACGCTTACTACATTGGAAACACTGAGGAATATGTGGCCTCGACCGAGAAAGTCCTCTGCTCCTCTGAGAACCTCGACCCCTGGAGCTTGGACCGGCTCCTAAATACCTCGTGGGGTCCAACCTCCCACCTGTGAGCTGCGGGGGTATGTACTGGGTAGGCTGGGACGAATATCTCACTCGCTGCTGAGGATGCTCGCCCAAAAACTCACCGGGATAACCAACCGGTCTAGCCCTCTTACGCTGATTTCCGCGTTGGCCCTCTACCCTCTGTACAACTGTCTGTACTGGCCGAATAACCTCCCGCTGATGAAACTGTAGCACGGCTATCTTGGTCAATAACATAACTGCTTCCCTCATGACCCTATAGTCTTCTCCTAACTGAAAAATTGGAGGCTCTGGTGCTGGGGCCTCAAAACCTGGCGCAGAAGAACTCGCCGACTGCGGAACAACATCCGGTATACCCTGGGCATAAGCCCTATCAACTCTCTGAGTCTGACTAGTAGCTCCTGCTACTCCTTTGCCCTTCGGCGCCGTTCTCCTCGAGGCATAATCAGAACACAAAATCACGCCAGAGAGGAATTATATTACTAACACAGCTCTATGGCACGATCTTAGAGTGAGAAGAATAGAAACCAACTCCTAAATGTCCTGTAGCCTCTTGTTTATGGGTGTGGAGCGCAACACACCGATAATCAAGACATTAGTAGACACGGTCTGTAAACATTCCGAGGATCGATCGCTCGATACCACTGTCACGCCCAACCTGGGCGTGATCGTGCCCTACCCGGGCACCCTTCTACCTTAACAACTAAGTAAATCATGAAATTAAATAACACCTCATTTTTTTAAAACCAATCGTGACGTGCGGCAAAGCCGATAAGGCTGCCATATAATATACATAAACAAAAGACACTACACTGCATACACGCAGTCCAAACCCACATATGAATACGCACTTCTAAGAGTTTTATCAACTATGACGGACAAGGCCCCACTGCATCTATAATCAGATAAAAGCTCAGCATCGAAAGAACTTATACCAAAAGATAAACTCTCAACAAAAGGAGCTATCCAAAACTCGGCAGGTCCTACACTGCCGATCACCAAACAACAGACCTAAACTCACAGATGAACGCAGCCTTCAAGGAGGTCAAGACAAGAATGTACCAAGTATGTGAAATGAAGCATCAGAATGAAATCATAACAGTCTAAACAAAACAGGAGACATGTATGATAGCCAACATACAGTACACAATACATAAACAGTCATATCAAGTCAGAGACGCATGCCCTCAAAGTCACTACTCAAATAACAGTACACAGTGCCTTACTAACAATGAGAGAAAATAGTAGTATACTTACAATATAAAATAGGAAACTCACAATCAAATCATGGGTAGCAAATCCATGGAAACAGGTGGTATAACGTCTTGGGGGTTTACCCCTCATTTATACTCTTACCCTGAGGCAGGTGGTATAACGTCTTGGGGGTTTACCCCTCATTTATACTCTTATCCTGGAGAAGGTGGTAAAACAGGTGGTATAATGTCTTGGGGGTTTACCCCTCATTTATACTCTTACCCTGGAGAAGGTGGTATAACGTCTTGGGGGTTTACCCCTCATTTATACTCTTACCCCATCTCAACCGGCCGTCACACAATAAATAAGCAAGTTATGAAATCCCCCTAACTTCTTATTAGTCTTATTCATATACACTCTCATTTTAGTTTACTTAAGGCACTAACATGACATTATAAATCCGGGAATCTAACCCGCCTCCTGGTCACATGCCCCGGAATCCCACATCGTAAGCATGTCCAAGGAGTAACACAAATAATGGAAGCATACCCGTGGAATCCCACATCACTGTCGGTACGTCCAAGTAAACTCACAACAAGACAGTCGACCCTCCAACCGAGAGTCACGACAACGTAATAAAACATAATACTTGCACTCAAAGGCTATCACCAGCATACATAGGCAAGTTCATAAAATCTATAGACTTTCATTTTATAAACTCAAGGCACTTATAGAATAATTCTCAATTAAACAAGCCAAAGTACTTATCAAGGCACCCATCGAATAATTCTCAATTAAACAAGCCAACGTACTTATCAAGGCACACATAGAATAATTCTCAATTAAACAAGCCAAAGTACTACGTACGTACATTCTTTTCAAAAGACTCATTTTTATGTAAAACCCCAAGATACTAACACCCATAGTATCAATGTATGTCTATTTTTCAAAGTAAGTTACTACACTTTTAGAAAACTCTTTTCAGAGCTTGAAATCAAGTAACTTCAAATTTTCACAATCTAGGCAACTTATGCCTAATAATCAAAATAGACAACTTTCTTAACCTTCCATAAAGCCGTTATAACCAACTTCCCATAAAGTCGTTATAACCCTTTATGGTTTTAGACATATTCATTCCTTTTTATAACCAAGAGACTTATACTTAAAACCAAGTATCACATACTTACAAATCAAGTTTCTTAACTTTCAAAATACTTCAAGTCTCTTAATATTTAGAAAACAAGTTTCTTCTACTTTTAAACCTCGGGTAACTCACACCTTTAAAACAAGTTACTTCTCTTAAATCATGTCATTTCTCCTCTCTTAAAACAATTAAGTAAATCACTCCTTTAACTCCCCTAAAGTCATTACAACAACCCTTAGGTTTTGGAACTAAGGCACTAGCCAAAAGGTTTGGAAACCACTTCCTTTTCAAGACTCTATGTACTTTAAGTAAAATACTTTCACTTTTAAGAATCCAAACTTCACTAAGGAAATGGATTATACAACGTACAATTTAAACATCAAAGTACAATCAAGGGAGTACATAGAACGAATTCTATTTTAGGCAATCCAAATACAACCAAGGAATGGATCATTTAAGGAGTAGGACATACTTTCTTTATCTTAAGGAATCATGCTAGAATATGAGATAGTTCACATACCTTTTCGGCTAAATCCACAAGCTAAGCCAAATACGCCGTACGTAGAAGTGTCAACCTATAATGGTCACAACAAGACTATCAACTTCTAGTCTCTAACGTAGAATAATACTAAGCATACGGTCTCTAATTCTACGGAAAATCGGGCAGCACTTCCTTTGTTTCTACTCACTTTGCCACCTTTTTCAAGGCCGAATACAATAACCAACATGCCACATTTAAGGCTCAAAACAACAACCAAACAAAGGGGATTACACGCCTTACAATACGTGTAAAATTCCGCCCCACAATTAATACGAAGTAGTTCCATATTCAAGCCATTCTCGGCCAACAACATAACCAACAATTCAAAGTCTTTTCCAATCCTTTTCCAATTCCAAGTTCAAAGGTCTAACATGTTATATAGTCATAAACAACTTCAACAACTACAATTTCCTTCTTTATACAACATGCGACGACTTAAACTAATAATCAACTTGAATTGTAATCTTAAGGCTAAACATGCTAGTTTTCGTATTAGGGTTCCAATAGCCAAAACACTTATCAAACCTCATAATATATAACTCATGCTTGCTAATATCCATAGCTACAATGATAAGTAAACCTTAATTGCTAAAACGACAAAATTATACCTTTATAAGCCCTTAAAATTTCCAAGATTCAAAGTCGCGCCTTAGCAATTCTTAGCTCCTTTCCTTATGTTCCAATCCGCTCCAAGCACTCCTTAGAAGCCTATGAAGAACCCATCTTCAAGTTCTAACTTCAAAGTTGAAGAACTCCTTAAGTTTCCGTCTTGCGACTAATACGAAAACGTCGTTTTTCCGAAATATTTCTATTGAGATAACCTTATAATACTCTTAGGAACCTTGGGTTTAAGTCTTGTGAACAATGGATCAAAACTACAAAATTTTTGTGTGGAGGATAGCCAAACCCGAGAGCTATGTTGTGTGCACAAGAGTTTCTCTAATTTTTCTAAGTGTTTCAAGAGCTTGTCTTGCACTAGTGTAGTATATAAAACATATTGGAGGGCTTATATTACAACACATGAGTGGCTAGGATGACTTTCACTAGGATTAAGCACAAGTGGCAAGTTGACTTGGTCAACAATCTCAAGCTTAGCAAGACTTATCTTCCACCATGGTCAATGATCATTTTAGCCTTGCAAAATTCGACCAAGACCAAGTGTGGGGGTGCCACGTGTCGCCCTCTCATTCGTCCATAAAATTCTGTAACCCTCGTGGGCCCCACAAAATGTAAAATTCCTCGGGTGGGCCCCACAAAACGTAAAATTCCTCGGGTGGGCCCCACATGACCAAATCCGTAAAAATAAATTTCCATAATGTTAATAAGTTCCATATTCCTCAAATAATGCATTTTGAGAATCCAATTCTCAACAACTAACATTTTTCCTTTCCGACGTTCGGAAGATTTTCCGTCGGAAAAACAATTCTTCCTTTCGTACTAATTTCCAAGTCTTGATTCCTTACATACATTCTCTTATACATGTCCTGGACTTTCGGGGTGTAACACTAACGCAGGGACATAATGAGCCAACGAGTCGAACTCCACGTTGTACTCCCGAACCGTACGCCCTCTCTCGCCTCAAAGATCGTAAATTTGTCACCGCTTCTCTCATCTGCGGAGGCAAGAAATGGCTGAGAAATGCCTTCGAGAACTCGTCCCATACAGCTGGAGGCGCATGCTCCCCCCGGGACAACTCCCACGACCAAAACCACCGATCGCAGATCACGCAATGATGCGAACCTAAGACCACCAACTCGGTCTCCAAGCCTCGATCACTCACGATCCGTCAGAATCGCTTGATGAACTCCTCGCGGATCATCCTCGTGTCTCGACCGTAGAACTCAAAGTGGTGTAGCTCAAAAGTCCGTAGTCTCAAACTATCTCGATGCGGGGTGAACTACGGGTGCTACGAACCTCGACTCTCGTGCCCTCGTGTCAGCCACAATCCTAGCTAGTAATCGCCATCACCTTATAACCCATATCCTCTGCTCGGCCGGATCGAGGCTCGTGCATCGTGGCCTCAGTAGAGACCGCTGCTGCTCTACTCGCAGCTCCCTCTGCTGCCTTGCCCTTCTGGGCCCTGATTGCCTTGCGTGGAGGCATAACTGGCATAAAAGAATACGTCAGAAAGAGTCCAACTTCCAACACAGCTCTAAGGCACGATCTCAGAGTGAGAAGAAATAGAAACCAATCCTAGATATCCCATAGCCTCCTGATTATAGGTGTGGTGCACAACACACCGATAATTAAGACTCTACTTGATACGGTCTGTAGACACTTTCCGAGGATTAACTGCTCTGATACTACTTTTGTCACGACCCGATCTCGGGCCCGCGACTGGTGCCTTACCCCGGGCACCCTAGTGATAACAACATCAGAGAAAATCAGCGGAAATAAAATTAAAACAGGAAACAAGAGACAACATAAGAAAACAGGCTAACCAAACTGTCACCTTCATGTATATACATATATATAAAACCGAACAGTTAAAATCCTTTACAACCCTACCCACAACAGTACTACAGACCTCTAAGAATGTAACAACAACTATGACGGGACAGGGCCCCGCCATACCCCTGAATTTACAAGTACCTACAATGACAGGGGACTATACCAAAAGATAAGCCTCCGAAGAAACGGAGCTTCCCAACGCTGAACTGCGATCCTATGAGCGAGGATCAACAACTGGTGTACCTCTACCTGCGGCATGAACGCAGCCGGGCGAGGTCAAGATAACAGTACCAAGTATGTGAAATCGAAAATATCAGAATGAAATCACATTTCATTATTTTATAAAACCATTTCGCAATAAGTAAACAGTTAGGTCAAGTAAGGGGACGCATATCCCCGAAATGATCACTCACACATAACTATGGGTCTCACGCCCATAATATCAATCATTCCCGTGGAACCCATTCCTCACTGCCGGCAGTACATGATGTAAAACAACACCCATATGTGAACCTGAACACTAGATCCTGCCTGCGTCATCAAACCGATCGGGCCAAGTAGAATAGCCAACTACCAGTCCAAAAGCTAGTCATATCCCTTCACGGGCAAGGTACGGAAGCCAACTACCAGTCCAAAAGCTAGCCACGCAACTGGCCGAGGCAAGTATCTTATGCTAACGTACCCTAGCCTACCGTCTCACGAGATATGACCGAGGCAAGTATCTTAAGCTATCTACCAGAGCCTGCCGATACACGAGAAATGACCAGGACAAGTATCTAAAGTGTGCCTGTAACCACATGTACAAATCAAGCCCGTGATCGCTCGTCACCGCGGTAAGCTTCATGGATTAGCGGTCCATGGACAAATAACATAAACCTTACAATGACCGCATGCCCCGACATCTTACCTCGGTATAAGCATGGCCATGAAACCATCTTACTGGACGCATACCCGTGGACCATCCATCGTGTCAGTAAGTCCAAAGGAAATAACAAAATAATACTCAAAGTGGACGCATACTCGTGGACCATCCAACATGTCAGTATGACCAAAAGAAATAACCAGATAATACTCAAAGTGGACGCATACTCGTGGACCATCCAACGTGTCAGTATGTCCAAACAATCAATCAGATAGCCGGCCCTCCTCGAGAGACACGGTAGCACAGAATCAAAACACTTGCACAACAAAGGCTATCACAACAAGCGTAGGCAAGTTCAAAGTACTTTCATTTTATATCAACGATCCGGGTTTCAACCCCAAAATACTACATACTTTCATTCTTTCAAAAATACCTCTTTTTATGTAAAAGCCACACGGTACCAATACTCGTAGTATCAAAACACGTTTCCTTTTTAAACCAAATTATTTCACCTTCGTAAAAATCTTTACAAGACTTTTAAAATCAAGTACTCTATACTTTTTAAACCAAGTGTTTTTCTTTTAAAACAACATCAAGTATACTTTTAAAACCCAAATAACTTACTCTTTTCAAAACAAGTAACCTATACTTAAATCAAGTTACTTCTCCTTTTCCGAAATCAAGTCGTTTTGCTTTCAAAGTCAAATCTTTCTTTTATTTTCATAAAGTCGTTATAACTAACTTCCCATAAAGCCATTATAACACTTTATGTTTTTAAACAAACAAAATTCATTTCACACACGTACGTCTACCGTACTATATAGTTCACAACAATCATGCTCAAGAGTATAGGAAGAATCACATACCTCTTTGGCTTAATCCACAAGCCAAGTCAAGTATGCCGCGCGTAGAAGATCAACCTATAATAACCACATATATCTGTCACGACCCGTTCCGGGGCCCGTGACTGGTGCCTTACCCGGGCACCCAAGTAGTCATACATCAGAGAAAAACCAGCGGAATATAAAACAACCAAGATATGAAACAGTATAAATAAGACACGCTGAAAAAGTTGCCTTTCGGCATAATGTATATAAATAACCCAAAATGAACGATTACATCCCAACCTTACAACAGTCTATGCACCTAAGAGTTTAAAACAATAATGGCGGGACGGGGCCCCGCCATACCCTGAATACGAATATCTACAACGACAGGACCATACCAAAATGCTAAGCTTCCGAGAAACGGGCTTTCCCAACGCTGCGGTGATCCTAAGAACGGATCAACGGTAGGAGTACCTTTACTCGCGGCATGAACGCGGCCCGAAGGAGGTCGATACAAGTACCAAGTATGTGGCCAAAATATCAGTAAATGAAATCATAGTAGTCTATATAAGGCGGGAGACATGTATGATAAGCCAAAACTACGATTCACAATAAATAGCGTCATGTCAAGTCGTGACTCATGCCTCAAAGTCATCACAATAGAACTGCAGGGTAAATGCGAAGGCGTGGCGACTACTAAAACCACGCACTAACAAGGTCATAAATCAGATTACGAGATCTGTCTAGCATCACATGATCAAAGCCGCCACTCGCCGCGCAGATCTAATGTGCGCATCTAGTCCTCGAACTACCCGCACTCCGCATAGGCCAAACAGATAGGCCCGCATGAGGTATAACCCCGCATCGAGGGTAGCTACTCCCGGAGCGCCCTAGACTCGTCGTCCGCATGGCTACAAGAACCGCATGACCACAAGGGCGCATACTAACCTGAACTCCGCAGTTCCGCATAGGCCATCTGCACCGCATAAGGTATTCTCGAATCATAGGTCCATCGACCCGCAGTCTACCCCGCGACGGAGGCGGCTTAACCGGAGTTATGAATGATATAATATCAACATAACCGATTATTGCTAAACAACATAAGCACAACAAGGAAAAACCCTTTACACAAATATCACAAGATACTAACTCACGTAGATCCTAACATGTTTACTTATCCAGTCAACAAGAAAATATTACAAGACTATCACAAATCAATACAATCAAGTTATTCACACAAGGTACTTTCTACATTATGTTAACAAGTTCGGGTTGTTAGCCCCAAAGTACTTCATGTATTACTCTTTTAAAAGATCCGTTTCTTTTACAAAAGTCACACAATAACCGTAGTATAAAAATAGAGTAATTATCTTTTGAAGTACATTAAAACACTTCTCCTTGTAAAATCAAGTAACAACATTCTTTTCCTAACGTTCAAGTTTGCCTAATTCCAATTACTCAAGTTTCTCATTTTCGAAAGGGTTTGTAGTTCATAGTTTTAATCCTTTAAAACAATTTTGAGAAACATATACCCTAAGTGTGAGTAGGTTATTATTATTCGTAACAATCTTATTACAGCAGCCATGATCTAGTAAATGTAATATCCTTTTGTCTCATCTTAGCTCCTATGCAGATGGAAGTTTCTACTAGTTTTAATAATACCTTATTAGTCAAAATAATTCCCTTTATTAGCGCTGCTGTGGTTTGTTCGACATTTATTCTGATTGGTAAAACATCATTCCTTTTGAAAACCAAAAATACTAATTACTCACTAATGAGGTTTCACACTTTTTAACAAAATTCATATTAGTATAATAAGTCAAGTCTCTTATTTCCTTAAATCAATAAATCGTTCTTTTTATCACTCTTAAGCCGTTATACCTAACCTCCCATAAAGCTAGTATAACTCTTAAGCTTTTAAAACCAAGTGTTACTCTTCTGAAAAAAATGATTCAGTATTCCTTTGAAATGTTTTCAGTTCTTTATTATTCAGGCTTAAGCCGTGAGGCATTGCCGCAAGTGTTGTCGAGCTTAAGCCGTGAGGCATTCCGTAAGTATTATTCAGGCTTAAGTCAAAGACATTGCCGTAGTTATTATTCAGTTAACACATGTACGTCTACCGTACTATATATATTGTAAAATATCATGCTTTAGGAAGAATCACATACCTTCTCGGCGAAAACCTCCTGCCAAGTTGAATATGTCGCGCGCAGAGTGTCGACCTATAACAGTCAAATACGTCTATCAACGTCCAGACTGTACTGTACAAAGTTCTAAGCAGAGGGTTCGTTATTCTATGGTCATTTGGGCAGCACTTCCCTACCCGGTGAGCTACTCAAGTCTACTGTGAAAACAGTCCTATGTAAGTACAGTTCTATTATTCATCTTTTAAACCCTTCTACTGTGATAACAGTTCAATTCTATTCTGCAATATCCTTCTAAGTATTTAATACTTATTCCTATACTTCTACAGTATATATATTCTAATTACAAAAGGAGGATAAGGTTATTTACCTCGGTAAGCCCAATAATATCCTAGATAAAAGTCGCGCCTGAGCAAGGTTTAGCTCCTAAGTTGTGCGCTCCGGTAGCTCCAATAAAACCTTAGAAGTTCTTCACAACTTCTACTAAGCAATACGGGATTTGGGCTAGGTTATTTTGGGCATTATAACAATACTACAAGGCAACTTTTCTCCCACGGGGGGGGGGGTAGTGTTTCGGATAGGCTAGCTTTTGAGGGGTTGCTCTGGCTAGGGCTTAAAAGGGGCGGGGTGTGTTTGGACGAAACAACAAGAGGGAGAGGGAGGGATTTGAGACTTAGATAGATTGCTCAATTTAGGATGAAATAACTCTTCAACAAGGGGGGTATTTATAGGTCAAGACATGGCCAACCAATGGCCAAGATTATGCCAAGTGCAAGGCAAGTGTAGGGTGAGGATTTAGGCAAGTGTCCTTGGCCAACTTGCACACAAAATATCCTACCAACTACTTGACAAAAATTGTCATCCAATTGGCCTCAATGCCGTGTAACATCCATCAATGAGAGGGTGACAAGTGTCGCCCTCTCGTTGGTCCAAAATGTTTCGTCTCTCGGAAAAATTCGCAAAAATTAGAAATGACATAGCCGGAATTTATCCTACGCGTGTTGTGTAAAACGTTTCGTCGAAAAACGACTCTAAACGGGTGTTGTGTACAAAGTGGAATTCGTCCAAGCCAACTAGGGGGGGGGGGGTGACACGTGTCGCCCTCCTACTCGTCCAAAATATTTCATCTTCCGAAAATATCCACAATGGCCAAAATCTCGAAAACAAAGTGGGCCCCACGAAACCTAAATTTTCTCCCGTGGGCCCCACGTGACCATTTCCGAAAATAAAACTCCATAATTCTCTAAAATTCCAAGAAGTCCGAATACCAAATCTGGGAATCCAATTCCCATAAACGAATCTTTTTCCTTCACAAAACCCGGAAACTTTTCCGTGGAAAAATCACCTCTTTCTTCCATTCCAATTCCAATGTCGTATTCTCGTACGTACGTCCTCGCATACATACCTTGAAACTACGGGGTATAACAATATCTATCAATATCTAGTTCTCTTCGTAGCATAATCTAAGTAAACAGTTCCCTATTCTACGGAAAATTCGGCAGCACCTCCCCCCCCCCCCCCCACAATCACATAAATAACCTCCCCCTAACAAGGCCTGCTACCAAGTCAACAACTCCAAGGGGATTACACGTCTAACCGGACGTGTACAATACTGCCTCACAATAATACTACACAAGTCTACTGTAAATACAGTCAAATGTAAGTACAGTTCAATTCTTTATAATCATCCTTCCAATATATCTTATACTCAACTCTAAACTACTACAGTATGTAATATCCAATTACAATAGGGGGACATAGATCATTACCTCGATAAGCCCAAAATTATCCAAGATTATAAGTCGATCCTGAGCAACGTTTAGCTCCAATTCCTTACGCTCCAACCCGCTCCAAGTGACCCTTAGAAGTTTCTAAACAACTTCTCTTAACACTTCAACCAAGCTATGAAGTTTTTCTAGGGTTTCCCTTTGCGACTATTGGAATAAATAGTATTTCCGGGCTCCTAGTATTGAAATAACTTTGGAATACAACTAGAGATACTAGGCTAAGGTATTTGGGATTATACTACAATACTTAGAGTATTTTCTACACAAGTGGGGGGAGGGACGAAAAACAAGCAAAAGGGAGGGGATATTTTGCCTTGGAAAGCTTAAGTGTGGGATGAAATTAGTCTTCAACTTAAGGGGGTATTTATAGAGGAATCAAGGGTCATGATCAATGCAAGTGTGTGGTCAATATTGGTCCATGTGTGTGTGGGTCCCACCACCACATGGCCAACGAAATTGTGCTCCAAGTGTCATGGCCATTTCGGCCAATGGACAAGTGGTCTCCAATTCGGCCAAGGTGCCACATGGGGGTGACACGTGTCGCCCCCCTACTCGTCCAAAATATTTTGTCTTCCGAAAATATCCAAAATATCGAAAACCCCAAAAACAAAGCGGGCCCCACAAAACCGTAAATTTCTCCCGTGGGCCCCACGTGACCATTTCTGAAAATAAAATCCCAAAATTCTAATATAATCCAAGAAGTCCAAATACCAAATCTGGGAATCCAATTCCCATTAACGAACCTTTTTCCTTCACAAAACCCGGAAACTTTTCCGTCGAAAAATCACATCTTTCTTTCTTTCCAATATTATCGTCAGAACTCGCACGCACGTCCTCATACATATACCTGAACTACTGGTATAACAAAAATAAGTAGAATTCTCCATCTGCATAGAAACTAAGATAAGACAAAATTGTATTACATTTTCTAGATTATGGCTGCTTTAATAAAATCGTTATAAACGAGTATAACCTATTCACAACTCATAAAAGTATATGTTACTTAAATTAAAAGAGTTTATGTTATAAAGTTTTAAGACTATGGAAATTGATTTCTAAAAAGGTTATGAGACTTTATTTTTCAAGTTATGAGACTTGATTCTTAAAGAAATGAATGACTTGATTTAGAAAGTTTGGTTGCCATGAATTATTTCAAAAGTTAAGCGGCTTGATTTCAATGGAGAAGGTAACTTGAGTTTTCAAAAGAAGAAGTTTATTGATTTAAAAGAGAAGGAGTTTTATGATTCTTTTTAAGTATTTATGTACGTAGTACTTTTGGGTTTAATTTTCCCTAAAGTAATAAGAAATAAAAGTGCCTTAAGTTCTCTAAAGTGAAAGGTTGTTATAATAGCTTTATGGGAAGTTGTTATAACGACTTAAGAAGAAGTGAAAAGATGGTTTAAAATGTTATGTAAAGAGACTTTATCGCGTCCCAGGAATGAGTCGGGCCGTATACCTTTATGGGCAGACTTATATGACTTTATCGTGTCCCAGAAATGGGCCGGGCAATATACCTTTATAGGCAGACTTACATGACTTTATCGCGTCCCAGGAATGGGCCGGACATTATACCTTTATGGGCAGACTTATATGACTTTATCGCGTCCCAGGAATGGGTCGGACGGTATACCTTTATGGGCAGACTTATATGACTTTATCGCGTCCCAGAAATGGGCCGGGCAGTATACCTTATGGGTAGACTTATATGATTTTATCGCATCCCAGGAATGGGTCGGGCAGTATACCTTTATGGGCAGACTTATATAACTTTATCGCGTCCCAGAAATGGGCCGGGCAGTATACCTTTATGGGCAGACTTATATGACCTTATCGCGTCCCAGAAATGGGTCGGGCAGTATACCTTTATGGGCAGACTTACATGACTTTATCGCGTCCCAGAATGGGCCGGGCAGTATACCTTCGTGGGAAGATTTTTATGAATTCGTCGTGTCCCGCAAATTGGTCGGGTTACATTATCACGTATGGATAATCAAAGTGAACTCCAAAATGAGGTGTCCCTCCATAAAGGGCCGGATTATGTTATGCAAGATACGTAAGTTATATGTTTATGAACTTGATGATTTTTCCTAAGTATGCACGTAAAAATTTGACTATAACTCTTATTGAAAAATGGGAAAAGATAATAATGTGTGATTAAGTTCATGAGTTGTAATGGCACGGTAGGACCTGATATTTACTTTTTATACTTGCCCCTGTCATTCTTTTGTACAATTATGATTTGTTTACTGTACATTGTTTCCGTTCCATATTCGGTTTTGTTATCGACCCCGGCCGCGTTCATGCCCGCAGGTTTTAGGTACACATGTTGATGATCCTCGCTCTAGGATCTCTGTTCAGTTTTGGGTAAAAGCTCTATTCAATCCGGAGGCTTATCTTTGGTTCAGATCTCTGGTATTGTCGGTTGTTGTACATTCAGGGGTATGGCGGGTCCCTGTCCCGTCACAGTAGTTATGTCAATACTCTTTGAGGTCTGTAGTCATATCTTGTGGGTCAGCTTGTAAAAGAAAAAAGAGGTGACTGCTTTTGGCTATATATATATATATATATGTCCAGGGTGGTAGCCTTATCGGCTAACCTGTTGTTTATTTCTTGTTGATTTATTTTATAAGTTTAATGTATGTTCCGCTGATTATCTCTGATGTATACCTGTGTGGGTGCCCAGGTAGGGCACCAGTCGCGGCCCGGGGTCGGGTCGTGACAGGTTGTTATAATAGCTTTATGGGAAGTTGTTATAACGACTTAAGAAGAAATGAAAAGATGGTTTAAAATGTTATGTAAGGAAAATTACACCGAGCCTACAAATAGGTCGGGTTATGTTAAGAGATACACCGAGCCTACATATAGGCCGGGTTATGTTATGAGATACACCGAGCCTACAAATAGGTCGGGTTATGTTATGAGATACACCGATCCTACAAATAGGTCGGGTTATGTTAGGAGACACACCGAGCCTACAAATGGGTCGGGTTACGTTATGTGACTTTACCGCGTCCCAGAAATGGGTCGGGCAGTATACCTTTATGGGAAGACTTATGTGACTTTACCGCGTCCCAGAATGGGCCGGGAAGTATATCTTTATGGGCAGACTTATGTGACTTTACCGCGTCCCAGAAATGGGCCGGGCAGTATACCTTGATGGGCAGACTTATGTGACTTTACCGTGTCCCATAAATGGGCCGGGTAGTAAACCTTTATGGGCAGACTTATGTGACTTTACCGCGTCCCAGAAATGGGCCGGGAAGTATACCTTTATGGGCAGACTTATGTGACTTTACCGCGTCCCAGAATGGGCCTTGCAGTATACCTTCGTGGGAAGGCTTTTTATGAATTAACCGTGTCCCGCAAATGGGCGGGGTTACATTATCACGTATGGATAATCAAAGTGAACTCCAAAATGAGACGTCCATCCATAAAGGGCCGGATTAGTTATGCAAGATAAGTAAGTTATGTGTTTATGAACTTGATGATTTTTCCTAAGTATGAATGTAAGAATTTGATTATAACTCTTATTGAAAATGGGAAAAGATAATAATGTGCAATTAAGTTCATGAGTTGTAATGGCACGGTAGGATCTGGAATTTACTTTTTATACTGCCCCTGTCATTCTTTTGTACAGTTATGATTTGTTTACTGTACCTTATTTCCGTTCCATACTCGGTACATGTTGTACTGACCCCCTTTGGGGGGCTGCGTTCATGCCCGCAGGTGTTAGGTACACAGGTTGGTGATCGTTGCTCTTAGGATCTCTGTTCAGTTGTTTTTGGAAAAACCTCCATTTATTCCAGAGGCTTATCTTTTGGTACGGATCCCTGTTGATATAGATTTATGTATATTCAGGGGTATGGCGGGGCCCTGTCCCGTCACAGTGGTTATGTCAAAATTCATAGAGGTCTGTAGTCATATCTTGTAGGTCGGTTTGTAAAGAAAAGGGATGTTACTGCTTTTGTCTATGTATTTATATATCCAGGAAGGTAACCTTATCGGCTAACCTGTTATTTATTCTTGTTGATTTACGTTCGAGTTTTATGTATGTTCCGCTGATTATCTCTGATGTATACCTGTAGGGTGCCAGTCGCGGGCCCGGGGTCGGGTCATGACAAAAGTGGTATCAGAGCAGTTAGTCCTCGGAAAGTGTCTACAGACCGTGTCTAGTAGAGTCTTGGTTATCGGTGTGTTGTGCACCACATCTATAACCAGGAGGCTATGATCGGTGTATTTTATATACACCTTTTGAGTCAGTTTTAGTTAGTCTTTTGTCCCGTTTCGCACATATAAGTGTCGTATTAGGATAGTTTTCCTTTCTTTCGAGTCAAAGTGGTTAAAATGGCCAATTGGCGGAAAAGGAGCTAAAAGAGGGCGAAAGAGGAGATTCCAGAGTAGCAGAGAAAGTGGCGAACGCAGGTCGAAACCAGCACGGCCGACGCCTCCTGCGATTAGAAGCGAGCCGGCGCCACTATCCGCAGAGGCTGCGAAGACTGGCGCGCGCGCTCATGTCAGCAAGTGCAGGGCCGCGGCGCCTAAACATCCGAGAAGCTACAGAAGTTGCAGCGCCGCGGCGCCCTCAGACAGCAGAAATCAGGGCCGCGGCGCCAAATCATCCGACGGATTGCAGAATTTCCGGCGCCGCGGCGCCGACGCGGAAAAATAAGGTTTTCAGACGGATTTTGGGCCAGGCCTGCAGGGAAAAGTTGAGGCGGTTTTCAGCCTATAAAAGGAGAACCCTAGGCAGTTTTTAAGGGTTCCCTTTCTTGCACAACACAAGATTTTCTTGCTTGGAGATTGGAGACCTAAACTTAGTAATTTCTTTCCTTTTTCTTTTTCTTTATTTCAGTTTTTGCATGATGAACTTTGAATTAGTTCTTGTCATATTTATGGCTAGGAACTAATTCTCATATAGGGCTTTCCATGTTAATTCTCTAGAAACTTATGTTATGATTTAATGCATATGTCTATGGTTATTCTTCTTTGAGAGATCTATCCAATAATTGTGTTGAATGCTTGGTAATTAATTGACAACTAATTATCACTATATGATTTCTAATCAGACTCCGAAAGGAGGGGATTGTGAATATGTTGTAAGTTGGGTAGACATTCTTGGATTGGGGATGAAAATACCTCAATTATTTATGTAGCGTTAATGAGAGGCTTAACAACCCTAATTTTGTGCATGGTGCATGACGGTTAACTAGGTTTTTGCTCTTAATCCTCCTATAGAGTTATCCTTATCACCGAAAGGTAGGTAAGGTGCGATACTGGAGTTGAGTGTTTATATAACCCTAACGGGAGTATAAAACGATTTCGTAAACCTGCTTTCTCCGAAAGAAGAAGATCATAGTTCGTTGCATTAATAAATAACATAAGCAGATAGTTGAAGAGACATGGAAACCCTATTCTCATCACCACTGAAGTAAACCCTTATAGTTAAATAGCTTTTATAATTCTTAGTTATAAACAACAAATCCAAATATCAATTTACCAAATAGATACCAAAAGATAGATAGTTGGTAATTGAACCCTAATCCTTGTGGACGATATTCGGTCTTATCAAGACTATACTACTTGTCACGATAACGTGCACTTGCGTTTAAAGTGTGTGCATCTTACCGCGCATCAAGTTTTTGGCGCCGTTGCCGGGGATTAGGCATAGTTCAGTATCAAATTTGTCTATTTTTAATTTCTAATTTGGTTTTTAATTTTCACTGTTATTTTTAATTTTTACGTTTTTTTTTTCTTTTTTTTTCTTTTCTTTTCTTCATTTAATTCGAAAAGTTCGACGTGTCGTGATTCTTTGTTGGTTTTGATTTATCTCAGGAATCTTTTAGATATGGATTTTTACTGTCAATATGATAGAGAACCAACCGTAGATGAATAGAGGGAAGAATTACGAGAAGCTATACTCAGTTTCACGAGATACCAAAATCAGTTCATGGACGAAACAAGAATGGCCATGAAGAAGTTGGAAACGCAAATAGCAGAACTCGCGATCATATTCAACAGCGAACCGCAAGAAGAGCAATCTGCACCGGGGGTAGGCAATAAGGAAACACAATGTCAGGCAATTGACCTGAAGGATGCCGAATCAGGGGAGAGAGAAAGTTCGCGGCGAAGCGCGCGCACAAGCATGGCCGCGGCGTCGAAGATTCTGAGACAATGCATGAGCAGTCACGAAGGTTCCGCATCCGAGACAGTAGAGAGTGGCGCGCGAGCCTAAGATCGAGCGCGGCGCCCGAAGCGATACTTTTGCAGAAGCTGTAGCAACTGCACCCCAGGTGATAATACCATATCCCCAGAAGTTAAAAACATGTACTCTTTACAAACAATTCTCTAGATTCGTGGAGGTCCTCAAACAATTGCAACTCAACATCCCGTTTGCTGAAGCATTAGAGCAAATGCCGAGCTACGTCAAGTTCATGAAGGATGTGCTTAGCAAAAAAAGGAGGATAGAGGACTACGAAACAATGATGTTGACTGAGGAATGTAGTGCCATCCTACAGAGACAACTGCCTCAGAAGTTACAAGATCCTGGGAGCTTCACCATCCCATGCACCATTGGAAAGTTTGAATGTCAAAAAGATGTTATACCCCATAGTTCCAGGGTATATATGTGAGAATGTACGTACGAGAATACGACAGAAATTTTGGAAAGAAAGGAAGATGTGATTTTTTCGACAGAAAAGTTTCCGGTTTTTGTGAAGAAAAAGGTTCGTTAATGGGAATTGGATTCCCAGATTTGGTATTTGGACTTCTTGGATTATTTTAGAATATTGAGATTTTATTTTCGGAAATGGTCACGTGGGGCCCACGGGAGAAATTTACGGTTTTGTGGGGCCCGCTTTGTTTTTGAGATTTTCGATATTTTGTATATTTTCGGAAGACGAAATATTTTGGACCGATCGGGGCGGCAGTGTCACCCCATGTGGCACCTTGGCGAAATGGTGGGACAGTGGCTAGACAACTGTCCCTCGGCGAATGGGCTAACAAGTGGCAAGCCACTTGTCTAGCAATTTCGTTGGCCATGTGGTGTGGTGGGACCCACACACACATGGCCCAATCTTGACCATACACTTGATAAGATCTTGGCCCTTAATTCCTCTATAAATACCCCCTTAAGGTTGAAGAGTATTTTCATCCACACTTGAAGATTTTCCATAGCAAATACTCCCTCCCTTTATGTTATACCCCGTAGTTGCAGGGTATGTATGTGAGGACGTGCGTACGAGAGTACGACAGAAATTTTGAAAAGAAAGAAAGATGTGAGTTTTCGACGGAAAAGTTTCCGGTTATTTGTGAAGAAAAAGGTTCGTTAATGGGAATTGGATTCCCAGATTTGGTATTTGGACTTCATAGATTATATTAGAATTTTGAGATTTTTTTTTCGGAAATGGTCACGTGGGGCCACGGAGAAATTCTGATTTTGTGGGCCCGCTTTGTTTTGAGATTTCCGGTATTTTGGATATTTTGGAAGACGAAATATTAGGCGAATCGGGCGACACGTGTCACCCATGTGGCACCCTTGGCGAATTACCTTTGTGCACAACACGATTAAGTCGTTTTTAAACGAAGTTTTGCATAACTTGCGAGGAAAATTCCGACTATGTCGTTTTGTATTTTTGCGGATTTTTCCGAGCGACGGAACATCTTTGGGCCAACGAGAGGGTGACACTTGTCACCCTCAAGTGACGGTTTGGGTAGGCAAGGGGGGGACGTCTTCCTCCCTTGTTTTGTGCCTTGTTTTGGCCTTGTTTGGTGCATTGTTTTGTGGAGTGTTTTGTGGAGTAGGGTTTAGGGTGCACTTGGCTTAATCTTGCCCTTACACTTGCTATACACTTGGAAGGATCTTGGCCCTTGGTTGGCCTTTGGTTTTGCTATAAATACCCCCCTAAGTGTGAAGACTTCATCCATTCCAAAAACTTCCAAGTCTTGAAACCCTCTCCTCCCCCTTTGTGAGCTCTTAGCCGAGAGCCTCCCCCCTCCCCCTTTTCGTGTGGCCTTTGGCCGAGGGGTTCTCCTCCCTCCCCCTTTGTGGTGCCTTGGCCGTGGGGTACCCCCCCCCTAGCCTAGTTGTTTTCGTATAATACCCCTCCCTTGTGGTATTGAAATACTTCTCCTAGTATTGTTATAATGCCCAAAATACCTTAGCCTTGTACCTCGTAGTATTCCAAAGATACCTCTTTACGTAGAGTCCGGAAATACTACCTTTTGTCCTTTTAGTCTCAAACCGAAACCCTAAGGAAATCTTCATAGTTGGTTGAAGTATTTGAGTAGAAGTTGGTTAGAACTTCTAAGGGTTGTTTGGAGTGGTTTGGAGCGCACAAAGTGGAGCTAAACCTTGCTCAGGATCGACATTATAACTTGGATAATTTTGGGCTTGTCGAGGTAATTATCTTGTCCCTCTATTGTAATTGGAAATTACATGTTTGTTAGAATATATAGTTGAAGTATACTATATATAGCTTAGTACTGCGGCAATGTCTTTTGACTTAAGCCTGAAGAATAAAGAATCCGAATCAGATTTACATAGGGTGTATTGCGATAGACTTGTGTAGTATTCGAGTAGAATTGTACACGTCAGGTTAGACGTGTAAACCCCACGGTTGGCTTGGTAGCGGCCTCGATAGAGAGGAGATTTACGCTGTCATGTGGGGAGAGTCTTCGAATTTTATGGAGAAAGTTACAACTGGTGGTTTGGGGGTAATAGCGGTTGGTGACCTTTATAGGTGAAAGTACTAAGATTATCGTATTCTACTCGAGAGTGGAAAGGGCTAGCAAGGTTGTAGTACTTGGAGCATTTTGCTTATTGTCGATAAATCGTCGCGAGGTATGTGAACCTCTTCCTATCTTTTCTAGCATGATTGTTGTGAACTATGTAGTACGGTAGACGTACATGTGCTAAGTGATTTGGTTGGTTTAAAACATAGGGTGTTATAATAGCTTTATGGGAAGTTAGTTATAACGACCTTATGTAGTGAAAATGGTTTACTGATGTTAGAAGTTAAGAGACTTGATCTTATAAGATAAGAGACTTAACTTATTTGTTTTAATGTGGATGTTTGTGTGAAACCTCATTCGTGAGTAATGAGTACTTGGTTTTTTAAAGGGATAATGTTTCTTGATTTCGAATCGAATGTGTATCGACAGCACCAACTGCGGCGTTAATAAAGGAAAATGTATTGAATAATGATGTGTTGTATTAAAACCAGTAGAAACCTCCATCTGCATGAAGCTAAGATGAGACAAAATGATATTACATTTTCTAGATCATGGTTGTAATAAGATCGTTATAAACAAGAATAAACTACTCACATATATGACATATGTTACTCAATTGTTCTAAAAGGAATCAAGTGATTAAGTTTGGGAACTATGAAACCATTTGAAAATGAGAAGCTTGAGTAATTGAAACTAGGCAAGCCGAACTTAGGAAAGAATGTTGTTACTTGATTTTTGAAAAGGAAGGTGGGTTGGTCATTCTAATACTACGTATCGGGTGACTTTTATAAAAGTAATGGATCTCTTTAAACGAACTTAACGTATGTAGTACCTTGGGGTTAAAAACCCGGACTTTGGCATAAAATGAAAGTACTTTGAGTTGTTGTGAAACTTGCCTATGCTTGTTGTTGTGAAACTTGCCTATGCTTGTTGTTGTGAAACTTGCCTATGCTTGTTGTTGTGAAACTTGCCTATGCTTGTGATGATAGCCTTTGTTGTGCAAGTGTGGTATTTACGTTACCGCGTCTCTCGATAGAGGGCCGGTCGACTTGTTGAGAACTTACTTGGACGTGCTGGCAGTGATGGAGAATTCCACGGGTATGTTTCCATTTTGATTACTGTCTTGTTGATGATGTCACATGGACATGTCTACACCGAGGTAGAATTCCGGGGGCATGCGGCCATGCGGTCGGGTTGATTACCCGATATATTGTTATTGTGGTTACATGGACATGTATAACACGAGTTAGAATTCCGGCACGTGGCCACGCGGCAGGTTGATCACCCAGTATATTAATGTTGATGTCACATGTACGTGTCTACACCGATGCAGAATTCCGGGGGAATGTGGCCATGGGGCATTGGTATTATTGTTGCATCATGGACATGTCTACACCGATGCAGAATTCCGGGGGCATGCGGCCATGATGCGAACATGATTGATGTTGTGGGCGTGAGACCCATAGTTATATTTGAGTGATGACTTGAGGGCGTGAGTCCTCGATCGACATGATCGCTTTTATGTTGTGATCGTAGTTTGGTTATCATACATGTCTCGCTTTATATAGACTAGTATGATTTCATTCAAGATTTTACGCTTTCACATACTTGGTACATTGTCTTGACCTCGCCGGGGCTGCGTTCATCTGCGCAGTAGAGGTACATCGATCGTGGATCCTCGCCTTAGGATCTCGATTCGGCGTTTTGGAAGCTCCGTTTCTCCGAGGCTTATCTTTTGGTATGTGTTCCTCGAGTTGTAGGTTCTTGTACATTCGTGGTATGGCGGGCCACTGTCCGTCATAGTTGTTGTAAATCTTAGAGTGCAGAAATCTTGTTGTGGGCAGGGTTTGTAAAAAAAAAAAGGATTAAACTGTTCGTTTTGTAAGAGTTGTATTTATATATGTTATTGGAAGGTAACCGTTGGGTTGGCCTGTTTTATGATCATATATCTTGTTTCTTGTTTAAAGTTTTATTTTCCGCTGGTTTTCTCTGATGTTGTGTCACTAGGGTGCCCGGGATAAGGCACCAGTAACGGGCCCCGGGACGGGTCGTTACACTTTAGCCCTATTTCGTCCCCCTCCCCCCTCTTGTGTAGAAAATACTTGGTGTATTGTTGTATAATCCCAAATACCTTGGCCTAGTATCCCTAGTAGTATTCCAAAATTATTTCAATACTAGGAGCCGGAAATACTACTTTATTCCAATAGCCGTAAAGTGAAACCCTAGAAAAATCTTCCTAGCTTGGTTGAAGTATTTAGAGAAGTTGTTGGAAACTTCTAAGGGTCGCTTGGAGCGGGTTGGAGCGTAAGGAGTTGGAGCTAAACGTTGCTCAGGATCGACTTATAACTTGGATAATTTTGGGCTTATCGAGGTAATGATCGCCCCTATTGTAATTGGATATTACATGTTGTAGTAGTTATACTAGAGTATATTATATTGGACGGATGATTATAAAGGTTTGATCAGATTTACATTGACTGTATTTACGGTAGACTTGTGTAGTATTATTGTGAAGTTAGAATTGAACACGTCCGGTTAGACGTGTAATCCTGGAGTTGTTGGCACAGTAGCGGGCCTTGATAGGAGGAGATTTATTTGATAAGCGGGGAGGTCTTTGAATTTTTACGTAGAATAAGGAATCTTGTACTTAGAATATTCTACGAAAAGAACTAAAGATTGATAGATATTGTCACGACCCGAACCTGGGCCCGTGACTGGTGCCTTACCCCGGGCACCCTAGTGATACAACATCAGAGTAATCAGCGGAACATAAAACACATACATGAAACAAATGAAGTACAAAACAGTAATCTGAGGAAAACTTACCTTTCGGCATATATATAAATAACAACTCTTACAAATGAACAGTTTAATCCTTTTTACAAACCCTGCCCACAACAGTACTACAGACCTCTAAGAAATGATATGACAACAATGGCGGGACAGGGCCCCGCCATACCCCTGAATGTAAATACCTACAACGACAGGGGACTATACCAAGATAAGCCTGCGGAGAAACGGAGCTTTCCCAAACGCATCGTGACCCTAAGAGCGAGGATCAACGGCGGTGTACCTTTACTGCGGCATGAACGCAGCCCCGGCGAGGTCGATAACAGTACCAAGTATGTGAAACATGAAGATCTCGTAAATGAAATCATAGTAGTCTATAGAAAGCGGGAGACATGTATGATAACCAAACTACGATTCACAATAAATAAGCGATCATGTCTGTCGTGACTCACGCCTCAAAGTCATCACTCAATATAACAATGGGTCTCACGCCCGAACATCAATCATGCCCGTGGAATACCTTCCTCACCGCCATCAATGATAGAAAAGCACCAAGGAATACATATGAACAGCAGGTCCACTGTGTCCAAATAAAGCGATGCGAGGGTAAATGCGAAGGCATAGCCGACTACTAACACCACAGTACTAACAAGGTCATAAATCAGATCATGATATCTGTCTGACCGTCACATGATCAAAGCTGCTGGTCGCCGCAATATCAAATGTGCGCGTCAGCCACGAACTCCCGCAGCTCCGCATAGGCCAATCTCATAGGCCGCATGAGGTATAACCCGCATCGAGCGGCTACTCCGGCATCGCCCCGACTCGCGATCCGCATGGCCACATGCACCGCATGACCGTAAAGTCCGCACTAACACGGAACTCGTTGCTCGCGCATAGGCCCCCGTGACCGCATGAGGTATTCTCGAATCATGGTCCTGCATCGCTGAGTCTACCCGCGTCGGAGGTAAGCTTAACCCCGGAAACACGGTGAGTGGTATAATACCAACATAACGGTTTATCGTTTAAACAACATAAGCACAATCAAGGAAAACCCTTTACACACACATCACAGAATACTAACACACGTAGCATCCTAATATGATTACTTATCAAATCAACACGAAGGTATTTCAAGGCTATCACAAACCAATACAATCAAGTTATTCACACATAAGGTACTTTCTACTATATGATTAACGAGATCGGGTTTTTATCCCCAAAGTACTTTATACAATAACTCTTTAAAGATATGTTACTTTCACAAAAGTCACACAATACCCGTAGTATATAACAATAGAGTGATTATCTTTTGAAGTAAATCAAAACACTTCTCTTTGTAAAACCAAGTAACAACATTCTTTTTCAAACGCGTCAAGTTTGCCAAATTTCAAATGTTCACGTTTCTTATTTTAGAAAGGTTTCGTAGTTCCTAGCCTTATTCGTTTAAGAATATAATTCTCTTTTAAACCATCTGAGAAACATAAGCCTTATGTGTGAGTAAGATATTCTTGTTTATAACAATCTTATTACAGCAGCCATGACCTAGGAAATATCATTTTGTCTCATCTTAGCTTCTATGCAGATGGAAGTTTCTACTGGTTTTAATAATACTTAATCTGTCAAAACATTTCCTTTTTCTGCTGCGGTGGTTTGTCGATACACATTCGATTTCAAATCGAAAACCTTCTTAAGCCTTTATACCTATCTTCCCATAAAGCTAGTATAACTCTTAAGTTTTCAAAAACCAAGTATTACTCTTCTTCCAAAATGATTCAAAAATCTATTGAAATACTACAAGTTCTTTATTATCACAAAACCGCTTGATTATAGTTCAAATCAGTTACCTTTTTAAAAAAAACACAAGTATTTTCTTACCTACATAAAGCTGTTATAACCAACCTCCCATAAAGCCGTTATAACACTTTATGTTTTAGACCAATCAAATACATTTAACACATGTACGTCTACTGTACTACATAGTTACACATATATCATGCTAGAAGAGATAGGAAGAGGTTCACATACCTCGCGACGAGTATCGACTAATAGCAAAACGCTCCAAGTACCTCAAGCCGTCGGCTACTCCTTAAGCCAAGTAGATCGCCACACGCGATGCTTCAACCTATAAGGCCACAAGGCGCTTATTAACATCTAGATCTTATCGTAGAACATTCTACGTAAAATTCAAAGACACCTCGCCACAGCGTAAATCTCCTCCTCTATCGAGGCCGGCTTCCAAGCCAACCAGGGGGGGGGGGGGTTCTACACGTCTAACCGTACGTGTACAATACTACCCTACAGTAATACAACACAAGTCTACTGAAATACAGTCCTATGTAATTACGATTCGATTCTTTATTCTTCAGCTTAAGTCAAGGACATTGCCACAATACTAAGTTCAGTTCTATATATAGTATACTTCAACTATATATTCTAACAACATGTAAACTCCAATTACAATAGGGGGACAAGATAATTACCTCGATAAGCCCATAATTATCCAAGTATAAAGTCGATCTGGGCAATCGTTTAGCTCCAACTCAGTGCGCTCAACCGCTCTAAACCACCCTTAGACGTTCTAACCAACTTCTACATACTACTCCAACTAACTCTGGAGATTTTCCTGCGGGTTTAGGTGTTGTGACTGAGGGGAAGTATAATAGTAGTTCTTGGCTTTTCGTATAGGTATCACCTTAGAATACTACAAGGTATCTGGCTAAGGTACGTTGGGCATTATCACAATATTTGGAGAGTATTTCTACACCACAAAAAAAGGGGGGTATTATATGAAAACAACTAGGCTAGGGGTACACTCTGGCTAGCACCCTAGAGGGGTGCTCTCGGCCACAAGGGGGAGGCCCTTGGCCGAACTCAACACAAGGGGAGGGAGAAGGAGAGCTTTCAAGACTTAGGCAAATTTGTGGATGAATTAGTCTTCAAAGGGGTGGGTATTTATAGGTCAAGTGAAGGCCAACCAATGGCCAAGATCTTGCCAAGTGCAAGGCAAGTGTAGGGCCAAGATTCACCCATGTGTCCTTGACCAACTAACACACAAAAATATCCTACCAACTCCCGACCAACAAGGCCAATTCGCCCAACCCTCCCTTACCCCATTCACGTCACGATGAGTGGGTGCCAAGTGGCGCCATCTTGTTGGCCCAACACGTTTCGTCTCTCGTAAAAATCCTTAAAAAATAAAAATGACATAGCCGGAATTTTCCCTACGAAAGCTGTGAAAACGTTTCGTCGAAAAACGACTCTAATCGGGTGTTGTGCACAAAAAATATTCGGCCAAGCCTATTCTCAAGTTCGAAATTTCCTACGCACGTCCTGCGTACATACTCGGAAATACGGTATAACATTCTCCTCGCCGAAACATTCGTCGAATGTTCCTTCTAAGTCTCAAAACAAACGCGCCGGTATAGTCTTCACTGCTATACTTGCGAGAACAATCCTGCCACATATGGCCACAGAAACACCCGCGCAAATACCTCCATCCAAGTCCACGAGGAAACACCTCTAACATCACCACAAATACCTCTCCCCGGGGTCTAAAATATACTTCCTTCGCACCTTCTCTTTACAAAAGAAATGATCACATCAATGCTCGCCATGCATGCTCGCTTCTTCCCGATACCACTTTTGTCACATTGCCGCGAGGTTCTAGTGTGACTCCGGCGACCCAACAAATGGTACCGGACTACATGCGATCCCTGAGGATGCCGTACACTTCTTGTACCCTCGAACTCTTACCACATTTCTGATACTGCTTCAGTTTCCAAAACTCGGGGTTACTATCTCTAACGTGGTCATCATCAACTGGGAACACTCTGGATGGATCTCGATTTCCTTCTCGAACATAACACGAAAAAGACGGGCCTTGCGCCTCCCAAGTCGGACGGCAAATGCTAACATATAGGCAACCTGGCCTATCCCTCACATGAACTCAAAAGGCCCAAAGTAACTCGGGCTAAGTTTCCTCTTACACCCTATCCGGGGTGGTACCTTCAAGAAGACCGACCGTCAACTCAACTCTGGCGTCGTCGCCGATAATCCGCATGATTCCTCCGAAAGCCAAAAACCTCTTACGGATAAGCTTCACCTATCCACATCCTGCCAACACGAATGAACCAACTATCTGAACCTTTCAAAAGACGAACCAATCGACCGGAAACTGACACTTCCGACCCTACAAGGCGTCACAATGCGATATACGAACCGAAATGGTAGCTATAAAACACTTCCCCAACAGAGATAACAATCCTCACAACTACCCTCGAAATCCAAACATCGGCGAGGCGGCGCGTCTGGAGACTCACCGAGTTCCTAACCCGCTCGTAAAATTTCCGAAAGAACAGCGTAACACAGGCTCCATGCTGCTCATAAGGTGAAAGCAGCACCGTGCAGCCTTACCACCTTTCTGATATATCATCACCGCCGAGTAAACGGTCCTGACCGAAAAACACGATGGGCTGCCCCCATCGGCCCGACCACTGGTCGAACGCATCCACGAACTCGTACGCTGGTTAACTAAACTTGGGCCTAACACCCGCGTGACCCTACCCCAAGGCGGGACCACCACAACCAGACCCCACCATCAAACATGCCGCGGTTTGACCCGCAACGTGGCCTCGACCCGACCCGGCAAGGCGCAAAATACTATCTCCCTGTAGGAAAAATCTCACTAAACACGTTACGAAAACCTAGCGGTCTTCTTAGCTCAACTACCCTCTTCCATTTCATACTACTTAGGGACCTATCCCAAACATAGCTCACGTGCACTATGCACTCCGATAAGGATCAAACATAAACACTACACCTTTACTCGAGATGGCCTTACCTCTAAGGTCTCTACGTACAAAACTTTAAGGCTCACACTTTCTCTATCCCCCCAAATCTTACTTGGTTAACTAACCAAGATTTCTAATCACAATTTACATAATGCTATCAGAATATAACACTTAAGGTATACTCACCTTACCACACATACTAATCCCTAGAGGGTTAAAGATCTATCTGAATTTACTGCTTCACTCCCCTTAGTCGTTCTAATCAAACCTGCCCCGTAGGGCGCATAGCTAAGGAAGGTGACGAACTACCCACCGGTACTGAAGGCTAAGTCCTCCTACCAGGACACTCTTTCGACATCAGACCCTGACGGTCATAGGTACAACAAGTACCAACTAAAAGACGACATTCCCCGGGATGACGTCTGCCACACTGTGAACCGGAAGCCCTGGAGTTCTGACCAACTCCTGCATACCCCGAACGTCCTGAAATCCGTGGAGAACCTCTCTGCACTGGTGGGTGTGCAAATCTAATCCGCTGGCGAGGTGACTCGCCTCGAAAGTTACCAAAGGACCTTGCTGTTCGCCTCTTCATCGCCCTTCGTTAACCCGTCGATCTCTACGTTTCTCGGCCTGATGCGCATAAGCCCGTACACAGGCCATGCTCAAGCCCAACTGAAGAATTTCTCCTGCACGACCCTCTTTTAGATAGTCCTCAAGACTCGCGGTACATCGGTATACTCTCTGGTAGCCAAATCCATAGCTAATGTGGTCGCCGCAATCTACATTCACTGTTCCCGGTCGTGGAACTGAAGGTTCAAATATCATGGCGAAGTAGGAACTGCTGCCGCCGTGCTAAACTCTGCTGGGGCTGGTGACATAGCATAACTCCCCGAATGAAATACCACCCCAGGTGATGATTGGGCCTGTGCCCTCGTAACCCTCTAAACTCTACTCGCAGCTCCCTCGGCTGCCTTGCCCTCCTGGGCCCGGGTTTGCCCTACGCGGAGGCATAACGGTAAGGGAAAGAAATACGTGAGAGGGTCCAACTTACAACACAACTCTAAGGCACGATCTCAGAGTGAGAAGAATAGAAACCAATCCTAAATATCCTATAGCCTCCTGATTATTGGTGTGGTGCACAACACCGATAATCAAGACTCTTGGATCTGATGCGTAGACACTTTCCGAGGATTAATCGCTCGATACCACTTTTGTCACGACCGAACTGGGCGTGGATCGTGCCTTACCGGGCACCTTGTGATACAACATCAGAGTAATCATCGGAACATAACACACATACATGAAACAAATTTAGTACAAAACATTAATCTGAGGAAAAATTACCTTTCTGCATATATATAAATAACAACTCTTACAAATGTACAGTTTAATCCTTTTTACAAACCACACTTACAAGATTACTACGCACCTCTAAGAAATGATATGATAACAATGGCGGGACAGGGCTCGCCATACCACGAATGTAAATACCTACAATGACAGGACTATACTAAGATAAGCCTCGAGAAACGGAGCTTTCCCAACGCTGAATGTGACCCTAAGAGCGAGGATCAACGATCGTGTACCTTTACTGCGGCATGAACGCAGCCCGAAGGAGGTCGATGCTGACCAATTGCAGTATGTGAAACATGAAGATCAGTAAATGAAATCATAGTAGTCTATAAAGCGGGAGACATGTATGATAACCAAACTACAGTTCACAATAAATAGCGATCATGTCTAGTCGGGGACTCGCCTCAAAGTCATCACTCCAATATAACAATGGGTCTCACGCCCACAACATCAATCATGCGTGGAATACCTTCCCGCCATGGCGATCAATGATAGAAAAGCACCAAGGAATACATATGAACAGCGGGTCCACTGTGTCCAAATAAAGCGATGCGAGGGTAAATGCGAAGGCATAGCCGACTACTAACACCAGCGATACTAACAAGGTCATAAAGCGTATCATGATATCTGTCTGCATCGTCACATGATCAAAGCCGTCGCCGCGCAATATCAAATGTGCGCGTCTAGCCTCGAACTCCGCGACTCGCATAGGCCAATCTCATAGGCCCGCATGAGGTATAACCCGCATCGAGCGGCTACTCCGGCATCGCCCCGACTCGCGATCCGCATGGCCACATGCACCGCATGACCGTAAAGGCGCACACTAACACGGAACTCGTAGCTCGCGCAGGCCCCGTGACCCGCATGAGGTATTCTCGAATCATGGTCCTGCATCGCTGAGTCTACCGCGTCGGAGGCGGCTTAACCCGGAAACACGGTGAGTGGTATAATACCAACATAACGGTTTATCGTTTAAACAACATAAGCACAATCGAGGAAAACCCTTTACACAAACATCACAGAATACTAACACACGTAGCATCCTAATATGATTACTTATCAAATCAACACGAAGGTATTTCAAGGCTATCACAAACCAATACAATCAAGTTATTCACACATAAGGTACTTTCTACTATATGATTAACGAGATCGGGTTTTTATCCCCAAAGTACTTTATACAATAACTCTTTAAAGATATGTTACTTTCACAAAAGTCACACAATACCCGTAGTATATAACAATAGAGTGATTATCTTTTGAAGTAAATCAAAACACTTCTCTTTGTAAAACCAAGTAACAACATTCTTTTTCAAACGTCCAAGTTTGCCAAATTTCAAATGTTCACGTTTCTTATTTTAGAAAGGTTTCGTAGTTCCTAGCCTTATTCATTTAAGAATATAATTCTCTTTTAAACCATCTGAGAAACATAAGCCTTATGTGTGAGTAAAATATTCTTGTTTATAACAATCTTATTACAGCAGCCATGACCTAGGAAATATCATTTTGTCTCATCTTAGCTTCTATGCAGATGGAAGTTTCTACTGGTTTTAATAATACTTAATCTGTCAAAACATTTCCTTTTTTTTACGCTGCAGTGGTTTGTCGATACACATTCTGATTTCCGAAATCAGTAAAACCTTCTTAAGCCGTTATACCTAACTTCTCATAAAGCTAGTATAACTCTTAAGTTTTCAAAAACCAAGTATTACTCTTCTTCCAAAATGATTCAAAAATCTTTTGAAATACTTCAAGTTCTTTATTATCACAAAACCCGCCAGTTATAGTTCAAATCAGTTACCTTTTTAAAAAAAACACAAGTATTTTCTTACCTACATAAAGCTGTTATAACCAACCTCCAATAAAGCCGTTATAACACTTTATGTTTTAGACCAATCAAATACATTTAACACATGTACGTCTACCGTACTACATAGTTACACATATATCTTGCTAGAAGAGATAGGAAGAGGTTCACATACCTCGCGACGAGTATCGACTAATAGCAAAACGCTCCAAGTACCTCAAGCCGTCGGCTACTCCTTAAGCCAAGTAGATCGCGCCACACGCAGTACTTCAACCTATAAGGCCACAAGGCGCTTATTAACATCTAGATCTTATCGTAGAACATTCTCTGAGAAAATTCGGCACCTCTCCCCACGCCACAACGTAAATCTCCTCCTCTATCGGGCCGGCTTAAGCCAACCGAGGGGTTCTACACGCCTAACCGTGCGTGTACAATACTACCCTACAAGAATACAACACAAGTCTCATGAAATACGGTCTATGTAATTACAGATTCGATTCTTTATTCTTGTGCTTAAGTCAAGGACATTGCCACAATACTAAGTTGATTCTATATATAGTATACTTCAACTATATATTCTAACAACATGTAAACTCCAATTACAATAGGGGACAAGATAATTACCTCGATAAGCCCATAATTATCCAAGTATAAAGTCGATCCTGGGCAATCGCTTAGCTCAACTCATGCGCTCCAACCGCTCTAAACCACCCTTAGAAGTTCTAACCAACTTCTACATACTACTCCAACTAACTATGGAGATTTTCCTTAGGGTTTCGGTTTTGTGGTAGTGGGAATTATAATAGTATTTCTGGGCTTTTCGTATAGGTATAACCTTAGAATACTACAAGGTATACGGCTAAGGTAATTTGGGCATTATAACAATATTTGGAGAGTATTTCTACACCACAAAAAAAGGGGGGTATTATATGAAAACAACTAGGCTAGTGGGGTACACTCGGCTAGCACCCACAGAGGGTGCTCTCGACATGAGGAGGCCTCGGCCGAACTCAACACTGAGGAGGGAGAAGGAGAGCTTTCAAGACTTAGGCAAATTTGTGGATGAATTAGTCTTCAAAGGGGTGGGTATTTATAGGTCAAGTGAAGGCCAACCAATGGCCAAGATCTTGCCAAGTGCAAGGCAAGTGTAGGGCCAAGATTCACCCATGTGTCCTTGACCAACTAACACACAAAAATATCCTACCAACTCCCCTTGACCAACAAGGCCAATTCGTCCAACCCTCCCTTTACCGCCCATTCACGTCCGCCAATGAGAGGCTGCCAAGTGGCGCCCTCTTGTTGGCCCAACACGTTTCGTCTCTCGGAAAAATCCGTAAAAAATAAAAATGACATAGCCGGAATTTTCCCTACGAAAGCTGTGAAAACGTTTCGTCGAAAAACGACTCTAATCGGGTGTTGTGCACAAAAAATATTCGGCCAAGCCTATTCTCAAGTTCGAAATTTCCTACGTACGTCCCTGCGTACATACTCTGGAAATACGGGGTATAACAGATATATTGTGGCCTTTATAGGTGGATCTTCTACGCGCGGCATACTTGACTTGGCTTGTGGTTTAAGCTAAAAAGGTATGTGATTCTTCCTATACTCTTGAGCATGATTATTGTGAACTATATAGTACGGTAGACGTACGTGTGTGAAATGAGTTTTGTTTGTTTTAAACATAAAGTGTTATAATGGCTTTATGGGAAGTTAGTTATAACGACTTTATGAAAATAAAAGAAAGATTTGATTTTGAAAGTTAAGAGACTTGATCTTGAAAGATAAGAGACTTGACTTATAAACTACTTGTTTTCGGAAAAGGAGAAGTAACTTGATTTAAGTATAGGTTACTTGTTTTGGAAAGAGTAAGTTATTGGGTTTTAAAGAGTATACTTGATGTTGTTTAAAAGAAAAGCACTTGGTTTTAAAAGTATAGAGTTCTTGATTTTAAATCTTATAAATATTTTCTGAAGGTGTAGTAATTTGGTATGAAATGAAAACGTGTTTTTAATACTACGAGTATTAGTATCATGTGGCTTTACGTAAAAGAGGTTTTTTTTTAAAGAACGAAAGTATGTAGTATTTTGGGTTTGAAACCCGATTGTTGATTAAAATGAATGTATGTTGAACTTGCCTATGCTTGTTGTGATAGCCTTTCTTTGTGCAAGTGTTTTGTTGATATCTTTGCGTGATTCTGCGGGAGGTAGGCTATCGATTGATTTCCTTTGGACATCTTGTGCGATGGATGTTCCACGCATGCGTCGATGAGGATGGTTTCATGGCCATGACTTAGAGGTGAGATCGGGGCACGCGGTCATTGTGAGGTTCAGTTGTTAGTCCATGGACCGCTAATCCATGAAGCTTGCGCGGTGACGGCGATCACGGGCTTGATTTATGCGTGTGGTTCGAGCACACTTTAGATACTTGTTCGTCATTTTCGTGTCTGGTAGCCTCTGGTAGATAGCTTAAGATACTTGCCTCAGTCATATCTTGTGAGACGGTAGGCTATTGTACGTTAGCTTAAGATACTTGCCTTGGCCAGTTGCGTGGCTAGCTTTTGGACTGGTAGTTGGCTTTCGTACCTTGCCCGTGATGGGATATGACTAGCTTTTGGGTAGTAGTTGGCTATTCTACTTGCCCGTCGGTTTTGATAGCCGAGCGAGGATCTAGTGTTCGTGTTCACATATGGGTGTTGTTTTACATCATGCTTCGCGATGAGAATGAGTTCCACGGGCATGATTGATATTATGGGTGTGAGACCCATAGTTATGTGTGAGTGATCATTTTGGGGATGTGCGTCCCCTTACTTGGCATAAATGTTTACTTATCGCAAAATGGTTTTATAAAATGATGAAATGTGATTTCATTACGATATTTTGATTTCACATACTTGGTACTGTTATGCTTGACCTCGCCCGGGCTGCGTTCATGCCGCAGGTAGAGGTACATCGGTTGTGGATCCTCGCTCATAGGATCACAATTCAGCGTATTGGGAAGCTCCGTTTCTCCGGAGGCTTATCTTTTGGTATGTTTCCCTGAGTTGTAGGTTCTTGTACATTCAGGGGTATGGCGGGGCCCTGTCCCGTCATAGTTGTTGTTACATTCTTAGAGTGCATGTAAATCTTGTTGTGGCGGGGTTGTAAAGGATTGTAATTGTTCGGTTTGATATATATACATGAGGGCGACCGTTTTGGTTGGCCTATTTTCTTATGATGTATCTTGTTTCCTTTTTAAGTTTTTATTTCCGCTGATTTTCTCTGATGTTGTATCACTAGGGTGCCCGGGGTAAGGCACCAGTCGCGGGCCCGAGGTCGGGTCGTGACAAAAGTGGTATCAGAGCAGTTAATCCTCGGAAGGTGTCTACAGACCGTGTCTAGTAGAGTCTTGATTATCGGTGTGTTGTGCACCACATCTATAATCAGGAGGCTGCAGGACATTTAGGATTGGTTTCTATTCTTCTCACTCTGAGATCGTGCCTTAGAGTTGTGTGTAAGTTGGACCCCTCTGATGTAGTTCTTTTGTACCAGTTATGCCTCTGCGAAAGGCAACCAGGGCCCAGATGGGCAAGGCAGCCGTGGGAGCTGCTAGTAGGATGCAGAGGAGTACGAGGGCGAGCCGATCGAGACACGAGATAGTGCTTCAGACGGCGAGTTTTGTGACGCCGCCAGCCCCAGCAGAGTTTAGAGCCGCAGCAGTGGCTACAGAGACCACGGTACCTGAGCCTCCAGTCCTCGGCTGGAAGCGAGAGATGGGTTACAAGGAGATGGCCCGATTCGCCGTGATCGTGGCGACACGAGATAGGCTGGATCACTGGCGATTCGATTCGATAGCCCCGTAGTTCACCCCGGTCGGATAGTTTGAGGCTACGAGATTTTCTCGAGTTGTATCCGCGCAGTTCTACGGTCGAGGCACGAGGATGATCCGCGAGTTCATCCGCCGATTCTGAAGGATCATGCGAGTGATCAAAGCTTCGGAGATCGAGTCCGTGATTTTCGGTTCGCATCGGCTGCGTGATACCGCAGTCGACTGGTTTGATTCGTGGGAGCTGTCCCGGGGGGAGCATGCGCCTCCAGCTGTTTGGGACGAGTTCTCGGAGGCATTTCTCAGCCATTTCTTGCCTCCGCGGATCAGGAGAACGCGGGCGGAGTTTACGATCTTTGAGACATGGAGGACGCGCGATTGAGTACAACGTAGAGTTCGACTCGTTGGCTCGATATGTCCCTGCGTTAGTAGCTAATATGGAGGACAGAGTGCACCGCTACGTCACAGGGCTTGATGACTACTTGGCAGAGTCTTGTTCGGGTGTATCGCTTCAGCCGGGCATGGACATTGCCCGCGTCGCGACTCATGCACTAGGGTGTGAGCACGGAAGCGATCGACGGATTGACCAATACCGGCGAGAAGAAGGCGGGGCAGCGGTCCTTTGGTAACTTTCGAGGCGGACTGCCTCAGCAGAAGACTAGTTATACGCCGCCGCCAGTGCAGAGTGGTCCTCTGATCTTGTGGCCTCAGTATTGAGGCGGTCGTGGCTCGAGGTTGAGTTTTGGGAGTTGGGGTCTTGGCGGATGAAGCCACCCCGACCTAAGTGTAGCCAGTGTGGTAAACCCCATCTGAAGTGTCGAAGGACTTGTTTTACATGTGGCGGCGGGGCCATTTTGCGAAATTGTCCTACCAGAGGTAGCGCGGATGTTGAGACTTCGGCGCCGGGATGCATTGCGGGTTCTTCGCCTTCGATAGCTAGGCAGGGTGTTCATATACCGGCAGGCCAGGGCAGGGGTCGTGGTGGAAGTTCCCAGTTCTAGCGGTCCTTTGAACCGCCTATTTACAGGTATATCCTTAACCCTCTAGAGACTAGTATGTATTGATGATGTGTTAAGTGTTATGATCGGATAGCGTTGTGTTGTTGATGTGTTAGAAAACATGGTTAGTTGAAAGGATAAGTATGGGGACATGGAAGGTGTGAACCTTAGAATAGTACACGTTGAGACCTTAGATGTAAGGCCGTCTTGAGAAAAAGAATTTACGGTTAGTCTTTGTCGAAACACTTGGATGCGTGAAATGTATTGAGGGATTTTTCCTTGGGTTGTACGAGATGAAAGTGGTAGCTTTCATGACTTGGATAGGTAAGATTGTTCCGGATCGGGGAACAAGAGTCTGGTGCGATTATGGGTCGGGTTGAGGACCATTCGCGGGTCAACCCGCAGCCCGGTTTTGGGTGGGGTCAGTTCGAGGTGGTCCCGCCAGGTGGTAGGGT
Source organism: Przewalskia tangutica (assembly GCA_029844215.1). Classification (NCBI taxonomy): domain Eukaryota; kingdom Viridiplantae; phylum Streptophyta; class Magnoliopsida; order Solanales; family Solanaceae; genus Przewalskia; species Przewalskia tangutica. Next base: position 36,790,130 of record CM056733.1, read on the forward strand.
CACGAGGGTGCTAAGCCCAGGTTTAGGTAGCCATCGTATGAGTTCGTGGATGTGTTCGACTAGAATCGGATCGTAAAGGCCGGGAATGGCCTTAGAGGAAATTGAAGCTAGTGAGATGACCAAGTTTGGAGGTAGTGACTCCAAAGTTTTGGAAACTGAAGCAATGACTGAAGTATGATACGTGTACAATAGAGAGTTCGGGTGTACGAGAAGGGTACGACGAGTAAGAAGAGAAGCGAACATGTGTTATGAGAACGGAAGTGATCATTTCTTTTGTGAGGTGAAGATGCGAAGGGAGTATCCTTTAGACCTTGGGTGTGAGCTTTTTGTGATGTTAGAGGTGATTCCTCGTTGGCTTGGATTTGTATGTTATACTATTGCCATTGGTGGCGGTGTTTGGTTTTAAATAAGTATAGTAGTGAAGACTATCTGGCTACGCTTGTTTGGAGACTTAGAAGGAACATTCGGGATGAATGTTTCTAAGAGGGGAAGAATGTTATACCCCGTAGTTCCAGGGTATATATGTGAGAATGTACGTACGAGAATACGACATAAATTTTAGAAAGAAAGGAAGATGTAATTTTTCATGAGAAAAGTTTAGGTTTTGTGAAGAAAAAGGTTCGTTAATGGAATTGGATTCCCAGTTTGGTATTTGGACTCCTTGGATTATTTTAGAATATTGAGATTTTATTTTGGAAATGGTCACGTGGGCCCACGGAGAAATTTACGGTTTTGTGGGGCCGCTTTGTTTTGAGATTTTCGATATTTTGGATATTTTCTAAGACGAAATATTTTGGGCCAGTCGGGCGACACGTGTCACCCCATGTGGCACCTTGGCCCTTGGCGAAATGGGCTAACAGTGGCAAGCCACTTGTCTAATTCGTTGGCCATGTGGTGTGGTGGGACCCACACACACATGGCCCAATCTTGACCATACACTTGATAAGATCTTGGCCCTTAATTCTCTATAAATACCCCTTAAGGTTGAAGAGTATTTTCATCCACACTTCAAGATTTTCCATAGCAAATACTCCTCAGCTTTAGCCCTATTTCGTCCCCCCCCCCTCTTGTGTAGAAAATACTTGGTGTATTGTTGTATAATCCCAAATACCTTGGCCTAGTATCCCTAGTAGTATTCCAAAATTATTTCAATACTAGGAGCCGGAAATACTACTTTATTCCAATAGCCGTAAAGTGAAACCCTAGAAAAATCTTCCTAGCTTGGTTGAAGTATTTAGAGAAGTTGTTGGAAACTTCTAAGGGTCGCTTGGAGCGGGTTGGAGCGTAAGGAGTTGGAGCTAAACGTTGCTCAGGATCGACTTATAACTTGGATAATTTTGGGCTTATCGAGGTAATGATCTACGCCCCCCTATTGTAATTGGATATTACATGTTGTAGTAGTTATACTAGAGTATATTATATTGGAAGGATGATTATAAAGGTTTGAACTGTATTTACATTGGACTGTACTTACAGTAGACTTGTGTAGTATTATTGTGAAGCAGAATTGAACACGTCCGGTTAGACGTGTAATCCCCTGGGAGTTGTTGGCCTGGTAGCAGGCCTTGATAGGGGAGGAGATTTATGTGATAGCTGTTATACCCCGTATTTCCAGAGTATATACGTGAGGGCGTACGTACAAAATTTTTAGCCTTAAGTAGGCAAAGTGTCAAAATTTGTACACAACTAGCGAAAAGAGACGTTTTCCGACGAAACGTTTTCCGGACTTTGCGAAGGGAAAAATACGGTTGCAACATTTATAATTTTTGCGGATTTTTCAGAGAGATGAAATATTTTGGACCAACGGGAGGGTGACATGTGTCACCCTCAAAGTGGACGAATTGGGGCGTTTTTCTTGCACAATTTTAGTCAAGGAGTTAGTAGGATATTTTGGTGGTAGATGGATAAGGTACACTTGCCCAAATCCCCACCCTACACTTGCCTACCACTTGTCTTAATCTTGGCCATTGGTTGGCCTATAAATACCCCTCTAATGCAAGACCATTTCTTCATCCACACTTGTAAAAAAGCCAAGGCAAAATCCCTCTCCCTCCCTCTTAAGCTCTCGTCCTACCTTCCCCCTCCCCCTTTGTGAGGCCTTGGCCGAGAGTACCCCCCCCTCTTGAGTGTTGTCTCGTATAAATACCCCCCCCCCCTTGGTAGAAAAGTATTCTCCAAGTATTGTTACTATTCCCAAATACTTTAGCCCAAATACCTTGTAGTACTTTCCAAAGTTACCTCTATCATTAGAGTCTTAAATACTACTATATTTCCCTTAAGTCACAAAATCGAAACCCTAAGGAAATCTTCATAGCGGGTTGAAGTATTAAGAAGAAGTTGCGTAGAACTTCTAAGGGTTGTTTGGAGCGGATTGGGCGCCTGAGTAGGAGCTAAACGTTGCTCAGGATCGACATTTAAACTTGGATAATTTTGGGCTTACCGAGGTAAATACTCTTGTCCTTCTATTGTAATTGGAAATTACATACTGTAGTAGTATAGAAATGAATATAAGATACATAGAAGGATATTACAGAAAAGAATTGAATTGAGATCACATCAGAAGAATATATAAGAAGAAAGAATCAGACTTACATAGGAATTTGTATTTCTGATAGAATTGTATAATTTGTGGGTAGGGAAGTCTTTGCCCAATTTTCCGTAGAATAAGGAATCAGTATCTAGAATTATTCTCTGAGAGAAGTCTAGACGTTGATAGACTTATATGACCGTTATAGGTTGAAGTACTGCAAGTAGCGTATTCTACTCGAAGGGTGGAAAAGGCTAGCCGGATTACAGTACTTTGGAGCTATTTGCTAATAGTCGATAATCGTCGCGAGGTATGTGATTCTTCCTATCCTCTTGAGCATGATATTTTAAAAGAATATATATATAGTACGGTAGACGTACGTGTGTTAACTGAATGTAGTTTTACGGCAATGTCTTTTGACTTAAGCCTGAATAATAAGAATCTTGAAGTATTTCAAAAGAATTAAGAATCATTTTTGAAAGAAGAGTAATACTTGGTTTTGAAAACGTAAGAGTTATACTAGCTTTATGGGAAGTTAGGTATAACGTCTTAAGAGAGATAAAAAGAATGGTTTATTGATTTTAGAAGTTAAGAGACTTGATCTCAAAAGATAAAAGACTTGACTTAATTGAATTGATATGAATTTTGTTAAAAAGTGTGAAACCTCATTCGTGAGTAATGAGTACTTGGTTTTAAAGAATAATGTTTCTTGATTTTCGGAAATGAGAATAAGTATCGAACGAACCACTGCAGCGTTAATAAAGGAAAATGTATTGACAAATAAGTAATGATATTAAAACCAGTAGAAACCTCCATCTGCATAGAAGCTAAGATAAGACAAAATTGTATTACATTTCCTAGATCATGGCTGCTTTAATAAGATTGTTATAAAAAAGAATAACCTACTCACACATAAGGCATATATTACTCAACTGTTTTTAAAAAGAGAATTATGTTATTAAATGATTAAGACTATGAACTATGAAACCCTTCGAAAATAAGAGACGTGAATATTTGAAGTTAGGCAAACTTGAAATTTTGGAAAAGAATGTTGTTACTTGACCTTAAGAAGGAAAGTGTTTTGGTTTAAAAAGAAGGGCATAATATTGCCTTAGTTGATTTAAAAGGAAAACATGGTATTATCTTAATCTATCTTAAAAGAGCGTTTAGATGTTAGGGCCACACGACACCGCGTTCATGGGATGAACCGGGAATGTATTTCACCTGATTCGATACCGAGTCCATGAGATGGACCGGGAATGTATTTCATGCGACACCGCGTTCATGGGATGAACCGGGAATGTATTCCATCCGATTTGTATCGAGTCCCATGAGATGGGCCGAGACATGTGCGATTTCTATCGAGTCCCATGAGATGGGCCGAGACATGTGCGATTTCTATCGAGTCCTATGAGATGGGCCGAGACATGTGCGATTTCTATCGAGTCCCATGAGATGGGCCGAGATATGTGCGATTTCTATCGAGTCCCATGAGATGGGCCGAGACATGTATTCCACACGATTCCACCTCGAGTCCATGAGATGGGCCGAGACATGTTACACATATCACCTAACTTATACCTAGGCAGCCGGCGGTGAGGAAGGAGTTCCACGGGCATGAGGATGACTTTGAGGCGTGAGTCACGACTTGACATGGCTGCTTTTATCTTGTGAATCGTAGTTTTGTTATCATATATGTCTCTGCTTTATATAGACTATTATGATTTCATTTTGATATTTTGATTTCACATACTTGGTACTGTTGTCGACCTCCTTGGGCTGCGTTCACGCCGCAGTAGAGGTACACCGTTGTTGATCCTCGCTCATAGGATCACGATTCGTATTAGGAAGCTCCGTTTCTCGGAGGCTTATCTTTTGGTATGTTTCCTCGAGTTGTAGGTTACGTACATTCGTGGTATGGCGGGCCCTGTCCGTCATAGGTGTTATTACATTCTTAGAGTGCATGTAATCTTGTTGTGGCGGGGTTTGTAAAGGGATGTAACTGTTCAAAATTTACAGATATATGCGAAAGGCAACCGTTTAGGTTGCTTTGTTTTATTATCTTATCTCTTGTTTCATATCTCGTATGTTTTATTTTCCACGATATCTCGATGTATGACTACTTGGGTGCCGGGTAAGGCACGATCCACGAGCCCTGAATGGGTCGTGACAACAATGGGGGAGGGGAGGTGCTTTGAAGTTTTACGTAGAATAAGGAATCTTGTATTTAGAATATTCTACGAAAAGAACTAGAGATTGATAGATATATTGTGGCCTTTATAGGTGGATCTTCTACGCGCGGCATACTTGACTTGGCTTGTGGTTTAAGCTAAAAAGGTATGTGATTCTTCCTATACTCTTGAGCATGATTATTGTGAACTATATAGTACGGTAGACGTACGTGTGTGAAATGAATTTTGTTTGTTTTAAACATAAAGTGTTATAATGGCTTTATGGGAAGTTAGTTATAACGACTTTATGAAAATAAAAGAAAGATTTGATTTTGAAAGTTAAGAGACTTGATCTTGAAAGATAAGAGACTTGACTTATAAACGACTTATTTTCGGAAAAGGATAAGTAACTTGATTTAAGTATAGGTTACTTGTTTTGGAAAGAGTAAGTTATTGGGTTTTAAAGAGTATACTTGATGTTGTTTAAAAGAAAAGCACTTGGTTTTAAAAGTATAGAGTTCTTGATTTTAAATCTTATAAAGATTTTCGGAAGGTGTAGTAATTTGGTTTGAAAGGAAAACGTGTTTTTAATACTACGAGTATTAGTATCATGTGGCTTTTACGTAAAAGAGGTCTTTTTTGAAAGAACGAAAGTATGTAGTATTTTGGGTTTGAAACCGGATTGTTGATTAAAATGAATGTATGTTGAACTTGCCTATGCTTGTTGTGATAGCCTTTGCTGTGCAAGTGTTTTGTTGATATCTTCGTGACTCTGCAGGAGGCGACTATCGATTGATTGATTGGACATCACGGCGTTGGGTGGTCCACGAGTATGCATCCACTTTGAGTATCGACCGGTTGTTGCATGCCGTGACTCTGCAGGAGGCGACTATCCGATTGATTTCCTTTGGACATCTTGTGCGATGGATGTTCCACGGGCACGCGTCGATGGGATGGTTTCATGGCCATGCTTTCCGAGGTGAGATCTTGGGCATGCGGTCATTGTGAGGTTCAGTTGTTAGTCCATGGACCGCTAATCCATGAAGCTTTCGCGGTGACGGCGATCACGCTTGATTTATGCGTGTGGTTGCAAACTTTAGATACTTGTTACGGTCATTTTCGTGTCGGTAGCCTCGGTAGATAGCTTAAGATACTTGCCTCGGTCATATCTTGTGAGACGGTAGGCTATTATGCGTTAGCTTAAGATACTTGCCTCGGCGATTCGTGGCTAGCTTTTGGGTAGTAGTTGGCTTCCGTACCTTGCCGTGATGGGATATGACTAGCTTTTGGGTGGTAGTTGGCTATTCTACTTGGCGACGGTTTTGATAGCCGACGCAGGTGATCTAGTGTTCGTGTTCACGTATGGGTGTTGTTTTACATCATGCTTGCCGTGATGAGGAATGAGTTCCACGGGCATGATTGATATTATGGGCATGAGACCCATAGTTATGTGTGAGTGATCATTTTGGGGATGTGTGTCCCCTTACTTGGCATAACTGTTTACTTATCGCAAAATGGTTTTATAAAATGATGAAATGTGATTTCATTCTGAGATTTTCAGTTTCACATACTTGGTACTGTTATCGACCTCCTGGCCGCGTTCATGCCGCAGGTAGAGGTACATCGTTTGTGGATCCTCGCTCATAGGATCACAGTTCAGCGTATTGGGAAGCTCCGTTTCTCCGGAGGCTTATCTTTTGGTATGTTTCCCTGAGTTGTAGGTTCTTGTACATTCAGGGGTATGGCGGGGCTCTGTCCCGTCATAGTTGTTGTTACATTCTTAGAGGTCTGTAGTACTGTTGTGGGCAGGGTTGTAAAGGATTGTAACTGTTCGGTTTGATATATATACATGAGGGCGACCGTTTTGGTTGGCCTATTTTCTTATGATGTATCTTGTTTCCTATTTAAGTTTTTATTTCCGCTGATTTTGTCTGATGTTGTATCACTAGGGTGCCCGGGGTAAGGCACCAGTCGCGGGCCCGAGGTCGGGTCGTGACAAAAGCATTGTGCGACTTGGGAGCAGGCATAAATCTGATGCCTTATCTAGTTTTCTGCAAACTAGGAATGGGAGAAGTCAAACCTACAAACATCACTTTGCAGTTAGTTGACCGCTCAATTGTTCATCCGAGAGGAGTCATCGAAGATGTATTAGTAAAAGTGGACAAGTTCATCTTTCCCGCCGACTTCGTTATCTTAGACATACAAGATAACGATGGAATTCCCATCATACTTGGCAGACCCTTCTTAGCCACAGGACAGGCGCTCATTGATGTTCACAAAGGGGAGTTGAAGCTTCGAGTAGATGAAGAAGAGGTGATTTTCAATGTTTTTCGAGCAGCAACTTTTCTAGAGGCCAAGGATAATTGCTCAGCCATTGATCTTATCGAAGAAGCAATGTCAGCCAAAGAGTTCGGATATGATGATACGCTTGGAGAAGTACTGACCACATGGGATGATGATAGTAGAAAGCGATCGGTCGATGGAGTATGCAAATTGGATGAATGCTTATGAAAAATGGGATACAAGGAAGTATGAAGAGCTTGGACAGGTACCAGAAAGATCATTACCATCCACAGAGAAGGCTCAAGAGTTAGAGTTAAAAAGCCTACACAATCATCTACAATACCAACACCTAGGTGAAGAAAAAACCTTACCAGTGATCATTTCATGCCACCTATCCACCGAAGAGATTGACAAACTGCTAAGAGTACTAAAGAATCACAAGCGGGCCATTGGATGGACATTAGCAGACATAAAAGGGATAAGTCCATCAACGGTAATGCATAAGATCCGTCTAGATGAGGAGAGCAGACCATCCATCGAAGCCCAAAGGCGACTAAACCCAAACATGAAGGAGGTAGTGAGAAAGGAAATCCTAAAATGGCTCGATGCAGGAGTAATCTACTCCATATCTGACAGCACATGGGTAAGTCCAGTACAAGTGGTGCCAAAAAAGGGTGGAATAACAGTGGTGACCAACGAAAGAAACGAACTCATTCCCTCGAGAACAGTCACCGGATGGAGAATATGCATTGACTATCGCAAGTTGAATAAAGCAACTAGAAAAGACCACTTCCCGTTGTCATTCCTAGATCAAATGTTGGACAGACTTGCAGGGCATAACTACTACTGCTTTTTGGATGGATACTCAGGGTATCACCAGATTGCAATAGCCCCAGAAGATCAGGAAAAAACAACATTTACCTGCCCTTTTGGTACATTTGCATTCAGAAGGATGCCATTCGGACTCTACAATGCACCTGCAACTTTTCAGAGGTGTATGATGGCAATTTTCTCAGATATGGTAGAGAGAACTATAGAGATCTTTATGGATGGTGTTTCGGTCTTTGGAGCATCATTCGATGAGTGTTTAAGGCATCTAGAAGCAGTGTTAAGCCGGTGCGAAGAATCTAACCTTGTGCTAAACTGGGAGAAGTGTCACTTCATGGTAACAGAAGGAATTGTCTTGGGACACAAAATATCAAGCCAAGGTATTGAGGTGGACAAAGCAAAGATTTCAGTGATCGAAAATCTACCACCTCCAGTATCAACAAAAGGAGTCAGAAGTTTCCTTGGACATGCAGGCTTCTATAGAAGATTCATCAAGGATTTTTCAAAGGTCTCAAAGCCTCTTTCCACATTGCTAATGACGGCGGTTGCCTTCGACTTCAATAAAGAATGCTTATCCGCATTTCAAACGCTCAAGGAGAAGCTTATTTCAGCACACATAGTCATTGCACCAAACTGGGAGCTCCCATTTGAACTAATGTGCGATGCAAGCGATTATGCAGTTGGAGCAGTGCTTGGACAGAGAATCGACAAGGTATTCAGATCCATTTACTATGCTAGTAAAACTCTAAATGACGCACAGTTAAATTATGCAACTACCGAAAAGGAACTGCTAGCAATAGTATATGCATTTGAGAAATTCAGGCTGTACTTGATTGGGAATAAGGTGATAGTATACACTGCCCACTCTTCTATAAAGTACTTGATGACAAAGAAGGATGCAAAGCCTCGCCTCATTCGATGGGTCCTACTTCTACAAGAATTTGACGTGGAGATTCGTGATAAGAAAGGAACAGAGAATTCATTCTGCACCACTTGTCAAGACGGAAAACACGAGCGTAACACGAGGATGTGCAAATAAATGATCACTTTCCATACGAACAACTGTTTCGAGTAAGTATGAATTCTAATTTACCTTGGTACGCTGATTTTGTTAACTTTCTTGCAGCTAAAGTACTACCCCCAGACCTGTCAAGACAGCAAGTGAAAAGGTTTTATTCAGAAGTAAAGCATTACTATTGGGAGGAACTATGTTATACAAACACAGTGCCGACCAAGTCATCAAGCGATGTATACCAGAGGAAGAGATGCACCAGGTTCTCACCCATTTCCACACCTTATCATGTGGTGGACACTTTGGGGCATCAAGAACAGCGGAAAAGGTATTGCAATGCGGATTCTATTGGCCAACACTTTTTAAGGATGCCCATACCTTTGTGAAGAGATGTGATAATTGTCAGAGAACAGGGAACATCTCAAGACGAAACGAAATGCCTTCGCAAGGGATATTGAAAGTGGAACTCTTTGATGTGTGGGGAATCGATTTCATGGGGCCATTTCCGCCATCCTTTGGAAATCAATATATCCTTCTGGCAGTAGACTATGTGTCCAAATGGGTAGAAGCAGTGGCCACAAAAGAAAACGACAGTAAGACTATTCAAAAATTCCTCCAAAAGAATATTTTCACAAGGTTCGGCACTCCAAGAGCTATCATCAGTGACGAAGGAAGCCATTTCTGCAACAGGCAGCTGAATTCATTGCATTCCCGATATGGAGTGTACCACCGCACTACAACTGCTTACCACCCTCAAGCTAATGGGCAAGCGGAAGTGTCAAATAGAGAAGTAAAGAGCATATTGGAAAAGACGGTGAACGGCTCAAGAAAAGACTGGTCTATCAAATTGGATGACGCATTGTGGGCATACCGGACAACATTCAAAACACCAATTGGTATGTCACCTTATAAATTAGTTTTTGGTAAAGCATGTCATTTGCCATTAGAGTTGGAACACAGAGCGTACTGGGAAATGAAGAAGTTAAACATGGACGCCATGACAGCAGGCCAGAGGAGGCTACTACAGCTGAGCGAATTAGATGAATTCAGGCACAATGCATATGAGAATGCAAAGATCTACAAGGAACGAACGAAAGCATGGCACGACAAGAATTTGATACCGAAAGACTTTCAAGAAGGACAACAAGTGTTGTTATTCAACTCAAGGTTGAGATTGTTTCCAGGCAAGTTAAAATCACGTTGGACAGGACCATACACGGTGGTAAGTGTATTCCCATATGGAGCGATTGAAATAAAAGGGAGAGAGGGAGTTGCCTTCAAGGTAAACGGACAGAGGCTAAAACCCTATCTGATCAATGAAATGGAATACATGAACTTGGTAACCTCTCATACCTTAGAATAATAAGGAACTTGCGTCCGGCTAAAAGACGTTAAAGACAGCGCTACTTGGGAGGCAACCCAACGTTTTTAATTATGTTATTTCAATTCCTATCTTTAGTTTATTTTATTTTGTCTTGATCAGTCTCACAGTCTTGGGTTCTTGTGTCTGTGTTGTGTTGACAGGTGAAAGCCAAGGATTTGGAAGAGAAGCCAAGGATATCCAGAAAATCGCCAGAGCACCGCGGCTCCGGCAGCGCGGCGCGAATCGAAGACGCCAGTCGGCGCCACGGCTCCCATTTGCAGGCGGTGCGGTGAAGTTCGAACCAGACAGAGTTTGGGGCGCGGCCATTTCTGCGGCCGCGCCACAACGGCAAATATGAAGTCTGGAAGACACCCTGATCCGAAGGCCCTATCGCCAAATCAAACACAAAGAGCTCTCCTCCCCTCACGGAATTCAAAGTACTATCCACCGCCACCACCACCATTTTAGCCAAAGTTCGTAAGTGTCTTATTTCTTTTATTGTCTTTGAGTCTACACACATTGGGGACAATGTGTGATTTAAGTTTGGGGGTGTTTTATGTGTGTCTTGTTTTATTTGTGTCTTGTCATGTTTTATTTAAGTCTATTTATTGTTTTATGTATTTTTGAGTCACAAATTTTTTTCTTTTTGAGTCATAATTGTCTGTCAAAAGATCATGTATGTTGTAGTTGCTAGAAACACCTAGTGAAGGAAATGTGTGTCTTGTTTTATTTGTGTCTTGTCATGTTTTATTTAAGTCTTTTTATTGTTTTATGTATTTTTGAGTCACAATTTTTTTTCTTTTTGAGTCATAATTGTCTGTCAAAAGATCATGTATACTGTAGTTGCTAGAAACACATAGTGAAGGAAGGTGGAATAATGTAATGGAATAAAAGCAACTATCTAAGCAGTTAGGTTAGATATGCCAAAAACTCACAAAATCTGTCTATTTGGAGTTTCTTGCCTAAATTGTGCAAGCTAAATGATGAAAACTTATGTGTTATGATTGCTTGCTATTTGAGGCGAAATAGTTAGGATATGCATGTTAGGGAAATGACTCAGGAATTTCTTTCATAGCCAATTCTTACCACTCTTTTCTATCCCGGACTTTAAATATATCCCTAGTTAGCCCCATTGAGCCTAAAAATTGAAACTTCTTCTTTGACACCCTATATTCCCACAAATTGTGTCATAAGTAAAAATGTGAAGTAGTGGAATAAAATGTGTTAAAAAAGAGACAAAAAGAGTGAATGAGCTTGTTGCACCCAAAAAAAAAAAGTAATAAGAAATAGGCAAAGCCTAAGTTTGGGGGTTCTTGTCATTAGTATATACTTCACTCTCCCAAAACAAAAGAGGGGAAAGATAGAATTGAAATAAAGAAAAGAACAAAAAGAAAAAGGGAAATACAGAAAAGCTAAAGAGCTTATGGTACACGAAATGAGCCTAAATGCCTATTTTTTACCTACCTATACCTAAGCCTACATTACAACCCTTAAAGTCCTGAAGATCTCTATTATGCATATCCAGGATTAGTGGAGAATAGCAAGTAAGCATGCCATAGGAATTCTTGAATTTATATGCATGATTTAGTATATTGACTTCCATTAAGCATGATGAATATGAGTTTGCGAAATATCTAGCTTAATGTGCTGAAATTTCATGCTATATGTTCCTGCATATTATTCTGCTAACCTTCATGTTTTTCTAGTTAACATTTATGCAGCAAAAATGATCAATGTCAGTGAGTCTTTCATTTTTCGTTCTTTGAGTCTTTATTTATTTCTTTCTATCTTTGCTCGAGGGCGAGCAAAGGTTAAGTTTGGGGGTATTTGATCGGTGTATTTTATATACACATTTTGAGTCAGTTTTAGTTAGTCTTTTGTCCCGTTTCGCACATATAAGTGTCGTATTAGGATAGTTTTCCTTTCTTTTGAGTCAAAGTGGTTAAAATGGTCAATTGGCGGAAAAGGAGCTAAAAGAGGCGAAAGAGGAGATTCAGTCGAAAGCAGAGAAAGTGGCGAGCAGTGAAACGGACCAGCCGTAGCCTCCTGCGATTAGAAGCGGGCACCGCGCCCACTATCGGAAGGCTGAAGACTCAACGCGCGGCGCCTCATGTCGGCAGTGCGAGGCGCGCGCCTAAACATCCGGAGAAGCTACAGAAGTTGCAGGCGCATGGCTACCGAAGCAGCTCGGGCGCGGCGCCAAATCATCCGGACGGATTGCAGATTTCGGCGCGCCGACGCTGAAAATAAGGTTTTCAGACGGATTTTGGGCCAGGCCTGCAGGGAAAAGTTGAGGCGGTTTTCAGCCTATAAAAGGAGAACCCTAGGCAGTTTTTAAGGGTTCCCTTTCTTGCACAACACAAGATTTTCTTGCTTGGAGATTGGAGACCTAAACTTAGTAATTTCTTTCCTTTTTCTTTTTCTTTATTTCAGTTTTTGCATGATGAACTTTGAATTAGTTCTTGTCATATTTATGGCTAGGAACTAATTCTCATATAGGGCTTTCCATGTTAATTCTCTAGAAACTTATGTTATGATTTAATGCATATGTCTATGGTTATTCTTCTTTGAGAGATCTATCCAATAATTGTGTTGAATGCTTGGTAATTAATTGACAACTAATTATCACTATATGATTTCTAATCAGACTCCGAAATGAGGGGATTGTGAATATGCTGTAAGTTGGGTAGACATTCTTGGATTGGGGATGAAAATACCTCAATTATTTATGTAGCGTTAATGAGAGGCTTAACAACCCTAATTTTGTGCATAGTGCGTGACGGTTAACTAGGTTTTTGCTCTTAATCCTCCTATAGAGTTATCCTTATCACCGAAAGGTAGGTAAGGTGCGATACTGGGGTTGAGTGTTTATATAACCCTAACGGGAGTATAAAACGATTTCGTAAATCTGCTTTCTCCGAAAGAAGAAGACCATAGTTCGTTGCATTAATAAATAACATAAGCAGATAGTTGAAGAGACATGGAAGCCCTATTCTCATCACCACTGAAGTAAACCCTTATAGTTAAATAGCTTTTATAATTCTTAGTTATAAACAACAAATCCAAATATCAATTTACCAAATAGATACCAAAAGATAGATAGTTGGTAATTGAACCTAATCTTGTGGGCGATTGTCACGACCGATCCGGGCGTGATCGTGCCTTACCGGGCACCCTAGTGATACAACATCGAGTAATCAGTGAACATAAGACGATAACATGAAATAACAAGAAGTATGAAACAATAGTCCGAGAAAACTTGCCTTACGGCATATATATATAAATCAATTAAAAACCGAGCGATTACATCCCATTACAACTCGCCACAGCGATTACTCTGACTTCTACGAATGATATGACAACAACGACGGGGCGGGGCCGTCATACCCTGAATGTAAGCACCTACAACAGGGACTATACCAAGATAAGCCTCGGAGAAACGGAGCTTTCCCAACGCCTGTGACCCTAAGAGCGAGGATCAACGATCGTGTACCTTTACTGCGGCATGAACGCAGCCCGAAGGAGGTCGAGACAACAGTACCAAGTATGTGAAACGAAAATCAGAAATGAAATCATAGTAGTCTATGTAAAGCGGGAGACATGTATGATAACCAAAACTACGATTCACAATAAATAAGCGATCATGTCAAGTCAGGGACTCACGCCCTCAAAGTCATCATAAAACCGTACGGGGTAAGTACGAAGGCATAGCCGACTACTAAAACCCACAGTACAAACAAGGTCGGAAACTGTATCATGAGATCTATCTAGACCGTCACATGATCAAAGCTGGCCACTCGCGCAGATATCTAATGTGCGCGTCTAGCCCCGAACTTCCCATAGCTCGCACGGGCCACTCCAATGGCCCGCATGAGGTATTCCTGCATCGGGTAGCTACTCCCTGGGCGTCTGGACTCGCCGTCGCGCAGCCACAAAGACCGCATGACCACAAGGCCGCAAACTAACTCGGAACTCGTAGCTCGCATAGGCCATCTGAGACCGCATAAGGTATTCTCGAATCATAGGTCACTAGACCCTTTGAGTCTACCCGCGACGGAGGCAGCTTAACCCCGGAATCATGAGTGATATAATATCAACATGACAAAGTTATCGTTAAACAACCTAAGCACAACAAGGAAAACCCTTTACACAAACATCACAAGATACTAACTCACGTAGATCCTAACATGTTTACTTATCAAGTCAACAAGAAAGTATTACAAGACTATCACAAATCAATACAATCAAGTTATTCACACAAGGTACTTTACATTATGTTAACAAGTTCGGTTTTAACCCCAAAGTACTTCATGTCTTACTCTTTTAAAAGATCCGTTTCTTTCACAAAAGTCACACAATACCCGTAGTATAAAAATAGAGTGATTATCTTTTGAAGTAAATCATAACACTTCTCTTTGTAAAATCAAGTAACAACATTCTTTTCCCAATGCTCAAGTTTGCCTAATTTCAATTACTCAAGTTTCTCATTTTCGAAAGGTTTCGTAGTTCATAGTTTTAAATCCTTTAAAACAATTTGAGAAACATATACCTTATATGTGAGTATGTTATTCTTGTTTATAACAATCTTTTAACAAAGACCATGATCTAGAAATGTAATATCATTTTGTCTCATCTTAGCTTCTATGCAGATGGAGGTTTCTACTGGTTTTAATAATACTTGATTAGTCAATACATTTCCCTTTATTAGCGCTGTTGTGGTTCGTTCGATACTTATTCTCATTTCCGAATTCAGTAAAACATTATTCTTTTAAAATCAAGTACTCATTACTCGCTAATGAGGTTTTACAACATTTTTAACAAAATGTTACACATCAAGTCAATTAGGTTAAGTCTCTTATCTTTCAAGATCAAGTCTCTTAACTTCTAAAGTAATAAATCATTCTGTTACCTACATAGAGTCGTTATAACTAACTTCCCATAAAGCTATTATAACACCCTATGTTTTTGAACCAACCAAACTTGTTTAGCACATGTACGTCTACCGTACTACATAGTTTACAAAACATCATGCTAGAAAGGATAGGAAGAGGTTCACATACCTCGCGACGATTATCGACAAGAAGCAATACGCTCCACAGTACTGTACCCCTGCTAGCCTTTTCCACTCTTCAAGTAGAATACGCTACTCGCAAAGATTTCCACCTATATAGACCACAAACGTCTATTAACACTTGGTTCCATATTCTACAGAAAATTCGGCATCATCTCCCCCCCCGCAACAGTAAATCTCCTCCTCGATCGAGGCCGGCTACCAAGCCCGGGGTATATACGCCTAACCGACGATACAATTCTTCAACACAGAATACCACACAAGTCTCATGTCTACACTCATGTAATTACAGTTCAGTTCTCTTCTTTATTCAGGCTTAAGTCAAAAGACATTGCCGCAAGTATTATTAAGATCTATACATAGTATACTTCAACTATACAATCCTACAACATGTAATTTCCAATTACATTAAGGGGACAAGAATATTTACCTCGATAAGCCCAAAATTATCCAAGTTATAATGTCGATCCTGAGCAAGGTTTAGCTCACCTCATGCGCTCCAACCCGCCTCAAATAACCCTTAGAAGTTCTACACAACTTCTTCTTAATACTCCAACCAACTATGGAGATTTTCCTTAGGGTTTCGGTTTGAGACTAAAAGGACATAAGGTAGTATTTCCGGGCTCTACGTATAGAGATATCTTTGGAATACTATAAGGTATACGGCTAAGGTAATTTGGGTATAGTAACAATACTTTGGAGAGTATTTCTACCAAGAGAGGGGGTGTATTCTACGAGAACAATAAGGCAAGGGGGGGTATACCCCTCGGCCTACCCCACTAGGAGGGGGGGTACTCTCGGCCAAGGGGGGAGGGGTTCTCGGCCAAGGGGCCTCACCCAAGGGGGGAGGGACGAGAACACTACAAGAGAGGGGGGGAGGTTTTTAGACTTAGGAAATTTATTTGGATGAAGAAGTCTTCAAAGGGGGAGGGTATTTATAGGGCAAGCAAAGGCCAATCAATGGCCAAGATCTAGCCAAGTGGGGGGCAAGTGGAGGGCCAAGATATGCCCAAGTGCCCCCTAGACCCTACTCCTTAAAACCCTCACAAATATCTACACAAATATCTACCAACACTTGCCCATCCAATCGGCCCTAACCGCCCCTTCAAGTCCACCAACGAGAGGGTGCCAAGTGTTGCCCTCTCGTTGGTCCAAAACGTTTCGTCTCTCGGAAAAATCCGCAAAAATACTAAATGACATAACCGTAAATTACCCTTCGTAAGTTAGGTAGAACTTTTCGTCGAAACACGACTCTAACCGGGTGTTGTGCACAAACATAATTCGGTCAAGGGTGCCACATGGGGGTGACACGTGTCGCCTCGATTAAATCAAAATATTTCGTCTTCCGAAAATATCCATAACGGCCAAAAATCTCAAAATCAAAGCGGGCCCCACAAAACCGTAAATTTCTCCCGTGGGCCCCACGTGACCATTTCCGAAAATAAAATCCCAAAATTCTAATATAATCCATGAAGTCCAAATACCAAATCTGGGAATCCAATTCCCATTAACGAACCTTTTTCTTCACAAAAACCGGAAACTTTTCCGTCGAAAACTCACATCTTTCTTTCTTTTCAAAATTTCTGCCGTACTCTCGTACGTACGTCCTCACTTACATACCCTGCAACTACGGGGTATAACATTCTCCCCTCCTTAGAAACATTCGTCCCGAATGTTCCTTCTAAGTCTCAAACCAAACGTGCGCCAGTATAGTCTTCACTACTATACTTACCTGAACAATCCTGCCACAACTGGCCACAACAACACCTGCGCAAAATACTTACGTCCAAGTCCACGAGGAAACACCTCTAACATCACCACAAACACTTCTAACATCACAACGCTCCCATCCAAGGGTCTAAAATATAATTCCTTCGCACTTTCTCCATGCAAAAGAAATGGTCACATCTCTGCTCGCAATACATGCTCGCTTCTCCCTTTACTCGTCGTGATACCACTTTTGTCACTTTGCCGCGAGGTTCTAGTGTCACTCCGGCGACCTAACAAATGGTACCGGGCTGCATGCGATCCCTGAGGTCGTGACACTCGAACTCTTACCACATTTCGACATCTTCAGTTTCCAAAACTCGGGGTTACTATCTCTAACGTGGTCATCATTAACTGTGAACACTCTGGATGGATCTCCGATACTTTCCCGATCATAACAATACGAAAGACCGGACGTATTGCCTCCTAAGTCGGACGACAATTGCTAACATATAGGCAACCTGGCCTATTCTTCACATGAACTCAAAAGGGCCCAAAGTAACTCGGGCTAAGTTCCCTCTGTTTTCCAAAACTCGCCACACCCAACCCGGGGTGGTACTTTCAAGAAGACCGACCGTCAATCCTGAACTCTAAGCGTCGTCGCCGATTATCCGCACGATTTCTCTGAGCTGCCAGAACCACTTCTAGACAAGCGTTACCCTATCCACAGTCTGCTGGAACAAGCCTGAACCAACTATCTGAATCTTGCCAACGTCGAACCAATCGACCGACGACTTACACTTCCGCCCTGCAAGGCGTCATAAAGCGACATCCCAATACTGAAATGGTAGCTACTAAAACACTCCCTCAACAGGAGACAACAATCCTTACAGCTACCCCTGAAATCCACACACGGCGAGGCGAATACGATCGAGACTCACCGAGTTCCTAATCCTGCTGGTAAAACTTCCGGAAAAAAGCGGTAGTAACACTGGCTCCATGCATCATAAGGTAAAGGTAGGCACCCTGCAGCTTACAACCTTTACGATATAACGCCGCAACATACCACCGAGTACGGTTTGGATTAAAAGATAAGACGGTGACCTCGTGGCCGACCCCGATTGATTGAGCAACGTCCACGAACTCGTCAATGGTTAACTAAACTTGGGCCTAACACCCTCATAACCCTAACACAAAGCGGGACCACCACAAACTGACCCCACCACCATACAGGTCGCGGGTTGACCCGCAACGTGGCCTCAACCCGACCCGGCAATGCGCAAGACACTAGCTCCCCGAACCGAAAACTCTCACTAATCACGTTACGAAAACCTAGCGGTCTTCTTAGCTCAACTACCCTCTTTCATTCCACACTACTCAGGGACTTATCCCAAAAACATATCTCCCGTGCACAATGCACTCCGACAAGGGTCAAACATAAAATACTTCTTTACTCGAGATGGCCTTACCTCTAAGGTCTCTACGTATAAAGCTCTAAGGCTCACACTTCCCTATCCGTCAATCTTTCCCGGTTACTAACCATGATTTCTAATCACTAATTACACACTGCTATCAGAACATAGCACTTATGATATACCCATCTTATCATACATACTGATCTCTAGAGGTTAAGGATATACCGTATCTCGCTTCACTCTCCTTAGTCGTTCTAAACAAACCTACCCGTGAAGTCATAGCTAGGGAGATGGACGAACTACCCACCGATCTCGAAGGTTGAGTCCTCCTACTAGGACATCCTTTCGACACATGGCCCTGACGGCCGCAGGTAAAACAAGTACCAACTAAAAGATGACAATCCCCGGGATGACGTCACACATCGCGAACACCGGGAAAAAGCGGGCCGGTGTTTGGAACCTACGTGTAGCTGTGAACCGGAAGCTCTGGAGCTCTGACCAACTCCTGCATACCCCGAACGTCCTGAAATCCGTGGAAGACCACTCTGCACTGGCGGAGGTGCATATCTAATCTGCTGGTGAGGCGACTTGCCTCGAAAGTTACCAAAGGACCTTGCCGCTCGCCTCTTCGCGTCGCCGTTAACCCGTCGATCTCTACGTTTCTTGGCTGCTGCGCATAAGCCCGCATACGTGCCATGCTCCAGCCTAACTGAAGAATTACCCTTGTACAACCCTCTCTTAAATAGTCATCAAGACTCGCGGTACATCGGTATACTCTCTGGTAGCCAAATCCATAGCTAGTAATAGGGTCGCCTCTTGCAATCTATATTCTCTGTTCCGCCGTGGCGCGATGGAACCGCGCCGTGCTAAACTCATGGCCGCGATGGAACTGCGCCGCGTGCTAAACTCTGCTGGGCTTAGTGACGTCGCAGAACTCCCGAATGAAGCACCTCAGTGATGATTGGGCATGTGCCCACGTAACCTCTCAGTACTCTGCTCGCGGCTCCTGCCGCCTTGCCCTCCCGGGCGGGTTGCCTACGCGGAGGCATAGCGGTAAGGAAAGAAATACGTGAGAGGGTCCAACTTACAACACAACTCTAAGGCACGATCTCGAGTGAGAAGAATAGAAACCAATCCTAAATATCCTATAGCCTCACGATTATTGGTGTGGTGCACAACACACCGATAATCAAGACTCATCGATACGGTGCAGACACTTTCCGAGGATTAATCGCTCGATACCACTTTTGTCACGACCGATCCGGGCGTGGTAGTGCCTTACCGGGCACCCTAGTGATACAACATCGAGTAATCGGAACATAAGACGATAACATGAAATAACAAGAAGTATGAAACAATAGTTCGAGAAAACTTGCCTTACGGCATATATATATAAATCAATTAAAACCGAACGATTACATCCCATTACAACTCGCCTGGCGGTACTACAGACCTCTACGAATGATAATATGACAACGACGGACGGGGCCGCCATACCCCTGAATGTAAGCACCTACAACAGGGGACTATACGAAGATAAGCCTCGAGAAACGGAGCTTTCCCAATCTTTGACGTGACCCTAAGAGCGAGGATCAACGGCGGTGTACCTTTACTGCGGCATGAACGCAGCCCAAGGAGGTCGATAACAGTACCAAGTATGGCCCGAAAATCATAAATGAAATCATAGTAGTCTATGTAAAGCGGGAGACATGTATGATAACCAAAACTACGATTCACTGATAAATAAGCAGTCATGTCAAGTCAGGGACTCACGCCCTCAAAGTCATCATAAAACCGTATGGGGTAAGTACGAAGGCATAGCCGACTACTAAAACCCACAGTACAAACAAGGTCGTAAACTGTATCATGAGATCTATCTAGACCGTCACATGATCAAAGCTGGCCACTCGCCCGCAGTATCTAATGTGCGCGTCTAGCCCTGGAACTTCCCATAGCTCCGTATGGGCCACTCCAATGGCCCGCATGAGGTATTCCCCGCATCGAGGGTAGCTACTCCCCGGCAGCGTCATGGACTCGCCGTCCGCGTAGCCACAAAGACCGCGTGACCACAAGGGCGCAAACTAACACGGAACTCTCGTAGCTCGCATAGGCCATACTGCACCGCATAAGGTATTCTCGAATCATAGGTCACTAGACGCTTTGAGTCTACCCGCGTCGGAGGCGACTTAACCCGGAATCATGAGTGATATATATCAACATGACAGCTTATCGTTAAACAACCTAAGCACAACAAGGGAAAACCCCTTTACACAAACATCACAAGATACTAACTCACGTAGCATCCTAACATGTTTACTTATCAAGTCAACAAGAAAGTATTACAAGACTATCACAAATCAATACAATCAAGTTATTCACACAAGGTACTTTCTACATTATGTTAACAAGTTCGGGTTTTTAACCCCAAAGTACTTCATGTCTTACTCTTTTAAAAGATCCGTTTCTTTCACAAAAGTCACACAATACCCGTAGTATAAAAATAGAGTGATTATCTTTTGAAGTAAATCATAACACTTCTCTTTGTAAAATCAAGTAACAACATTCTTTTCCCAATGCTCAAGTTTGCCTAATTTCAATTACTCAAGTTTCTCATTTTCGAAAGGTTTCGTAGTTCATAGTTTTAAATCCTTTAAAACAATTTGAGAAACATATACCTTATATGTGAGTAGGTTATTCTTGTTTATAACAATCTTTTAACAATGACCATGATCTAGGAAATGTAATATCATTTTGTCTCATCTTAGCTTCTATGCGGATGGAGGTTTCTCTGGTTTTAATAATACTTGATTAGTCAATACATTTCCCTTTATTAAGCGCCACGTGGTTCGCTCGATACTTATTCTCATTTCGAATTCGAAGAAACATTATTCTTTTAAAATCAAGTATTCATTACTCGCTAATGAGGTTTTACAACATTTTTAACAAAATGTTACACATCAAGTCAATTAGGTTAAGTCTCTTATCATTCAAGATCAAGTCTCTTAACTTCTAAAGTAATAAATCATTCTGTTACCTACATAGAGTCGTTATAACTAACTTCCCATAAAGCTATTATAACACCCTATGTTTTTGAACCAACCAAACTTGTTTAGCACATGTACGTCTACCGTACTACATAGTTTACAAAACATCATGCTAGAAAGGTGTTATACCCCGTATTTTCAGAGTATGTACGTAAGGACGTACGTAGAAAATTTGAAACTTGTACTAAGGCTTGGCCGAATCAATTTTGTTCACAACACCCGTTTAGAGTCGTTTTTAGACGAAACGCTTTCCACGACTTTCGTAGGGGAATTTCCGGCTATGTCATTTTTAATTTTTGCGGATTTTTCCGAGAGACGAAACGTGTTGGGCCAACAAGAGGGCGCCACTTGGCACCCTCCCATTGGCGGACGTGAGAGCTCGGTTTGGACGAAATGGAGAGGTGTAGTTGGTAGGATATTTTGTGTGTTAGTTGGTCAAGGACACATGGGTGAATCTTGGCCCTACACTTGCCTTGCACTTGGCAAGATCTTGGCCATTGGTTGGCCTTCACTTGACCTATAAATACCCCTTCCCTTTGAAGACTTCTTCATCCAAAAATCTCTAAGTCTTGAGAGCTCCCCCTCCCCATTTCGTGAGGCCCCCTTGGCCGAGAGTTTCCCCCCCCTAGTGGGGTAGGCCGAGGGGTAGCCACCCCCCCTCCTTGGGGTGCTAGCCGTGGGGTACCCCCCCCCTAGCCTAGTTGTTTTCGTATAATACCCCCCCCCCCTCTTGGTAGAAATACTCTCAAAAGTATTGTTATAATGCCCAAATTACCTTAGCCGTATACCTTGTTGTATTCTAAGGTTATACCTATACGAAAATGCCCAGAAATACTATTATACTTCCGTCAGTCACAAAACCGAAACCCTAGGAAAATCTCCATAGTCCGTTGGAGTATTGTGTAGAAGTTGGTTAGAACTTCTAAGGGTGGTTTAGAGCGGGTTGGAGCGCTCGGAGTTGGAGCTAAACGATTGCCAGGATCGACTTTAACTAGGATAATTATGGGCTTATCAAGGTAATTATCTTGTCCCTCTATTGTAATTGGAAATTACATATTGTTAGAATATATAGTTGAAGTATACTATATATAGAATCGAACGTAGTTATCGCAATGTCTTTTGACTTAAGCTGAATAATACTTACAGCAATGTCTTGCGACTTAAGCTGAATTTAAAAGAAGAATCTTGTTGTAATTACATAGGGTCAGTATTCTGATGAGACTTGTGTAGTAGTACCGTGGAGTAGAATTGTACCCGTTAGGGTTAGACGTATAACCCCCCCTGGTTGGCGTGGTAGCCGTCCTCGATAGAGGAGAGATTTCTGTTGTTGCGGGAGAGTCTTTGCGAATTTTCGGTAGAATGTTCTACGATGAGATCTAAATGTTAATAAGCGCCTTGTGGCCTTATAGGTTGAAGTACTACGTGGCGCGATCTACTGGCTAAGGAGTAGCCGACGGTTTGAAGTACTTGGAGCGTTTTGCTATTAGTCGATACTCGTCGCGAGGTATGTGAACCTCTTCCTATCTCTTCTAGCATGATATGTGTATAACTATGTAGTACGGTAGACGTACATGTGTTAAAAGTATTTGATTGGTTTAAAATATAAAGTGTTATAACGGCTTTATGGGAAGTTGGTTATAACAGCTTTATGTAGGTAAGAAAATAATTTATGGTTTTTAAAAGGTAACTGATTTGAACTATAATCGGCTTGTTATGTGATAATAAAGAACTTGAAGTATTTCAAAAGATTTTTGAAAGCTTAAGAGTTATACTAGCTTTATGGGAAGTTAGGTATAACGGCTTAAGAATGTTTCTTGATTTGAAATCGTGATGTGTATCGACAAACCAACTGCGGCGTTAATAAAAGGAAATGTTTTGACTAATTAAGTATTATTAAAACCGGAGAAACTTCCATCTGCATAGAAGCTAAGATAAGACAAAATGATATTACATTTCCTAGATCATGGCTGCTTTAATAAGATTGATTATGGACAAGAATAACCTACTCACATATAAGGCCTATGTTTCTCAGATTGTTTTAAAAGAGAATTATATTATTAAGTAGTTAATAATATGAATTACGAAACCTTTCGAAAATGAGAAACTTGAACGTTTGAAATTAGGCAAACTTGAACGTTTGGAAAATAATGCCGTTACTTGATTTTACAAAGGTAAGTGTTTTGGTTTACTTAAAAGGATAATCACTCTATTCTCACATAACTACGGGTATTGTGTGACTTTTGTGAAAGTAACGTATCTTTTAAAGATTTAATGTATGAAGTACTTTGGGGGATAAAAACCCGAACTTGTTGACATATAGTAGAAAGTACCTTGTGTGTATAACTTGATTGTGTTGGTTTGTGATAGCCTTGTAATACTTTCTTGTTGATTGATAAGTAAACATGCTAGGATGTTATGTGTGTTAGTATCTTGTGATGTTAGTGTAAAGGGGTTTTCCCCTCGACTGTGCTTAAAGTTATTTGACTATCAGCCGTTATGTTGGTATTGTACCACTCACCTTGACTTATTTCCGGAGGTTAAGCTGCCTCCGTCGGGGTAGACTCAGCGATGCAGGACCATGATTCGAGAATACCTCATGCGGGTCCCGGGGATCCATGCGGAACTACGGGAGTTCCAGGTTAGTGTGCGGCCTTTATGGTCATGCGGTCTATGTGGCCATGCGGACTGCGAGTCCAGGACGATGCCGGGGAGTAGCTACCCTCGATGCGGGGTTATACCTCATGCGGGCCTATGAGGTTGGCCTATGCGGAGCTGCGGGAAGTTCCAGGGCTAGACGCGCACATTTGATACTGCGGGCGAGTGACCAGCTTTGATCATGTGACGGTCTAGACAGATATCATGATACAGTTTATGACCTTGTTAGTACTGTGGGTGTTAGTAGTCGGCTATGCCTTCGTACTTACCCTGTACTGTTTTATTTGGACACAGGTGGGACCTGGTGTTCATGTGTATTCCTTGGTGCTTTTCTATCATGCATCGCCGTGGTGAGGAAGGTATTCCACGGGCATGATTGATGTTATGGGCTTGAGACCCATAGTTATATTCGAGTGATGACTTTGAGGGCGTGAGTCCCTGACTTGACATGACTGCTTATTTATTGTGAACTGTAGTTTGGTTATCATACATGTCTCCTGCTTTATAGGCTATTATGATTTCATTTACAGTATTTTTAGTTTCACATACTCGGTACCTGTTGTACTGACCTCCTTCGGGGGGCTGCGTTCATGCCGCAGGTTGAGGTACACCAGTCGATGATCCTAGCTTCGTGGTCACAATTCGTATGGAAGCCCGTTTCTCGGAGGCTTATCGGTGGTATATTTCCGCCGTAATAGGTGTTTACATTCGGGGTTTGGCGGGGCCCTGTCCATTGTTGTCATATCATTTCTTAAGTGCATGTAATCTTGTTGTGGCGGGGTTTGTAAAAAGGATTTAATTGTTCATTTGTAAAAGTTGTTATTTATATATATGCCGAAAGGCAAGTTTTCCTCAGATTACTGTTTTGTACTTCATTTGTTTCATGTATATGTTTTATGTTCCGCTGATTACTCTGATGTTGTATCACTAGGGTGCCCGGTAAGGCACGATCACGGGCCGAGTTCGGTCGTGACAAAAGTGGTATCGAGCGATTAATCCTCGGAAAGTGTCTGAGCCGTATCGATGAAGTCTTGATTATCGGTGTGTTGTGCACCACACCAATAATCGTGAGGCTATAGGTATTTAGGATTGGTTTCTATTCTTCTCACTCGAGATCGTGCCTTAGAGTCGTGTTGTAAGTTGGACCTCTAACGTATTTCTTTCCTTACCGCTATGCCTCCGCGTAGGCAACCCGCCCAGAGGTCAAGGCGAGGAGGCTGCGAGTAGAGTTCGAGGTGGCGAGGGCACAGCCCAATCATTACCTAGGTAGTGCTTCATTCGGGAGTTTTGCGGCGTCACTAGCCCAAAGAGTTTGGCGGCAGCGGCGGTTCCACCGCGCCATGATATTTGAACCTTGTTCCACGGCCGAACAGTGAATATAGAGTGCAAAGAAAGCGACCATTACTAGCTATGGATGTGGCTACGGAGAGTATACCGATGTACCACGGGTCTTGATGACTATCTAAGAGAGGTTGTGCAAGAGTAATTCTTGATTAGTCTTGAGCATGGCACGTATGCGGGCTTATGCGCGAGCCAAGCGTAGAGATTTCTGGGTTAACGAAGGGCGACGAGAAGAGGCGAGCAGCAAGATCCTTTAGTAACTTTTGAGGCGAGTCGCCTCACCAGCGGATTAGATTATGCACATCCACCAGTGCAGCGAGGTCCTCCATGAATTTCAGGACGTTCGGGGTATGCGGGAGTTGGTCAGAGCTCCAGAGCTTAGGTTCCGACTCTGGCGTAGGTTCCGGCCATCCGATTCGCTTTTTCTCGGCCTTCAATGTGGCAGCGCCATCGAGGAATGTCGTCTTTTAGTTGGTACTTGTTGTACCTCGACCGTCGGTCGATGTCGATGGGGTGTCCTTGTAGGAGGACTTAGCCTTCGTGATCGGTGGGTAGTTCGTCATCTTCCTTTATGAGCCTACGTGGCGGGTTTGATTAGAACGACTAAGGAGTGAAGCGAGAGATATAGATATATCTTTAACCTGCAGAGATCGGTATGTATGATAAGGTGAGTATACCTTAAGTGCTATGTTCGATAGCGATTGTGTTAGTCGTGATTAGATCATGGTTGTTTAACCGAGTAAGATTTTGGGGGATAGAGAAGGTGTGAGCCTTAGAGCTTTTTACGTAAAGAC
Organism: Przewalskia tangutica; assembly: GCA_029844215.1. NCBI lineage: Eukaryota > Viridiplantae > Streptophyta > Magnoliopsida > Solanales > Solanaceae > Przewalskia > Przewalskia tangutica. The sequence goes on from CM056733.1 coordinate 36,816,341, forward strand.
CTTAGAGGTGAGGCCATCTCGAGAAAAGGTGTAGTGTTATGTTTGACCCTTATCGGAAGTGCATAGTGCACGTGAGTTATGTTGGGATAGGTCCCTAGTAGTGTGGAATGAAAGGGGGTAGTTGAGCTAAGAAGACCGCTAGGTTTTCGAAACGTGATTAGTGAGATTGTTCCGGATCGGGGAGCTAGTATTGTGCGCGTTGCCGGGTCGGGTTGAGGCCACGTTGCGGGTCAACCCGCGGTAGGTTTGGTGGTGGGGTCAGGTTGTGGTGGTCCCGCCTTGTGTTAGGGTTGTGAGGATGTTAGGCCCAAGTTTAGTTAACCAGCGAACGAGTTCGTGGATGCGTTCGACCAGTGGTCGGGCCGATGGGGGCAGCCCATCGTGTTCTTCGGTCAGGACCGTTTACTCGGCTGTGTTGAGTTATCAGAAAGGTTGTAGGGCTGCACGAGGTGCCTACCTACACCTTAAGACAGACAGTGGAGCCCAGGTTACGGCTGCTTCTTTTTCTGGAGGTTTTGCCAGGCAAGGTTAGGAACTCAGGTGAATCTCAGAATCGCATTCGCCCTCGGGCCAGTGTGTGTATCTCAGAGGTAGTCGTGGGGATTGTTGTCTCCTGTGGAGGAAGTGTTTAAGCTACCATTTCAGTGTTCGGATATCGCCTTATGAAGCCTTGTAAGGGCGGAAGTGTAAGTTCTTACCGATTGGTTCGATGTTGGCAAGGTTGAATGATTGGTTGAGCTTGTTCCAGATCGTGGTTAGGGTGTGACGAGTTTTGGTATGACAGAGGAACTTAGCCCGTGTTACTTTGGGCCCTTTTGAGTTCATGTGAAGGATAGGCCAGGTTGCCTATATGATAGTTTTTGGTCGTCCGACTTAGGAGGCAGTACGTCCGGTCTTTCGTATTGTTATGATCGGGAAAGTATCGGAGAATCCATCCAGAGTGTTCCCAGTTAATGATGACCACGTTAGAGATAGTAACCCCGAGTCTTGGAAATCTGCCGTATCGTAATGTGGTAAGAGTTCGAGTGTACGACAGCCTCAGGGATCGCAAGCAGCCCGGTACCATTTGTTGGGTCGTCGGAGCAAGGCTCGCGACAAAGTGACAAAAGTGGTACCATTTGTTGGGTCACCGGAGAAGGTTAATGCCTCAGGAAAAGTGGCAAAGTGGTATCTACGACGAGTAAAGAGAGAAGCGAGCATGTATGGCGGGCATAGATGTGATCATTTCTTTTGTAAAGAGAAGGTGCGAAGGAAGTATATTTTAGACCCCGGTGAGGAGTGTTTTGTGGTGATGATTAGAGGTGTTTCCTCGTGGACTTTGATGTAAGTATTTACGCAGTGCATTTGGCGTGATTGTTCTCGTAAGTATAGTAGTGAAGACTATCTTTGCGGCGCTTGTTTTGAGACTTATAAGGAACATTCGACGAATGTTTCTAAGGAGGAGAATGTTATACCGTATTTTGGTATATGCGTGGGGCGTGCGTAGAAAATTTGAAACTTGTACTAAGGCTTGGCGAATCAATTTTGTTCACAACACCCGCTTAGAGTCGTTTTTCGACGAAACGTTTTCACACTTTCGTAGGGAATTTCCGCTATGTCATTTTTAATTTTTGCGGATTTTTACGAGAGGCGAAGCGTGTTGGGCCAACAAGAGGCGCCACTTGGCACCCTCCCATTGGCGGACGTGAGAGCTCGGTTTGGACGAAATGGAGAGGTGTAGTTGGTAGGATATTTTGTGTGTTAGTTGGTCAAGGACACATGGATGAATCTTGGCCTACACTTCTTGCACTTGGCAAGATCTTGGCCATTGGTTGGCCTTCACTGACCTATAAATACCCGCTTCCCTTTGAAGACTTCTTCATCCAAAAATCTCTAAGTCTTGAGAGCTCCTCCCCATTTCGTGAGGCCCCTTGGCGAGAGTTTTCCCACAGTGGGGTAGGCCGAGGTAGCCACCCACTCCTTGGGGTGCTGGCCAGTGGTACCCCACTGCCTAGTTGTTTTCGTATAATACCCACTCTTGGTAGAAATACTCTCAAAAGTATTGTTATAATGCCCAAATTACCTTAGCCGTATACCTTGTTGTATTCTAAGGTTATACCTATCTGAAAATGCCCGAAATACTATTATACTTAGTCGATCCACAAAGAAACCACAGGAAAATCTCCATAGTCCGTTGGAGTATTGTGTAGAAGTTGGTTAGAACTTCTAAGGGTGGTTTAGAGCGGGTTGGGCGCTCGGAGTTGGAGCTAAACGATTGCCCGGGATCGACTTTAACTAGGATAATTATGGGCTTATCGAGGTAATTATCTTGTCCTCTATTGTAATTGGAAATTACATATTGTTAGAATATATAGTTGAAGTATACTATATATAGAACTGAACGTAGTTATCGCAATGTCTTTTGACTTAAGCCTGAATAATACTTACGCAATGTCTTGCGACTTAAAGTGAATTTAAAAGAAGAATCTTGACCGTAATTACATAGGTCGTATTACAGAGACTTGTGTAGTAGTACCGTGGAGTAGAATTGTACGTTAGGGTTAGACGATAACCCCCGGTTGGCTTGGTAGCCGGCCTCGATAGAGGAGGAGATTTACTGTTGTTGCGGGAGAGTCTTTGAATTTTCTGAGAATGTTCTACAATGAGATCTAAATGTTAATAAGCGCCTTGTGGCCTTATAGGTTGAAGTACTACGTGGCGCGATCTACTGGCTAAGGAGTAGCCGACGGTTTGAAGTACTTGGAGCGTTTTGCTATTAGTCGATACTCGTCGCGAGGTATGTGAACCTCTTCCTATCTCTTCTAGCATGATATGTGTATAACTATGTAGTACGGTAGACGTACATGTGTTAAAAGTATTTGATTGGTTTAAAATATAAAGTGTTATAACGGCTTTATGGGAAGTTGGTTATAACAGCTTTATGTAGGTAAGAAAATACTTTATGGTTTTTAAAAGGTAACTGATTTGAACTATAATCGGCTTGTTATGTGATAATAAAGAACTTGAAGTATTTCAAAAGATTTTTGAAAGCTTAAGAGTTATACTAGCTTTATGGGAAGTTAGGTATAACGGCTTAAGAATGTTTTACTGATTTCGGAAATCAGGATGTGTATCGACAAACCACTGCAGCGTTAATAAAAGGAAATGTTTTGACTAATTAAGTATTATTAAAACCAGTAGAAACTTCCATCTGCATAGAAGCTAAGATAAGACAAAATGATATTACATTTCCTAGATCATGGCTGCTTTAATAAGATTGATTATGGACAAGAATAACCTACTCACATATAAGGCCTATGTTTCTCAAATTGTTTTAAAAGAGAATTATATTATTAAGTAGTTAATAATATGAATTACGAAACCTTTCGAAAATGAGAAACTTGAACGTTTGAAATTAGGCAAACTTAAACGTTTGGAAAATAATGCCGTTACTTGATTTTACAAAGGTAAGTGTTTTGGTTTACTTAAAAGGATAATCACTCTATTCTCACATAACTACGGGTATTGTGTGACTTTTGTAAAAGTAACGTATCTTTTAAAGATTTAATGTATGAAGTACTTTGGGGGATAAAAACCCGAACTTGTTGACATATAGTAGAAAGTACCTTGTGTGTATAACTTGATTGTGTTGGTTTGTGATAGCCTTGTAATACTTTCTTGTTGATTGATAAGTAAACATGCTAGGATGTTATGTGTGTTAGTATCTTGTGATGTTAGTGTAAAGGGGTTTTCCCCTCGACTGTGCTTAAAGTTGTTTGACTATCAGCCGTTATGTTGGTATTGTACCACTCACCTTGACTTATTTCGGAGGTTGGCGCCTCCGTCACGGGGTAGACTCGGCGATGCAGGACCATGATTCGAGAATACCTCATGCGGGTCCAGGATCCATGCGGAACTACGGAGTTCGGGTTAGTGTGCGGCCTTTATGGTCATGCGGTCTATGTGGCCATGCGGACTGCGAGTCCAGGACGATGTCGGGGAGTAGCTACCCTCGATGCGGGGTTATACCTCATGCGGGCCTATGAGGTTGGCCTATGCGGAGCTGCGGGAAGTTCGGGGCTAGACGCGCATTTGATCTGCGCGCGAGTGACCGGGCTTTGATCATGTGACGGTGCAGACAGATATCATGATACGATTTATGACCTTGTTAGTACTGTAGGTGTTAGTAGTCGGCTATGCCTTCGTACTTACCATCTTTGTTTTATTTGGACACAGTGGGACCCGTGTTCATGTGTATCCTTGGTGCTTTTCTATCATGCATAGGCTGGCGGTGAGGAAGGTATTCCACGGGCATGATTGATGTTATGGGCTTGAGACCCATAGTTATATTCAGTGATGACTTTGAGGCGTGAGTCCACGACTTGACATGACTGCTTATGTATTGTGAACTGTAGTTTGGTTATCATACATGTCTCCTGCTTTATAGGCTATTATGATTTCATGTACAGTATGTTTAGTTTCACATACTCGATACTGTTATCGACCTCGCCCTTGGCTGCGTTAAATGCCGCAGGTTGAGGTACACCAGTCGATGATCCTAGCTTTCAGGGTCACAGTTCTGCGTATGGGAAGCCCCGTTTCTCCGGAGGCTTATCAGTGGTATATTTCCCCTGTCGTAATAGGTGTTTACATTCAGGGGTTTGGCGGGGCCCTGTCCCGCCATTGTTGTCATATCATTTCTTAGAGGTCTGTAGTACTGTTGTGGGCAGGGTTTGTAAAAAGGATTTAACTGTTCATTTGTAAAAGTTGTTATTTATATATATGCCGAAAGGCAAGTTTTCCTCAGATTACTGTTTTGTACTTCATTTGTTTCATGTATATGTTTTATGTTCCGCTGATTACTCTGATGTTGTATCACTAGGGTGCCCGGGGTAAGGCACCAGTCACGGGCCCAGGTTCGGGTCGTGACAAAAGGATAGGAAGAGGTTCACATACCTCGCGACGATTATCGACAAGAAGCAATACGCTCCACAGTACTGTACCCTGCTAGCCTTTTCCACTCTTCAAGTAGAATACGCTACTCGCGATTTCCACTATATAGACCACAAACGCCTATTAACACTTGGTTCCATATTCTACGTAAAATTCGCGAGATCTCCCCTCCCCATGACAGCGTAAATCTCTCCTCGATCGAGGCGGCTACCAAGCCAACCAGTGGGGTATATACGCCTAACGGACGTATACAATTCTTCAACACAAGAATACCACACAAGTCTCATGTCTGACACTATGTAATTACAATTCGCTTCTCTTCTTTATTCAGCTTAAGTCAAAAGACATTGCATGAAGTATTATTAAGATCTATACATAGTATATTTCAACTATACAATCCTACAACATGTAATTTCCAATTACATTAAGGGACAAGAATATTTACCTCGATAAGCCCAAAATTATCCAAGTTATAATGTCGATCCGAGCAAGGTTTAGCTCTACTCCGCGCTCCAACCCGCTCAAATAACCCTTAGAAGTTCTACACAACTTTCTTAATACTCCAACCAACTATGGAGATTTTCCTTAGGGTTTCGGTTTGAGACTAAAAGGACATAAGGTAGTATTTCCGGGCTCTACGTATAGAGATATCTTTGGAATACTATAAGGTATACGGCTAAGGTAATTTGGGTATAGTAATACTTTGGAGAGTATTTCTACAGAGAGGGTGTATTCTATGAGAACAATAAGGCAAGGGGTATACCTCGGCCTACCCACTAGGAGGGGTACTCTCGACCAGGGGAGGGTTCTCGGCCAGGGCCTCACCTGAGGGGAGGGACGAGAACACTACAAGAGAGGGGGGGAGGTTTTTAGACTTAGGAAATTTATTTGGATGAAGAAGTCTTCAAAGGGGGAGGGTATTTATAGGGCAAGCAAAGGCCAATCAATGGCCAAGATCTAGCCAAGTGGGGGGCAAGTGGAGGGCCAAGATATGCCCAAGTGCCCCCTAGACCCTACTCCTTAAAACCCTCACAAATATCTACATAAATATCTACCAACACTTGCCCATCCAATCGGCCCTAACCGCCCCTTCAAGTCCACCAATGAGAGGGTGCCAAGTGTTGCCCTCTCGTTGGTCAAAAACGTTTCGTCTCTTGGAAAAATCCGCAAAAATACTAAATGACATAGCCGTAAATTACCCTTCGTAAGTTAGGTAGAACGTTTCGTCGAAAAACGACTCTAACCGGGTGTTGTGCACAAACATAATTCGGTCAAGGGTGCCACATGGGGGTGACACGTGTCGCCCCCCGATTCGTCCAAAATATTTCGTCTTCCGAAAATATCCATAACGGCCAAAAATCTCAAAATCAAAGCGGGCCCCACAAAACCGTAAATTTCTCCCGTGGGCCCCACGTGACCATTTCCGAAAATAAAATCCCAAAATTCTAATATAATCCATGAAGTCCAAATACCAAACTTGGGAATCCAATTCCCATTAACGAACCTTTTTCTTCACAAAAACCGGAAACTTTTCCGTCGAAAACTCACATCTTTCTTTCTTTTCAAAATTTCTGCCGTACTCTCGTACGTACGTCCTCACTTACATACCCTGCAACTACGGGGTATAACAACGATATTCGGTCTTATCAAGACTATACTACTTGTCACGATAACGTGCACTTGCGTTTAAAGTGTGTGCATCTTACCGCGCATCAGGCTATAGGACATTTAGGATTGGTTTCCCTTCTTCTCACTCTGAGATCGTGCGATAGAGCTGTGTCGTTAGGGTAGTCTCTCCCTAACGTGTTATGTTGATTGCAGCTATGAGAAAGGAAACAGTGGCCCAGAAGGATTTTATGGATTACGTATCCAGGCTGGTAAAATTATTGTATAGTTGGTATAATAATGTACATCTATACGGACAAGTTTATTAGGGCCATATGTGTGTTGCCTAGAATGATTACGATTTATCAGGAGTTGGTTAAGTTATGTAGTATGCTTAAGTGTTATGTACGGATAATATTGGGTTGTTGTGATTAAGACAGTATGATTATGAGGTAACGTAAGTTTGGGGGACATGGAATATTTGAATACCTTAGAATATTGATAACCGCAGAGACCTTATATGTACAAGGCCTTCTCGGGTAGTAAGATTTATTTCGGACCAAGAATGAGAATTAAGTGTGACTATGGGTCGGGTATGAGCTGTTGCGGGTTAACCCGTTGCCCGGAATAAAATGGGGTCAGTTGGAGGTAGTCCCGCTATGTGATAGGGACACAAGGGTGCAAGGCCCAAGCCTAGTTAATCGTTGTACGAGTTCGTAGACGCGTTCCACCGGAACCGGGTCGTGAGAGCCGAAAATGACCCTAATTTGTTGGATGTAGTAACTCCAAGGATTTGAAAACAGAAGCGATTATTGAGATTTTGTACGTATGCTAGAATAAGTTTGAAAGTACGAGAAGAATACGATAAGTAAGAAAATGAGAGAACAAGGGTTGAAAAAATTGAAGTGCTTATAGTTATGACTAAAGAAAAGTACGAAAAGAGAATTCTTTTAGGCCATGAATGGGGGTAAATAGTGATGATTCACACTTTGGATTTGATTCCTCGTTTGTCTTATGATGGATGGATATGCATGTGCGATGTATTTGGGCCATGTGTGGCATATGTGATTATGTTGGGGGAAATTAAAAGGGACTATGTGATATCCGTTTAGATTGAACCACGAAAGAACATTCAGGGACGAATGTTTCTAAGAGGGGAAGAATGTTACACCCCGTAATTTCAGGACATGTTTAAGAGAATGTATGTAAGGAATCAGAACTTTAAAAATTTGAACGAAAGAAGGAGTTGTTATTTCTAAGGAAAATCTTCCGAACCTCGGAAAGGAAAATTGTCAGTTAATGAGAATTGGGTTCTCAGATTTGTTATTTGAGACTTTTAGAATTTATCGAAAATTGTGGAATTTTATCTTCGGAGATGGATACGTGGGGCCCACTAGGGAAATTTTACGTTTTTGTGGGGCCCACAAGGTTTTCGATATTTTGACCAATTATGGAAATTTCGGGAAATGGAATATTTTAGACCAATAGGAGGGCGACACGTGTCACCCTCCACATGGCTTGGTCGAAAATGACTTGGTCAAGAAGACCAAGTGGAGAGCTTGACATTATTGACTAAGATCCTAGCCACACATTTGTTTTGATCTCACCCTTGATTGTAGTATATATCCACATTACTAGTGCAAGACTAGACAAATTCCACACTTAGAAATTTTTTGAGAAATCTTGTGGAGAACTAGAGGAGCTCTCGGCCATAGCTCTCTAAGAACCAGAAAATTTTGCAATCTTGCTTCATAAATCCCAATATTCAAACCCAAGATCCCTAAAGGTATTCTAAGTATATCTCAACACAAAAATCCCGGAAAAACTACGTTTCTACGTTAGTCGCAACATGAAAACCTAAGGTGTTCTTTAACTTTGAAGTTGAAATTTCAAGAGAAGTTGTTTATGAACCTCTAAGGATTGCTTGGAGTGGATTGGAACGTCAAGAAGAGGAGCTAAAGTTGCTAAGGATTGACTTTTGATCTTGGATAAGATTTGGGCTTAAAGAGGTAATAATCTTCGTCTTGCTATTGTAATTCAAGATTTCATGTTGTAGTAGTTGATAGATGAGCATGTGATATATAGAATGAAGTTTGAAAAGATTTGGATCATGTTGAGATGTTAAAACCGAAAATTGGCATGCTAGCCATTAAAGTTGTTAGTTATAATCGTCCCATGTTATTTAAGGAAAGGAATTTAGTCGTTATAATTGATCATGACTTATATTACATGTTGGAATAACTATTTGGATTAGAAAGGAATTGAAAAGAAATAGATGTTGTTGTTGTCCTTGATATTGCCGAGAATTGCCTAAAGATTATGGACAATTTTACTTTAATTGTGGGGAAAAATTTTACACGTCCTGTTAAGGCGTGTAATCCCCTTTGGGTAGCTGAATTGTTGATCCTTAAATGTGGCGTGTTGGTTATTGATTTCGGTCCTTGAAAAAGGTGTAAAAGTACGTAGAAACAAAGGAAGTGCTGCCCAAATTTCTGTAGAATAAGAGACTTTACATGTTACACCCCGTAATTCCAGGACATGTTTATAAGAACGTATGTAAGAAGTCAAAAATGTTAAGATTTGAGACTAGTAAAAATTTATCGGAATTATGGAATTATCGGAAAACGAAATATTGCGACGAATGAGAGGGCGACACGTGTCACCCCCCCCTTATTGGTCTTGGACGATTTGGATATGGGTAAAAGGGTAATTTGACCATAAATTAGATGACCAAGTCTTGCTAAGTCTTGGAGCTTGATATAATTGACTTAGTCAAAGGGCCACTTGGCTTGAGCTTTATTGAATTGTATCTAAACCACCCATTTGTTCTCATCTTGACCCTTCATAGTGTTATATATGTGTACTAGTAGCAAGACAAGCTTCTACACTTAGAAAAATTTCAAGAAAATTTGAAGAACACTAAGGGAGCTCTCGGGTTAGGGAAGAAGAAGAAGAAGAAAAAAAAATTCGTTTGTTGTTCAATAAGCTCCACACTTTAAACCAAGGTTCCTAAGGGTATTGTAAGGGTATCTCAATAGAAAGATCCCGGAAAAATATCGTTTTCGTATTAGTCGCAAGGTGAAAACCTAGTCACTTTCCTAGGTTTGGATTGGAAGTTAAAGGAAAGTTGTTTGTGATCTTCTAAGGATCTCAAGTGGCGGATTGGAGTGTCAAGGAGAGGTTAAGTTTCTAGGGAGCGACTTCGGATCTTGAAGTGGATTAAGGCTCGTTAAGGTAACAATCTTGTTCTCTTAAGTGTTATAAGATTACATATTGTTGTAGCCTTACATTTTAACTAGCATGAAGTATATGTATTAAAGATTGATAAGTGGTATGGATAGTAGAAGCCTATAGCCGAATGACATTCTAGCCATTTGAAATTGAAATACAATTTGGTCGTTAATTAGAAATGTCGCATGTTACCTACTTGAAGAGTGTAGTAGTTATAATCGATTGCGGCTTGATATCATGTTATACTAAACAACTTGGATTGAAAAGGAATTGGATAAGAAATTGTATTGGTATCCCTCAAATTTCCGAATTGACATTTTAGTTTGGACTAGTTCGATATAAATTGTGGGGCGGAATTTTACACGTCTTGTAGGCGTGTAATCCCCTATTGTTAACTACATTGTTGAGACTTAAATGTGGCGTGTTTTTCTATTGAATTCGGGTCTTGAAAAAGGTGGAAAAGTATGTAGAAACAAAGGAAGTGCTGTGCGATTTTCCGTAGAATTTAGTGACTTTGCACTTAGAATATTCTACGTTTGAAGTAAGAAGTTAATAGACGTATTATGGTTATTATAGGTTGACATACTACGTACGGCAAATTGGACTTAGCAAGTGGATTGAACCGAAGAGGCATGTAGAACTTTCTTATCTCTTGAGCATGAATAGTTGTATATATATATATATATAGTACGGTTGACGTACAAGATTTTTGACAATCTAGTCCATTTGATATCCTTGGATTATTTTAAGAATGTCCAAGTTGGTTGAGTTAGGGGATTAACTCACTTGGTTAAAAGTATTAAGGATATCTTAGTTTCTAAAAGTTAAGAGACTTAAAGTATTTTGAAAGATACTTGTTTTGTTTGGAAAGTTTAAGTCTCTTGGTTATAAAGAAGAATGTAAGTATCTAAGGTATAAAGCTAGTATAACGGCTTTATGGGAAGTTGGTTATAATAGCTTTATAGAAAGTTAAAAATACTGGTTTACTCTAAGTAATGTAAGTAATGATAAATGACTTGAATTAATGAAAGGCAAATTGATTTGAAGGCATCAATTGCTTAATGTTTTAAAAGAAAGAAGTCACTTGATTTAGAAGCCTATAAATATATTTCTTAACGGTATTGTGACTTGTCTTGAAAAGTAAATATGACTTGATACTACGGTTATTAGTATCTTGGAAGTTTTATATGAAAAATAGTCATTTTTAAAAGAGTAGAAATACGTAGTACTTTGGGTTAAATTCCCAGATTTTTATAATGACATGCTAGTGCCTTAAGTAAACTAAAATGAGAGTGCTTATGAACAATACTAATAAGAAGTTAGGGGATTTCCTAATTTGCTTGTATTATGTATGATAAGCCGGTAGTGCTTATGTTATGTATGATAGCCGGTTGTGCTAGGGATATATACATTGTTTATTACGGGGTCATTCTCCGGGTTTGTGGCATTTGCATATTCCGTGGATTTGCTACCCATGATGCGAGGAATACCTCATGCGAGTCCGTAGGGCTCATGCGGGTGAAATAGTCCTATGCGGGGCGGACCAGTCCTATGCGAGGAAGTTACCTCATGCGGGTCCACACGACCTATGCGGGCGGATATAGTCTATGCGAGGAAGTTACCTCATGCGGGTCCATACGGCCTATGCGGGTGAAATATTCCCAGGAGTAGGTGTCACGACCCGACCCCGGGGCCGCGACTGGTGCCCTACCTGGGCACCCCGTTCAGGTATACATCAGAGAATAGCAGCGGAACATACACAACAAATAACATGTTTAGACAATAACATCACAGGCTAGCCGATAAGGCCGCCTTCCATAAAATATGCATAATCAAAAGCAAAGATGTACAACTCGGTTTTACATTGAACCACAAAATGTGACTCTGCACCTCTAGGAATAACAAGCGTGGCGGGATAGAACATCACGACCCGAACCGCCCGTGGATCGTGTTACACCCGTAGTTCGTGGTATGTATACGAGGGCGTCGTGCGAGAATCTGGCGATAAAATTGGAAAGGAAGAAAGATGTGATTTTTCGACGGAAAAGTTTCCTGATTTTGTGAAGGAAAATGTTCGTTAAAGGGGTGGATTCCCAGTTTTGTATTTGGACTTTTGGAATATTTGAGAATTATGAAATTTTATTTCCAAAATTGGTCACGTGGGGCCACAGAAAATTCTGGTTTTGTGGGGCCCACTTTATTTTCATTTTTGGCATTACTGATATTTTCTAAGATGAAATATTTTGGATGAGTAGGGGCGACACGTGTCACCCCGTGTGTGGCATGTTGGCGAATGGAGAAGACAAGTGGGACGTTTTTTTGGTGGACAAGTGGCCCATTTTTGTGGTGGCCACTTGTCCCATTTTTGTGGTAGCCAAATGGTTGGCCAACTACCCACACACATGTACCCCATCCTCACCATCCACTTCCCTAGATATTGGACATTGATTTCCCTATAAATACCCCTTGTGTGCAAGACTTTATTTCATCCACATTAGAAAGTTTCCAAGGCAAAAAAATTCCCCTCCCTCCCTTAGTGAGTTCTCGTCCAAACACCCCCCCCCCACCTTGAGTAGAATTATTCAAGTATTGTTGTTATTCCAAATACTTTAGCCTAAATCCCTTGTGGTATTCCAAAGAAATCCCAACATAAGAGCCCGGAAATACTACTTTATTCCATAGTCGCAAAATGAAGCCCTAGAAAAATCTTCATAGCTTAGATGAAGTGTTAAGAGAAGTTGTTTAGAAACTTCTAAGGGTTGCTTGGAGCGTGTTGGAGCGTAAGGAATTGGAGCTAAACGTTGCTCAGGATCGACTTATATCTTGGATAATTTTGGGCTTATCGAGGTAATTATCTTTGTCCCCCTATTGTAATTGGATATTACATGTTGTAGTAATGTATAGTTGAGTATACTATATGTAGAATGAATATGGATAAGAATTGAACTGTATTTACATTGGGTGTATTCTGATAGACTTGTAGTATTATTGTGGGGCAGTGTTGTACACGTCCGGTTAGACGTGTAACCCCCCTAGGAGTTGTTGTCTTGATAGCGGGCCTTGCTAGAGGAGGAGATTTATGTGGTTACGAGGGGGGGGGGGGGGGTGCTGCCGAATTTTCCGTAGAATAAGGAATCTTGTATTTAGAATATTCTACGAAGAGATCTAGAAGTTGATAGACATTTTATGGCCATTATAGGTGGAAGTACTACGAGTAGCGTATTCTACTTGAAGGGTGGAAAAGGCTAGCAGAGTGATAGTACTTTGGAGCGTTTTGCTAATTGTCGATAATCGTCGCGAGGTATGTGAACCTCTTCCTATCTTTTCTAGCATGATTGTGTGAACTATGTAGTACGGTAGACGTACGTGTGCTAAACGAATTTGATTGGTTTAAAACATAAAGTGTTATAACGACTTTATGGGAAGTTTGTTATAACAACTTTATGTAGGTAAAGAAATGGTCTGTGATTTTTAAAAGATAAGAGACTTGACTTATAAATGACTTGATGTGAAATATTAAGGACTTGGTTTGTGTTAAAAAGTTGTGAAACCGCATTTATGATAAATGGGTAATTGAGTTTTAAAAGGAATAAGTTATATTGATTTCGGAAATGAGAATAAGTATCGAACAAACCACTGCGTTAATAAAGGAAAATGTATTGAAAAATAATTAATTATATTAAAACCAGTAGAAACCTCCATCTGCATAGAAGCTAAGATAAGACAAAATTGTATTACATTTCCTAGATCATGGCTGCTTTAATAAGATCATTAATAACAAGTATTGATTTTTCTTAAATTCCAAAGTAAGGAACTTGTTTTCTAAAAGAAATGAGACTTGAAGAATTTGAAGTGTTTTGGTTTAAAAGAAAGGCATGGTTTTGTCTTAAATTGGTTTAAAACATAAAGTGTTATAACAGCTTTATGGGAAGTTAGTTATAACGACTTTATGAAAACAAAAGGATGGTTTTATTATTGGATTTAAAATGGTAACTGGACTTTAAAGGGAGAAATGATTTGGTTTAAAAAGAAAGTATGAAAATTGTTTTGGTTTACTTACAAAGACAGTTACTCTATTTTTGATACTACGGGTATCGTGTGACTTTGTGTGAAAGAAATGGATCTTTTAAAGAGTTAAAATACGTAGTACCTTGGGGTTAAAACCCGGATTTGTGTTCATAAAAAGAATGTCTAAAAGTATGTTGAACTTGCCTATGCTTGTGGTGATAGCTTTTTTTGTGCAAGTGTTGTGTTTATGTGCTACCGCGTCTCTCGTTGGAGGGCCGGCTATCTGGTTAATTGATGGACATACTGACACGATGGGTGGCCCACGGGTATGCTTCCACTATATCGATCCTTTTGGACATACTGACACGATGGGTGGCCCACGGGTATGCTTCCATTAGGAGTGTTATTCTGTTATTTCCTTTGGACATCGACACGATGGGTGGCCCGAGTATGCTTCCACTATGATTGTTATCTTGTTATTTCCTTTTGGACATACTGACACGATGGGTGGCCCACGGGTATGCTTCCATTAGGAGTGTTATTCTGTTATTTGCTTTGGACATACTGACACGATGGGTGGCCCACGAGTATGCTTCCACTATGATTGTTATCTTGTTATTTCCTTTTGGACATACTGACACGATGGGTGGCCCACGGGTATGCTTCCATTAGGAGTGTTATTCTGTTATTTTCTTTGGACATACTGACACGATGGGTGGCCCACGAGTATGCTTCCATTATGATTGTTATCTTGTTATTTCCTTTGGATATACTGACACGATGGGTGGCCCACGGGTATGCTTCCATTAGGATGGTTCCATGGCCATGCTTATACCGAGGTAAGATTGTTATACCCCGTATTTCCAGAGTATGTACTTAAGGGAATACGTACAAAAGTCTAGCCTTAAAGTTTAGGCACAAAACGTTTTTCTTGGGCACAACTCACAAAACGAATAGTTTTCCGACGAAACGTTTCCACAGCTTTCGAAGGGCAAATTCCGGCTATGCCATTTCTAATTTTTGCGGATTTTTCCGAGAGACGAAACATTTTAGACCAACGGGAGGGCGACACTTGGCACCCTCCAATTAGTGGACTTGAAATCGTCCATTGGACGAATTGGACAATGAAGTGCACGTTTTTTGTGCCTTTGCACAAGTCAAGGATTAGGTAGGATATTTTGTGTGCAAGTTGGCCAAGGACACTTGCCCTAATCTTGACCTTACACTTGCCTAGCACTTGGCTAAATCTTGGCCCTTGGTTGGCCATGTCTTGACCTATAAATACCCCCTTAAGATGAAGAGTTCTTCATCCACAAATTCCTTTCCAAGTCTTGAAAATCCTCTCCTCCCTTGTAGCCTTTTTATTCAACACACCCCTTTTAGTGAGCTTGGTCGAGGCAACCCTCCCCTAGCCTGGCGAAATCTACCCCCTCCCTTGGTAGAAAAGTTTTCTTCTAGTATTGTTATAATTCCAAAAATACCCTAGCCCAAATCCCTTAGTCCATAGTAGAAGTTGTGAAGAACTTCTAAGGTTTCTTCGAGCTCTGAGCGCATAACTTAGGAGTTAAACCTTGCTCAGGTGCGACTTTATCTAGGATATTATTGGGCTTACCGAGGTAACTAATCCTAACCCTCTTTTGAATTAGAGAATACATACTGTAGTAGTATAAGAATGAGTATAAATACTTAGAAGAATATCACAGAATAGAATTGAACTGTTATCACAGTAGAAGGGTTTAAAAGAAGATTAATCAAATTGTACTTACATAGGACTGTTTTCACAGTAGACTTGAGTAGCTCACCGGGTAGGGAAGTGCTGCCCAATTTTTCCGTAGGATATAGAACCCTCTGTTTAGAACTGTTTACAAAGTAGTCTGAACGTTGATAGACGTGTCTGACTATTATAGGCTGATTCTCTGCGCGCGACATATTCAACTTGGCAGGTGGTTTTCGCTGAGAAGGTATGTGATTCTTCCTAAAGCATGATATTTTAAAGTATATATGTAGTACGGTAGACGTACATGTGTTAACTGAATAATACTTACGGCAATGCCTCACGGCTTAAGCCTGAATAATAAAGATCTGAAAGCATTTCAAAAGAGTACTGAATCATTTTTTTCAGAAGAGAACTAATTGGTTTTTAAAACAAAAGCTTAAGAGTTATACTAGCTTTATGGGAAGTTAGGTATAACCACTTAAGCATGATAAAAGAAACAGTTTGTCTATGTATTTATATGCACTTATATTGACTTGTGAAAAGAATAATAAGATGGTTTGATAAAGTAGACATGATATGATGCTATGTGTGTTAGTGTCTTGTAACGTTTGTATATGAGAGTATTCTTGTTGTGCTTATGTTGTTTAACGATAAGTTGTTATGTTAGTATAATATCACTCAACTCTTGACATATTACCGGGGGTTAAGCTGCCCTCCGATGCGGGGTAGACTCAGGCGGTCTGGGACCATGATTCGAGAATACCTCATGCGGGTCCAAGGGACCTATGCGGAGCTACGGGAGTTCCAGGTTAGTGATGCGGGGTTATACCTCATGCGGTCTATGTGGCCATGCGGACTACGAGTCCAGGACGATGCCGAGGAGTAGCTACCCTCGATGCGGGGTTATGTACCCAATGCGGGCCTATGTGAGTGGCCTATGCGGACTACGGGAGTCCAGGATTAGGCTTGCATGGTGATACTACGGGCAATTGGCCCTGCTTCGATCATTCGCAGCCTAGAAAAGACCTGTTACAGTTTACCCGTTGTTGCTCTTGTTTATGATGTGGCACTATGTGCGGTCCCCTTGGTTGTTTCATACATACTTGCAAAACTGATTTTAACATGATATGTTTTCATTTAAGTATTTCTGATTTCATATACTTAGTACTGTTATCGACCTCCTTCGGGCTGCGTTCATGCCGCGGTAAGAGCGGCAGTGCTAGATCCACATTCTTAGGATCTCTACGTTGGTGTCTGAGCTCCATCTTTTCCGGAGGCTCTACTTTTGGGTATGATCTCCTGTTGTAGATAGTTTTGTATGATCAGGTATGGCGGGCCCTGTCGCCATAGTTGTATATTTCCTTAGAGGTGCATAGTCATGTTATGCAAGATTTCGGATGTAATCGCTAAACCATGTTTATATATATATCTTAGAAAGCGATGTTTTCTCACATAAACCGTGTCTTATTTTATAAAGCTTCATGTCTTGTTTTATATTTCCGCTGATTACTCTGATGTATGACTACTTGGGTGCCCCGGTAAGGCACCAGTCACGGGCCCCGGAATGGGTCGTGACAAAAGTGGTATCAGAGCAGTTAATCCTCGGAAAGTGTCTACAGACCGTATCGATGAGTCTTGGTTATCGGTGTGTTGCACCACCCCAATAATCAGGAGGCTATAGGATATTTAGGATTGGTTTCCATTCTTCTCACTCTGAGATCGTGCTTTAGAGCTGTGTTAAAGTTGGACCCCTCTAACGTATTCCTTTTTCTGTAACAGTTATGCCTCCACGTAAGACAACCCGGGCCCAGAAGGGCAAGGCAGCTGAGGGAGCTGCCAGTAGGACACCTAGAGTCACGAGGGCTCGAGCCCAGTCTATACCAGAGACGGCGAGTTCTACGACGCCGCCGGCCCCAGCAGAGACCACCGTACCCACACCTCGCCCCACGGCTGGGCGGAGAGTTAGGTACAAGAGATGGCCCGGCCATCGCCGTGATCGTGGCGACATGAGGACAGTGGATCACGGTTCGATCCAGCCCGGCCGTACCGTGGTTCACCCGAGGCGAGAGAGTTTGAGGCTACGAGACTTCCGAGTTGTAGCCCGCCGAGTTTTACTGGTCGAGGCGGAGGATGATCCGCAGGAGTTCATCCGTCGCCTCTGAAGGATTTTGAGAGTGATCGGGCGTCGGAGACCGAGTCCGTGATCTTTGGTTCACATAGGTGCGTGATACCGCGATCGATTGGTTTGATTCATGGGAGTTATCCCGGGAGAGCACGCGCGTCCCTACTTGGGATGAGTTCTCCGAGGCTTTCTCACTCACTTCTTGCCTCACGGATGAGGAGGCGCGGCCGATAGATTTTTATTCTTTGAGGCGAGAGAGGGCCGTCGTGAGTACAATGTCGAGTTTGATTCATTGGCTCGACACGTCCCGGCATTGTAGCGATATGGAGGATAGGGTGCACCGCCACGTCAGGCTAGATGATTATATGGCGAAGTCATGTGCGGGTGTTTCTCTTCGATCGGGTATGGACATTACCCGCACGCAGCTCATGCTCTTGGATGTGAGGCGTAGAGATTGACGGGTTGTGAGCGCAGAAGAAGACCGGGGCGCGTGGTCTTTTGGTGGCTATCGTGGTGGCGGCCTCGGCAGCGATCTAGATTTGCACCACGGCCAGCTCGAGCACTCTGCACGTCCTCAGCCGCAGCCCGGGACATTCGAGAGCGCACTGGCCCCGTGACTTGAGCGTCGAGCGGCGAAGTGATCGCCGACGGACCACCCGCCGGTGTGGCCGTCGGTAGATCCCACCGGGAGTTGTGGTGCTACGGGGCTTGTTTCGATTGTGGCGGCAGGTCACTATGCGGAACCATCCGACCAAGGCGATCTTGATGGTAGGTCACCTACGAGTTCTTTCACGGTCTTCTTCATCCCCGACAGCCTACTGCTCGGAGGGCAAGGTACTCATGGACCAGCGGTCGCGGCAGGTCGTGGCGCGGGTCCCGATTCTAGCGGTCCTCGAACCGCATTTATGCTTTGTCCGGCCGACAGATCGTGAGGCCTCACCGATGTCGCCACGGTACCTTATCGGTTTAGGTTTGATGTGTATGCTTTGATAGATCCGGTTCTACTGCCCTATATATTCAGAACGACCCGTTCGGGGCCCGTTCGTGCCTTATCGGGCACCCTAGTGATACAATCATCGAGAAAAACCAGCGGAAAATAAAACTTTAAACAAGAAACAAGATATATGAACATAAAAGCAGGCCAACCCAACGGTTACCTTCCAATAACATAAATAAATACAACTCTTTCAAAACGAGCAGTTTAATCCTTTTACAACCCCGCCACACTTGTGATTACAGACCTCTAAGATTTACAACAACTATGACGGACGGGGCCCGCCATACCCCGAATGTACAAGAACCTACAACTCGTGGAACACATACCAAAAGATAAGCCTCGAGAAACGGAGCTTCCCAAAACGCTGAATCGAGATCCTAAGAGCGAGGATCCACGGCCGATGTACCTCTACTG
This sequence comes from Przewalskia tangutica, assembly GCA_029844215.1. Taxonomy (NCBI): domain Eukaryota; kingdom Viridiplantae; phylum Streptophyta; class Magnoliopsida; order Solanales; family Solanaceae; genus Przewalskia; species Przewalskia tangutica. The sequence goes on from CM056733.1 coordinate 36,835,367, forward strand.
CGGCATGAACGCAGCCCCGAAGGAGTCGACAACAGTACCAAGTATGTGGAATCAAAAAAATCAGAATGAAATCATACTAGTCTATATAAAGCGTGAGACATGTATGATAACCAAACTACGATTCACAACATAAAAGCGATCATGTCGATCGAGGACTCACGCCTCAAGTCATCACTCAAATATAACTATGGGTCTCACGCCCACAACATCAATCATGTTCGCATCACGGCGCATGCCCCGGAATTACGCATCGGTGTAGACATGTCCATGCTGCAACAATAATACCAAAGCCCCATGGCCACATGCACCCGGAATACTACCTCGGTGTAGACACGTCCATGAGACATCAACAATAATATACTGTGTGATCAACCCGCGCCGCCACATGCCCGAATTCTACCTCGGTGTAGACATGTACATGTAACCACATTAACCATATATCGGGTAATCAACCCGACCGCATGGCCGCATGCCGGAATCTTTGCGACGGTGTAGACATGTCCATGTGACATCAACAACAAGACAAGAATCAAAATGGAAACATACCGTGGAATTCTCCATCACCGCCAAGACGCGTCAAGTAAGTTCTCAACAAGTCGACGCCTCTATCGAGAGACGCGGTAACACAGAAATACCACACTTGCACAACAAAGGCTATCATCACAAGCATAGGCAAGTTTCACAACAACAAGCATAGGCAAGTTTCACAACAACAAGCATAGGCAAGTTTCACACAACTCAAAGTACTTTCATTTTATGCCAAAGTCCGGGTTTTTAACCCCAAAGTACTATATACGTTAAGTTCTTTTAAAAGAGATCCATTACTTTTATAAAGTCACCCGATACCCGTAGTATTAGAATGACCAACCCACATTCCTTTTCAAAATCAAGTAACAACATTCTTTTCCTAAGTTCCGGTTGCCTAGTTTGATTACTCAAGCTTCTCATTTTCAAATGCTCAAGTCACTTATTTTAGAAAGGTTTCATAACTCATAGTCTTAATCTCTTTTAAAACAATTGAGTAACATATGTCATATATGTGAGTAGTTTATTCTTGTTTATAACGATCTTATTACAGCAGCCATGATCTAGAAAATGTAATATCATTTTGTCTCATCTTAGCTTCTATGCAGATGGAGGTTTCTACTGGTTTTAATACAACACATCATTATTCAATACATTTTCCTTTATTAACGCCGCGGTGGTCCTGTCGATACATTCGATTTCTCAAATCGGAAACATTATCCCTTTAAAACCAAGTACTCATTACTCACGAATGAGGTTTCACACAAACATCCACATTAGAACAAATAATTTAAGTCTCTTATCTTATAAGATCAAGTCTCTTAACTTCTAACATCAAGAAACCATTTTCTTACCTACATAAAGTCGTTATAACCAACTTCCCATAAAGCCGTTATAACACTTTATGTTTCAAACCAATCAAATACATTAAACACGTATGCGTCTCACCGTACTACATAGTTACACACATATCATGCTAGAAGAGATAGGAAGAGGTTCACATACCTCGACGATTTATCGACAATAAGCAAAATGCTCCAAGTACTACAACCTTGCTAGCCCTTTCCACTCTCGAGTAGAATACGCTACTCTTAGTACTTTCACCTATAAAGGTCACAAACGTCTATTAACCCCAAAACACAAGTTTCTATCTTTCTGAGAAAATTCGGAAGACTCCTCACACACATGGCGTAAATCTCCTCTCTAACGGTGGCTACCAAGCCAACCAGTGGGTCTACACGCCTAACCTGACGTGTACAATTCTACTCGAGAATACTACACAAGTCTCTGCACATACACCCATGTAAATACAATTCGATTCGATTCTTTATTCTTCAGCTTAAGTCAAAAGACATTGCCGAATACTAAGTATAGTTCCATATATAGTATACTTTAACTATATATTCTAACAAACATGTAATTTCCAATTACAATAGAGGACAAGATAATTACCTCGATAAGCCCAAAATTATCCAAGTTATAATGTCGATCCGAGCAAGGTTTAGCTCTACTCGTGCGCTCCAAACAACCCTTAGAAGTTCTAACTAACTTCTACTCAAATACTTCAACCAACTATGAAGATTTCCTTAGGGTTTCGGTTTGAGACTAAAGGACAAAAGGTAGTATTTCCTGCTCTACGTATAGAGGTATCGTTGGAAGACTACCAGGTACAAGGCTAAGGTCTTTTGGGCATTATAACAATACTAGGAGAAGTATTTCAATACCACGAGGAGAGGGTATTATCTACGAAACAACTAGGCTGTGGGGTACCCCGGCCAAGGCACCACAAAGGGGAGGGAGGAGGCCTCGGCCAAGACTCTCAAAAGAGGGGATGAGTTGGACGAACTCAACACTAGAGGAGGGAGGGATTTTAGGCTTGGAAGGTTTCATTTGTGGATGAAGAGTTCATCAACATAAGGGGGGTATTTATAGCAAAACCAAAAGCCAACCAATGGCCAAGATCAAGCCATGTGCAAGGCAAGTGTAAGGCCAAGATCAAGCCAAGTGCACCCTAGACCCTACTCCTTAAAACCTCACAAATATCTACACAAATATCTACCACAACTTGCCCCCTCAATCGGCCCATGTGCCGCCCACCTTGCCCACCAATGAGAGGGTGCCAAGTGCCGCCCTCTCGTTGGTCCAAAATGTTCCGTCTCTCGGACAAATCCGCAAAAATAACAAAAGACACAGCCGGAATTTTCCCCGCGCAAGTTATGTAAACCGTTGCGGCAAACCACGACTCTAACCGGGTGTTGTGCACAAATGTCATTTCGGCCAAGCCACCTAGGCGGGGGTGACACGTGTCACCCTCCTATTGGCCCTCAAAAAACGTCTTCCGAAAAATATCCACAATGGCCAAAATCTCGAAAACAAAGTGGGCCCCACAAAACCAGAATTTCTCCGTGGGCCCACGTGACCATTTCCGAAAATAAAATCTCAAAATTCTAATATAATCTATGAAGTCCAAATACCAAATCTGGGAATCCAATTCCCATTAACGAACCTTTTTCTTCACAAATAACCGGAAACTTTTCCGTCGAAAACTCACATCTTTCTTTCTTTTCAAAAATTTCTGCCGTACTCTCGTACGTACGTCCTCACATACATACCCTGCAACTACGGGGTATAACATTCTCCCCTCCTTAGAAACATTCGTCCCGAATGTTCCTTCTCAAGACGGATATCGATGAAGTTCCTCTAACAAGTTGCCGACGCCACAGTTTGGCCACGAACTAACACACGTTCTCTTCCTTCCTTACTCGTCGTGCCCCTCTCGAACACTTGAACTCTCCCAGTACGTACCATACTTCAGTCATTACTTCCGTTCCCGAAAATCTCTGGAGTCACAACCTCCAAACTTAGTCATCTTACTAACCTCAAACTTCCTTAAGGCCATTCCCGGCCTTTACGAACCGCTTCTGGTCGAACGCGTCCACGAACTCATACGATGGTCACACAAACTTGGGCCTAGCATCCACGTGACCCTACCACCTGGCGGGACCACCCAGAACTGACCCCACCCCAAACCGGGTTACGGGTTGACCCGCAAATGGTCCTCAACCCGACCCCCAACCGCGCCAAACTCTTGTTCCGATCCGAACAATCTTACTAATTCACATCATGAAAGCTACCACTTCCATCTCACACTACCCACGGACTTATCACACAAATAAATCCCACGTATACTACTACTCTGATAAGGGTCAAAAATAAATCTTCAACTCAAGACGACCTTACCCCTAAGGTCTCAGTCGTGACATAGTCTAAGGTTCACACTTACCATGCCCCGTTACGTATCCTCCCAACTAAGCATGTTTTCTAACTCACAATTAACACAACGCTATTCGTACATAGCACATAATAATGAGACCATCATAACAAGCATACCAAAACTCTAGAGGTTAAGGATATACGAAGCTACCGCTCCACTCTAATCATAGGCACACTGCAGGCGCATCGTAAGTAGAAGCGATGAACCACCATCGATCCGGTGGTGAGTCGTAACATCCGTGCTACCCTTGGTCGGACAGTTCCGCAAAATGGCCTGCTGGCGCAAAAATAACAAGCTCCCTGGCACCACGACACTTCCGAAATGCGGTCTACCACATCGACCACCGAGGTAGGGTGACCGTGTCGCCAACACCCTTACTTCCTGAAACTCAACCTCGAGCCCGACCGCTCCGAATACTCAAGGTTGTGGAGGACCACTCTGCCGGCGGAGGTACAAAACTAGTATCTTCTTGGCGGTCCGCCTCGAACGCCATCAAAGGACCTCGTTGTTCGGCCTCTTCGCGATCTTGGTCATTCGCCGACCTCTCGTGCCTCACATCCGGTCGTGAGCTGCATGCGGAAATGTCCATGCCCGGTGAAGAGCTACTCAACATGCCTCTGACATGTAATCATCGAGCCCTGTAACATATCGGTGCACTCGATCCTCCATACTAGCTACCAACCCTGGGACGTACCGGGCCAATGAGTCGAACTCTACATTGTACTCCCGAACCGTACGCCCGCTCTGTCTAAGCATCAAAAATCTGTCGGCCCGTTCCCTCCTCATCTGCGGAGGCAAGAAGTGAGTGAGGAAAGCCCCCGAAAACTCATCCCATACTGCTGAGGTGCATGCTCTCCCGAAAGCTCCCATGAATCAAACCAATCGATCGCGGTATCACGCGCACCGATCGCGAACAAAGGTCACGGACTCGGTCTCAAGCATTGATCACCGCGTGATCATTGTATCGCGGATGAACTCCTGCGGATCATCCTCGTGCCTCGACCCATAAAACTCAAGGGCTACAACTCGTAAAGTCTCGTAGCCTCAAACTATCTCGCTCGGGGTGAACCATCGTGCTCTGGAATGGGCTGCTGCATCCGGCTTATCCTCATATTCTGCCACGACCACGCCAAGAATCGCCATCTCCTTGTAACCCATCTCCTCTGCCCCAGACTGTGGGACTGGAGGCTCAGGTACTGCGGTCTCAGCAGCCATTGCTGCGGCTCTAACCTCTGTTGGGGCTGGCGGCGTCACAAAACCCGCCGTCTGAAGCACAACCTCAGTCTTATGCGGGCTGTGCCTCTCGTACTCCTCAGATCTCACTAGCGGTTCCCTCGCTGTCTTGCCGCCCGTGGCTCTGGTTGCCTTGCGCGGAGGCATAACTGGTAAAAACGAGACACGTCAGAGGGGTCCAACTTACAACACAGCTCTAAGGCACGATCTCAGAATGAGAAGAATGGAAACCAATCCTAAATGTCCTGCAGCCTCCTGATTATAGATGTGGTGCACAACACATCGATAATCAAGACTCTACTAGACACGGTCTGTAGACACTTTCCGAGGATTAACTGCTCTGATACCACTTTTGTAACGACCCGTTCCGGGGCCCGTTACTGGTGCCTTATCCCGGGCACCCTAGTGATACAATCATCAGAGAAAAACCAGCGGAAAATAAAACTTTAAACAAGAAACAAGATATATGAACATAAAACAGGCCAACCCAACGGTTACCTTCCAATAACATAAATAAATACAACTCTTTCAAAACGAACAGTTTAATCCTTTTTACAACCCTGCCCACAACAGTACTACAGACCTCTAAGATTTACAACAACTATGACGGGGCGGGGCCATACATACCCTGAATGTACAAGAACCTACAACTCAGGGAACACATACCAAAAGATAAGCCTCCGGAGAAACGGAGCTTCCCAAAACGCTGAACTGAGATCCTAAGAGCGAGGATCCACGACCGATGTACCTCTACATGCGGCATGAACGCAGCCCCCCGAAGGAGGTCAGTACAACAGGTACCAAGTATGTGAAACTGTAAAAATACTGTAATGAAATCATACTAGTCTATATAAAGCAGGAGACATGTATGATAACCCAACTACAGTTCACAACATAAAAGCAGTCATATCCAGTCAGGGACTCACGCCCTCAAGTCATCACTCAAATATAACTATGGGTCTCACGCCCACAACATCAATCATGTTCGCATCATGGCCGCATGCCGGATTCTGCGCCGGTGTAGACATGTCCACGATGCAACAATAATACCAATGCCCCAGCCACATGCCCGAATTCTACCTCGGTGTAGACACGCCCATGTGACATCAACAATAATATCGGTGATCAACCGCCACATGGCCACATGCCCCGGAATTCTACCCGGTGTAGACATGTCCATGTAACCAATAACAATATATCGGGTAATCAACCCGACCGCGTGGCCGCGTGCCGGAATCTGCGTCGGTGTAGACAGGTCCAAGTGACATCAACAACAAGACAAGAATCAAAATGGAAACATACCGTGGAATTCTCCATCACCCGGACGCCCAAGTAAGTTCTCAACAAGTCGACCGCCTCTATCGAGACGCGGTAACCGTAAATACCACACTTGCACAACAAAGGCTATCATCACAAGCATAGGCAAGTTTCACAACAACAAGCATAGGCAAGTTTCACAACAACAAGCATAGGCAAGTTTCACACAACTCAAAGTACTTTCATTTTATGCCAAAGTCCGGTTTTTAACCCCAAAGTACTACATACGTTAAGTTCTTTTAAAAGAGATCCATTACTTTTATAAAGTCACCCGATGCAGTAGTATTAGAATGACCAACCCACATTCCTTTTCAAAATCAAGTAACAACATTCTTTTCCTAAGTTCCGGTTTGCCTAGTTTCAATTACTCAAGCTTCTCATTTTCAAATGCTCAAGTCACTTATTTTAGAAAGGTTTCATAACTCATAGTCTTAATCTCTTTTAAAACAATTGAGTAACATATGTCATATATGTGAGTAGTTTATTCTTGTTTATAACGATCTTATTACCGTGATCTAGAAAATGTAATATCATTTTGTCTCATCTTAGCTTCTATGCAGATGGAGGTTTCTCTTGGTTTTAATACAACACATCATTATTCAATACATTTTCCTTTATTAACGCCGTGGTGCTGCCGATACACATTCGATTTCAAATCGGAAACATTATCCCTTTAAAAACCAAGTACTCATTACTCACGAATGAGGTTTCACACAAACATCCACATTAGAACAAATAAGTTAAGTCTCTTATCTTATAAGATCAAGTCTCTTAACTTCTAACATCAGTAAACCATTTTCTTACCTACATAAAGCTGTTATAACCAACTTCCCATAAAGCCGTTATAACACTTTATGTTTCAAACCAATCAAATACATTAAACACGTATGCGTCTACCGTACTACATAGTTACACACATATCATGCTAGAAGAGATAGGAAGAGGTTCACATACCTCGCGACGATTTATTGACAATAAGCAAAATGCTCCAAGTACTACAACCTTGCTAGCCCTTTCCACTCCTCGAGTAGAATACGCTACTCTTAGTACTTTCACCTATAAAGGTCACAAACGTCTATTAACCCCAAAACACAAGTTTCTATCTTTCTACGAGAAAATTCGGCCTCCCCACATGCGGCGTAAATCTCCTCCTCTAACGAGGTGGCTACCAAGCCAACCAGGGGGTCTACGCCTAACCGGGCGTGTACAATTCTACTCGAGAATACTACAAGTCTCTTGCAATGATCTATGTAAATACTGATTCGATTCGATTCTTTATTCTTCAGCTTAAGTCAAAAGACATTGCGAATACTAAGTATAGTTCCATATATAGTATACTTTAACTATATATTCTAACAAACATGTAATTTCCAATTACAATAGAGGACAAGATAATTACCTCGATAAGCCCAAAATTATCCAAGTTATAATGTCGATCCCGAGCAAGGTTTAGCTCACTCGTGCGCTCCAAACAACCCTTAGAAGTTCTAACCAACTTCTACTCAAATACTTCAACCAACTATGAAGATTTCCTTAGGGTTTCGGTTTGAGACTAAAAGGACAAAAGGTAGTATTTACGGGCTCTACGTATAGAGGTATCTTTGGAATACTACAAGGTACAAGGCTAAGGTATTTTGGGCATTATAACAATACTAGGAGAAGTATTTCAATACCACAAGGGAGGGGTATTATATGAAAACAACTAGGCTAGGGGGGGGGACCCCACGGCCAAGGCACCACCAAGGGGGAGGGAGGAGGCCCTCGGCCAAGACTCTCAAAAGCGGGGGGGATGAGTTGGACGAACTCAACACTAGAGGAGGGAGGGATTTTAGGCTTGGAAGGTTTCATTTGTGGATGAAGAGTTCATCAACATAAGGGGGGGTATTTATAGCAAAACCAAAAGCCAACCAATGGCCAAGATCAAGCCATGTGAAAGGCAAGTGTAAGGCCAAGATCAAGCCAAGTGCACCCTAGACCCTACTCCTTAAAACCCTCACAAATATCTACACAAATATCTACCACAACTTGCCCCCTCAATCGGCCCATGTGCCGCCCACCTTTTCCCACCAATGAGAGGGTGCCAAGTGCCGCCCTCTCGTTGGTCCAAAATGTTCCGTCTCTCGGAAAAATCCACAAAAATAAGAAAAGACATAGCCGGAATTTTCCCCTCGCAAGTTATGTAAAACGTTTCGTCAAAAGACGACTCTAACCGGGTGTTGTGCACAAATGTCATTTCGGCCAAGCCACCTAGGCGGGGGTGACACGTGTCACCCTCCTATTGGCCCTCAAAAAAACGTCTTCCAAAAATATACACAATGTCCAAAATCTCGAAAACAAAGTGGGCCCCACAAAACCGTAAATTTCTCCCGTTGGCCCCACGTGACCATTTCCGAAAATAAAATCTCAAAATTCTAATATAATCTATGAAGTCCAAATACCAAATCTGGGAATCCAATTCCCATTAACGAACCTTTTTCTTCACAAATAACCGGAAACTTTTCCGTCGAAAACTCACATCTTTCTTTCTTTTCAAAAATTTCTGCCGTACTCTCGTACGTACGTCCTCACATACATACCCTGCAACTACGGGGTATAACAATATCTCCCCTTGTTGCTAGTAGGATAGGGATAGAGTGTTATACCCCGTATTTCCAGAGTATGTACGCAGGGACGTACGTAGGAAATTTTGAAGCTTAAGTAGGCTTGGCCGATTTTCACTTTGTGCACAACACCCGATTAGAGTCGTTTTTTAAACGCTTCCACGACTTTCGTAGGAAAATTCCGGCTATGTCATTTATATTTTTGCGGATTTTTCCGAGAGACGAAACATTTTTGGGCCAGCGGGAGGTGACACTTGTCACCCTCATTGACGGCGATTTAGAGGCGGTCAAGGGTTGGTTGGCCTTGGCCGATTGGTCCCTTATTTTGGGCCTTGTTTTGTGGCTTGTTTTGTGCCATGTTTGGTGGAGTAGGGTTAGGGTGCACTTGGCTTGATCTAGGCCTTACACTTGCCTTGCACATGGCTTGATCGTGGCCCGTGGTTGGCCTTGGGTTTTGCTATAAATACCCCCCTCGGCTTGAAGACTTCATTCATCCATAAATTTGCCTAAGTCTTGAAAGCTCTCCTTCTCCCTACCCTTGTTGAGTTCGTAGGGCCTCCCCTTGTGGTAGAGCACCCCCTCTGGGGTGCTAGCAGAGTGTACCCCTGCCTAGTTTCTTTAGTATAATACCCCCCTTTATGGTGTAGAAATACTCTCCAAAGTATTGTTATAATGCCCAAATTACCTTAGTGATACCTTGTTGTATTCTAAGGTGATACCTATACGAAAAACCCAGAAATACTATTATACTTCCCGTCAGTCACAAAACCGAAACCCTAAGGAAAATCTCCATAGTTAGTTGGAGTAGTAAGTAGAAGTTGGTTAGAACTTCTAAGGGTTGTTGGAGTGGGTCGAGCGCCTGAGTAGGAGCTAAACCTTGCTCGGGATCGACATTTAAACTCGGATAATTATGGGCTTATCGAGGTAATTATCTTGCTTCCTATTGTAATTGGAAATTACATGTTGTTAGATTTTATAGTGAGGTATACTATATATTTAGTACTGAACGTAGTTATCGGCAATGTCTTTTGACTTAAGCCTGAATAATAAGAAACCTTTTCGAAAGAAGAGTCTTGATCAGATTTACATAGGACATTCAGAGACTTGTGTAGCTTTTCTGTGAGGTAGAATTGTGCACGTCCGGTTTATACGTATAACCCCCCCTGGTTGGCTTGGTAGCCGGCCCCGATAGATGAGGAGATTTACGCTGTTGCGGGGAGAGTCTTTGCCAATTTTACGTAGAATGTTCTACGAAGGGATCTAAATGTTAATAAGCGCCTTGTGGCCTTATAGGTTGAAGTACTACGTATGGCGCGATCTACTTGGCTTAAGGAGTAGCCGACGGTTGGAGGTACTTGGAGCGTTTTGCTATTAGTCGATACTCGTCGCGAGGTATGTGAACCTCTTCCTATCTCTTCTAGCATGATATGTGTGAACTATGTAGTACGGTAGACGTACATGTGCTAAATGTATTTGATTATTTTAAAACATAAAGTGTTATAACGGCTTTATGGGAAGTTGGTTATAACAGCTTTATGTTGGTAAGAAATACTTGTGGTTTTTAAAAGGTAACTGATTTGAACTATAACTGGCTTGTTATGTGTTAATAAAGAACTTGAAGTATTTCAAAAGATTTTTGAATCATTTCGAAAGAAGAAGTAATACTTGGTTTTTTGAAAACTTAAGAGTTATACTAGCTTTATGAGAAGTTAGGTAATAACGGCTTAAGAATGTTTTACTGATTTCGGAAATCAGAATGTGTATCGACAAACCACTGCAGCGTAATAAAAGGAAATGTTTTGACAGATTAAGTATTATTAAAACCAGTAGAAACTTCCATCCGCAGAAGCTAAGATGAGACAAAATGATATTTCCTAGATCATGGTCATTGTAATAAGAATGTTATAAACAAGAATATCCTACTCACATATAAGGCTTATGTTTCTCGGATAGTTTAAAAGAGAATTATATTCTTAAATTAATAAGTCTATGAAATAAGAAACCTTTCTAAAATAAGAATCGTTAACATTTGTATTTAGGCAAACATGGACGTTTGGATAATAATGTTGTTACTTGTTATTACAAGGGTAAGTGTTTTGATTTACTTCAAAAGATAATCACTCTATTTTCATATACTATGGTATTGTGTGGTTTTTGTGAAGTAACATATCTTTAAAGAGTTATTGTATAAAGTACTTTGGGGATAAAACCGATCTCGTTAATCATATAGTAGAAAGTACCTTATGTGTGAATAACTTGATTGTATTGGTTTGTGATAGCCTTGTAATACCGACGTGTTGATTTGATAAGTAATCATATTAGGATGCTACGTGTGTTAGTATTTTGTGATGTTTGTGTAAAGGGATTTTCCCTTGATTGTGCTTATGTTGTCTAAACGATAAAACTGTTATGTTGGTATTTATACCACTCACCGTGTTCCGGGTTAAGCTGCCCTCCGACGCGGTAGACTCGGTGATGCAGGACCATGATTCGAGAATACCTCATGCGGGTCCCGGGGGCCTATGCGGAGCTACGAGTTCCAGGTTAGTGTGCGACCTTTATGGTCATGCGGTCTATGTGGCCGTGCGGTCGCGAGTCGGGGCGATGCAGGGAGTAGCTACCCTCGATGCGGGGTTATACCTCATGCGGGCCTATGAGGCGCCTATGCGGAGTGCGGGGATTCGGGGCTAGACGCGCACATTTGATATTGCGAGCGGCGACGGCTTTGATCATGTGACGATGCAAGCAGATATCATGATACGCTTTATGACCTTGTTAGTACTGTAGGTGTTAGTAGTCGGCTATGCCTTCGCTTACCACTGCATCGTTTATTTGGGCACAGTGGGACCCGTTGTTCGTGTATTCCTTGGTGCTTTTCTATCGTTATTTGGCGGTGAGGAAGGTATTCCACGCATGATTGATGTTGTGGGCGTGAGACCCATTGTTATATTAGTGGTGACTTGAGGCGTGAGTCCCCGACTAGACATGATCGCTATTTATTGAACGTAGTTTGGTTATCATACATGTCTCCCGCTTTCTATAGACTACTATGATTTCATTTACGATATCTTCATGTTTCACATACTTGGTACTGTTATCGGCCGCCGGAAGGCTGCGTTCATCTTGCAGTAAAGTACACGATCGTTGATCCTAGCTCTTAGGGTCACGATTCAGCGTTTGGGAAGCTCGTTCCTCGGAGGCTTATCTTGGTATAGTCCCTTGTTGTTGTAGGTGCTTACATTCGTGGTATGACGGGGCCACCTCCGTTGTTGTTATCATATCATTCGTAGAAGTGCAGTAATCTTATTGTGGCGGGGTTTGTAAAAAGTTAAAGCGTTCGTGTTGAAAGAGTTGTTGTATATGTATATATGCCGAAAGGCAACTTTCTTCGAATATACGTGTCTCAATTTATCTTTGTTTCATATCTTGGTTATTTTATATTCCGATTACTCGATGTATGACTCATGGGGTGCGGGTAAGGCACGATCCGGGCCGGGCAGGTCGTGACATAGAGCTCGAGTCCATAGACCACTTTCGAGGTATCTACACCGATGGGTGATTCGGTGGTAGCTCGGCGGGTATATAGAGCTTGTCTGTGACTATTCTGATCGTCGGACCACTGCCGACTTGATAGAGTTGGAGATGATTGACTTGACGTGATCATGGGGATGGATTTGCTAGCTTCTTCTACGCCAATGTAGGCAGAGAGAGAAGTAATGCAGTTCCAGTTTCTGAGGCCGGTTGTTGAGTGGGAGGAGCACAATATCGCCGGTGGTAGGTTTATTTCCTACCTCAAGGCTAGGAAGATGGTGCGAAGGGTATATCTACCATCGTTCGGGTGTTTGATCTCAAGGCTGCGATGCAGATTTTCCGTCGATTCGGTGGTCGAGAGAGTTCCCAGGCGTGTTTCAGGCGACCTCTCGTATCCTCCCGAGAGGAGATTGAGTTTTGTATTGACATATTGCGGACACTCGGCCTATTTCCATTCCGCCATACGAATGTCACCGCCCGAGTTGAGAGAGTTGAAGGATCGGCAGAGATTTGTTGGAGAAAGGGCTTCATCAGGCCTAGTGTTTCTCCCCGGGAGCGCCGGTATTGTTCGTGAAAAAGAAGGGCGGGGCCGCGCATGTGTGTTGATTACAGCGGTGAACAAGGTGACCATTAAGAACGAATACCCTTCCCGGATTGATGATTTGTTCGACCCGATTGCGGTGCGAGATCTTCTCAAGATTGATCTACGGTCGGGCTATCATCAGTGCGAGTCGAGAGAGGTGGATGTCCCTAGGTGCATTCAGACCCGGTACGGGCATTATGAGTTCAGGGTCATGTCTTTTGGGTTGACCAATGCTCCGACGATATTCATGGATTTGATGAACCGAGTGTTCAAACCATTTTTGGACACGTTTGTGATAGTGTTCATTGATGATATCTTGGTTTATTCTCGCTCGAGGCGAGAGCATGCGAGCGTTGAGGATGGCTTGACAATTCTCCAGACCAGCCATTTATGCCAAGTTTTCCAAATGTGAGTTTTGGTTGACTTCATGGCGTTTCTTGGGCATATTATCGGTGATGGCGTTCAGTGGAATCTGACGAATCGGCGATCGGGACTTGGCCTGAACCTCTTACTCCGACGAGGTTCGCGATTTTACGGGCCTTGCAGGATATTATCGGTTCATGGAGAAGTTTGCTTCTATCTACTGCACCATTGACTAGGGTGACTCGGAAAGCGGCCAAGTTTGATGGGTGATGCTTGTGAGTAGGGTTTCCGATTCTTGAAAGAGGCGATGGCGCCCCGTTCTTACTCTTCGGAGGTCGGATGGTTATGTCGTGTATTGTTATGCGTCAGTCATCGGGTTGTGGTGTGTGTTGATGCAGCATGGAAGGGTTATAGCATATGCATCCCGACAACTGAAGAAACACGAGAGGAACTACCCGCATGATTTGGAGTTGGCGGTGTGATTCACGCTTTGAAGATCTGGAGGCACTATTTGTATGGGGTTCACGTGGATATTTTTACAGACCACAAGAGCCTCGGTATATCTTCACCGGAGGAGTGAACTTACGGCGAGAGGCGGTGGTTAGAGTTGCTTAAGGATTACGATGTTGATATCTGTACCACGGGAAGGCCAATGTTGTGGCGGATGCCTTAGTCGTAGGTCGATGGGAGCCTATCGGATGTGCGGCTAGAGAGGAGGACATGGTTCGTGATTTGCATCGATTAGCGAGCCTTCGTGTCCGCTTGATTGATTACGATAGCGATGGGGTTAGAGTTCGTGAGGTTCTTTGAGTCTTCCATCGTCGGAGAGGTGAAGAAACGATTCGAGGATCGGCTTTGATTCGATATCGTGATCTGACTCTTCGTGAGGCAAGGGTCCTTTTGAGGTAGCACCATGGGGTGCTAAGGTTTGAGCGAGTTGTGTGTTCCGGATGTTTGAGACTTCAGTGAGTTCTTGGGGAAGCACACGGTAGCGCGTTACTCCATCCGTCGGTCGACCAAGATATACCACGACGCCCAGATCCGTATTGGTGGGATGGCTTGAAGAGGCGTTGCGAGTTCGTAGCTCGGTGCGTGTTGTCGGCAGTGAAGGTAGAGCACGAGGCCGGTGGTTTGTTCTGAACGATTGAGATCGACACGGAAGTGGGAGGTAATCAACATGGACTTCATCACGGGATTACCTCGCACTCGGAGGAGACATGATTCTATATGGGTTATCGTCGACGGTGTGAAATCATCCACTTTCTTCCGTCGGGGCGACTTTTTGGTGAGGATTATGCGGACTTTACATCCGAGAGGTCGTCGATCGCATGGAGTCCCTATTGCGATCATATCGCACGAGAGCCCGGTTCTGGCTAACTTCGGAGGTCTTTCGAGAGAGGTTTAGGGGCGCAGTGAGCACAATCGCATTCCATCAGCGAGCAGACGGACAGGCGGCGCACTATCCGGACTCTTGAGGATATCTTTGCGAGCACGTGTTATCGACTTCGAGGGTAGCGGGAGGATCATTTGCCTCTAGTTGAGTTCGCGTACAATAATAGCTACCACTACAGATTCGGATGGCGCCTTATGAGGCCTTGTATGGGAGGAAGCGCGGACGCCTATAGGTTGGTTCGATGTGGGCGAGTACGGCTAGTGGGACCAGATTTGGTGCGAGGCGGTGGATAAGGTGAAGCTTATCCGAGGCGGCTATTGATACTCGAGTCGGCCAAGTCGTATCACGGATCATCGTCGTCGGCATCAGAGTTCGCGATTGATGATTGGGTTTTCTGAAGGTGTCACCCATGAAGGGTATGAAGGGTGTGATGAGATTCGGAAGAAGGAAACTTCGGCCCAGTACATTGGGCGTTTGGTTGTCGCAGGTAGGCAAGGTTGCCTATGAGTTGGATCTGCCGTCCGTCTGGAGGCGGTGCATCCGGTTTTCACGTATCTATCTTTGAGGAGATGTATCGGGGATCCATCTAGGGTACACCGATTGAGAATGTCCAGTGACCAGGGGTTATCGTATGAGGAGGTTCCATAGCGATAATCGATCGTCGAGTTAAGCGTCTGCGGACGAAGGGCGTGGCCGTCAAAGTCTTGTGGCGGAACGAGCTCGGGGAGAGATGACGTGGGAAGGCGAGGAGGATATGAGGCGAAGTATCCTCACCTATTCCCACACCTCCGGGTAATTCACTTTCCTACTTGTAAATTTTCATTATCGTTTATGCCTAAGTGTTGTTTTGTGGCGTGTGTGGCATTTGCAAGCTATTTAAGTTATGAAGGACCTTATCGTTAATCGTCTTGGGAAGGAACATTCGGGCGAATGTTTCTAAGGAGGGAGAATGTTATACCGTATTTCCAGTATGCGTGAGGAATACGTACAAAAGTCTAGCCTTAAAGTTTAGGCACATAACGTTTTTCTTGGGCACAACTCACAAAACGAATAGTTTTCCGACGAAACGTTTCCACAGCTTTCGAAGGGCAAATTCCGGCTATGCCATTTCTAATTTTTGCGGATTTTTCCGAGAGACGAAACATTTTAGACCAACGGGAGGGCGACACTTGGCACCCTCCAATTGGTGGACTTGAAATCATCCATTGGACGAATTGGACAATGAAGTGCACGTTTTTTGTGCCTTTGCACAAGTCAAGGATTAGGTAGGATATTTTGTGTGCAAGTTGGCCAAGGACACTTGCCCTAATCTTGACCTTACACTTTCCTAGCACTTGGCTAAATCTTGGCCCTTGGTTGGCCATGTCTTGACCTATAAATACCCCCTTAAGATGAAGAGTTCTTCATCCACAAATTCCTTTCCAAGTCTTGAAAATCCTCTCCTTTCCCTTGTTGCATTTTGCGTCCAACACCCCCTTTTTAG
Organism: Przewalskia tangutica; assembly: GCA_029844215.1. Taxonomy (NCBI): domain Eukaryota; kingdom Viridiplantae; phylum Streptophyta; class Magnoliopsida; order Solanales; family Solanaceae; genus Przewalskia; species Przewalskia tangutica. Next base: position 36,851,669 of record CM056733.1, read on the forward strand.
TGAGCTTGGCGAGGCAACCCTCCCCTAGCCTAGCCGAAATCTACCCCTCCCTTGGTAGAAAAGTTATCTTCTAGTATTGTTATAATGCCCAAAATACCTAGCCCAAATCCCTTAGTCCTTAGTAGAAGTTGTGAAGAACTTCTAAGGTTTCTTAGACTCTGAGCGTACAACTTAGGAGATAAACCGTGCTCAGTGCGACTTTATCTAGGATATTTTTGGGCTTACAGGTAACTAATCCTAACCCTCTTTTGAATTAGAGAATACATCTTTGTAGTAGTATAAGAATGAGTATAAATACTTAGAAGAATATCACGAATATAATTGAACTGTTATCACAGTAGAAGGGTTTAAAAGAAGATTAATCAAATTGTACTTACATAGGACTGTTTTCACAGTAGACTTGAGTAGCTCACCGGGTAGGGAAGTGCTGCCCAATTTTTCCGTAGGATATAGAACCCTCTGTTTAGAACTGTTTACAAAGTAGTCTGAACGTTGATAGACGTGTCTGACTATTATAGGCTGATTCTCTGCGCGCGACATATTCAACTTGGCAGGTGGTTTTAGATGAGAAGGTATGTGATTCTTCCTAAAGCATGATATTTTAAAGTATATATGTAGTACGGTAGACGTACATGTGTTAACTGAATAATACTTACGGCAATGCCTCACGGCTTAAGCCTGAATAATACTTACGGCAATGCCTCACGGCTTAAGCCTGAATAATACTTACGGCAATGCCTCACGGCTTAAGCCTGAATAATAAAGATCTGAAAGCATTTCAAAAATCTTGAATCATTTTTTCGAGAGAACTAATTGGTTTTTAAAACAAAAGCTTAAGAGTTATACTAGCTTTATGGGAAGTTAGGTATAACCACTTAAGCATGATAAAAGAAACAGTTTGCCTATGTATTTATAACAGACTTATATTGACTTGTGAAAAGAATAATAAGATGGTTTGATAAAGTAGACATGATATGATGCTATGTGTGTTAGTGTCTTGTAACGTTTGTATATTAGAGTATTCTTGTTGTGCTTATGTTGTTTAACGATAAGTTGTTATGTTAGTATAATATCACTCACCTCTTGACATATTACCGGGGGTTAAGCTGCCCTCCGATGCGGGGTAGACTCAGGCGGTCTGGGACCATGATTCGAGAATACCTCATGCGGGTCCAAGGGACCTATGCGGAGCTACGGGAGTTCCAGGTTAGTGATGCGGGGTTATACCTCATGCGGTCTATGTGGCCATGCGGACTACGAGTCGGGGCGATGCCGGAGTAGCTACCCTCGATGCGGGGTTATGTACCCTATGCGGGCCTATGTGAGTGGCCTATGCGGACTACGAGAGTCCAGGATTAGGCTTGCATGGTGATACTACGGGAAATTGGCCCTGCTTCGATCATTCGCGCCTAGAAAAGACACATTACGATTTACATTGTTGCTCTTGTTTATGATGTGGCACTATATGCGGTCCCTTGGTTGTTTCATACATACTTTCAAAACGATTTTAACATGATATGTTTTCATTTAAGTATTTCTGATTTCATATACTTAGTACTGTTATCGACCTCCTTGGAAATTGCGTTCATGCCGCAGTAAGAGGCAAGCAGTGCTAGATCCACATTCTTAGGATCTACGTTGGTGTCGGAGCTCCATCTTTTCCGAGGCTCTACTTTTGGGTATGATCTCTCTGTTGTAGATAGTTTTGTATGATCGGGGTATGGCGGGGCCCTGTCCGCCATAGTTGTATATTTCCTTAAGTGCATAGTCATGTTATGCGATGTCGGATGTAGCTGCTAAACCATGTTTATATATATATCGAAAGCGATGTTTTCTCACATAAACTGTGTCTTATTTTATAAACTGTTTCATGTCTTGTTTTATATTTCCGCTGATTACTCTGATGTATGACTACTTGGGTGCCCCGGTAAGGCACCAGTCACGGGCCCCGGAATGGGTCGTGACAAAGATGCCGGGGCATGCGGCCGTTGTGCGGGTTAAATTCCCGGGTTATATTTGAGTGATGACTTTACGGGCGTGAGTCCCTAACTTGACATGACTGCTAATATATATTGTGAACTGTAGTTTGGTTATCATACATGTCTCCTGTTTTATATAGACTATTATGATTTCATTTCTGATATTTTCGCTTTCACATACTTGGTACTGTTGTCGACCTCGCCGGGAGGCTGCGTTCATGCCGCAGGTAGAGGTACACCGGTTGTTGATCCTCGCTCATAGGATCACAGTTCAGCATTTTGGGAAGCTCCGTTTCTCCGGAGGCTTATCTTTTGGTATGATTTCCTGATTTTGTAGGTTCTTGTACATTCAGGGGTATGGCGGGGCCCTGTCCCGTCATAGTTGTTATAAAATTCGTAGAGGTCTGTAGTACTGTTGTGGGAAGGGTTTGTAAGGGATTTAACTGTTCAATTTTGATTTATATATACAGGAAGGTAACCATTTTGGTTAGCCTATCGCTTATTTTATGTCTTGTTCATGTTTAAGTTTTTATTTTCGCTGATTTTCTCTGATGTTGTATCACTAGGGTGCCCGGGGTAAGGCACCAGTCGCGGGCCCGAGGTTGGGTCGTGACAACTGGTGCCTTACCCGGGCACCCAAGTAGACATACATCAGAGTAACCAGCGGAATATAAAACAAGACATGAAACAATATGAAGTGAGAAACAGTTTATCTGAGAAAAGTTGCCTTTCGGCATATATATATAAAAACTTGAACAGTTACATCCCTTTTACAACTCGCCCAACAATACTCTGCACCTAAGAATGTTATTACAACAATGGCGGGACAGGGCCGCCATACCCCGAATGTAAGTACTACAACGGCGAGGACTATACTGCAGATAAGCCTCGGAGACACCTGAGCTTCCAAAACGCTGAACTGTGACCTATGGCGAGGATCAATACTGGTGTACCTCTACTGCGGCATGAACGCAACCCCGAGAGGTCGATAACAGTACCAAGTATGTGAATCAGAAAGTACTTTAAATGAAATCATATCATTAAAACCAATTTTACAAATATATGCGAAACAACGATGTAACGCACATAGTGCCAAAGATAACCAAAAGCAAAATAGATATAACATAATCGGTCTTTTCTAGGCCGCTAATGATCGAAGCAAGGCCAATCGCCCATAGTATCATTATGCGAGCCTAATCTCGAACTCCGCGATCGCATAGGTCACACACGCACCGCGTGAGGTATTCTCGCATCGGGGGTAGCTAACGCGGTATCCTCTGGACTCCGCGATCCGCATAGTCGCCACAGACCGCATAGGCCGTATAGACCCGCATCAAGGGTGGCAAGTCCTCGGTATAACAAGTCAGGGGGAGTATGTGATATAATAACAGTACAACGGGCTTAACGTTTAACAACGTAAGCACAACAAGAATAACCCCCTTACACAACATCACAAGACACTAACACGCGTAGCATCATAACATGTTTACTTATCAAACCAACAAGAAAGTATTACAAGGCTATCACAAACCAACATAGTCAAGTTATTCACACAAGGTACTTTCTATTTTATGTCAACAAGTTCGGGTTTTTATCCCCAAAGTACTTCATACATAAACTCTTTAAAAAGATCCGTTTCTTTCACAAAAGACACACGGTACCCGTAGTGTCAAAAGTAGAGTGACTATCTTTTTTAAGTAAACCCAAACAACTTCCCTACCTTCTTTTTGAACCAACTTAAGACAAAAGCATGCCTTCCTTTTTAAACGAAAACACTTCAAATTTTCAAGTCTTTGTCTTTTATAAATCAAGTCCTTACTTTGAAATTTTAAGAAAATCAAAACTTGTTTATTAATGATCTTATTAAAGCAGCCATGATCTAGGAAATGTAATACAATTTTGTCTTATCTTAGCTTCTATGCAGATGGAGGTTTCTACTGGTTTTAATAATACTTAATTAGTCAATACATTTTCCTTTATTTGCGCTGCAGTGGTTTGTTCGATACTTATTTCCCTTTTCCAAAATCAATACAAGGCTTTCATAAACAATTAAGTAAACCGTTTCTTTTATCTTTCTTAAGTCGTTATACCTAACTTCCCATAAAGCTAGCATAACTCTTAAGCTTTTAAAACCAAGTATTACTCTTCTTTCAAAAATGATTCATAATTCTTTTGAAATACTTCAAGATTCTTATTATTTAAAACTCAAGTCAAAAGACATCGAAGTAAAACCACGTTCAGTTAACACATGTACGTCTACCGTACTATATATATTCTTTTAAAATATCATGCTCAAGAGGATAGGAAGAATCACATACATCCTCGGCGAAATCCACATGCCAAGTCGAATATGTCGCGCGCAGAGTATCAACCTATAATAGTTAAATACGTCTATCAACGTCTAGACTACTCTGTAGAATATTCTAAGCAGAAGGTTCTTATTTCTACAGAAATTTGGGCAGCACTTCCCTATCCGTAAAGCTACACAAGTCTACTGTAAATACAGCCCAATGTAAGTACAGTTCAATTCTCTTCTTATATATCATCCTTCTCTATCTTATACTCAATTACAAACTACTATATGTAATTTCCAATTACAATAGAAGGACATATTTACCTCGACAAGCCCAAAATTATCCAAGATATATGTCGATCCTGAGCAAGGTTTAGCTCTTATTCTGCACGCTCTGATAGCTCCAAGAAACCCTTAGAAGTTTCCAACAACTTCTACTAATACTTCAACCAACTATGAAGATTTTTCTTAGGGTTTCGTTTTGTGACTAATGGATATAAGGTAGTATTTCTGGGCTTTTAGTGTAGAGGTAACTTAGGAATACTACAAGGTATTTGGCTAAGGTATTTTGGCATAGTAACAATACTTGGAGAATATATTTCTACAAAGGGGAACTTTCGGACGAACTACTAGGAAGGGGAAAGGAGTTGGGCGAGAACTTAGCACTAAGGGAAGGATTTTTTGGAGACTTGGAAGTTGTGTTTGTGGATGAAGAAGTCTTGCACAAGAGGGGGGTATTTATAGAACCACCAAAGGCCAAGATGAAAACAAATGGAGGGTGAAGATTTGGATAGCTTGTTCAAGTGAAGTCTTCCACCAAGTGTCCACCACAACCTTGGGACATATGTCCACTGACATTGGGACATATGTCCCCACAACAATGAGCCATGTGGCCTTCCACTAGCTCAAGAAAATGCCAAGGCAAGCCTCGCAATGCCCACAAAATCGTCCCTTCACCTACTCCCACTCACCAAAAGAAAATATCTTGCAAGACTTGACTATTTGACTTGTCCACTAGGCCACCATTTCGTCCAACCCATGCCAACTAAGGGTGACACATGTCGCCCTCCTATTGGTCCAAAATATTTCGTCTCTCGGAAAAATTCGTAATCGGTTAAAATATTAAAAACGTAGAATTTCCTTCACAAGGTTCGGAATCTTTTCCGTCGAAAGTTCACAATTTCATCCTTAACCTAATTAGGGTTTGTACAAATGTACGTACGTCCTCACATACATACTCTGGAAATACGGGGTATAACAAGGGCCCCGCCATACCCCTGAATGTACATAAATCTACAACATCGTGGAAGATCGTACCAAAAAGCGACCTCGGAGAAATGGAGCTTGACGTCGATAAGTGATCCTAAGAATGAGGATCCACCACCTTACCACATGCGGCATGAGCAACCCCTAGGAAGGGTCGTTACCTGATATGTACTAAGTATGTAAAAGCGGAAAATCGTAATTATATCATAAGTTTAAAACAAAGCGGTGGCATGTATGATAATCAAATTACGATTCGTGCCTTACTAACAATGAGAGTAAATAGGAGTATACTTACAACATAAAAATAGGAAGCTCACGATCAAAGCAAGACCACCCGCCCGCAGTATCATTAAGCAATCCTACTCATGGGACTATTTCACCCGCATAGGTCGTGTGGACCCGCATGAGGTATTCCTCGCATGGGACTATTTCACCCGCGTAAGCCACTTACGGACTCGCATGAGTTATTCCTCGAATAGGCTGTACCGCCCGAATGGGACTATTACACCCGCATAAGACCTTACGGACTCGAATGAGGTAAAACTCGCATCTTGGGTAGCAAATCCACTGAATATGCAAATGCCACAAACAGGAATGACCGTAATGAATAATATACCACTAGCACAAACCGCTATCATACATAACATAAGCACTACGCTTATCATACAATATAAGCAAGTTAAGAAATCCCCTAACTTCTTATTATTCTTGTTCATATACACTCTCATTTTAGTTTACTTAAGGCACTAACATGTCTTTTATAAAAATCCGGGAATTTAACCCAAAGTACTACATACTTCCACTCTTTTTAAAAATGACTCTTTTTCATATAAAACTTCCAAGATACTATTAACCGTAGTATCAAGTCAAAATTACTTTTCAAGACAAGTCACAATACCTTTAGACATAAAGTTAGGTTTCTAAATCAAGTGACTCCTTTTCTTATAAAACCTTAGGCAATTGATGCCTTAAAATCAAATTGCCTTTCATTAAATCAAGTCATTTTATCCTTATTTATCTTTCCATAAAGCTAATATAACCAACTTCCCATAAAGTCGTTATATTCACTTTATACCTTAGCCAAATACAATTTCCTATCCAAGGGACTTATACGTTTAAAACGAAACAAGTATCACATACTTTAAAACTCTTCAAATCCCTTAACTTTAAAAACTTAAGACATCCTTAATACTTTCAAAGAAGTGAGTTAATCTCCTAACTCACCCAACTTTGCTATTCTTAAAACAAGTAAAGGATATCAAGGTCTTGTACGTCTACCGTACTATATACGTGCAACTAATCATGCTCAAAAGATAGGAAAGTTCTACATACCTCTTCGGGTCAAACCACTTGCCAAGTACAATATCCCACCCGTAGTATGTCAACCTATAATGTCCACAATACGTCTATTAACATCTTACTTCAAACGTAGAATATTATAAGTGCAAAGTCACTAAATTCTATGGAAAATCGGACAACACCTCCTTTGTTTCTACATACATTGCCACCTTTTTCAAGGCCGAATTCAATAACCAAACACGCCACATTTAAGGCCCAACAATGCAATCAATCAATAGGGGATTACACGCCTACTAGGCGTGTAAAATTCCGCCCCACAAACGATATCAAACTAATACAAACTACTAGGCCAATTCGGCAACTTGAGATACAATAACACCAATTCTTATCCAATTTCCATTTCAATCCAAATTGTTAGCATAACATGATATCAAGTCGCAATCGATTATAACTACTATAATCTTCAAGTAAGTAACATGCGACGATTCTAATTAACGACCAATTTGTAATCCAACTTCAAATGGCTTACATTACATTTCGGTTTTTAGGCTACAACCATCCATAATAATTATAAAACTTCAACACATATACTTCATGCTAGCAAACATGTAAGGCTAACAACAATATATAATCTTGTAACACTTAAGAGACAAGATTATTACCTCAACGATTCTTAGTCCAACTTCAAATCCGAATTCGCTCCTTAGCAACTTAGAGCCTCTTCTTGACACTTCAATCCGCTACTTGAGACCCTTAGAATAACACAAACAACTTCTCTTCAATCTTCCAAACAAAACCTAGAAAAGCAACTAGGTTTTCATCTTGCGACTAATACGAAAACTATCTTTTTCCGGGATTTTTCTATTGAGATACACTTACAATACCCTCATGAACCTTGGTTTAAAGTGTGGAGCTTAATGGACATCAAATAAAAAAAAATTCTTTTCTATGGAGTATGAACCCGAGAGCTCCCTTTAGGGTTCTTGAAATTCTTGAAAATTTTTCTAAGTGTAGAAGTTAGTCTTGCTAATAGTACTACTATATAGCACAATGGAGGGTCAAGATGTGTACAAATATGTGGCTTGGATGAGCTTCTATTAAATATCAAGACTAGTGGTCCCATTGACTAAGTCAACATTGTCAAGCTCTTCAAGTTGCAAGACTTAGTCATCCTAACAAAGGTAAAATGACCCTTTTGGCCATGCCTAATTCGTCCAAGGCTACATAAGGGGGTGACACGTGTCGCCCTACCATTCGTCACAATATTACGTTTTCCGATAATTCCATAATTCCGATAAATTTTTACAAGTCTTTAATCTTATCATTTGGCATTCTCACGTACGTTCTTAAAAACATGTCCTGTAAATACGGGGTGTAACAGTAGGATTGCTTAATGATACTACGGGTGGGTGACCCTACTTTGATCATGAGCCTCCTATTTTTATGCAGTAAAGTATATACTTGTTACTCTCATTGTTAGTAAGGCACAGTGTACTGTAATTTGTTTATCATACATGTCTCCGGCTTTATTTTAGACTTATGATGTAAATTGCAGTATTTTCCAGTTTTATATACTTGGTACATATTGTGTACTGACCCCCTTTCCTCGGGGGGCTGCGTTCATCCCGCAGGTAGGGGTAAGCAGGTGATGGATCCTCATTCTTAAGATCACTGATCAGGTGTCAGAAGCTCCATTTCTCCGGAGGCTTGTCTTTTGGTACGGCTTTCCATGATGTTGTAGATTTATGTACATTCAGGGTTATGGCGGGGCCTGTCCCGCCACAGTTGTTATTCTTAGAGGTCTGTAGTCACATTTGTGGATTGGGTTTTAAAAACAGATATGTATTGTTTTACTTTTGGTTTATGTATATTTTATGGAAGGTGGCCTTATCGGCTAGCTTGTGATGCTTATTGTCTAAGTATGTATATGTGTTGTGTATTTTCCGCTGCTATTCTCTGATGTATACCTGAAAGGGGTGCCCAGGTAGGGCACCAGTCGCGGGCCCGGGGTTGGGTCGTGACAAAAGTGGTATCAGAGCAGTTAGTCCTCGGAAAGTGTCTACATACCGTTTCTAGTAGAGTCTTGATTATCGGTGTGTTGTGCACCACATCTATAATCAGGAGGCTGCAAGACATTTAGGATTGGTTTCCATTCTTCTCTCTCTGAGATCGTGCGATAGAAAGTCGTCTTATTAGGTTGAATCCTCTCCGACCTATTCTTATGTATCGCTTATGCCTCACGGAGCGACCGGGGGCCCGAAGGGCAAAGCGGCAAAGGCGCTGAGTGAGTGCGCAGAGGATTACCCGGACTCAGGCCCAGACTATGCCTGAGGTTGTGGGTGGATCGGCGAGTTCAGCCACGCCGGCAGTAATAGAGGCCAGGCGGCGGTAGCTCGCAGGTTACGATACGAGCCTCGATTCGCGGCGGTGAGTATAGAAGATACAGAAGCGGTCGGGCTATTGACTAGCATAGTGGCGAGCGGCCGCGGGAAGCAGGTAGCTAACCCTAGAGTCGACAGTTTGCGGATTCGGGATTTTCTGGGTTGCCATCCACCCGAGTTCTATGGTTCGAGATCTGAGGAGGATCCTCAGGAGTTTATTCGGCAGTTACAGCGGACTATGCAGGTGCTTAGGGACTCGGAGAAAGAGTCGGTTTTGTTAGCTTCGTACCGGTTACGCGATATTGCGTTGAACTGGTATGAGTCATGAGAGCTGTCTAGAGGTGAGGGTGCTCTTCCAGCTGTTTGGGATGAGTTCACCGAGGTCTTCCTTGATCACTTTTTGCCTCCCGAGATGAGTAGAGCCCGCGTGGATAGATTCTTGACATTGAGACAGAATGGGAGGACTATCAGAGAGTACAACCTGGAGTTTGATTCATTGGCCAGGTATGCGCTCACCATTGTGGCTGCCATGGAAGACAAAGTTCATCGCTACGTACGAGATTATAACACTAAGTACGAAAGGGAAGAAAATTTTGAATTTCTGACGGAAAATATTCCGAACCTAGTGAAGGAAAAAGGTTTATTATTGGGAATTGGATTCTCAATTTTGGTATTTGGACTTCTTGGAATATTAGAGAATTATGGATTTTATTTTTCGGAATTGGTCACGTAGGGCCCACGGGAGAAATTTACGGTTTTGTGGGGCCCACTTTATTTTTCGAGATTTTGGCCATTATGGATGTTTTCGGGAGATGAAATATTTTGGACGAATAGGAGGGCGGCACGTGTCACCCCCTTAGGTGGATTGTGGCCGAATTAGTGTGACATGTGGCCCTTGGCCGAAATCTTGTGACATGTGGAAAGCCAAGTGTCTCAAGTTTTTGTGTGGACAAGTGGCTTGTGGGACCCACACACACTTGTCCCCAATCTCATCCACACACTTGCTTTGATCCTAGCCCTTAGTTTTCTTATAAATACCCCCACTTTGGATTGCAAGACTTCATCCCACACTTAGATTAATTTCAAGACAAAAATACTCCCTCCCTTCCTTGAGTGCTCTCAGATTTGGCTAAGATCTTGACCAAATTGTTGTCCAAAAATCCTCTTAAGTGTTCTTCCTTGATGTGTTAGGAAGGTTGTTAACCAAGTGTTAGACAAGATTTCTGTCACGACCCGATCTCGGGCCCGCGACTGGTGCCTTACCCCGGGCACCCTAGTGATAACAACATCAGAGAAAATCAGCGGAAATAAAATTTAAACAGGAAACAAGAGACAACATAAGAAAACAGGCAAACCAAAACGGTTACCTTCATGTATATACATATAACCGAACAGTTAAAATCCTTTACAAACCCTGCCCACAACAGTACTACAAACCTCTAAGAATGTAACAACAACTATGACGGGACAGGGCCCCGCCATACCCTGAATGTACAAGTACCTACAATGACAGGGGACTATACCAAAAGATAAGCCTCCGGAGAAACGGAGCTTCCCAACGTTGAACTGCGATCCTATGAGCGAGGATCAACAACTGGTGCACCTCTACCTGCGGCATGAACGCAGCCCCCCGAAGGAGGTCAGTACAATAGGTACCAAGTATGTGAAACTGAAAATACTGTAATGAAATCACATTTCATCATTTTATAAAACCATTTCGCAATAAGTAAACAGTTATGTCAAGTAAGGGGACGCATATCCCCAAAATAATCACTCACACATAATTATGGGTCTCACGCCCACAATATTAATCATGCCCGTGGAACTCATTCCTCACGGCCGACAGTACATGATGTAAAACAACACCCATATGTGAACCTGAACACTAGATCCTGCCTGCGTCATCAAACCGATCGGGCCAAGTAGAATAGCCAACTACCAGTCCGAAGGCTAGTCATAATACTTCACGGGCAAAGTACGGAAGCCAACTACCAGATCCAAACCAGCCACGCAACTGGCCGAGGCAAGTATCTTAAGCTAACGTACCATAGCCTACCGTCTCACGAGATATGATCGTGGCAAGTATCTTAAGCTATCTACCAGAGCCTGCAGATACACGAAAAATGACCAGGACAAGTATCTAAAGTGTGCCTGTAACCACATGTACAAATCAAGCCCGTGATCGCTCGTCACCGCGGCAAGCTTCATGGATTAGCGGTCCATGGACAAATAACATAATCCTCACAATGACCGCATGCCCCGACATCTTACCTTGGTATAAGCATGGACATGAAACCATCCTACTGGACGCATACCCGTGGACCATCCATCGTGTCAGTATGTCCAAAGGAAATAACATGATAATACTCAAAGTGGACGCATACTCGTGGACCATCCAACGTGTCAGTATGTCCAAAAGAAATAACCAGATAATACTCAAAGTGGACGCATACTCGTGGACCATCCAACATGTCAGTATGTCCAAGCAATCAATCAGATAGCCGACCCTCCCCGAGAGACACGGTAGCACAGAAACAAAACACTTGCACATCAAAGGCTATCACAACAAGCATAGGCAAGTTCAACGTACTTTTATTTTATATCAACAATCCGGGTTTCAACCCCAAAATACTACATACTTTCATTCTTTCAAAAAGATCTCTTTTTATGTAAAAGCCACACGATACTAATACTCGTAGTATCAAAAACACGTTTCCTTTTCAAACCAAATTATTTCACCGTCGTAAAAATCTTTACAAGACTTTTAAAATCAAGTACTCTATACTTTTTAAACCAAATGCTTTTCTTTTAAAACAACATCAAGTATACTCTTTAAAACCCAAATAACTTACTCTTTTCAAAACAAGTAACCTATACTTAAATCAAGTTACTTTTCCTTTTCCGAAATCAAGTCATTTATAAGTCAAGTCTCTTATCTTTCAAGATCAAGTCTCTTAACTTTCAAAATCAAGTTGTTTAGCTTTCAAAACCAAATCTTTCTTTTATCCTCATAAAGTCGTTATAACTAACTTCCCATAAAGCCATTATAACACTTTATGTTTTAAACAAACAAAATTCATTTCACACACGTACGTCTACCGTACTATATAGTTCACAACAATCATGCTCAAGAGTATAGGAAGAATCACATACCTCTTCGGCTTAATCCACAAGCCAAGTCGAGTATGCCGCGCGTAGAAAGTCCACCTATAATAACCACAATATATCTATCAACCTCTAGTTATCTTCGTAGCATAATCTAAGTAAACAGTTCATTATTCTACGGAAAATTCGGCAGCACCTCTGTCACGACCCGTTCCGGGGCCCGTGACTGGTGCCTTACCCGGGCACCCAAGTAGTCATACATCAGAGTAATCAGCGGAATATAAAAACACAAGACATGAAACAATTGTAAATGAGACACAGTTTATCTGAAAAAGGGTCGCCTTTCGGCATATATATATATAACCAAAATCGCGATTCATCCCAGTATGCAATAGGACTACTGCACCTCTGAAGATAAACAACTATGGCGGGACAGGGCCCCGCCATACCCTGAATGTACAAACTATCTACAACAACAGGGATATCATACCCAAAAGTCGAGCCTCCGGAGAAGATGGAGCTCCTGACACCAAAGCAAAAGATCCTAAGGATGCGGATCTAGCACCTGCTTTCCCTTACCTGCGGCATGAACGCAGCCCCCCGAAGGAGGTCAGTACAACAGGTACCAAGTATGTGAAACTGTAAAGTACTTAAATGAAATCATATCATTTTAAAACCAATTTTACAAATATGTACGAAACAACCAATATAACCGCACAGAGTGCCACATCACAAACAAGAGCAATAAATAGGTAAACTGTAACAAGTCTTTTCTAAATTCGCGAATGATCGGTATTATACCCGTATTTCCAGAGTATGTACGTGAGGGCGTACGTATATAAATTTAAGACTTAAAGTAGGCATAGGTTCGAAATTTGTGCACAACCCCCGATTAGAGTCGTTTTTTGACGAAACGTTTTACAGAACTTGCGAAGGGAAAATACCGGCTATGTCATTTATAATTTTTGCGGATTTTTCCGAGAGACGAAACATTTTGGACCAACGGGAGGGTGACAAGTGTCACCCTCACATTGGACGTAAGGTTGGGCGGTAATGGGACGATTTGGAGCTTGTGGTTAGGTAGGATATTTGTGCAAGTTGGTGTGGTAGATGGACAAGGTACACATGGTTTAATCCTAGCCCTACACTTGCCTAACACTTAGATTGATCTTGGCCATTGGTTGGCCATTGCTTGACCTATAAATACCCCTCTAACTTGAAGACTTTCTTCATCCAAAAATCATTTCCAAGTCTTGAAATCCCTCCCCCTTTTATGAGTTGTGTTCGTCCAAAGCCCCCCCCCCCCCTTTTGAGAAGCCTTGGCCGAGAATACACCCCCCCTAGCCTAGTTGGTTTCGTATAATACCCCCCTTTTGTGGTATAGAAATACTCTCCTAGTATTGTTATAATGCCAAAATACTCTAGCCCTTATACCTTGTAGTACTTTCCAAAGTTACCTCTATACGTAGAGCCCGGAAAATACTATTATACTTCCTTTAGCCACTAAACGAAACCCTAAGGAAAACCTTCATAGTCGGTTGAAGTGTTAAGTAGAAGTTGAGTAGAACTTCTAAGGGTTGTTTGGAGCGGATTGGAGCACTTGGAGTAGGAGCTAAACGTTGCTCAGGATCGACTTTAAACTTGGATAATTTTGGGCTTACCGAGGTAAATAATCCTATCATTCTAGTGTAATTGGAAATTACATACTGTAGTAGTATTGAAATGAATATAAGATTCATAGAAGAGAATTGAACTGTAATAGAAGAATATTACAGAAAAGACTTGAACTGAAATCGCATCAGAAGAATATTAAAGTAGAAGATTAATTGTACTTACATAGGACCGTATTTACAGTAAACTAATAACCTTTATTGGTTGAATGTTCTGCGAGTAGCATGAACTACTTGGAAGATGGACAAGGCTAGCCGGGTTATAGCCGTGGAGCGTTTTGCTTATAGTCGATAATCGTCGCGAGGTATGTGTTACACCCCGTAGTTCCAGTGTATGTATATGAGGACGTACGTACGTAAATACGACATTAAAATTGGAAAGGAAGAAAGATGTGATTTTTCGACGGAAAAGTTTCCGAATTTTGAGAAGGAAAAATGTTCGTTAATGGGAATTGGATTCCCAGATTTGGTATTCGGACTTTTTGGAATATTTGAGAATTATGGAATTTTATTTCCGAAATTGGTCACGTGGGGCCCACGGGAGAATTTACGGTTTTGTGGGGCCCATTTTATTTTTGGATTTTTGGCATTGCGGATATTTTCGGAAGATGAAATATTTTGGACGAGTAGGGGGGCGACATGTGCCACCCAGGTGGCCATGTTGGCGGGTGGAGAAGGCAGTGGGGCGTTTTTAGGTGGACAAGTGGCCCATTTTGTGGTGGCCACTTGTCCCATTTTGTGGTAGCCAAATGGTTGGCCAACTACCCACACACATGTACCCCATCCTCACCACACACTTGCCTAGATCTTGGCCATTGATTTTCCTATAAATACCCCATTGTTTCAAGACTTATTTCATCCACACTTTGAGATTCTAAGTCACAAAATACTCCCTTTGTTGAGGTTCTCGTCCTACTCTCCCCTTGGTGTAGGAAAAATTCTTCAAGTGTTGATATAGTCCCAAATACCTTAGCCTAGTATCCTAGTTGTATTCCAAGTTATTTCAATACTAGGAGCAGAAAAGTCTACTTTATTCCTTTAGTCGCAAAAATGAAGCCCTAGAAAAATCTTCATAGCTTAGATGAAGTGTTAAGAGAAGTTATTTGGAAACTTCTAAGGGTTGCTTGGAGCGGGTTGGAGCGTCAGGAATTGGAGCTAAACGTTGCTCAGGATCGACTTATAATCTTGGATAATTTTGGGCTTATCGAGGTAATGATCTATGTCCCCCTATTGTAATTGGAAATTACATGTTGTAGTAGTTAATCATTGAGTATAAGATATATTGGAAGTATAATTATAAGGAATTGAACTGTATTTACATTGGACTGTATTTGCAGTAGACTTGTAGTATTATTGTGGAGTAGAATTGTACACGTCCGGTTAGACGTGTAACCCCCCCTGGAATTGTTGGTTTGGTAGCAGGCCTCGTTTGAGGAGGAGTTTTATGTGGTCATGCGGGGAGAGGTGCTGCTGAATTTTCCGTAGAATAAGGAATCTTGTATCTAGAATTATTCTACGAAGAGAGCTAGAGGTTGATAGACGTTTTGTGGCCTTTATAGGTTGAAGTACTACGAGTAACGTATTCTACTTGAAGGGTGGAAAAGGCGAGCAAGGTTAGAGTACTTTGGAGCGTTTTGCTAATTGTCGATAATCGTCGCGGTATGTGAAACTCTTCCTATCCTTTCTAGCATGATATTTGTGAAATATATTTAGTGCGGTAGACGCACATGTGTTTAAAGGAAGTTGATTTTCCTTTTGTGTCCTTGACTTGATTCCAAAGTTAAGTGACTTGTTATGAAACATTAAGGACTTGAATTATGTTAAAAAGTTGTAAAATCTCACTCATGATTAATGGGTGTGGTCTTTAAAGAATAAAGTTATCTTGATTTCGAATATAAGAATGGTTTTATCATTGGATTTAAAATGATAACTTGACTTATAAACAACTTGATTTTGGGAAAGGAGAAGTAATTTGATTTAAAGGTATAGGTTACTTGTTTTTAAAAGAGTAAGACACTTGGTTTAAAAGTATATTGCTACTTGACTTTTAAAGGAGAAGTGCCTTTGTTTTAAAAGAAGGTATGGAAATTGTTTTGGTTTTACTTTGATGTCTTTTGACTTGAGTTTAAATAATAAGAATCTAGAAGTATTTCAAAAGAGTTATTAACCATTTTTGAAAGAAAAGAAATACTTGGTTTTAAAAGCTTAAGTGTTATACTAGCTTTATGGGAAGTTAGGTATAATGACTTAAGGAAGATATAAGGAACGGTTTACTTATTTTTTTATGAAAGTCTTGTATTGATTAGAAAGTGTAGTAAGATGGTTTGATAAGTAGACATGTTAGGATGCTACGTGTGTTAGTGTCTTGTGATGTTTGTATAAAGGGGTTTCCACTTGTTGTGCTTATGTTGTTTAACGATAATTCGTTATGTTAGTATTATATCACTCACTCTTGACATGATTAGGGGTTAAGTCGCCTCCGATGCGGGGTAGACTTCGGGTAGTGCAGTGTGACCTATGATTCGAGAATACCTCATGCGGGTTTGTGTGACCTATGCGGAGCTACGAGAGTTCGAGTTAGTGTGCGGCCTTTATGGTCATGCGGTCTACGTGGCCATGCGATTTGCGAGTCGGGGCGTTGCCGGGGAGTAGCTACCCTCGATGCGGGGAATACCTCATGCGGGCCATCGGAGTGGCTTATTGTTATACCCCGTATTCTCAGGGTATGTATGCGAGGACGTACATACGAGAGCACGACAGAAAAATTGGAAAGGAAGAAAGAGGTGATTCTTCCACGGAAAAAGTCTCCGGTTTTGTAAGGAAAAATGTTCGTTGAAGGAATTGGGTTCCCAGTTTGGAATTTGGGCTTCTTAGATTATATTAGAATTATGGAATTTTATTTTGGAAATGGTCACGTGGGGCCCACGGGAGAAATTCTGATTTTGTAGCCGCTTTGATTTTGAGATTTTGGCCATTTAGGAAATTTTCGGAAGAAGAATTATTTTCCACAACTAGGAGGGCGACACGAGTCACCCCCCCCTAGCTGGCTTGGCCGAAAATACCGTTGTGCACAACACCCGGTTGGAGTCGTTTTTAGACGAAACGTTTTTCGTAGCTTGCGAAGGGAAAAATACGGCTATGTCGTTTTGTATTTTTTCGGATTTTTACGAGCGACGAAACATCATGGACCAAAGGGAGGGTGACACTTGTCACCTACGTGGTGGGCAGTTGGTGGCCGATTGGCTCACGTTTTGTGCCTTATTGGTGCCTTGTTTTGTGCCTTGTTTTGGCCTTGTTTTGTGCATTGTTTTGAGCCATGTTTTGTGGAGTAGGGGATAGGGTGCACTTGGCTTGATCAAGGCCTTACACTTGCCTTGCACATGGCTTGATCTTGTCCATTGGTTGGCCCTTGGCTTCCCTATAAATACCCCTCTCTTTGAAGACTTATTCATCACAAATTTCCAAGTCTAAATCCTCCTTCCCCCTTGTGAGCCATCGTCCTAAGCCTCACTTCCCCCCCTTGAGTGGCCTTGTGGCCGAGAGCCTCCCCCTCCCCCCTTTGTGGTGCTAGCCGTGGGGTACCCCCCCCCCTAGCCTAGTTGTTTCGTATAATACACCCCCCTCTTGGTAGAAATACTCTCCGAGTATTGTTATAATGCCCAAAATACCTTAGCCTTTACCTTGTTGTATTCCAAAAGTTACCTCTATACGTAGAGCAGGAAATACTACCTTTGTCCTTTTAGTCTCAAACCGAAACCCTAAGGAAATCTTCATAGTTGGTTGAAGTATGTGGGTAGAATGTGGTTAGAACTTCTAAGGGTTGTTTGGAGCGGATTGGAGCGCACGGAGTAGGAGCTAAACCTTGCTCAGGATCGACATTATAACTTGGATAATTTTGGGCTTGTCGAGGTAAATATTCTTGTCCCCTTATTGTAATTGGAGATTACATGTAGTAGGAATATATAGTTGAGGTATACTATATATAGAACTGAACATTATTGTGCGGCAATGTCTTTTGACTTAAGCCTGAATTTAAAGAAGAGAACTGAACTGTAATTACATAGATGTATTCTGATGAACTTGTGTAGCATTGTTGTGTAGTAGAATTGTACACGTCCGGTTAGACGTGTAAACCCCCCCCTGGTTGGCTTGGTAGCCGGCCTCGATAGAGGAGGAGATTTACGCTGTTGCGGGGGGGGGAGGTGCTGCCGAATTTTCTGTAGAGAAATGGAACCGTATGTTTAAAAGTTAATAGACGTTTGTGACCTTTTTAGGTGAAAGTACTAAGAGTAGCGTATTCTACTTGAGGAGTGGAAAGGGCTAGCAAGGTTGTAGTACTTGGAGCATTTTGCTTATTGTCGATACTCGCGAGGTATGTGAACCTCTTCCTATCTGTTCTAGCATGATATGTGTGTAACTATGTAGTACGGTGGGACGTCAGTGCTAAGTGTATTTGTTTGGTTTAAACATAAAGTGTTATAACGGCTTTATGGGAAGTTGGTTATAACAGCTTTATGTAGGTAAGAAAATGGTTTACTGATGTTAGAAGTTAAAAGACTTGATCTTATAAGATAAGAGACTTAACTTATTTGTTTTAATGTGGATGTTGTGTGAAACCTCATTCGTGAGTAATGAGTACTTGGTTTTTAAAGGGATAATGTTTCTTGATTTGGGAATCGAATGTGTATCGGCAGCACCAACTGCGGCGTTAATAAAGGAAAATGTATTGAATAATGATGTGTTGTATTAAAACCGTAGAAACCTCCATCTGCATAGAAGCTAAGATGAGACAAAATGATATTACATTTTCTAGATCATGGTCTTTGTAATAAGATCGTTATAAACAAGAATAAACTACTCACATATATGACATATGTTACCCAATTGTTTTAAAAGAGATTAAGACTATGAGTTATGAAACCTTTCTAAAATAAGTGACTTGAGCATTTGAAATTAGGCAAATTTGAACGTTTGGAAAATAATGTTGTTACTTGATTTTACAAAGGGAAGTGTCTTGTTTACTTAAAAAGATAGTCACGATTTTTATACTACGTATTGTGTGGCTTATGTGAAAGTACTTTGAGTTGTGTGAAACTTGCCTATGCTTGTGATGATAGCCTTTGTTGTACAAGTGTTGTATTTTACGTATTCTGGCGTCTCGATAGAGGTCGGTTGACTTGTTGAGAACTTACTTGGACATGCGGCGATGATGGAGAAATTCCGCAGTGCGTTCGTTGATTGTGTTACTTTTGCTATGACTTTGGACATCTTGACCGCGATCGTGCGCGCGGGTATGCTTCCATGTTGATCTTTGCTTTATTGTTTCCCTTTGGGCATCGACCGACGATCGTAGCGCGCGGTATGCTTCCATTTTGATTCTGTCTTGTGGTTCCCTTTTGGACATCGACACGATGCGTAGCGCGCGGGTATGCTTCCATTTGAATTGTTAATCTGACTTTGGCATCGGTAGGACTTGGTGTCTTTGGTGTACTTCTTGGTGTTATCATATCATAGGCTGCCGTGATGAGGAAGGCATTCCACGGGCATGATTGATGTGGGGCGTGAGACCACGACTTGATATAAGCGGTATATGTGTATCGTAGTTTGGTTATCATTCATGTCTCTGCTTTACATAGGCGCTATGATTTTATTTCTGATATTTCTGATTTCACATACTTGGTACTGTTATGCTTGACCTCGCCCGAAGTGCGTTCATCTGCGGTAAGTACATCGGCCGTGGATCCTCGCTCTTAGGATCTCGATTCAGCGTTTTGGGAAGCTCCGTTTCTCGGAGGCTTATCTTTTGGTATGTGTTCCACGAGTTGTAGGTTCTTGTACATTCGGGGTATGGCGAACCTGTCGTCATAGTTGTTGTAAATCTTAAGTGCATGTAATCTTGTTGTGGGCAGGGTTTGTAAAAAGGATAACTGTTCGGGTTTTTATGTATATATACTGAAGGCAACTGTTTTGGTTGGCCTGTTTATTTATCATGTCTCTCATTTCATGTTTAAAGTTTTTATTTCCGCTGGTTTTCTCTGATGTTGTATCGCTAGGGTGCCCGGGGTAAGGCACCAGTAACGGGCCCCGGAACGGGTCGTTACAAAAGTGGTATCAGAGCAGTTAATCCTCGGAAAGTGTCTACAGACCGTGTCTAGTAGAGTCTTGATTATCGATGTGTTGTGCACCACATCTATAATCAGGAGGCTGCAGGACATTTAGGATTGGTTTCCATTCTTCTCATTCTGAGATCGTGCCTTAGAGCTGTGTTGTAAGTTGGACCCCTCTGACGTATCTCGTTTTTACCAGTTATGCCTCCGCGCAAGACAGCGAGCCACGAAGGGCAAGGCAGTAGGAACCGCTAGTGAGATACTGAGAGAAGTGCGAGGCGCAGCCCATCTGATGCGAGGTTGTGCTTGAGCCAGCAGCGGGTTTTGTGGCGCCCGGCCCAGCGAAGGTTAGAGCGCGGCAATGGCTGCCGAGACCGATACACGAGCCTCGGTCCACGATGCAGGCGGAGGAGATGGGTTACAAGGAGATGGCGATTCTTGGCGAGTCGTGGCGATATGAGGATAAATTTGGATCTGGCGATTCGATTCGAGCACCATGGTTCACCCCGGCGAGATAGTTTGAGGCTACGGGACTTTCTGAGTTGTAGCCCGCCAGAGTTTTATGGGTCGAGGCCTGAGGATGATCCGCATGAGTTCATTCGGCAGTTACAGCGGATCATGCGGGTGATCAAGGCTTTAGAGACCGAGTCGGTGGTCTTAGGTTCGCATCGGCTGCGTGATACCGCAGTCGACTGGTTTGATTCATGGGAGTTGTCCCGGGGAGAGCATGCGCTTCCAGCAGTATGGGACGAGTTCTCAGAGGCATTCCTCACTCACTTCTTGCCTCCGCAGATGAGGAGGGCACGCGGCAGATTTATGATCTTTGGCGAGCGAGGCGTCTGATTCGGGAGTACAACGTGGAGTTTGACTTCGTTGGCTCGGTATGTCCCGCTTTAGTGGCAACCATGGAGGATAGAGTGCACCGCCACGTCACCGGCTAGATGATTACTTGACGAGGCTTGTTGGTGTAGCTCTTCAGGGCATGGACATTGCCCGCATGCGAGCTCATGCTGGGATGTGAGGCACGGAGAGATCGACGGAATGACCGGTCGCAAAGAGGCGAGCAGCGAGGTCCTTTGGTGACTTTCGAGGCAGACCGCCTCAGCAGCAGACTAGTTATGCGCCTCCGCCAGTGCATGGTGGTCCTCCACAATCTTCAAGGCATCCAGAGTATTCGGGAAGCAGTCGGGGCTCGAGGTTCAGATTTTCGAGAAGCGGTGTTAGCCAGAAGCCACCCTACCTCGTTGTGACTTGTGGTAGACTCGCGGGGGAGTGTCGTGCTAGTCCGGGAGTTTGTTTTACATGCGGCCAGCAGGGCCATTTTGGGAGAAACTGTCCGACCAAGGGTAGCACGGATGTTACGACTCAGCCTACCAGATCAGTGGTTGGTTCATCGCCTTCTACAGTTATGCGCCCTGCAGGGCAGGCCTATGATTAGAGTGGAGCGGTAGCTTCAGGTATATCCTTAACCCTCTAGAGTTTTGGTATGCTTGTTATGATGGTCTCATTATTATGTGCTATGTATGAATAGCGTTGTGTTAATTGTGAGTTAGAAAACATGCTTAGTTGGGAGGATACGTATGGGGGCATGGTAAGTGTGAACCTTAGACTATGTCACGACTGAGACCTTAGGGGTAAGGTCGTCTTGAGTTAAAGATTTATTTTATGTTTGACCCTTATCAGAGTAGTAGTATACGTGGGATTTATTTGTGTGATAAGTCCGTGGGTAGTGTGAGATGGAAGTGGTAGCTTTCATGATGTGAATTAGTAAGATTGTTCCGGATCGGGGAACAAGAGTTTGGCGCGGTTGGGAGTCGGGTTGAGGACCATTTGCGGGTCAACCCGTAACCCGGTTTGGGGTGGGGTCAGTTCTGGGTGGTCCCGCCAGGTGGTAGGGTCACGAGGATGCTAGGCCCAAGTTTGTATGACCATCGTATGAGTTGGTGGATATGTTCGACCAGAAGCGGATCGTGGAGGCCGGGAACGGCCTTAGAGAAGATCGAAGTTAGTAAGATGACCAAGTTTGGAGGTAGTAACTCCAAAGGTTGGAAACAGAAGCATTGACGGAAGTGTGATACGGATACTAGAAAGAGTTCGAGTGTTCGAGAAGGGTACAACGAGTTAGGGGAGAAGAGAACGTGTGTTAGTTCGTGGCCAAGCTGTGGCGTCGGCAACTTGTTAGAGGAACTTTATCGTTATCCGACTTGAGAAGGAACATTCGGGATGAATGTTTCTAAGGAGGGGAGAATGTTATACCCCGTAGTTGCAGGGTATGTATGTGAGGACATACGTACGAGAGTACGGCAGAAATTTTGAAAAGAAAGAAAGATGTGAGTTTTCGACGGAAAAGTTTCCGGTTATTTGTGAAGAAAAAGGTTCGTTAATGAGAATTGGTTTCCCAGATTTGGTATATGGGCTTCTTAAATTATATTAGAATTTTGAGATTTTATTTTCAGAAATGGTCACGTGGGGCCCACGGGAGAAATTTACGGTTTTGTGGGGCCCGCTTTGTTTTTGAGATTTCCGGTATTGTGGATATTTTTCGAAAGACGTTTTATGAGGGCCAATAGGAGGGTGACACGTGTCACCCCGCCTGAAATGGCTTGGCCGAAGTTACCTTTGTGCACAACACCCGGTTAGAGTCATTTTTCGACGAAACGTTTTGCGTAACTTGCGAAGGGAAAATTCCGGCTATGTCGTTTTGTATTTTTGCGAATTTTTCCGAGAGACGAAATGTTTTGGACCAACGGGAGGGTGACACTTGTCACCTGCCAGTGGCGTTGGGTTAGCGATTGGGTCACGTTTCTATGGCCGATTGGCTCCTTGTTTTGGCCTTGTTTTGTGGCTTGTTTGGTGCCATGTTTTGTGCCTTGTTTTGTGGAGTAGGGTTTAGGGTGCACTTGGCTTAATCTTGTCCTTACACTTGCTATACACTTGGAAGGATCTTGGCCCTTGGTTGGCCTTTGGTTTTGCTATAAATACCCCCCTAAATGTGAAGACTTCATCCATTCCAAAAACTTCCAAGTCTTGAAATCCTCTCCTCCCCCTTTGTGAGCTCTAAATCGAGTGTTATACCCCGTAGTCCCAGGGTATGTATGCGAGGACGTACGTGCGAGAATACGACAGAAAGATTGGAAAGGAAGAAAGAGGCGATTTTTCCACGGAAAAGTTTCCGGTTTTTGTGAAGGAAAAAGGTTCGTTAATGGGAATTGGATTCCCAGATTTGGTATTCGGACTTCCTGGAATATTAGAGAATTATGGAATTTTATTTTCGAAAATGGTCACGTGGGGCCCACGGGAGAAATTCTGATTTTGTGGGCCCACTTTGTTTTGAGATTTTGGCCATTATGGATATTTTCTAAGATGTTTTATTTTGGGCCAATAGGAGGGTGACACGTGTCACCCGCCTAGGTGGCAATCGCCGAATGGCATTTGTGCACAACACCCGGTTAGAGTCGTTTTCGACGAAACGTTTTACATAACTACGAAGGAAAATTCCGGCTATGTCTTTTCTCATTTTTGCGGATTTTTAGAGGCGGAACATTTTGGACCAACGAGAGGGCGGCACTTGGCACCCTCTCATTGGTGGGCAAGGTGGGCGGTACTTGGACGAAATGGGGATGTCAAGTGGTAGATATTTTGGTAGATATTTTGTGAGGGTTTTAAGGAGTAGGGACTAGGGGGCACTTGGGCATATCTTGGCCCTACACTTGTGTAGCACTTGGCTCAATCTTGGCCATTGGTTGGCCTTGGCTTGTGCTATAAATACCCCTCTCCCTTTGATGAATTCTTCATCCATTCCTAAATGTTTCTAAGTGTAAAATCCTCTCCCTCCCTTGTGTTGAGTTCGGCCAAGGGCCTCCCCCCCTTGTGGCCGAGAGCACCCCCCCCCCCTCTAGGGGTGCTAGCCGAGAGTAGTGCCCCCCCTCCTAGAGTTGCTAGCCGTGGGGTACCACTGCCTAGGTTGTTTCGTATAATACCCTTGTTGTGGTATAGAAATACTCTCATAGTATTGTTGTTATGTCAAATACCTTGGCCCAAATACCTTGTAGTATTCCCAAGGTTACACTTATACAAAAGCCAGAAAATACTATTATACTTCCCGTCGATCCTGAAACCACTAGGAAAATCTCCATAGTCAGTTTGGAGTATTGTGTAGAAGTTGGTTAGAACTTCTAAGGGTGGTTTAGAGCGGGTTGGAGCGCTCGGAGTTGGAGCTAAAACTTTGCTAAGGATCGACATTAAACTCGGATAATTATGGGCTTATCGAGGTAACTATCTTGTCCCCCTTTTGTAATTGGATATTACATGTTGTAGGAAAATATAGTTAAAGTATACTATATATATATAATCGAACATAGCTTGTGGCAATGTCCTTGGACTTAAGCTCGAAGAAGCGATCAGAATTACATAGGTGTATTACTGAGACTTGTGTAGTAATGCAGTGGTGTAGAATTGCAGTTAGGGTTAGATGTATAACCACTGGTTGGCTTAGCCGGCCTCGATAGAGAGGAGGTTTACGCTGTTGCGTGGGAGGTCTTTGCCGAATTTTGGTAGAATGTTCTGATGAGATCTAAATGTTAATAAGCGCCTTGTGGCCTTATAGGTTGATGTACTACGTGTGGCGCGATCTACGTGGCTTAAGGGGTAGCCGCGTTTGGAAGTACTTGGGCGTTTTGCTGAGTCGATACTCGTCGCGAGTATGTGAACCTCTTCCTTTCTCTTCTAGCATGATATGTGTGAACTATGTAGTTCGTTAGTCGTACATTTTCTAAATGTGTTTGAGTTGTTTAAAACATAAAGTGTTATAACGGCTTTATGGGTAGTTGTTTATAACAGCTTTATGTTAGTAAGAAAAATACATGTGGTTTTAAAAGGTAATCGATTTGAACTATAAGCGGCTTGTTATATGATAAGAAAGAACTTGAAGTATTTCAAAAGATTTTGAATCATTTTGAAAGGAAGTAATACTTGGTGTTTGAAAACTTAAGAGTTATACTAGCTTTATGGGAAGTTAGGTATAACGGCTTAAGAATGCTTTCTTGATTTGGAAATCGGAATGTGTATCGACAAACCATTGCGGCGTTAATAAAAGGATATGTTTTGACTAATTAAGTTTTATTAATAGCTGTAGTAACTTCCATCTGCATTGAAGCTAAGATGAGACATAATGTTATTTCCTAGATCATGGTCATTGTAATAAGATTGTTATAAACAAGAATATCCTACTCACATATAAGGCTTATGTTTCTCAGTTGTTTAAAGAGAATTATATTCTTAAATGAATAAGACTATGAACTCTGAAACCTTTCTAAAATAAGAAACGTGAACATTTGAAATTAGGCAAACTTGGGCGTTTGGAAAATAATGTTGTTACTTGATTTTACAAAGGTAAGAGTTTTAGTTTTCTTAAAAGGGCAGTCACTCTATTTTATACTACGGGTATTGTGTGACTTATGTGAAAAAGCAGATCTTTTTTAAGATTTTAATGTGTGAAGTACTTTGGGGATAGATACGAACTTGTTAGTAGAAAGTACCTTGTGTGAATAACTTGATTGTATTGGTTTGTGATAGCCTTGTAATACTTTCTTGTTGCTTTGATAAGTAAGCGTGTTAGGATGCTACGTGTGTTAGTATCTTGTGATGTTTGTGTAAGGGGTTTCCTTGATTGTGCTTATTAACTATCGATCGTTATGATAGTATTGTGGCATTCATCTCTTGAGATGATTCGGGTTAAGCGCCCTCCGTCACGGGGTAGACTCGGCGATGCAGGACCGTGATTCGAGAATACCTCATGCGGGTCTGAGGGCCTATGCGAGCTACGAGAGTTCGAGTTAGTGTCGTCCTTTATGGGCATGCGGTCGCGTGGCGTGCGGACTCGAAAGTCGGGGCGATGCCGGAGTAGCTACCCTCGATGCGGGAATACCTCATGCGGGCGATGAGATTGGCCTATCGCGGGCTGCGGGAAGTTCGAGGACTAGACGCGCATTAGATCTGCGGGCAAGTGGCGGCTTTGATCATGTGCGGTCAAGACGGATCTTATGATCTGATTTATGACCTTGTTGAGTGCGTAGGTGTTAGTAGTCGGCTATGCCTTCGTACTTACCTGCATGCAGTTTTATTAGGACACAGGTGGGACCTGGTGTTCATATGTATTCCTTGGTGCTTGTATATCATAAAATGAATGCAGTTAGGAAGCTATTACAAGGGAACGATTGATGTTGTGGGCGTGAGACCCATTGTTAAATTGAGTGATGACTTGAGGGTGTGAGTCCCTGACTTGACATGACTGCTTATATATTGTGGACTGTAGTTTGGTTATCATACATGTCTCTTGTTTTATATAGACTACTATGATTTCATTCTGATTTATTTTTAGTTTCACATACTAAATTTTTGTCTTGACCTCGCCCGGGCTGCGTTAAATGCGCGAGTTGAGGTACATCGATCGTTGATCCTAGCTCTCGTGGTCATAGTTGGCGTTTGGGAAGCTCGTTTCTCGGAGGCTTATCGGTGGTATAGTCCACTGCGTAGTAAGTGTTTACATTCGGGGTTTGGCGGGGCCACATCGCCCGTTGTGTCGTATCATTCTTAAGTGCAGTAATCTTGTTGTAGGCGGGGTTGGTAAAAAGGATTAAACGTTCATTTGTAAAAGAGTTGATGGTTATATATATGCCGAAAGGCAAGTTTCCTGATTATTGTTTTATATTTACGTTATCTCATGTTGTTGTTTTATGTTCATGATTACTCGATGTTGCGTCACTAGGGTGCGAGGTAAGGCACGATCCGGGCGATTTGAGTCGTGACAAAAGTGGTATCGAGCGATTAATCCTCGGAAAGTGTCTCCGCTTTATAGACTATTATGATTTCATTTACGGTATTTTGATTTCACATACTTGGTACTGTTATCGACCTCCTTGAAGCTGCGTTCATGCCGCGGTAAAGTACACGATCATTGATCCTCGCTCTTGGAGTCACGATTCGTGTGGGAAAGCTCCGTTTCTCGGAGGCTTATCGGTGGTATAGTCCCTGTTGTTGTAGGTGTTTACATTCGAAGTATGGCGGGGCCTGTCCGCCATTGTTGTCGTATCATTTCTTAGAGTGCATAATCTTTGTTGTGGCGGGGTTTGTAAAAGATTAAAGCTGCTCATGTTGGAAAAAGTTGTTATTTATATATATGCCAAAGGCAAGTTTTCTCAGTTATTGTTTCATATTTCATAATATGTCTTGTATTGTTTTATGTTCGTGATTACTCGATGTTGTATCACTAGGGTGCCCGGTAAGGCACGATCCACGGGCGGAATCGCGTGACAAAAGTGGTATCGAGCGATTAATCCTCGGAAATGGTCTGAGCCGTATCGATGAAGTCTTGATTATCGGTGTGTTGTGCACCACAATAATCGTGAGGCTATAGGATATTTAGGTTGGTTTCTATTCTTCTCACTCTGAGATCGTGCCTTAGAGCCGTGTTGTAAGTTGGACCTCCGACGAAATTATTTCCACTTATCGTTATGCCTCGCGTAGGGCAACCGGGCCGGGAGGGCAAGCGGCCGAGGAGGCTGCGAGTAGAGTTCGGAGGGTGGCGAGGCCTGCCAAATCATTACCTAGGGTAGTGCTTCATTCGGGATTTCTGCGACGTCACTAGCCCGTGAGTTTAAGCATGGCGGCGGCGGTTCCTCTGCGGCCATGATATGTGAACCGGTTCCACGGCCAGAGCGAGAATATAGATTGCAAGAGACAACCTTGTTACTAGCTATGGATTTGGCTACCAGAGAGTATCTGGATGTATCGCGAGTCTTGATGACTACAGAGAAGGTTGTGCAAGAGTAATCCTTGATTAGGCTTGAGCATGGCACGTATGCGGGCTTATGCGCGTGGAGAAACGTAGAGATCGGCGAGTTAACCAAGGACAGCGAAGAGGGCGGGCGTGAGTCCTTGGTAACTTTCAAGGTGAGTATACCTTAAGTGCTATGTTACGATAGCGATTGTGTTAGTTGTGATTAGAAATCATGGTGGGTTAACCGAGTAAGATTTTGGAGGATAGAGAAAGTGTGAGCCTTAGAGCTTTATACGCAGACCTTAGAGGTAAGGCCGTCTCGAAAGGTGTAGTGTTATGTTTGACCCTTATAGGAGTGCATAGTGCACGTGAGCTATGTTCGTGGGATAAGTCCCGAGTAGCGTGATTTGAAAGAAAGTAGTCGAGCTAGGAAGACCGCTAGGTTTTCGTAATATGATTTGTGAAATTATTCCTTGGGAGCTAGTGTTTTGCGCAATGCGGGTCGGGTTGAGGCCGTGTGCGGGTCAACCCGCGGCGGTATGGTGGTGGGGTCGGTTGTGGTGGTCGCCTTGTGGTAAGTCACGAGGGTGTTAGGCGAGTTTAGTTAACCAAGTATGAGTTCGTGGATGCGTTCGACCGGTGGTCGGGCGATGGGGCGACCATCGTGTTCTTCGGTCAGGACCGTTTTACTCGGCTGTGTTGGGTTATCAGAAAGGTTGTAAGGTTGCACGGGGTGCCTACCTTCACCTTATGACAGACAGTGGAGCCCAGGGTACGGCTGTTTTTGTTTCTGGAAGTTTTGCCAGGCATGTGTTAAGAACTCGTAAGTCTCGAATCGCATTCGCCTCGGGCCAGTGTTTGGATTTCAGGGATAGTTGTGGGGATTGTTGTCTCCTGTGGAGGTAGTGTTTAAGCTACCATTTCAGTGTTCGGATGTCGCCTTTTGAAGCCTTGTAAGGGCGGAAGTGTAAGTTGCCAGTCGATTGGTTCGATGTTGGCAAGTTCGATTAGTTGGTTGAGCTTGTTCCAGATCGTGGATAGTGCGGCTTGTCTAGAAGAAGTTACGGCACTTCGGAGAAATCGTGCGGATAATCGGCGGCAACTTAGAGTTCGAGTTGGCCGGTCTTCTTGAAAGTACCACCGGTTAGGGTGTGACGAGTTTTGGAAACAAAGGAACTTAGCCCGAGTTACTTGGGGCCCTTTTTAGTTCATGTGAAGAATAGGCGGGTTGCTTATATGTTAGCTTTGCCGTCCGACTTAGGAGCGTGCCGATCTTCGTATTGTTATGATCGGAAAGTATCGAGATCCATCCAGTGTTCCCAGTTAATGATGACCACGTTAGAGATAGTAACCGAGTTTTGGAAACCGAAGTGTCGAGAATGTGGTAAGAGTTCGAGTGTCTGAGATCCTCCGGATCATGGCGGCCGGTACCATTTGTTAGTCGTCGAGCAAGGCTCGCGACAAAGTGACAAAAGTGGTATCGATGACTAAGGAAGTATATTTTGACCCGGGAAGAGGTATTTGTGGTGATATAGAGGTGTTTTCCTCGTAGACTTGGATATAAGTATGTTGCGCGGTATTTACGTGGCGGTGTATGGCGAGGATTGTTTCGTAAGTATAGTAGTGAAGACTATCTTTGGCGCGCGTTTGTTTTGAGACTTAGAAGGAACATTCGGGACGAATGTTTCTAAGGAAGGAAGAATGTTATACCCGTAGTCCCGTGGTATGTATGCGAGGGCGTGCGTGCGAGAATCTGACGAAAGATTGGAAAGGAAGAAAGAGGCGATTTTTCCACGGAAAAGTTTCGGTTTTTGTGAAGGAAAAAGGTTCGTTAATGGGAATTGGATTCCCAGTTTGGTATTCGGACTTCTGGAATATTAGAGAATTATGGAATTTTATTTTGAAAATGGTCACGTGGGGCCCGGGAGAAATTTACTGATTTTGTAGGGCCACTTTGTTTTGAGATTTTGGCCATTATGGATATTTTGGAAGATGTTTTATTTTGGGCCAATAGGAGGGTGACACGTGTCACCCCGCCTATGGCTTAATGCGAATGGCATTTGTGCACAACACCGGTTAAGTCGTTTTTTTAAAGCGTTTTACATAACTTACGAAGGAAAATTCGGCTATGTCTTTTCTCATTTTGCGGATTTTTCCGAGAGACGGAACATTTTGGACCAACGAGAGGCGGGCGGCACCTGCTCATTGGTGGGCAAGGTGGCGGTACTTGGGCGAAATGGGGATGTCAGTGGTAGATATTTTGGTAGATATTTTGTGAGGGTTTTAAGGAGTAGGGACTAGGGGGCACTTGGGCATATCTTGGCCTACACTTGTGTAGCACTTGGCTCAATCTTGGCCATTGGTTGGCCTTGGCTTGTCTTATAAATACCCCTCTCCCTTTGATGAATTCTTCATCCATTCCTAAATGTTTCTAAGTGTAAAATCCTCTCCCTCCCTTGTGTGGAGTTCGGCCACGGGCCTCCCCACTTGTGGCCGAGCACCCCCTCTAGGGTGCTAGCCGAGTAGTGCCACTCCTGAGTTGCTAGTGGTAGGGTACCCACTAGACTAGGTTGTTTTCGTATAATACCCTTGTTGTGGTATAGAAATACTCTCTAGTATTGTTGTTATGTCAAATACCTTGGCCCAAATACCTTGTAGTATTCCCAAGGTTACACTTATACAAAAGCCAGAAAATACTATTATACTTCCGTCGATCCAAACCGAAACCACAGGAAAATCTCCATAGTCAGTTGGAGTATTGTGTAGAAGTTGGTTAGAACTTCTAAGGGTGGTTTAAGCGGGTTGGGCGCTCGGAGTTGGAGCTAAAACTTTGCTAAGGATCGACATTAAACTCGGATAATTATGGGCTTATCGAGGTAACTATCTTGTCCCCCTTTTGTAATTGGATATTACATGTTGTAGGAAAATATAGTTAAAGTATACTTTATATATATAATCAACATAGCTTGTGGCAATGTCCTTGGACTTAAGCTCGAAGAATCTGATCAGTAATTACATGGGGTGTATTCTGATGGACTTGTGTAGTAATGCCGTGGTGTAGAATTGTACCCGTTAGGGTTAGATGTATAACCCCACTGGTTGGCTTGGTAGCCAGGCCTCGATAGAGAGGAGGTTTCTGTTGTTGCGGGAGGTCTTTGCCGAATTTTTAGAATGTTCTACGATGAGATCTAAATGTTAATAAGCGCCTTGTGGCCTTATAGGTTGATGTACTACGTGTGGCGCGATCTACGTGGCTTAAGGGTAGCCGACGTTTGGAAGTACTTGGGCGTTTTGCTATGAGTCGATACTCGTCGCGAGGTATGTGAACCTCTTCCTATCTCTTCTAGCATGATATGTGTGAACTATGTAGTACGGTGAGCGTCGTGTGCTAAATGTGTTTGAGTGGTTTAAAACATAAAGTGTTATAACGGCTTTATGGGAAGTTGGTTATAACGACTTTATGTTAGTAAGAAAATACATGTGGTTTTAAAAGGTAATCGATTTGAACTATAAGCGGCTTGTTATATGATAAGAAAGAACTTGAAGTATTTCAAAAGATTTTGAATCATTTTGAAAGAAGTAATACTTGGTGTTTGAAAACTTAAGAGTTATACTAGCTTTATGGGAAGTTAGGTATAACGGCTTAAGAATGCTTTCTTGATTTGAATCGAATGTGTATCGACAAACCAACTGCGGCGTTAATAAAAGGAAATGTTTTGAATAATTAAGTATTATTAAAACCAAGAGAAACTTCCATCCATAGAAGCTAAGATGAGACATAATGATATTTCCTAGATCATGGTCATTGTAATAAGATTGTTATAAACAAGAATATCCTACTCACATATAAGGCTTATGTTTCTCAGTTGTTTAAAAGAGAATTATATTCTTAAATGAATAAGACTATGAACTCTGAAACCTTTCTAAAATAAGAAGCGTGAACATTTGAAATTAGGCAAACTTGGACGTTTGGAAAATAATGTTGTTACTTGATTTTACAAAGGTAAGAGTTTTAGTTTTCTTAAAAGGACAATCACTCTATTTTATACTACGTATTGTGTGACTTATGTGAAAAAGCAGATCTTTTTAAGATTTTAATGTGTGAAGTACTTTGGGGATAGATACTGAACTTGTTAGTAGAAAGTACCTTGTGTGAATAACTTGATTGTATTGGTTTGTGATAGCCTTGTAATACTTTCTTGTTGCTTTGATAAGTAAACGTGTTAGGATGCTACGTGTGTTAGTATCTTGTGATGTTTGTGTAAGGGGTTTCCTGATTGTGCTTATTAACTATCGTCGTTATGATAGTATTGTGGCATTCTCTTGAGATGATTCCGGTTAAGCGCCTCCGTCTGCGGGGTAGACTCGGCGATGCAGGACCATGATTCGAGAATACCTCATGCGGGTCTGAGGGCCTATCGCGAGCTCTGAGAGTTCGTGTTAGTGTCGTCCTTTATGGGCACGCGGTCGCGTGGCCGTGCGGACTCGAAAGTCGTGACAATGCCGGAGTAGCTACCCTCGACGCGGGAATACCTCATGCGGGCGATGAGATTGGCCTATCGCGGGTGCGGGAAGTTCGAGGACTAGACGCCGCGCATTAGATCTGCGGGCAAGTGGCGGCTTTGATCATGTGACGATGCAGACAGATCTTATGATCTGATTTATGACCTTGTTGATGCGTAGGTGTTAGTAGTCGGCTATGCCTTCGTGCTTACCGCATGCAGTTTTATTAGGACACAGTGGGACACGGTGTTCATATGTATTCCTTGGTGCTTGTATATCATAAAGCTGGCGGTGAGGAAGGTATTCCACGCACGATTGATGTTGTGGGCGTGAGACCCATTGTTAAATTGAGTGATGACTTGAGGTGTGAGTCCACGACTTGACATGGCTGCTTATTTATGGTGAAGCAGTAGTTTGGTTATCATACATGTCTCTGCTTTGTATAGACTACTATGATTTCATTTCTGATTTATTTTTAGTTTCACATACTCTTTTTGTTATCGACCTCGCCCGAGGCTGCGTTCATCTGCGCGAGTTGAGGTACATCGATCGTTGATCCTAGCTCTCGTGGTCATTCGGCGTTTGGGAAGCTCCGTTTCTCGGAGGCTTATCGGTGGTATAGTCCACTGTCGTAGTAAGTGTTTACATTCGGGGTTTGGCGGGGCCCGTCCCGCCATTGTGGTCGTATCATTCTTAGAGGTGCAGTAATCTTGTTGTGGCGGGGTTGGTAAAAGGATTAAAAATTGTTCATTTGTAAAAGAGTTGATGGTTATATATATGCCGAAAGGCAAGTTTCCTGATTATTGTTTTATATTTACGTTATCTCATGTTGTTGTTTTATGTTCTGATTACTCGATGTTGCGTCACTAGGGTGCCGGGTAAGGCACGATCCACGGGCCCGATTTGGTCGTGACACCGAGAGCCTTCCCTCCCCTTTCGTGTGGCCTTTGGCGAGGGTTCCCACTTCCCCTGTGGTGCTAGCCGTAGGGTACCACTGCTAGTTGTTTTCGTATAATACCCTCCTTGTGGTATTGAAATACTTCTCCTAGTATTGTTATAATGCCCAAAATACCTTAGCCTTGTACCTTGTAGTATTCCAAAGATACCTCTATACGTAGAGTCCGGAAATACTACCTTTTGTCCTTTTTAGTCTCAAACCGAAACCCTAAGGAAATCTTCATAGTTGGTTGAAGTATTTGAGTAGAAGTTGGTTAGAACTTCTAAGGGTTGTTTGGAGCGGGATGGAGCACCCGGAGTTGGAGCTAAACGTTGCTAAGGATCGACATTTAACTTGGATAATTATGGGCTTATCGAGGTAATTATCTTGTCCCTCTATTTGTAATTGGAAATTACATGTTATTAGAATATATAGTTGAAGTATACTATATATAGAACTAAGCTTAGTACTGCGGCAATGTCTTTTGACTTAAGCCTGAAGAATAAAGAAAAGAACTGCACTGCATTTACATAGGACTGTATTGCAGTAGACTTGTGTAGTATTACTGAGTAGAATTGTACACGTCCGGTTAGACGTGTAAACCCCCCCCCCTGGTTGGCTTGGTAGCCGGCCTCGTTAGAGGAGGAGATTTACTGTTGTTGCGGGAGAGTCTTTGCCAATTTTACGTAGAACATGGAACCTTGTGTTTTGAAGTTAATAGACGTTTGTGACCTTTTTAGGTGAAAGTACTAAGAGTAGCGTATTCTACTTGAGGAGTGGAAAGGGCTAGCAAGGTTGTAGTACTTGGAGCATTTTGCTTATTGTCGATACTCGTCGCGAGGTATGTGAACCTCTTCCTATCTTTTCTAGCATGATTGTTGTGAACTATGTAGTACGGTAGACGTACATGTGCTAAGTGATTTGGTTGGTTTAAAACATAGGGTGTTATAATAGCTTTATGGGAAGTTAGTTATAACGACCTTATGTAGATGAAAATGGTTTACTGATGTTAGAAGTTAAGAGACTTGATCTTATAAGATAAGAGACTTAACTTATTTGTTTTAATGTGGATGTTTGTGTGAAACCTTATTCGTGAGTAATGAGTACTTGGTTTTAAAGGGATAATGTTTCTTGATTTGGGAATCGAGAATGTGTATCGACGGACCATTGCAGCGTTAATAAAGGAAAATGTATTGAATAATGATGTGTTGTATTAAAACCAGTAGAAACCTCCATCTGCATAGAAGCTAAGATGAGACAAAATGATATTACATTTTCTAGATCATGGCTGCTGTAATAAGATCGTTATAAACAAGAATAAACTACTCACATATATGACATATGTTACTCAATTGTCTTAAAAGAGATTAAGACTATGAGTTATGAAACCTTTCTAAAATAAGTGACTTGAGCATTTGAAATTAGGCAAATTTGAACGTTTGGAAAATAATGTTGTTACTTGATTTTACAAAGGGAAGTGTCTTGTTTACTTAAAAAGATAGTCACGATTTTTATACTACGTATTGTGTGGCTTATGTGAAAGTACTTTGAGTTGTGTGAAACTTGCCTATGCTTGTGATGATAGCCTTTGTTGTACAAGTGTTGTATTTACGTGTTCTGGCGTCTCTCGATAGAGGTCGGTTGACTTGTTGAGAACTTACTTGGACATGCGGCGGTGATGGAGAAATTCCGCAGATGCGTTCGCTGATTGTGTTACTTTGCTAACCGCTTTGGACATACTGACACGATGCGTAGCGCACGGGTATGCTTCCATGTTGATACTTGTTTATTGTATCCCTTTTGGCATCTCGACCACGATCGTAGCGCGCGGGTATGTTTCCATTTGGAATCTTTGTCTTATTGTTTCCTTTTGGACATACCGACACGATCGTAGCGCACGGGTATGCTTCCATTTTGATTCTTTGTCTTGTGGTTCCCTTTTGGACATATCGACACGATGCGTAGCGCGCGGGTATGCTTCCATTTGAATTGTTATCTGATTTTGGCATCGTAGGACTTGGTGTGCTGGTGTACTTCTTGGTGTTATCATATCTTAGACTGCGGGCTGTGAGGAAGGCATTCCACGGGCATGATTGATGTGGAGGTCGTGAGACCACGACTTGATATAATCGGTATATGTGTGTCGTAGTTTCGTTATCATTCATGTCTCTGCTTTACATAGATCGCTATGATTTCATTCTGATATTTCTGATTTCACATACTTGGTACTGTTATGCAGACCTCGCCCGGCTGCGTTCATGCCGCAGTAGAGTACATCGGCCGTGGATCCTCGCTCTTAGGATCTCGATTCAGCGTTTTAGGAAGCTCCGTTTCTCCGAGGCTTATCTTTTGGTATGTGTTCCACAGTTGTAGGTTCTTGTACATTCGGGGTATGGCGGGCCTGTCCGTCATAGTTGTTGTAAATCTTAGAAGTGCAGTAATCTTGTTGTAGGCGGGGTTTGTAAAAAGGATAAGCTGTTCGGTTTTTATGTATATATACCTTGGCAAGCTGTTTTGGTTGGCTTTGTTTATTTATCATGTCTCTCATTTCATGTTTAAAGTTTTTATTTCCATTGGTTTTCTCGATGTTGTATCGCTAGGGTGCCTGGTAAGGCACGATGCGGGGCGGGCAGGTCGTTACATCTTTCTTAAGTCGTTATACCTAACTTCCCATAAAGCTAGTATAACTCTTAAGCTTTTTGTTTTAAAAACAAATATTCTTCTTCTTTCAAAAATGACTTATAATTCTTTTGAAAGACTTCAAGATTTTATTATTTAGACTCAAGTCAAAAGACGTCAAGTAAAACCATGTTCAGTTAACACACGCACGTCTACCGTACTATATATATATTTTAAAATATCATGCTCAAGAGTATAGGAAGAATCACATACCTCCTCGGCGAAATCCACCTGCCAAGTCGAATATGTCGCGCGCAGAGTATCAACCTATAATAGTCAAATACGTCTATCAACGTCTAGACTACTCTGTAGGATAATCTAAGCAGAGGGTTCTTGTCACGACCCGACCTCGGGCCCGCGACTGGTGCCCTACCTGGGCACCCCTTTCGGTATACATCAGAGAATAGCAGCGGAACATACACAACTGTTAAAAGCTTAAACATAAAAATAACAACAGGCTAGCCGATAAGGCCACCTTTCGTAAACCATACAAATAAAACAGTACATTTTTTTTTCTTACAACCCAATCCACAAATGTGACTACAGACCTCTAAGAATAACAACTCTGGCCGGACAGGGCCCCGCCATACCCCTGAATGTACAACAACCGACCATACCAGGGATAAGCCTCCGGAATAAAGGGGCTTCTCAACAGCTGAACAGTGATCCTAAGAGCGGGGATCAGCAACCTTTACTCTACCTGCGGCATGAACGCAACCCCCCGAAGGAGGTCAGTACAACATGTACCAAATATGTGGCCTGAAATCAGTAATGAAATCATAAGTCTATAATAAAACTGGAGACAGGTATGATAACTCAATTAACAGTACACAGTGCCTTACTAACAATGAGAGTAAATCAAGGGAATACGTACAACATCACAATAGGAGACTCCCGATCATATCATGGTGTCACGACCCGATTCCGGGCCCGTGACTGGTGCCTTACCCCGGGCACCCTAGTGATACAACATCAGAGTAATCAGCGGAACATAAAACAATACAAGACATATTATGAAATATGAAACAATAATCTGAGAAAAACTTGCCTTTCGGCATATATATAAATAACAACTTTTTCCAACATGAACAGTTTAATCCTTTTTACAAACCCTGCCCACAACAGTACTACAGACCTCTAAGAAATGATACGACAACAATGGCGGGATAGGGCCCCGCCATACCCCTGAATGTAAACACCTACAACAACAGGGGACTATACCACTGATAAGCCTCCGGAGAAACGGAGCTTTCCCACACGCTGAACTGTGACCCTAAGAGCGAGGATCAATGACTGGTGTACCTTTACCTGCGGCATGAACGCGGCCCAGGAGGTCGATCAGTACCAAGTATGTGAAATCGAAAATCAGTAAATGAAATCATAATAGTCTATAAAGCGGGAGACATGTATGATAACCAAACTACGATTCACAATAAGTAGCGATCATGTCAAGTCGTGACTCACGCCGCCAAAGTCATCACTCAAATGTAACTATGGGTCTCACGCCCACAACATCAATCGTGCGTGGAATACCTTCCTCACCGCCGTGATATACAAGCACCAAGGAATACACATGAACACCGTGTCCCACGTGTCCTAATAAAGCGATGCAGGTAAATGCGAAGGCATAGCCGACTACTAACACCAGCGGTCAACAAGGTCATAAAGCGTGTCATGATATCTGTCTGCACCGTCACATGATAAAAGCGGTCACTTCGCGCGAGATCAAATGTGCGCGTCTAGCCACAGAACTCTCCGCGACTCGCATAGGCCAACCTCATAGGCCCGCATGAGGTATAACCCCATCGGTAGCTACTCGCGTAAATCGCCCCGACTCGCATCCGCATGGCCCAAAGACCGCGTGACCATAAAGGCGCGCACTAACACGGAACTCAGAGTTCGCATGGATCCTCGACCCGCGTGAGGTATCCTCGAATCACGGTCCCATACCGCTGAGTCTACCCGCGTCGGAGGCGCCAACCTCGGACACAAGTCAAGGTGAGTGGTACAATACCAACATAACGGTGATAGTCAAACAACTTTAAGCGCAATCGAGGAAAACCCCTTTACACTAACATCACAAGATACTAACACACGTAGCATCCTAACATGTTTACTTCTCAAATCAGCAGAAAGTATTACAAGGCTATCACAAACCAATACAATCAAGTTATTCACACAAGGTGCTTTCTACTAACAAGTTCGGTATCTAACCCCAAAGTACTTCACACATTAAATCTTTAAAAGATCTGTTTCTTTCACATAAGTCACACAATACAGTAGTATAAAATAGAGTGACTGTCCTTTTAAGAAAACTAAAACTCTTACCTTTGTAAAATCAAGTAACAACATTATTTTCCAAACGCCCAAGTTTGCCTAATTTCAAATGTTCACGTTTCTTATTTTAGAAAGGTTTAAGTGGTTCATAGCCTTATTCATTTAAGAATATAATTTCTTTTAAACAATCGAGAAACATAAGTCTTATATGTGAGTAGGATATTCTTATTTATAACAATCTTATTACAAAGACCATGATCTAGGAAATATCATTTTGTCTCATCTTAGCTTATGCAGATGGAAGTTACTCGTTTTATTAATACTTAATTAATCAAAACATTTCCCTTTATTAACGCCGTGGTTTGTCGATACACATTCGATTTCGAAATCAAGAAACATTCTTAAGCCGTTATACCTAACTCCCATAAAGCTAGTATAACTCTTAAGTTTTCAAAACCAAGTATTACTTCTTCTTTCAAAATGATTCAAAACTCTTTTGAAATACTTCAAGTTCTTTATTAACACATAACAAGCGCTTATAGTTCAAATCGATTACCTTTTAAAAACCACATGTATTTTCTTACCAACATAAAGCCGTTATAACCAACTTCCCATAAAGCCGTTATAACACTTTATGTTTTACACCAATCAAATACATTTAGTACGTATGCGTCTACCGTACTACATAGTTCACACATATCATGCTAGAAGAGATAGGAAGAGGTTCACATACCTCGCGACAGTATCGACTAATAGCAAAACGCTCAGTACTTCCAATCGGCTACTCCTTGCCAAGTAGAGCGCGCCACACGTAGTACTTCAACCTATAAGGCCACAAGCGCTTATTAACATCAAGATCTTATCGTAGAACATTCTGAGAAAATTCGGCAAAGACCTCCACATGGCGTAAATCTCCTCCTCTAACGGGGCGGCTACCAAGCCAACCGGGGGTTATACATCTAACCCGACGGGTACAATTCTACTCCACGGTACTACTACACAAGTCTCATGTCTGATTCGATTCGATTCTTGAGCTTAAGTCAAAAGACATTGCCAACTAACCACGTTGATTCTATATATAGTATACTTCAACTATATATTCTAACAACATGTAATTTCCAATTACAATAGAGGACAAGATATTTACCTCGATAAGCCCATAATTATCCGAGTTTAATGTCGATCCTTAGCAACGTTTCGCTCCTACTCCGGGTGCTCCAACCCTCTCCAAACAACCCTTATAAGTTCTAACCTACTTCTACATAGTAATCCAACTAACTATGGAGGTTTTCCTTAGGGTTTCGGTTTTGTGGCTAAAGGAAGTATAATCGTATTTTACGGCTTTTGTATAAGTGTAACCTTGGGAATACTACAAGGTATTTGGGCCAAGGTATTTGGACATTATAACAATACTAGGAGAGTATTTCTATACCACAACAAGGGGTATTATACGAAAACAACTAGGCTAGGGGGGGGGGGGTACCCCACGGCCAAGGCACCACAAAGGGGAGGGGGAGGCTCTCGGCCACAAGGCCACTCAAAGGGGGAGGGGGGGTGTTGGACGAACACAACACAAGAGGAGGGAGGGATTTTAGGCTTGGAAGGTTTCATTTGTGGATGAAGAGTTCATCAACATAAGGGGGGTATTTATAGCAAAACCAAAGGCCAACCAATGGCCAAGATCTAGCCAAGTGCAAGGCAAGTGTAAGGCCAAGATCAAGCCAAGTGCACCCTAACCCCTACTCCACAAAACATGGCACAAAACAAGCCACAAAACAAGGCCAAAACAAGGCACAAAACCATGAACCAATCGGCCAAGGCCAAGCCTCCTCTTTACCGTCCAATGAGGGTGACAAGTGTCACCCTCCCGTTGGTCCAAAAATGTTTCGTCTCTCGGAAAAATCCGCAAAAATTAAAAATGACATAGCCGGAAATTCCCCTACGAAAGCTGTGAAAACGTTTCGCCGAAAAACGACTCTAATCGGGTGTTGTGTACAAAAATAATTCGGCCAAGCCTATTCTCAAGTTCGAAATTTCCTACGTACGTCCCTGCGTACATACTCTGGAAATACGGGGTATAACATTCTCCCCTCCTTAGAAACATTCGTCCCGAATGTTCCTTCTAAGTCTCAAAACAAACGTGCGCCAGTATAGTCTTCACTACTATACTTACGAGAATCAATCCTGCCACACCTGGCCACAGAAACAACTTGCGCAAAAATGCTTACATCCAAGTCCACGAGGAAACACCTCTAATCATCACCACAAAACACTTCTCACCGGGGTCTAAAATATACTTCCTTCGCACCTTCTCTTTACAAAAGAAATGATCACATCTATGCTCGCCATACATGCTCGCTTCTCTCTTTACTCGTCGTAGATACGCTTTGTCACTTTGCTCGAGGCATTAACCTTCTCAGCGACCCAACAAATGGTACCACTTTTGTCACTTTGTCGCGAGCCTTGCTCGACGACCCAACAAATGGTACCGGCCGCTGCGATCCTCGAGGATGTCGTACACTCGAACTCTTACCACATTCGACATCGCTTGGTTTCCAAAACTCGGGTTACTATCTCTAACGTGGTCATCATTAATTGGGAACAATCTGGATGGCTCTCCGATACTTTCCCGAATATAACAATACGAAAGACCGGACGTACTGCCTCCTAAGTCGGACGGCAAATGCTAACATATAGGCAACCTGGCCTATCCTTCACATGAACTCAAAAAGCCCAAAGTAACTCGGGCTAAGTTTCCTCTGTTTTCCAAAACTCATCACACCCAACCCGGGTGGTACTTTCAAGAAGACCGACCGTCAACCTGAACTCTAAGCGTCGTCGCCGATTATCCGCGATTCCTCCAGCCGCGTAACTTCTTCTAGACAAGCTTCACTATCCATAGTCTGGAACAAGCTCAACCAACCGCTGAACCTTGCCAACATCGAACCAATCGACCGACAACTTTACACTTCCGCCCTACAAGGCTTCAAAGGTGACATCCGAACACCGAAATGGTAGCTTAAACACTACCTCCACAGAGACAACAATCCCACAACTATCCTCGAAATCCAAACACCGCCCGAGGCGAATGCGGTCGAGACTCACGAAGTTCTTAACATGCTTGGTAAAACTTCCAGAACAAAATAAGCGTAACACTGGCTCCATGTCGTCATAAGGTGAAGGTAGGCACCGTGCAGCCTTACAACCTTTGGATAACTCAACACAATGAGTAAACGGTCCGATCAAGAACACGATGGGCTGCCCCATCGGCCCGACCATCGGTCGAACGCGTCCACGAACTCGTCTGTTTGGTTAACTAAACTTGGGCCTAACACCCTCAACCTAACACAAGGCGGGACCACCAAAACCTGACCCCACCGCCATGCCGCGGGTTGACCCGCAATCGTGCCTCAACCCGACCCTAACGCGCAATACTAGCTCCCGATCCGAACAATCTCACCAATCACGTTTGAAAACCTAGCGGTCTTCTTAGCTCAACTACCCTTTCATTTCACACTACCAGGACCTATCCCAAACATAGCTCACGT
Source organism: Przewalskia tangutica (assembly GCA_029844215.1). Lineage (NCBI taxonomy): Eukaryota > Viridiplantae > Streptophyta > Magnoliopsida > Solanales > Solanaceae > Przewalskia > Przewalskia tangutica. The sequence goes on from CM056733.1 coordinate 36,893,490, forward strand.
GCACTATGCACTCCGATAAGGATCAACATAACACTACACCTTTACTCGAGATGGCCTTACCTCTAAGGTCTCTACGTATAAAACTCTAAGGCTCACACCTTCTCTATCCCCCAAATCTTACTTGGTTAACTAACCAAGATTTCTAATCACAATATTAACATACAGCTATCAAAACATAGCACTTATGATATACCCATCTTATCACACATACCGAACTCTGAGGGTTAGAGATATATCTATATCTTCGCTTCACTCCCTTAGTCGTTCTAATCAAACTGCCTGGTGAGGCGCATAGGAGGAGATGACACACTACCCACCGATCCGAAGGCTAAGTCCTCCTACAAGGACACTTTTCGACACGGACCACGGCGGTCATAGGTACAACAAGTACCAACTAAAAACGACATTCCCGGGACGGCGTCATCGCATCGTGAACGGAAGTCACGGAGTTCACCAACTCCTGCATACCCCGAACGTCCTGAACTCCGTGGAAGACCACTCTGCACTGGCGGAGGTGCATAATCTAATCTGCCGGTGGCGACTCGCCTCGAAAGTTACCAAAGGACCTGCCGCTCGCCTCTTCTCGCTTTGTTAACCCGTCGATCTCTATGTTTCTACCGATGTGCATAAGCCCGCATACGTGCCATGCTCGCCTAATCAAGAACTTACTCTTGCACAACCTTCTGATATTCATCAAGACTCGCGATACATCGGTATACTCTCTGTAGCCAAATCCATGCTAGTAATAGGGTCGCCTTTGCAATCCATATTCTGCTCACGGTCGTGGGCGAAGGTTCAAATATCATGGCGCGTAGGAGCTGCGCCGTGCTAAACTTTCATGGGGCTAGTGACGTCGCAAATCCCGAATGAAGCATTACCTAGGTAATGATTGGGCTGTGCCACGTAACCCTCTGAACTCTACTCGCGGCTCCTGTGCCTTGCCCTCATTGGCCCGGGATTGCCCTACGCGGAGGCATAACGATAAGTGAAATAAATACGTCAGAGGGTCTAACTAACAACACAGCTCTAAGGCACGATCTCAGAGTGAGAAGAATAGAAACCAATCCTAAATATCCTATAGCCTCACGATTATTGGTGTGGTGCAACACACCGATAATCAAGACTTCTCGATACGGTGCGTAGACCATTTCCAGGATTAATCGCTCGATACCACTTTTGTCACGACCCGATTCGGGCGTGGATCGTGCCTTACCGGGCACCCTAGTGATACAACATCGAGTAATCAATGAACATAAAACAATACAAGACATATTATGAAATATGAAACAATAATCGAGAAAAACTTGCCTTTCGGCATATATATAAATAACAACTTTTTCCAACATGAGCAGTTTAATCCTTTTTACAAACCACAACAAAGATTACTCTGCACCTAAGAAATGATACGACAACAATGGCGGGACGTGGCCCGCCATACCCCGAATGTAACACCTACAACAACGGGGACTATACGCTGATAAGCCTCGGAGAAACGGAGCTTTCCCACGTGAATCGTGACCCTAAGAGCGAGGATCAATGGCGGTGTACCTTTACTGCGGCATGAACGCGGCCCGAAGGAGGTCGATCTAACAGTACCAGTATGTGGCGAAAATCAGTAAATGAAATCATAATAGTCTATAAAGCGGGAGACATGTATGATAACCAAACTGATTCACAATAAGTAGCGATCATGTCAAGTCGGGGACTCACGCCTCAAAGTCATCACTCAAATGTAACTATGGGTCTCACGCCCACAACATCAATCGTGCGTGGAATACCTTCCTCACGCTGCCGTGATATACAAGCACCAAGGAATACACATGAACACGTGTCCCACGTGTCCTAATAAAACGATGCAGGGTAAATCACGAAGGCATAGCCGACTACTAACACCAGCGATGCAACAAGGTCATAAAGCGTGTCATGATATCTGTCTGCATCGTCACATGATAAAGGCGGTCACTCGCGATATCAAATGTGCGCGTCTAGCCTCGAACTCTCTGCGACTCCGCATAGGCCAACCTCATAGGCCCGCATGAGGTATAACCCGCATCGGTAGCTACTCCGGCGTAAATCCCCGACTCGCGATCGCGTAGCCACAAAGACCGCATGACCATAAAGGCGCGACACTAACACGGAACTCCGTAGTTCGCATGGATCCCGGATCGTTATACCCGTATTTCCGCAGTATGCGTGGGAATACGTCAAAAGTTGGCTTTAAAGTTAGCCTTGGGCGTTTTTGTACACAACTCGCTTAAAGAATCGTTTTCGAAAGCGTTTCCACGACTTTCGTAGGGAAAATTCCGCTATGCCATTACTAATTTTGCGGATTTTCCAAGAGACGAAACATTTTGGACCAACGGGAGGGCAACACTTGGCACCTCCCATTGGTGGACTTGAATCGTCCATTTGGGAATTGAAGAAGAGCCTTGGCACGTTTTTGTGCCTTGTGCACAAGTCAAGGAGTTGGTAGGATATTTGTGTATAGTTAATCCTCACCCTACACTTGCCTTGCACTTGTCTTAATCTTGGCCATTGGTTGGCCACTTCTTGACCTATAAATACCCCCTTAAAGATGAAGAGTTCTTCATCCACAAAGTTATCTTCCAAGTCTAAAAATCCTCTCCTCTCCCTTAGCCTTTCGTCCAACACTCCCCAGAGTGAGTTTGGCCGAGGGCCTACCCCCCCTAGCCTAGCCGAAATCTACCCCGCTCCCTTGGTAGAAAAGTTGTCTTCTAGTATCGTTATAATGCCCAAAATACCCTAGCCCAAAATCCCTTAGTCCTTAGTAGAAGTTGTGAAGAACTTCTAAGGTTTCTTGGAGCTACCGGAGCGTACAACTTAGGAGCTAAACCTTGCTCAGGCGCGACTTTATCTAGGATATTATTGGGCTTACCGAGGTAACTAATCCTAACCCTCTTTTGAATTAGAGAATACTTACTGTTGTAGTATTAGAATAAGTATTAGATACTTAGAAGAATATCACAGAATAGAATTGAACTGTTATCACGATGAAGGGTTTAAAGAAGAATAATTGAACTGTACTCACATAGGACTGTTTTCACTGATGAACTTACATAGCTCACGGTAGGGTTGTCTGCCCGACTTTCCGTAGAATTATGAACCCCCTGCTTAGAATGACCCTCGAGTAGTCTTTGATAGATATCTGTGACTATTATGGTGACTCTCTGTAGCGACATATTCAACTTGGCGGTGGTTTTTATTTGAGAAGGTATGTGATTCTTCCTAAAGCATGATATTTTACAATATATAGTACGGTGACGTGCAGTGTTAATCGAATAATAACTACGGCAATGTCTTTGACTTAAGCTGAATAATACTTATGGCAATGCCTCGGCTTAAGCTGAATAATACTTACGGCAATGCCTCGCTTAGCCCGAATAACAAAGAACCAAAACATTTCAAAAGAATCTGAATCATTTTTAACAGAAGATAAATATTTGGTTTTAAAACAAAAGCTTAAGAGTTATACCACTTTATGGGAAGTTAGGTATAACAACTTAAGAAGATAAAAAGGAATCATTTACTTGTTTGTTTATAAAAGCCTTGTATTGATTTCTGTTAAGTAGTAAGATTGTTTGATAAGTAGACATGTTATGATGCTACGTGTTAGTGTCTTGTAATCTTTGTGTAAGGGTCGTTCTTGCGTGCTTACGTTGCTAACCTAAGTCCATTGTCTTGTTATTGTATCACCTACCCTCGATCGTTATACCAGGCTTGCCCTTGTGTAATACCCGTATTTCAGTATGTACGTAAGGGAATACGTACAAAAAGTTTGGCCTTAGTTAGCCTTGGACGTTTTCTTTTGTTCACAACTCGCTAAAAGAATCGTTTTCCGACGAAACGTTTCCACAGCTTTCGTAGAGTAAATTCCGGCTATGCCATTTCTTATTTTTGCGGATTTTTCCGAGAGACGAAACATTTTGGACCAACGGGAGGGCAACACTTGGCACCCTCCCATTGATGGACTTGAATCGTCCATTGGACGAAAATGGAGAACATTGGCACGTTTTTTGTGCCATGGCACGAGTCAAGGAGTTGGTAGGATATTTGTGTTTAGTTAATCCTCACCCTACACTTGCCTTGCACTTGTCTTCATCTTGGCCATTGGTTGGCCAAGGCTTGAGCTATAAATACCCCCTTTGATGAAGAGTTCTTCATCCACAAAGTTATCTTCCAAGTCTAAAAATCCTCTCAAATCCATTTGTAGCCCTTTCGTCAAACACCTCCCCCCTCCTTGTGAAGGTGGCCTTGGCCGAATACCCCCCTAGCCTAGCCAAAAATCTACCCCCCCTCCCTTGGTAGAAAAGTTACCTTCTTGTATCGTTATAATGCCCAAAATACCCTAGCCCAAATACCTTAGTACTTAGTAGAAGTTGTGAAGAACTTCTAAGGTTCTTGGAGCATACAACTTAGGAGCAAAACCTTGCTCAGGCGCGACTTTTTCTAGGATATTATTGGGCTTACCGAGGTAATAATCCTAACCCTCTTTTGAATTAGAGAATACTTACTGTTATAGTATAAGAATGAGTATAAATACTTAGAAGTATATCACAGAATAGAATTGAAGTGTTAATCACTTAGAAGGGTTTAAAAGAAGAATAATCAAACTGTACTTACATAGGACTGTTTTCACAGTAGACTTATATAGCTCACCGGGTAGGGAAGTCTTTGCCCGACTTACAGTAGAATTATGAACCCACTGCTTAGAATGACCTTGAGTAGTCTTTAATAGATATCTGTGATTATTATAGGTGACTCTGCGCGACATATTGACTTGGCGGTGGTTTTTTTGAGAAGGTATGTGATTCTTCCTAAAGCATGATATTTTACAATATAATTCTGGCAATGCCTCACTACTTAAGCCTGAATAATACTTACGGCAATGCCTCGGCTTAAGCTGAATAATACTTACGGAATGCCTCACGGCTTAAGCCTCAATAATAAAGAATCAAAACATTTCAAAAGACTCTTGAATCATATTAATGTAAGAGAACTAATTGGTTTTAAAGCGAAGCTTAAGAGTTATACTAGCTTTATGGGAAGTAAGTATAACCACTTAAGATTTATAAAAGAAACAAGTTTGCCTATGTGTTTATAACGCACTTGTATTGTGAAAGAATAATAAAGATGGTTTGATAAGTAGACATGATATGATGCTATGTGTGTTAGTATCTTGTAACGTTTGTATAGGTGAGTATCCTTGTTGTGCTTATGTTGTTTAAAGATAAGTTGTTATGTTAGTATACTATCACTCACCTCTTGAGATGATCTAGGGGTTAAGCCCTCCGATGCGGGGTAGACTCAGTGATGCAGGACCATGATTCGAGAATACCTCATGCGGGTCGGGGGCCTATGCGGGCTACGAGAGTTCCAGTTAGTATGCGGGGTTATACCTCATGCGGTTCATGTGGCCATGCGGACAATGAGTCGGGGCGATGCCGAGTAGCTACCCTCGATGCGGGTTATACCTCATGCGGGCCCATGTGAGTGGCTATGCGGACTCGGGAGTCGAGTTAGGCTTGCAGAATGATGATGGGGGCGAGTGGCCCTGTTTCGATCATTCGCAGCCTAGACAAGACTCATTACAGTTACCTATTGTTGCTCTTGTTTGTGATGTGGCACTATGTGCGGTTTCCTTGGTTGTTTCATACATATTTGTAAACTGGTTTTAAAAATGATATGTTTTCATTTAAGTACTTTACAGTTTCGCATACTTAGTACCTGTTGTGACCTCGCCCGGGCTGCGTTCATGCCGCAGGTAAGGGCAAGCAGGTGCTAGATCCGCATCCTTAGGATCTCTACGTTGGTGTCGGGAGCTCCATCTCTTCCGGAGGCTCTACTTTTGGTATGATCTCCCTGTTGTAGATAGTTTTGTACAGTCAGGGTATGGCGGGGCCCTGTCCCGCCATAGTTGTATATTTCCTTAGAAGTGCAGTAGTCATGTTATGCGATGTCGGATGTAGCTTCTGAACTATGATTATATATATATCTTAGAAAGCGGTGTTTTCTCACATAAACTGTGTCTTATTTTATAAACTGTTTCATGTCTTGTTTTATATTTCCGCTGATTTCTCTGATGTATGACTACTTGGGTGCCCCGGTAAGGCACCAGTCACGGGCCCCGGAACGGGTCGTGACAAAAGTGGTATCAGAGCAGTTAATCCTCGGAAAGTGTCTCTGCACCGTATCTAGTAGAGTCTTGATTATCGGTGTGTTGTGCACCACCAATAATCGTGAGGCTATAGGATATTTAGGATTGGTTTCCATTCTTCTCATTACGAGATCGTGCTTTAGAAGGCATGTTATAGGTTGGACCCTCTAACGTATTCCTTTCTGTGCTGATTATGCCTCACGTAAGGCAACCGGGCCCGGAAGGGCAAAGCGAGGAGGCTGCTAGCGAGACACCCAGAGTCACGAGGGCTCGTGCCAGTCTATACCAGAGGCGGCAAGTTCTATGACGCCGCCCGGCCCAAAGAGACCACAGTACCCACACTCGTCCCGCGGCTGGGGCGGAGAGTTAGGGCAAAGGAGATGGCCCACTTTTGGCTAAAGTTGTGGCCCGATCTGAGAGATTGGATGCGGCGATTCGGCTCGGCTCGATCGCACCGTGGTACCGAGGCGAGAAGTTTGAGGCTACGAGACTTCGAGTTGTAGCCGCCGGAGTTTTATGGGTCGAGGCCGAGGATGATCGCGAGGAGTTCATCCGTCGCCTTGAAGGATTTTGAGAGTGATCGGGCGTCGGAGACCAGTCCGTGATCTTTGGTTCACATAGGCCGCATGATACGCGATCGATTGGTTTGATTCATGGGAGTTATCGGGAGAGCACGCGACCCGGCTACTGGGATGAGTTCTCGGAGGCTTTCCTCACTCACTTTTGCCTCGCAGATGAGGAGGCGCGGGTGATAGATTTTTCTGGCGAGGCAGAGGGACCTTGTCGGGAGTACAGTGTCGAGTTTGATTCTTTCGCTCGATATGACCCATCATTGGTAGCAGATCTGGAGGATCGGGTGCACCGCTATGGCACCGCTAGACGACTATATGGCCGAAGTCATGTGCGGGGTTTCTCTCCACGGTATGGACATTACCGCGTGCGAGCTCACGCCCTTGGATGCGAGTAGAGCAGAAGTCCACGAGTGGGCCAGACGGCGGCGAGAAGAAGGCCGGGGCGGGAGGGTCTTACGGTGGTTATCGTGGTGGCGGCCTCGGCGGCCGATCTGGGTCGCACACGGCCGGCCCGAGCACTCTGCGCGTCCTCGGCCACGGCGAGTTTTCGAGGCGCACCGGGGCCCCGTGGCTTGGGCGTCGAGTAGCGAAGTGCGGCGATCGGGACCACCCGGTGTGGCGATGCGGTAGATCCCATAACGGGAAGTGTGGTACTACATGGATCTTGTTACGATTGTGGCAGCGAGGTCACTGCGGACCGTCCGGCCGGGGCGGCGGTGGTAGGGCCCGACGCCGAGTTACGTGGCCGCTTCATCATCTCCTACAGTTACTCGCCCCGGAGGGCAGGGTGCTCATGGGTCAGCAGGTCGCGGCAGAGGTCGTGGCTCGGGTCCCAGTTCTAGCGGTCCTCAGAACCGCATATATGCTTTGTCCAGCCGACAGGATCAGGAGGCCTCACCTGATGTCGTCACAGGTACCTTATCAGTTTCTGGGTTTGATGTTTATGCCTTGATAGATCCGGGTTCTACTCTGTCCTATATATCTCCCCTTGTTGCTAGTAGGATAGGGATAGAGCCTGAGTCCATAGACCCTTTCGAGGTAGCTACGCCAGTGGGTGATTCGGTGGTAGCTCGGCGGGTATATAGGGCTTGTCCTGTGACCATTTACAGTCGTCAGACCCTGGCCGACTTGATAGAGTTGGAGATGATTGACTTCGACGTGATTATGGGGATGGATTGGCTAGCTTCTTGCTATGCCAATGTAGACCGAGAGAGAAGTAATGCAGTTCGATTTCTGAGGCCGGTTGTTGAGTGGGAGGAGCACGCGGTATCGTGGTAGGTTTATTTCCTACCTCAAGGCTAGGAAGATGGTGCGAGAAGGGTATATCTACCATCTCGTTCGGTGTTTGATCTGAAGGCTGCGGTACCAGATTTTCATCGATTCGATGGTCACGAGTTCCCGCACGTGTTTCGGATGACCTCCGGGTATCCTCCCGAGAGGAGATTGAGTTTTGTATTGACATATTGCGGATACTCGGCTATTTCCATTCCGCCATACGAGAATGGCACTGCCAGTTGAGAGAGTGAAGGATCGGCAGGGATTTGCTAGAGAAAGGGCTTCATTAGGCCCGGTGTTTCTCTCCCAGAAGCGCGGTATTGTTCGTGAAGAAGAAGGGCGGGACAGCTGCGCGTGTGTTGATTCTGACGGTGAACAAGGTGACCATTAAACAGATACCCCTCCCGTGATTGATGATTTGTTCGACCCGATTGCGAGTGCGAGATGTTTCTCCAAGATTGATCTGCGATCGGGCTATCATCAGTGCGAGTCGAGAGGTGGATGTCCCTAGATCGCATTCGGACCGTGCGGGCATTATGAGTTGGTCATGTCTTTTGGGTTGACCAATGCTCGTGGTATTCATGGATTTGATTAACCGAGTGTTCAAACCATTTTTGGACACGTTGTGATAGTGTTCATTGATGATATCTTGGTTTATTCGCTCGAGCGGAGCATGCGGAGCATTTGAGGCGTCTTGTGATTCTCGAGACCAGCGGTTATGCGCCAAGTTTTCCAAATGTGAGTTTTGGTTGACTTGATGGCGTTTCTTGGGCATATTGCCGGGGTGATGGCATTCGAGTGGATACGGCAAGATCGAAGCGATCGGGGACTTGGCCTGAACCTACTACTCCGGCGAGAGGTTCGCGATTTTACGGGCCTTGCAGGATATTATCGGCGGTTCGTGGAGAAGTTTGCTTCTATCTACGCACCATTGACTAGGTGACTCGGAAGGCGGCCAAGTTTGATGGTGATGCTTGTGGCGGGGTTTCGATTCTTTGAAAGAAGGCGACATCGCCCGTTCTTACTCTTCGGAGGTCAGATGGTTATGTCGTGTATTGTGATGCGTCGGGCATCGGGTTGGGATGTGTTGATGCAGCATGGCGAGTTATAGCATATGCATCCCGACGGTGAAGAAACACGAGAGGAACTACCCCCATGATTTGGAGTTAGCGGTAGTGATTCACGCTTTGAAGATCTGAGGCACTATTTGTATGGGGTTCACGTGGATATTTATACAGACCACAAGAGCCTCGGATATCTTCACGGAGGAGCTGAACTTACGGCGAGACGGTGGTTAGAGTTGCTTAAGGATTACGATGTTGATATCCTATACCACGGGAAGGCGATGTTGTGGCGGATGCTTTGAGTCGTAGGTCGATGGGAGCCTATCGGATGTGCGGCTAGAGAGGAGGGACATGGTTCGTGATTTGCATCGATTAGCGAGCCTTGGTGTCCGTTTGATTGATTCTCGATAGCGGTGGGGTTAGAGTTCGTGAGGTTGCCGAGTCTTCCATCGTCGAGGAGGTGAAGAGGCAACGATTCGAGGATCGACTTTGATTCGATATCGTGATACGACTCTTCGTGAGGCAAGGGTCCTTTTGAGGTAGCACGATGGGGTGCTAAGGTTTGAGGCGGTATGTGTTCCGGATGTTTGAGGACTTGGCAGGAGTTCTTGGGGAAGCACGGCGCGCGTTACTCTATCCGTCGGTCGACCAAGATGTACCACGACCTTAGATCGTGTATTGGTGGGATGGCTTGAAGAGAGACGTTGCGAGTTCGTAGCTCGGTGCGTGTTGTCGGCGGTGAAGGTAGAGCACGAGGCCCGGTGGTTTGTTCTGACGATTTATCGAGATCCCGACTGGAAGTGGGAGGTAATCAACATGGATTTCATCACAGGATTACCTCGCACTCGGAGAGACATGATTCTATATGGGTTATCGTCGACAGTCGAGAAATCAGCCCACTTTCTTCCGTCGGACGACTTTTTCGGTGAGGATTATGCTGGACTTTACATCCGAGATCGTCGTTGCATGGAGTCCTACTTCGATCATATCGCAGACAGAGCCCGGTTTACGGCTAACTTCTGAGGTCCTTCCAGAGGGTTTAGGGGCCTTGGTGAGCACCGCATTTCATCCACGAGCAGACGGACAGAGGCGCGCACTATCCGCACTCGAGGATATCTGCGAGCTTTGTGTTATTGACTTTAGTGGTAGTTGGGAGGATCATTTGCCTCTAGTTGAGTTCGCATATAATAATAGCTACCACTCGGTATTCGGATGGCGCCTTATGAGGCCTTGTATGGGAGGAAGTGCGATCGCCTATAGGTTGGTTCGATGTGGGCGAGGGCGGCTAGTGGGACCAGATTTGGTACGAGCGATGGATAAGGTGAAGCTTATCCAGGCGGCTATTGATACCGTAGTCGGCGAAGTCGATCACGGATCATCGTCGTCGGCATCTTGAGTTCGAGGTTCATGATTGGGTTTTCCTAAAGGTGTCACCCATGAAGGGTGTGATGAGATTCGGGAAGAAGGAAGCTCGGCCAGTACATCGGGCCGTTTGATTGTCCGCAGGTAGGCAAGGTTGCCTACGAGTTGGATCTGCCGTCCGACCGGAGGCGGTGCATCGGTGTTTCACGTATCTATCTTTGAGGAGATGTATCGGGGATCCATCTAGGTGCACCGATTGACGATGTCAGTGACCGGGGGTTATCGTATGAGGAGATTCCCATAGCGATAGTCGATCGTCGGAGTTAGGCGTCTGCGGACGAAGGGCGTGGCTTCCGTCAAAGTCTTGTGGCGGAACGAGCTCGGAGGAGATGACGTGGGAAGCCGAGGAGGACATGAGGCGAAGTATCTCACCTATTCCCACACCTCGGGTAATTCACTTTCCTACTTGTAAATTTTCGTTATCGTTTATGCCTAAGTGTTGTTTTGTGGCGCGTGTGGCATTTGCAAAGCTGTTTAAGTTATGAAGAATCTTATCGTTAATCGTCTTGAGAAGGAACATTCGGGACGAATGTTTCTAAGGAGGAGAATGTAATACCCGTATTTCGCAGTATGTACGTAAGGGAATACGTCAAAAGTTTGGCCTTAGTTAGCCTTCGACGTTTTCTTTGTTCACAACTCGCTAAAAGAATCGTTTTCCGAAAACGTTTCCACACTTTCGTGAGTAAATTCGGCTATGCCATTTCTTATTTTTGCGGATTTTTCCGAGAGGCGAAACATTTTGGACCAACGGAGGGCAACACTTGGCACCCTCCATTGATGGACTTGAATCGTCCATTGGACGAAAATGGAGAACATTGGCGTTTTTGTGCCATGGCACGAGTCAAGGAGTTGGTAGGATATTTGTGTTTAGTTAATCCTCTACCCTTGCCTTGCACTTGTCTTCATCTTGGCCATTGGTTGGCCAAGGCTTGAGCTATAAATACCCCCTTTGATGAAGAGTTCTTCATCCACAAAGTTATCTTCCAAGTCTAAAAATCCTCTCCTCTCCCTTTGTAGCCATTTCGTCCAAACACCTCCTCCTTGTGAAGGTGGCCTTGGCGAATACCCCTAGCCTAGCCAAAATCTACCCCTCCTTGGTAGAAAAGTTACCTTCTTGTATCGTTATAATGCCCAAAATACCTAGCCCAAATACCTTAGTACTTAGTAGAAGTTGTGAAGAACTTCTAAGGTTCTTGGAGCATACAACTTAGGAGCAAAACCTTGCTCAGGCGCGACTTTTTCTAGGATATTATTGGGCTTACAGGTAATAATCCTAACCCTCTTTTGAATTAGAGAATACTTCTTTGTTATAGTATAAGAATGAGTATAAATACTTAGAAGTATATCACGAATAGAATTGAAGTGTTAATCACTTAGAAGGGTTTAAAGAAGAATAATCAAACTGTACTTACATGGGACTGTTTTCACGATGAACTTATATAGCTCACGGGTAGGAAGTGCTGCCCACTTACCGTAGAATTATGAACCCATGTTTAGAATGACCTTGAGTAGTCTTTAATAGATATCTGTGACTATTATAGGTGACTCTGCTTGCGACATATTGACTTGGCGGTGGTTTTTATTTGAGAAGGTATGTGATTCTTCCTAAAGCATGATATTTTACAATATAATTACGGCAATGCCTCACGGCTTAAGCCTGAATAATACTTACGGCAATGCCTCACGGCTTAAGCCTGAATAATACTTACGGCAATGCCTCACGGCTTAAGCCTGAATAATAAAGAACTGAAAACATTTCAAAAGACTACTGAATCATATTAACAGAAGAGAACTAATTGGTTTAAGAGTTATACTAGCTTTATGGGAAGTAAGTATAACCACTTAAGATTTATAAAAGAAACAAGTTTGCCTATGTGTTTATAACAGACTTGTATTGTGAAAAGAATAATAAAGATGGTTTGATAAGTAGACATGATATGATGCTATGTGTGTTAGTATCTTGTAACGTTTGTATAGGTGAGTATCCTTGTTGTGCTTATGTTGTTTAAAGATAAGTTGTTATGTTAGTATACTATCACTCACCTCTTGAGATGATACCGGGGGTTAAGCTGCCCTCCGATGCGGGGTAGACTCAGGCGGTCTGGGACCATGATTCGAGAATACCTCATGCGGGTCCAGGGGGCCTATGCGGAGCTACGAGTTCGTGTTAGTATGCGGGGTTATACCTCATGCGGTGCTGTGGCCATGCGGACAACGAGTCCAGGGCGATGCCGAGGAGTAGCTACCCTCGATGCGGGGTTATACCTCATGCGGGCCCATGTGAGTGGCCTATGCGGACTCCGGGAGTCCAGGATTAGGCTTGCAGAATGATGATGGGGGCGAGTGGCCCTGTTTCGATCATTCGCAGCCTAGACAAGACTCATTACAGTTAACTATTGTTGCTCTTGTTTGTGATGTGGCACTATGTGCGGTTTCCTTGGTTGTTTCATACATATTTGTAAACTGGTTTTAAAAATGATATGTTTCATTTAAGTACTTTACAGTTTCGCATACTTAGTACCTGTTGTACTGACCTCCTTCGGGGGGCTGCGTTCATGCCGCAGGTAAGGCGGCAGTGCTAGATCCGCATCCTTAGGATCTCTACGTTGGTGTCGGGAGCTCCATCTCTTCCGGAGGCTCTACTTTTTGTATGATCTCCCTGTTGTAGTTAGTTTGTACAGTCAGGGTATGGCGGGGCCCTGTCCCGCCATAGTTGTATATTTCCTTAGAGGTGCAGAGTCATGTTATGCGATTGTCGGATGTAATCTTTGAACTATGATTATATATATATGCGAAAAGCGGTGTTTTCTCACATAAACCGTGTCTTATTTTATAAAGCTGTTTCATGTCTTGTTTTATATTTCCCGATTTCTCGATGTATGACTACTTGGGTGCCGTGGCACGATCACGGGCCAGGCAGTCGTGACACTTACGATGCCTATACGGCTACGCGATCTGTGAGACTATGCGAGCGGCGGTATGCTCGAGATTGATCATTCGGGCGTTGCCTGATCACGCGGACTCCTATGCGGCCCGCTGAGACTATGCGGTCTATTGAGGCTATGCGTGCTGCGGGAGCCTAGTCGGATCTGGGGTTAGCTGCCCCGATGCGAGAAATATCTCATGCGGTGCATGTGGGACCTATGCGGGCCGCAGTCGTGACTAGGCACGCAGAATGATACTATGGGCGATTGGCCTTGCTTCGATCATTCGCGGCCTAGAATAGACCTGTTACAGTTTTCCTATTACTGTTGTTGTTTGTGATGTGGCACTATGTGCAATTGAACTGATTGTATTTGTGAAAAGGTTTTAAATACTTTGATTTCATTTTAAAGTACTTTATAGTTTCACATACTTGGTACCTGTTGTACTGACCTCCTTCGGGGGGCTGCGTTCATGCCGCAGGTAAGGGCAAGCAGGTGCTAGATCCGCATCCTTAGGATCTCTACGTTGGTGTCGGGAGCTCCATCTCTTCCGGAGGCTCTACTTTTGGTATGATCTCCCTGTTGTAGATAGTTTTGTGCGATCGAGGGTATGGCGGGCCCCGTCCCGCCATAGTTGTATATTTCCTTAAGTGCAGTCATGTTATGCGATGTCGGATGTAAAGCTAAACCATGATTTTATATATATATGCGAAAGGCGTGTTTTCTCACATAGCATGTTTATTTTTTTAAAGCTGTTTCATGTCTTGCTTTATATTTCGATTACTCGATGTAGGACTACTTGGGTGCCGGTAGGCACGATCCGAACCGGGCGGGTCGTGACAAAGTGGTATCGAGCGATTAATCCTCGGAAAGTGTCTGACCGTATCTAGTAGAGTCTTGATTATCGGTGTTGTGCACCACACCAATAATCGTGAGGCTATAGGATATTTAGGATTGGTTTCCATTCTTCTCATTACGAGATCGTGCTTTAGAGTCGTTATAGGTTGGACCCTCTAACGTATTCCTTTCTATGCTGATTATGCCTCCACGTAAGGCAACCGGGCGGAAGGCAAAGCGTAGAGGCGCTAGCAGACACCCGAGTCACGAGGCTCGGGCCAGTCTATACCGGAGACGGCGAGTTCTATGACGCCGGCCCAGCGAGACCACAATACCACACCTCTGTCCCGGCTGGGCGGAGGTTAGGGTACAAGGAGATGGCCCGGCTATTGGCTAAAGTTGTGGCCCGATACGAGGAGGACCGGATGCGGCAGTTCAGCTCGGCTCGATCGCGTAGTGCACCCGAGGCGATAGTTTGAGGCGAGATTTCTTGAGTTGTAGCCGCGAGTTTTACTGGTCGAGGCGGAGGATGATCGCGAGTTCATCCGTCACCGCAGAGGATTATCACGGGTGATCGTGGCTTCGAGGCGAGGCTGACATTCGGTTCGCATCGCGCGTGACGCAATCGATTGGTTTGATTCATGGGAGCTTTCGGGAGAGCATGCACCTCCACAGTATGGGATGAGTTTTGAGGCTTTTCTCACACTTCTTGCCTCGCGGATGAGGAGGGCACGAGTGATAGATTCTTTCTTTGAGACAGGGGGCCTTGCCGTCGGGAATACAATGTCGAGTTTGATTCTTTGGCTAGATATGTCCCAGCATTGGTAGCAGATATGGAGGATAGGTACCGCTACGCCACCGCTAGATGATTATATGGCCGAGTCGTGTGCGGGTGTTTCTCTTCAGGGTATGGACATTACCGCATGCAGCTCATGCACTAGGATGCGAGGCGAGCGCCGGGTAAGCGATATCGTGAGAAGAAGGCGAGCGGCGGTTCTTTGGTGGTCCTCGGGGTGGCGGCATCGCAGGTCAGATTTGCACCACGGCCCGGCAGAGCGCTCTACCTCATTCAAGACTGGCCGAGCGATCGAGGCGGTCGGGGCCCGGGACTTGATTTCGAGTAGCGAGGTGCTAACTGTTGAGTCTGCTCGGTGTGCCGTTATGCGAATACCATTCGGGAGCTGTACTCGAGCTTGCTATACTTGTGGCAGGTCACTTTGCGAGTTTGTCCGGCCGGCGCGGTGGTAGGCTCGGCCTCGAGTGCATTGTGCCGCTTCTTCATCCCGCGATTACTCGCCCGAGGGCAGGTACACATGGATCAGCGTCGCGGCAGGTCGTGCGCAGTCCCGATTCTAGCGGTCCTCGAGCGCATTTATGCTGTCGGTAAGCGGATCGGAGGCCTCACCGATGTCGCCACAGCAGTACCTTATCGGTTCGGGTTTGATGTGTATGCTTTGATAGATCCGGGTTACTCATCCTATATATCTCCTTGTTGCTAGTAGGATGTGGATGAGCACGAGTCCATGAACCGCTTCGGTAGCTACGCCGATGGGTGATTCGGTGGTAGCTCGGCGGGTATATAGAGCTTGTCCTGTGACCATTCTGATCGTCGGACCATAGCCGACTTGATAGAGTTGGAGATGATTGATTTCGACGTGATCATGGGGATGGATTGGCTAGCTTCGCTATGCCAATGTAGCTGCAGAGAGAGTAGTGCGGTTCAGTTTCTGAGGCCGGTTGTTGAGTGGGAGAGCACGGTATCGCGAGGTAAGTTTATTTCTTACCTCAAGGCTAGGAAGATGGTGCGAAGGGTATATCTACCATCTCGTTCGAGTGTTTGATCACGAGGCTGCGGTACGATTTCCGGTCGATTCGATGGTCACGAGTTCCCAGACGTGTTTCGGATGACCTCGGGTATCCCTCCCGAGAGGAGATCGAGTTTTGCATAGATGTCTTTGCGGATACTCGGCCTATTTCCATTCCGCCATACGTAATGCACCGCGAGTTGAGAGAGTTGAAGGATAAGCTTTAGGATTTCTTTGGAGAAGGGCTTCATCGAGCTAGTGTTTCTCCCAGGAAGCGCCGGTATTGTTCGTGAAAAAGAAGGGCGGGACTGCGCATGTGTTGATTACTGACGGTGAACAAGGTTACCATTAAGAACGAATACCCCTTCCCGTGATTGATGATTTGTTCGACCGATTGCGAGGCGCGAGATGTTTCTCAAGATTGATCTGCGTTCGGGCTATCATCGTTCGTGTCGAGCGGTGGATGTCCCTAGATCGCATTCGGACGTGCAGGCATTATGAGTTCGGTCATGTCTTTTGGGTTGACAATGCTCGCGGTATTCATGGATTTGATGAACCGAGTGTTCAAGCCATTTTGGACACGTTTGTGATAGTGTTCATTGATGATATCTTGGTTTATTCGCTCGAGCGAGGAGCATGCGGAGCATTTGAGGCTGTCTTGTGATTCTCGAGACCAAGATTATCGCCAAGTTTTCCAAATGTGAGTTTTGGTTGACTTGATGGCGTTTCTTGGGCATATTATCGGTGATGGCATTCGAGTGGATCTGGCCAAGATCGAGGCGATCGAGGACTTGGCTAGACCTACTACTCGGCCAGAGGTTCGCGATTTTACGGGCCTTGCGAGATATTATCGGCGATTCGTGGAGAAGTTTGCTTATCTGCACCATTGACTAGGGTGACTCGAAGCGGCCAAGTTTGATGGTGATGCTTGTGGCGAGGTTTCGATTCTTTGAAAGAATCGGCGGCCGCCCCGTTCTTACTCTTCGGAGGTCGGATGGTTATGTGTCGTGTATTGTGATGCGTCGGGCATCGGGTTGGGATGTGTGTTGATGCAGCATGGCGGTTATAGCATATGCATCCCGGCAATTGAAGAACCACGGAAGGAACTACACCCATGATTTGGAGTTGGCGGCTGTGATTCACGCTTTGAAGATCTGGAGGCACTATTTGTATGGGGTTCACGTGGATATTTTTTACGGACCACAAGAGCCTCCAGGTATATCTTCAGGCGGAGGAGTGAACTTACGGCGAGACGGTGGTTAGAGTTGCTTAAGGATTACGATGTTGATATCTGTACCGGGAAGGCCAATGTTGTGGCGGATGCTCTTAGTCGTAGGTCGATGGGAGCCTATCGGATGTGCGGCTAGAGAGGAGGACATGGTTCGTGATTTGCATCGATTAGCGAGCCTTGGTGTCCGTTTGATTGATTCGATAGCGATGGGGTTAGAGTTCGTGAGGTTGCCGAGTCTTCCATCGTTGAGGAGGTGAAGAGCAGCATTCGAGGATCCCGCTTTGATTCGATATCGTGATCTGACTCTTCGTGAGGCAAGGGTCCTTTTGATGCACCACGGGTGCTAAGGTTTGAGGCGGTGTGTGTTCGGATGTTTGTGACTTGTGAGTTCTTGGGGAAGCACAGCGGCGTTACTCTATCCATCGGGTCGACCAAGATGTACCACGACCTTAGATCGTGTATTGGTGGGATGGCGAAGAGGGCGTTGCGAGTTCGTAGCTCGGTGCGTGTTGTCGGCGGTGAAGGTAGAGCACGAGGCACAGTGGTTTATTCTGACGATTGAGATCCCGACACGGAAGTGGGAGGTAATCAACATGGACTTCATCACAGATTACCTCGCACTCGGAGACATGATTCTATATGGGTTATCGTCGACGGTGTGAAATCAGCCCACTTTCTTCCGTCGGGCGACTTTTGGTGAGGATTATGCGGACTTTACATCAGAGATCGTCGGCATGCGTGAGTCCCTACCTCGATCATATCGCAGCAGAGCCCGATTCTGGCTAACTTCCGGAGGTCCTTCCGGAGGGGTTTAGGACGCAGTGAGCACAATCGCATTTCATCCACGCAGCAGACGGACGAGCGCACTATCGGACTCTTGAGGATATCTGCGAGCTGTGTTATTGACCGATGGTAGTTGGGAGGATCATTTGCCTCTAGTTGAGTTCGCGTATAATAATAGCTACCAGCGTCGGATGGCGCCTTATGAGGCCTTGTATGGGAGGAAGTGCAGATCGCCTATAGGTTGGTTCGATGTGGGCGAGTGGCGACTAGTGGGACAGATTTGATACGAGCGATGGATAAGGTGAAGCTTATCCGAGAGCGGCTATTGACGGCTCGAGTCGACAAAAGTCGTATCACGAGATCATCGTCGTCGGCATCGAAGTTCGCGATAGATGATTGGGTTTTCCTAAAGGTGTCACCCATGAAGGGTGTGATGAGATTCGGAAGAAGAAACTTCGGCCCAAGGTACATTGGGCGTTTTGATTGTCCTCGGGGTAGGCAAGGTTGCCTACGAGTTGGATCTGCCGTCCGATCGGAGGCGGTGCATCCGTGTTTCACGTATCTATCTTTGAGGAGATGTATCGGGGATCCATCTAGTACACCCGATTGACGATGTCCAGTGACCAGGTTATCGTGAGAGATTCCCATAGCGATAGTCGATCGTCGGGTTAGGCGTCTGCGGACGAAGGGCGTGGCTTCCGTCAAAGTCTTGTGGCGAACGAGCTCGAGGAGATGACGTGGGAAGCCGAGGAGGACATGAGGCGAAGTATCCTCACCTATTCCCACACCTCGGGTAATTCACTTTCCTATTTGTAAATTTCCATTATCATTTATGCCTAAGTGTTGTTTTGTGGCGTGTGTGGCATTTGCTAACTGTTTAAGCTTCTTCGATAATCGTCTTGAGAAGGAACATTCGGACGAATGTTTCTAAGGAGGAGAATGTTATACCGTATTTCCAGTATGTGCGTAAGGGAATACGTCTAAAAGTTTGGCTTTAAAGTTAGCCTTGGACGTTTTTGTACACAACTCGCAAAGAATCGTTTTCGACGAAAGCGTTTCCGCGACTTTCGTAGGAAAATTCCGCTATGCCATTACTAATTTTTGCGGATTTTTCGAGAGGCGAAACATTTTGGACCAACGGGAGGGCAACACTTGGCACCCTCCCATTGGTGGACTTGAATCGCCCATTTGGACGAATTGAAGAGCCTTGGCACGTTTTTGTGCCTTGTGCACAAGTCAAGGAGTTGGTAGGATATTTGTGTATAGTTAATCCTCACCCTACACTTGCCTTGCACTTGTCTTAATCTTGGCCATTGGTTGGCCACTTCTTGACCTATAAATACCCCCTTAAAGATGAAGAGTTCTTCATCCACAAAGTTATCTTCCACGTCTAAAAATCCTCTCCTCTCCTTAGCCTTTCGTCCAACACTCCCCCTCGAGTGAGTTTGGCGAGGCCTACCCCTAGCCTAGCCGAAATCTACCCCGCTCCCTTGGTAGAAAAGTTGTCTTCTAGTATCGTTATAATGCCCAAAATACCCTAGCCCAAAATCCCTTAGTCCTTAGTAGAAGTTGTGAAGAACTTCTAAGGTTTCTTGGAGCTACCGGAGCGTACAACTTAGGAGCTAAACCTTGCTCAGGCGCGACTTTATCTAGGATATTATTGGGCTTACAAGGTAACTAATCCTAACCCTCTTTTGAATTAGAGAATACTTACTGTTGTAGTATTAGAATAAGTATTAGATACTTAGAAGAATATCACAGAATAGAATTGAACTGTTATCACAGTAGAAGGGTTTAAAAGAAGAATAATTGAACTGTACTCACATAGGACTGTTTTCACAGTAGACTTACATAGCTCACCGGGTAGGGTTGTGCTGCCCGACTTTCCGTAGAATTATGAACCCCCTGTTTAGAATGACCCTCAGAGTAGTCTTTGATAGATATCTGTGACTATTATAGGATGACTCTGCTTGCGACATATTGACTTAGCGGTGGTTTTATTTGAGAAGGTATGTGATTCTTCCTAAAGCATGATATTTTACAATATATAGTACGGTAGACGTGCAGTGTTAATCGAATAATAACTATGGCAATGTCTTTGACTTAAGCTGAATAATACTTATGGCAATGCCTGGCTTAAGCTTTGAATAATACTACGGCAATGCCTCACGGCTACTTTGAATAACAAAGAAGAAAACATTTCAAAAGAATATCGAATCATTTTTAACAGAAGATAAATATTTGGTTTTAAAACAAAAGCTTAAGAGTTATACCACTTTATGGGAAGTTAGGTATACAACTTAAGAAGATAAAAACTGTTTACTTGTTTGTTTATAAAAGCCTTGTATTGATTTCTGTTAAGTGTAGTAAGATTGTTTGATAAGTAGACATGTTATGATGCTACCTGTGTTAGTGTCTTGTAATGCTGTGTAAGGGGGTCGTTCTTGCTGTGCTTACGTTGCTAACCGGTAAGTCCATTGTACTGTTATTGTATCACCTACCCCCTTGACTGTTATACCAAGGGCTTGCCCCCCTTGATGCGGGTCTATACGGCCTATGCGGTCTGTGAGACTATGCGGAGCAGCGGTATGCTCCAGGATTGATCATTCCGGGCGTTTAGCCTGATGCGGGGGACTCCCTATGCGGTCTGTTGAGACTATGCGGTCTTTTTGAGGCTATGCGGGCTGCGGGAGCCTAGGCGGATGCCGGGGGTTGGCTGCCCCCGATGCGAGAAATATCTCATGCGGGTCTGTGTGGGACCTATGCGGGCTGCGAAGTCGGGACTAGGCACGCAGAATGATACTATGGGCGATTGGCCTTTCTTGATCATTCGCGGCCTAGAATAGACACATTCTGATTTTCCTATTCTTGTTGTTGTTTGTGAGGTGGCACTATGTGCAATTGAACTGATTGTATTTGTGAAAAGGTTTTAAATACTTTGATTTCATTTTAAAGTACTTTATAGTTTCACATACTTGGTACTGTTATCGACCTCCTTGAAGCTGCGTTCATGCCGCGGTAAGGCGGCAAGTGTGCTAGATCCGCATCCTTAGGATCTCGTTGGTGTCGGGAGCTCCATCTCTTCCGAGGCTCTACTTTTGGTATGATCTCCTATTGTAGATAGTTTTGTCTGATCGAGGGTATGGCGGGCCTGTCCGCCATAGTTGTATATTTCCTTAAGTGCGTAGTCATGTTATGCGATGTCGGATGTAGCGCTAAACCATGATTTTATATATATATGCCGAAAGGCGATGTTTTCTCACATAAACTGTGTTTATTTTTTTTAAACTGTTTCATGTCTTGCTTTATATTTCCGCTGATTACTCTGATGTAGGACTACTTGGGTGCCCCGGTAAGGCACCAGTCACGGGCCCCGGAACGGGTCGTGACATGGACCCGCATGAGGTATCCTCGAATCATGGTCCCATCACCTGAGTCTACCCGCGTCGGAGGCGACAACCTCGGACACAAGTCAAGGTGAGTGGTACAATACCAACATAACGGCTGATAGTCAAACAACTTTAAGCGTAGTCGAGGGGAAAACCCCTTTACACTAACATCACAAGATACTAACACACGTAGCATCCTAACATGTTTACTTCTCAAATCAGCAAGAAAGTATTACAAGGCTATCACAAACCAATACAATCAAGTTATTCACACAAGGTGCTTTCTACTAACAAGTTCGGGTATCTAACCCCAAAGTACTTCACACATTAAATCTTTAAAAGATCTGTTTCTTTCACATAAGTCACACAATACGTAGTATAAAATAGAGTATTTGTCCTTTTAAGAAAACCAAAACTCTTACCTTTGTAAAATCAAGTAACAACATTATTTTCCAAACGTCCAAGTTTGCCTAATTTCAAATGTTCACGTTTCTTATTTTAGAAAGGTTTCGTGGTTCATAGCCTTATTCATTTAAGAATATAATTTCTTTTAAACAATCGAGAAACATAAGTCTTATATGTGAGTAGGATATTCTTGTTTATAACAATCTTATTACGAGAACCATGATCTAGGAAATATCATTTTGTCTCATCTTTAAGCTTCTATGCGGATGGAAGTTGCTCTTGGTTTTATTAATACTTAATTAATCAAAACATTTCCCTTTATTAACTTCTTTGTGGTTTGTCGATACACATTACGATTTCAAATCGAGAAACATTCTTAAGCCGTTATACCTAACTCCCCATAAAGCTAGTATAACTCTTAAGTTTTCAAAAACCAAGTATTACTTCTTCTTTCAAAATGATTCAAAACTCTTTTGAAATACTTCAAGTTCTTTATTAACACATAACAAGCGATTATAGTTCAAATCGATTTACCTTTTAAAAACCATGTATTTTCTTACCAACATAAAGCCGTTATAACCAACTTCCCATAAAGCCGTTATAACACTTTATGTTTTACACCAATCAAATACATTTAGTACGTATGCGTCTACAGATTACATAGTTCACACATATCATGCTAGAAGAGATAGGAAGAGGTTCACATACCTCGCGACAGTATCGACTAATAGCAAAAGCGCTCAAGTACTTCCAACCGGCTACTCCTTAAGCCAAGTAGAACGCGCCACACGTAGTACTTCAACCTATAAGGCCACAAGGCGCTTATTAACATCAAGATCTTATCGTAGAACATTCTACAGAAAATTCGGCAGCACCTCCCCCCCGCAACAGCGTAAATCTCCTCCTCTAACGGGGCCGGCTACCAAGCCAACCAGGGGGGGGTTATACATCTAACCCGAACGGGTACAATTCTACTCCACAGTACTACTACACAAGTCTACTGTAATACAGTTCAGTTCAGTTCTTCAGGCTTAAGTCAAAAGACATTGCCAACTAACCACGTTCAGTTCTATATATAGTATACTTCAACTATATATTCTAACAACATGTAATTTCCAATTACAATAGAGGGACAAGATATTTACCTCGATAAGCCCATAATTATCCGAGTTTAATGTCGATCCTTAGCAAAGTTTCGCTCCTACTCCGGGTGCTCCAACCCGCTCCAAACAACCCTTAGAAGTTCTAACCAACTTCTACATAGTACTCAACTAACTATGGAGGTTTTCCTTAGGGTTTCGGTTTTGTGGCTAAAGGAAGTATAATCGTATTTTCTGGGCTTTTGTATAAGTGTAACCTTGGGAATACTACAAGGTATTTGGGCCAAGGTATTTGGACATTATAACAATACTAGGAGAGTATTTCTATACCACAACAAGGGGTATTATACGAAAACAACTAGGCTAGGGGTACCCACGGCCAAGGCACCATGAGGAGGGGAGGCTCTCGGCCACAAGGCCACTCAAAGGGGAGGGTGTTGGGCGAACACAACACAAGAGGAGGGAGGATTTTAGGCTTGGAAGGTTTCATTTGTGGATGAAGAGTTCATCAACATAAGGGTATTTATAGCAAAACCAAAGGCCAACCAATGGCCAAGATCTAGCCAAGTGCAAGGCAAGTGTAAGGCCAAGATCAAGCCAAGTGCACCCTAACCCCTACTCCACAAAACATGGCACAAAACAAGCCACAAAACAAGGCCAAAACAAGGCACAAAACCATGAACCAATCGGCCAAGGCCAAGCCTCCTCTTTCAGTCGATGAGGGTGACAAGTGTCACCCTCCCGTTGGTCCAAAAATGTTTCGTCTCTCGGAAAAATCCGCAAAAATTAAAAATGACATAGCCGGAAATTCCCCTACGAAAGCTGTGAAAACGTTTCGCCGAAAAACGACTCTAATCGGGTGTTGTGTACAAAAATAATTCGGCCAAGCCTATTCTCAAGTTCGAAATTTCCTACGTACGTCCCTGCGTACATACTCTGGAAATACGGGGTATAACACATGGGTAGCAAATCCATGGAAACAGGTGGTATAACGTCTTGGGGGTTTTCCCCTCATTTATACTCTTACCCTAAAGCAGGTGGTATAACGTCTTGGGGGTTTACCCCTCATTTATACTCTTATCCTGGAGAAGGTGGTAAAGAAGGTGGTATAACGTCTTGGGGGTTTACCCCTCATTTATACTCTTACCCTGGAGAAGGTGGTATATCGTCTTGGGGGGTTTTCTGTCACGACCCGAACCCGGGCCCGTGACTGGTGCCTTACCCCGGGCACCCTAGTGATACAACATCAGAGAAAATCAGCGGAAATAAAAATATGAACATGAATTAAGAGACATGATAAATAAACAGGCCAACCAAAACAGTTGCCTTCAGTATATATACATAAACACCCGAACAGTTATCCTTTTTACAGACTCTGCCCACAACAGTACTACAGACCTCTAAGAAGTGACAACAACTATGACGGGACAGGGCCCCGCCATACCCCTGAATGTACAAGAACCTACAGACTCAGGGTAACATACCAAAGATAAGCCTCCGAAGGAACGGAGCTTCCCAACACGCTGAAATGTGATCCTATAAGCGGGGATCGACAGTCGATGTACCTCTACCTGCGGCATGAACGCAGCCCCCCGAAGGAGGTCAGTACAACAGGTACCAAGTATGTGAAACTGTAAAATACTGTAAATGAAATCATAATAGTCTATATAAAGCAGGAGACATGTATGATAACCAAACTACAGTTCACAACATAAAAGCAGTCATGTCAAGTCAGGGACTCACGCCCTCAAAGTCATCCCTCATGCCCGTGGAACTCCTTCCTCACTGCCGGCAGTCTAGGTACAAATCATGTGATACGTATAACAGGTCTCGGCCCATCTTATGGACCCAGTATAGAAACATGTGGAATACATTCCCGGATGAACCGGTAGTCGAGTGAAATACATTCCCGGATGAACCGGTAGTCGAGTGAAGTACATTCCCGGATGAACCGGTAGTCGAGTGAAATACATTCCCGGATGAACCGGTAGTCGAGTGAAATACATTCCTTGCACAACAAGGCTATCACACGTAACATGGTCAAGTTTCATAACAACAAGCATAGGCAAGTTATACACAACTCAAGGTACTTTCATTTTATGTCAAAGTCCGGATTTTAACCCTAAAGTACTACGTACGTTAAATTCCTTTTAAGAGATTCATTCCTTTTCTAAAAGTCACCCGATACCCGTAGTATATAAAAAAAATGTGTGACTTATATATTTTAAGTAAACCAAAATGACTTTCATACTTTCCTTTTTAAGACCAAATTAAGGCAATACCATGCCTTCCTTTGGACCAAAATACTTCTCTTTTAAAAGTCAAGTTACTGCATTAAAACAAATGATAAAACCCTTCTTTTGTTTTCATAAAGTCGTTATAACCAACTTCCCATAAAGCTGTTATAACACTTTATGTTTTAAACCATTTTAAGACAACACAATGCCTTTCTTTTCCCTAAAAGTTCCAGTTTGCCTAATTTCAATTACGCAAGTCTCTTTTTAGAAAAGTTTCATAGTTCAATGTCTTAACCTCTTTTTAAAACAATAGAGTAACATATTGTTATACCCCGTATTTCCAGAGTATGTACGTGAGGGCGTACGTATAAAATTTTAGCCTTAAAGACTAGGCAAGGTTCGAATTTGTACACAAGTGCCGAAAAGAGTCGTTTTTTTTGAAACGTTTCCACGACTTTCGTAGGGGAAATTAAGGCTATGTAATTTATAATTTTTTCGGATTTTTAGAGACGAAACATTTTGGACCAACGGGAGGGTGACATGTGTCACCCTCACATTGGAAGGCTTGGACGGCAATTGGGACGATTTGGGGCTACTTTAGTTGGTAGGATATTTTGTGCAAGTTGTGTGGTAGATGGATAAGGTAGCACATGGCTAAATCTTGGCCTTACACTTGCTATGCACTTGTCTTCATCTTGGCCATTGGTTGGCCTTCACTTGACCTATAAATACCCCTCTAGTTGAAGACATTCTTCATCCTAAACTTGAGCAATCTACCTAAGTCTCAAACTACTCCCTCCCTCTTGTCTTGCTTTCGTCCCAAAGCCCCTCCCCCTTGAGAAAGGCCCTGCCGAGAGCACCCCCTTTTGTGAAGCTTTGGCGAGGTACCCCACTGCCTAGTTGTCTCGTATAAATACCCCTTGTTGTGGTATAGAAATACTCCCCTAGTATTGTTATAATGTCCAAATACCTTGGCCCAAATACCTTGTAGTATTCCCAAGGTTACACTTATACAAGCCCAGAAAATACCGTTATACTTTCCCTCAGTCACTAAAACGAAACCCTAAGGAAATCTTCACCCGTTGTTGAAGTTGTAAGTAGAAGTTGGTTAGAACTTCTAAGGGTAGTTTGGAGAGCGGGTTGGGCGCGGAGTTGGAGCTAAACCTTGCTCAGGAGCGACTTTAAACTAGGATAATTTTGGGCTTAGCGAGGTAATTATCTTGTCCCTCTATTGTAATTGGAAATTACATAAGTGTTGAATATATAGTTGTTGTATACTATATATAGTACTGAACGTAGTTATCGGCAATGTCTTGCGACTTAAGCCTGAAGAACTGAACTGAACTGTAATTACATAGGGTTGTATTACAGTAGACTTGTGTAGTAGTACCGTGGAGTAGAATTGTACCCGTTAGGGTTAGATGTATAACCCCCCCCTGGTTGGCTTGGTAGCCGGCCTCGATAGAGGAGATTTCTGTTGTTGCGGGGAGGTCTTTGCCAATTTTCGGTAGAATGTTCTACGATGAGATCTAAATGTTAATAAGCGCCTTGTGGCCTTATAGGTTGAAGTGCTACGTGTGACGTAATCTTCTGGACTAAGGAGTAGCCGACGGGTTGAGGTACTTGGAGCGTTTTGCTATTAGTCGACAACCGTCGCGAGGTATGTGAACCTCTTCCTATCTCTTCTAGCATGATATGTGTGAACTATGTAGTACGGTAGACGTACATGTGTTAATTATATTTGATTGTTGTAAAACATAAAGTGTTATAACGGCTTTATGGGAAGTTGGTTATAACAGCTTTATGTAGGTAGAAAAATGGGTTGTGGTTTTAAAAGATAATCGATTTGATTTATAAGCGGCAGGCGTTATAATAAAGCGTGAAGTATTTCAAAAGATTTATGAATCATTTTGAGCGAAGTGTAGTATTGTGTTTTGAAAACTTAAGAGTTATACTAGCTTTATGGGAAGTTAGGTATAACGGCTTAAGAATGGTTTACTGATGTTAGAAGTTAAGAGACTTGATCTTATAAGATAAGAGACTTAACTTATTTGTTTTAAAGTGAATGTTTGTGTGAAACCTCATTCGTGAGTAATGAGTACTTGGTTTTATTTAAAGGGTTAATGTTTCTTGATTTGAAAATCGAATGTGTATCGACAGGACCAACTGCAGCGTTAATAAAGGAAAATGTATTGAATAATGATGTATCGCATTAAAACCAGTAGAAACCTCCATCTGCATAGAAACTAAGATGAGACAAAATGATATTACATTTTCTAGATCATGGCTGCTGTAATAAGAATGTTGTAAACAAGAATAACCTACTCTCACGTGAGACATATATTACTCAATTGTTCAAAAAAGAAATCAAGTGATTAAGTTTATGAACTATGAAACCATTTGAAAATGAGAAGCTTGAGTAATTGAAACTAGGCAAACTGGAACTTAAGAAAAGAATGTTGTTACTTGATTTTGGAAAGGAATGTGGGTTGGTCATTCTAAGGCTACGGGTATCGGGTGACTTTTATAAAAGTAATGGATCTCTTTTAAAAGAACTTAACGTATGTAGTACTTTGGGGTTAAAAACCCGGACTTTGGCATAAAATGAAAGTACTTTGAGTTGTTGTGAAACTTGCCTATGCTTGTTGTTGTGAAACTTGCCTATGCTTGTGATGATAGCCTTTGTTGTGCAAGTGTGGTATTTCTGTGTTACCGTGTCTCTCGATAGAGGGCCGGTTGACTTGTTGAGAACTTACTTGGGCGTCTTTGGCGGTGAAGGAGAATTCCACGGGTATGTTTCCATTTTGATTATTGTCTTGTTGTTGATGTCACATGGACGTATCTCTGCCGTCACGATTCGGGGCATGCGGCCATGCGGCGGGTTGATTACCGATATATGGTTATTCGCAACATGGGCGTGTCTACACCGTCTGATATTCGGGGCATGTGGCCATGCGGCGGGGTTGACCATGATATATTGTTATTGAGGTTACATGGGCATGTACACCGTCACGATATTCGGGGCATGTGGCCATGCGGCCTTATTATGTGTTGCATCATGGACATGTCTACACCGATCACGATGCAGGGCATGCGGCCATGATGCGAACATGATGGATGTTGTGGGCGTGAGACCCATAGTTATATTTAGTGGTGACTTTGAGGCGTGAGTCCACGACTTATCGCTTTTATGTTGCGTCTTGTATTTTGGTTATCATACATGTCTCCTGCTTTTTAAGCTATTATGATTTCATTCTGATGTCAGCGATTTCACATACTTGGTACTGTTGTCTTGACCTCCTTCTGGCTGCGTTCATCACCGCAGTAGAGGTACATCGGTCGTGGATCACCGCTCCTAGGATCTCATTTCAGCGTGTTGGAAAGCACCGTCCCATCGGAGGCTTAGCTTGGGTATGTTTCCCTGAGTTGTAGGTTCTTGTACATTCAGGTGTATGGCGAGCCCTGTCCGTCATAGTTGTTGTAAATCTTAAGTGCAGCCTTTGTTGTGGGCGGGGTTGTAAAGGATAAGCTGTTTGGGTTTTTATGTATATCTTTGAAGGCAAGCTGTTTTGGTTGGCTGTTTATTTATTATATCTCTCGTTTCATGACTCGTGTTTTATTTTCCATTGGTTTTCTCGATGTTGTATCACTAGGGTGCGGGGTAAGGCACGATGCGGGCCGGGTTCGGGCGTTACAAAGTGGTATCGAAGCGATTAGTCCTCGAAAGTGTCTGAGGCCGTGTCTAGTAGAGTCTTGATTATCGGTGTGTTGTGCACCATCTATAATCGAGGAGGCTATAGGGCATTTAGGATTGGTTTCCATTCTTCTCATTACGAGATCGTGCCTTAGAGAAATTTGTGTTTGTAAGTTGGACCCTCGACGTGTTTCGTTTTACGATTATGCTCTGCGAAGGCAACCGGGGCGAGAAGGGCAAAGCGGCCGAGGCTGCTAGTGGGATTGAGAGAATGCGAGCGCGAGCCGGTCGATGACTGAGTAGTGCTTGACGGCCGAGTTTTGCGGCGCCGCCCGGCCAGCGAGTTTAGAGCGCGGCGGTGGGCTGCGAGACTCTGATGCACGAGCCTCGGTCCACGATGCGGAGGCGGGAGATGGGTCACAAGAGATGGCGATTATTGGCGAGGTTGTGGCGGATATGAGATAAGTGGGCCAGCGGTTCCGTTCAGAAGACTGTAGTGCACGAGGCGCAGTTTGAGGCTACGGGATTTTCTTAGTTGTAGCCGCTTTGAGTTTCTGGTGGCGGAGGATGATCGCGAGGAGTTCATCCGTCGATTCTGAAGGATCATGCGGGTGATCAAGGCTTGAAGGCGATGCGTGACATTTAGTTCGCATCGGCTGCGTGATACGCGATCGATTGGTTTGACTCGTGGGAGCTTTCCCGGGAGCATTCACTTCCGGCCGTTTGGGGCGAGTTTTGAGGGCCTTCCGGCACATTTCTTGCCTCACAAATAAGGAGGGCTCGGCCGACGATTTTTGATGTTGAGGCGAAGCAGCGTCTGATTCGGGAGTACAATGTGAGTTCGACTCATTGGCGGTATGTTCCGCATTAGTAGCTAGTATGGAGGATCGAGTGCACGATATGTTCTGAGGCTCGATGATTACCTAGCGAGAGTTGTTGGTGTTTCTCTTGGTAGGGCATGGACATTGCCGCATTCGAGCTCATGCACTTGGAGTGCGAGGCGCGAAGATCGGCAGGTGGACCGCTTTCAGAAGAAGGCCAAGACGGTCGGATATTTTGGCGACTTTGAGGCGGACCGCCTCGGCGAACTAGTTATGTACCTCCGCCATTGCAGTGGTCCCCGACGCCGGGACCCTTGGGATATTCAGGAGCGGTCGGGGCTCCCGAGCTTGAATGTTGGGGAGTAGGGGTGTTGGCGGATCACGATCACCCCTACCTCGGTGTGGTCGATGTGGTAGACCGCATTTCGGGGAGTGTCGTAGTACCAAGGGAGCTTGTTATTCTTGCGGCAGCGGGGCCATATGACGAAGCTGTCCGACCAGTAGCGGTAGGATAGCACGAACTCTTTGGAAGCGATTGCGGGTTCTTCACCTTCCATAGCGAGCGAGAATGTTCGTACCGTGAGGCCGGTAGAGTCGCGGTGGGAGTTCCCAATTCTAGCGGTCCTTTGAACCGCCTACCTTCAGGTATATCCTTAACCATCTAGAGGTTTGTATGTTATGATAATGTGTTAAGTGTTATGTTCGGATAGCTTTGTGCTAAAATGTGAGTTTGAAGCATGCTTAGTGAACGGGTTATCCTGGGGTGTGAAATTGATGAAACTTAGATTATTACAGAGGATACATTAGATGTAATGACTTTTTGAGTAAATGTTTTTGCAAGTGATCCTTGTCGGAGTGCATTTTATGCCTAGAATGTTTTGTGTGATAAGTCCCTGGGTTGAGTAAATTAAAGTGGTAGCTTACATGATGTGATGTAGCAAGATTGTTCCGTGTCGAGGGGCAAGAGTTGGCGCGATAGTGGGTCGGGTTGGGGCCATGTTGCGGGCCAACCGCGTCCGTTCGAGGAAGGGTCAGCTCAGGTGGTCGCCCGGTGGCGAGTCACGAGGGTGCTAGGCCCAGTTTAAATGACCAGTATGAGTTCGTGGATACGTTCGACCAGAAGCAGATCGTGAAGGCTGGGAATGGCCTTAAAAAAGATTGAGGCGAGTAAGATGACCAAGTTTGGAGGTAGTGACTCCAAAGTTTTGGGAACTGAAATGATGACTGAAGTATGGTACGTATACTAGAAGAGTTCAAGTGTTCGAGGAGGGCACGACGAGTAAGGAGGAAGAAGAACGTGTGTTATGTTTGTGGCGGTGTGGCTTTGACAACTTGTTAGAAGGAACTTCTTCGTTATACATTTTGAGAAGGAACATTCGGGACGAATGTTTCTAAGGAGGAGAATGTTATACCGTATTTCGGAGTATGTATGCGTGAGCGTGCGTATAAAATTTTAGCCTTAAAGACTAGGCAAGGTTGAATTTGTACACAAGTGCCGAAAAGAGTCGTTTTTCGACGAAACGTTTCCACAGCTTTCGTAGGGAAAATTCCGGCTATGTCATTTATAATTTTTGCGGATTTTTCCGAGAGACGAAACATTTTGGACCAACGGGAGGGTGACATGTGTCACCCTCACATTGGAAACGGGCGGCAATTGGGACGATTTGGGGCTACTTTAGTTGGTAGGATATTTTGTGCAAGTTGTGTGGTAGATGGATAAGGTAGCACATGGCTAAATCTTGGCCTTACACTTGCTATGCACTTGTCTTCATCTTGGCCATTGGTTGGCCTTCACTTGACCTATAAATACCCCTCTAGTTGAAGACATTCTTCATCCTAAACTTGAGCAATCTATCTAAGTCTCAAACTACTCCCTCCCTCTTGTCTTGCTTTCGTCCCAAAGCCCCTCCCCCTTGAGAAAGGCCCTAAGCCGAGAGCACACCCCCCCCCCCCCCTTTTGTGAAGCTTTGGCCGAGGGTACCACTAGCCTAGTTGTCTCGTATAAATACCCACTTGTTGTGGTATAGAAATACTCCCCTAGTATTGTTATAAGGTCCAACTACCATGGCCCAAATACCTTGTAGTATTCCCAAGCTTCCACTTATACAAGCCCAGAAAATACCGTTATACTTTCCTCGATCACTAAAGCGAAACCACTGAAATCTTCACCCGTTGTTGAAGTTGTAAGTAGAAGTTGGTTAGAACTTCTAAGGGTAGTTTGGAGCGGGTTGGAGCGCACGGAGTTGGAGCTAAACCTTGCTCAGGAGCGACTTTAAACTAGGATAATTTTGGGCTTAGCGAGGTAATTATCTTGTCCCTCTATTGTAATTGGAAATTACATAAGTGTTGAATATATAGTTGTTGTATACTATATATAGTACTGAACGTAGTTATCGGCAATGTCTTGCGACTTAAGCCTGAAGAACTGAACTGAACTGTAATTACTTAGGGTTGTATTACAGTAGACTTGTGTAGTAGTACCGTGGAGTAGAATTGTACCCGTTAGGGTTAGATGTATAACCCCCCCCCCCTGGTTGGCTTGGTAGCCGGCCTCGATTGAGGAGGAGATTTACGCTGTTGCGGGGGGGGGAGGTGCTGCCGAATTTTCGGTAGAATGTTCTACGATGAGATCTAAATGTTAATGAGCGCCTTGTGGCCTTATAGGTTGAAGTGCTACGTGTGACGTAATCTTCTGGACTAAGGAGTAGCCGACGGGTTGAGGTACTTGGAGCGTTTTGCTATTAGTCGACAACCGTCGCGAGGTATGTGAACCTCTTCCTATCTCTTCTAGCATGATATGTGTGAACTATGTAGTACGGTAGACGTACATGTGTTAATTATATTTGATTGTTGTAAAACATAAAGTGTTATAACGGCTTTATGGGAAGTTGGTTATAACAACTGTATGTAGGTAGAAAAATGGGTTGTGGTTTTAAAGATAATCGATTTGATTTATAAGCGGCTTGGGCGTTATAATAAAACTTGAAGTATTTCAAAAGATTTATGAATCGTTTTGAACGAAGTGTAGTATTGTGTTTTGAAAACTTAAGAGTTATACTAGCTTTATGGGAAGTTAGGTATAACGGCTTAAGAATGGTTTACTGATGTTAGAAGTTAAGAGACTTGATCTTATAAGATAAGAGACTTAACTTATTTGTTTTAAAGTGAATGTTTGTGTGAAACCTCATTCGTGAGTAATGAGTACTTGGTTTTATTTAAAGGGTTAATGTTTCTTGATTTGGAAATCGAATGTGTATCGACAGGACACTGCAGCGTTAATAAAGGAAAATGTATTGAATAATGATGTATCGCATTAAAACCAGTAGAAACCTCCATCTGCATAGAAACTAAGATGAGACAAAATGATATTACATTTTCTAGATCATGGCTGCTGTAATAAGAATGTTGTAAACAAGAATAACCTACTCTCACGTGAGACATATATTACTCAATTGTTCTAAAA
This sequence comes from Przewalskia tangutica, assembly GCA_029844215.1. Classification (NCBI taxonomy): domain Eukaryota; kingdom Viridiplantae; phylum Streptophyta; class Magnoliopsida; order Solanales; family Solanaceae; genus Przewalskia; species Przewalskia tangutica. Next base: position 36,926,687 of record CM056733.1, read on the forward strand.
AAGAAATCAAGTGATTAAGTTTATGAACTATGAAACCATTTGAAAATGAGAAGCTTGAGTAATTGAAACTAGGCAAACTGGAACTTAGGAAAAGAATGTTGTTACTTGATTTTGGAAAGGAATGTGGGTTGGTCATTCTAAGGCTACGGTATCGGGTGACTTTTATAAAGTAATGGATCTCTTTTAAAAGAACTTAACGTATGTAGTACTTTGGGGTTAAAAACCGGACTTTGGCATAAAATGAAAGTACTTTGAGTTGTTGTGAAACTTGCCTATGCTTGTTGTTGTGAAACTTGCCTATCTTGTGATGATAGCCTTTGTTGTGCAAGTGTGGTATTTACGTATTCTGGTGTCTCTCGATAGAGGCGGTTGACTTGTTGAGAACTTACTTGGGCGTCTTTGGCGGTGAAGGAGAATTCCACGGGTATGTTTCCATTTTGATTCTTGTCTTGTTGTTGATGTCACATGGGCGTGTCTGCCGTCTGCGATTAGGGGCATCGCGGCCACGCGGCGGGTTGATTACCGATATATGGTTATTATCGCAACATGGGCGTGTCTACACCGTCACGATATTCGGGGCATGTGGCCGTGCGGCGGGGTTGACCACTGATATATTGTTATTGAGGTTACATGGGCATGTCTGCCGTCACGATTCGGGGCATGTGGCCACGCGGCCTTGTTATTGTGTTGCATCATGGACATGTCTACCGTCTGCGATGAGGGCATGCGGCCATGATGCGAACATGATGGATGTTGTGGCGTGAGACCCATAGTTATATTTGAGTGGTGACTTTGAGGGCGTGAGTCCCTGACTTGACTGCTTTTATGTTGCGTACTGTATTTTGGTTATCATACATGTCTCTGCTTTTTAAGCTATTATGATTTCATTTACTGATGTCGGCGATTTCACATACTTGGTACTGTTGTCTTGACCTCCTTGGGGCTGCGTTCATGCCGCAGTAGAGTACATCGATCGTGGATCCCGCTCTAGGATCTCATTTCAGCGTGTTGGAAAGCTCCGTCCTTCGGAGGCTTATCTTTGGTATGTTTCCACGAGTTGTAGGTTCTTGTACATTCGGGGTATGGCGAGCCACTGTCCGTCATAGTTGTTGTAAATCTTAGAGTGCATGCCTTTGTTGTGGCGGGGTTGTAAAAAGGATAAGCTGTTTGGGTTTTTATGTATATCTTTAAGGCAAGCTGTTTTGGTTGGCCTGTTTATTTATTATATCTCTCGTTTCATGACTCGTGTTTTATTTTCCGCTGGTTTTCTCTGATGTTGTATCACTAGGGTGCCCGGGGTAAGGCACCAGTAACGGGCCCGGGTTCGGGGCGTTACACATATGCCATAGGTGAGTAGGTTAATCTTGTTCATAATCAATCTTATTAAGCAGCCATGATCTAGAAAATGTAATATCATTTTGTCTCATCTTAGCTTCTATGCAGATGGAGGTTTCTACTGGTTTTAATAATACTTAATTATTCAATACATTTTCTTTTATTATTAACGCCGTGATGGTTTATTGATACACATTCTGATTTCCGAAATCAGTAAAACATTATTCCTTTTAAAAACCAAGTACTCATTACTCACGAATGAGGTTTCACACAAAATCCATATTAATTCATTTAAGTTAAGTCTCTTATCTTATAAGATCCAGTCTCTTAACTTTTGAAATTAATAAACCATTCATTTTACCACCCTTAAGACGTTATACCTAACTTCCCATAAAGCTAGTATAACACTTATGTTTTAAAACAACCAAATACGATTAACACGTATGCGTCTACCGTACTACATAGCTCACACATATCATGCTAGAAAAGATAGGAAGAGGTTCACATACCTCGCGACGATTATCGACTAATAGCAAAATGCTCCAAGTACCTCAAACCGTCGGCTACTTCTTAAGCTAAGTATATCACGCCATACGTAGTACTTCAACCTATAGAGGCCACAAGGCGCCTATTAACATCCTAGATCTCAATGTAGAACATTACGAGAAAATTGGCGGACATCCCCGCAACAGCGTAAATCTCCTCCTCAATCGAGTCGGCTACCAAGCCAACCAGGGGTTTGCACGTCTAACCGGGCGTGTGCAATTCTACTACGGTAATGCTACACAAGTCTCATGTCTGATCCTATGTAATTCTGATTCGATTCTCTTATTTAAATTCAGGCTTAAGTCGCAAGACATTGCGTAAGTATTATTCGAGCTTAAGTCAAAAGACATTGCCGCACAACTATGTTCAATTCTATATATAGTATACTTCAACTATATATTCCAACAACATGTAATTTCCAATTACAATAGAAGGTCAAGAGTGTTTACCTCGATAAGCCCAAAATTATCCGAGTTTATATGTCGATCTGAGCAAGGTTTAGCTCTTTACTCGTGCGCTCAACCGCTCCAAACAACCCTTAGAAGTTCTAACCAACTACTTAACACTTCAACTACGGGTGAAGATTTACTTAGGGTTTCGTTTTTGGTGAGGAAGTATAATAGTATTTTCAAGCTTTCGTATAAAGTACTTTGGAAAGTACTTGGTATTTGGCTAAAGTATTTTGGGCATTATAACAATACTAGGAGAGTATTTCTATACCACAACAAAGGGGTATTATCTGAAAACAACTAGGCTAGGGGTACCCTGGCTGACACCACATGTGAGGGGCGCTCTCGGCCAAGGGCCTTTCTCAAAGGGGGAGGGGGGCTTTTGGACGAGATCAAACAAGAGGGAGGGAGTATTTTGAGACTTAGGTAGATTGCTCAAGTGAGGATGAAGAAAGTCTTCAACTTAGAGGGGTATTTATAGGTCAAGTGAAGGCCAACCAATGGCCAAGATGAAGACAAGTGTGGTGCAAGTGTAGGGCTAGATTTCAACCATGTGGACCTTATCCATCTACCACAACCACTTGCACAAAAATATCCTACCTAACCAAGGCACAAAAAACGTGCCAAGTCTTGCCTTTGCCGTGCACTTTCACGCCCAATGTGAGGGTGACACATGTCACCCTCCCGTTGGTCCAAAATGTTTCGTCTCTCGGAAAAATCCGCAAAAATTATAAATGACATAGCCGGAATTTTCCCTACGTAAGCTGTGGAAACGTTTCGTCGGAAAACGACTCTTTTCGGCACTTGTGTACAAATTTCGAAACTAGCCCACTTTAAGGCTCAAATTATAATACGTACGCGCTCACGTACATACTCTGGAAATACGGGGTATAACATTTTCCCCTCACTTATACTCTTACCCTATCTCAACCGGCCGTCACACAATAAATAAGCAAGTTAAGAAATCCCCCTAACTTATTTTTAGTCTTATGCATATACACTCTCATTTTAGTTTACTTAAGGCACTAACATGACATTATAAATCCGGGAATCTAACCCGTCTCCTGGTCACATGCCCCGGAATCCCACATCGCAAGCATGTCCAAGGAGTAACACAAATAATGGAAGCATACCCGTGGAATCCACATCACTGTCGGTACGTCCAAGTAAACTTACAACAAGACAACCGACCCTCCAACCGAGAGTCGCGGCAACGTAATAAAACATAACACTTGCACTCAAAGGCTATCACCAGCACACATAGGCAAGTTCATAAAATCTATAGACTTTCATTTTATAAACTCAAGTACTACATACTTCTACTCTTTTAAAATGACTCTTTTCCATACGAAACTTCCAAGACACTAATAACCATAGTATCAAGTCATAACTATTTTTCAAGACAAGTCACAATATCTTTTAGAAATAAAATTATAGGCTTCTAAATCAAGTGACTTCTTTCTTTTAAAACCTTAAGCAATTGATGCCTTTAAATCAATTTGTCTTTCGTTATTTCAAGTCATTTAACATACTTAAATTACTTAGAGTAAACCACTCTTTTTAACCTTCCATAAAGCTATTATAACCAACTTCCCATAAAGCCGTTATACTAGCTTTATACATTAGCAACTTACATACTTCTTTATAACCAAGAGACTTAAACTTTCCAACAAAACAAGTATCAATAATACTTTCAACATACTTAAAGTCTCTTAACTTTTGAAAACCAAGATATCCTTAATATTTAAACAAGTGAGTTAATTCCCCAACTCAATCAACTTGGACATTCTTAAAATAAGCCAAGGATATGAAATAGGCCAAGATCGTCAAAATCTTGTACGTCTACCGTACTATACATTTACAACTTATTCATGCTCAAGAGATAAGAAAGTTCCACATACCTCTTCGATTTAATCCACTTGCTAAGTCCATTAAGCGTCGTAGTATGTCAACCTATAATGACCATAGTACGTCTATTAACTTCTAGTTTCAAACATAGAATATTCCAAGTGCAAAGTCCCTAAATTCTACGGAAAATCGGACATCACTTCCTTTGTTTCTACTCACTTTGCCACCTTTTTCAAGGCCGAATACAATAACCAAACACGCCACATTTAAGGCCCAAACAATGCAATCAACAATAGGGGATTACACGCCTACTAGACGTGTAAAATTCCGCCCCACAAACGATATCAAAGTAATTCAACTTACTAGGCCAATTCGGCAAACTTGAAGTACTACAACATCAATTCTAATCCAATTTCCATTTCAATCCAAGTTGTTAACATAACATGATATCCATCATGATCGATTATAACTACTATAATCTTCAAGTAAGTAACATGCGATAATTCTAGTTAACGACCAAATTGTAATTCAATTTCAATGACTCAACATGTCATTTCCGGATTTGAGCTTCCAAATTTCCATAACACTTATCAAACTTCATAACACATATCACAAGATCATTTCTAACTTATAATAACATGGAACCTTCAATTGCAAAAGTAAGACGAAGATTATACCTCATTTAGCCCAATTTTGATCCAAGATCACAAGTCGATCTTTAGCAACTTTAGCGCCTCTTTTTGACATTCCAATCCACTCCAAGCTACCCTTAGAAGCTTATGATGAACTTATCTTCAAGTTCCAACTTCAAAGTTGAAGAACTCCTTTAGTTCCCGCCTTGCGACTAATACAAAAACACCATTTTTCCGGGATCTTTCTATTGAGAAACACTTACAATACCCTTAGGTACCTTGGTTTAAAGTGGGGAGATTATTGGACAACAATTGAAATTTTTTTCCTTCAAACCCTAGGTAAAGCCGAGAGCTCCCTCAAGCTTCTCTCAAAATTCTTGAAAATTTTCTAAGTGTTTAGCCTTGTCTTGCTACTAAGGAGCTTATATAAATATATGGAGTGTCAAGATTAGAACAAATGGGTGGTTTGGATGCATTTCACAAGGATCAAGCCAAGTGGCATTGACTTAGTCAACAATGTCAAGCTAATTGTCTTTGCAAGACTTGGTCTTTTAAATTGTGGTCAAATGACCATTTCCTCCATGTCATTTTCGTCCAAGACCATTAAGGGGGGTGACACGTGTCGCCCTCCCGTTCGTCGCAATATTTCGTTTTCCGACAAATTCCAAAATTTCCGATAAAATTTTACTCGTCTCAAGTCTTAACATTTTTGAGTTCTTACGTACGTTCTTATAACATATCCTGAAATTCCGGGGTGTAACATTCTTCCCCCCTTAGAAACATTCGTCCCCGAATGTTCTTTCGGGAGTCAAACTTAAAGATAGCGACATAGTCTTCTTTTACAACCCCTACATACCAATAATACCACACGAGGCCTCACCACAATACTCATACTAAAATGTCAAGCTGAACCCCATGTGTCAACGTCGGTAATCTGCATAAAGCTTCTGCTGACTCTAAGCTTCCTAATAATCTTTCCCGGATAAGCTTCGCCTTATCCACAGCCCGCTGAATCAAGTCTGGACCAAATAACTGAACCTCGCCTATGTCGAACCATCCAACCGGCGATCTACACTTTCTTACATACAAGGCCTCATACAGGGCCATCTGAAATACTGGAAGGGTATCTGTTATAGTACGTAACACAGCAAGAGGCAATTAACCCTCCCGGCTATTTCTGAAATCAAGAACACAGGCCCGCAACCTATCCTCAAGTGCCTGGATAGTACGCTCTGCCTGTCCGTTGGTCTGAAGGTGTAATGCAACACTGAGACTCACCTCTCCCTAAAAAAAACCCTTCTGAAAAACCTCCAGAAGTTATCTGCAATCGAGCTCATCTGTCTGGCATCATAAACGTAGGAACCCCGTGCAGTCTCACAATCCCCCTGCTAAAAAAAAACTAGCACGAACCTCAGCCGAGTAAGTGGTCCTAACCGGAAGAACACGGCTGGTTTCGTCAGCCTATTTACCATGGCCCCCAGGGAGTCGCACTTCCTCCGAGTACGATGCCACCCTGTAACAAGATCCATATTAATTACCTCTCATACCTAGGTTGGGATTCAATCGCCTGCAATAGCCCACTGGGCTTCTGGTGCTCAACCATGACCTGCTACTAACTCGGACACTAAGCAGTAAACTCCGCTATGTCCATTTTCCGGTCTTCTTACCCATACATACATCTGAGGTCACGACACAACTTAGTCGACCCCGAACAATTAGAACAATAAGCACTGCGTGCCTCCCCTAAGACCTGCTGACTAGTCCTGCAGTACCGGGTACACGCAATCTATCCTCATCTCACAGCACCCCATCCGGTGCTACTCAAACAGGCTCTTCTCTTCTCGGAGAGCCGTATCTCGATACCGTATCATAACTGGATCCTCAAACTGTCGCCTCTTTACCTCCTCAATGATGGAAGACTCGGCAACCTCTCGGATCTAAACTTCATTAACCTTGGAAACAAATAATCGAACCCCTAGGCTCGGTAACTGAAGAATCTCACGGACCACGTCCAGTCTATCTGGCTGCCCAACACCCAACGTGCTATCATAATAATAACCTAACCCTCTAGTCTTTCAGGAGGAGTTAGAACTGTAGTCGAGTCAACTTATCTTCCAATAACTGAAAGCCTTTCTCATTCCTGCGAAATATTCGGGTATCCTTAATCTCAATCATGGTTCTTGTTTCCCTTTCTCCGTCGCAACCAAACTTGGTCACTAAACTTAGACTTAATTCCTTTGCTTGCCTCCTGGCTAAGACTTACTGTCCATCACAATTTAGGGGGGGGGAGGTTTCCTTGATCTCGTCAAGTAGTAACCCGATGCTACCACCTTTTCTCAAGGTGTTCTTACTGCCCATTATTTACTAATGGTCTTACACTAGTCTGGGGTCATCATATCTCGTGCAAATTTCATAACCATAGTCGTATTTTCATTTATCATTCTGGCCATATCCTTACCTTAGGCATTATTATCAGCGAAAGTATTTCTATCTTGATTCATAATAAATGCATTTCATATATCGTACTACTGCATTTTTGTCCTCCCGACACTTCCTCGACTTCGTGGAACGTCGTTCTTAATTTCCCCAACACAACACCTTTCCCACGGTTATCTACAATTGTAACCTATGGCATGACGATACCGGAGACCCTACCAGTCTTATATCTTGCGTCTAACAACATGGGTACACGCAACCCCATAATACGTAAAATTGTTCCTTTTACGAGGGGGAGAGAACTTATCTCTCTATCAAAATCAAAATCATCAAGCGCCACCTTAAACGTATAGATTTTCAAAATCTACCAACGATGTCTTCTATTTTCTGCAGCCACACTCGTACTTATCTTATTCTTGCTTGCGCGTTATCCTGAACTTATACGGAAGGTCGTGGCGGACATACCGCAAACCAACTCCAAGTACATCCAAGGGCACTTAGCATAAACTCCTTCAAATTCGAGTATTTCTTACTTTCTGCATCAATTACCTCAAGTGAACAAGTCACACAGACTTATAAAAAAAACAACAATGCCAAAGAAGGAAGGATAATTCACTGGTTACCCCCACTTCTCTTCCTTTCCACTCGATAACCGGCTTACCGGAAAACTGGTACCGAATCAATTCTCTCTCTGTAGTCCACGTTGGCATAACAAGAGGCCAACTAGTTCGTACTCATAATGACCTCAACGTCTGTCATAACAGCTCTGCTAGGTCTGCTAGGGTCCAACGACTGTATCGTTACCGACAATTATTATCTAACCGCTCAGCTACCACCCAACACTCACGGGTGTAGTTACCTCGAAAGGTCTTCATGAATTCCGGTTCCATTTCTTTACACTTGTGTCACGACCCGACTCCGGGGCCGCGACTAGTACCCTACTGGGGTACCCTGTCAGGTATACATCAGAGAATAGCAGCGGAACATACACAACACATAACTTATAAAAATGGTAAACATCGGCTGGCGGTAGATAAAGTCGCCTAATAAAAAACCTACTTAATCAGAAGTACAACTTATTCTTACAGCCCCAAACAACCACCGTGACTACGCACTCTGGAATAACAATCGTGGCGGACAGGCCCCGCCATACCCTGAATGTACAAAAGTCTATAACCTCAGAGAATCATACCAAAAGACAAAGCCTCCGGAGAGATGGAGCTTTCCAAGAAATGAACAGTGATCCTAAGAGTGCGGATCGCCAGTTACGATCTCGACTGCGGCGAACGCACTTCGGGCGAGGTCGACAACAGTACCAAGTATGTGAAATCGAAATATCAGTAATGAAATCATATAGCATATATAAAGCGGGAGACATGTATGGCGACCAAACTACGATACACAACATATACGCAGCCATGTTAAGTCGTGGACTCACGCCTCTAAGTCATCACTCAAATATAACCATAGTCTCATGCCCGTAACATCAATCATGCCTGGAATTCCTTCCTCACCGGCGATCTATGATATAACAACACTAAGGAGTACATGAACACTAGATCCCACTGGTCATCGTAAATGCGAGGCAAGCACGAAGGCATAGCTACGGATCCACCTGCATCCTCAACCGATCGGCAGTAAAAGTCGGCTACCGATCCACCCGTACCAACAATACTATACGAATCACGGTCGACGGCAAGTGCGATAGCCTCTACCAGATCCACCTGCCACATCACGATCGGGCAAGCACGCAGCTAACCACCGATCCACCGCATCACACCACTTTGCCCTAACACGGCCGGCAAGTACGAAAGCCAACTACGGATCCACCTGCATCACGTCTCCGACCGGCAAGTACGAGGGCTAACTACTAGATCCACCGTGATGAGACCTCATGGAGGGCTAATCCATGGAATAATCACATCGGAAACGAACCCTCATCATGGCCGCATACCCGTGGAATCCTCCATCACTGACGGTACGCCCAAATAGACTCATAACTACATGCTTTTAATTCGAATTGCAATACCATGCCTTTACATAAACCAAGACAATTACCATGACTTCTTTTCACAAAAACCAAGAGAATTCTTATTTAAGCAAGCCAAAGTACTTATCAAGGCACACATAGAATAATTCTCAATTAAACAAGCCAAAGTACTATGTACGTACATTCTTTCAAAGCCTCATTTTTATATAAAATCCAAGATACTAACTCACGTAGTATCTTGTCGTATCTATTTTTCAAAGCAAGTTACTACACCTTTAGAAAACTCGTTTCAAAGCTTGAAACCAAGTAACTTCAATTTTTCACAATCTAAACAACTTATGCTCATTAATCAACATAGACAACTTTCATAACCTTCCATAAAGTTATTATAACCAACTTCCCATAAAGCCGTTATACTAACTTTATGCTTTAGAAATTTAAGACATCCTTATCCTTTCATAAGGCCGTTATAACTAACTTCCCATAAAGCCGTTATAACTCCTTATAAACCATTTCGTTCTTTTACTAACCAAGAGACTTATACTTCAAACAAATTCATACAATTTTCAAAAATACTTCAAGCTTCTTATCTTTTAGAAAACAAGTTTCTTACCTCAAAAATTTAAGTCTCTTATCTTTTAGAATAATTCAATACTCAATACTTTCACACCAAGTACTCTATACTTCATTATGTCAAGAAATCCTAGTCTACCTTATTGAGGATAAACCACTCCTTAAGAACAAGCGGGTTAACTTCTTAACCCAACCAACTTAGACATTTTCTTAAAACAAGTCAAGTATAACAAAAGGATTTACTTCATTCAAAAACACGTCGCTCACCGTACTATATAGTTATAACTACTCATGCTCAAGAGATAAGAAAGTTTCCACATACCTCTTCGGTCAATCCACTTGCTAAGCTCAAACTACCGCAAGTAATATGTCAACCTAAAATAACCATGATACATTTATTAACCTCTAATTTCAATGTAGAAATAATCTAAGTTCAAAGTCACTAAATTCTATGGAAAATTGGGCAGCATTTCCTTTGTTTCTACATACTTTGCCACCTTTCTCAAGGCCGAATTCAACATCCAAATGCCACATTTAAGGCTCAACAATCCAACATTTTTAAAGGGGATTACACCTCCAAACTTGGGTGTGTAAAATTCTGCCCCATTAGGTACAACAATTCACTAAATAATTCTAAGGTAGTTTTTAGGCTACAACATGCTCATATATATCTTCTTAACCAATTCTTTTATATCCAAACCACATTTCTTGCATGCAATGACTCTAAGAGCATTATCTACCACCACAAGTTCTTTATTTTTAACATACAACACTAGAAACTAATTCTAAAGGAAGAAATGTTACCTTAAAGCTTTAGCCAAATCTTTCCAACCACTTGCTAGTTTCCTTTTCAAGAACACCACCACAACAACCTTCACAAGCTAGCCACAAGCTTCCCTCTTGCTTTTACTTTTTCAGATTTTTCCTAAGGCTAGAATGTCTCTTGGGATTTTAGAGAGAAGGATGAGCTTGAACTTTTAAGAGAGAAGGAAGAGCTTTTGTCTAAGAGAGAGATGAAGTATGACTTGGTCAATATAGTGCATGCAAAATCAGATGGGGGGGGGGGGGGGACACTTGTCACCCTCCCAATGTCTTTTAAAAGAAAAATCTGACTTTTCCTATGTTTTTCCGCCCAGAATCCCGCCTCGGCGGTGAAACCTCCGCAGCTTTCTTCTTTCCCGGGCCAGCGCTGCAACTTCAGCGCCCTCGATGCGCCGCGCCCTCGCATTTCCGCGCGCTGCCCTCGCATCCGGCGCGCGGCCTCGTTTTGCTCGAAACGCATTTCTGTCGTCACGACTGAACTTGTAACTCCCATAACTTTCTACTCCGACGTCCTATCGACGAACGGTTGGTTGCGTTGGAAACTAGACTCAACGAACTACGCACTAGGACTTTGAAATACCTAGGAACTCTCAATGTACCGGGTCATAACCCGCCTCAAAGTTGACCAAAACCCATCCGGAACAATCCGTCAACCTATCTCTTGAAAATTTTAAGTCTTACTCCCTTTCGTACGCTCTAATGCGCATGACCTGAACTACGGGGTGTAACATTCTCCCCCCCTTAGAAACATTCGTCCCCGAATGTTCTTTTGGAGCCAATCTACTATTCCTCGGTACATCCTCGTACTATATACTAATGGAACTTCATTATGCCACCTATGACCCTACGATATCGCACACGCATACCTATTCACCGTAAGTCAAACAGAAAAAAAGAACCCAACATATGAACCATTACTACTTACCCCCGTTCACGGCTTAACAGAATTTCCCGTTCGTATTTACCACTCATTCTATCACATGTACACAGTCTCAATATCCTCTGTTCATAACACTAAATCATACAACAATCCTATCATGCATACTAATCTCTAAAGGGTCAAAGATATACCTGTAATTATTGCTTCACATTCCCCTTGTTGTTCTAATCATGATCCTGCCCTGCACGACGCATAACAAAAGAAGGCGATGAACCAGCCACTGATCCCGGCGTCGAATCTCTACATCCGCTATCTCCTGGCCTGACGCCTCGCATAATGGCCCTGCTGGCCGCATGCATAGCAATTACCCAAACTAGCACGACACTCCCCATAATGGGTGTTACCACATCGGCTACACCGAGGTAGAGGTGGCTTCCTCAGACTAACACCCCTACTCTCCCGAAAACTCAACCTCGAGCCCTGCCCCGCCTCCCGAATCCCGAACGCCCCAAGATCGGTGGAGTACTCCGTCGCCGAGGCGCATAACTAGCTCGCCACAGGCGGTCCGCCTCGAATCGCCTGAGGTCTCGCTGCCCAGCCTCTTAGGGCCGCTCGAGTCAAGCCGACCTCCTTTCTCTCGCCCTCTATCCTCTGCGCATATGCCTGCATCCTGGCGATATCCATACCTGGCTGAAGAGCCACTCCCAAGCACGCAGTAATCATATGACAGTCTAGCCCCATCACATAGCGATGAACTCTGTCTGCTATATCGGCTACACTAGTGTGCGCATACCTGGCCAAAGAGTCAAACTCCAGGCTGTACTCTCTGATGGTCCTCCCATTCTGCCTCAAGGTCAAGAATCTATCCACGCGGGCTCTCCTCAACTCAGGAGGCAAGAAGTGATCCAGGAAGGCCTCTGTGAACTCCTCCCAAACCGCTGGAAGAGCACCCTCCCCTCTAGACAATTCCCATGACTCAACCCAGTTCAACGCAATATCGCGTAACCGGTAAGAAGCTAACACAACGGACTCCGTATCCGAGGCCCTAAGCACCAGCGTAGTCCGCCGCACCTGTCGAATAAACTCCTGAGGATCCTCCTCAGACCTCAACCATAGAACTCGGGTGGATTACAACTCGAAAGTCCCGAATCCTTAAATCGGCCACTGGGTTAGCCACGGCCTGGCGGCCGCCGCCACGATGCTAGTCAACAACCCGACCGCTCTCCGTAATCCCTATACTCGCCTGGCCGCGGAATCGGGGCTCGGCATCAAACCTCGGAGCTACCGCCGCTCTCGCCTTCTAATCCGTTTGCGTATGAACTCGCCGACCCGCTTACTCCTCGTGCATAGTCTGCGCCCGAGTCTGGTAACTCTCTGCGTCACTAGCGCCTCGCGCCGCTTTGCCCTTCCGGCTCGTCGCCTTCCGTGGAGGCATAATCGGTACATAAGAAGAGGTCGAGGATTCAACCTAGTAGATGCTTCATCGCACGATCTCGAGAGAGAAAATGGAAACCAATCCTAAATGTCCCGCAGCCTCACGATTATAGATGTGGTGCACAACACACCGATAATCAAGACTCTACTAGACACGATCGTAGACACTTTCCGAGGACTAATCGCTTTGATACCACTTTTGTCACGACCGACTCGGGCCGCGACTAGTACCTGCGGTACCCCGTCGTATACATCGAGAATAGCAATGAACATACACAACACATAACTTATAAAATGGTAAACATCACCGCCACCGATAAGGTCGCTTCCATAAAAAAACATACTTAATCAGAAGTACAACTTATTCTTACAGCCCCAAACCACAAACGTGACTACGCACTTCAGAATAATAACCGTATGACGGGGCCCGCCATACCCCGAATGTACAAAAGTCTATAACCTCGTGGAATCATACCAAAAGACAAAGCCTCCGAGAGATGGAGCTTTCCAAGAAATGAACAGTGATCTTAAGAGTGCGGATCGCCAGCTACGATCTCGACCAGGCATTTAACGCACTTCGGCGAGGTCGATAACAGTACCAAGTATGGAAATCAAAATACCGTAATGAAATCATATAGCATATATAAAGCAGAGACATGTATGATACCCAAACTACAGTACACAACATATACGCAGCCATGTTAAGTCAGGGACTCACGCCCTCTAAGTCATCACTCAAATATAACCATAGGTCTCATGCCTGTAACATCAATCATGCCCGTGGAATTCCTTCCTCACTGCCGGCAGTCTATGATATAACAACACTAAGGAGTACATGAACACTAGATCCCACCTGTCATCGTAACTGCACGAGGCAAGTGCGAAGGCATAGCTACGAATCCACTCGCATCCTCAACCGATCGGCAAGTCGAAAGCCACTACGAGATCCACCCGCACCAACAATACTATACCCGAATCACGGTCGACCGGGCAAGTCGATAGCCTCTACCGGATCCACCTCGCATCACATCGCCGATCGGGCAAATCGCAGCTAACCACCGATCCACCTGCATCACACCACTTCGCCCCTAACCACGACCGGCAAGTACGAAGCCAACTACCGATCCACCTCGCATCACGCCTCGACCGGCAAGTACGAGGGCTAACTACTAGATCCACCCTGCATCAGTAGACCTCATGGAGAGCTAATCCATGGAATAATACTGTCAACAGGGAAACGAACCCTCATCATGGCCGCATACCCGTGGAATCCTCCATCACTGACGGTACGCCCAAATAGACTCATAACTACAAGCTTTTAATTCGAATTGCAATACCATGCCTTTACATAAACCAAGACAATTACCATGCCTTCTTTTCACAAAAACCAAGAGAATTCTTATTTAAGCAAGCCAAAGTACTTATCAAGGCACACATAGAATAATTCTCAATTAAACAAGCCAAAGTACTATGTACGTACATTCTTTTCGAAAGCCTCATTTTTATATAAAATCCAAGATACTAACACCCGTAGTATCAAGGCGTATCTATTTTTCAAAGCAAGTTACTACACCTTTAGAAAACTCGTTTCAAAGCTTGAAACCAAGTAACTTCAATTTTTCACAATCTAAACAACTTATGCTCATTAATCAACATAGACAACTTTCATAACCTTCCATAAAGTTATTATAACCAACTTCCCATAAAGCCGTTATACTAACTTTATGCTTTAGAAATTTAAGACATCCTTATCCTTTCATAAGGCCGTTATAACTAACTTCCCATAAAGCCGTTATAACTCCTTATAAACCATTTCGTTCTTTTACTAACCAAGAGACTTATACTTCAAACAAATTCATACAATTTTCAAAAATACTTCAAGCTTCTTATCTTTTAGAAAACAAGTTTCTTACCTCAAAAATTTAAGTCTCTTATCTTTTAGAATAATTCAATACTCAATACTTTCACACCAAGTACTCTATACTTCATTATGTCAAGAAATCCTAGTCTACCTTATTGAGGATAAACCACTCCTTAAGAACAATGGGTTAACTTCTTAACCCAACCAACTTAGACATTTTCTTAAAACAAGTCAAGTATAACAAAAGGATTTACTTCATTCAAAACACGACGCTCACCGTACTATATAGTTATAACTACTCATGCTCAAGAGATAAGAAAGTTTCCACATACCTCTTCGGTCAATCCACTTGCTAAGCTCAAACTACCGCAAGTAATATGTCAACCTAAAATAACCATGATACATTTATTAACCTCTAATTTCAATGTAGAAATAATCTAAGTTCAAAGTCACTAAATTCTATGGAAAATTGGGCAGATTTCCTTTGTTTCTACATACTTTGCCACCTTTCTCAAGGCCGAATTCAACATCCAAATGCCACATTTAAGGCTCAACAATCCAACATTTTTAAAGGATTACACCTCCAAACTGTGTGTAAAATTCTGCCCCATTAGGTACAACAATTCACTAAATAATTCTAAGGTAGTTTTTAGGCTACAACATGCTCATATATATCTTCTTAACCAATTCTTTTATATCCAAACCACATTTCTTGCATGCAATGACTCTAAGAGCATTATCTACCACCACAAGTTCTTTATTTTTAACATGCAACACTAGAAACTAATTCTAAAGGAAGAAATGTTACCTTAAAGCTTTAGCCAAATCTTTCCAACCACTTGCTAGTTTCCTTTTCAAGAACACCACCACAACAACCTTCACAAGCTAGCCACAAGCTTCCCTCTTGCTTTTACTTTTTCAGATTTTTCCTAAGGCTAGAATGTCTCTTGGGATTTTAGAGAGAAGGATGAGCTTGAACTTTTAAGAGAGAAGGAAGAGCTTTTGTCTAAGAGAGAGATGAAGTATGACCAAGTCTTGAAGACTTGGTCAATATAGTGCATGCAAAATCAGATGGGGACACTTGTCACCCTCCCAATGTCTTTTAAAAGAAAAATCGACTTTTCCTAAGTTTTCGCCCGAATCCACCTCGCGCTGCTTCCCGGCCGGGCGCTAAAACCTCCGCAGCCTTCTTCAACTTCCGGCCATGGCGCTGCAACTTCAGCGCCCTCGCATTTCCGCATCGCTGCCCGCATCCGCGCGGCCTCGCATCCGCGCGCCGCGCCTCTGTTTTGCTCAAACGCATTTCTATCCATCTGCGCACTGAACTTGTAACTCCCATAACTTTCTACTCCGACGTCCTATCGACGAACGGTTGGTTGCGTTGGAAACTAGACTCAACGAACTACGCACTAGGACTTTGAAATACCTAGGAACTCTCAATGTACGGGGTCATAACCCTCCTCAAAGTTGACCAAAACCCATCCGGAACAATCCGTCAACCTATCTCTTGAAAATTTTAAGTCTTACTCCCTTTCGTACGCTCTAATGCGCATGACCTGAACTACGAGGTGTAACAACTTGGTTGCTCTCTTTCTTACTGGTCGTACTCTTCCCGTACTTCCATACTTATTATAGTGTACGTACATAGCCTTCATACTGATTCGGGCCTCCAATCTTTGGAGTTACTATTCTAAACAACATAAGGCCAGTTCCGGCTCTCACCACCTGGTTTCGGTGGAATGCGTCCACGAACCCGTAAAACGATTAACTAGACTTGGGCCTTGCACCCTCATGACCCTGTCACATAGCGGGACTACTACCAACTGATCCCATTTCATTTCAAGCTATGGGGCGACCCTTAATAGATCCCCAACCCGAATCGGCGTCGTATTTAACTCTTTTCCTTGGTCTATCTTAACTTTACTACCCGAGAAGGCCTTATATATCTAAGGTCTCGGTGGTTATCAACATTCCTAGGCTCACAATTTCCATGCTCCAAGCCTAACTTATCAGTCCCTCCGTAGACGGGTACAAAAACTTCTCAATATACTATAATCGTGTTGTCTTGACCATAACAACCATACTTACTCCATACGGATCTTACCCGTACCATTCTCTTTATCATACCACGTAGCTTAACTTATTAACATAGTCTTCCATTTAGTCCCTCAATTATGACCTCTTAAGGGTCCATTACATTCTCATACAGCTCATCATTTCCTAATTATCTCAAATTAGCATGTAAAACCTTGATGAGAGTTCCTTAACTGTTCATACCTTCCCGGTATCTATTTAGTCCTTACCGTATTCTGGTAATCTAAAATCATTCTAGGCAACACGCGCCCGACCTCATACATAAATCAGATAGTTGTATGTCACAATACCAACTACAAACATTACCAACCTGGATACGCAATCCACATAATCTTTCCTGGGTCACTGCTGCCTTTCTCGTAGCTGCAAACAATCATAACTTGTTAGGGAGAGACGAACCTAACCATACAGCTCTATCGCACGATCTTAGAGTGAGAAGAATGGAAGCCAATCCTAAATGTCCTGCAGCCTCCTGATTATAGATGTGGTGCACAACACACCGATAATCAAGACTCTACTAGACACGGCCTCAGACACTTTCTCGAGGACTAATCGCTTCGATACCACTTTTGTCACGACCACTCGCCCGCGATCGATGCCCTACTCAGGCACCCTTTCGGTATACATCGAGAATAGCAATGAACATACACAATCATAAAAGCTTAAACATAAACATAACAACAAAGCTAGCCGATAAGGCCACCTTTCGTAAACCATACAAATAAAATAAGACATTTTTTTCTTACAACCCAATCCACAAATGTGACTACGCACTCTAAGAATAACCACTCAAGTGACGGGGCCCCGCCATACCCCTGAATGTACAATAACCGACCATACGGGGATAAGCCTCCGAATAAATGGGCTTCTCAACGGTGAACAGTGATCCAAGAGCGAGGATCGCATCTTTACTCTACACGCATTTAACGCAGCTCGGCGAGGTCAAGATAACATGTACCAAATATGTGAAACCGAAAGCATCAGAATGAAATCATAAGTCTATAATAAACTGAGACAGTATGATAACTCAATTAATAGTACACAAAGGCCTTACTAACAATGAGAGTAAATCGGGAATACGCATAACATCACAATAGGAGACTCCTGGCCATATCACGGGTAGCAAATCCATGGAAACAGTGGTATAACGCCTTGGGGTTTTCCTCATTTATACTATTACCCTAAAGCAGTGGTATAACGTCTTGGGGTTTACCCCTCATTTATACTCTTATCCTGGAGAAGGTGGTAAAGAAGGTGGTATAACGTCTTGGGGGTTTACCCCTCATTTATACTCTTACCCTGGAGAAGGTGGTATAGCGTCTTGGGAGGTTTTCCCCTCACTTATACTCTTACCCTATCTCAACCGGCCGTCACACAATAAATAAGCAAGTTAAGAAATCCCCCTAACTTCTTTTTAGTCTTATGCATATACACTCTCATTTTAGCTTACTTAAGGCACTAACATGACATTATAAATCCGGGAATCTAACCCGTCTCCTGGTCACATGCCCCGGAATCCCACATCGCAAGCATGTCCAAGGAGTAACACAAATAATGAAAGCATACCCGTGGAATCCCACATCACCGTCAGACGCCCAAGTAAACTTACAACAAGACAACCATTCTCCAACCGAGAGTCGCGTGATGTAATAAAACATAACACTTGCACTCAAAGGCTATCACCAAAGACACATAGGCAAGTTCATAAAATCTATAGACTTTCATTTTATAAACTCAAGTACTACATACTTCTACTCTTTTAAAATGACTCTTTTCCATACGAAACTTCCAAGACACTAATAACCATAGTATCAAGTCATAACTATTTTTCAAGACAAGTCACAATATCTTTTAGAAATAAAATTATAGGCTTCTAAATCAAGTGACTTCTTTCTTTTAAAACCTTAAGCAATTGATGCCTTTAAATCAATTTGCCTTTCGTTATTTCAAGTCATTTAACATACTTAAATTACTTAGAGTAAACCACGCTTTTTAACCTTCCATAAAGCTATTATAACCAACTTCCCATAAAGTCGTTATACTAGCTTTATACATTAGCAACTTACATACTTCTTTATAACCAAGAGACTTAAACTTTCCAACAAAACAAGTATCAATAATACTTTCAACATACTTAAAGTCTCTTAACTTTTGAAAACCAAGATATCCTTAATATTTAAACAAGTGAGTTAATTCCCTAACTCAATCAACTTGGACATTCTTAAAATAAGCCAAGGATATCAAATAGGCCTAGATCGTCAAAATCTCAGACGCTCACCGCACTATACATTTACAACTTATTCATGCTCAAGAGATAAGAAAGTTCCACATACCTCTTCGGTTTAATCCACTTGCTAAGTCCAATTCGCCGTACGTAGTATGTCAACCTATAATGACCATAGTACGTCTATTAACTTCTAGTTTCAAACATAGAATATTCCAAGTGCAAAGTCCCTAAATTCTACGGAAAATCTGACAAAGACTTCCTTTGTTTCTACTCACTTTTCCACCTTTTTCAAGGCCGAATACAATAACCAAACACGCCACATTTAAGGCCCAAACAATGCAATCAACAATAGGGGATTACACGCCTACTAGACGTGTAAAATTCCGCCCCACAAACGATATCAAAGTAATTCAACTTACTAGGCCGATTCGACAAACTTGAAGTACTACAACATCAATTCTAATCCAATTTCCATTTCAATCCAAGTTGTTAACATAACATG
Organism: Przewalskia tangutica; assembly: GCA_029844215.1. Taxonomy (NCBI): domain Eukaryota; kingdom Viridiplantae; phylum Streptophyta; class Magnoliopsida; order Solanales; family Solanaceae; genus Przewalskia; species Przewalskia tangutica. Next base: position 36,946,316 of record CM056733.1, read on the forward strand.
ATATCCAGTCGCAATCGATTATAACTACTATAATCTTCAAGTAAGTAACATGCGACAATTCTAGTTAACGACCAAATTGTAATTCAATTTCAATGACTCAACATGTCATTTCCGGATTTGAGCTTCCAAATTTCCATAACACTTATCAAACTTCATAACACATATCACAAGATCATTTCTAACTTATAATAACATGGAACCTTCAATTGCAAAAGTAAGACGAAGATTATACCTCATTTAGCCCAATTTTGATCCAAGATCACAAGTCGATCCTTAGCAACTTTAGCGCCTCTTTTTGACATTCCAATCCACTCCAAGCTACCCTTAGAAGCTTATGATGAACTTATCTTCAAGTTCCAACTTCAAAGTTGAAGAACTCCTTTAGTTCCCGCCTTGCGACTAATACGAAAACACCATTTTTCCGGGATCTTTCTATTGAGAAACACTTACAATACCCTTAGGTACCTTGGTTTAAAGTGGGGAGATTATTGGACAACAATTGAAATTTTTTTCCTTCAAACCCTAGGTAAAGCCGAGAGCTCCCTCAAGCTTCTCTCAAAATTCTTGAAAATTTTCTAAGTGTTTAGCCTTGTCTTGCTACTAAGGAGCTTATATAAATATATGGAGGGTCAAGATTAGAACAAATGGGTGGTTTGGATGCATTTCACAAGGATCAAGCCAAGTGGCATTGACTTAGTCAACAATGTCAAGCTAATTGTCTTTGCAAGACTTGGTCTTTTAAATTGTGGTCAAATGACCATTTCCTCCATGTCATTTTCGTCCAAGACCATTAAAGGGGGGTGACACGTGTCGCCCTCCCGTTCGTCGCAATATTTCGTTTTCCGGCAAAATCCAAAATTTCCGATAAAATTTTACTCGTCTCAAGTCTTAACATTTTTGAGTTCTTACGTACGTTCTTATAACATATCCTGAAATTCCGGGGTGTAACAGTTCTCTATTCTACGAAAAATCGGGCAGCACTTCCCTACCCGGTAAACTATACAAGTCTACTATAAATACAGTCCTATGTAAGTACAGTTCAATCTTCTTTAAATCTTCAGATGTGATTATAGTTCAATTCTCTTCTGTAATACCCTTCAAAGTACTTACAGTTCAATTCTCTTCTTTTAATATCCTTCTATGTGTTTTAAACTTATTTCTATACTTCTACAGTATGTATTCTCCAATTACAATAGAAGGATAAGATTATTTACCTCGATAAGCCCAATATTATCCAAGATATAAGTCGATCCTGAGAAAGGTTTATCTCCTAATCTGTACGCTCCAATCCGCTCCAAGAAACCCTTAGAAGTTTCTACACAACTTCTACTTTCTACTTCAACCAACTATGAAGTTTCTCTTAGGGTTTCGTTTAGTGACTAATGGAATATAAGGTAGTATTTCCTCTGCACGATAGAGATAACTTTGGAAATACTAAAAGGGATTGGCTAAGATATTTGGGGATAGTAACAATACTTGAGAGTATTTTCTACCAAGGGAGGGCTTGCCGAGACTACAAGGAAGAGGGAGGGAGAGGGTGTTTCGCTAGGGCTTTCTTTAGAGGATGGTGTTTGACGAGAAGCTCTCAAAGGGGAAGTTTTGAGACTTGGAAGAATGATTTGTGGATGAAGAGTTTCTTCAACTTAGGGGGGTATTTATAGGGCTTTCAAGGGCCATGATTAAGGCATGTGGAGGGCAAGTGGAGGGTGGAGATTCACCCATGTGTCCTTATCCATCTACTACACAAAAATATCCTACCTAACCTTGACTAAGGAAAGGCCACAAAATCGTCCAACCTTGCCCATGTTGCCGTCCACTTGAGGGTGACAAGTGTCACCCTCTCGTTGGTCTAAAATATTTCATCTCTCGGAAAAATCCGCAAAAATTATAAATGACATAGCCGTAATTTTCCCTACGCAAGTTCTAGAAAACGTTTCGTCGAAAAACGATTCTTTTCGGGGGTTGTGCATAAATTTCGTCCTATGCCTAACTTAAGTCTTAAACTTTTGTACGTATGCCCTCACGTACATACTCTGGAAATATGGGGTATAACATTCTCCCCTCCTTAGAAACATTCGTCCCGAATGTTCCTTCCCAAGACACACAACGATAAGGCTAAATCAGTTTGCAAATGCCACACATGGCCACAATACAACACTTAAGCAAATAGGTCAAAGAAAATTTACAAGTAGGAAAGTGAGTTACCTGGAGGTGTGGGGAATAGGTGGGGATACTTCTGCCTCATGTCCTCCTCAGCTTCCCACGTCATCTCCTCCCTGAGCTCGTTCCGCCACAAGACTTTGACGGAAGCCACGTCCTTGGTCCACAGACGCCTAACCTGACGATCGATTATCGCTATGGGAATCTCCTCATACGATAACCCCTTCACACTGAGATCGCCAATCGGGTGCACCTAGATGGATCCCCGATACATCTCTCAAAGATAGAAACATGAAACACCGGATGCACGCTTCCAGACGGACGACAGATTCAACTCGTAGGCAACCTTGCCTACCTCGCGGACAACTGATACGCCCAATGTACCTGGCCGAGTTTCCTTTCTTCCCGAATCTCATCACACCCTTCATGGGTGACACCTTCAGAAAACGCAATCATCAACTCAACCTGTGATGCCGACGACGATGATCTGCATATGACTTCGCCGACTCGAGTTATCGCGAATCGCTCTGGATTAGCTTCACCTTATCCATCGCTCAGACGTCCGTCCTACTAATCGCACTTCGCCTACATCAAACCAGCCTATCGGCGATCTGCACTTCCTCCCATACAAGGCCTCATAAGGCGCCATCTAAAGGCTGGAGTGGTAGCTATTATTATATGCAAACTCAACCAGAGGCAAATGATCCTCCCAACACTCGGTCAATAACACAGCTCGCAGATATCCTCAAGAGTCCGGATAGTGCGCTCGCCCGCCCATCCGCTCGAGGATGGAATGCAAGATCAGCCGACTGCGTCAAACCCTTCCGAAGGACCTCCGAAGTTAGCCAGAACTGGCTCTCGGTCGATATGATCGAAATAGGGACTCATGCGCCTCACGATCTCTGATGTAAAGTTCGCATAATCCTCACCGAAAGTCGCCCCGACGGAAGAAAGTGGGCTGATTTCACACCGTCGACGATAACCCGATAGAATCATGCTTCCTCCGAGTGCGAGGTAATCCCGTGATAAAGTCCATGTTGATCACCTCCCACTTCCGTGCGGATCTCTATCGTCGCAATAATCCACCAGCCTCCGTGCTCTATCTTCACCGCCGACAACACGGCACCGAGCTACAAACTCGCAACGCCCCTCTTCAAGCCATCCCACCAATACACGATCTAAGCGTCGTGGTACATCTTGGTCGACCCGGATGGATAGTAACGCTGCCGTGCTTCCCAAGAACCTCGCCGCGAAGTCCTCAAATATCCGAACACACAACTCGCCTCAAACATTAGCACCCCATCAAAGCTACCTCAAAAGGACCCTTCCTCACGAAGAGCCGACACGATACCGAGTCAAAATCGATCTCAAATCGTTGCCTCTTCACCTCGACGATGGAAGACTCGGCAACCTCTCGAACTCGAACCCCATCGCTATCGTAACCAATCAATCGGACCCAAGGCTCGCTAATGATGTAAATCGCGAACCATGCCCTCCTCTCGCCGCACATCCGATAGGCTAACCATCGACTACGACTAAGGGCATCCGCCACAATATTGGCCTTCCCGGTGGGTACAGATGTCGACATCGTAATCCTTGAGCACTCTAACCACCGCTCTCGCCGTAAGTTCACTCCTCGGTCGAAGATATCTTGGAGGCTCTTGTGGTCTGTAAATATCCACATGAACCCCATACAAATAGTGCCTCCAGATCTTCAAGGCGTGAATCACCGCCGCTAACTCCAAATCACGCGGGGTAGTTCCTCATGCTTCTTGCCGGGACGCGACGCTATAACCTTACCCAGTGCATCAACACACATCCGAGCCCGACGCCCGACGATCACAATACACTACATAACCGTCGGACCTCCGGAAGAGTAAGAACGAGGCGGTCGCCATTCTCTCCTTCAAGAATCGGAAACCCCGCCACAAGCATCACCATTAAAACTTAGCCGCTCGAGTCACCTAGTCAATGGTGCAGATAGAAGCAAACTTCTCCACGAACCGCCGATAGTAACCGCAAGGCCCGTAAAGTCGCGCACTCCGCGGAGTAGTGGGTCTAGGCCAACTCGATCGCCTCGATCTTGGCCGATTCCACCCGAATACCATCGGCCCGGCAATATGCCCAAGAAAAGCCATCAAGCCAACCAAAGCTCAAATTTGGAAAACTTGGCGTATAATCGCTGGTCTCGAGAATCACACGACCCAACCTGCCGTGATCGTGCCTTACCCCTGCACCCAAGTAGACATACATCGAGTAATCGGAATATAAAACAAGACATGAAACAAAAACAGCTTTATCGAGAAAAGTTGCCTTTCTAAGATATATATATAAACGAACAGCTATATCCCTTTACAAACCCCGCCACACAAAGATTTCATGCACTTAAGAATGATATGACAACAATGGGCGACGTGGCTCGCCATACCCCGAATGTAAGTACCTACAACGATGTGACTATACCATCGATAAGCCTCCGGAGAAACGGATCTACCCAAACGCTGAATCGCGACTCATGAGCGAGGATCAACATCATGTACCTCTACTGCGGCATGAACGCAGCCCAAGGAGGTCAAGATAACAAGTACCAAGTATGTGAAATCGAAAATATCAGAAATGAAATCATAGTAGTCTATATATAAAACAGGAGACATGTATGATAACCAAACTACAGTTCACAATAAATAAGCAGTCATGTCAAGTCAGTGACTCACGCCCTCAAAGTCATCACTCAATTATAACTATGGGTCTCACGCCCACAACATCAACCATGCCCGTGGAATACCTTCCTCACTGCCGGCAGTCCATGATATAAACACACTAAGAAATACACTTGATCACCAGGTCCCACCTGTGTCATAATAAAACCGTACGGTAAGTGCAAGGCATAGCCGACTACGCATCAACAAGGTCATAAATCAGATCATGAAATCTGTCTAGACCGCCACATGATCGAAGCTGGCCACTCGCCCGCAGTATCTAATGTGCGCGTCTAGTCCTGGAACTTCCCGCAGCTCCGCATAGGCCACTCGCATAGGCCCGCATGAGGTATTCCTCACATCGAGGGTAGCTACTCCCGATCGCCCCGACTCGCACCGCATGGCCACATAGACCGCATGAGGTATAACCCCGCACACTAACCTGAACTCGTAGCTCCGCATAGATCCCCGGACCCGCATGAGGTATTCTCGAATCACGGTCCTGCATCACGAGTCTACCCGCACGGAGGCGCTTAACCCCAGATCATGTCAAGAGGTGAGTGATATAATACTAACATAACAACTTATCGTTAAACAACATAAGCACAACAAGGGAAACCCCTTTACACAAACATCACAAGATACTAACACACGTAGCATCCTAACATGTTTACTTATCAAATCAACAAGAAAGTATTACAAGGCTATCACAAACCAACACAATCAAGTTATTCACACAAGGTACTTTCTACTTTATGTTAACAAGTTCGGGTTTTTATCCCCAAAGTACTTCATACATTAACTCTTTAAAAGATCCGTTTATTTTACAAAAGTCACACAATACCCGTAGTATAAAAATAGAGTGACTATCTTTTTAAGTAGATCAAAACACTTCCCTTTGTAAAATCAAGTAACAACATTATTTTCCAAACGTTCAAGTTTGCCTAATTTCAAATGCTCAAGTTTCTCATTTTCGAAAGGTTTCGTAGTTCATAGTTTTAATCACTTAAATATATAATTCTCCTTTAAAACAATTTGAGAAACATATGCCTCAGGTGTGAGTAGGTTATTTTTGTTTATAATAATCTTATTAAAGCAGCCATGATCTAGGAAATGTATTATCATCTTGTCTCATCTTAGCTTCTATGCAGATGGAGGTTTCTACTGGTTTTAATAATACTTTATTAGTCAATACATTTCCCTTTATTAGCGCTGCTGTGGTTTGTTCGATACTTATTCTGATTTCAAATCAAGAAACATTATTCCTTTTAAAAACCAAGTACTCATTACTCACGAATGAGGTTTCACACTTTTTAACAAAATTCAGATTAATTCAATTAAGTCAAGTCTCTTATCTTTTAAGATCAAGTCTCGTAACTTCTAAAATCGATAAACCATTCTTTTTATCTCTCTTAAGTCGTTATACCTAACTTCCCATAAAGCTAGTATAACTCTTGAGCTTTTAAAACCCAGTATTACTCTTCTTTCAAAAACGGTTCTTAATTCTTTTGAAATACTTCAAGATTCTTATTATTCAGGCTTAAGTCAAAAGACATTGCCGTAAAACTACGTTCAGTTAACATACGTACGTCTACCGTACTATATATATATATTCTTTTAAAATATCATGCTCAAGAGGATAGGAAGAATCACATACCTCGCGACGATTATCGACTATTAACAAATAGCTCCAAAGTACTGTAGTCCGGCTAGCCTTTTCCACCCTTCGAGTAGAATATGCTACTCGCAGTACTTCAACCTATAAAGGTTTATACAAGTCTATCAAGGTCTAGCCTACTCGGTAGAATAAATCTAGATACAAAATTCTACGGAAAATTGGCAAGACTTCCCACCACAAACTTCACAAGTCTCATCAGAATACACCATGTAAGTATTCAATTCCCTTCTTATATACCTTCCTGGTATATAACTTATACTTAATTCTTATACTTCAATAGTATGTAAACTCAATTACAATAGGGAGACAAGATATTTACCTCGATAAGCCCAAAAATTATCCAAGTTTAAATGTCGATCCTGAGCAACGTTTAGCTCCTACTCTGGGCGCTCCAACCCGCTCAAAACAACCCTTAGAATGTTACACCCCGGAATTTCAGGATATGTTTATAAGAACGTACGTAAGAACTCAAAGGTTAAGGTTTGAGACGAGTAAAATTTATCGGAATTTTGGAATTTGTCGGAAAACGAAATATTATGATTTAGCGGGAGGCGACACGTGTCACCCCCCTTAATGGTCTTGGACGAAAATGTGATGGAGAAAATGGTCATTTGACCATAATTTAAAAGACCAAGTCTTGCAAGACATATAGCTTGACAACATTGACCAAGTCAATGACCCCACTTAGCTTGTTATTTAATTAAATGAATCCAAACCACCCATTTGTTCTAATCTTGACCCTCCATATTTTTATATAAGCTCCTTAGTAGCAAGACAAGGCAAAACACTTAGAAAAATTTCAAGAATATTGAGGGAAGCTCGAGGGAGCTCTCGGCCAAGGGCTAGGGTTTGAAGGAAATTTTTTCAAATGCTGTCCAATAATTCCCCTACTTTAAACCAAGGTACCTAAGGGTATTGTAAGTGTTTCTCAATAGAAAGATCCCGAAAATGTGGTGTTTTCATATTAGTCGCAAGGCGAAAACCAATGAGGTTCTTCAACTTTGAAGTTGGAACTTGAAGATTAATTGTTCATGAGCTTCTAAGGGTTGCTTGGAGTGGATTGGAACGTCGAAAGGAGGAGCTAAAGTTGCTAAGGATCGACTTGTAGTCTTGGATCATATTTGGGCTAAAATGAGGTATAATCTTCGTCTTACTTTTGTAGTTGAAGATTCAATGTTATTATAAGTTAGAAATGATCATGTGATATGTGTTATGAAGTTTGATAAGTGTTATGGAATTTTTAGAGCTCAAAACCGAAATGGCATGTTTAGCCCTTTGAAATTGAAATACAATTTTAGTCGTTATGTAGAATCGTCGCATGTTGACCTACTTGAGGATTTTAGTAGTTGTAATCAAATGCGACTTGATATCATGTTATGCTACCAATTTGGATTGAAATGGAAATTTGATAAGAATTGGTATGGTTGAACTCAAGGTGGCCGAATTTGGACTTTTAGTTTGTTATTCATTCAGATTGGACTACTTTCTAAATTGTGAGCCAATTGGGGCTGTTTAGTTATTCATTTGTATTGGACTACCTTCTATATTGTTGTGAGCCAATTGGGGTTGTTTGGTTATTGTATTCGACCTTGAAAAAGGTGGCAAAGTGAGTAGAAACAAAGGAGGTGCAGTCCGATTTTCCATAGAATTTAGTGACTTAGCACCTAGGATATTCTACGTTTGAAATAAGAGGTTAATGGACGTATGGTGACCATTATAGGTTGAAGTACTAAGTATAGCGTATCCTACTTGAAGAATGTAATAGCTCGAGGTTGAAGTACTTTGGAGCATTTTGCTACTTGTCGACAATCGTCGCGAGGTATATGAACCTCTTCTTTCTTTGGCATGATCCTACGATGAAATATCCATGTGATAACATTTTAATATTCCTTCTACTCTTAGAAGTTAAGAAGTATCCACATTGTTGACTCTAAATTAAGTATGTTAAATTGTCCTAAGTCCTTACCAAGCCTTATGGGAGATATTGGTAAGAATGGTTAGGAAATTATGAGATTTGATTTCAAGCTATGTATCTTGATTTATTTAAAGTAAGTATGTAAGTTGATTTTATGTTTGAAAATGACTTGAATTTATATGTGAAAAGGGGATTGGTTTTAAAAGTGTAGATGACATGATTTTACAAGTATAAGTAAATGGACTTTAAAGAATGTATGTTATGAAGTTTTAAGACTATGAACTTTGATTTTCTTTAAAGGATTATGAAACTTTATTTTTCAAGTTATGGACTTGATTTCTAAAGTATAAGCGACATGATTTGAAAGAGTGTATGCTACGAGGTGTTAAGGCTATAAGCCTTGATTTTATAAGTGGAAATGACTTAATTTTACAAAGTATGGCTTAATTTATTTCAAAAGATAAGAAGATGGCTTCCAAAAGAGTATGTGACTTGAGCTTTAAAAGAAAGGAGTTCATGATTCTTTTAAAGTATGTATGTACGTAGTATTTTGGATCTAGTTTTCCTAATATTGTAAGAATAAAAGTGTCTTAAGTTCTCTAAAATGAAAGGTTGTTATAATAGCTTTATGGGAAGTTGTTATGACGACTTAAGAAGTGAAAAGATGGTTTGAAAATGTTATGTAAGAAAATCACACCGAGCCTACAAATAGGCCGGATTACGTTATG